>CM057338.1:981477974-982727974 GCA_030015575.1 Agapanthus africanus | reverse complement strand
AGACACATCCCTGTCCGGAACACTTCCAGATACAGGAAATTTTCCTTACCCCACACCTGATCTGCCCACTCATCCTCTCTGGCCAGACGAAGTGAATAGCCAAAGGGGATATGAAAACCGAGCCCAGACGTCGGAAAGCTCGTCCAGACGATTCAAGACTGAGGGCGCATCGCGGGTATTCCCGATGCGCACCTTTGGAGCCCTTGTCGCCGCCCGACGGCGAGTGACAAAGACAGCCTTGGCCCTGGGGGGCGTACCCGACACAGAAAACATAGATGAAGAAGAAGAATCCCCTCAACTACCTGAAACCGAGAAAAAGGAAGACCCACTGGACTCGGCCCTAGAAACCGAAGCCTTATCGTCCGACTCTACCCCTACTACATCCACAGATATCTTGGAAGAAGACATCTAACCTGATTCAAGTAAAGGGTTTGCCGAGAAAAAATCAGCAAAAGATCCGAACTAAACGGGAGTGCGCCGAGCAATCTTCAAACAACGAGAGGCAAATAAGGCTGTTGGGGTCAAAAATTACATCCCGGTTGACTAAGTCAAAATCAAAGTCAACCCCAAGTAAGCGGGTTCAAGCCCAGATCAAGTGGGCTCATGCCCAAATCGAGCCCCGCGGCCGGCTTCTCCCATGCCAAAATGAAATCATGTAATAAATAATTTTGATGTAATTTTTTATGCATGAATGGGCATAAAGCCAATTTTTTGTAAAGCACATGGCTCATGTGCAAAATAAATGAGCACATGAGGCATGGGATGGGCAAAATGCCATTTTGTAAAGCCCAAGGGGCTATATGTAAGTTTGTAAGCGTATAAAAGGCAACATGATAATGAAATAAAGCATAGAAATTCATTTCCCATCAAATCTCTAGGGTTTGTGCCTCCTTCCCCTTTCTCAAGATTCTAAAACCTTCTCCTCCTTCTTTGAATTAAATCAAGAGTTTAACTCTTTTTTTTTCCAAAATAAACAGTTTTTCACCATTAAATCCTTGAAGGGAAACCCAGATCTTCCATCAGATCTCAAAAAGGGGAGATTTTTAAATCTCACCCCTCTTTCTCTAAGATCCGGCCAACCGAGAGGAAGAAGAATGAGTCCCATCTCCAAAAATCCCATCTTGGGAAGATCCAGGGCCAAAGAAAAAAAAAGACCTCTTTGATCATTTCCAAAGATTTCTAGAAGTTTAACTCCATTCAAGATCCGTTGAAATTTAACTCCATAAATTAATCTCTTTTAGATAGTTTAACTCCAGAAATCAAATCAGGAGCACAACTCCCAGTGCAGAGACCAAGTCCCCTCTTCTGCGGGTACCCGGCGCCCACGCGCCCGGCACATGAGGCGCTGGCGCCCAGCTCCATGCACGCGTCTTTAAGACGCTTCCCTTCTCATTTTATATGCACTCCACACTAAATATACTTCCCCCGTTAGAAAAAATTTCTAACGAGGCGTTGCCCCGCACCCCGCAAGGGGGCTGCTAGCCCCCTTGACCCCCAGCCCGCTATCCGAGTAGCGGGACCCCCGTAAAAACTCTACGGGGCCTCCGATATATCCAAAACCCCTTCAAAACACAACACTGCACATTGAGTTCGCATGACCTGTTTGACCCGTCAATCGAAGCTGTAATACCCCAGAGCAGTGCGGTCTTAAGACATCATGGTGATCTGCCCAGAGCTGTGCGGTCTTAAGACATCATGGTGATCTGCTCTGTCCACATTCAGTGCGGTCTGTTGCGGACATCTTGGTGATCTGAGTGAGGGAGCCATTTCAGAACAATGGGATCGGGTCCTTAAAGCACATTCCGAAAGAGGACCGAACTGCATTATAAATATAATGATACCACCCTCAATTACAGAGGCGTCTTTTAAGTGAACCGGAACGACAGGAGCTTGAGAACTCCGTAGTTAAGCATGCTCGGGCCAGGGAAGTCTTGGGATGGGTGACCTCCTGGGAAGTGGCCCCTGGTCGGGTCCGGTTCACTCTAAAGGGAAAAACCGTGCGGTTTCGGCCAGAGCGGACAATACCATCTGTACTGAGGCGTGGGGCGTTACATTTATGGTGGCCCATGCAGGTCCTTCAACAGTAGGTCTGTGGTTCGAGGACGAACCATTGTTCTTAGATGGGGGGAATGTAATACCCCAGAGCAGTGCGGTCTTAAGACATCATGGTGATCTGCCCAGAGCAGTGCGGTCTTAGGACATCATGGTGATCTGCTCTGTCAACACTCAGTGCGGTCTGTTGCGGACATCTTGGTGATCTGAGTGAGGGAGCCATTTCAGAACAATGGGATCGGATCCTTAAAGCACATTCCGAAAGAGGACCGAACTGCATTATAAATATAATGATACCACCCTCAATTACAGAGGCGCCTTTTAAGTGAACCGGAACTACAGGAGCTTGAGAACTCCGTAGTTAAGCGTGCTCGGGCCAGGGAAGTCTTGGGATGGGTGACCTCCTGGGAAGTGGCCCCTGGTCGGGTCCGGTTCACTCTAAAGGGAAAAACCGTGCGGTTTCGGCCAGAGCGGACAATACCATCTGTACTGAGGCGTGGGGCGCGCCACGTGTACTCGAGGATCGAAAAGACGCAACTGCCAAACGCCCTGTCGTCTCCGGACAATCTTCCACGAAAAATTCTCGGCACCAAACTGAGCAGAGAGAACCAAGACCACTCTCGACCCGACCCATAAATAGGTCAAAACGAGAGTGGGGGCTAATGATGATGCTCATAAGTGGGAATTCCTCAGATCACGACACGTAGCGGATGACGTGTCATCCGCATAAGCCCGCTAGATTTATGAAGAATTCGGAGCTGGAATAAGTATGATACATTGGGGACGTTTCTCGGGGTATCTTCCATATTCACCTAGCAACCAGTCAATAGCTCACTTCCGAGCAATCCTACAACCGAACTTCTACAGGCTCCTTGCTCGTCTTCGAGCTGTTACAGAGCTGAGCTTTCTCGGCTCCCCGGCTCGCCTCCGAGCCATCCATCGAGCTGAGCTTCCTCGGCTTCCCCGATCAACCGAGAACGCAGAGCCCAAGCGCCCCCGCAATGGATCCGTGTATTTTGCCAAAGCGAGATATCCGCCGTCCCACGTTCCGCATCCCACGCTGGAGCGTCTCTCCATTAATGAGCATATCCCGCCATTGACGCTGGCGTAACGCAGGGGCGTAACTAACGGTGAGGATCTCGCGCCGGCTCGTTCCATGTGACCACTATATAAACCCCTCTTTCAGACGACTAAGGTAAATCGAATTCATTCTAATAGGCCGCTACTCTGCTCTTATTCCACTGTTCTAATTTGATCGTCGGAGGGTCCTACGGTGGTCACCCATCCCGGGACTTCCTTTGCAGATAGCTCGGCGTCACCAACCCATTGAGAACCACACATTCTACCCTCAAACTAAATCTCAACCGTTCAAAATCGCTCGCCACCAGATCGACGGAGGACAATATCTGAGAGAGATCACGACCTCCATCACATGCAGTACGGAATTATTGGGAATATTGTTTATTAAATAGCAATATTTCTTTGGTCAATATTTAATCGTGTGTTGAAAGACAAATTGGATAGAGACACAAATTAAATCATCTAACAAGCATATTGTAGAACCAATTTAGGGCAAATTGAAGAACCGAGGAAGAGAAGGCTTAAATGCATGCATGAGCCATAAAAAACGGATTATGCTCATTCACTTTCACGATATTTCTATCCTTTTTATTGAATTTTATTCAAATATTGTTTATTAAATAGCAATATTTCAAGATAAATTTGTTTAAACCCCAAGCTTTACTTCTTAGATCAAGGAATCTATCTAAATGTAAATCTCGCTAGGTAAAAACACAAATAATGACAAATTGAATCTCATTTCTCAAAAATAGCGAGATGAATCTTTTCCTTAATATATTCTCTCTTATGATTTATATCGAATATCATGCGATAAAGGTAATGTTTGATGTTAATTTTTTAAGTCAGGCAATACTCAAAATCTAACTGTTAATTGTTATTAAATTATTTAATGTTTAATAGCATACGACGTAATCACATTAAATGCTATATTTTACTGTGTTTATACTTGCATGACCCTCTGGGCATGCGCAGGGAAATCTTTGCAGTTTCTCAAAATAAGTGTTGCATATGATTTCAATATATTTCATGTCATTTGATGGTATTTAACTGCTTTTAGGTTTTACTATGGTTTAGAAGTTATTCTGGTTTTCCTAATGTATAACCTGGCCCCATCCATCCCGTTATGCTCTGGAAAATCTAAATCCAAACTAAATTATAACTTGACCATGGATATCACATGAATGAAGATTTTACTTTCTCTGAAATACAGTCCACCATAAAATCGAGGTTTAATTAAGGATGCGAACGGATACAGATGATCCGGAAGGAATCTGTATTCGTAACTGAATTTTATCAAATACGGAAACTTTCATTTCCGATGAATATTCGTATCCATATTCGTATCTAGCAGCAATAACTGGATACAAATATGGCAGCACGCATATTCCTTCTGTATCCGTATCTGATTTATTATTCAGTGTTTTGTTCTATATATGAATATAATTTTTACGATATATGTTTTATATCCATAGCCGTATTTGTATAAAAAAAATTCAAATACGGACAGTGGTTTTCATTATCCGTATCCATTAAAAACTCTTACTGGATACGAATATGGTTACACCTATATCCGAACCGTTATCAAGATAGGAAAATTCCAAATTAAAGGGCCGAACAAAATTGGAAACAACATGCACCAAAGGTGTGACAGATTTTTGCAGAGCTTAATATAGCTACATGATGGACTAAATTCAACTAAATATTACATGAGGGGTCTAAAATAGTTTTTGCATCATAAAACCCTTCTCTGGTTTTACAACCCATGCTGAATACGAGGGAGTAAAAGCGGGGAAAAACCCAAGCGAGGGGCCACTTCTATCTTTTGCAGGTTTTTAGTGTAGATGTGCTAGGCGGAAGAGGAAAACATCAAGCTCTTATTTGTCCTCTTCCACGCCACTTCTTATCCAGTGTTGATGGAGCTCCTTTTCGGGTTTTTGAAGGAAGAGGTGAGGTGAGAAAGCTGTTACCGAGTACCTGCAAAGAAGTCCCGGGATAGTTTGGTACCACCGAGGACCCTCCGACGCTCAAGTTAGTGATGAGATCCGAGCAGAGTAACGGCCTAAAAGTGTAGGAAATGGCTTACTTGACCCCTCTGTGATGGGGGTTTATATAGCGGCGGCAGCACGCAGCAGCAGGCGCTCGCCGGCAGTTACGCTCCCGACGTCACGCCCGCGTAAAGAGCGGATCGCCCATTAATAGGGATCGTGATGGCGTGGAACGCGGGATGTTGCTAGCGGAGAATCTGCGCATGACGAGATTTGCGGAGCGGCGGTTGCGTCTGTGAGCGGTACTGTTGGTCGGTCGGAGGACCGAGGAAGATGGCCTCGGCTGGGGAGCTCGGGAACGAGCGAGAGGGCCGAGGAGTCTTGGTCCTGTGGCAGCTCGGGACGAGCTGAAAGGCCGAGAAGGCCAATTTCCAGGGGCTCTGAGGAGAGCTAGCTTGCGCTTGCAGGTTGGGCACAGGGGTGGCCTGGTCGGCCCTTTCTTCTGAGTTCTGGGACACTTCATCTGCCACATGTCCTGATCTGAGGCGTTGCCAATATAGAGCATCAACATTAGCTCCCCACTCTTGTCCCGACCAGATGGCGGGTCGGGTCAAGAGTGGACTGTCGGGCCGCCCGGGAAGAGCTCCCTTCTAAGATTTCGTCGGGACGCGTCCCCGGGCTGTCGGCTGCCTTTTCGGCCAGCAAATCAGGGCGAAATCTCTGGATTTAAGGAAGGTGCAACGGTCTGCATGTCAAGTGTCGGTTGGCCGACGCGACGTGTGCAGACCTGCGGCGTCTGTTGGGCAGGAGGATGCCCTCTGAGGATGCGCCGAGCGGGAAGGAACTCGGCGGCCTCACGATGAGGGCTTCAGACCATCAGCGTCTGATGGGCAGGAGGGTGCCCGCCGGGGATGCGTCGAGCAGGAAGGAACTCGGCGGCCTTACGATGAGGGCTTCAGACCATCAGCGTCTGATGGGCAGGAGGATGCCCGCTGGGGATGCGCCGAGCAGGAAGGAACCCGGCGGCCTCACGATGAGGGTTTGAGATCCTCAGCATCTGATGGACAGGAGGATGCCCACTGGGGATGTGCCGAGCAGGAAGGAACTCAGCGGCCTCGCGATGAGGGCTTAAGACCATCAGCGTCTGGTGGGCAGGAGGATGCCCGCTGGGGATGCGCCGAGCAGGAAGGAACTCGTCGGCCTTACGATGAGGTCTTGAGATCCTCAGCATCTGATGGGCAGGAGGATGCCCGCTGGGGATGCGCCGAGCAGGAAGGAACCCGAAGGCCTCACGATGAGGGCTTGAGATCCTCAGCATCTGATGGGCAGGAGGATGCCCGCTGGGGATGCGCCGAGCAGGAAGGAACTCGGCGGCCTCGCGATGAGGGCTTCAGACCATCAGCGTCTGATGGGCAGGAGGATGCCCGCTGGGATGCACCGAGCAGGAAGGAACTCGGCGGCCTCACGATGAGGACTTGAGATCCTCAGCATCTGACGGGCAGGAGGATGCCCGCTGGGGATGCGCCGAGCAGGAAAGAACTCGGCGGCCTCGCGAAGGGGGCTTCAGGCCATCAGCGTTTGGTGGGCAGGAGGATGCCCGCTGGGGATGCGCCGAGCAGGAAGGAACTCGGCGGCCTCACGATGAGGGCTTGAGATCCTCAGCATCTGATGGACAGGAAGATGCCCACTGGGGATGCGCCGAGCAGGAAGGAACTCGGCGGCCTCGCGATGAGGGCTTCAGACCATCAGCGTTTGGTGGGCAGGAGGATACCCACTGGGGATGCACCGAGTAGGAAGGAACTCGGCGGCCTCACGATGAGGGCTTGAGATCCTCAGCATCTGATGGGCAGGAGGATGCCCGCTGAGGATGCGCCGAGCAGGAAGGAACCCGGCGGCCTCACGATGAGGGCTTGAGATCCTCAGCATCTGATGGGCAGGAGGATGCCCGCTGGGGATGCGCCGAGCAGGAAGGAATTCGGCGGCCTCGCGATGAGGGCTTCAGACCATCAGCGTCTGATGGGCAGGAGGATGCCCGCTGGGATGCACCGAGCAGGAGGGAACTCGGTGGCCTCACGATGAGGGCTTGAGATTCTCAGCATCTGATGGGTAGGAGGATGCCCACTGGGGATGCGCCGAGCAGAAAGGAACTCGGCGGCCTCGCGAAGGGGGCTTCAGGCCATCAGCGCCTGGTAGGCAGGAGGATGCCCGCTGGGGATGCGCCGAGCAGGAAGGAACTCGGCGGCCTCACAATGAGGGCTTGAAATCCTCAGCATCTGATGGGCAGGAGGATGCCCGCTAGGGATGCGCCGAGCAGGAAGGAACTCGGCGGCCTCACGATGAGGGCTTTGATCCTTGACGCTGGAGGGGCCGTGAGAGGCCTGCGATGGATGGCCGAGCAGGGTAGCTGCTCGGTGCCTCTTGGCGAGGGCATTGGTCCTTGACGCTGGAGGGGCCCTGAGAGGCCTGCAAAGGATGGCCGAGCAGGGTAGCTGCTCGGTGCCTCTTGGCGAAGGCTTTCTGATCTCCGGCGTTGCGGTAGGGAATCTACCCACCGGGGATAGCCGAGCGAGGGATCCTCGGGCTCGACTGCCTCTGGGAAGACTTTCTGATTCTTCAGGACGGGGACCGAGCAGGGTTACTGCCCAGTGCCTCTTGGCGAGGACTTTGATCCCTGTCGGTTGTGGTAGGAAGCTACCAGCCGGGGATAGCCGAGCAAGGACCCGACTGCCTCTGGGAGGACTTTAGTTCTTGGCGCGGGAAGAGCTATAGGGCTGTAAGAAGCCTACAAAGGACCCTTGGCCGGGCAGGGTTACTGCCCGCTGCTTCTTGGCGAGGGATCCTCGGGCTCGACTGCCTTTGGGAGGGCTTTCAGATCCCTGGCGTTGCGGTAGGGAAGCTACCCACCAAGGATAGCCGAGCGAGGGATCCTCGGGCTCGATTGCCTCTGGGAGGACTTTCTGATCCCTGGTGTTGCGGTAGGGAAGCTACCCGCCAGGGATAGCCGAGCGAGAGATCCTCGGGCTCGACTGCCTCTGCGAGGACTTTCTGATCCATGGCGTTGCGGTAGGGAAGCTACCTGCCAGGGATAGCCGAGCGAGGGATCCTCGAGCTCGACTGTCTCTGGGAGGACTTTCTGATCCTTGGCGTTGCGGTAGGGAAGCTACCCGCCAGGGATAGCCGAGCGAGGGATCCTCGGGCTCGACTGCCTCTGGGAGGACTTTCTAATCTCTGGTGTTGCGGTAGGGAAGCTACCCGCCAGGGATAGCCGAGCGAGGGATCCTCGGGCTCGACTGCCTCTAGGAGGAGTTTCTGATCCCTGGCGTTGCGGTAGGGAAGCTACCCGCCAGGGATAGCCAAGCGAGGGATCCTCGGACTCGACTGCCTCTGGGAAGACTTTCTGATCCCTGGCGTTGCGGTAGGGAAGCTACCCGCCAAGGATAGCCGAGCGAGAGATCCTCGGGCTCGACTGCCTCCGGGAGGACTTTCGGATCCCTGGCGTTGCGGTAGGGAAGCTACCCGCCAAGGATAGCCGAGTAGGGTAGCTGCTGGGCTGCCTCTTAGTGAGGGCTTGGATCCTTGGGCGAGGTGGCCCTCGAGCCACCGTGGCGAGCCCCCTCTGTGCGACCCCGTGAAAGGAGGGGGTGTCGGTCTATTCGGCCGGCGAGGGCGTTGATGACGGTCGCCGGAGGAGGTTCACCCGCGCCTCCGGTGAGGGGGAGGCGGCGGCTGGTATCTGGATCTTCAGGGTGATCGCTTGCCATGGGGATGGAGATCGGAAGGCCAACTTTGTTTTTTTGTGGAGTTTCGTTTCCCACAGACGGCACCAACTGATGGAGCTCCTTTTCGGGCCTCCGTCAGATGTTGTCTTCCGTTGATCTCGCGGTGAACTTAGCTGATTATCCTTCGTTGCGTGTGGATCTCAATGGGTTTTTGGAGGAAGAGGTGAGGTGAGGAAGCTGTTGCCAAGTACCTGCAAAGAAGTCCCGGGGTGGTTTGGTACCACCGAGGACCCTCCGACACTCAAGTTAGTGATGAGATCCGAGCAGAGTAACGGCCTAAAAGTGTAGGAAATGGCTTACTTGACCCCTCTGTGATAGGGGTTTATATAGCAGCGGCAGCACGCAGCAACAGGCGCGAGAATCTCACCGGTAGTTACGCTCCCGACGTCACGCCCGCGTAAAGAGCGGATCGCCCATTAATAGGGATCGTGATGGCGTGGAACGCGGGATGCTGCTAGCGGAGAATCTGCGCATGGCGAGGTTTGCGGAGCGGCGGTTGCGTCTGTGAGCGGTACTGTTGGTCGGTCGGAGGACCGAGGAAGATGGCCTCGGCTGGGGAGCTCGGGAACGAGCGAGAGGGCCGAGGAGTCTTGGTCCTGTGGCAGCTCGAGGCGAGCTGAAAGGCCGAGGAGGCCAATTTCCAGGGGCTCTGAAGAGAGCTAGCTTGTGCTTGCTGGTTGGGCACAGGGGTGGCCTGGTCGGCCCTTTCTTCTGAGTTCTGGGACACTTCATCTGCCACGTGTCCTGATCTGAGGCGTTGCCAATATAGAGCATCAACAAGTGTATATAATAATCTTTACTATTATAAATAGAACTCATGAGAGCATATCAAAAAGTATATCATTTTTTCATTTAAAAAATACAAAAAGAGAGAAAAATACATGTGAGAGTTCTAGAGTAAGAACATGTCATGTCATTATCTTATATGCATATAATTACTTTCATACCCTTCAACAATTTTCAATTCAAAATATCTTCTCTTTTGGGAAATGAACATGTCACGCCCCGCTTCCCAAAATACGGAATACGGAAGACGACTAGGCTAGCCACACTCCTAAGGTTAAGAAATAATCCCGCCGTAATCACACTCCGGCTTCTAGCATTACATGGTAATCAATAAACACAACACAGAAGTAAAGGAAACACATCACTTAGTCTATTACATCAACTCTCATAGTTCACAATTTACAATAGTTCAACTGGAAAGAAAACTTCTAACCAAGTGCGAATACAAGATTGTTTTAGGAAAAACAGTAAAAGTGTTGAAAGTAAAACCATCTAGATCTCTGCAAACTCGAACGGTAGATCTGACTCCTGAGCGGTGTCATCTCCAAGCTCTGAGCATGCATACTCAGGTCATCAGAGCGACGCAATAACAAATTGTAACGACTCTGTTTTTAATATATAGAAATTTGTTTAAACTTAAAGTACTAAATAAAGTATTTGCAATCCTAAGTATGCTATAAGTATTTAATTTGTTTAAGAACAACAAGAAAGCATTTGTAGCTCATTGGTAAAACTTTGCACTGCTGTGACATAACCCTTGTGTTCAAATCCCATCAGGTACATATTATTTTTAATGATTTTTCTTTCAAACCTTTTGGAAGCCCAAAAGTTTACACGTGCAATACACGTAAAAATGAAAAGTCAGATTAAATAAACATATGCAAAAGGGTATTTAAACAGACTAAGACAGGTGGCATCGATCTAGACCCCAACCCCTCCAAGATGGCCGGCGAAGATCTCCTCTGGGCCGGCGCCGCAGGTTGAAATCGTGGGAAATGCTCTAAAATTTTTACCCTAACACCCCTTGACCTCCCCCCACTACTCCTCTTCTATTTGAATTTCCTACAAATTAACAGAGAATTAAAATCACCATTAAACCAATATTTTAATGCATTTTAATTCTCATTTTTAATTCGCTAAAATCTAATTCTATCCTATAAATACCACACCATAGCTAGCCCTCTCCATTCTGAAATCTATCATCAAAACTTTCAAATTTTTCCCAGTCAAATTAGTTGTACAAGTGGAGTTAGCCCAAGGTCATCTTCCGGCGACGACTCGGGACAAATCCGACGACACCGCGACTCTACGAAGCTCTCAAACCCTTCCTCTACCTCCCCTCTCTCATCCAATCCAGTAAGCTCCCTCTCCTCTTCTCTCCTCCCTATTAAAAGAATTCTTTTCTCAAAACTCATCGGTAGCGGAGTTATTCCGACTTCGGATTCTAATTTTGTTAAAAACATAATTTTTCTTAATAACCAAACATCTATATTGTTACATCTTGTTTAGTAATCTTAAAACAAACATTTAGAACAAGTTTCAATTCAAAATACAATGTTATACAACTTTTATTTCAATTTTATGGTTAAATACCACAAAGTTTACTTATGGCATCATTTCATCATATTTGCTCATATTATCTCTAGAAAACTCACGAGGTAATGACCTACCTCATCACAACACTCATCATGATATAGCACGATAACTTTTGGAATAATATTTTGTGGGATAAATACAATTTTATAATAAAATACCTTAAGCTAATAAAACCGTATTCTTTAAGATTGTTTTAATTAAATTCCTTGCAATTAAAGCTCTACAACCCATTTTGGGAAACCTGATTTGGATGGTACGGGTTATTGCACATCCTTGGGACCAGTAAAGCGAGATGCAGACCTCCTCACGGAGTATCCGATCTCGATGGAATTTTTGATACAATTTTTAAGAATAATGTGATTTTCTATTTAATAAATAAATTCTAGTTTTAATAATTATATATATATATATATATTATCAAAATATCTATTTTAAATATATATATAATAAATTCCATATTTTCTAAACAAAGGAATCACAAATTTCATGAATATACCATCACAAATCCATACAATTCCAATTTACACTAAAATACCTTATACTATTCAATCTAGATTTATAATCATTAGAATACTTCACTTTTAAAAATTACATCCATGAAAACCCTAAATACGATAAATAAATGCTTGAGGTTTATTTTGAAAGTTTATCAAAACTATTTTTCATAAAACCCCCTCAAGTTTATTAATTTACAATAAGGACCCTAGTAAATATAGGTTTAAGCGGGATATGATGAAATGATGCCATAAGTAAAACGGGGTTATCAATGGAGCCGGAGAAAGTGGGTGCTTTCCTATTTAAGGTAGGAAACTAAAACGGGGTTATCAATGGTAATTGGTTTGGAAAAAATCACAAATCCTGCCGTCCATATGCAACAGTTACTGATAACTCCAAAACCTAATTCAGAAATCAAATTCTGTTTAAGTATCTGACTCAGACAGAGTCTCAGTCTAATCTGAATACAATTCTAATCTACATACACTTCAAATATAACTCCAATACATCATGAATCCATATATACTGAATACTATCAAATATCAACATGACTTGAACTGACCGAATCATGGATATACATTGACTTGATTACATGACTATCCGTTTAAATCTTTATCCGTTTACATGAGCAATTGATATCATGGTTTCGGCAAGTCTTACAGCTATAAACAATACAATAAACATTACGGATTTTTTTAAGTGGTAGATTGGTACGGAATGTGTTAAAAGTGACACGATAATGGTCACTTTAATACACCTAACCTGAATATCCGTTGCTGTTGTCCCGTGGCTTAACGGTTCCTTGTGCTCCGTATACCTTAGTCCACGGAATATTTGGACTCCTCTTGTATATACTGGCATATTCTGTACCAAACTACAAACAACAGCGTTAACATAACAATCATATATTATACCAGATATATTCTCTTTACCTGTTCAGTCTATTTCTATCTCTCTTTGGGACTTACCGAGCGATTGTTCGCTGACGACATTCATTTTCTATTCTTTCTTTGGAATGTTGTTAGGAGGACCCGACTCTCTAGAGATCGAGCCCAGCTCAGAAGATTTGGAGCAGTTCATCGAGGACCCGGAACTCTAGTCACTTGTAAATACTTTTATTTTCAGTTCATGCCATTGTTTAGGCATTGCTTTCCACATTGTATTTACTTTTCAGTTTTATTGTAAAGAATATTTAATAAATAAAAAGTTGTTGTTCATTTACATCTCATGTCTTTCTTGTGTACATTTATATTATATTGCTTATTTACGCTTAACGTGTTTACTTCTGAGTAAATACGTCGCGGGCCTAGTCACGTCTCCTGACCGTACACCAGGAAGCGGGGCGTGACAGGTTTTGTTGGCGGCCCATGCAAGTCAGTTCTGCATAGAAACCTAAGCAATATAACACAAGAAATATAAGACTCAGCAACTAAACATTCTTCATATTTCATATTTTTTGAATCTATCCTAACCCTATTTTTCTTTCAAGGTTATGGATTCTCCGAACAATACTAGCACCAACATGAACGGCAACACCACACCACCACCTCTTCCACTTACGCCTACCGTTGTAGCTCCGATTAACGAGCAGACGGTATTGCTCAAGGCAATAAAGAGCCTCTTGGATAGACGGCAGCAGCAGACTGCTATCCTGATGAACCGCCTAGAAGCCGAGGCACCTGGAGTGAAACAATTCCAGGCACTGCATCCTAAGCAATTTTCTGGGAAAGAGAGCCCTATGGAAGCTGAAGAATGGGCTCAATCCATTGAGGACGATCTAGCAGCAGCATAAGTGCCAGACATTGCTTGGGTAAGGGTTGCAAAACTGCAACTCACGGATAATGCCCGAGTATGGTGGAAGGCGGAAGAAAGCCGTCTTACTCAGCCGATCGAATGGAAGACTTTTCGCGACATGTTCGACACGAAATATTTTCCCGAGACTGCCCGATTTGACATGGAGCAGCAATTCATCCACCTACAATAAGGCTCTATGTGGAGCAAATCCGTGGATGAGTATGATACTGAGTTCACCATGTTGAGCAAGTAAAATATGTCTCAAATATTCGAATTTTCTGATATCACATACTACACAGCTAATACAAGACCGTAACAAGTTCGCGGCACATCTCATACCGACCGCTGAGATCAGGGCCAGATGATTTCAGCAGGGATTGGACCAGGAGATCCAAGCTGCATTAGCTATAGGGGATTTCCCAACCCACGGCTTAGTTTTGAAGGCTGCCCGTCGATACGAGGCAGAAGTGAAGAAGAAGGGCAGACCTCAATCTGCCGGTATGAAGCGCCCTGCTACTCAGATAGCAGGAGGAGGCTCTTCCAGGCCACCTTTTGTACCCAGGAGACCGGGAGTACCTTTCAACCCGTCCAGTTCAGATTTTTGCACCTGCAGGAGGAATGGACACCTGGCGAAGGACTGTAGGCGTGCTAATTGCCTTTGCTTAGTCTGTGGCTCATCCACACATAATATTGAATCTTGTCCTCATAGACTCAATCCAAATCCTGCAACCAGACCAGCAATCACCTATCCGCAGCAGCCAGCTATCCAGGCACCTGCACCACGTCTTGCTCTCCCAGCTCCACCTCCTCGTGGACCTACTGCACCTCCTCCTCGTCAGTTCCATCAAGCACAAAGGAACCTACCTCAAGGACAGAGGAACGGACAGAGGAATGCTCCTCCAGCAAGGAGGAATGTACCGAGGCGACATGCTTTCACAATGACTGTGGAAGAAGATGAAGCCACTGGCCAAGTCATCACTGGTAACTCCCTTTCTTTCAAACTTTCTTTCAATCCTTATACATATCAAATATTTTATCCTATACCTAAACATATTCCACACAACTTAGGTACAATCTTAGTAGCCTCACTTCCTGCACTAGCACTCTTCGATACTGGAGCATCTCATTGCTTTATATCGCAACGGTTCGTCCGAACTCATGCGATTCCAGTCAAACCGCTCGTATCCAGCTGGAATGTCAGTTCAGGAAACGGCGTTCTAAAGGAAACAATGGGATACGACCTGTGTCCAGTGGTCGTCTGCAGCAGAGAATTTTATGCTGACTTCAAGGTGCTGGACATACTGAACTTCGATGTAGTTTTGGGTATGGATTGGCTAGGAACTTTTTATGCTACAATCGACTGTCGTCAAAGGAGAGTAGTGTTCGAGATTCCAGAGCATTCGGTCTTTTATTTCAAGAGTGGAGACCGTACCCTGGAGCCTAGCACATATAAAGCAAAACCGAAGAAGGCAGTGATTGCAACTCTAAAGGTGGGAGAAGGTAAGCCAGAGGTAGTTCGAGAGTTCAATGATGTATTTCCTGAAGACATATCAGGTCTGCCTCCTGATCGAGCTCTTAAATTTAGAATTGATTTAGTACCTGGAACACAACTGGTGATCAAAGCACCATATCGCTTAAGTCCAGAAGGTTTGAAGGAGATCCGTACTCAGCTGGACGAACTTCTGCAGAAAGGATGGATTCGTCCTAGCACTTCAAGTTGGGGATCTCCAGTGTTGCTTGTAAAGAAGAAGGAAGGTTCATACAGAATGTGCATTGATTATAGAGTTTTGAACGAAGTCACAATAAAGAACAAGTATCCGCTACCGCGAATCGATGATCTGTTCTATCAGCTTAGTGGGTCTTGCGTTTTCTCAAAATTAGATTTTCATTCGGGTTATCAACATGTGAAAGTCAAAGAGTCTGATATTCCGAAAACGGCATTCAGAACTCGCTATGGACATTATGAGTTTCTCGTGATGCCATCTGGAGTGACCAATGCACTAGATATATTCATGAATCTGATGAACCAGGTTTTCCGAGAATACCTAGACATGTTTGTTGTCATATTCATCGACGACATCCTGGTGTATTCTAAGAATCGGAAAGAGCACGCTAAACATTTACGAATTGTCCTGGAGACTTTGCGACAGCATCAACTCTATGCCAAGTACAGCAAGTGCGAGTTTTGGCTAGAACAAGTCGGATTTCTCGGACATATCGTTTCAGTTGAAGGGATCTCTATGGATCCAGCTAAAGTCTCAGCAGTAAGCGAATGACCGACACCAAAGATAGTGAAAGACATTCGAAGTTTCTTAGGATTAGCGGGATACTACCGAAGATTCATAGAAGGCTTGTCATGCCCCGCTTCCTAGTATACGGGCAGAGCACGCGACGAGGCCGCTACATATTTACTCTGAAGTAAACACGCTAAGCGTATCTAAGCAATATAAGTAAAATGCACAAGAGACGGGATGTAAATAAACAACAACTTTATTAATTAACATTCTTTTTACAATACATCTGAAAAGTAAATACATGGAATGGAAAGCAATACTTAAACAGTGGCATAACAGAACTGGAAAATACAGAATGTAAATGCGTACAAGGAATCTAAAGCTCTGGGTCGAAAGCTAGCTGGTACAAATCCTCGCTGGTGGGCTCGATCTCCAGTGAGTCCGAATCACCTGACGATATTCTAAAGAAGAAGAAAGAGAATGTCGTCAGTGAACAAATTGCTCGGTAAGTCCCGTAAATAGACAAGAATGGAATAAACAGAATAAAGAGAATATTGTTATAATATTGTATTTAATGTTAACGCTGTTGTTTGTAGCTTGGTATAGAAGAATGCCGGTATATACGAGAAGAGTCCCACTATTCCGGAGACTAAGGTATACGGAGCACAAGGAACCGTTCAGCCACGATACAACGGCAATGGATATTCAGGTTAGGTGTATTATGGTTACAGTCTCGTGCCATTTCTAACACCTTCCGTACCAGTCTACCCCTTATAAACCCTGCGATGTCTTGATTGTATTGTTGGTATTGTTTGAATTGTATATTGTATATAGATGGATGACTTGCCGAAACCATGATATCAGTAATGGAACGGATATAATAAATGAACATGTAGATGGAATATATCCATGGTTCGGTTCAGTCAATATAGATTGATTAGATTGAACAGATTGAATATATGAATTCATATTGAATTGTAGTTTATACTTGAATCATATTTAAGTCGGATTTATTATATCGAGACTCAGTCTGAGTCAGACAATTAGAAAAGAAATTGAATCCTGAATTATGTTTTGGTGCTATCGGTAACTGTTGCACATGGACGGCAGGATTTGTGTCTTTTTCAAAGATAATTACCATGTTGATAACACCGCTTGTTAAGTTGTCTACCTTAAATAGACAAGCACCCATATCTCCGGCTCCCTGAGGCTCAAGAGACTGGTCCTGCTTAAACCTATGTTTACTAGGGTCCTTATTGTAATTTAGTATAACTTGAGGGGGTTTTATGTAAAATATTTTTTGTTATACTTTCAAAAATATATCTCAAGTATTTAATTATCGTCTTTAGAGTTTTCATAGATAATTCTTTTATTCAATGTGAAATTTCTAGTGAATATGATCTAGTTTTAAAGTATAAGGTATTTATTTGAAATATTGAAATTGTATGGTATTTTCTTGTAAATGAGATGTTTTACTTGAATTTTGGAAATGTAGAATATTATAAATATTAAAAATAGGTATTTTGATATTAATTACATATATATTTATTTATTAAAAATATAAGTTTTATTTATGATAGAAATCATATTTTCTAAAGAAAATTATATTAAAATCTTTCGAGATCGTATGCTCCTTGCGGAGGTCTGCATCTCACTTTATTAGGCCTGAGGATGTGCAATAATCCGCACCATACCGAACGGGTTCCCCAAAATGGGTTGTAGAGGCACAATCGCAAAGATTTATTAAAATACACTTCTTGTAGAAAAAGGTTTTATAAGTTGAAGGTAGTTATATGTAAAGTCGTATTTTCCCAAATCTATGTTCCCAAATTCCATCGTGCTATGTTAGATATGAGTGTTGTGAGGAGGTAGGTCATTACCTCGTGAACTATCTATAGGTATAACAAGGAATTATGATGGTTTATGTCGAAACTAAATTATATGGTATTTTTCTGAAAAAGTATAATAAAAGTTACAAAAATGATTAGTTTGATATGCAACTTGTTTTATTAAGTTTGTTAATGTTTATTAGTTAACATATAAGAATATGGTTTTATTTCGTTAAAGAAAAGTGTAGTTTTTAAAGAAAACAGAATCGGAAGTCGGACTAACTCCGCTTCCGTCAGGTTTTAGTTTTGAAAGTTTTTAGAATAGAGACAAGAATGAGAAGTAGGGACTTTCTGGATGATTGGCTAGAGGGGAGAAAGAGGAAGAGGTGGGAGTTACCGGTACGTCGTTTCGTCGTCGGAAACTCCTTGAGTTGTCGCCGGAAGTTCGTCGGAGTTTCGCCCTTTGCTAACTCTACTTGCACACAAAAGGATCTTGGAATTTTCTTGAGAGTTTTGGCAGGGATTTGTGAGTGAGGAGGGGTGATTTGAGGGTGGTATTTATAGGAAAATTTAGGGTTTAGGGTAGCGAAAGGGTGTATTAAAATGGATTAAATGTGTGTTTTATTGTACTCTGTAAATGTGCAGGGAAAACACATAATACTGGAGTTATGGGGGGAGTCCAAGAGTTGCTAGGGTTAAAGAAAATTGGGGTTTGGTTCAAAGAAAACCGGCGGCGCCGGCCCGGTTTGTGATCTCGCCGGTCCGATCAAGGGGTGGGGGCTCGGATTGGTGCCACGTGTCCCTGACGCTTGGTCTAACCTATTGCACCTTTTAGATTATTTTGTAACTTATCCTATTACGTGTAGTGCACGTGCAAACTCTTGAGCTTCTAAAAGATTAAAAGAATTTTAAATAAAAATAATGTGTGGCTGATGAGATTTGAACTCTGGTGCTATGGTTCAGCAGTGCAAGGTCTTACCAATGAGCTACAAGCCCATTCTTGCTGTTCAAAAGTAAATCAAATTCTTATAGTACTCACAGGAATTGTAAATACCCCAAGTATACATTAACTTTAAATGAATTTTATGTACACTAAAATTGGAGTTGTTACAAGGCTTTTCGAAGATTGCAACACCCTTGACCAAGCTCACACGTAAAGATGAAGAATTCGTGTGGTCAGAAGCATGCGAACAAACTTTTATAGAACTCAAGTCAAGATTGACAGCAGCGCCTATTCTCGTCTTACTGGACCAATCTGGAGGTTTCGTAGTGCATTGTGATGCATCCGGTAAGGGATTAGGATATGTTCTACACCAGTACGGTAAAGTTATAGCTTATGCGTCAAGACAGTTGAAGATTCATGAGCGCAATTATCCAACGCATGACTTAGAGTTGGCAGCTGTTATATTTGCACTGAAGATTTGGCGTCATTATCTTCTTGGAGAAAGGGTAGATATATACACAGACCACAAAAGTCTGAAGTATGTGTTTACTCAGAAAGAGCTGAATATGAAGCAGAGAAGATGATTAGAACTTATAGCGGACTTCGACATCAGCCTACAATATCATCCAGGGAAGGTGAATGTAGTTCCTGATGCACTTAGTCGCCAACCACTATCAATGAATTTCACCGCACAGTGGAAGCTACAGCAAGATTTGCATCAGATGGAGATAGAAGTGGTCATGCCAGGTAACGCTTCAAGTTTGATGAACTTACAAGTTCAATCTATAATTGTCAATCAGATCAAGGCAGCCCAAGCAAATGACGCCAAGTTGCAAAAGATCAGAGAACAAGTAGAAAGTGGACTTCTAACAGACTTCATCATCCACGAAAATGGATCTTTAAGATACGGAAGCAGATTGTGTGTACTACAAGGTCCTGCTCGGGAAGAGTTGATAAAAGAAGGTCACAGCTTCCCATACTCAGTACACCCTAGTGGTACAAAGATGTATAAAGATTTACGTCAACATTAATGGTGGCATGGAATGAAGCGTGAAGTAGTCATAAGCGTAGCCAAATGCTTGGTGTGTCAGCAAATAAAAGCTGAACATCACGGGACTGTTGGTCTATTTCAACCGTTACCTATTCCAGAATGGAAATGGCAACACATCACCATGGACTTCATGACTGCACTTCCTCGCAGCACGAAAGATAACGATGCAGTATAGGTTATTGTGGATCGACTCACAAAGTCGGCTCATTTTATTCCCTTTCAAGTTGGCCAATCTACCGAGACACTAGCAAAGAAGTACATGGAGGTAAGTTTGAATCTAAGTAAGATTTAACTCTTCAATGTTTACTATCTCTGATACTCATGAACTCATGCAGGAGATCGTGAGATTATATGGAGTACTGGTTTGCATTGTCTCCGATCATGACACCAGATTCCGATCGCAGTTTTGGCAGAGTCTACAAGCTAGCTTGGGAACGAGTCTGAACTTTAGCACAGCTTACCATCCACAAACAGATGGACAGTCTGAGCGAACGATTCAGATCCTTGAAGATATGCTAAGAGCTTGTATGCTAGATTTCGGAGGATCGTGAGAAGATCACTTACATCTTGTGGAGTTTTCATACAACAACAGCCACCAAACGAGTATTAGAATGGCACCGTTTGCAACTCTCTATGGAAGGAAGTGTCGTTCACGATTAAGTTGGGACAATATCGGAGATAGGGAACTCCTTGGACCTGAGATGATAGTGGCGACTGTAGATGTAGTTTGCACTATCAGGGAACGAATGGGCATAGCCCAAGACCGACAGAAGCATTGGGCTGATGCAAAGCGCCAACACTTAAAGTTCTAACCGGGCGATCATGTCTTTCTAAAGTTCTCTCCAAATTATGGAGTGATTCGTTTTGGAAAGAGGGGTAATCTAAGTCCGAGGTACATTGGACCGTTTGACATACTCGAACGAGTCGGAGAAGTGGCATATCGCTTGGCACTTCCACCCTCATTGGAAGGAGTGCACAACGTGTTCCACAAATCCCAACTCCGAAGATATGTGTGCGACCCCAGCCATATCCTTGATCACTCCGAGCTCACTGTACAGACAGACTTATCTTGTGAGCAACAATCCGTTGAAATCCTGGACAGAAAGGTAAAGTCACTTCGGAACAAGAAAGTAAACTTGGTTCGAGTGATGTGGAGAAAAGATTCACCAAGAGAATCAACATGGGAAAGAGAAAACGACATGCGTACAAGATACCCTTACTTGTTTATAAATTAGTCCTTAAATAATTGTAAATTTCGAGGACGGAATTTTTGTAAGGAGAGTAGAATGTAACGACTCTGTTTTTAATGTACAGAAATTTGTTTAAAATTAAAGTACTAAATGGAGTATTTGCAACCCTGAGTATGCTATAAGTATTTAATTTGTTTAAGAACGGCAAGAAAGCACTTGTAGCTCATTGGTAAAGCTTAGCACTGCTGTGACATAGCCCCTGTGTTTGAATCCCATCAGCCACATATTATTTTTAATGATTTTTCTTTTAAACTTTTTGGAAGCCCAAAAGTTTACACGTACAATACACGTAAAAATGAAAAGTCAGATTAAATAAACATGTGCAAAAGGGTATTTAGACAGACTAGGACACGTGGCATCGATCCAAACCCCAACCCCTCTAAGATGGCCGGTGAAGATCTCCTCTGGGCCGACGCCGCCGGTTGAAACCGTGGGAAATGCTCCAAAAATTTTACCCTAACACCCCTTGGCCTCCCCCACTACTCCTCGGTTAGTTATATGTATGCCCTAGAGGCCATTACTGTACATGTGATATATATTGTAGTGGATGCTTGGACATATATAGGGAGGACTTTCTTGCTCGACATGATAATATGCTATCTGGTTGCTCTTTATCTTAACATATACACTTATTGTCTCTCTATTACATGTTGATAAAGCCCTTAGGATGAGTACTTGACTACCAGGATTATGATGCAGATCATACTAGTGGGGACAGGGTATTCGATAAGTACATCCTTCAAATGTTCCTAGTCGTGGAAGTATCGAGACAGGGCATCGATACTCTAGAGTAGACTAGAGTATACGCTTCTCGACCCATGTGATGGGCGATGGATGATCCCATATCCATTGGTGTTTGACATCAGAGAAGGTATACGGGTGCTCAGTGGAGACTGGGTACACTGAACGGACTCGCCGAGAACTCCTAGATGGTATTATACCTATCGTCGGATAGCAGTTCTCTGGTGACACTGGTACATGTTAGTCTGTAGACCCGAGATCGTCATAGAGTCTTGTGTGATTCCCACCGCGCTTTGATTTCCACCATACCACGGTCAAGAGATCGTGCAAAAAGGTGGTTTTTGGGTACAGTCCCGAGTCACATGGAGGCAATGAGCGATAGGAGGGGTTTCGTCTCTCCCGGTATTGGGAATTGATGTTGCGCTATGCTCAATTGGCCATAACAGGAAATCCCTGGCCAGAGTTGCTGAGATTTACTGGTAAGTGTTATCAGTAGTTTCTCGAACCGTTATGGGCCTTGTATCAGCATGACTTATCAGGCTATTGGGGTCTGACGTTATACCACCCCCAAGCTGTGATATGCGACATATCAGACGAAGAGACCGGACTGTACGGTAGTGTTACTGATTGGATTCGCAGGAGTACGAGCAGGCTTGCTTGTTGATCTTCTGATCGCTCAATACCCGGGTGGCCGTTACGTTTAGCAGACCGCTTGCGGCTTGTGAGTGTTTGATATGATCATCACCTACTGCCGGCGTATTGACGAGTCTTTAGAGTCCTACACAGAGGTTTCCTGGCTCAAGCGAAACGGAGTAGGAGCACATATGTGATATGTGCGGGACCGAGATTAATGCGTGTATGTGATACAGCATTCTATTCTCGCGATGTGTGACATGATTGATTATATATGATATAGCCGGGTTATCGGATCAAGTGTTGATTCGATAAGTTATTGCATTTGATATTAGTAGGTTATATGTGATATAGCCGGATTATTATATCAAGAGTTGATTTAATAATTTAATATATAATTATATATTTAATATATTACATTACATTAACTAATATTAGCGCACTTAAGTATTCATTTTTCTCACTTATGATACATTGATGTATATGTGATATATGTTATATGTATGTTTCCCCAATCAGAGCAAAGCTCTGTTGAAATTCAAAATTCAAATTTTAAAAGCAACGCTTCAAATCTCGGGCGCAACGCGCCACATGTCAGGCGCTGATACGTCAGCGCAGCGCCCAAGAAGGCGCGCCCAATCAGTGAAAAGCTCTATTTAAAGCAAAATTAAAGAAATCAACGCTTCAATTGCGCAAGCACTGCGCTGTGTGACACGTGTTAGCACAGATGCGCTAGCGCAGTTGCGCTGCGCTTTGCGCTGCGCGACACGTGTCAGCGCAGTTGCGCTGCGCTATGCGCTGCGTGACACGTGTCACGCGCTGGGGCATTTGCGCCAAACAGAATTAAGATTTTAAAGAAATCTTTCTGTTCTTGTTAAAACAAGAATATTTTCTTCTGTAAAACAGAAGCCCTTAGATCAAAGATCCAACGGTGGGAAAAATTCCCCAAATCACTGAGAGAAAGATCTCTTTAACAAATTTAACTAATTTATGGGCACTATAAAAAGAACCCTAGACCTCAATTCAAAGGTATGAACATTTGGTGAGAAATCAAAAATTTTAAACAGAGAGAACTCTGAAGGAAATCTCAAGAGAAAAAAAGGTAAAAACTTTTAAAAGAGAAGAATTTCTTCTAATAGATCATTGATCTAAGAACAAGATCAATGATCTTCAATAAAAAACAAATAAAAATAGTGCTTTGCACTTTTTTATGAAGCTCTGGTTCTCTGAGATAAGAAAAACAAGAGAAACTTGTTTTCTTTGATCTAAATTAGATCAAGAAAGCAAACAGTGTTTTGCACTTCTGTTATGAACCTTTGGTTCTTGAATCTAAAAGATTCTCAAATTTATAATGCCTTGCACTTGCAAACTGCGCTGTTGCGCTCTTGGGAGAGCGCCACGTGTCAGCATCTGAACTACTTGCGCTATGCGTTTTAAGATAGAGTTTTGCTCTTTATAATTGGCGCAACTCACCAGAGTGCGCCACGTGTCAGCAGCACAAGCGCAGCGCACTAGCGCAGCGCACTGCGCTTGCATGACACGTGTCGTCACCACAAGCGCTTGCGCTCTTTGATTGGCGCAAAGCGCCTAAGAATGCAATGCCTTTCTTTTGCTAAAGGGCCAAGCCCAAGTCAAAAAGACCTAACAGGCCAAAATAAATTGCAAAGCAATAAAAAGGGGAGAGCCCAAGTAAAATTGATGCTCTGCATCATTTATAAATGGGCAGAGCCCAAAACAAATTGATGCTCTGCTTCCTTTATGGGTAGAGCCCAAATAAAAATAAAAAGAAATGCAATGCAAAAGAAAATAAAATGTTGAATATTTTCAACTGGACTTAGCCCAATCATGGCCGTAAGTTCTCAAATTAAATTGACTGAGCAAGATTGCTCTCCTAAATCAATTTACATCCGGTTCGAGAGTACATCTCCGAAATTCTCTGACACCTATCGTTGTAATTCCTCAACGACGTCAGAGAGGTGACGGGTCCCAACGACTACACATTAATATTGGACCGAAACGTCCTTAAACTAATATCGGACCGAAACGTCCTTAAACTAATAATGGACCGAAACGTTCTTAAACTAATAATGGACCACCACGTCCCAAAACTGGCGACGGACCGAAACGTCCTTAAACTAATTATGGACCACCACGTCCCTAAACTGGCGATGGACCACCACGTCCCTAAACTGGAACATGGACCACTACGTCCCTAAAATGGAACAATAGAGCCTCCAAATGCTCTTTTGCCGGATCTAAATGGTCCCGTTTAAGTCGATCTTAGCCCCAAACACGGCTAACGAATCCTTAAACATTCAAATGGACTATAAAACTCCAAATCAACTTTGGTTCAAGGGTACATCTCTGAACTCCTCTGACACCTATCTTTGTAATTTTTCAACGACGTCAGAGAGGTGACGAGTCCTGACGGCCATATAATAAATGGATCACCACGTTAAGTCGATCTTAGTCTCAAACAGGACTAACGTATCCTTAACGAACGTTTAAGTTGATCTTAGCCTCAATACGGCTAACGTGTCCTTAAACTAAAAACACCAAACCCAAATTTAAGTAAATACGGATTTGGACTAATCCACGTCCTACGGGCGACGGCATTACTCAGTCTCCGTATACAATCCACGGGCAACCACAAACAAAACAAATACCCACGACACGAAGTGAAATTCTGGAGAAGGAGAAAGTTGTTACCGCGATGCGGTAGCGTAATTAACTGCAGGGGCTTGTGCCTGCAGGGAAAAGCGTCCCCACAATCAAAAACCCCTCAAGCGAGGGGGAATCTGATGAAGTCTGCTACATCGGCCGCATCCGTCTAAACCTCCGATACACGGTGTCATAAATCAACTTGGTATCTTCGGAGAGGTAGACGGATAAAACCATATAGCATCTGCCCCGAATCTCAGGCAAGACGTCCTCACGTCGTCGCCGTATTTCGGAGGGGAACAGATTCTGGCACGCCCGGTGGGACCAATTCCTCTTTCCACTCCACACTTCGTGTGTCATCTTCGCGAACCAATCGCGGTTTGTTAACGGTTGCCTTTTGATTTCAAGTTACTAAGATTTGTTCTTTTGTCTGGCGTAGAACTCAAGCATCCATGGCCTTTAACTGCACCAACTGCTCGAAGTGCCACTGCAACGGACACTCCACCTCACCTAGAGGTGTAGCATATGGGCCCCAAGAGGCTTCCTTCCTCGCTTTGCTGGTAGAACAGGTGGCCCAAGCCACCACCGGCCTGTTTTTCGGGACCATGATCCCGCCTTCATGCTTCTCTATGCCAATACCTGCACCGGAAGTGAACAAGAAGTCGGTCTTCGACCGGCTCACTGCTACGACGGCCCTTGTCAATGGGTCGTCCATTACCAAACCAACAGCCTCTGTCTTTGCTAGGCCGGATCAAAACTCTGAGGGCCCCACCAAGAAGCCTGTGAATCCCAAGGTTGCTGTCCCAAGGAAGGCAATAGCCGCTGCTCCAGAAGTCGTCAAGGCGGCTTCCCCTGTCAAAGAGTCAGTCTTTTCAAGACTGACTATTCCTGCTCCTGCCCCTGCCCGAGGATCTGTCTTCGACAGATTGAATATCATCCCTCAAAGGACAACCTCAGTCTTTGAGAGGTTAACACCAGCGACGCCTCATTCAGACATGGGGCAAAAAGAAGCTGTCTCTATCTCCGAGCCAGTCCCAACGGCTCGTCATGCTCGACGTCGCCATTGGCGACGAGTGAGGAAGGCAGAGGGCAACTCCCCCTCAGGGCTAACTCCACCGGCTCCAGAGGTGGAAGTCAACGCTGCTGTTCCAACTGGGAACAGCTTTGAACTGCTGAGGAGGGTACGTAAGAACTCTCCAACCGCTATATTGAAAAGATCTCCTCCGCCCGTGGAGAGAGTTCCGGAAACACGGCAAGAACAGCCCCCTCAACGGCTGTCCTAAAAAATATACAAGGTTTGGCGGAGGGTTCAAGACTCCGTGATCGACCCAGATCACTCTCGTCAACAAAAGAAGGCGAAGGTGCAAAAAGAAAAGGACCGTCCTATTAAACAGCAGAGGACAAAAATCACCAGGGTGCCCACTGCAATGGCCCCCTCCACTTCAACGGCCCACAAAAGAAGAAGGCCGGAGAAAACCCTCGCCCCCGCGGCAAATGCCAAAGGTGGTGAGCCTAAACGCCCCAAGTCCGGGGGCATGATAGTTCATACAGTTTATATGGCATCGGGAAAGGAGGATAGCCGCGCATCCACGGGTCATAGACCGCTTACACGGTCAGTGACCAAGACTCAGGAGAAACAGCAAAACCTCCAGGAGATGATGACCGTGATGGCCGCACTCAGTGGGCCAAAAGAAACCCCTGAAACGTCTTCGGATGAACGCCAGGAACAAGAAACTGACGCCGAATTCCTTCGTCGCATACTGGAGAAGAAGGATAAAGAAGCTGCGGAACAGGCAGCCAGCATAAAGAAAATGGCCTTCCTGTTCCAGGACATGGTGGGCATGATGATTCAACAGGATCCACCTACTGAAGATCCCCCGATCATCCTTGAAGATGATAGGGGAGAAACGTTGAATCCTCCTCCGGCTCTGTCAACAGCCAAGGAGGAGGCAATCTCCAAAGCCGATCTGGACGAATACATAGCTCAGCAGATCCGGGTCCATCAAGCGACGGAAGCAGCGGGACAGGTCGTAAAAACAGGGCGACCGTATCCGGGTTGGTACGACCAGATTAAGTACCCGCCAGCTTATACGATACCAAAATTTCATGTGTATAAGGGGACTGGCAATCCTCACCAGCATGTCGCCCAGTTCAGGGCGCTTTGCGGCAACACTGGCGGTGATGATAAATTGTTGCTCCGCCAGTTCGTTGGTAGCTTGTCAGATACGGCGTTCGAGTGGTATTCCGAGCTCTCGAATGACTCTATCAAAACCTTTGCTGAAATGGAACTGCTGTTTACCCAACGTTTCACGAGTGCCAGCGAGCATACCCCGATAACGGCATTGATTAATGCCAGGGTAAATCCGGGCGAAACATGGGTCCAATATGCTATACGGTGGCGCAATTTATGGTCAAAATGCGAGCAACGCATTGAAAAAGCTCCTGCAGTGGGTATGTTTATGGGAACCCTCGATCCGCAAGCAACCATCTCGCAATTTATGATGTTCTTCAAGCCAACCACCTTCCAGGCACTAATCGACAAGCTAGCGCAGATGGATCAGATGGGCCATAAACCTCCTCTTCCAAAGCCGGACTCCCGAAATGAGAAGGGGAAGGGGAAAGCGATCGTTGTTGCTAATGCTCAGCAACAGCCGAGCAACCTGAAGCCAGTCGTTCGTCAAAATAATATGCGCCCGTACGTACCCCTTGAGGAGAGGATGGGACGTTCCTACTCGTTTCCCCGAGATAAAACGAGAAGGTTATTCGAGCTGGCGTTGCGCAACCGACTCATAAATCTGCCGGACCCAAAACGTCCGTCGCAACCAAGTGATGTCAATGAGCCCAACTACTGTCCTTATCATCGAGTACAGGGTCATCCGATCGAGGATTGCTATGTCTTCAAAAATTGGCTTGAAGACCAGTACCGACAGGGCAAGTTTGCATTGTCCGACAAATGGAAGGTGAATCCACCGCAACCCCACACCTCTAAGGGAATGAATACGCCGGGGGCAACATGCTCTGTCGTTGAAGAAGCTCCTTGGGAGGTTGTATTATCAGCCAAGACAAAGAGGATGCTAAATAATCTTCAATTTTGCCCAGCAATCAAGTGGAAGAACCCGTTGGAGCCGCAGATCATTGAAGGGATGTTGAAACCTCGTCCAACTCAAAAGATCAATGGAGGTGGCCCAAGCATTCACAACCAGCCGTCGAAATCTTCAAAGAAGAAGAAAAAGAAGTCAAAGAAGCCCGCGAAGCCTGGCGACAAGCGCACGGACTTGCAAAAACAAATTGACGCGCTGGAGGAATACAACCAGAAGGCACGGACTCCCATTACATTCCAAGAGTTCCTCAACCACGTCTTTCAAGAGGAAGATGAGGGAGATAGTTCATCGGATGAATCCGAGTAATATGTGGCGAGCTGTCATATGATTTCCCATTCGCTCACGAACGATGAGGGGACACCTTGAACTGAAAAGCTGGGGGCAGATCCCGAACCAAAAATTCTAGAGCCATCGGATGAAGTAATCGATGCATTCCTCAATGAAGCTCTCTTAAAAAGCAAAGCTGATCGGGAGCGCGAGTAGGTTATATTCAAAAGGGCCAAACGACAGCGTCTTGACGAAAGAATTGAGATACTCCCGCTGGAGCAAAGTACACCCACTGTGGATAAAATCAAATTCAAGACGAGGAAGAGGTTTGCTAAAGCCGTGTCAATGGGTATGAAGCTACTATCCTCTGAGGGAAGCGTTACTGGTGAAGCGGAAATGCACCCCTCCTATTGCTTGTATCATCGGAAGATTTCGCATCCCACTGAGGAGTGCAAAGCTTTCGATAGATGGTGGAAAGGATATGTTGCTCACCGATAACAGGTTAAGCGGGAGAAGCGCAAGACTCGCCGGGAGCAAAACAGTGCGACTGAAGGGCTTAATAGAACTACCGGCAATTGTCGTATGGTCAACGCCGGAGGATCACAGGTACTCACATTCGGGAGCTATTCTGATGAAGAGTTGGAGCTTGGCCCCCTCTTTAAAGAGCCCACTTTGGGAAAAGAAGAAGAGCCGAAAATTTGTGAAAATATCCGGCTGCGTAATCGCACGTTGCCCAAAAAGAATCTCGGACCCCCAAACAAAAGAGACAAAGGGAAAGAAAATGTCCCTGAGGAGATCGCCTTGGATGACCAAATCACGGAAGAGCTAACTGCCAAAGACCCGCCGAAAAAGAATAAGGTGGATTACAACGTCTTAGCGCATCTGAGGAAGCTACCCTCGCAACTCAGCATTCTTGACGCCCTTTTACTATCAAAGGATGCGAGAGATTCGTTAATTAAGGCACTACAGGACTCAGAGCAGTTCCAAGCTTTCCTGGCCGAAGAAAAGATGAAGGATGAACTGGAAGAAGTGCACACGGCCGATGTCACTTTTGGCGATGAAGACCTTCTTCTTGGGACGTGCGAACATAATCGCCCCCTCTATGTCTCAGGATACTGCCATGATATAAAGATAGGCAAAATCCTGATCGATAACGGGTCGTCTGTTAACCTACTCAATGTGCGGGTTTTAAAGGAAATCTGCATGAGCGTTCAACACCTCTCTCGAGACAAGATCACCATCTCCGGGTTCGACTCCCAATCGTCAAAGACTCTTGGATCTGTGATACTAACGCTATGCTTCGGGCTGCTCATCACGGACATTAAATTCCACGTCATAGATGCCAAGACATGCTACAACGCTCTGCTCGGCCGACCAAGGTTACACGAGTACAACATCATCCTTTCTACACAGTATCAGTGTATGAAATATTTTAAGGATGGTCTCGAGTACACCGTGATGGGAGAACTGAATCCGTTTTCCGTAAACGAAGTTCGCAAATATGAAGATGCCAAATACTTCTTACCGAGTTTCGAAGACACGGAAAGGTGTCACAAGCCGGAGAACAAAACTAACGCTACCATCCCTGTCTTCGGCAGTGATACCGAGGAGGAAGAGGAGATAGTATATTTGGGTCCGCCCCAATACACCAAGTCGGGACCATCCGCTCCTACGTTGATCTTTGGTAGTGATTCAGAGGATGAGGTCCATTCTTTATTCTCTGCTCGACCTTCAATACGAGCTTCCGCTGACAAAGAGCAAAGTCTACAAGTCGCTATGGTGCCGCTTAAATATTATAAAGAACTGGATGCGCTTGATACCGACAGTGTAGAGGAGCTGCAGACGTTCTATATCCCTCCCAGGCGAGAAGGCGAGAAGGCAATTCTATTCTACCGCTCTGAAGAAAACAAAGTGGAGAAAGAAATCTGGCACGGGGCGGATCCTACGTTGGACAGGCTTCAACCCATTCGTCTACCCAGATATTATGCAGAAGGCTTGAAGAGGCTGTTGAAGCACCAAGGGATACCCTTCAAACAGACCGTTAGAAAGGCCAAATTTTATGACAGGGTCTGGAACGTTCCCGAAACTCAACACAAGCAGCCTAATGGGAGGATGAAGACAATCGGGTTCGGATACGTTCGCCCCAAGAAACGAGAGCTGCTCCGTGACTGTTACGTCTTGCGTGACTTCAATGAAGAAGCAGATGCTCAACAGGAGAACGCTAATCCTGAACCAGTAAAAGTTCCTGATGCAAAAGTGCCCAGTCCGTCATTTGAAGAACAAATGGACAGGCTTATAAGGAAAGCCGGCCAAAAAGTCCGAGATGATCACAATCGTGAAATGGCAATCTACAAGAAAGCCAAAAAGCAACCCTCCTTCAACAGGCCGTCAAAGATAAGAGTGCCGCTCCCTGTCAACCTGTTATAAAAAAGGCTCGATGCACGGGCAGAAATAAGTCAAAAGGCCAAAAAAGCGCTCAACAGCAATAAAGCAGGGCTAAGAAGCCACGTAAACGGGAGTTGAGCGTTATTGATCTATCTCTCATGAAGAAAATGGGTCGAGCGTACTCGTTTCCTCGGGACAAGACGAAGAAGATACTTGATCTTGCTCTAAAACATCAAATACTTACACTGCCGGAGCCCAAAAACCCCGAACAAGCAGGCGGAGTCTCCGACCCAAATTATTGCTCTTACCATCAAGTAATAGGGCATCCTCTCGAAGACCGCTTCACCTTCAAGAATTGGGTTGAAGATCAGTATCAGCTCGGCAAATTCGCTCTGTCTAACAACTGGAGGGTAACGCCGCCATAGAAGCACGAACCCAAAGCCACGAGAACAGAACCAATCCCACATTGGGATTGGAAGCGGATTCGCACTTGTCACATGATAACAATATTAAAAGAAGATCCCGAGAACATGGACAACCTTCCCTGGTGCTTCAGAAACAGCCATGATGAGGTAATCTCAGAATTTCCACCAACGCCGAAAGAACTGGAGGATGGAATACATACCACTGCAGATAACCTCAAGAAAATCGAGTTGGGGACTGCGAACGATCCACGACCGACGTTCGTCAGTGAGCTGCTATCTGAAGAAAGGGTGGTTGCGTTAAAAGACATCCTTATACAGCACAAAGATTGCTTCGCATGGAACTACTCCAAGATGTCAGGACTAGATCCAGAAATTGCTGTGCACAAATTGGCGATATCTCCGGACGTCAAGCCGGTCAAACAGGCGCCAAGAAGGATGCGGCTTGAGCTTGAGATGAGTATCAATGCTGAGGTCAAGAAGTTAATCGACTCTGGCTTCATCCAGGAAGTTCAATACCCTGAATGGATCGCTAACATCGTCCCGGTGATGAAGAAAAATGGGACGGTGCGCATATGCGTGGATTTTTGGGATCTCAATAAAGCATGCCCGAAGGACGATTTCCCAGTGCCAGTCACCGAACTGATGATAGACAATACGTCCACTCATGAGGTTTTCTCCTTCATGGACGGCTCATCTGGGTATAATCAAATAAAAATGCACCCCGAAGACCAGAAGCACACCGCTTTTCAGACTCCTTTGGGAATATTCTATTATAAAGTGATGCCTTTCGGATTAAAGAATGCCGGTGCCACTTACCAGAGAGCCATGACGAAGATCTTCGATGACCTCATACATCAAATCGTCGAGTGTTATATCGACGACCTCGTGGTTAAGAGAAAATCATACGAGGAACATCTCGAGCACCTAAAAACTATATTTCAACGCCTTCGGCAATACAACTTGAAGATGAACCCTCTCAAGTGTGCATTCGGAGTTTCCTCGGGCAAATTCCTGGGATTCATCGTCCGACACCGGGGTATCGAGATAGATCCGTCAAAGATCAAGACGATCATAGAAATGCCTCCGCCAAGGACTCTTAAGCAGCTGCGATCTCTCCAAGGGAAGCTCGCATATATACGGCGATTTACAGCCAACCTTTCAGGCAAGTGTCGTCCTTACAGTCACCTGATGAAGAAAGGAACACCATTCGTTTGGGATAAAAAATGCCAGGGCGCGCTGGATGAGATTAAACAGTACCTGCAGAACCCGCCAGTGTTGGCTGCTCCGGTCAAAGGGAAGCCCCTCATTCTTTACACAACCGCCCTCGAAGGTTCCTTAGGCGCATTATGGGCACAAGAGAACGATCAAGGGAAGGAGAGAGCTCTTTATTACTTAAGTCGAGTTCTACTGGGAGCAGAAAGCAACTACTCTCCCATTGAAAAACACTGCTTGGCGTTGATCTTTGCGATAACAAAGCTCAGGCATTATGCATTAGCACATGAAGTCCGCCTCATCTCGAAGGTGGACCCTCTTAAATATTTAATGTCGAAGGCCATATTGACGGGATGACTCGCTAAATGGGCCCTGCTCTTGATGGAGTTTTCGATAACTTATCAACCTCTCAAGGCAGTGAAAGGCCAGGCCATTGCCAACTTCCTCGCTGAGCATCCGATCGCCGCCGATTCTCCTCTAAATTGCGATTTGCCAGACGAACATGCGTTTGACACGATCGACGGTGGTGATACCCAATGGGAACTTTATTTCGATAGAGCATCTTCCGTGAAAAAGCGCAAACAAAGTACCCCTCTAATCAAATCGGGGGTAGGCCTCATCTTCGTGACTCCACAAGGAGGGATAATGCGCTTTGCTTTCTCCTTAACAGAACCGAGGACGAACAATGAAGCCGAATACGAAGCTTTGATAGCAGGCCTTGAGATCGCCATTGACATGGGAATTGAAAACCTCCTCATATATGGAGATTCTCAACTGGTCGTTAGTCAAGTAAACGGCGACTACCAAACGTGCAAACCGGAGTTGGTGAAGTACGGTGAAAAGGTGCAACAACTGTTGACCCAAATTCTCTCCTATACTTTGGAAGGCATACCGCGTGCGGAAAACAGCAAAGCGGACGCATTAGCCAAGTTAGCTAAAGAACTGGCTGACGAGAACCTCGATGATGTTAGAATCGTGGTACAAAGCCGTCGGGTGCTTGCCCCAGCAGAAATATCTCCAGAATCATCCGAAAAGAAGGGAGCGGCTGAACAGACGACCTTGCAAATAGAAGACCGGGAAAAGGCTGAGGATTGGAGAGAAGTCTTCATAGACTACTTTAAGTCCCACCGAATACCTGAAGAAGCGTCCACAAGACATCAGCTCATGAAACGAGCTCTGTCTTTCGCCTTCATCAATGATACTCTATACAAGAGGTCATTCGATTCTCTGTGGCTGAGATGCTTAGGACTTGAAGAAGAAGAAAGAGTCGTTCAGGAAGTTCATGACGGAATCTGTGGTTCTCACCAAGCGGGCCCGAAGATGAAGTTGAAGATCAAACGGATGGGATACTACTGGCCCACGATGATTCAGGATTGCCTCGAATATGTGAAGCAATGCCACTCATACCAAATCCATGGGGACTTCATCCACCAACATCCAAATCCACTCCATCCAACAGTGGGTAGCTGGCCATTTGAAATGTGGGGAACTGACATAGTCAGCCCCATCGAACCAGCATCGTCCAGGGGACAACGTTTCATCCTGGCGACGACCGACTACTTCTCCAAATGGGCAGAGGCAGTGCCACTGAGGGAAGTGAAGACGGAGAATATCCTCCATTTCTTCAAAATGCACGTCATCTATCAGTTTGGAACTCCGAGACGGATCATCTCCGATAACGGACCAGCCTACAGAAGCCACAAGATCAGTCGCTTCGCGCAGCGGCATAATATAGACTGGAGATACTCTTCGGTTTATAATCCGCGAGCTAATGGTCTAGCCGAAGCCAGTTTCGCCCAATCAGAGCAAAGCTCTGTTTGAATTCAAAATTCAAATTTTAGAAGCAACGCTTCATTTACGCTGCGCTCTGCGCTCGCACCCAATCAGAGCAAAGCTCTGTTTATAAGAAGCAACGCTTCAGCTGCGCTGCGCTCTGCGCTGCGCGACACGTGTCAGCGCAGATGCGCTGGCGCACTTGCGCTGCGCGCTGCGCTCTGCGCTGCGCGACACGTGTCAGCGCAGATGCGCTGGCGCACTTGCGCTGCGCTCTGCGCTGCGCGACACGTGTCATGCGCCAAGCTAAATTAAGATTTAATGAAATCTTTTCTGTTCTTTCCAAAACCAGAAGATTTGCTTCTGCCTTTGGATCAAAGATCCAGCGGTGGGAAAATTCCCAAAATCTCTTAGGAAAGATCTTGTTAACAAACTCAACAAATTTGTGAGCACTATAAATAGAACCCCAGACCTCATTCGAAAGGCATCAACATTTTTCTGGAGAACTCAAGAACTTTAAACAGAGAGAGAGCTCTGAAGATTTCAAAAAAAAGGTAAAGAACCTTCATGGATTAGAAGAAATTCCTTCTAATAGACCATTAGTCTAAAAAAAAATATAAGATCAATGATCTTTATATAAAAAAGAAAACAGTGCTTTGCACTTCTTGTGAACCTTCGGTTCTTTAAAAACGATAAAAAAAATAAAAGAATAGTGCTTTGCACTTTTATGAACCTCTGGTTCTTCGAATAAAGAAGAAATTTATTTTTCTTTGATCTAATTTAGATCAAGAACTTAAATAGTGCTTTGCACTTCCCTTCTTGAATCTAAAAAGATTCTTAGTGCTTGGCACTTCCAAGTTGCGCCGCTGCGCTCTTACGAGAGCGCCACGTGTCGGCCATAAAACCACTTGCGCTAAGCGCCCTTAAGATAGAGCTTTGCTCTCTGGAATTGGCGCAACTCGCTGAGAGCGCGCCACGTGTCAGCAGCGCAATAGCGCAGCGCAGCAGCGCATTGCACTGCGCTAATGCGCTTGCGCTCATCAGAGCACGACACGTGTCATCACCATATGGACTTGGGCTCATTACTTAGCGCAAAGCGCAGAGGCATTAAAAAGGGCCAAGCCCAATTAAGAGAAGGCCTAACAGGCTCAATAAAGCGCAAATGCATTATTTTAAGGGGCAGAGCCCAAACAAGAACAGATGCTTTGCATCATTTATAAATGGGCAGAGCCCAAACAAAATATTCAGAATGCTATGCATTTTAAAAAGGGGCAAAGCCCAAACAAAGTAGATACTTTGCAAATGGGCAGAGCCCAAAATAAACTGATACTCTATATCTTTTGTGGGTAGAGCCTAAATAAAAAAAAAATGCAATGCAAATAAAGTGTTGAAATGGACTTAGCCCAATCGTGGCCATAAGTCCTTAAATTAAATTGACTGAGCAAAATGGCTCTCCTAAATCAATTCACGTCCGGTTTGAGGGTACATCTCCGAACTCCTTTGACATCCATCGTTGTAATTCCTCAACGACGTCAAAGAGGTGACGGGTCCCAACAACCACAAACTAATACGGACCGAAACGTCCCTAAACTAATATCGGACCGAAACGTCCCTAAACTAATAATGGACCGAAACGTCCCTAAACTAATAATGGACCGAAACGTCCCTAAACTAATATCGGACCACCACGTCCCTAAACTGGCGATAGACCACCACGTCCCTAAACTGGAATATGGACCACCACGTCCCCAAAACTGGAATGCGGACCACTACGTCCCTAAACTGGAATATGGACCACCACGTCCTTAAACTGGCGCAATAGAGCCCGAACGCTCTTTTGCCGGATCTAAACGGTCCCGTCTAAGTTGATCTTAGCCCCAAATACGGTTAATGTGTCCTTAGATATTTAAATAAACAATAAAACTCCAAATCAACTTTGGTTCAAGGGTACATCTCTGAACTCCTCTGACGCCTGTCGTTGTAATCCCTCAACGACGTCAGAGAGGTGACGAGTCCCGACGGCCAGATAATTAAATCAATCACTACGTCAAGTCGATCTTAGTCCAAAACAGGACTAACGTATCCTTGACGAACGTTTAAGCTGATCTTAGCCGCAACGCGACTAATGCATCCTTAAACTGAAAACACCAAACCCAAGTCTAAGCAAACACGGATTTGGACTAATCCACGTCCTACGGGCGACGGCATTACTCAGTCCCCGTATACAATCCACGGGCAACCACAAACAAAACAAACACACACGACACGAAGTGAAATTCTGGAGAAGGAGAAAGTTGTTATCGCGATGCGGTAGCGTAATTAACTGCAGGGGCTTGCGCCTGCAGGGAAGAGCGTCCCCACAATCAAAAAACCCCTCACCCTGAGGGGGAATCTGACGAAGTCTGCTACATCGGCCGCATCCGTCTAAACCTCCGATCCACGGTGCCATAAATCAACTTGGCATCTTCGGAGAGATAGACGGATAAAACCATATAGCATCTGCCCCGAATCTCAGGCAACGGACGCGAAGTCCGGGCCGCCGTTCGGAGGGGAACAGATTCTGGCACGCCCGGTGGGACCTTTTCCTCTTTCCACTCCACACTTCGTGTGTCGTCTTCGCGAACCCATCGTGGTTTATTAAATGGTTGCCTTCGGATTTCAAATTGCTAAGATTTGGTTTTTTGTCTGGCGCAGAACTCAAGCATCCATGGATTCTCACTGCACCAAATGCGCGAAGCACCACTGCAACGGACGCTCCACCTCACCGAGAGGTGTAACATATAGGCCCCAAGCGGCCTCTTTCCTTACTCTGCCGGTAGAGCAGGTGACCCAGGCCACCACCGGCCTATTTTTCGGGACCATGGTCCCCCCTGCAAGCTTCTCTATGCCGATATCCGCACCAGAAGCGAACAAGAAGTCGGTATTTGACTGGCTTACTACTACCACGGCCCCTGTCAACGGGTCGCCCGCCACTAAGCCGACAGCCTCCGTTTTCACCAGGCTAGGTCAGAACTATAAAGTGGCTGTCCCAAAGAGGGCAACGGCCGCTGCTTCGGAAGTCGTTGAAGCGGCTTCTCCTATCACAGAGTCGGTCTTCACAAGATTGACGGCTCCCAATCCTCCCCCAGCTGGTCAAAAGGCATCAGTCTTCGATAGGCTGACATCGGCAGTTACCCCACACTCAAACAGGGGGCAACAAGAAACCATCTCGGTTTCAGAGCCAGTCCCAACGGCTCGTCGTGCGCGACGTCGCCATTGGCGACGAATGAGAAAAGCAGGGGGCAACTCTCCCTCAGGGCTAACCCCACCTGCTCCAGTGGTGGAGGTCAACGCTGTTGTTCCAACTGGGAACAGCTTCGAATTGCTGAGGAAGGTGAGAAAGAACTCTCCGGTTGCTACATTGAAAAAGTCCCCTCCGCCCATGGAAAAAGCTCCGGAGACGAAGCAGGAACAGCCCCCTCAACGGCTGTCGTCAAAAATTTATAAAGTTTGGCGGAGGGTTCAAGACTCCGTGATTGACTCAGACCACTTCCGTCGCCAGAAAAGGGAAAATGTGGAAAAAGACAAGAACCGCCCCATTAAACAGCAGGGAGCGACAAATGCTAGAATGCCCGCTTCAACGGCTCCTTCAACCTCAAAGGTCCATAAAAGGAAGAGGCCAGAAAAAGCTCCCATGACACTGACAAAGTTTAAAAGCGATGAACCTAAACGCCCCAAGTCAAGGGGCATAACAGTTCATACGGTCTATATGGCTTCGGGAAAGGAAGAAAGTCATACTTCTACAGGTCACCGACCGCTTACCCGGTCAGTGACCAAGTCTCAGGAGCAACAACAAAAGCTCCAGGAGATGATGACTACAATGGCTGCACTCACGGGGCCAAAAGAGAATCCTGAGACGTCCTTAGATGAACGCCAAGAGGAAGAGACCGACGCTGAGTTCCTCCGCCGAATACTGGAAAAGAGAGACAAAGAGGCTGCTGAACAAGCAGCCAATATACAGCGTATGGGCCTCCTCTTCCAGGACATGATAGGGATGATGATACAACCAGATCCCCCAACTGAAGAGCCCCCGATTGTCCTTGGGGATGATAAGGGAGAAACATCAAACCCTCAGCCCGTTCTATCAACGGCTAGAGAGGATACAATCTCTAAAACTGATCTGGACGAATATATAGCCCAGCAGATAAAGGTTCATCACGCGGCCGAAGCAGCCGGCCACGTTGTAAAAACGGGGCGGCCATATCCGGGCTGGTATGACCAAATCAAATACCCGCCAGGTTACACAATTCCCAAGTTTCATGTCTACAAAGGGACCGGCAATCCCCATCAACATGTTGCCCAGTTCAGGGCGCTTTGTGGTAACACCGGAGGCGACGACAAGCTTTTACTGCGCCAGTTTGTTGGAAGCCTATCAGATACGGCTTTCGAATGGTATTCCGAGCTCCCCAACGACTCTATTAAAACCTTTGCGGAGATGGAGCTGCTCTTCACCCAGCGTTTTGCAAGTGCCAGCGAGCGTACCCCGATGACGGCACTGATTAACGCCAGGGTAAAACCCGGCGAGACATGGGTTCAATACGCTATACGGTGGCGTAATCTATGGTCTAAGTGTGAACAGCGCATAGAAGAAGCCCCTGCGGTGGGAATGTTTGTTGGAACCCTTGATCCACAAGCAACCATCTCACAGTTTATGATGTTCTTCAAGCCGATTTCCTTCCAGGCTTTGATCGACAAATTGGCGCAGATAGACCAGATGGGCCATAAACCCCCTCTCCCGAAGCCGGACTCCCGAAACGATAAAGGAAAGGGAAAAGCGATCATCGTCGCTAATGCCCAACAACAACCAAACGACTCGAAGCCGGTTGCTCGTCCAAACAATACGCGCCCATACGTACCCCTTGAGGACAGGATGGGACGTGCTTACTCCTTCCCCCGTGATAAAACAAGAAGGCTATTCGAGCTGGCATTGCGCAATAGACTCATAAATCTGCCAGATCCAAAACGCCCGTCGCAACCAAGTGACGTTAACGAGCCTAATTACTGCCCTTATCATCGAGTGCTAGGACATCCAATCGAAGACTGTTACGTTTTCAAAAATTGGCTTGAAAACCAGTACCGCCAGGGCAAATTTGCGCTATCTGACAAATGGAAGGTGAATCCTCCGCAGCCCCACACCTCTAAGGGGACGAATACGCCAGGGGCAACATGCTCCGTTATTGAAGAAACCCCCTGGGAGGTTGTATTATCAGCCAAAACGAGGAGAATGCTAAATGATCTTCAGACCTGTCCAGCGGTCAAGTGGAAGAACCCCTTGAAACCACAGGTTATTGAGGGGATGTTGAAGCCACGACCGATTCCGAAGACCGATGGTGGCAGTTCAAGCGCTCATAGTCAGCCGTCAAAATCTTCGAAAAAGAAGAAGAAGAAATCTAAGAAGCCCGTGAAGCCTGGTGACAAGCGCACGGACTTACAAAAGCAAATCGACGCACTGGATGAGTACAACCAAAAGGCGCGGACTCCCATTACGCTCCAAGATTTCCTTGATCACGTCTTTCAAAAGGAAGATGAGGGAGAGAGTTCATCGGACGAATCCGAGGAGTATGTGGCGAGCTGTCATATGATCTCTCATTCGGTCACGAATGATGAAGAGGCCTCTGACGCTGAAACGCTGGGGGCAAATGCCGAATCAGGAGCCCCAGGGTTACCATTTGAAATGATTAGCGCGTTTCTTAATGAAGCTCGGTTGAAAAGCAAGGCTGATCAAGAACGCGAGACGGCTATATTCGAAAGAGCCAAGCGCCAGCGACTTGAGAAAAGAGCTGAGATGATCTCGCTGGAACAAAATGCCTCCACCGCTGACAAAAGCCAATTCAAGATAAAAAAAGAAGTTTGCTAAGGCCATATCGATGGGCATGAAGCTACCACCCTCTGAAGAAAAAGTTACTGGTGTGGTAGAAATGCACCCCTCCTATTGCTTATACCATCAGAGGGTCTCGCATTCCACCCAAGATTGCAAAGCTTTCAATGGATGGTGGCAAGGATACGTCGCCAATCGACAACGCTTTAAACGGGAAAAGCGTAAAATTCGTCGGGAGCAAAGAAACACGACCAAAGAGCTTGAAAGAACTGCCAACAATTGCCACATGGTTAACGCTGCCGGGCCACAAGTGCCTACATTTGGGAGCGACTCTGATGAGGAACTAAAACTTGGCCCCCTCTTCAAAGAATCCACTTCGGGAAAAGAAGAAGAACCGAAGGCTTGCGAAAATATACAATTACGCAATCGAACATTACCCGAAAAGAACCTCGGACCCTTGAACAGAAAAGACAAAGGGAAAGAGAAGGTCTCTGAAGACATCGCTTTGGATGACCAAGTTGCGGGAGAATTAACCGCCAAGAACCCGCCGAAGAGGAGTAAAGTGGATTACAATGTCTTGGCGCATTTGAGAAAGCTACCCTCACAACTCAGCATTCTCGATGCCCTATTACTATCAAAAGAGGCGAGGGATTCTTTGATTAAGGCCCTACAAGATCCGGACCAGTTCCAAGCCTTCCTAGCTGAACAAAAGATGAAGGATGAATTGGAAGAGGTGCACACAGCCGACGTCGCTTTTGGCGATGAAGACCTTCTCCTCGGGACGTGTGAACACAATCGCCCCCTTTATGTCTCAGGATACTGCCATGACATAAAGATAGGAAAAATCTTGGTCGATAACGGATCGTCTGTCAATCTACTCAATGTACGAGTGTTAAAAGAGATTTGCATGAGTGTCCAAGACCTCGCCCGGGACAAAATCACCATCTCCGGTTTCGACTCTCAATCCTCAAAGACTCTTGGATCTGTGATATTGACGCTATGCTTTGGGGTGCTCGTCACAGACATCAAATTCCATGTTATAGACGCCAAGACGTGCTACAATGCGCTGCTCGGCCGACCATGGCTACACGAGTACAATATCATCCCTTCTACACAGCATCAGTGCATGAAGTATTCTAGGGACGGCCTCGAGTACACAGTGGCAGGAGAGTTGAATCCGTTTTCCGTGAACGAAGTTCGCAAGTATGAAGATGCCAAATACTTCTTACCGAGTTTCGAAGACACGGAAAGGTGTCACAAACCGGAGAACAAAACTAACGCAACCATCCCTGTCTTCGGCAGTGACACCGAGGAGGAGGAGGATATAATTTATTCAGGTCCATCCCAATCCACCAGGCCAGGACCGTCCGTTCCTTCATTGATCTTCGGCAGTGATTCAGAGGATGAAGTTCATGCTGTATTCCCTGCTCGGCCTTCAATATGGGTTTCCGCTGATGAAGAGCGAAGTCTGCAGATAACCATGGTGCCACTTGAACATTACAAAGAACTGGATTCACTCGACACCAACAGCGTAGAAGAATTGCAGACATTCTATATCCCTCCCGGACGAAAAGGCGAGAAGGCAATCCTATTTTACCGTTCTGAAGAAAACAAGGTGGAAAAAGAAATTTGGCATGGCGCAGATCCCATGCTCGACAGGCTTCAGCCTATACGTCTTCCCAGATATTATACCGAAGGTTTGAAGAAACTGCTGAAACGCCAGGGGATGTCCTTCACACAGACCGTTAGAAAAGCCAAATTCTATGATAAGGTCTGGAACGTTGCCGGGACTCAATGCAAACTGCCTAACGGGAGAACGGAAACAAAAGGGCTTGGGTACATCCGGCCAAAGAAACGGGAGCTAGTAAACAGTTGTTATGCCATGTATGACTTCGATGAAGAGGCGGACGCTCAATGGGAGGACGCTAATCCTGAATCAGCAAAAGTTCCTGATAAAAAACCGCCCAGTCCATCGTCCGAAGACCAGATGAGCAAACTTATAAAGGATGCGAGTCAAAAAGCCCGAAATGATCACGATCGTGAAATGGCAATCTATGAGAAAGCCAAGACACAACGCCTCCTTCAACAGGCGGTGAGGGATGAAAATGCCGCTCCTTGTCAACCTGCTGCAAAAAAGGTTCGACGCGAAAGCAAAAACAAGTCGAAAGGCAAGAAAGGCGCTCGACAACCACAAAGCAGAGCTAAGAAGCCACGCATCAGAGAGTCGAGCGTTATTGACCTAGCCCTCATGAAGAAAATGGGTTGAGCATACTCGTTTCCTCGGAACAAAACAAGGAAAATACTTGATCTTGCTCTAAAACATCAAATGCTTACTCTGCCGGAGTCTAAACACCCTGAGCAAGCGGGCGAAGTCTCCAACCCAAATTATTGCTCTTACCATCGAGTAGTAGGGCATCCGCTTGAAGATTGTTTCACCTTTAAGAATTGGGTTGAGGATCAATATCAGCTTGGCAAATTTGCGTTGTCTGACAGTTGGAGGGTAGCGCCGCCGCAAAAGCACGAACCCGAAAACACAAGGATAGAACCAACTCCGCATTGGGATTGGCAGAAAATTCGCACCTGCCATGTGATAATAATGTTAAAAGAAGGGTCCGAGGACATGAACAACCTTCCTTGGTGCTTTGAAAGCGGCAGCGATGAGGTAATCTCAGAATTTCCACCAGCACCAAAAGAGCTGGAAGATGGAATCCATACTACTGCAGATAATCTCAAGAAAATTGAGTTGGGGATGGTAAATGATCCGCGACCGACATTCGTCAGCGAGCTGCTATCTGAAGAAAGGGTAGCTGCGTTAAAAGACGTCCTTGTGCAGCATAAAGATTGTTTCGCATGGAACTATTCCGAGATGCCAGGACTAGATCCAGAAGTTGCTGTACATAGACTGGCGATATCCCCGGGTGTCAAGCCAGTTAAACAAGCGCCGAGAAGAATGCGGCTCGAGCTCGAAATGAGCATCAATGCCGAAGTCAAAAAGCTAATCGACTCTGGCTTCATCCAAGAAGTTCAGTACCCTGAATGGATCGCCAACATCGTCCCAGTGATGAAGAAAAATGGAACAGTGCGCATATGCGTGGACTTTCGGGATCTCAACAAAGCCTGCCCGAAGGATGATTTCCCGGTACCAGTCACCGAACTGATGATAGACAATACGTCCACGCATGAGATTTTCTCATTCATGGACGGCTCATCAGGATATAATCAAATAAAAATGCATCCTGAAGACCAGAAACATACGGCTTTCCGGACTCCTTTGGGAATATTCTGTTACAAGGTGATGCCCTTCGGTTTAAAGAACGCCGGTGCTACTTATCAGAGGGCCATGACAAAGATCTTCGACGACCTTATACACGAAATCGTTGAATGCTATATCGACGATCTCGTGGTTAAAAGCAAATCATACGAGGAACATCTCGAGCATCTGAAGACTGTATTTCAACGCCTTCGGCAGTACAACTTGAAGATGAATCCTCTTAAATGTGCGTTCGGGGTTTCCTCGGGCAAATTCCTGGGATTCGTTGTTCGACACCGAGGTATTGAAATAGATCCGTCAAAGATTAAAGCGATCATGGAAATGCCTCCGCCGAGGACTCTCAAACAGCTGCGGTCTCTCCAAGGGAAACTCGCATACATACGGCGATTTATAGCCAACCTCTCAGGAAAATGCCGTCCTTATAGTCACCTGATGAAGAAAGGAACCCCATTCGTTTGGGATCAAAAATGCCAAAGCGCACTAGACGAGATCAAGCAATACCTGCAGAACCCGCCGGTGTTGGCTGCCCCGGTTAAGGGGAAGCCTCTCATTCTTTATACGACCGCCCTCGAAGGTTCCTTAGGCGCCTTATGGGCGCAAGAGAACGATCAAGGAAAAGAAAGAGCACTCTACTACTTAAGTCGAGTTCTGCTGGGGGCAGAAAGCAACTACTCTCCCATTGAAAAACACTGCCTGGCGTTGATCTTCGCAATAACAAAGCTTAGACATTATGCATTGGCACACGAAGTCCATCTCATTTCAAAAGTGGACCCTCTCAAATATCTAATGTCAAAAGCCATATTAACAGGGCGACTCGCTAAATGGGCCCTGCTCTTGATGGAATTTTCGATAACATATCAACCTCTCAGGGCGGTAAAAGGCCAGGCCATCGCCGACTTCCTTGCCGAGCATCCTATACCTGCCGATTCTCCTTTAAATTGTGATTTGCCAGACAGACATGCGTTTGACGCAATCGACAGTGGTGATACCCGTTGGGAGCTTTATTTCGATGGAGCATCTTCCATGAAAAAGCACAAACAAAGTACGCCAATGATCAAATCGGGGGTAGTACTCATCTTCGTGACTCCACAAGGAGGAATAATGCACCACGCATTCTCCCTGACGGAGCCGAGAACAAACAATGAAGCCGAATACGAAGCTTTGATAGCGGGCCTCGAGATCGCCATTGATATGGGAATTGAAAGCCTCCTCATATATGGGGATTCCCAACTGGTCGTCAGTCAAGTGAACGGCGACTACCAAACGTGCAAACCGGAGTTGGTGAAATACGGTGAAAAAGTGCAACAACTGCTGACGCAAATTCCCTCCTACACTTTGGAGAGCATACCGCGAGCGGAAAACAGCAAAGCGGACGCACTAGCCAAACTTGCTAAAGAACTGGCTGACGAGAACCTCGACGACGTTAGAATCGTGGTACAAAGCCGTCGAGTGCTTGCCCCAGCAGAAGTATCTCCGGAATCGTCTGAAGAAAAAGGAGCGAACGAGGAGACGACCCTACAAATAAAAGACCATGAGAAGATCGAAGACTGGAGAGAAGTCTTCATAGATTACTTCAAGTTCCACCGAATGCCTGAAGAAGCGTCCATAAGACACTAGCTCGTGAAACGAGCTCTGTCTTTCGCCTTCGTCAACGATACTCTATATAAGAGGACATTCGATTCTCTGTGGCTGAGATGCCTAGGACCTAACGAAGCGAGAAGGGTCGTCCAAGAGGTTCACGACGGACTTTGCGGTTCTCACCAAGCAGGTCCAAAGATGAAGTTGAAGATCAAACGGATGGGCTATTATTGGCCCACGATGATTCAAGACTGCATCGAATATGCGAAGCAATGCCACTCATGCCAAATTCATGGGGACTTCATCCATCAACATCCAAATCCATTACATCCAACGGTGGCCAGTTGGCCATTCGAAATGTGGGGAACTGACATAGTCGGCCCTATCGAACCAGCATCGTCTAAGGGACATCGTTTCATCTTGGCGACGACTGATTACTTCTCCAAATGGGCAGAGGCGGTACCGTTGAGGGAAGTGAAGACGGAGAATATTCTCCATTTCTTCAAAACGCATGTCATATACCGGTTCGGAACCCCAAGAAGGATCATCTCCGATAATGGGCCAGCCTACCGAAGTCATAAAATTAGCCGCTTCGCACAGCAGCACAATATAGACTGGAGATACTCCTCAGTTTATAATCCGCGAGCCAATGGATTAGCTGAAGCCTTCAACAAGACATTGACGAAAATCATAAAGAAAACAGTGTCCCGAAATAAGAAAGACTGGCACGAGAGACTGCAAGAAGCTCTTTGGGCATATCGGACCACGTTCAAGACAGCCACAAACACAACGCCATACGCGTTAGTGTTTGGGACAGAAGCAATACTCCCTCTTGAGATAGAATTACCCTCTCTACGAGTGGCAGTCCACTACGAACTGACAGACGAATAAAATGCTCACCTTCGGTTTGAAGAGCTTGACGCCCTCGATGAAATCCGGCTTCTAGCACAGCAAAATCTGGAAGCCTATAAGGCAAAGATGACGCGCTCATATGAAAAATTGAGCCGGCCGAGGACATTCCACCAAGGCGAACTCGTGCTAGTGGTCAAAAGGCCCATGATCCCCAATCGCGCCAAGCGAGGAAAATTCGAGCCAAACTATGAAGGCCCATACATCATAGATAAGGTCTACCAGGGTGGGGCCTATCTACTGATGGACATGCACGGTGAAAAGCCTTTTAGGCCAATGAACGGTCGTTTCCTAAAGAAATACTATGCTTAATGAGCTACGGCCTAGGTTAATGGTAGATGACGACAACTGTGTCCGCTCGCTATCTTCTTAAGCCCGAACTCTATAAGCAGTAAATGGCCTTCCTTAACGCCGGACCGGAATGTCCTTAAACTAATAGCAGACCGAAACGTCTTTAAAATAATACCGCAGCATCTTTAGGCTGACAAGATAAAAAAATATATATATATAAAATAAAATAAAAACGGTATGTCCATAAGCAAAAAAGGGCACGGATGAAAACCCGAAAGGGCTCCGTGAGTAAAAACAGCAGGGATGCCGGCGAGTGTTCGTGAAAACCCGAAAGGGCGCGACCTCGTAAAAAAAAAAAAGGAAAAAGAAAAAAAAGAAAGAAAAGGTATGTCCATAAGCAAAATGGGCACGGATGAAAACCCGAAAGGGCTCCGTGAGTAAAAACAGCAGGACTACCGGCGAATGTTTGTGAAAACCCGAAAGGGCGCAACTTCGTTAAAGAACACTTATAGGGTCCTCTCGACCTTGTAAGGAGAAACCACCCGCGTGAGATCCTTACGACTCACAAGGGAGCAACACACTTAGGGATCCTCACGATTCCTAGGGAGAAAATACACTCACGAGATCCTCACGACTCGTGAGGAGAACTCTCTTATGGGACCCTCACGGCTCATAAGATTTGAAAGTCTTAAGTTACAGAGACCTAAACCTGTGCTAAAGCAACCCCCACAACTTCTAAGATTGCCCTACAAGTGGTTCAATACTGACCCTTGTATACAATCCACGGGCGTGAATAAACATTTCCCTAATCGAGTCTCATCCGAGACTGGGGATATGCTCGCATGATGAATAACCCTTATAAGTCCTCTCGACTTATAAGGAGAAAACCCTCTTGTAGGATCCTTACGACTTACAGAGGAACATACACTTAGGAATCCTCACGATTCCTAAGGAGAAAATACACCTACAAGATCCTCACGACTTGTAGGGAGAAATACCTTTGTGAGATCCTTACGGCTCATGAATTTAAAAGCCTTAGTCGACAGCGCCTTAACCCTGTTCGCTAAGCCACCTTTGTTCGATATCGACGGAGGCAAATGATGATTCGCTCCTGGCAATATCCCAGTTGCAGCGGTGCTGATGCCAAAATCGGTGTCTAATTTCAGGCTTACGGCAAAAAGCCATTAGGCCGCTCATGCATACGAAATAGCCGAAATGATAGGGCAACTTGAAATAAAAAGCAGCAAGTAAAATATATGCATGCAAAACAGCCGAAATGATAGGGCAACTTGCAATAAAAAGCAGCAAGTAAAATATATGCATGCAAAACAGCCGAAATGATTGGGCAACTCGTAATAAAAAGCAACGAGTAAAAATAAAATAAATAGCCGAAATGATTGGGCACCGCGAAAAATAGCCGAAATGATGGGGCAATCGCGACCTTCGCGATATAAAAGCTGAAATGATAGAGCATCGCGGAAATAAAATAAAATAAAAAAAAAGAAATGATAAAACTTTGGCCCTGCAGTTAAGATCACATCGATCCCTGTATACAATCCAAGGGCGTAAACAAAGAAGGAACCATACTTCCCTAGCGGATTCCGTCAAACGACGAAGCCAAACCTCAACGGTTCATTTCAACCGAAGAAGCCAGTGACTTCAACAAAAAAAAATTTTCCTCGACTCACGGATACAAACACTCCTTGACAAGAGCCTTCTGATCCGCGTCGACCCGCAGAGCCACCAGTGCCTCCGTAGGAACCCTCGACTCGTTTCAAACCCCAAGGAAATAAATAATCCTTGGCGCTTGGGAAACAAATAATCCCAGCAAACTCCTCGACTCACGGATACAGACACTCCTTGACGAGAGCCTTCTGATCCGCGTCGACCCGCAGAGCCACCAGTGCCTCCGTAGGAACCCTCGACTCGTTTCAAACCCCAAGGAAATAAATAATCCTTGGCGCTTGGGAAACAAATAATCCCTAGCAAACTCCTCGACTCACGGATACAAACACTCCTTGACAAGAGCCTTCTGATCCGCGTCGACCCGCAGAGCCACCAGTGCCTCCGTAGGAACCCTCGACTCGTTTCAAACCCCAAGGAAACAAATAATCCTTGGCGCTTGGGAAACAAATAATCCCTCGCAAAATCCTCGACTCACGGATACAAACACTCCTTGACGAGAGCCTTCTGATCCGCGTCGACCCGCAGAGCCACCAGTGCCTCCGTAGGAACCCTTGACTCGTTTCAAACCCCAAGGAAACAAATAATCCTTGGCGCTTGGGAAACAAATAATCCCTCGCAAAATCCTCGACTCACGGATACAAACACTCCTTGACGAGAGCCTTCTGATCCGCGTCGACTCGCAGAGCCACCAGCGCCTCCGTGGGGACCCTCGACCCGTTTCAAACCCCAAGGACACAAATAATCCTTGGCGCTTAGGAAACAAATAATCCCTCGCAAAATACTCGACTCACGGATACAAACACTCCTTGACGAGAGCCTTCTGATCCGCGTCGACCCGCAGAGCCACCAGTGCCTCCGTAGGAACCCTCGACTCGTTTCAAACCCCAAGGAAACAAATAATCCTTGGCGCTTGGGAAACAAATAATCCCTCGCAAAATACTCGACTCACGGATACAAACACTCCTTGACGAGAGCCTTCTGATCCGCGTCGACTCGCAGAGCCACCAGCGCCTCCGCGGGAACCATCGACTCGTTTCAAACCCCAAGGACACAAATAATCCTTGGCGCTTGGGAAACAAATAATCCCTAGCAAAACTTCTCAACTCACGGATACAAACACTCCTTGACGAGAGCCTTCTGATTCGCGTCGACTCGCAGAGCCACCAGCGCCTCCGTGGGAACCCTCGACTCGTTTCAAACCCCAAGGACACAAATAATCCTTGGCGCTTGGGAAACAAATAATCCCTCGCAAGACTTCTCAACTCACGGATACAAACACTCCTTGACGAAAGCCTTCTGATCCGCGTCGACTCGCAGAGCCATCAGCGCCCCCGCGGGAACCATCGATTCGTTTCAAACCCCAAGGACACAAATAATCCTTGGCGCTTGGGAAACAAATAATCCCTAGCAAAATACTCAACTCACGGATACAAACACTCCGTGACGAGAGCTTCTTTGACTCACATCTCGGGCAGTAAGGATTCAAAAACTTACTTCCTAAACAATGGGACCCTGCAAGTCAATCCTAAATGGTCTCTTGCATACTATTCACGGGTCTCACACTCGGAAGTCGATTCTCGACAAAGAGGGAAACAACCGCCTACGAGCCCTCTCGACTCGTAAGAGGGGCAATGGGACCCTGCAAGTCAATCCTAAATGGTCTCTTGCATACTATTCACGGGTCTCACACTCTCTGAAGTCGATTCTCGACAAAGAGGGAAACAACCGCTTACGAGCCCTCTCGACTCGTAAGAAGGAGAAATTCTCTTATAAGATCCTTTCGACTTATGAGAGAAAACCACACTTAGGAATCCTCACGATTCCTAAGGAGAAAATCCACCTACGAGATCCTCTCGATCCGTAGGGAGAAAAGTCTCTATGAGACCCTCACGGCTCATAGAGTTGAAAAGTCTTAGGCAGCAGATCTGAACCTGCGGCCTAAGCCATCGCTATATCTCGAAGAAACCAAAATGCTTACTCTATTACCTGTCAATCATGTTTATCAAGACAGCATGCTGATAATAAGAGAAGGGAGAAAACAAAGAAATGATACAAGACATTGCAAAAAAAATGTGTATCTTTATTTATTAATTCAATCAAGTACATGGCGAATCGTACAAAAGAATAAAGAATGTATACATCTTATTCGAAAAAGAAAATTACAAGTATATTGATACAAGGGCAGCTACTGGGAAGGAAGCGTCTTAAATAACCCTATCAATTGCTCGCGTACTTCCTCCCACGCCTTCTCCTGATCAACTACCACTGCCAACTCCGCCTCCACCCGGGCCCGTTGCTGTGCGACGGATGCAAGCTGATCCCTGACGGCTTGATAAGCAGCTTCACGGCCTGGAGTGTCACGCTCGACGACATCAAGTGCCCGCTTTAGTCTCAGCCCATTCGACATGTGCTCCAAAAGACCCTCGAACACGGTCTTTACCTCAGCATCGTTCGCCTCAACTTCGGTACGCAAGCGAGCAGTTCTATTCGAAGAATCTCGGCACTCCTTCAGCCTCAAAGCCACTTCTTGTTCTAGATAACGGAAACGAGAAGCGCTTTGCTCGAGCCATGCTCCCCGTTGAGTGCTCAAGGCCAAAGTCTCGGGGGACAGGCGCATTGACTCCAGCTGATGAAGGCGAGCCTCGACCTCCCGACAATAGTTAACCCAGGAGGCAACAATACCCTCGTCATGGAAGGTGGCAAATATCGCCAACATCGGGTTAACCGTCGTGGCGAAGTCCTCAGCAGATACAGGAGCCTCGATGTCGAGTTCCTCAATGTAGTCGCTCAACATGCGCAAACTATTCGCGGCACCTTTTGAGGACGGACGTCGCTGGGAAGGGCCGCTCGGTATTGTAATGCGAGACTCGAAAGGCACCGAGACCGGAACAACGGCTGGAAAAAGACAAAATGCGATTAGATGATGATTCAATAGTTATAAAGGAAGTCATTGATAAGATGGTTTACTATACCAGTGGAGACAGGTGGCAAGTCCGGAAGGGCTGGTGGCACAGCCGATCTTCCTGCTCCCCCTTCGATTTGCAACGCTGCAGTCAGAACAAGAGAGAGTTGGAAATTATTCTACCGCTAAAAAGACAAAGCTACCAATCGGGAACAAGTACTCACCAGCGCCACCAGACGGGGAGGCGAATTCAGATGGGAAGGAGAAGTGTGGGAGCAACACTTGATAGAGATGATCAAAAAGCACTCCTGAAAGATACAACAGTGTGACTTCAGTACATAAACTGTATATCTCAAAGATAGGATTAATAAGTTATAAACCCATACCTTCCAACATCTTCGAAGGAATAAGAGAGGGTTGAGAGGTGACCACCGCCAAGGCAGTCGTTGAAGGCGCTCCTTCAAGCAGTGGGGCATCAGCACTAGCTGCACCTGCATTACGAAAAACTGAACTAGTCAGAAAAGATTGTAAAGTTAAAGAGAGGCAGTCACTTGGGGTTTACCTGAGGAGCTCCCGGCCGAAACGGAGGCGACTCCCTCCTCTATTGACATGAGACCACCGCCCGTGGCCTCGTCACCCGACTCGATGGGGACCGTCGTCGTGCTAGCAAGACCTGGGGACGGCGGAGGGCCATAGACGGGAAGGGCTACGATTGGTGTATTGCCAGATTCCAGGGAGGGAGCAGTTGGCTCGTCCTCGGGAATCACGGCCGCCTCATCCATTACTCTCTCAGGTCCAGTAGCTGCGGTTGTATCGTCTACCGTCGCCGGGGGACCGCCGACCTCGAGCGCCTCAGCCGCCACCACCCTGGACTCAGCTATAATGATCATATCATCTGCCCCCGCCTCAGGTTCGGCATCAATGACCTTCTCGGCGGTAGGCCCCTCGACCTCCACTCCAGGCTCCATGGCCTCAACGATATTACCCACTGTCTGCTCGAGTTCGGCAGGCATCGCCTCCTCCGTTCCCCTTGGATCGACAGCTTCCGCCTCTCCCTCGAGCGGACTTGGCCCTGCAAAGATAAGAGATATAAGGACCAATGATATTAAAATCCTTATAACAAAAACTCTGAGAGAAATATTACCTGAAGCGGATTTGCCGTTCGCGCTCCGAACTGCTCGCGCCACCTCTCTGCGGGCAGTAGATAGGGCGACAAGGGCCTCTCCGGAGGGAGTATCAGCTCGAGGGGCGGTGCTGGGCCCCGCTCCCATGGCCAAGGCGGCCCTGCGCGCCTTCGCCTCACGCCTCAACCGCTTCCTCTCCTCCCGAGTGGTTATGAGGGACCTCTGTGACGCCTCCTTCAAGGCGTCATCATCTTCGTTCAGGGATGCCTTCAGAGCCTTTAAGGCATCTCTCATCGGCTCCTCAAGACGAACCTCCTGTGGTGGCCCAAAAGAAGAGGGAACGTCGGCAGCTGATAGGACGTCTGCGTCGCTAGGAGGGAGCGGCATTGAGGTCCCTGCAATTAAAAGGGAAAGGTTAGATCGACCGTAACGCAAGGAAAACAGAAAAAAACTTGATGAGTCGAAACTTACTAAGGCCCACAGATGCCCTGAGACGTTCCTCCTCCTGAAAGGTCTTCAGAGAAGCGGCAATGGCTTCTTCATCGGTGATGCCTGTTGAAAGAAAAGAAAGAAAAGCGTTAGTCAAAAATAATGAAATAAGGAAGAAAATACGTTGCAGTAAAGAAAAAGTGACTAGTAGTTACTTGATTGCACGAGCTTAGCCAACCACGCATCACGCTTCACCAGCCATGCCGAAGCTCTGAGAGCAGCTTCCAAGTCTGTATCATCCGGAGGCGGCATCACTAATCCTGCGTTAGTCCCATATTCGAGCAGACCCTCGGAATAAGGAGCGTGGGGTTCCTGGCCGAACGCAACGTCCGTGGCGAAGAGCGACTTCTTTTTCTTTTGCCTTCCAGCCCTAGGCTCACGGGGAAGCGACTTACGCTTGGCAGCCGCTTTGGGACGACGGGTCCCGATGTCCGCACCCATGCCAGACTCCGGCGAGGGTACAACCACTGTTTCCGCCTGAGCGCGGGGTGCAGGAGGTGCATCCGCGATATCAGGGAGCGGCAGCTCACGTGGAGGGCTTTGCGCTCGTGATGGCCTGCCCCCAGCATCTTTTAGAGGAGGGACCACCGGGAGCCTTGGCGCTAAGGGAGCGTTACGATTGGTACCGGGGGGTGTTCTTTACGGTCGATCAACACTCGCCTCTCTTCCTTTATAACGGCCTCCGTCGCGTGATTGTACCACTCTTTATATACATTGAGGAGTCGGGGAGCACAGGCCGGCGGGCTAACGAAAAAACGAGAACCTGTGTTTAGGCGCATGAAATGGTGTAACGCGTTCTCCATCCCTTCTTCATTTACAGCAGGTTCCAGTAAGAAAGCTTCTAAGGGTACCCCTTGATCGTAACTCAGCTGTCGAGCAAAACGATGCGGGTTATATCTCATAAAGATCGCTGCACCACCCTGCCTGAAGACTAGGAAACCCGGTCTAATAGAATACAAATGAAGGACCTCCCGGGCTGTTAACACTGAAACTCCATCCTTGAAGGAGTCCTGTAGTGGTCGCACCGCAGTAGTGGACGCTTTTCCAATGGTTAATACCTTATCAATAAAGGGCATCCCAACTCCAACGGTGTGAGGGCGAAGCAGTAAAGCTCTGGCGTCCCGTGGTGAAGGGGTCACGATTGATGAGCCAATCAGCTGTAAAATGCGAGGAAAACCGCACTTATCAAAGAATGAAGGCCTTTTATGCATACCAAAGACACCCGCCGTGTGTAGCTCGAGCCACGATGCAAAGTAATGCATCGGGAAGACCACGTGCAGTGCCCCGGGCTCGTTAGCATCCGCTGCTCGGCTGAGGCCATGATATAGGTGCGCCAGGCCGGCAATCCCCACGGCCACCTTTACCCCGATGACCATGCGGTGGGCTGGATAAAAGACAGAGGGCCGCATGCGGTGAGAATGCATTGGAATCGCGAACCAACTCAGCCACAGCCCGAGAAATCCTAAGAAAAAGGCCTCCTCATCCATCCCAGGGGCTGCAATTTCCGCGAAAGATATGGTAGGGAAGTCTGGAAGGAAGAAAGCCTTTTGGTCTATCTCCTTCGTCGGCAGATTGTCCAAACCTAGGCCAAAAGGATCATCCAGGATGGCAGATTTGAAGGCTCCTGGCGAAATAATGCTCGGACGGAGGAAGCGAGCAATGAAGTCCTCAAAATTAACTCCTCGGCTCCCGTGTTCGATGAAGAGGGACTCGTAGATGTTCAACACCTTGATCAGGCTAGGGAATTGGTGTTGAACGGCATTTTCCGGCGTAATCCCCCTTAACATTGGCTTAGCACCGAAGATGTACTCATCTGTCGGGAGCAGCTCTTCATAGTGTTCCCCCATGACCGGTAGGCCGGATACCTCTGCGAATTCTTCCAAAGAAATAGACACTTCCCGATCCATGGCAAGGAAAGTGTTGGTGGGAATATTCCATTGCTCCAAGAAGGCCTTGAACCACCAGGTGGGGAGCGTAGGATATTGGAAGAGAGAGACGTAGACTGCGGTGTACAATCCTAGTCTTATCAACTGCGACTTCCTCGTCGACAGGATGTACCGGGCCCACGGCAGATAGCCAATCGGGTGGCGGGGAATCAAACCAAGGTTATATGATTGCCCCAGGGCCGTGCTTCCCCTTGACAAATACGACGTCCTAGGATATCCAAAACCATAGGACGCTGAACCGGAACCGCGTCCATAGCAGGATGAAGAAAGTTGTTCGCGGTCCAGTCTATCATCTCCACGGCATACTGCACTGGAGGTGGGTTGGCATAATGAATTGCCGTGATAGGTTCTGACGGCACCGCACAGGTGAAGCTGCGTCGACCCATTATAATCTGGTTATACCAGGACCCCCAAAGGTGGAGTTTCTTGTACTCAGGGTCATGCTCTCTTATCATGGTTAGGGCTTCACGGTCCAAGGGCGCCTCTGGAAACCCCTCCTCCGAGCGGACAAACGGGAATGAAGTGTCTTCAGACATGATCGCTGCAAAAAGAGCAATGTAGCCGTCAGTGTTGTAACCCCAACGTTTGGCATTGAAAGAAGAAAATGCATTAATTAAATTAAAATCAAAATTAATTAATTGCACCGCACCACAGTGCAGTGAGTAGGGGACCAAAGAGGGACCCACAAAATCTAAATGACAATACGTCAATTAATAAGACAAACTCATCATTGGATGAGATTGTCAGTTGGTCCCTAGGGGGAACATTCCCATAATAAAAAAGGGGGGGAAAGAATCACTAGGGACAAGGAGAAAATCTCCTCTTTCAGAGCAAAGCTCTGTCACAGAATGACACTTGTCAAATTCTGGTCTCAAAAGAGTAAAATTCTTTAAAAAGGAGCTTAGCTCTGTAATATTCCATAAAAAAAAAATGTTGAAAATAATTTTAAAATTAAAATTTCTGGAATCTTGAAAAATCCATGAAAACTTACGAAAAAGTTCTTTGTCTTTCAGATCTAAAAGATCTACATTTGATCCAAGAGCAAAGCTCTGTTCATGGGTTAGAACCCATGAAAGATCTCTGTGGATCTGTAAGTTCTTTTAGAGCAAAGCTCTGTTTATGAAACCCCAATGGGGACCTCTTTAGATCGAAGGATCTGTAAGAGCCAAGCTCTATTAATTAATTAAAATATTTAAATCTAAGATTAAGTTTACCTAAAATTTTCTAACTTAGAAAATAAGAGCAAAGCTCTAAAGTTCTGGAAACGAGAGCAAAGCTCTGAAAATCAAAACCTAAGAAAATGGTGAGATTTTCTAAGGGTCAAACGCCCTATTTATAAGGCGCTTGCGCCTCTTGAGATTCCCCCTTGATCCAACGGTCAGGAGGGTTGCCACCGTTGCACTCACGTGTGCGCCACGTGAGCGCAACGGTGGGGGGGCATTTGTTTCGCCCAATCAGAGCAAAGCTCTGTTTGAATTCAAAATTCAAATTTTAGAAGCAACGCTTCAGTTACGCTGCGCTCTGCGCTCGCACCCAATCAGAGTAAAGCTCTGTTTATAAGAAGCAACGCTTCAGCTGCGCACTTGCGCTGCGCTCTGCGCTGCGCGACACGTGTCATGCGCCAAGCTAAATTAAGATTTAATGAAATCTTTTCTGTTTTTTCCAAAACCAGAAGATTTGCTTCTGCCTTTGGATCAAAGATCCAGCGGTGGGAAAATTCCCAAAATCTCTCAGGAAAGATCTTGTTAACAAACTCAACAAATTTGTGAGCACTATAAATAGAACCCCAGACCTCATTCGAAAGGCATCAACATTTTTCTGGAGAACTCAAGAACTTTAAACAGAGAGAGAGCTCTGAAGATTTCAAAAAAAAAGGTAAAGAACCTTCATGGATTAGAAGAAATTCCTTCTAATAGACCATTAGTCTAAAAAAAAATATAAGATCAATGATCTTTATATAAAAAAGAAAACAGTGCTTTGCACTTCTTGTGAACCTTCGGTTCTTTAAAAACGATAAAAAAAATAAAAGAATAGTGCTTTGCACTTTTATGAACCTCTGGTTCTTCGAATAAAGAAGAAATTTATTTTTCTTTGATCTAATTTAGATCAAGAACTTAAATAGTGCTTTGCACTTCCCTTCTTGAATCTAAAAAGATTCTTAGTGCTTTGCACTTCCAAGTTGCGCGGCTGCGCTCTTAAGAGAGCGCCACGTGTCGGCCATAAAACCACTTGCGCTAAGCGCCCTTAAGATAGAGCTTTGCTCTCTGGAATTGGCGCAACTCGCTGAGAGCGCGCCACGTGTCAGCAGCGCAATAGCGCAGCGCAGCAGCGCATTGCACTGCGCTAATGCGCTTGCGCTCATCAGAGCACGACACGTGTCATCACCATATGGACTTGCGCTCATTACTTAGCGCAAAGCGCAGAGGCATTAAAAAGGGCCAAGCCCAATTAAGAGAAGGCCTAACAGGCTCAATAAAGCGCAAATGCATTATTTTAAGGGGCAGAGCCCAAACAAGAACAGATGCTTTGTATCATTTATAAATGGGCAGAGCCCAAACAAAATATTCAGAATGCTATGCATTTTAAAAAGGGGCAAAGCCCAAACAAAGTAGATACTTTGCAAATGGGCAGAGCCCAAAATAAACTGATACTCTATATCTTTTGTGGGTAGAGCCTAAATAAAAAAAAAATGCAATGCAAATAAAGTGTTGAAATGGACTTAGCCCAATCGTGGCCATAAGTCCTTAAATTAAATTGACTGAGCAAAATGGCTCTCCTAAATCAATTCACGTCCGGTTTGAGGGTACATCTCCGAACTCCTTTGACATCCATCGTTGTAATTCCTCAACGACGTCAAAGAGGTGACGGGTCCCAACAACCACAAACTAATACGGACCGAAACGTCCCTAAACTAATATCGGACCGAAACGTCCCTAAACTAATATCGGACCGAAACGTCCCTAAACTAATAATGGACCGAAACGTCCCTAAACTAATATCGGACCACCACGTCCCTAAACTGGCGATAGACCACCACGTCCCTAAACTGGAATATGGACCACCACGTCCCCAAAACTGGAATGCGGACCACTACGTCCCTAAACTGGAATATGGACCACCACGTCCTTAAACTGGCGCAATAGAGCCCGAACGCTCTTTTGCCGGATCTAAACGGTCCCGTCTAAGTTGATCTTAGCCCCAAATACGGTTAATGTGTCCTTAGATATTTAAATAAATAATAAAACTCCAAATCAACTTTGGTTCAAGGGTACATCTCTGAACTCCTCTGACGCCTGTCGTTGTAATCCCTCAACGACGTCAGAGAGGTGACGAGTCCCGACGGCCAGATAATTAAATCAATCACTACGTCAAGTCGATCTTAGTCCAAAACAGGACTAACGTATCCTTGACGAACGTTTAAGCTGATCTTAGCCGCAACGCGACTAATGCATCCTTAAACTGAAAACACCAAACCCAAGTCTAAGCAAACACGGATTTGGACTAATCCACGTCCTACGGGCGACGGCATTACTCAGTCCCCGTATACAATCCACGGGCAACCACAAACAAAACAAACACACACGACACGAAGTGAAATTCTGGAGAAGGAGAAAGTTGTTATCGCGATGCGGTAGCGTAATTAACTGCAGGGGCTTGCGTCTGCAGGGAAGAGCGTCCCCACAATCAAAAAACCCCTCACCCTGAGGGGGAATCTGACGAAGTCTGCTACATCGGCCGCATCCGTCTAAACCTCCGATCCACGGTGCCATAAATCAACTTGGCATTTTCGGAGAGATAGACGGATAAAACCATATAGCATCTGCCCCAAATCTCAGGCAACTGACGCGAAGTCCGGGCCGCCGTTCGGAGGGGAACAAAGCCTTCAACAAGATCTTGACAAAGATCATAAAGAAGACGGTGTCCCGAAATAAGAAGGACTGAACGAAAGGCTGTAAGAAGCTCTTTGGGCGTATCGAACCACGTTCAAGACGGCCACGAACACGACGACATATGCGTTGGTATTCGGTACCGAAGCAGTACTCCCCCTCGAGATAGAGTTACCCTCTCTGCGAGTGGCAGTCCACTACGAGCTGACGGACGAAGAAAATGCTCACCTTCGGCTTGAGGAGCTTGACGCCCTTGATGAAACCCGGCTCATAGCGCAACAAAATCTAGAAGCTTATAAAGCGAAGATGACACGCTCATATGAAAGATTGACCAGACCGAGGACATTCCGCCAAGGCGAACTCGTGCTAGTAATCAAAAGGCCTATGATCCCCAACCGTGCCAAGCGGGGAAAATTCGAGCCGAACTATGAAGGCCCGTACATCATAGACAAGGTCTACCAGGGTGGAACCTATCTGCTCATGGATATGCACGGTGAAAGGCCTTTCCGGCCAATAAATGGTCGCATCCTGAAGAAATACTATGCTTAATGAGCTGTAGCCTAGGTCAATGATAGATGACGACGACTGTGTCCGCTCGCTATCGTCCTAAGCTCGAACTCTATAAGCAGTGACTGGCCTTTTCCTGAACGGACCGAAACGTCCTTAAACTAATGACGGACCAAAACGTCCTTAAACTAATGACAGACAGAAACGTCTTTAAATTACTACCGCAGCATCCTTAGGCTGACCAGATAAAAAAAAAGAGAGAAGAGAAAAAGAAAATAATAAAAAAAATGAATGAAAAAAAAACAAAAAAAACGGTATGTCCATAAGCAAAAAGGGCACGGATGAAAACCCGAAAGGGCTCCGTGAGTAAAAACAGTAGGGCTACCGGCGAGTGTTCGTGAAAACCCGAAAGGGCGCGACCTCGTAAAAAAGAAGAAGAAGAAGAAAATAAAAAGAATAAAAAAAAACGGTATGTCCATAAGCAAAATGGGCACGGATGAAAACCCGAAAGGGCTCTGTGAGTAAAAACAGCAGGACTACCGGCGAGTGTTTGTGAAAACCCGAAAGGGCGCAACCTCGTTAAAAGACACTTATAGGGTCCTCTCGACCTTGTAAGGAAAAACCACCCGCGTGAGATCCTTACGGCTCACAAGGGAGCAACACACTCAGGGATCCCCACGATTCCTAAGGAGAAAATACACTTGCGAGATCCTCACGACTCGTAAAGAGAACTCTCTTATGAGACCCTCACGGCTCATAAGATTTGAAAGCCTTCAGTTATAGAGACCTAAACCTATGCTTAAGCAACCCCCACAACTTCCGATATTGCCCTACAAGCGGTCCAATACTGGCTCTTGTATACAATCGACGGGCGCGAATAAACATTTCCCTGACCAAGTCCCATCCGTGACTGGGGATACGTTCACATGGTGAACAACCCTTCTGAATCCTCTCGATTTATGAGGAGAAAATCCTCTTGTAGGATCCTTACGACTTACAGAGGAACAAAACACTTAGAAATCCTCACGATCCCTAAGGAGAAAATACACCTACAAGATCCTCACGACTTGTAGGAAGAAATAACTTTGTGAGACCCTTACGGCTCACGAAGTCAAAAGCCTTAGTCGACAGGACCCTAACCCTGGTCGCTAAGCCACCTTTGGTCAACATCGGCAGAGGCAAATGATGATTCGCTTCTGGTAATATCCCAGTTGTAGCGGTGCTGATGCCGAAATCGGTGTCTAATTTCAGGTTTACGGCGAAAAGCCAGTAGGCCGCACATGCATATGAAATAGCCGAAATGATGGGGCAACTTGCAATAAAAAGCAGCAAGTAAAAATGTATGCATGCAAAATAGTCGAAATGATTGGGCAACTCGCAATAAAAGCAGCGAGTAAAAACGAAATAAATAGCCGAAACGATTGGGCACCGCGAAAAATAACCGAAATGATTGGGCAATCGCGACCTTCGCGATATGAAAGCTGAAATGATAGAGCATTGCGGAAATAAAAAAAAAAGAGAAATGATGAAACTTTGGCCCTACAGTTAAGATCACATCGATCCCTGTATACAATCCAAGGGCGTAAACGAAGAGGGAACCATACTTTCCCAACAAGATCCGCCAGAAAACGAAGCCAAATTTCGACGGTTCAGCCCAACTCCAGGGAAACAAATAATCCTTGGCGCTAGGGAAACAAATAATCCATAGCAAATACCTCAACTCAGGGAAACAGACAATCCTTGACGAGAGCCTCCTGATCCGCGTCGACTCGCAGGGGAACCAGTGTCTGCGTGGAAAATTCTCGACTCGTTTCAACTCCAGGGAAACAAATAATCCTTGGCGCTAGGGAAACAAATAATCCTTAGCAAATACCTCAACTCAGGGAAACAGACAATCCTTGATGAGAGCCTTCCGATCCGCGTCGACTCGCAGAGCAACCAGTGCCTCCGTGGGAAATTTTCGACTCGTTTCAACTCCAGGGAAACAAATAATCCTTGGCGCTAGGGAAACAATTAATCCTTAGCAAATACCTCAACTCAGGAAAACAAACAATCCTTGACGAGAGCCTCCTGATCCGCGTCGACTCGCAGAGCAACCAGTGTCTCCGTGGGAAATTCTCGACTCGTTTCAACTCCAGGGAAACAAATAATCCTTGGCGCTAGGGAAACAAATAATTCTTAGCAAATACCTCAACTCAGGAAACAAGCAATCCTTGACGAGAGCCTCCTGATCCGCGTCGACTCGCAGAGCAACCAGTGTCTCCGTGGGAAATTCTCGACTCGTTTCAACTCCAGGGAAACAAATAATCCTTGGCGCTAGGGAAACAAATAATCCTTAGCAAATACCTCAACTCAAGGAAACAACAATCCTTGACGAGAGCCTCCCGATCCGCGTCGACTCGCAGAGCAACCAGTGCCTCCGTGGGAAATTTTCGACTCGTTTCAACTCTAGGGAAACAAATAATCCTTGGCGCTAGGGAAACAAATAATTCTTAGCAAATACCTCAACTCAGGGAAACAAACAATCCTTGACGAGAGCCTCCTGATCCGCGTCGACTCGCAGAGCAACCAGTGTCTCCGTGGGAAATTCTCGACTCGTTTCAACTCCAGGGAAACAAATAATCCTTGGCGCTAGGGAAACAAATAATTCTTAGCAAATACCTCAACTCAGGGAAACAAACAATCATTGACGAGAGCCTCCTGATCCGCGTCGACTCGCAGAGCAACCAGTGTTTCCATGGGAAATTCTCGACTCGTTTCAACTCCAGGGAAACAAATAATCCTTGGCGCTAGGGAAACAAATAATTCTTAGCAAATACCTCAACTCAAGGAAACAAACAATCCTTGACGAGAGCCTCCTGATCCGCGTCGACTCGCAGAGCAACCAGTGTCTCCGTGGGAAATTCTCGACTCGTTTCAACTCCATGGAAACAAATAATCCTTGGCGCTAGGGAAACAAATAATCCTTGGCGCTAGGGAAACAAACAATCCTTGACGAGAGCCTCCTGATCCGCGTCGACTCGCAAAGCAACCAGTGTCTCCGTGGGAAATTCTCGACTCGTTTCAACTCCAGAGAAACAAATAATCTTTGGCGCTAGGGAAACAAATAATCTTTAGCAAATAGCTCATCTCAGGGAAACAAACAATCCTTGACGAGAGCCTCCTGATCCGCGTCGACTCGCAGAGCAACCAGTGTCTCCGTGGGAAATTCTCGACTCGTTTCAACACAAGGGAAACAAATAATGCTTGGCACCAGGGAAACAAATAATCCTTGGAAAAAACCTCAATTCAGGGAAACAAACAATCCTTGACGAGAGCCCCCTGATTCGCATCGGCTCGCAGAGAAACCAGTGTCTCCGCGGGAAATTCCCGATTCGTCTCAACTTGCAAGATGAAGCCTCAGGCAGCAGGGATTAAAAAACTTGCTTCCTGAACAATGGGACCCTGCAAGTCGATCTAAAACGGTCTCTTGCATACTATTCACAGGTCTCACTCTCCAAAGTCGAGTTTCGACAAGGAAGGAAACAACCGCTTACGGGTCCTCTCGACTCGTAAGAAGGAAAAGTTCTCTTATAGGATCCTTACGACTTAGAAGAGAAAACACACTTAGTAATCCTCACGATTCCTAAGGAGAAAACCTACCTACGAGATCCTCTCGATCCGTAGGGAGAAAAATCTCTGTGAGACCCTCACGACTCATAGAGTTGAAAAGTCTTAGGCGGCAGATCTGAACCTGCGGCCTAAGCCATCGTTATCTCGTGAAGAAATCAAGGTGCTTACTCTATTATCTGCTAATTGTGTCTACATGCTGATAATAGGAGAAAGAAGAAAGCGACAAAAGAACATCCGATTTACAAGCGTTCGAGACACACTCATTCACACATAGGCAAAAGACTCAGAACGAAAAATAAGACAAGCTGGGATAAAGTTTTCCATTAATATTGCCGAAAATTCTTACAATCATAAAGCAATAAACAAGAAATATTATTACAATGGAATAACCTCAGATTCGGGGCACGGATTGAGGAAGTCAAAAGTAAGGCCATCCAGAGTTCTTCTAGCCTTTCTGATTATTCTTGTGCGCAGCCTCTCGCGCTCCTGTGTGTTAAGATCCTCGGCAAGCCCCCCCAGCCTTCGATAAGCAGCGACTATCGTCGTCCGCTGGAAAATTCGATGTAGGATGTCAACGAGGCTATCCCGCCGTTTCTTCGAGATCAGCCCCGACAGGTACACTGAATGCACCTTGTCTTCGGCATCATCCAGCGCGTTGAGCGGTAGGGCCTCGTGGAACCCCGGGAGTGCTCTCCAAATTGCCCCCAGCACGACTTTCAAAAGAGCAGAGCGGCGGGGGAGCAGCCAACCAACACGTGCGTTCAGACGACCCATGACCTCCGCACACCGGGCATCTGTAAACTCTTGGTTTTGCTGACGGCCCTGGGCACAGATATCCTCATAGGTGATGAATTCATGCAGACTGTATAGACGCACCGCCATAATCCCTGAAGGAAACAGCATTGGAAGATCAGCAATGAGAAAAACACAGAGAGTTAAAACTCCTCGAGAGCAACGCTCTGCGGACAGGAGTAACATTTATCAAAATCAATAATGAGGAGAATTTGAGGAAAACTCCCTCAGAACATTGAGAGCTTTGCTCTGAAAAGATGATATAATTATAATAATAATATAAAATGTCATCTTTAACTTCTAAGATCCATGAAGAATTCTTAAGAGTTCTTCTATATGATTTGAAAGGAGCAAAGCTCCATAAAATGCCATCTACCTAAAATTCTCTAAAAATTTAAACTTTTGAAAGTGTTTAAACAAAGGAACAAGGCTCTGTTGGTAAAACCTCAAAGGGGTTTCCTCTAGATCAAAAGATCTGTGAGAGCAAAGCTCGTTGGTTAAGATTAATTTAAATTAATTTGATTTAAATTAATTTTTACCTAAAGTTTCTAACTTTGGAAATGAGCAAAGCTCTGAAGTTCTTAAGTAAGAGCAAAGCTCTAGAAAATCAAAAATCTTGAAATGGTGAAGATTTCCTAAGGGCCATAGGTCCTATTTATAAGGCGTTTGCGCCCCTTCAGCTCACCCCTTGATCCAACGGTCAAGAGCTTGCCACCGCTGCACTCACGTGTGCGCCACGTGAGCGGAACGGTGGGGGGCCATTTGTTTCCCCAATCAGAGCAAAACTTTGTTGAAATTCAAAATTCAAATTTTAAAAGCAACGCTTCAAATCTCGGGCGCAACGCGCCACGTGTCAGGCGCTGATACGTCAGCGCAGCGTCCAAGAAGGCGCGCCCAATCAGAGCAAAACTCTATTTAAAGCAAAATTAAAGGAAGCAACGCTTCAATTGCGCAAGCACTGCGCTGTGCGACATGTGTCAGCGCAGTTGCGCTGCGCGACACGTGTCAGCGCAGATGCGCTAGCGCAGTTGCGCTGTACGCTGCGCGACACGTGTCACGCGCTGGGGCATTTGCGCCAAACAGAATTAAGATTTTAAAGAAATCTTTCTGTTCTTGTTAAAACAAGAAGATTTTCTTCTGTAAAACAGAAGCCCTTGGATCAAAGATCCAACGGTGGGGAAAATTCTCCAAATCACTCAGAGAAAGATCTCTTTAACAAATTTAACTAATTTATGGGCACTATAAAAAGGACCCTAGACCTCAATTCAAAGGCATGAACATTTGGTGAGAAATCAAAAATTTTAAACAGAGAGAACTCTGAAGGAAATCTCAAGAGAAAAAAAGGTAAAAACCTTTAAAAGAGAAGAATTTCTTCTAATAGATCATTGATCTAAGAACAAAATTAATGATCTTCATGAACATTTGGTGAGAAATCAAAAATTTTAAACAGAGAGAACTCTGAAGGAAATCTCAAGAGAAAAAAAGGTAAAAACCTTTAAAAGAGAAGAATTTCTTCTAATAGATCATTGATCTAAGAACAAAATCAATGATCTTCAATAAAAAAAACAAATAAAAATAGTGCTTTGCACTTTTTTATGAACCTCTGGTTCTCTGAGATAAGAAAAACAAGAGAAACTTGTTTTCTTTGATCTAAATTAGATCAAGAAAGCAAACAGTGTTTTGCACTTCTGTTATGAACCTTTGGTTCTTGAATCTAAAAGATTCTCAAATTTATAGTGCCTTGCACTTGCAAACTGCACTGTTGCGCTCTTGGGAGAGCGCCACGTGTCAGCATCTGAACTACTTGCGCTATGCGCTTTAAGATAGAGCTTTGCTCTCTGTAATTGGCGCAACTCACCAGAGTGCGCCACGTGTCAGCAGCGCAAGCGCAGCGCACTGCGCTTGCATGACACGTGTCGTCACCACAAGCGCTTGCGCTCTTTGATTGGCGCAAAGCGCCTAAGAATGCAATGCCTTTCTTTTGCTAAAGGGCCAAGCCCAAGTCAAAAAGACCTAACAGGCCAAAATAAATTGCAAAGCAATAAAAAGGGGAGAGCCCAAGTAAAATTGATGCTCTGCATCATTTATAAATGGGCAGAGCCCAAAAGAAATTGATGCTCTGCTTCCTTTATGGGTAGAGCCCAAATAAAAATAAAAAGAAATGCAATGCAAAAGCAAATAAAATGTTGAACATTTTCAACTGGACTTAGCCCAATCATGGCCGTAAGTCCTCAAATTAAATTGACTGAGCAAGATTGCTCTTCTAAATCAATTTACATCTGGTTCGAGAGTACATCTCCGAACTCCTCTGACACCTATCGTTGTAATTCCTCAACGACGTCAGAGAGGTAACGGGTCCCAACGACCACACATTAATATTGGACCGAAACGTCCCTAAACTAATATTGGACCAAAACGTCCCTAAATTAATATCGGACCGAAACGTCAGTAAACTAATGATTGGACCGAGACGTCCTTAAACTAATATCGGACCGAAACGTCCTTAAACTAATAGTGGACCACCACGTTCCTAAACTGGTGACGGACCGAAACGTCCTTAAACTAATTATGGACCACAACATCCCTAAACTGGCGATGGACCACCATGTCCCTAAACTGGAACATGGACCACTACGTCCCTAAACTGGAACAATAGAGTCTCCAAATGCTCTTTTGCCGGATCTAAATGGTCCCGTTTAAGTCGATCTTAGCCCCAAACACGGCTAACGAATCCTTAAACATTCAAATGGACTATAAAACTCCAAATCAACTTTGGTTCAAGGGTACATCTCTAAACTCCTCTGACACCTATCGTTGTAATTCTTCAACGACGTCAGAGAGGTGACGAGTCCTGACGGCCATATAATAAATGGATCACCACGTTAAGTCGATCTTAGTCTCAAACAGGACTAACGTATCCTTAACGAACGTTTAAGTTGATCTTAGCCTCAATACGGCTAACGTGTCCTTAAACTAAAAACACCAAACCCAAATTTAAGTAAATACGGATTTGGACTAATCTACGTCCTACGGGCGACGGCATTACTCAGTCTCTGTATACAATCCACGGGCAACTACAAACAAAACAAATACCCACGACACGAAGTGAAATTCTGGAGAAGGAGAAAGTTGTTACCGCGATGCGGTAGCATAATTAACTGCAGGGGCTTGCGCCTGCAGGGAAAAGCGTCCCCACAATCAAAAACCCCTCAAGCGAAGGTGAATCTGATGAAGTCTGCTATATCGGCCGCATCCGTCTAAACCTCCGATACACGGTGTCATAAATCAACTTGGCATCTTCGGAGAGGTAGACGGATAAAACCATATAGTATCTGCCCCGAATCTCAGGCAAGACGTCCTCACGTCGTCGCCGTCTTTCGGAGGGGAACAATGTATTGTGTTCTTTTTGACACAAAATATATGTGATATATATAAGTGTGTCATGCTAGGTTACACATGCAACATAGTTGTGTGAGACTTACATCATGCTAGGGTTAGGTTAAGGTTTTATTTATCATTAAGTAAATTCAAAAATGGTGGAATTAGTCATGGTTAGGGTTTGTAGAAACTTGTAGAACCATTGACTTTCTCCACCTCTTTTGTTTTACTTAAAGATATTTGTTAACCTAATCTTTAACCCTTAGCCATAGTTTAGTCTCTACAAGGGTTAGTGTATGTCATACACTCACCATGGTTGCATTTCTAAGCTCACTTGATTATTCTTTCATCATTTGCTTCATCTTCTTCTTCCAAAAGAAAAGAGTTTTCTAGGGTTTGAAAAGGTGATGAAAAATTGTAAGAAAAATAAAACTAAAGTGAGCCCACTTCTTACTTCATCATCCTCTACTACTTGCCATTTAGTTTAGGGTGTTTGCTTCACTAATCTCACCATTGGTGAAGAGATAGCTTGGGTTAGTGTCTTCTCGACGTAGATCATCTTCGGCCTCGAAGACTTCGATGCAAGATTGTTCGTTTCTTCATAGGAGCCTCTCTAGAGTCCGGTAGTTCGTGATCGCAGCGAAAGGACTACTACATGGAGCTATTGAAGTGAAGGACCGGTCTACAAAGGTTGTATTCCTTATTCACTTTAGATATAAAGTGTTTACATTATATTTCGTCGGATTTTCTAGTATCGATTCTAGGGTTAGGGTTAGGTAGAACGGCAATTTTTTTAATTGGCATGGACGATGCCTCCCGAAAACTTGCTGTCGTGCTAGGCAACCCAACATCCTCTTTAGTTTGAATTTCCTGCAAATTAACAGAGAATTAAAATCACCATCAAACCAATATTTTAATGTATTTTAATTCTTATTTTTAATTCCCTAAACCCTAATTCTATCCTATAAATACCACCTCATACCTAGCCCTCTCCATTCTGAAATCTATCATCAAAACTCTCAAAAAATTTCCAAGTCAAATTAATTGTACAAGTGGAGTTAGCCCAAGGTCATCTTCCGGTGACGACTCGGGACAAATCCGACGACACCGCGACTCCACGGAACTCTCAAACCCTTCCTCTACCTCCCCTCTCTCATCTAATCCAGTAAGTTCCCTCTCCTCTCTTCCCTATTAAAAGAATTCTCTTCTTAAAACTCATCGGAAGCGGAGTTATTCCGACTTCCGATTCTAATTTTGTTTAAAACACAACTTTTCTTAATAACCAAACATCCATATTGTTATATCTTATTTAGTAATCTTAAAACAAACATTTAAAACAAGTTTCAATTCAAAATACAATGTTATACAAATTTTATTTCAATTTGACGGTTAAATACCACAAAATTTACTTATGACATCATTTCATCATATTTGCTCATATTACTTTTAGAAAACTCACGAGGTAATGACCTACCTCATCACAATACTCATCATGACATAGCACGATAGCTTCTGGAACAATATTTTGTGGGATAAATACAATTTTATAATAAAATACCTTAAACTAATAAAACCGTATTCTTTAAAATTGTTTTAATTAAATTCCTTACAATTAAGGCTCTGCAACCCATTTTGGGGAACCCGATTTGGATGGTGCGGGTTATCGCACATCCTTGGGACTAGTAGAGCGAGATGCAGACCTCTTCACGGAGCATCCGATCTCGATGGAATTTTTGATACAATTTTTAATAATAATGTGATTTTCGATTTAATAAATAAATTCTAGTTTTAATAATTATATATATATTATCAAAATATCTATTTTAAATATATATAATAAATTCCATATTTTCTAAACAAAAGAATCACAAATTTCATGAATATACCATCACAAATACATACAATTCCAATTTACACTAAAATACCCTATACTATTCAATCTAGGTTTATAATTATTAGAATACTTCACTTTTAAAAATTACATCCATGAAAACCCTAAATACGATAAATAAATACTTGAGATTTATTTTGAAAGCTTATCAAAACTATTTTCCATAAAACCCCCTCAAGTTTATTAATTTACAATAAGGACCCTAGTAAATATAGGTTTAAGCGGGACCAGTTCTCTTGTACCTCAGGGAGCTGGAGAAAGTGGGTGCTTTCCTATTTAAGGTAGGAAACTAAAACGGGGTTATCAATGGTAATTGGCTTGGAAAAAGTCACAAATCCTGCCGTCCATGTGCAGCAGTTACCGATAACTCCAAAACCTAATTCAGGAATCAAATTCTGTTTAAGTATCTGACTCAGACAGGGTCTCAGTCTAATCAGAATACAATTCCAATCTACATACACTTCAAATATTACTCCAATACATCATGAATCCATATATACTGAATACTATCAAATATCAACATGACTTGAACTGACCGAATCATGGATATACATTGACTTGATTACATGACTATCCGTTTAAATCTTTATCCGTTTACATGAGCAATTGATATCATGATTTCGGCAAGTCTTACAGCTATAAACAATACAATAAACATTACGGGTTTTTTTTAGGGGGTAGATTGGTACGGAATGTGTTAAAAGTGGCACGATAATGGCCACTTTAATACACCTAATCTGAATATCCGTTGCTGTTGTCCCGTGGCTTAACGGTTCCTTGTGCTCCGTATACCTTAGTCCATGGAATAGTTGGACTTCTCTCGTATACACTGGCATATTCTGTACCAAGTTACAAACAACAGCGTTAACATAACAATCATACATTATACCAGATATATTCTCTTTACCTGTTCAGTCTATTTCTATCTTTCTTTGGGACTATTCCCCTCCGAAAGACGGCTCAAGACATGGGCGTCTTTTTCCTGAGATTCGGGGCAGATGCTATTTGGTTTTATCCGTCCACCTCTCCGAACATGCCAAGTTGATTTATGGCACCGTGTATCGGAGGTTTAGACGGATGCGGCCGATATAGCAGACTTTGTCAGATTCCCCCTCGTCTGAGGGGTTTTTGATTGTGGGGACGCTCTTCCCTGCAGGCGCAAGCCCCTGCAGTTAATTACGCTACCGCATCGCGGTAACAACTTTCTCCTTCTCCAGAATTTCACTTCGTGTCGTGGGCGTTTGTTTTGTTTGTGGTTGCCCGTGGATTGTATACGGAGACTAATTTATGTCGTCGCCCGTAGGACGTGGATTAGTCCAAATCCGTATTTTCTTAGATTTGGGTTTGGGGTTTTGGTTTAAGGATACGTTAGCCATATTTGAGGCTAAGATCAACTTAAACGTTTGTTAAGGATACGTTAGCCTAATTTGAGACTAAGATCGACTTAACAGGATCATTTAGATCCGAAAAAAGAGCGTTTGGGCTCTATTGTTCCAGTTTAGGGACATGGTGGTCCATTGAATGTATGGCCGTCGGGATCCATCACCTCTCTGACGACGTTGAAGGATTACAACGACAGATGTCAGAGGAGTTCAGAGATGTACCCTTGAACCAAAGTTGGTTGGGAGATCTATAGTCTAATTTGGGACTAAAGTCTGTTTTGAAAGTTTTGGTTTAAAGATGCGTTAGCCATGTTTGAGGTTAAGATCAACTTAAACGTTTGTTAAGGATACGTTAGTCTGATTTGAGACTAAGATCGACTTAACAGGATCGTTTAGATCCGACAAAATAGCATTTGGGCTCTATTATTCCAGTTTAGGGACATGGTGGTCCATTGCCAGTTTAGGGACATGGTGGTCCATTGCCAGTTTAGGGACGTGGTGGTCCAACATTCCCATTTTGGGGACGAATATCGGTTTAAGGACGCATTAGTCCAACATTCCCGTTTTGGGGACGAATATTGGTTTAAGGACGCATTAGTCCATGAGTTTAAGGACCCAACAGTCCGTAGCAATGTATGGTTGTCGGGACCCGTCACCTCTCTGACGACGTTGAAGGATTACAACGACAAATATCAGAGGAGTTCGGAGATGTACCCTTGAACCGGGTGTAAATTGATTTGGGAGAGTAGTTGTGCTCGGTTCAATTTAATTTGAGAACTTACGGCCAATGTTGGGCTAAGTCCAGTTGAAAAATGTTCAACATTTTATTTGCATTTGGCCTATTAGGCCTTTGTTTGGGCCCTGCCCTTTGCAATGCATTTTTTCTGGCCTATTAGGCCCTTTTAATTGGGCTCTGTCCCCTTTTTTATAATGCAGAGCATTTGTTTTGGTCCATTGGGCCTCTTAATTGGGCTCTGCCCTTTAATAATGCGCTGCATTTATTGTTCTGATAGTGTGCCAGAGCATGTGGCGGTGACACGTGTCACGCTCTGGTGAGCGCAAGTCTGTTAGCGCAGTGTGCTGCGCCAGTGCACTGCGCTAGTGCGCTGCTGACACGTGGCGCACTCTGGTGACTTGCGTCAATTTTAAGAGAGCAGTGCTCTGTTTTTAGAAGCGCAGGGCACAGTTGTTCTGGGGCCGACACGTGGCGCTCTCTTGTGGCTTGCGCCAATCCAAGGAGCGCAACAGTGCAGACTCTAAAGTGCAAGGCACTGTTCAAAAGCGCAAGGCACTGTTCAAAAGCGCAGAGCGCATCTTGATCCAATTTTGGATCAAAGAAAAGAATCTAAAAAGGTTTTTTCCTCAAGATTCAAGAACCGAAGGTTCAACAAAAGACAATGCCTTTATATAGATCAGAAAGATCTAATGAAGAAGTAAATTACTTCTTTTTATTATTATTATATTTTTTTTTGTTCAAGATCTTGATTTTGTTCTTAGATCATTGATCTTTTTAGAAGAAAATTCTTCTTTTTTTCAAAGGTTTTTACCTTTTTCTTTTTCTGAGTTCTTTCTCAAAGTTTTCAGAAGATTTCTCTGAGTTCTCTCTGTGTTTCAATGTGTTTTTTTAGACTTGGAGTCTAGGGGCCTTTATATAGTGCCAATTGATTTGTTAAATCAGTTAAAGAGATCTTTCTCTGAGTAATCTGGGGATATTTCCCCACCGTCGGATCTTTGATCCAAGGGCTCTGTTTTACAGAAGATAATCTTATTGTTTTAATAAGATTAGAAATATCTTTCTGGAATTTTAATTCTGTTTTAGTGCTGGCACAGTTGGCGCAAGCGTACCTGCGCTTGACACGTGTCGCGCAGCGCAGAGCGCAGCGCAACTGCGCTGACACGTGTCGCGCAGCGCAGAGCGCAAGTCAGCTGAAGCGTTGCTTCCTTTATTAAAATTTGAATTTTAAACAGAGCCTTACTCTGATTGGGTGCGCTGCCTTGGACGCTGCGTTCCTTGCGCTGGCATGTCTGATTTTGACACGTGGCGCGTTGCGCGCAGCGTAAGGAATCTGAAGCGTTGCTTCACGTTTATTATTATTTGAATTTTTAAAACGGAGCTTTGCTCTGATTGGGGGAAACAGAAGCGTTGCTTCATCTCCCGCCTTGGAATTTGAACAGAGCTTTGCTCTGATTGGGGTAAACAAATGCCCCCCCACCGTTGCGCTTACGTGGCCCCAAACGTGAGCGCAGCGGTGGCAGAATTCCAACCGTTGCGCCAACTTTCGGAAGTTGAAATGGCTCTTCAATGCCTATAAATAGGACCTTTGGTCCCTTAGATGGTTTTCATCTCTTCATAAGAAATTTTATTTAGAGCCTTGCTCTTCAACTTTAAGAACTTTTCAAGAGTAGAACTCTGTTAAAACTTAGGTATAGTTTAAAACTTTTTAATAAATCAGGGTTTTACCTATTAACAGAGCTTTGCTCTACTTAGATCATAGATCTTTTAAGAAAAGCTTTTTAAGGTTTCTTAATAGGGCTCTGCCCTTGTGAGATCTTAGATCCTAAGAGATCTTTTAATCATTTTTACGGGTTATTCCATTATCTTTTATAGAGCATGGTTCTTTGGGGTATTTCTTTAAATTTCCCTCATAATTGACTTTGGCAGGTACCACTCCTGTCTGCAGAGTATTGCTCTCGAGGAGTTTAACTCTGCCTGTTTTTAATAAGAATTCGCTTAATCAATCTGTCTGCTAATTTTGCTGATTTTCTTTTACAGGAATAATGGACGCCCACATGTATGATCTCGACAAGATCATTTCTTACGGGGACATACGCCGACTCGGCCGTTCTCAGAATCGATAGTTCACAAACACTGAGTGTGCTGAAATCATGAGTCGCTTCGACACATATAACAGTCAACTCCTTCCCCGATGTTCCTCTCTCCTGAAGCTTATTATGGGAGCAATTTGGGAATCGCTCCCCTTATTCTGCACCGGCGTGCCGCTTAGGGCATTGGATGTCGCAGAGGATAAGGTGCACTCGGTGTATCTGATGAGCTTAATCTCAAAGAGAAGGCGATATAACCTGATCGATCTTCTGCATCAAGCTTTTCAACAGTCTGCAATACTTGCTGCTTATCGGAGGGAGGAAGACATCCGTGAGGATTCCGACGCTTGTGATCGCGAAAGAAAGCACACCAGGATGGTTCGAAAGGCCTGGAAGATTCTGGACAAGGTCACTTTTGAATTCCTCAATCCATGCCCTAGGTCCGAGGTTATACCCTTATAATCATTTGGATAATGTCTTTGTTTACTTCTTTATGATTGTAAGAACCCTTTGTAATATGAATGGAAAATTTTTCATTTCAGCTTGTCTTATTTCTCGTTCTGAGTCTTTTGCGCATGCATGAATGAATATGTCTCGAACGCTTGATCAAATGCAAATCAGATGTTCTTCCTGTCGCTCTCTTCTTTCTTTTATTATCAATATGTTACCTTAGTAAACATGGTCGATGGATGATAGAGCGAGCATTCTGTCTTGGCTTCTTCAAGAGGTAATGATGGCTTAGGACGCAGGTTCAGATCTGCTGCCTAAGACTTTTCAACTTTATGAGCCGTGAGGGTCTCACAAAGACTTTTCTCTCTACGGATCGAGAGGATCTCGTAGGTGTATTTTCTTCTTAGGAATTGTGAGGATTCCTAAGGGTGTTTTCTCTTGAGAGTCGTAAGGATCTCACAAGAGAATTTTCCCTCTTACGAGTCGAGAGGACCCGCAAGCGGTTGTTTCCCGCCTTGTCGAGATTCGACTTTGGAGAGTGTGACCCGTGGATAGTATACAAGAGACTGTTTTGGGTCGACTCGCAGGGTCCCAGTGCTTAGGAAACAGGTTTTTTGATCCCCGCTGCCTAAGGCTTTATCTCACGAGTCGAGACGAATCGAGAAGTTCTCGCGAAGACATCAATTTCCTCAGGAGTCGAGACGAATCGAGCAATTCTCGCAAGCATATCCTAACGTCACAGTTAACCTCTGCTCTTTACGACAGAGGTCCGTTAGGGTCTGTGGTACTAGGGTTTTGCCCGTCGTACCGTCGCATTGGCTGATGTATCCCTCGATAGGCAATTATGCTGTTCGAGTAACCCTACGACTGCCGTGTCTCTGATCCCTTCGGGGGCTGGACAAGATGTTTTCAAGCAATCCTCCTAGGCAGTTTGATCGTTGGAAGAGCAAGCGTTAGGAATTTTTCCATGCCGCTTTTTACTTGAGGTTAGGCTCATTTTGGAGAGCCCCGATGAGTCATAACCACTCCGCGCTGGTGTGGGATGATCTCCGATAGTCTTTCAGGCTTTATATGACTTGCCGTCAAGACCCTGAAGCTAGGAATTTGGCCTTTGCTTCGTTTGCTGGCATTGCGTCTGTTGTATCGAGACGAATGTCGCGGTTGTCTCTAGATTGTTGATGAACCGTCGAGGTTTGGAACTAGGGATTTTGCAGTGGCTCCGTTGTTTGATTGTCGTGTCTGAATCCTGTTGGAGAAAGAACGCTGGGGTGGTGACCACTCCGCACTGGTGCGAGATGATCTTCGATTGTCTTTCAGGCTTTATGTGACTTGCCGTTAAGACCCTGAAGCTAGGAATTTGACCTTCGCTTCGTTTGTTGGCATTGCGTCTGCTGTATTGAGACGAATGTCGCGGTTGTCTCTAGGTTGTTGGTAAACCGTCGAGGTTTGGAACGCCGTGGCTCCTTTTGGTGATGTTGCGTCTGCTGTGTCGAGACGAACGTCGAGGTGGTGATCACTCCGCGCTTGTGCGAGATGATCTCTGACTGTCTTTCAGGCTTTATATGACTTGCCGTTAAGACTCTGAAGCTAGGAATTTGGCCTTCGCTTCGTTTGCTTTGTCACGTCCGAATCCTGTTGGAGGAAGAGCGCTGTCGTGACATCTCGTCTGTTGTGTTGAGACGGACGTCGAGGTGGTGACCACTCCGCGCTGGTGTGAGATGATCTCCGATCGTCTTTCACGTTTTATATGAGTTACCATCAAGACTTGGCTCCGTTTTCTGATGGAGCATGGGGAGGGAAGATGTGTTTCCTTCTTTGTTTGTGCCCCTGGATTGTATACAGGGATCGATGTGATCTCACCTGTAGGGCAAAAGTTTCATTCATTTTTTTATATTTTTATTTTAGTTCAGCGGCGCTCTATCATTTCAGCTTTTATATCACGAAGGTCGCGATTGCCCAATCATTTCGGCTATTTTTCGCGGTGCCCCATCATTTCGGTTATTTATTTTATTTTTACTCGCTGATTTTTATTGCGAGTTGCCCAATCATTTCGGCTATTTATTTTATTTTTACTCGCTACTTTTTATTGCGAGTTGCCCAATCATTTCGGCTATTTTGCATGCATACATTTTTACTTGCTGATTTTGTTTCAAGTTGCCCCATCATTTCGGCTATTTCATATGCGTTTTTAGCTCGCTGATTTTTTTTATCGTGAGTGTGGAACTTGGAATCTGATGCCAATCTCAGCATCAGCATCGCTACGACTGGAATATTGCCAGGAGCGAATCATCATTTGCCATGAAAGGACTTGGAATTTGATACCGATTTAGGCATCAACATCGCTACAACTGAGATACTGTCAGGAGCGAATCATCATTTGCCTCTGTCGATATTGAACAAAGGTGGCTTAGTGAACAGGGTTAGGATCCTGTCGACTAAGGCTTTTGACTTCATGAGCCGTAAGGGTCTCACAAAGGTATTTCTCCCTATAAGTCGTGAGGATCTCGTAGGTGTGTTTTCTCCTTAGGAATCGTGAGGATTCCTAAGTGCATGTTCTCTTGTAAGTCGTAAGGATCCTACAAGAGGGCTTTTCTCCTTATAAGTCGAGAGGACTTACAAGGGTTGTTCACCGTGCGAACATATCCCTAGTCACGGGTGGGACTTTACTGGGGAAATGTTTATTCGCGCCCGTGGATTGTATACAAGGGTCAGTATTGAGCCACTTGTAGGACAATATCGAAGGTTGTGCGGGTTGCTTAAGAACAGGTTCAGGTCTCTATAACTTAAGACTTTCAAATCTTATGATCCGTGACGGTCCCATAAGAGAGTTCTCCTTACGAATTGTGAGGATCTCGCAAGTGTAATTTTTCCTTAGGAATCGTGAGGATCCCTAAGTGCGTTGCTTCCTTGTGAGTCGTAAGGATCTCAAGCGGGTGGTTTCTCCTTACGTGGCCGAGAGGATCCTGTAAGTGTCTTTTAACGAGGTTGCGCCCTTTCGGGTTTTCACAGACACTCGCCGGTAGCCCTGCTGTTTTTACTCACGGAGCCCTTTCGGGTTTTCATCCGTGCCCACTTTTGCTTATGGACATACCGTCTTTTTTTTGTTCTCTTTTTTTATCACGTCGGCCTGAGGATGCTGCGGTAGTAGTTTAAAGACGTTTTGGTCATTTGCAAGTTTTAGGACATTGCGGTCCACCGTCGCCGTATTTGAGGCGAATCTCTAGTTTACTGACTTTTCGGTCTATGGGGCTTTCTCTATGACTGAGCATGATGCCCCCGGCGTGTCCACCTTTTTAGGAGCATGAGGCTGTGGCGGGCTCACCTTCCAGTCTTCAGACAGCGAGAACTTGCCATGCTGGTGTTGGTCTTCAACCCAGTTTTTGAAGACGTAGCAGTTTTCGATCGGATGGCCCAATACTTGGTGGTAAGGGCAGTAATTAGGATTGTTGACATCGTTCAGTTGTAGCTGGTATTTCGGTTCCGGTAGAGTGATAAGCCTGTTGCGCACTGCTAGTTCGAATAGCCTCCTTGTTTCATCCTGGGGGAATAAGTAAGGACGTTTCAACTTTTCACAGAGGGGTTGCCGCTTGTTGTTTCGGCAAACAACCGGTCTAGGGCCACTTGATTGCTGTTGAGTGTTGGCGACGAGGGCTGTTTTTTCCTTCCCTTTATCTTTTTTGTTCGATCCCTTGTTTGCGGGTCCGAGATTTTTTTCAGGCAGCGTACGATTACACGGCTGAATGTTCTCGCAACTCCCTAATTCTTTCGTTTTAGAAATGGATTCCTTGAAGAGAGAGTTGAGGGCGACTTCTTCGTCAGAGTCGCTTCCAAAGGTGATAACTTGTGATCCCTTGGTGTCGGCTGTGTAACAGTTGTCGGCGGCTCTTTTGTGCTCATCTGTCATGCTTTTCTGTTTCCGACGAGCCATGCGCTTCACTTGTTGAACGTGTCGTTGATGGGCAACATATCCCTGCCACCAGTTATTAAAGGCTGTGCATTCCTCGGTGGGGTGTGCAATCCTCTGATGGTATAAGCAGAAATTAGGATGTATGTCCGCTTCATCAAGACGTATATTGCCAGAGGAATTTCCCTTGAGAGAGGGCAACTTCATTCCTACTGCCAGGGCCCTAGCGAATTGATTCCTTATTTTAAGTTTGCTTTTGCTGGCGATAGGGACGCTTTGCTCCAGTCGGGATGTCTCGACCCTTTCCTCCAGACATTGGCGTCTGGCCTTTTCAAATATAGCCAGTTCACGCTCTCGATTGGCTTTGCTCTCCTGACGGGCTTCGTTTAGGAATGCATCAATCATTTCGTCTGATGGTCCCAGAGGTTCTGGTTTGGGACTTGCCCCCGATTTCTCGGTGCAAGGAGCTTCTTTATCGTCTATCGAGTGAGAGATCACACGGCAGCTTGCCACATAATTCTCAAGTTCATCCGACGAGTCTTTGTTATCACCTTCGTCCTTGAGGAATTCTCAGAGTGTGACTGGGGTCAGCGTCTTCTGATTATATTCTTCCGGTGCGTCAATACGTTTTTGTAGATCCGTGTGCTTGTCATCAAACCGCGGAACTTTTTCTATAAAAGAGCATGATGCTCCCGGCACTTCTACCCTTTTAGGAGCATGAGGCTGTGGCGGGCTCACCTTCCAGTTCTCTGATAGCACGAAATTGCTCTGTTGGTATTGATCTTCAACCCAGTTTTTGAAGACGAAGCAATCTTCGATTGGATGGCTTACTGCTTGATGGTAAAGGCAGTAATTAGGGTTGTTAAGATCACCTGGCCACAACAGACGTTTTGGGCTCGGCAGATTGATGAGTCTGTTGCGCACTGCCAGCTCAAACAGTCTTCTCGTTTTATCTTGAGGAAACGAGTAAGGACGTCCTAGCCTCTCCTCGAGAGATAGGCGTGGACGCATATTGCTTTGACGAACAACCGGCTTCAAGTTGCTCGGCTGTTGTTGAGCATTGGCGACGACGATCGCTTTACCTTTCCCCTTTTCACTTCGGGAGTCCGGCTTTGGAGGAGACGGTCCATGGCCCATCTGGTCCATTTAAGCTAGCTTGTCAATCAAGGCCCAGAAAGTCGTCGGCTTGAAGAACATCATGAATTGCGAGATGGTTGCTTACGGATCAAGAGTGCCCACGAACATGCCTACCGCAGGTGCTTCTTCAATGCGTTGTTCGCACTTCGACCATAAGTTTTGCCACCGTATTGCGTATTGAACCCATGTTTCGCCTGGCCTTACCCTGGCGTTGATCAATGCGGTGATTGGGGTATGCTCGCTGGCGCTTGCAAATCTTTGTGTAAACAGCAGCTCCATCTCCGCAAATGTTTTGACATAGTCGTTAGGTAGCTCCGAATACCATTCGAAGGCCGTTTCCACTAAGCTGCCGACGAATTGGCGAAGTAACAGTTTATCATCGCCTCCAGTGTTGCCGCAAAGAGCCCTGAATTGAGCGACATGCTGATGTGGATTCCCCGTCCCTTTATATACATGGAACTTAGGGATTGTTTATCCCGGCGGGTAACTGATTTGGTCATACCAGCTCGGATAGGGTCATCCAGTTTTACCAATTTGCCCAGCCACTTCATTCGCCTGATGAGCTCGTATTTGCTGAGCTATATAGTCATCTAGGGCGGCCTTGGAAATGGTTTCCTCCCTGGCTGCTGAAAGAGCCGGAGGTGGATTTGATGTTTCTCCTCTGTCGCCTCCGACAATGATCGGAGGGTCTTCAGCTGGAGGATCTTGCTGGATCATCATCCCAACCATATCTTGGAAGAGGAGTGCCATTTGTTTTATGTTAGTCGCTTGCTCTGCGGCTTCTTTGTCCTTCTTTTCGAGGACTCTACGTAAGAAGTCAGCGTCGGTTTCTTGTTCGTGACGCTGTTCTGATGATGCCTCCAGGCTTTCTTTCGGCCCAGTAAGTGCGGCCATTGCAGTCATCATTTTCTGAAGCTTCTGTTGTTGCTCCTGGGCTTTGGTCACGGATCGAGTGAGCGGTCGGTGACCCGTCGAAGCACGTCTTTTCTCCTTTCCGGAAGCCATATAAACGGTGTGCACCACCACGCCCCCAGACCTGGGGCGTTCAGATTCAGTATCTTTGTGATTTGCCAAAGACACAGGGATCTTCCCCGACCTCCTTCTTTTTTGAGTGGTCGAAGTTGAGGGGGCCGTTGTAGTGGGCACCCAAGTGGCTGTCGTCCTTTGGGGCTTGACAGAGTAGTCCTTCTCCTGCCGAACTTTCATCTTTTTCTGTCGACGGAGATAGTCTTGATCAACAATCGAGTCTTGGACTTGACGCCAGACTTTGTAAATTTTAGAGGACAAACGCTGAGGGGGCTGCTCCAGCTTCGCCTTTGGGGATTTCTCCATAGGTGGAGGATTTCTCTTTAGCACCGCAGTAGGAGAGTTTCTGCGCACCTTGTTCAGCAATTCAAACCTGTTCCCGGTTGGAACAGCAGTATCGATCCCTACCGTTGGAGCTGGCGGAGTTATCCCAAAGGGGGAGTTGCCCCCAGCCTTCTTCACTCGGCGCCAGTGGCGACAACGAGCGTGTCGTGCGGATGTAGTTGTTTCAGCTATAAGGGTGACTTCGTCATGCCCTCTCTGGGCAGGGGAGGAAGCTTTGAGGACCTCGCCTGGAGCAGCAACCGGAATGGCCAGCCTTGTAAAAACCGACTTCTTGGAAGGAGGAGCCATTCCTATGATTTCATTCGCTTGAGCCGAGATGGCTATCCGCTTTAGGATGGCAGCTTCGGGTATCGCGGGCTTGTAGACGTTCTGGCTCAGTCTGTTGAAAACTGAGGTATTGAAGTTGGGCGTGACCCGTTGAAAGGGGCCGCGGCAGTGGCAAGTCGATTAAAGACCGACTTCTTTGGGGCTTCTTGCAACGTCATTGGGGCATTGAAGCTCATCGGTGGAAGCATGGTCCCGAAGAATAATCCAGTGGTGGCTTGAGTTACCTGCTCCACTGGAATCTTGAAAAGAGAGGCCGCTTGGGGCCCGTAAGTCACTCCTCCAGCAAGGACGGAGTGAAAGTTGCAGTCGCGGTTAGTGCAGTTTGAAGCCATTGATCTTCTGTTTTCTGCACGGAGCAAGACAAAAAATCTTAGTGTCTCGAATCCACAGGCAACCACAGCAAACCGCGATTCGTTCGAGAACACGACACACGAAGTGTGGAGTGGAAAGAGGAAGAGGTCCCACCGGGCATGCCAGAATCTGTTTCCCTCCGAAAGACCGCTCAAGACATGGGCGTCTTTTGCCTGAGATTCGGGGCAGATGCTATTTGGTTTTATCCGTCCACCTCTCCGAAGATGCCAAGTTGATTTATGGCACCGTGTATCGGAGGTTTAGACGGATGCGGCCGATGTAGCAAACTTCGTCAGATTCCCCCTCGTCTGAGGGGTTTTTGATTGTGGGGACGCTCTTCCCTGCAGGCGCAAGCCCCTGCAGTTAATTACGCTACCGCATCGCGGTAACAACTTTCTCCTTCTCCAGAATTTCACTTCGTGTCGTGGGTGTTTGTTTTGTTTGTGGTTGCCAGTGAATCGTATACGGAGACTAATTTATGTCGTCGCCCGTAGGACGTGGATTAGTCCAAATCCGTATTTTCTTAGATTTGGGTTTGGGGTTTTGGTTTAAGGATACGTTAGCCATATTTGAGGCTAAGATGAACTTAAACGTTTGTTAAGAATACGTTAGCCTAATTTGAGACTAAGATCGACTTAACAGGATCATTTAGATCCGACAAAAGAGCGTTTGGGCTCTATTGTTCCAGTTTAGGGATATGGTGGTCCATTGAATGTATGGCCGTCGGGACCCATCACCTCTCTGACGACGTTGAAGGATTACAACGACAGATGTCAGAGGAGTTCAGAGATGTACCCTTGAACCAAAGTTGGTTGGGAGATCTATAGTCCAATCTGGGACTAAAGTCTGTTTTGAATGTTTTGGTTTAAGGATGCGTTAGCCATGTTTAAGGTTAAGATCAACTTAAACGTTTGTTAAGGATACGTTAGTCTGATTTGAGACTAAGATCGACTTAACATGATCGTTTAGATCCGACAAAAGAGCATTTGGGCTCTATTGTTCCAGTTTAGGGACATAGTGGTCCATTGTCAGTTTAGGGACATGATGGTCCATTGCCAGTTTAGGGACGAGGTGGTCCAACATTCCCATTTTGGGGACGAATATCGGTTTAAGGACGCATTAGTCCAACATTCCCATTTTGGGGACGAATATTGGTTTAAGGACGCATTAGTCCATGAGTTTAAGGACCCCACAGTCCGTAGCAATGTGTGGTTGTCGGGACTCGTCACCTCTTTGACAACGTTGAAGGATTACAACGACAAATATCTGAGGAGTTCGGAGATGTACCCTTGAACCGGGTGTAAATTGATTTTGGAGAGCAGTTGTGCTCGGTTCAATTTAATTTGAGGACTTACGGTCAATGTTGGGCTAAGTCCAGTTGAAAAATGTTCAACATTTTATTTGCATTTGGCCTATTAGGCCTTTGTTTGGGCCCTGCCTTTTGCAGTGCATTTTTTCTAGCCTATTAGACCCTTTTAATTGGGCTATGTCCCCTTTTTTATAATGCAGAGCATTTGTTTTGGTCCATTGGACCTCTTAATTGGGCTCTGCCCTTTAATAATGCGCTGCATTTATTGTTCTGACAGTGCACCAGCGCATGTGGGGGTGACACGTGTCACGCTCTGGTGAGCGCAAGTCTGTTAGCGCAGTGCGCTGCGCTAGTGCGCTGCTGACACGTGGCGCACTCTGGTGACTTGCGCCAATTTTAAGAGAGCAGTGCTCTGTTTTTAGAAGCACAGGGCGCAGTTGTTCTGGGGCCGACACGTGGCGCTCCCTTGTGGCTTGCGCCAATCCAAGGAACGCAACAGTGCAGACTCAAAAGTGTAAGGCACTGTTCAAAAGCGCAGAGCGCATCTTGATCCAATTTTGGATCAAAGAAAAGAATCTAAAGAGGTTTTTTCCTCAAGATTCAAGAACCGAAAGTTCAACAAAAGGCAATGCCTTTATATAGATCATAAAAATCTAATGAAGAAGTAAATTACTTCTTTTTATTATTATTATATATTTTTTTTTTCAAGATCTTGATTTTGTTCTTAGATCATTGATATTTTTAGAAGAAAATTCTTCTTTTTTTCAAAGGTTTTTATCTTTTTCTTTTTCTGGGTTCTTTCTCAAAGTTTTCAGAAGATTTCTCTGAGTTCTCTCTGTGTTTCAATGTGTTTTTTTAGACTTGGAGTCTAGGGGCCTTTATATAGTGCCAATTGATTTGTTAAATCAGTTAAAGAGATTTTTCTCTGAGTGATATGGGGATATTTCCCCACCGTCGGATCTTTGATCCAAGGGCTCTGTTTTACAGAAGATAATCTTATTGTTTTAATAAGATTAGAAAGATCTTTCTGAAATTTTAATTCTGTTTTAGTGCTGGCACAGTTGGCGCAAGCGCACCTGCGCTTGACACGTGTCGCGCAGCGCAGAGCGCAGCGCCACTGCGCGGACACATGTCGCGCAGCGGAGAGCGCAAGGCAGCTGAAGCGTTTCTTCCTTTATTAAAATTTGAATTTTAACAGAGCCTTGCTCTGATTGGGTGCGCTGCCTTGGGCGCTGCGTTCTTTGCGCTGGCGTGTCTGATTTTGACACGTAGCGCGTTACGCGCAACGTAAGAAATCTGAAGCGTTGCTTCACCTTTATTATTATTTGAATTTTTAAAACGGAGCTTTGCTCTGATTGGGAGAAACAGAAGCGTTGCTTCATCTCCCGCCTTAGAATTTGAACAGAGCTTTGCTCTGATTGGGGTAAACAGGGACTTACCGAGCGATTGTTCGTTTATAACATTCCCTTTCTATTCTTTCTTTGGAATGTTGTCAGAAGGACCCGACTCTTTAGAGATCGAGCCTAGCTCAGAAGATTTGGAGCAGTTCATCGAGGATCCGGAACTCTAGTCACTTGTATATACTTTTATTTTCAGTTCATGCCATTGTTTTGGAATTGCTTTCCACATTGTATTTACTTTTCAGTTGTATTGTAAAGAATGTTTAATAAATAAAAAGTTGTTGTTCATTTACATCTCATGTCTTTCTTGTGTACATTTATATTATATTGCTTATTTACGCTTAACGTGTTTACTTCTGAGTAAATACGTTGCGGGCCTAGTCACGTCTCCTGACTGTACACCGGGAAGCGGGGCGTGACACACACACACACACACACATATATAATAGCAATATAATGAAGCGTGGAATGAAAGATAATACAGTGGAGACAGTGAATGCAGGTACTCAGTGTATCAATAGTCAATGCAGTATATGATCTATGTTCCTATTGGTTTCTAGGTCAAATTGAAATCGAATTATGGAAAAAAGTGATCATGTTTAATAAGGGTCTCATGCGTACTCGAGACTACGGCCCGCTGTCACCCGGGACATAACCCTGTCACCCGAACCGCTAAGTCCATAACCTAAATATATATAAGAGTCGTTCAAATGATCATCCTCTAAATCGCTAACCTCGCTAAATACAGGTTCCATTCCATTTCGATTTCCCCATTTTCCCCAAGTTTCAATAACTAGGTATGGGGCTAGTTGTGTACAAGTATGCACCAATAACACGATTTTTACTCACTTTCCACTACACTGTTCACTTTCATGAATCATTTGCTTTTCTCTGGCGTACTTAACATAACTAATCCGATACCACTCACGTTCGACAATGCGATAATCGTTAAGAATCAATAAGAGTATTCGCTCTCACTAAAGATGTCACGGTCAGATAAGTATGTGAATTATGCCATTAATCAAATCATGTACAATACAAATCACAACGTGCATTATGAGTTCAGAAAAATCATATTAAATCATACAATCGTAATTAGGCAACATGATACAAAAGAGGGTAGAAAGTAAACTTAAACAGCAAACCAACAAAATTGGTTTCAGGTCAATCAGGTTTCAGGTTTGCGAGTTACAGTCATTCCATTTTAAGTGTTCACAGCTGGAAATCCAGTTCCTGAACTGAATGTACGTTTCGTAACACATTTTACATCCTGTTGGGGTCATAATTAGGCGATACTACAGTTAGATAATATTTATATTTATCTTTTATGTTTCCAACACACCAGACAGATCGTTAATATTCGTTGTATGCAGGGAAATATACACTATTTAAGGTTAAAGTATACAATCTGTTTCTGCAGAAAACTGCAGTACAAACCGACGGTTTAAAATACATTTAAAATAGCCACAGTAATCAAATTGAACGAAACCACCTATAGTTAGCTAACAGTATTATCTTCGCAACGATATAAGATTTCTCATATTTTCATTTTAATACATAGTTATACAGACATTTAAATTCAGGTGTCAACATGAAATACTACTTTGGACTGCAGTCCAGAGCCGTATTTCCAGTTAATTTTCATCATTGTGTTACATCAGTATTGAAATATAAAACACAGAGGGTTCTAGGTTATCGAGTCAGCTTCGATACTAGATCTAGAACACAACATTCCGATATATATCTAATTTAATATGATTTTCATAAACTACGTATGCGAGGAATTTCAGAATTGACGAAACTAAATGGGGTGTCACTTTATGTGTGGAAACGATATTGATTTGCCACCAAATTTCTACAAAGGGTTTGTTAACAGTATTAGGGTCTAAACATCATGAGTTCCGCCATTTTAGATTTTGCTTTCGCATAAGGTTCGCATCGAACACCTGAGTTAAACATTCGGTCATCGATCGAAACTAACGTTTCCTCTAACAAATTACATTAGATGTCAGCCATTTAACTTATACGCGTTACCAAACATTAATAAGCCCTGGTCAGGATCTATTCAGATAAAACGACACGATTGTTCGCTACACGGAATTCAAGTATGGAATTCAGTCTAATTATATTTATTTATATATCAAGTTGTAATATAAATTCTCTAGCTAGCGTTTATTATAGCATAAGTAACAAGTGAAGGTTTTCACTTTCCTGAAGATGGCAGCGGCTCGACAGCGGTCTATTGCCATGGCACGGCGGCACGGCGCACACGTGGCTATAGGCACGACACGACAACAGCAGCAAGCTTAGGCTGAAGGAGGCTAAGGCGAGGTCAGGGAGCTCGTGGCGGAGGTCGGAGGTATGCTGGGGTTGCCGGTGGTTGACGAAGGTAGCTCCAGCGACGGAAGCTGACGGTGGTTGTGAGTGATGGGTGTGGATTTGGTGAAGCTTGGTTAGAGATGTGGGCAGACGGTGGTGAAGGCCCTTACGTCGTCGACGTTGATGGCGGTGTCAACGAGCTTGTTGGCGGCGAGAGGAGGAGAGGAGGTCGACAGTGGCAGCAGGTGGCGGTAGTGATGAGGTGAAGGATCGAGAGGCGGTGTTGGTGCAGGGAGGGGTGATCGGGTGTGAGTTGGTGGAGGTGACGAGATTGCAAAGGTGAAACGAGGGTAATCGTCGGTAGAAAGGGGTTGGTGGCGGCGGCGGCGGCCTCGGCGATGGGTGGAGTTGGAGTTGGGTTGGTGAAGAGAAGAAGAAGAAGATGGTTTGGTGAGCTCAGTAACAAGGTGGTGGCCTCGTGGGGGTGATGTGGGTCTCGTCGGGAGTGAGGAACGCCAGCGATGGGTGAGGCAGAGAGAGGAGTTTAAGAACGATATAGAGATTTGTGAAAAAAAAGAGTGATAGAGATTGAGAGATAAAGAGAGGAAAAGAGACGTTGAGGAGATGAGGGAAGGTTGAGGGGATCTTAAGGAGTCGTTGAGGACGTGGTCGAGATCGCGGCGGTTGGCAAGAAACAGTTCTCGTGAGAGCCATTGGGTACGAGGAAGGAGGACGTGGTTTTGTTTGTTTTTTTTTTTGGAAAAAGAGAAAAGCAGAAGAAAAGGAAGAGAAAGAAAGAGATGGGAGAGAGGGAGCCGGGCCGGGTCGGGTTTGTGGGCTTGGGCCAATGCTTGGGTATGGGTTAGGGATTGGGGTAGGGTTTTATTTAGGTTTTTTTTTTATAAAAAAAAGGTTTTAATTAATTAGGGAAATAATTAGGAAAATTAAACATTTAAACGGGGGAAAATATTTATTCAAATGCGGGATGTTTTTTATAAAGAACTGGGGATTTACAGAACAAATTTGGTCAAAAAGTCATTGAACCTATGACCATCAAGAAGAATTGAAAAAATCATGACATGTCATAAATTTTTCCGCATAACACACATGCATAGCACGTACATGTTACAAATAAAAATAAAGGAAGGAAGGATACTTGTTCATTCTTGTAATTCCGTTACATAGTTTTCTTTTAAATTCCGCTTTATTTTTCGGAGTTGATTCACAAGAGATAAAAATCAACAAGCTCTCGACTTGAATAAATTTCACCACAGAGGTTACATACTCTTAATCACATTTATCGGTCCACTAGCATGGCATGTGAAGAAATCTAGTTTTAATAAATGTCTTAATTAGGTGCAAACAAAAAAGTTTTTTTTTATACCAAATTCTTTGATATTTTCACACAATTATTTCTAAAAACAACACCAAATTTTTTACCATTATCTAAAAAGGACACAACCATTAGTGTAATGTTAATGTGGTGAGTTGTTAGAATAGGTCAATGTAACCGGAGTTTGGATATATTAGATTTGGACAGAATTACCCATCATCATCTTTCAACAATCAAATCCTCAAATCCCTCACCGAAATCATTATTATTGAATCATAAAATCCCCAAGATCCAACCATCAAACCTAAAAATCTGCAAGTATTTTCACCCTTTCATCTGTTAACTCCATCCGAAACTTTCATTAATCCACAAGATTGTCGTAGGCCATCAACCCTAGAGACCAAGGGATCAATTTTATTCTAATTAATTTCCATTAATCTAGATTTCATAATGTAGATTCATAGGATTCTAATCATTTTGAACATGATTTTTTGGTTGAAAAATGAAATCTACAATTTTAGGCTTCAATTGAGAGAGAGAGAGAGACAGGAGGGCAAAAAGAGAGGCAGAATTTTGAAGCAATGAAGGAGAAGAAGAAACCTTATAATGTACATTAGTAAACTAAACCCATCTAACCATGGGTATTTTTGTCTTTTGAAGCCTCAACGTGTATAATTGACAGCAACTTAAGAGAATTTGGATGAAAAAAGTTAAGGACACTTAATTGTGGTGCCTTTTTAGATAAGTTTAAAGAATTCGGTGGTGTTTTTAGAAATAGAAAGTATTTGTAGTGATTTTTGAAAATATCAAAAAATTTGATGGACAAAATAAAAAAACCCAAAAAAAATAAAACATACTACACTAGTCAATTTAATTGCATGTTCACAAATTGATACATAAAACAAAGCTATTGTGTCCTCTTTAATTTCTCTCAGTGTGAGTGAGCTCATCCAACTTGAAGCCTCTGACTTCCGATGAAAGTGTAGTACGTTACGTACATAACAAAAGAGACAACAAATTATTTTAATTTTTCTTTAAAAAAAGTTTGGAACATCAAAATATATACATATATAACCAAGGATTTTAGGCAACATGCTTAAAAGATCAGTGCATCGCAGCCCCCAGCTTAAAATCCAAAACCACTGGCCACAAAGCTTACAGTTTTGCCCCATGCACCTCCGACTTCATCTCACTATAAATTCAACACAAGCATTTACAACTTCCTATCAACAAAAATTCTCACTTACAATAATTGGTAGAAATTACTAATTAGTCAAGATGGCAAGTTCATCTTCAGTGAGGGGAGCTTCGTGGGTTGTGGCTGCAACTGTTGGAGTGGTTGAAGCGCTAAAACATCAAGGGGGGTTTGTAGATGGAATCATGGGTTTAGAAGTATCCAACAAGAAGCTAAAAGCAACATGGTTTCATTTTCTCAAGCCAAGAGAAAGATTAAGTCATCATCATCGACTGTTAAAAGATTAAGAGGAGCAGAAGTCAAGGCAAAGCGAGCAGAAGAATCACTGAGAAAAGTAATGTATTTAAGCTGCTGGGGACCCAATTAATTAGATTGATAGATTAGTGCTGTTTATTGTTATCTTTTTGATAATTTTTTTAAATTGGGAGGAGGGAAAGATTTGTAAATTATGCCATTTCTCTATTTCATATTTGAGAATAAAGGAGGAAAGACGTCAGGAGGAATTTACTTCCATGGCGTCGAAAAAATACATCCTTTCTTATTTTTTCCGCCGATCAGCACCCACCATCTTCATCGTTATCATCTAAGATGTGGGTACACCAAATTTCATGTGATTCTACAATCTTTTCACCGTTGATTTAGCAATGTAAAAAGTTCTATTGTCGGTAAACTGTTAATTTTGAACCCACTAAATCAACGGTGAAAATGTTATAGAATCACATGAAATTTGGTGTACCCACATCTAAAATGATAACGATGAAGATGGTGGGTGCCAATCGTCCGAAAAAATAAGAGAGGGTGTATTTTTTCGACGCCATAGAAGAAAATTCCCTCCTATAACATCTTTCCTCCATAATTCTCTTCACACACACACACACACACACACATATATAAATATATGAGAATAATGGAGGAAAGAGGCCATAGGAGGGAATTTCCTCCTATAACGTCGCAAAAGTACGCCATCCATCGTGTTTTCCGACGATCGGCACTCATTATTTTGATCGTTATCATCTAAGATATGGGTATAATAAATTTCATGTGATTCTACAACTTTTTCACCGTTGAAAGTGGGTTCAAAATTAACGGTTTACCGACAATAAAACTTTTACATTGCTAAATCAACGGTGAAAAAATTGTAGAATCACATGAAATTTGGCGTACCCACATCTTAGATGATAATAATGAAGATAATGGATTCCCATCGTCGGAAAATACGACGGAGGGCGTACTTTTTCTACGCCATAAGAGGAAATTCCCTCCTATGGCCTCTTTCCTCCATTATTCCCTTCTCTCTCTCTCTTTCTCTCTCTCTCTCTCTCTCTCTCTCTATATATATATATATATATATATATATATGCTCTTTGTTAATTTCTGGACGGCTCTCTGCATCCCCCACCCCCTCCACTAAAAGTTGATGTTAAAAGACCGGCTAATGGCCCGCTCTCTATGGCATGCCGATAGAAAACTAACGGACGTGGGTGTTGGGGTAAAAATTTACACCCCGGTTGGCCAAGTCAAAATCAAAGTCAACCCCAAGCCAAGTGGGCCCAAGCCCAGATCCGGTGGGCCCATGCCCGGGTCGAGCCCGAACATGAAACGGCCGGCCTCCCCCCATGCCAAGATTAAAATTTTGTAATAAATAATTTTGTTGTATTTCTTTTGTTTTGTTTTATGGATAAATGTAAGGAAAATAGGCATAAAGCCAAATTTTTGTAAAGCCCATGGCTTATGTGCAAAAAGAAATGGCACATGAGCCATGGGATAGGCAAAATGCCATTTTGTGAAACCCAAGGGGCTATGTGCAAAGTGTATAGCCTATAAAGGCAAAAGATAATGAAAATATCTCACAACTTTTTCTCTCTCTAAAAAAAAAAGTTTCAGATCTGAGATCTATTCTTCTTCTTCAAGGTTCCAAAACCTTCTTCTTTCTCTTGAATTAAATCAAGAGTTTTACTCTTCTGTTTATAAAACAAATTAGTTTTTCACCACAAAACCCACAAAGGGGAATTTGGATCTGTCATCAGATCTTAAAGAGGAGAGATTTTGAGATTTCACATCTCTTGATCTTCAAGATCCAGCAAGCAACAGGAGGAAGAAGAAGAACCACTTCCATTAAACCCAAAACACATTCAGGAGCCCGACTTCTCTCTGATTTCTCTTTTGAGAAATCTTTTTTTTCAGGCTAAAAGCCTCTTATCCTCGCCGGCGCGCAGCGCCCACGTGCCGACACGTGGGGCGCGCGTGCCGACACGTGCCGACACGTGGGGCGCGCGCGCCCACGTGCCGACACGTGACGCGCGCGCTTGCGCAAGTGCGCAAAGCGCCCGCGTGCCGACACGTGAGCGCGCGCGCGCTTGCGCTCCAACGCACATTGCGCAAAGCGCCCGCGTGCCGACACGTGGCGCGCGTGCGCGCTTGCGCACCTGCTCGCTTGCGCAAGTGCGCAAAGCGCCCGCTTGCCGACACGTGGCGCGCGCGCTTGCGCTCCAACGCGTATTGCGCAAAGCGCCCACGTGGCGCGCGCGCGCTTGCGCACCTGCGCGCAGCGCTCATGCGCAAAGCGCCCACGTGCCGACACGTGGCGCGCTTGCTCCTGAGCGCACAGCACCTAAGCGCATAGCGCTCAAGGCGCTGGCCCCACGCATCCCTTGGATGCCTTTTCCCCCTCTTTTTATATACATACATATACATATACATATGTATACAAATTCACACACATACATACTCCGCAACATTCTCCCCCTCCAAAAAAAATTTCGGGCCGGGGCGCTGCCCCGAACCCCGCAAGGGGGCTGCTAGCCCCCTTGACCCCCAGCCCGCTATCCGGGTAGCGGGACTCCCGTAAAAACTCTGCGTGGCTCCCGATATATCCAAACCCCCTTTTCAAACAAAACACACGCACACCGCACATTGAGTTCGCATGACCAGTTTAACCCATTAATCGGAGGTTCTCTCGCCCCAAAGGCGAGGGATAATTAACGGCAGCTTAGTCCGCGGCTGCCGGAGATTCGGATCCCCCACAATCATTAAACCCCAGCCTACCCTAGGCAGGGGGAATCTGTAGTACGCCTGACAAGCGTGCGCGTATTCCCATCTCAATGGGGTGACGAAAAACACCCTACAGATTCTGGCACGCCCGGTGGGACCAATCTCTCCTCCCATATTTCGGGTTAAACGTTCATGCGAACTCAATCAATATACATATCGATTGCCTATACTAAAATAATGTTCTTTTTTTTTCATGCAGCAATCAACCTTCGACGACAATGTCTCCCCAGACGAATTCAGCTTCCAACCTGACCCCGATTCCGTACGTGGTCAAGATCAACGCTCGTGTGGTTCTTCCCGCGAGCCTCAGTCGACAGTGGGAGGAACCACCCCGCCAGTTTGGCTCCGTCATCATCTTCCCTGCCGGAAGCGCTCATCTGGCGGAGATCCCGGCGGAACAGGTGGCCAAGCCGGTCTCAAGGGGTAAGAGGCCGAATGTCGTGATCGCCAAGGCACCACAACCGAAACTCAAGACGGTATCTGAACGATTCTCTGGTGCTCCAGCGGGGTGCAAGAACTTCGGTACAAAGGGAAAAATCAAATGTTGCGGACGAGCTCAGGCGATGACTCCAACGTATGCACAATCGAGCGTATCTCCAAGGCCCTCCATCGCCTGGTCTGCGGCGTCTTCCCAAAGAGCTGAAGTCTGCCAGGTGCTTAGAACAGAAAAGTTAAGGCAGAAGCGGCTCAGGTATCGAGCCAACCAGAGGGCCAAGGCTTCCGCCAAATGGAATCGTGTGAAGTTCCAAGTGCAGGGTTGCCCCGCGACGACGGCTGAGTCGGACGTAAGAATCAGCAATTCCTTCGAGCCTCTGAAGTGGGTTCAGAAAAATGCCATGACCGCCAGAATCAAGAAGACAGCGGTCCGAACAGTGCCACAAAGAGACGTGTCCCAGCCCCAACAGAAAAAGTATGACACGGTCTCTTCAAGAGTCTATCAAGCACTCTGTGCCGCACGAAAGCAGCGGGGCAAACCCAGAAAAGAAGCGCCAGCACCATTCAAGAACCTGGTTAGGCCAGCCGACTTCGATCGACTACCAGCTACCGAAGCAAGGGGGTCAAGACAACGATCCGTGAAATCAGCCGCCAATGATAGAAAGACGGCCGGATATATCATCCATACGGTCTATATGGCGGGCGGGCGCCCCAGCGACAACCTTCGCAGCAAAAGCAAGGATGGGGCCACCACATCCCAAGCCCAATCTATCCTGAATGTGGTTGCCGCCGCCCAAGAACAGCCGCCCCCGCTAGATGAAGAAAACCCTCTCGATGAGGATGATAGGCAGAAAGACCCCTCGGTCCATGCAGAGTCAAGCTTGGACAGCGAGGAAGAGCCGACTTTCCGCCCCAGGACTGCGGAGCAAGAGCTGCTTCAAGAGCTTCGAAAACAGCTCAGGAGCAAAGACAAAGAGATGGCCAAGCTCTATTCGAAGATTGACGACTTAACGAACGTGGTGATGCAGCTTACGGCTCAAATTGCTCGAGCACCTCCCAATCAAGCACAAGCCGCTACTAATCAGCCGGGTGATGACAATCCGAGGCAGCCAATGCCTGTTCCTTTAGGACCAAGACTGGTCGAGCCGCATGAAAGCCGGCCGTACTCCGCTTCTGGGGACGCCTTGGCCCCTGATAGCACTATCCCGCTAACACAGGATCGGATAATGGATTTGGTCACCAGCAAGGTTAAAACATTGGTGGCCGAAGCTGAAGCTCAGAAAGAAATCGGCAGTAGTGGCCGGCCATATCCCGCGCAATACGATCTGATCGAGTTCCCAAGCGGCTACGTCATTCCTAAGTTCGGAAGATTTGATGGAACGGGGAATGCAAATCAGCACGTTGCCCACTTCAAAGCATCGTGCGGAAATACAGGGGGCAATGACGCGCTCCTTCTTCATCAATTTGTCAACAGCCTGGCCGGTGTCGCTTTCGACTGGTACGCGAGCATACCAGACGGGTCTGTCATTACCTTTGCCCAAATGGAGTCTCTGTTCCGGCAAAGATTCATGAGCGTCAGTGATAAAATCTCCATTGCCGACCTTGTGAGGACCAAGCCGGGGAAGAATGAAAGCAATACTGACTTTATCGCCCGATGGCGTAATCTCACGGTCAAGTGCGAACCGCCGCTGGAGCAGGACCAGTCCGTTAGCCTTCTCATTGGGAACCTCAGCAATTGGATGGTCCCATTCTTGTGTACAGCAGGCCTCAAAACATTCCAGGAGCTAACCAAGAAAGTCCAAATGCTGGAACGCTCGAAGCAAGAGTCCCCGCCAGACTCTTAGAGAGACAAAACTTGGAAAAGCAAGCGGGACGACAACCGTAGAAGCGGGAGTTCCAGCAGTACCAATGTCTTCAATGCCTCCGACAATGAAGAAAAGCGAAGGGCGGGCGAATCCAAAACCAACCGGTCTCGAAAGCCATTGCTGGGAGGAGATGGGCCTTCTCTAGAGGAGAAAAAGAACAAGGTTTACTCTTTCAGAAGGGACAAGATCCGCAAGATATTTAAAGATGCCTTGAACAACGGCCTACAATTGCCGGAGTCGAAAAGACCCCAGGAAGCAAAAATGACCGACAATCCTTTGTATTGCCCGTACCACCGAGTAGTGAGCCATGCGATCGAGGATTGCTATATCTTCAAGGACTGGGTCGAGAAGCAGTACAAGGCTGGAGAGATCGAGCTATCCAAAAGCGTGTTGGTGAACAATCAAGTTGCAACCGCCAACTTTATACAGACAGAAGTTGAAGCCTTCTGGGAGCAGACAGCTGAATCTGCTGCCCTGAAAAACGAAATTGACTCGCCGCAGCCTCCATGGAGTACGCACATATCTAATAAGACGAAGAAGATGATAAAGCTACTTCGGAAAGAACCCAGGATGGAATGGGAAGGACAGAAGAAGCCTACCAGTCCAGCTGCCAATGCGGCTCCATCAGGCTCAAAATCCAAGAAGCTGAAGAAGAAGAAGAAAAGTGCAGCTCGGCGCGAAAAAGAGTCTGCAGGAAGATCGACCATTCAAAAATATATCGATTCCCTCGAAGAATATGAACAACAGGAAAGAACATTGATTCAATTGAAGGAGTTCTTCCCTGTACAAGCGGCTGAAATTCTGGAGGAGTTAGAAGAAGACTCCAATGAAGAGATCCCAGTAGTGACCTGCTACGCCATCCATCTTGGCAGCGACTCCGAGGATGATCTTTGTTTTCCCGAAGAGGATGAGGAGCTCGCCACAACGACCAATCAAATCCAGCTCAGAAGCGGCAGGGCTCTACCGCCAAATCAGGGCAACGCCCCAAAAGGGAAGGAAAAACAAGTCGCTAATGAAGAAGATGGCAGAGAACCGGCTGATGAAAACATAAGTCCTTCCTCGGTGGACTGTAATGTCTTGGCGCATCTCCGGAAGCTTCCGTCTCTCCTGAGCATCTACGACGCCTTGGTCCTATCTAAGGAGCTTAGAGATGTTCTCATCCACGCTCTACAAAACCCCGAGCGGTATCAGGCCCACTTTGCGGAAATTAATATGAAAGAAGCCCAGCACGCTTTGCATGCCACCGCAGTCACATTTAAGGATGAAGACTTGCTACTGGGAACGGCTGAGCATAATCGGCCGCTTTACGTGACCGGGTACAGCGACGGAGATCGAATTAATCGCATATTGATTGATCCGGGGTCCTCAGTGAACATCATGAACTTGCGAACTCTGAAGAGTTTGTCAATGGACGTCCGACACCTGTCAAGGGAAAGGATTGTCATTCAAGGGTTCAACCAAAATTGCCAACAAGTTCTAGGGTCTATAGCTTTGCCAATCAAATTCGGGGATCTGCAAACTGAAGCTAAGATATACGTGATCGACGCCGACACATCTTATAAGATTCTCTTGGGGCGGCCATGGCTCCACGATTATGGCATCATTCCGTCAACTCTCCATCAATGCATGAAATATACTAAAAATGGCGAAGAAAGACGCATTGACGGAGACATCCAACCGTTCGGTGTGCATGAAGTCCGCTATGAAGATTCTCGGTACTTTATGAATCACCAAAATACTAAGCTACAACTGACTGGGGATAGACCGGCCCCAAGACTCAAAAGCAAATCTGCGCCGGCTATCACTTTCAAAAGCAAAAACGCCCAAGTACGCCCGCATTTCGGTAGCGACACTGATGAGTCCGAAGCTGGAAGCCCGTCCTTCCGTAAAACTCGCCCACGTTTCGGCAGCGATACGGACGAATCTGTTACTGAAGGGCCATCTAGCAGCAAAGTCCGCCCTCATCTTGGTAGCGACACTGAAGAGTCGGAGGAAGAGGACCTGCCGTGCAACAGCGATGCAGATTGGACCCCTATACAACAAGCGAAACTACGAGAGACCTTTGAAGTTGCAGAAGGGTCCCTAGCCGTCACAAGGGTACCAGAGCAGATGTGCAAAGAGCTCGGTGCGTTATCAGTCTCCACCGTGGACCAGCTGAAAACTTTCTACGTTCCCGGGAGGAAAAGTGGACAGAAGGGCATCCTGTTTTATGGGTCAAACCCCGTTGTGCACCCGGACGATCTTTCTGTCGCATGCCTTCCCTATGAGAGAGGCATAAGAGCCGTCCTCAATCTCAGATACTATGCGCCCGAGATACTGGAATACTTTAATAAGTGCGGATGCCGGTTATATCAAACGGAGTCCGAAGCCAAGTTTTACGAAGGGCTATGGTATCCGCCCCAGGTCCGAGCACTCATCGATGGACGAACTCCAGATAGACGGGGCATAGGCTACATTCAACCTGATTCCAAAGCGTGCTACATGATCCATGTTGGTGAGGCCCGCGAAAGATCGAATGATGACGACGAGATAGCCGAGCCAGAAGAAGCTCCTCAAGAGCTCGAAGATGGCGAACAAGCAACCTTTGATGAGCTAACCGAGATTGACTTAGGAATGCCCGATAATCCGAGGCCGACCTACATCAGCTCACTCTTGTCGGAGGAAATGAAAGAGCAGATAATCGCCCTGCTGCATGAGTTCGTCGACTGCTTTGCGTGGACATACAAAGAAATGCCTGGCCTTTCCCCTGAAGTGGCCGTACATAAGTTGGCTATATCTTCTGATGCTAAGCCAGTCAAACAAGCTCCTCGAAGAATGAGAAGGGAACTAGAAGAAAAGGTCATCGAGGAAACTAAGAAGCTCATCGATGCCGGCTTCATCAGGGAAGAGAAATACGCGGACTGGATCGCATGCATAGTCCCAGTGAAGAAGAAAAATGGGCAGATCCGAGTTTGTGTCGATTTCAGGGATCTCAACAAGGCATGTCCTAAAGACGACTTTCCGCTACCGGTCATGGAAATGATGGTCGATGACACCTCAAATTACGAGTTGTTCACCTTTATGGATGGCTCGTCTGGATATAATCAGATCAAGATGTCGCCTGAGGATGAGAAGCACACAGCATTTCGAACCCCGATCGGAATATATTGCTACAAGGTAATGCCATTCGGACTGAAGAACGCAGGTGCTACATATCAAAGGGCAATGACTAATATCTTTGATGACCTAATCCATAAAGTCGTCGAATGTTATGTTGATGATCTGGTCGTCAAGACTAAAGCCTAGGCCGATCATATCCAAGATCTCAGGACCGTTCTCACCAGACTGAGGGAATACGATCTGAAGATGAATCCTCTGAAGTGTGCTTTTGGAGTGTCATCGGGAAAATTCCTGGGTTTTATAGTCCGGCATCGAGGGATCGAAGTTGACCCATCAAAGATAAAGGCCATCATGGAGATGCCCCCTCCGAAGAGTCTGACGCAGCTAAGATCTTTTCAAGGCAAGCTTGCTTATATACGGAGGTTTATCTCAAATTTATCGGGGAGATGTAGGCCCTTCTCAAAGCTCATGAAGAAAGGAGCTCCTTTTATTTGGGATGCCGAATGTCAAGCAGCGTTCGAAAGCATCAAAGAATACTTGTTGCACCCTCCAGTGCTGGCCGCTCCCATTCCAAATAAACTGCTGATTCTCTACACTGCCGCGCTGGACGAGTCACTCGGTGCGCTCCTTGCCCAGAATAACGAGGAAGGAAAAGAAAATGCCCTCTACTACCTCAGTCGAACTCTAGTCGGGGCGGAACACAACTACTCCCCAATCGAAAAGCAATGCCTGGCTCTGATATTTGCTGTGAAGAAGCTGAGGCACTATCTGCTCGCTCATCGGGTTATGCTGATCTCCAAGGTCGACCGGCTCAAACACTTGATGACCAAAGCAAGCCTAGCAGGCAGAATGGCAAGATGGGCTGTCATGCTACTTGAGTTTGACATAGTTTATACCCCTCAGAAAACAGTAAAAGGGCAAGCTATTGCAGACTTTCTCGCCGCTCATCCCATACCAGAAGGGTCGCCGCTAAATTGTGAGTTACCCGATGAACAAGTGCTGCACCTCGAGGAAGATGAGCCATGTTGGGAGCTCTACTTCGATGGAGCCTCGTCAATAAGGACCTCCAGTAAATCAAGCATCCCGAAGATAAAAGCAGGGATAGGATTGGTGTTCATCACACCATCAATAGGAACCCTACGGCGTTCTTTTGCTCTCACCGAGCCTCGGACAAACAATGAAGCTGAGTATGAAGCTCTGATAGCTGGTTTGGAGCTTGCCGTAGAAATGGAAATCCGTCGGCTACGAGTCTACGGTGACTCCCAGCTTGTCGTCAACCAAGTAAGCGGCGATTATAAAATATACAAACCCGAGTTAGCTCGGTACAGAGGTCGAGTGGTGGAACTCATGAAACGGTTCACTCATATTGAACTAACAAGAGTCCCTAGAGCGTTGAACGGAAAGGCTGATGTACTCGCTCGCTTAGCCAAGGAGCTGGCCGATCCTGACATGGACAAAATTCTGATCACAGTCAGGAGCCGACAAATTCTACCCCCAGTCTCTCTACGAGAAGAGGAAAGCGCGGAACAGGAGAGCAGTCCCGCTGAAGAAGCTTCGATCATCCAAGACGAGCCCAATTGGAGAGAACCCTTCATAGAGTACCTCCGATACGATAAGCTGCCCGAAGAAAAATCTGCGAGGATTCAGCTGAAGAAAAGAGCTCTTCGATACGTGTTTGTAAATGACACGTTATACCGCAGGTCATACGACCAACTCTGGCTCAGGTGTCTGTCACTGGCCGAAGCCCAAAAGGTCATGAAAGATGTTCACTCGGGCATCTGCGGTGCTCACCAATCTGGCCCCAAGATGCGACTTCAAATCAAACGGCTCGGGTATTATTGGCCCACCATGATACGGGATTGCGGAGAGCATGCAAAGAAATGTTATATCTGCCAAATTCACGGTGATTTTATTCACAAGCATCCCAATCCATTGCATCCTACAGTGGCATCGTGGCCCTTCGAAGTCTGGGGCACCGACATTGTTGGCCCAATTGATCCTCCGTCATCTAAAGGCCACCGGTTCATACTGGCTGCGACAGACTACTTCTCTAGATGGGCTGAAGCTGTCCCACTAAAAGAAGTCAAGACAAAAGATATTCTGACATTCTTCCAGCATAATATTCTATACCGCTTCGGTACACCAAGAAGAATCATTTCTGACAACGGGCCTTCTTTCAAGAGCTTCAATGTCTCAAGGTTCGCTACCCAGCACAAGATAGACTGGAGATATTCCTCCATCTATAATCCAAGAGCCAATGGGCTAGCCGAAGCCTTCAATAAGACTCTATGCAAGCTCCTGAGGAAAAATGCTTCAGCCAACAAGAGAGACTGGAATCTCAAACTTCACGAGGCGTTGTGGGCATATCGTACCATGCACCGTACTCCAACTCAGTCCACTCCATACTCATTGCTCTTCGGAGTAGAGGCGGTCCTCCCCCTCGAAGTCGAAGTTCCAAGCTTAAGAATGGTCGTTCAGCACGAGTTGACGGAGGAGGAAAACGTGCTCCTTCGACTTGAAGAACTCGATGCCCTCGAAGAAAAGAGGCTCGCGGTACAGCAAAATCTGGAGCTATACCGAGCCCAAATGTAACGGGCCTATGACAAGATAACTCGTCTCCGCGCTTTCAAGAAAGGTGAATTGGTGTTGGTCCTCAAAAGACCGATCATCCCCAATCGACATGCCAAGGGAAAATTCGAGCCGAACTGGGAAGGACCATACGTCATCGAGAAAGTGTTCGACGGAGGATCCTACCAACTAATAAGTGCCGAGGGAGAAAGGCCCATGCCACCCATCAATGGCCGATATCTCAAGAAATACTACACATGAATGCTCCAAGTCGCAGGCGAATTGAGCACATCAGCCCTACGGTCTGGATCAGACATCCTGCAAAACCGTATACAATCCACGGGCGTAAATGACCTCTATTTCTCCCAAATCCTGCCGGTGAGACTACTTTTAAAGTCCCACCAGCGGCAAAAAAAAAGAGAAAAGAAAAGAAAAAACGGTATGTCCACAAGCAAAACGGGCACGGATGAAAACCCGAAAGGGCTCCGTGAGTAAAAACAGCAGGACTACCGGCGAGTCTGTGAAAACCCGAAAAGGCGCAAACTCGTGAAAAGAGATGAAATACACTCGCAAAGCCCTCTCGACCTTGCGAGGAGAAAACCCCTGCGTGAGATCCTTACGACTCACAAAGGAGCAACACACTTAGGAATCCTCACGATTCCTAAGGAGAAAATACACATGCGAGATCCTTACGACTCGTAGGGAGAAAATGCTTTTATGGGACCTTCATGGCCCATAAAATTGAAAAGCCTTAGGTGATAGGGACCCAAACCTGTCTCCTAAGCCATCGTTCCCCAACGGGCAACGGCAAATGATGAGTCGCTCCTGGCATTTCGCTTCAGTGTTAGCGGTGCTGATGCCGACCAAAAACCCAAATCCCAAGTCCTCCCAAGGCAAATGATGAGTTGCTCCTGGCGTTATTCCAGTGCAGCAATGCTGATGCCAAACAAGGTCCAAATTCCAAGTCCCCAATCCCCAAATGGCGAATGATGAGTCGCTCCTGGTACCATATTCCAGTGCAGCGATGCAGACGCCAACCAAATTCCAAATCCCATACCCCAATGGCGAATGATGAGTCGCTTCCGGTACCATATTCCAGTGCAGCGATGCAGACGCCGGCAAAGTCCCGAAATTTTTCCGGCCCTACGGTCTGGATCATACATCCTGCAAAACCGTATACAATCCACGGGCGTAAAACAATCCCAATTTCTCCCAAATCCTCTCGGGGCAAATGATGAGTTGCTCCTGGCATTATTCCAGTGCAGCAATGCAGATGCCAAACAAAAACCAAAATCCCAAAATCCTCTCAATGACAGATGATGATTCGCTCCTGGTACCATATTCCAGTATAGCGATACTGATGTCAACCCAAATCAAAATCAACAAGTCAACTTCCACTCCGACACCGTGGAAGGCGGGGCGAGTCAGAATCCAATCTCGACACCGCAAGAAGCGGAGCAAGTCAAGTGTACCCCTGACACTGCAAGAAGCAGAGAAAGTCAAATCAAGCACCGACCGTCCACGTCGCTAAAAGGGCAGCACCGACCGTCCACGTCGCTAAAAGGGCAGCACCGACCGTCCAAGTCGTAAAAAGGGCAGAACCGACCGTCCACGTCGCTAAAAGGGCAGCACCGACCGTCCACGTCGCCAAAAGGGCAGCACCGACCGTCCACGTCGCAAAAAGGGCAGTATCGACCGTCCAAGTCGCAAAAAGGGCAGAACCGACCGTCCACGTCGCTAAAATGGCAGCATCGACCGTCCACGTCGCAAAAAGAGCAGAACCGACCGTCCACGTCGCTAAAATGGCAGCATCGACCGTCCACGTCGCTAAAATGGCAGAACCGACCGTCTACGTCGCAAAAAGGGCAGCATCGACCGTCCAAGTCGCTAAAAGGGCAGCATCGACCGTCCAAGTCGCAAAAAGGGCAACATTGACCGTCCATGTCATAAAAAGGGCAGCGCAGGATTCCTACAAAGCGGGAACCAAATCACTCCGGGCCAGAGAAACGTCTATCACGGACACTCCATCTTGGAGACATGTCAAGCAACGGCCGTCCATGTCATAAAAAGGGCAGTGCTAGCTTCCCAAAAAGCGGGAACCAAATCAGGTCGCCTCCAAGTAAAAGAAGATCCATCAATTTCATGCACACGACTCACATATGTGGTGTGCATGTATTGATGGGGGGCAATTTGTTGGGGTAAAAATTTACACCCCGGTTGGCCAAGTCAAAATCAAAGTCAACCCCAAGCCAAGTGGGCCCAAGCCCAGATCCAATGGGCCCATGCCCGGGTCGAGCCCGAACATGAAACGGCCGGCCTCCCCCCATGCCAAGATTAAAATTTTGTAATAAATAATTTTTTTGTATTTCTTTTGTTTTGTTTTATGGATAAATGTAAGGAAAATAGGCATAAAGCCAAATTTTTGTAAAGCCCATGGCTTATGTGCAAAAAGAAATGGCACATGAGCCATGGGATAGGCAAAATGCCATTTTGTGAAGCCCAAGGGGCTATGTGCAAAGTGTATAGCCTATAAAGGCAAAAGATAATGAAAATATCTCACAACTTTTTCTCTCTCTAAAAAAACAGTTTCAGATCTGAGATCTATTCTTCTTCTTAAAGGTTCCAAAACCTTCTTCTTTCTCTTGAATTAAATCAAGAGTTTTACTTTTCTGTTTATAAAACAAATTAGTTTTTCACCACAAAACCCACAAAGGGGAACTTGGATCTGTCATCAGATCTTAAAGAGGAGAGATTTTGAGATTTCACATCTCTTGATCTTCAAGATCCAGCAAGCAACAAGAGGAAGAAGAAGAACCACTTCCATTAAACCCAAAACACATTCAGGAGCCCGACTCCTCTCTGATTTCTCTTTTGAGAAATCTTTTTTTTCAGGCTAAAAGCCTCTTATCCTCGCCGGCGCGCGGCGCGCAGCGCTCATGCGCAAAGCGCCCGCGTGCCGACACGTGGCGCGCGCGCTTGCGCTCCAGCGCGCAGCGCAAGTGCGCAAAGCGCCCGCGTGCCGACACGTGGCGCGCGCGCTTGCGCAAGTGCGCAAAGCGCCCGCGTGCCGACACGTGGGCGCGCGCGCTTGCGCTCCAACGCGCATTGCGCAAAGCGCCCGCGTGCCGACACGTGGCGCACGCGCGCGCTTGAGCACCTGCGCGCTTGCGCAAGTGCGCAAAGCGCCCGCGTGCCGACACGTGGCGCGCGCGCGCTTGCGCTCCAACGCGCATTGCGCAAAGCGCCCGCGTGCCGACACGTGGCGCGCGCGCGCTTGCGCACCTGCGCGCTTGCGCACCTGCGCGCAGCGCTCATGCGCAAAGCGCCCACGTGCCGACACGTGGCGCGCTTGCGCCTGAGCGCACAGCACCTAAGCGCATAGCACTCAAGGCGCTGGCCCCACGCATCCCTTGGATGCCTTTTCCCCCTCTTTTTATGTACATACATATACATATACATATGTATACAAATTCACACATATACATGCTCCGCAACATTCTCCCCCTCCAAAAAAATTTTCGGGCCGGGGCGCTGTCCCGAACCCCGCAAGGGGGCTGCTAGCCCCCTTGACCCCCAGCCCGCTATCCGGGTAGCGGGACCCCCGTAAAAACTCTGCGTGGCTCCCGATATATCCAAACCCCCTTTTCAAACAAAACACACGCACACCGCACATTGAGTTCGCATGACCAGTTTAACCCATTAATCGGAGGTTCTCTCGCCCCAAAGGCGAGGGATAATTAACGGCAGCTTAGTCCGCGGCTGCCGGAGATTCGGATCCCCACAATCATTAAACCCCAGCCTACCGTAGGCAGGGGGAATCTGTAGTACGCCTGACAAGCATGCGCGTATTCCCATCTCAATGGGGTGACGAAAAACACCCTACAGTGGGTCCGTTCAGTTTAAAACATGTAAGCCCAAGGAACTCTTGTTTTACAATGGTCATAGTATGCGGGCCATAACCAATCAGCTATGGGGCATACCGTATACCATCGGTAAGCCTCCTAGCTAATATAGTCATCAAATGCTTAGACACACTAAGACTTTGTATGGCACTCTGTTATTCCGTACAAAAACTTGTTTTCATACCGGGAGCAATAATTCAATCATTCCTAATCTCTTCTATATCTTGATCCCGCCAAAATTTTCGGTCAAAGAGCTATTTGTTCCCTTATAACCCTTATAAAAAAGGGAGAGAGGAAAGAAGAAAAGAATTCACGGTTGGACGTCACGTGTTAAGCACGTGAGCACTTATATGCAAAGTATATAAGTGAGCGTTTATATGCAAAGCATATAGGCATTGAAAACACATAACTAAGAGCCAAATGGGCCTCACGTGTAAAACACGTGAGCGCTCATATGCAAAGCATATGAACGCTGAACATAAACAGGCTAAAACCCCACCAGGGGTCACGTGTTAAACACGTGAGTTCTCTTATCTCTCACATGCAAAGCATGTGAGCGCCCCAATTTAAAATTCTCCCATTAAATTCTATGTAATAAAATTAAAAGATCTTTCTCTAACAGAGAATCGTGAATTTAAAATCCGATGGTGATAAAATATCACCAATTAAAATATCTGATAGAATTAAATTCTATTTAGGAAAATATTTTCCTAATCTTGTTAAATTAACAAGATATTCATATGATCAGAATTCTATATTAGAATAAAATTCTAATCTTATTAAACTAACGAAATATCTATATGATAGAATTAAATTCTATATTAAGAAAATATATTTCTGATCTTCTTAAACTAAAAAGATATGATAGAATAAAATTCTAATCTTTTTAAAACTAACAAGATATTCATAATTTTGTTAAACAAACAAGAAATCTTCTCTGTTAAACAGAGAGCCTTTGGATTAAAAATCCAGAGGTGAATAAAATTCACCGATTGATCTAAAAGATCATGAAATCAATCATGATCTAAAAGATCATGAACTCAATGAGGGATTCTCTTAACAAATCGATTCTTGTTCTTCTCGTATAAATAGGAGCGAGGAGAGGAGGAGAAAGACAGAGAGAGGGGTGAAGAAAATACAAGAGAGAATTTAATTCTCTAAAAAAAAGAGGAACCCTCCCAAAAGCTCCCATAAAACAAAAGGAGAATTTAATTCTCAAATCAAGAGTTTAACTCTTCTCAAAGAACTTAGTTCTTCCTCTGGTTTAGATCTGCAGAAACAGATCTCCCCATAAGTTGAGAATTTAATTCTCATCGGGGAGATTCTGTCATGCAGATTCAAAACTTAGGGGAAATAACTGAGTTCAAAAGATTTTAACGCTTACAAAACATATGTGAATTTAATTTCTCTGAAACTAAGGTTTAACCCTTTAAAAAGAATTTAATCCCTGCAAATAATAAAAGGAGAACTTGATTCCTCAAAACCACAGAAGAACAGCCTGGTGATCCTGTAAATCCCCGTTTCCATCTCAATAAAAGTTTTCTATTTTCCTATTTCCCCGAGTTTTTCCTTTCCTTTTCCCTCGTACTTTTGTGATGATTGGTTGTTTAAGTTTCAATATTTGATTTTCCAAAACCTTTAAACCAATCACAGACCAAACCTAAATTTAAAACAAAACTTCTAAACATAAACCAATTTAATTAAACATTAGCCACAACTTCTTTAAACCCCCGGCCCAACAGAAGTTTAACAATTAATTTCTTTTAAACCCTCGGCCCAGCACCACTCCTCAGCCCAGATGAAAAGCAAAATCTTAATAAGAATTTAATCCCTGGCCCGTCCCCTCCTCAGCCCACGAGAAAATTTAAAAGGATTTTAATTAATAAATCCCTTTTCCCAGCCCAGCCCGTCTCCTCCAAACCCACGCCCGCTTCACCACGACCCGACCCGCTTCGTCTCCCTCTCTTCTTCCCAACGTTAACTTTCTTTCCCGCTCACTTTTTCTGTTCCCGATCCGCTTTCTTCGCCTCTCCTCGCGGCCACGTCGCCGAGCCGTTGCCCCACGACTCGCGCGCACTCCCTCACGACTCCATCGACCTCTTCTCAACCTCCTCTATCCCTCACACCCTCTCAAACTCTTCTCAAAATCCCTCTCTCGTTCACCCAAAACCCAACCGAGAACTCACTGCCAACTTCACTTCGTCGCTCCCCTCCGACGACGAACCACCTCACCCTCCTCCCTCGCTCACTCCTCTCCACCAACAGAGCCCCTGACTCACTCCACCACCGAGCTCTCTCAACCCAACCGAGAATCCCTGCACGCCACCATAGCCACCCGGTACCCTTACGCCGGCGAACCCCACCACATCGTCGACCATCCTACACCCTCCTCATCATCAGTATCTCCTCCACCTCCTCCCAAAAAGTCCACACCCGAGCCCCTACCTACTCTCTCTCTATCTTCAAAACACCAAACCCACGACCACCATCCAAAACCCACTGTTGCCCATCGCCGGAGTGACGCCGCCGACCGTCGTCGACCCCAGCGCACTTGCAGAGAACCACTGAGCACCCCCTCCGCTTCCAGCAAGCACAAGACGTCTCCGGGCAGCTCCGACGTCAAACCCGTATCGCGAGCCAAGGTCGTGCAAACCAATTCACGCCGTTCGTCGCGCGTTCATGACTTTGCCGCTGCCGTGCATCCCCGAAATGTTTCCAGGCAAGTATTTTACTTGTTACATGCTAATCTATTCGTGTTACAAACTCAAATCGTATAAATTACAAATTTATAATTTCCGATAAATTATATGACATACCTGTTCGATGCATGATCCCAATGAAAATATTCATCTAATTTGACGGAATTGGATTTCCTATGCTGGCCCGTGTGATAATGAATACCTTGTATAAATTTCACTGGAAAATACGACTGTTAATAACTAAAATGAATACCCCTAAATATACCCGTAAAACTGGAAATTTCCCGTATCTGAAAATTGTTAAAATCACCATAAATTATGTACATTCTGAAATGATGCGTTCGAGGGCTCAAATCGAAGCCGACTCGACGATCTATAACCCTGTGCAAGTTTCTAATGGTTTCTGTACTGGAATTGTGACGATATTTGGGTCGGAGTGCGGCTCTAGACTGCAGTCCAGAGCGACTCTGGTTACTGTTTACTGTCCCGTAATGCGTGCCATCTCGTTTCCTGAACTCGTATGTTGCGGAACTCTGCATTTTATTAAAGATGGATCTGTTAGATAAATAACACAAGTGGTTTCATTCCGTTTCATCGTCGTTTTCTATTTAATTTGTAAATTAAAAGGGCAGGACGTATAACAGTCCAAAACAGATTCAGAAGTGACATACTAGTGTTAAACAGTGTATAACTTTCGACGTACAGACGCGATTGAGAATCCGTCTATTGAGTTGAACACCCTATTGAAAACCCTAGATTTTATTCAACTGTAGCGTCGCTAAATTCTGATCCCAACTGGGTGAAATTTGTGTCGCGAAACGGATGTTCAGTTCAGAAACTGAATTTCCTGCCGCGAGCACTTAAAATGAAACGGCTGTAACTTGAATACCGGAAACCCGATTGAACTGAAACAAATTTTGATGAACTTCTGACAGAGTGTGCTTATTATCTCATTCGTATCATTTCGTTGAATTCCGAACATATGAATTTATGCAATTTTTGTAAGTTGATGACGTGCATATTGGTTCATAACATGCATGGCTTGTTAATGGCATACATACACATATCTTACCTCATTTGCCATATACATAGTGTTAGTGCGTGTTAGTGTTCAGTGGACATTGAAATATCGTGCGTGGATGATATTGGTTTAGGAGTGTCGAGTACACCAATGGAAAGTGAATGATTCGTGACAGTGATTGATACTGTGAACAGTGATAAAACCGTGTCATTGGTATACTTGTACACGACTAAATCAAAATCATAAATAGTGTAAACCTGGGGAAAAAGGGGAAATCGAAGTGGAAAAAGAATCGTATTTAGCGGGACCGTGTTTTAGAGGATGATCATTCGAGCAGTGATATATATATTAGGTAGGATCTAGCGATCCGGCTGACAGGGTTATGTCCCGGGCATGTGGGCCGTTGTCTCGGGTATGTACGAGACTCCTGTTAAACATAATCCTCCTTTCCACTATATGATTTCAAACATGACCTAGAGACTGATAGGGACACAGATCATACTTTGCATCATATAGTGTCATAGTGATTACACGCATTGTACTTTCACTGTTATCACCGTAAATACCTGTTTCATATCATTATTGTATAAATTGTTATTGTGTCGCTCTGACGACCTGAGTATGATCTCGTGGAAGAACCAGCGCAGGAGACGGATTTACCTTTCGAGCTGACGGAGATCTAGTCTGGAGTACTTTTCTTTCTTTTCTGCTTTCCATAGAAGAGATCGTGTAATTGAACTTGGTTAGTAACTCTTCATGTTTATTTGTAATTTGTGAACAATGGATTTTAATGTAATAATTTAGTAATGTAATTCCTTTACTGCTGTGTTTTGCTTACTGATTATCATGTAATACTAGAAACCGAAGTGTGACTACGGCGGGATTATTCCTTGACCGTAGGAGCATGGCTGGCCTAGTCATCCCTCGTTTTCCGTATTTTGGGAAGCGGGGCGTGACAGATCCATTAGTGTTTAACACTATAATGAAACCTCACGTGTTTCCCACGTAAGCACCTCTGACGAACAATAAAAGAATGGTTGAGACCGAGTCACGTGTTTCACACTCTAGCACTTAAAAGAAGAACTTGAAGTGCCTCCTAGGGCAGTCACGTGTTCCCACGTGACCCCCGAACAAGTACTTATTTAGAAAAAGGAATAGATCCAAAAATAACGCTTACATTTTGAAGGCGCCTCACGTGTTCGCACGTGATCATCACAGGGTCCAAGTGCTTAACACTTATAAAAGGAAGGGGGGAATAAATTAATGACAGTTTCCATTTTTGGGTGCCTCACGTGATCTCACGTGACCCCCTAATAGTGCTTAGCACTTATAAAAGGAAAGGGGAATAAATCAAAAATAGTTCCCATTTTTGGGACGCCTCACGTGATCCCACATGACCCCCAATAGTGCTTAGCACTTATACAAGAAAATGGGAATAAACCCAAAGAAGCAGTGCCCAATTCTCAGGCGCCTCACGTGCCATACGTGAGCGTCCCAAGTTTTAGTGTTTAACACTGCTTTAGAATCTCACGTGGGAGCACGTGAGCGTCGAGTAGATATTAGTTTTTAACACTATGAGAGGCCAACCTTAGCCCAAATTAGCCAAGTCTCCCGAGTCCAAAACCCTTTTGTTCACCAATCAACCGAGCCCTCCTATGCTCAGATCTCCCCAAATCGATCACAGTCCCAAAGATGACTAAAGATCTTCTAACATATGGTATCTAAAATGATGTTCATCCCATCTCTTCCTTCAATCTGTAATTTGGCTTAAGGATACATCTCTCCACACCTCTGATATATGTCGTTGTAATTCTTCAACGTCGTCAGAGAGGTGGAAGGTCCCGACAACCAACAGCTCTTTGGCGCACTCTCAAACCCATGAGCACATAAGCTACGGACCGCAACATCCTTAAACTAGCTATGGACCGAAATGTCCTTAAACTAACAACGGACCGCAATGTCCTTAAATTAGCTATGGACCATAATGTCCTTAAACTAGTTGTGGACCGCAACGTCCTTAAACTAAATGCTCACCCTAAAAAATGGTGATTTATGGACCGTAACGTCCCTAAACTAAAACGATAGAGCTCAAATGCTCTTTCGTTGGATCAAAAATGATCATGAACCCCCGTTAAGTAGATCTTAGTCCAATATCGAATTAACGTATTCTTAACAAATATTTAAGTTAATCTTAATCTCAAATAAGATTAACGATTCTTAAATCAAACCAAATCCAAATCTAAGAAAATACGGATTTGGAGTAATCCACGTCCTACGAGCGACAACACAAATTAGTCTCCGTATACAATCCACGGGCAACCAAAAATAAAACAAACAAACACGACACGAAGTGAACATCTGGAGCAGGAAAAAGTGGTTATCGCTACGCGGTAACGTAATTAACTGCAGAGCCTTGCGCTTGCAGGGAAGAGCGTCCCCACAATTAAAAACCCCTCACAACGAGGGGGAATCTAACGAAGTCCGCTACTACAGTCGTATCCGTCCAAACCTCCGATACACGGTGCCATAATCAACTTGGTATTTTTGAAGAGGTGGACGGATAAACCCAAATAGAATCTGCCCCAAATTCAGGCAAGACGTTTGTCTTTCCCGGTTTTCGGCGATAAACATACCTTATCAGAAAATGCTTAGCAGATTCACTCTAAACTCTCTTATTATAAAAATAAAATAAAATTATTAGTTTCGATATTCACTTTAAAAACTCAACGAACGAGTAATATAGCGTTTCCTTAGCTCGGCGCTTTTACGATGCTTTGTATAATGAGTGTAGTTAAGTATATGTATGCAGATTATCTTATACTAGAATATAGACTCCTTTTACATGGCCCGTGATTGATTATAATTGAATCCCATTCAACTTTTTAAAAATGTCATGTGTTTTCTTAAAAATATGGCCATACATTTTTTCTTGATTGAAATTTGTTAGAATATAAAATATATTCCCTCAACTCTCATCATGACTTCAGAGTTTTGATGTAATAGAAGGGACGTTTCACATGGTATCAGAGCGCCCCAGATTTGAATCCCACCGGATCCGTATTAAATACTGTTTTATTTAAATTAAAAATACCGCTGAGTAAAAGTCCAGGTTTCGGCCCAAAGAGCCTTCGACGTGCGGGGACATGTTAGAATATAAAATATATTCTCTCAACCCTCATCATAAATTCGGAGTTTTGAAGTAGTGCAAGGAAAATTTCATAAAATTATAGGATTTAGCCAACACAGAAAACGTTTCTAAAGAATATTAATTCTTGTATGATGATAGAATCTAAAGATGCATGGATAACAACTGGAGTCGTAGAAGGTTTTTCTTTACCACAAAGAGCCGGCAATAAGATGCCGACATTAGAGTCCGTCTACAATATTTTTTTATTGTTTTCATTGGTGGTATAGATTCAATATGACTGTTGGATCAAGTGGTGATTGGAAAAAACCGGTACAAATCATGCCATTTTTCAAACCAAAAGAGAACAGAAAAGCGGTATTTTTTGTTTGGTTGTGTCGGAATCTATCAACATCTATATTGTACATACGTTTTTTTCAAGACGAAACCGGAATCAGCTTAGTGAAATTTATGATGTTAGTCCAACCATCCAACAACACTTACAAGCGTGTTGATATAAATTTTAGGATAAATTGCATAAATGTACCCACCAACTTTCACTGTTTTTGCAATTGCTACCATGAACTAATTTAATTGCATATAAATACCATGAACTACCACCCCGATTGCAACTAAGTACCATTAGCTATTCATCTAGCTATATTTGACTGCCACGTCAGCAATTTTCGACCTATTGTTCCCATTTTACCCTTACCGATATTCTTAAATACATCCACAACTTTCTGTGCAACCATTTTTTTCAATTAAAGAAAAAAGTTATACCAACTAAAAAGAAGAACATCATCATCAAGATGTGCCAGGATGAAGATCATCCTCAACCTCTCCCTTCTCAATTTCCTCGCCCTCATAGCCATCAAATGTTCCACTGCCGCCGCCGCCGCCTCATGCGTTAGAGCACCTACCTGATGATCGTCGCCGTCGTAGATTTAGGGATCGGGTGTGGGTGTGATTTAGGAAGAAAGGGGGATGTTTTTTAAAGGAGAAAGAATAATTTTTAAGGCTGAAAATAATTTTTTTGGGAATAGAAAAATAGGAAGTGGAGGGGTATAACCGTCAAGTTCAAACAATATATAAAGTCGTATGATATTTATGTCAAAAAGAAAAGTTCATGATGCATATTTCTAATTATCAAAGTATATGGTATCAATCGCAAAAACGGAGAAAGTTGATGGATACATCTACGCAATTTAGCCTAGTTTTTATGTATTTGTGACCAAGCAGCTTGCTTAATTCCCTGACCTTCCATCAACCAAAAACACAAACTCATTCATAAAGAAATGAAGAGATATAGCCGATTCATGGGTTGCGGCCACAAGCGTTGGTGCCGTCGAGGCGCTGAAAGATCAAGCAGGATTGTGCAGATGGAACCATGCCTTGAGATCACTGCACCAACCATGTCTTCAACTGCATGCTAGCTGCTGCTAATTCTGTTAATGGTAGAATATTAATGAAGCAGAGGATTAATGCTGAAGAGAAAGCAAGGCAATCTGGGGAGTCCTTGAGAAAAGTCATGTATCTCAGCTGTTGGGGGCCTAATTAGATCCCAAATTATTGCTATGGGCTTCCTTTCTTATATCATTTTGGAGGATTGATTGATGAAGTTATAATTTTGCGAAGCTCTTTTCCCTTTTTATAGACTAGGTTTTTGTGCCTGTTACACACGAAGAGTTATATATTCTATATATTTATATAAAATAAAATTGTGTCAGGGATATACAAAATTGTGTATCTTGGCCTAATTCTATGTTTATCCAATCCTTGATTTCGTGCAATCATAGCATGCTGCTTCAAGCGGTGGAAACTAATCACCTGGAATTGATTTTGACCTATTGGGCTTACTACCATTAATGAGACAACATACAAATCTATTTTACCTATTCTAATTTTATCTTTTATTAATCCTATGAAATCTAACATAATGTGCATGAATAAAAACAATTCATAATAATAATAAAATAGACACACTGCTTACATATATATAAAAAAATACACATTTTTTAATTTCCAAAAATAAGCACATTTACAAAGGATTTGTATGAAAGATGAAGTTTGTTAGATCTTTTAACAAAGGATTTTTTATATAAAAAAATCGATTAAAAATAATTTGTATAAAAAATTCTTGTTTCTTTTGATATACCATCACGAAAAATATGGTATTTCTAAAAATAACCTTAAGTTCGAAATTTTATACAGCACCCCTAAAAGTTCGTCGTTACTCAAAAAACACCTTTCGTTATATTTTTCCGTTTAACTTTTAACCTGAATTGGTTAAACTTATATAGGGTTAGGATCATGAAAACAAACTTTTGTTTCCTTTTCAAGTTCATCTTTTTCTTATCCCAAATCTGCTAACCAAAAGCCCTATAATCTTTTTTACTTTTTGGTTTCGAATTTCAAAGATTGCCTTAATCATGTGTAGGATACATTTTCATTGTTAAGGAAACCCTAAATTTTTTGTTTGGGTTTTATTTTGAATGCTCAAAATTCATCATTTTGCTTGAAGTTGAAATAATTACTACAGTAAATCACAAAATCTTACCTTACCCCCGTGAAAGACTGTAAATTGGATTAAGAGAAAAACCCTAATTTTAAATGCAAAGAAAACCCTAAGTTTTAATTTATGGCAAAATAAAAAAAACCTAATTCTTGTATACTATTCTAAAAAGGACGAAGAAGACTGTTGAGGATAAAATCGGCATTTACTAGCCCTTCCAAACAACCCATGGCGAACTTAAAGAAGTATTCTCAAAAGATGTTAGGTTAAACCGATCAGGAGGCTTTTTTGGATGACTTATGACTTTTATGGGTGATTTTTATATGTCCGATTTCTTATGGTGATTTTTAGAAATATCATATTTTTTGGGATGATATATCAAAAAAACACAAAAAATCTACGTGTGAAACTATGTTCAGAAAAGTTAAATTAGGTAGGCTAAAATACGGGGACCCCTCCCTATCCATACACTTTTGCCTTAAAAGGGGAAACCCCCTAAATTTGAAAAACATGCATTTTATCCTTTTCCATCCATATGAATTTTTTATTCCAAAAATGCCCCTTTAATAAATTTAATTGACTAACATAATATTTTCTTTTCTTTTTCTTCGTTTTTTTTTTCAAATCGTTACTCTCTTACATCTTTGCTCGCTCTTTGAAGTGGTATACAAAAGGCAGTTAATATTTTGAATTAGAGATATTAGAAAAGAAATGAGGGGGGAAATGTTTGGAGAGAAAAAAATTTAGATAAGAAAAAGGGGGAAAAACTAGAGGAATCTTTTCTCACTTTTTGGAGAAGTAGAGAAAAGACGGTGGATATTTTGGATTAGAGATTTTGGAAAAGATACGAGAGGAGAAAGTTTGGAGAGAAAAAGATTAGAGAAGAAAAAGGGAGAAAATTGGAGAAGAAAGACTTTGGGGTATTATGAGAAACATACATCAAAAACACTAATGGTGTTAAATTTTGAGGGCAAAGTGTATGTTTTTCAAATGTAGACGTTTTCCCTCTTTTCAAGCAAAATTGAAGGAGGTTTCCCTCATTTTAGCCAATTAAGTATATAAGAAATTAAATTTTAAGTTTAGAAAAATTGAATTTATAAGATATGAAATTTTAATTATTCTGATAAAGATTTTACAGATTCGAGAAGATCTAATTAGTTAGGAATAAAAAAATATTTTTTTAAAATTATGAAAAGTTTTTTTAGCGCATGTCATGCTAATAACGAAATTAAGATTTCAATCTAATGACCTCTCTCGTTTATGCATTATTAGTATGTATATATTGTCTAAAAGTAAAAAATGAAATAACTATGATTTATTTACCCATTACAAAGAAATTATAGCTAAAATTAATTATTTTTGTGACCTACACTTTAGACCAACTTAATTATGATGTACATATTAATCCATTTCATACAAAGGTATAACCTATGCTATTTTCTTACACGTGCAATGCACAAGATATATACTAATTTTATAACAATTAAATTATGAAAGAAGAATTTTTTTCTCTAAAATATAACAAATAAGTAGCATGACAATGTAAATTATAAAATATCCTAAAAAATAAATACAATGATTTCATTTTCTTCCTAAAAGTTATTTTTGTCTTTAAAAATTATTTCAACCTAATGATTTATGAAGTTTACTGTTATTAAACTTTAGTTTATATCAAAATTTGATTTGGATGTTATAAAAAAATTTGATTTGATTTTATATCACAAATTTGATTTCCATAAAATTAAACAGCATATGCATGATTTTTTTTTTATCAATATACGATTTTCTTTTGTTACAAATATATTAATAAAACAAGATTTGATTAATTTGATTTTTAATAAAATTTTTGATTCTCATAAAATTTAAATAACATATCAATAAAAGATTTCTTTTGTTACAAAAAAATATTCATGTAACAAGATTTGATTTTATTTCTTATATTAAAATTTTTAACCAAATAAATGACTTGTTTAAAAAGAAATAAAATGTGATAAAAATGTCACTTCAAGATGCCACGTACGTGGAAATAAAGCATGTGAGGCTTTTGTAAACCATATAATTTGAAGGCAAATTTCTATTTCTAAATATAAGTAGTTAAATTATAAAAATAAATGCAAACCATACAATAATTAGCACATATAAAACACAACTTGATTTTGTTCATATATTCATTAAAAACCGAAACACATAGCTTAGCATATATATCTTTAAAAAAAAAATTCTCTGTGCTTTCAACTTTGTTACCTCAAGTATCAAAATCAATTATTACAAACAATTAAATCTTGTTCATTGCTAAAACAACATAAAAAATACATCGGTAAAAGATTTCCTTAATTCTAGATAATACAAGAAATGCATCAACAAAAATTTCCTTAAATTTAGATAAGCACCAAGTGTCAGTTTACAATACATATTATTACTTAAACTTACATAAAAAAAAAAACAAAGACCGTATCTAATAAACGTAAATTGTTATTCTGATTGCTTGAAATATCCTTCCAAATGAATACCTTGACATTTAAGTGCTAAATTGGCCTTCTAAATTAAACATCCTCTTACATCATTTGTGACCTCTGAGTTTTCAATTCCGGAGCAGCACCTACTAATTCCACGCCAATTTCTGTTCCTCCTGCTCCAGTCTGTCCATAGCTTCAAATTAAACACTGGCATTTTTCCATGCCATACATGAAATGGATTAAAAAGATTCCGCAAATGAAAGCAATTAAAGTTAAATCAAAATATACATTATTAATCCAAAAACACATTATTGCTGCAAATGGATTCTTCATATTTGTCTCAACTGTCACTGCCTCTTGTATCGGAATTATGCTTTATTAATATATAATACCCATGGGGGTAGTTAAACATGACTTAGAAAAGGAAATTTGGACTTTATGGTTCCCACCTTTGTGCTAATAAATGAGTTGAAAAACTAAAAAATGTTAGCAAGATATATATGAGGGGTGTTATATGCAACCAACCTTGATTAAAACATTCGCTTAAGCACTTGAAAACAAAGATATACTCAAAGTTTAGAGGTATAAAAAAGACCGGTAAAGTCTTAGAAAAGAAAAAAGGCCAGATAATTCCCGGGTTTGAAAGAAACTAAAATATTTCTAACAAAAAAACATCTAAAGATGTTTCTTTTTTGCATGCTATCTTTCAAAATCCAGTTGGTCAAGAGATGATGCGGTATCTCACTCTGAAACCACTTCTTTGAAGCAAATGAGCATAAATAGTAAAATCCAATCCGATTAAGATCAAAGACACACACACACATTAATCTTTTTTTAATTACAAAAACCCATTTATTGAAAATGACATAACAACAACAAATATAAAAAAAAAGCTGAAAAGTACTTATAATCTGTTATAATCTGAAATAGTAGATAGACGGCGGGTGTATAATTCATTAACAAAATTAAGAGGCAATGGAATCGACAATTTATATATAATAATATAAAACTTATAAATAGATATAAAACATCAAACCTGTATTTCCTCTCACCACTTTTTCCACATTCTCCTTTTTCTTCCTTTTTTAGTTGTTTATATTTATAGGCACATCCAAATTTTAAAACAATAACAAAATTGTTAAGATATTCATAAATCTTTCATATATTTTTTTATCTTTATTTCTTTGTATAGGGATTTAATCTTAACATTTTGTATTGGGGTTTACGTATATTATACGTATATTACATATTAGGGTTTTATCTTGTGGACTATATATAGAGATGTTGTACATTATATTTTGATCAATTGTTAATAATATTTCCTAAACCCACCGTTGCTGGTCCTAAGTCCGGATGAGAAAGGGTGAGTGTTGTGCTAGACTTGTGACAGCCAACGTAAAACTTTGTCACATTTTATGACATGAACCATAATAAGAATATCATTGGGACGTTCTCTACTCAGCGACGCGCTATATCGGATTCCGGGTGCAGTGTTAAGTATGCAAAGGCTTTTAGCTCGTCGTCTGAAAGCGGCGTGATATATCGGACCCCGGGTGTTGTGACAAATAAGCAAGGGGTTCATAGGACCCGTCTAACTTCTTTGAACATAAGTTCACTTACGGGTAAACTAACAGAATTAATGGATGTGATGATTAGGAAGAGAGTAGGTATTATGTGTTTGGAAGAACCTAAGTGGGTATGTGAAAATGGTAGAGTCATAGTGTAATACCCAGCAACTTTTGTACGTCTATATCCGTAGTTTTCTTTTCACCTTTAAGATTTTATTTAAAATTATCTATTACTTTAAAATTTCCCAATCTATTTTAGTTATCCCCCATTTCCTTTCTATAATCCGAAATCCCTACACAATAACCCTAGCACCATTCCATCAGACCAACTTTTTCTACTTTTCCCAGTTATTTGATTTAAACCCAAAATTTACTTCTCAGCCCAAATCTATTTTTCCTTTTATTTTATAAACCCCAAGCCCATTCCTTACCTCATTTTATCCTTTCATTCTTCATTCATAGCCATGGCTCGTTCACTAATTAATGTCTTTTTCCATTTCCTTTAACTTGTTTCTTTTTCTGGCCCGAGCCCGGCTCTCTAATTCTTCCCTTTTATTGTTAAAATTTTCCCCTGCCCACTCTTCCTTTAAACTTAAACTAAATTCTTTTTTAACCTGGCCCACTCCCTTTTTCACCCCTCAAATTTCCTTTATTCATTTGACTCAGCCCAAAACCCCGGCAGCCCATTCTGTTTTTACTTATAAACTTATTTTTTACTTGGCCCGGCCCGCTGCTTTAATTCCCCTCAACTAATTCTTTTCCTTATTTTTGGCCCGGCCCACTTCCAACAGCCCTTTCCCAGCCTCCAACCCGCGCCCGCTTCATCCTCGAACCCGACCCGACCCCACTCCTGTTCATCTCCTTCACCCAACGGTAACTTTCCCTTTCTTCCCGCTCGCGAGCGCGCTTCTCGCACCGCCTCCTCCGCCCGCGCCCAAGCTGCGTGACCGTTACTCCCCACACGCACGCCTTTGACCCCTCCTCGTCGTCTTCCCTTCTCCTCTCTACCTCACGCACACTCTCTCTCTCTCGATCTCTCGTCCTCCCCCTCGTTCACCCCAGTAACCCCCTGCCTCGAGCCCTCGCCATCGACGCCGACGACTACAACCCTCATCATCTCTCGCTCTCTCTCTTCTCTCCAGAACGTACCCCTCACCGAGCCCTGCACCTCCAGCCGCCACCCAACCCACTGGACATCCCATCTCGGCCGCCTGCACCTCACGCCGGCGAGCTCCTCGTCTCATCGTCGGCGTACCTACATCTCGTCGACCGCCTCATCATCATCATCGTCGTCGTCGTCGTCATCATCATCATCATCATCCTCGGTTCTCTCTCTTTCTCTCATTCCTCTCCCTCTCTGCCTACATCTCACTCTCTCTCTGCCTACCCTCTCCCCCTGCTTCCCTCTCTCTACTCTGTCTCAGTCCTCTCTCTACTCTCTCTCAGTCCTCTCTCTCACTCTCTAATCTCTATCTCTCTCACTCTCCCTCTGTGATCTCTCTCTCTCTCTCTGTTCTCATTTTCCTTCTCTCTCTCTTTCTCAGTACTCTCTCTCTCCCTACATTCTTTCTCTAACGTTTCTTTCTCTGACTCGTTCCCGCTCAATATCCCCGCCATCTGCAACCTCTCGCCATCGGACGCACAGCATCGTCACCTCCCCTGCTCCGGCCAACCAACGCCGCAGTTTCAATCGCCGTCGTTGCCGTCAAGCGCAGCTCGAGCCGAGGCCAAGATTTGTCGTGATCGCGTCTGGCCATTACAATAGACCGCTTCGCTGCCGTGCATCGCCTAGACACCTCCAGGCAAGTTCTCTACTTGCTTCATGCTATTCTATTTATGTTATAAATTCAAATCATATAAATTGTCGTGTTACCATTCCTGAAAACGTACACTTTTTACCTGTTCGACGTGTGTTCCCAATGGGAAACCTTTCCCAATTTGGCGGAACTATATAGTATTGTTTGGCCCGTATGGCTGTGAACCTAGTGCATGAATTTCGTTGGATAATTTGATCGTTAATGACTAAAACAACTACCCCCAAGTTTAATCGTAAAACTGTAATTTTATTGTACCTGAAAACCGTTAAATTCACCATAAATCATATACATACTAGAATGGTGCATTCGAGGGCTCAATTCGAAGCCGACTCGACGAACTTTAACCCTAGACCAGTTTCCAGACATTCCTGTACTTAGATTGTGATGAGATTCATATCGGAGTGCGACTTTGGACTGCAGTCCAGAGCTACTCCAGTGGTTGCTTGCTGTTCCGTAATGGGTACCACAGGATTTCCTTAACTCGTAGGTTGCGGAACTCCACTGTTTATTGTAGGTAAACCTGTTATCTAGACAACACAATTGATTTTATTCTGTTTCGTTACCATTTGTTATTTATTCTGTAATTTAAAAGATCGGGACGCATAACAGTCCCAACAGAATCAGAATTGACATATTAGTGTTAAACATTGTAGATCTCCTGACGTGCAGATACGATTGAAGATCTGTGTATTACGTTGAAAACCTTACTGAAATCCCTAGATTTCATCCAACTGTAGCGTCGCTAAAATCTGATCCCAACTGGGATTAAAATGCGTTGCGAAACAGACTTCTGATTCTGAAATCGGATTTCCAGCCGCGAGCGCTTAAAATGAAATGGTTATAATTAATGATCCTGGAACCCGATTGGCTTGAAACTAAATTCTATGGATGGACAACTGAAAATACTAATTACCTCGTATTTTTCATTTCGCTAAACTATACACGTATTTTTCATGATAAATCGTGCAAGTGATAGAATACTGTTTTTATGACATCTTGATCGTGCTTCATATACTGTTTACGTATCATATCATACTCATATCATTGCAGTGATAATCTAGTGATATCGTGCATTTACCCAGTGTTAGATTTTAGTGATGATTGTGGCAAGTACGTCAGTGTTCGTGTATCCGTGATTAAGTGAAAGTGATACGTATTTGTACACAATCAGTGACCCTATTATTCTATTGCATTGTCGACGTCTGTGGGATGCGTGTACGTGTGACTATAAGTGGTATGGGACACTTATGGAAGCGCTTACACGGGTGTCACAGATAAGGCATCCGACACTGCCATTTATCTTAGGTATTAGTCGGGACGTGCTTGATGGAGGTCCTGCCTCCAGTTCTCGCGCAGACTTGTCACGGATCGATTAGTATTTAGGGTTATGGTTAGCGTTTGATGTAGACCACGGGGTGTGAGGTAGTTTAAGTGTGAGTTCAACAGAATCTCGGGAGTCCCATGCCGGCTTATATATTTAGGGATATATATGGAGATTTGCAGGGTATGTGATATACACCGTGATATACATGTTACATGTTGGGCCCGTGGTCCCTTGCCCTTGGGTTCTACCCTTGGGGGGAGGACACTCGCGAGTGGTTGACTCTCACACTTGGACTGACGATAGGCTTAGCGACCTGTACAGTGAGACTTAGAGACTGATAGGGATACGGACATTTATATACCTTATTTACTGCGTTGACATACGTGACATATCGTTCTACTGCTTTACTGCTCCGCTGCATTGATTACTGCACATTCATATTCATGCTGTCATTGATTTACTGTTATTCATATCTATTACCACTGTTAGAACTGTCACTTGATTTTATATATAATATATTGCTATTGTGTCGCTCTGACGACCTGAGTATGCATGCTCAGTGTGAGGAGAAGATTTAGCCTGGACCAGAATTAGACGTGCATTACAAACTTCTTGACTTGCCATTCCGAGTTACATTCGTTTGCTTTCCCCTCAGGTCAGTTCTTTACATTGTTTCTTTCAGTTACTGCATTTCTCATTACCTGCGCATCATTTACTGTTTACCATGAAAAACTAGAAGCCGAAGTGTGACTACGGCAGGACACTTCCTTGACCGTAGGAGCATGGCTGGCCTTGTCTACCCCTCGTATTCCGTATTTTGGGAAGTGGGGCGTGACACATAGATCCTTAGGGTTATAAGTTTTGTTATACCGGTGGAGAAAAAAATTGTAATGGGATAGGCGCAATCATAAATAGACGATTGCTTGAGAATGTAGTTGAGATTAGGAGAAAAGGTGATAGAATTTTACTGATTAAAAGCTTATTCTAAGTGGGTAGGTCCTTAATATTATCAGTGTTTATACACCACAGATAGGTCTTGATGACGTTAGTAAGCGTCTATTCTGGGAGGATATAGACGAGATGGTGTAAAGAATACCCAATGGAGAGAAGTTATTTATTGGTGGTGATCTCAATGGACATGTAGGCACCAGCCGTAGTGGGTTTGATACTATTCATGGAGGTTTTGGTTTTGAACAAACGAATGAAGCAGGTAGCTCGATTCTAAATTTTGTCTTGTCTTATGACTTAATCTTAGCAAACACTTGATTTAGGAAAAGAGAGTCTCATCTTATCACCTTTAGGAGCAGATTAAGTACAGGCCAAATAGATTTTTTTCTAACGAGAAGAATAGATAGAGCTTGTTGTATCGACTGTAAATTAGTGCTGGGTGAGAGTGTAACCACTTAATATAGACTTTTAGTTCTAGATTTTCGATTTAGACGAACACCTAGAAAGATTAGATGTAAGATAGAATTTAAAATTAAGTGGTGGCGATTGAAAAAAAGTAACCAAAAGGTTTTTATAGATCGTGAAGTTCAAGAGACGGATTGACGGTCTGAAAATGATTCAAACAGAATATGGAACAGGATGGCTAGTTTTATCAAGAGAGTTGCTAGAGATCTACTTGGTGCGTCGAGAGATGGTGCTCCACCGAACGCATCATGATGGAACGAAGAAGTAAAACTTGTTATTACAATCAAGAGGGATTCTTATAAAAATTTGAAGAAAAGCAAAGATGTAGAGAGATTTGAGAAGTATAAAATGGGTAAAAAGGAAGATAAGAAACTGTTCGGGAAGCTAAGGTTAAGGTTTATAAAGATGTGTATGAGAAGTTGGTCACTAAGGAGGCTGAAAATGATATATACTGGATTGCTCGGATGCGAGAAAGAAAGACCAGAAACTTATGTGCAGTGAAGCGTGTCAAAGATGAAGATCAGAAGATTTTAGTTCGAGATGAGAATATCAAGGAAAGGTGGAGAGATTATTTTGAAAAATTGTTTAATGAGAGTTTTACTAAGAATTTGGATGGGCTTGTCATTCAATCTCAATATATAAACCATGATTTCATACGTAAAACGAGAATACCAGAGATTAAAGAGGTTTTGAAGAGAATGAGATCAAGAAAAGCGGTTGGTCCAGACAGGATTGCTATCGAGATTTGGAGATACTTAGGAGAAATATGCGTTAAATGGCTGACAGATTTGTTTAATAAAATTTGCCAGACCAAAAATATACCAAATGAGTAGAGGAAAAGTACCCCTGTCCCCATCTATAAGAACAAGCGTGACATTCAAACTTGCTCAAATTACCGTGGAATAAAACTTATGTGTCATACCATGAAGTTTTGGGAAAGAGTGGTTGAACATAGGCTAAGGAAGGATGTTAAGATAATAGAAAACCAGTTTAGGTTCATGCATGAACGATTGACGACAGAGACTGTTCATTTGCTTCATCAACTTGTCGAGCGTTTTCGAGAGAGGAGAAGAGATTTTGCATATGATATTTATTGATTTAGAGAAAGCATATGACAAGGTACCTAGGGAGGTATTATGGAGGACAATGATGAAGAAGGGGGTCCACGTCAAATACATTGACATAATCAAGGATATGTATAATGGAGTAGCGACAAATGTCAGAACTTACGGCGGCCTAACGAATGATTTTTCGATTACAATTGACTTACATTAAGGATCTGCATTAATTCCATTCCTATTTACCATCGTGATGGATGGGCTTATTAGAATATTCAAGATGAGATACCTTGATGTATGCTATTCGCTGATGATATTGTTTTAGTAAACGAGACGAAAGTAGGAGTTGCTGCCAAATTGGAGTTATGGAAGTAAACGTTGGAATCTCGGGGATTTAGATTGAGCATGTCCAAGACAGTATATATGCATTGCAAATTTAGCAAACAGAGAAGTCGGGACCACATCGGTTCACACCGGAGAGACTTTTGCATAAAAAAAAATAATAATAGAAAAACCCGAATATCTCTACTGTTATATGCGTTTCCATGTGGCATTTTTTGTTCTTATTTTAAAGGTAAATTCAAAAGAGTTGTGAAATTTCTATAATTTTTCTTTAAATTCTAAGGCTTCCAGGCCATTCTTTCTTCTAATGCACCTTGGAACTTTAAACAAAAAATTACAGGTAACCCTCATGTTTTATTAATTCGTACACATTTACAGCCAACGTTATCATACTCCATTTTTCACGTGGATGGCACGTTCATGAATTCTAAGTAATTCTATAACCATCCCTGTGGAACGCGGGGGGGGGGGGGGGGCAAAAATACAAGCATGTCGATGAGTCTGCTTCAGTCGTGCGCTGCGCTCTCTCTCACCCTCCTCCGACGCGGTGGTCCCCACTCTTCTTCTTCTTCTTCCTCATCCTTCTCATCAATTAGGTTCCCAAACCGATCGATTTCGAGCCAATTTCAACATCTAGGGTTTCATTAAAATCTTCAAAGCTGCTCACATTTTTCATTGTTCGTTTCCAGATCGAGCTTGCCGTTCTCACCGGAGAAGGCGAGGTTCTATAAGGAATCGAAAGCGGCGGTTGCAGTGGTCGAGAGAGCCTGCCGCCTTTGCGTCGATGTAAGATTCTTTTATTTTGCTCCATTTTTTGGGGATTTTGTGTTTTATTTTTGATTATTTTTACTTTTTGGTGGTGGATTAGGTGAAAAGGACATTGCTTTCGAATGATGATCGGATTCTTGAAAAGAACGATCAAACGCCAGTCACCATAGCTGATTTCAGCGTGCAGGCCCTCATTAGCCTAGGTACGTGATTTACTGTTATGATCTCATGGTAGGAAAATTGTCTGCTTTCGCGTGTTCAGTGCGAGTTTGTGATGGACTTGAGGCTTATTAGGGTCTGTGATGGTCTTTTTGGAATGTTCAATTTTGAACATTACAGTAAACTATTTTTAAGGTATATATCATCATATGGCGGATTGAAATGTTAGGATTGTAGTTTATTGAGCAACATGGATACGGTGAATGAATTTGCACTCTAGCAGTAAAAAACGTACTATAAGAGATAACCCTCAACAAAGCATAATGGAGAGAAAGGATTTATGGAGGTAAGGGTTAGGGTCGGGTGTTTTATTGTTGTTGGGCGATCTGACATATATTGCATTTGTGCACATTACTTGGTAGAAGCGGGTTATCCATGGAATTCACATTCGACATCTTTTTTGTAGAAGCAGGTTACCCACCGACGACTGAGATTGAAACAAAAATCAAATCCTATTTTAGTGATTACAAAATCTTAACTGTTCTCTATTGAATATATGCACATTATTTCTATAGGAGGCAAATATTCTAGAAATACATACTTGGAATAAATATTTGCTAAGCTACAGACCTATTTTTCTAGATTTTCCTTAAAATTCTTTAATGAATGTCAATTTTCTCTAGAAATAAATGAACTTGGACCTTCATGTTATTATAACTTGTTCCATTGCATTTTGATTGCAGAGTTGGAGAGATCATTTCCTTCAATACCATTAGTTGCAGAGGAAGATTCATCATTCTTAAGGTCAGGATCTGTGAGTCCACAGAAGGATGGCAATAGCAACGGTAGTTTTCTTGTTGACTCAGTGGTGAATGCTGTGTCAGATAAGGTGATCAGCAGCCACAAACCTTTAACTTCTGATGATGTATTGGAAGCCATTGATAGAGGGGGAAAGGATGCAGTCTCTTTTGATGCGAAGCCAACAACCTACTGGGTAAAGTCAATGTCGCCACTAAGCAACTCATTAAATTAGCGGGTTAAGTTTTTTTCCCGTTCATTGAACTTTAAAAAAAATATTAATTAGTTTGGGATGCTGGTTGGCTAGTGATATTATCTATGGCATAGGGGTAGATCTCTATATGAGAAAACGATGACCAAATAACAATGGGGACACTTAGGTTTCATTTCACAAAAGCGGTATGGGGAAAAGCTCATGAAGAAGAAATAAAAAGTACACTAAAAAAAGGAAAACGTTGGCCAAATTAAGGGGAAAAAAATTAAAGGATTCAAGAAGTATATAGAAGGAAGATTGATATTTTTAGTTACCTTATTGCTGCACATCACCCAATAAACAATATAGCCTTTTCATTACCAATGAGCTGCTATCTTAAGTCATTGACCATCTTTGTTAAGAACCTGCTGCCTCAAGTTACATAGGGTACATTGTAAACGGTTAGAGATAGGTTTTCCAAAAACACCTTTTTACTTAACTTTTTAAGCGAAAATCTCTGTTAATCTTTTAAAATATGGAAAATGTTGCTATCTAAAGTCTTGTATTATATAGCAATCCATAAAATGCTTGGAATATTTTGAAGTTATTAACTGTTATCACTGCTTTTGCTAGACTTGCACATGCGGGTGCACACACTCAAACATAAACACATACACAGACAAACACATTGTGTTGTCAATAAACACCCTCATCCTATCGTCCATATCGTAGAATATTATCCAATTTTGTACTTTTGTACTATAGGACTGTTTAATTTTATGCTGTGATCATTGTTGTAAAGCTTTATTTTTTCCAGCGATCCAACTCGAAATGATTGAATGCAGGTGCTCGATCCTATTGATGGAACTCGGGGATTTCTCAAAGGGAGTGATGCTTTATATGTGGTATGCTTTAAGTCTTTTCTCTTTATCAGTTAATATTTTGATGCCATGCATGCCATTTATGAATTGTAAGTAAGCCATAAAAGAATATATGTGAATGCACTCTTCTGCTATTTAAGGCAGTATATTGTTCTGTTCATTAGAACAGTATTTACTTTTCATGTATATAAATTGTAAATATAGAACAAGGGATGCATAAACCATGCTTCTTTCCTTGACGTGTGATGCCTTAAAATCGCATATATATAGATTGAACAAATCTCAAGTGTGAGCGGCCACAAATTCCTACCATAGAAACTTGCAAAGTCTATTTAAACCATAAAATCATCGGTAATATTCATCAGGCTCCAAATGATACTACATGATAGCATTCTAAAATCCCAAATATTGTTCAATTAAATACATAAAACCTTAAATGCCAAAATGATATTTATCTATAATGAATCTCTACAGGTAATATAGACACAACCCTTAATATACTATGATCTTTAATTAGGCCACCAATCCACGGACTTTATGTTAAAATATAAGCACACCCGAATACTCATCAAGGGACGCCATCACCTTATCCTCTTAGCATTTTTCTCAATGCAATCCCTTGCATTTTGATTAGCAGCCACATAAAAGACGGGTGAACTTCATAGTCTAGTTAAGAGAATAGATACTATGTGAAAGAACATATATAAATAAAAGCGTTATATAAAGATAACAAATTATAATAACAACAAAATAATCTTTCTAAAATAACCAAGCTCAACCAAAGAATATGCAATCATTTTGAAAATATTGTTTTCATGCGTAGCTAGAGTAGGTAGATTATGTATAAGTACGGTCAACACTTTTAGTCCGGTTGATATAGGCAACATGCCATGAGAACCGACATTGGTCCGCGGGGAGAATGTCATATGGCGTGTACGACAATTCCAACAAGACTACACTACAATGTTGTGGAAAGCAGAAAGCGTAGCGAAGCGGAAGGGCATGGCTTTAGCTTTAGCGGCAAAAAGTGTCGAAATTTTTTAAATAGTAAATAAAATATTGATAGAAAATTAGATTAATAGAAATTCTCAGTAAAAGAATAATATAAATATATAACAAAGATATTTTATTGTCATAAAGTTGGTGCAATAATAGAAATATATTGAACAATTTTAAGAAATTGTCATCGGTATAAGGTATGAAAGAGATAATGTTGCAGATTAAAGATGATAATAAGATTTAATTATTCGATCATTTGATATGATAATCTACAATTTTGAAGAAAATAATGACTATATTCCATTTAAATGCTTAAAGCGGATTTAAACGGGATTTTCAAGCACATAAAACGAGCCAAAGCATGAGCTTTAAGTCATTATCACAACGCAAAACGCTTTATGCGAAAACGAAGCGATTCGTCGCTTTAAGCTAAAGTGGGGCTAAAGCGGAGTTTTATAAGGCTTTTTACAACAGTGCTACACTATTAGCTTATGTTACGCATTTATTTTTCCATAATCGTACTGGTATTGACCTATGAGATGCATCAACTCATGTCAAAGTTGAATATAAAAACCATACAGATAAAGGCATCTATGTGCCACCGATTGTCATATACACAAGACCAACAATTCAAACCACGACACGTGTGAATACATCTCATTAACTGAATGAAAAATTTGAATTTTTTAGTAAATTATCAAATAATCATGTATAAACATCCATCGGTGGATTAACAATAATCATGATAGACATTGCATAATAACACACTATAGCATTTTTTTCATAAAGTTCATTGACTTATGAATGTATAATTTCAACACAATCAAACATATACAACATATAATATTAGAATCAAACATATATAACATATAATATCAGCACAACCAAACATATACAACAATTCCATATATATGTGAGTATGACATACATAACCATCAACCGCCCATTACATTGATAATCATGAATATAATAAGGTTTTATAGAATTTGAAGTAGTATAAATTGATAAACAATACATCACCACTTACAATACTTGCGAAAGTCGCGAATCTCATGCAACTTCAAGTCCCTTATTCCAAAACTATCTCTAAGAATCATATACATATTAATATGAGAATAATGGAGGAAATAGGTCCTAGGTGACCTTTTTCGTTAGATGGCGCAAAAAAATACACCCTCCATTTTTTTCGACAATCGGCATTCATCATTTTTATCATCTAAGATGTTTGTACACCAAATTTCATGTGATTCAAACATTTTTCACCGTTGATTTAGTGGGTGCAAATTTTAACGGTTTACTGATAATAGAATTTTTTACATTGCTAAATCAACGGTGAAAAAGTGTTAGAATCACATGAAATTTGATGTATTTACATCTTAGATGACAAAGATGAAGATGATGTGTGCCGATCATTGAATAAAATGGTAGAGGGTATAATTTTTTGACGCCACCTAACGAAAAATTCTCCTAGGGTCTCTTTTCTACATCATTCTCCATTAATATATGCATGCTATATCGAAAGACACTCCTATAAATCATTTAGGCCAACTAAGCATGAACTCTAACCTTAGTTCTAAAACAAATCCCTTTTAAAGATATCTAGAGAACTTATTGAATATTGCAAGATTCCTCTACAATTTATATATTTTATCAATTAGAAAGGGGATTTAATTTATACCTCTTACTAGAATATTAAGAGTTTGGAAAGGAGGGTGAAAACATCATGCTTCTTGCTATGAAGGCCATGAAGACTTGACAAAAAGAACTCTGGTTAGGAGTTGAGATTGATTTGCATAAAGGTTTTGATGTGTGTGTGTGTGTGTGTGAGAGAGAGTGTGTGAGAGAGAGAGAGAGAGAGAGACGTGTTCAGAAAATTGCGGTAAGAGTTAGGAACTAGGGTTTAAGGGATTTTAAATTTTTAATATTTTCCTTTTTACACAAAACACCCACATACATGCTTTATTTACACTTTATTAAGAACTCCCTCAATTTTTGGGTATTACAGGACAAGTTAGCCAGCTTGATGAATTAAAGGGGTAAAGATAAAATGAGACGAGTCAGATGAAGAAGCATATTATAATTGAATATTCTTTTCTGAAAAAATTCGCTATATTTGTGTCAACAAATTATCAAGATCATATTACAAATCTGCTGATAGCTACCTAACCTTCCACCTCATATAGGAAGTGCGACTAGCAAAATAAAATTTGTATGCTACTGTAGAGCTTCTTAGCAAAACTGATCTCAAGTGTTTATACCATACATGGATGTCGGACGGTAGTGGCACAAATGATCTGTCCTGCTGATCACAATACATGCTCTTGGAGACGAGGGCATGTGTTAATACCTTCAAATGGTTCATGACTATAAGCATTGGGGCATTCAATTTCATGTTTTTTAAAACCAGATTAAGAGGCTGAGATTTCTTCATGCTTGTTGTAATCGCCTGATATCCCAAGAGAAAGTTCATTAGTGAAATTAGTAATTCAGGCAACACAGAAATAAACCTTTCACCAGCTTCTACATAATCCTGAATAGTTACTGTTATTCAACTATGGAAGCATATTTAGGCAATGATAATTCATCCTGAAATGAATTTCATTTCAGTCAAACCATGTAAAAATGTCTCTCCTCAAGGCAACCCTGAGACATATGGATAACAAGCCCAAAATAGATCCATGGTTTTGCCACTAAAAGTTATCTATTATCGAATTCGTTTCAGTGTACTCATGATATTAGATATTAATAAACATGAACTTAATCACTCAACTTAGGATTTCAAATGAACTATTTATACCCAACTATGCGACAGATCTGTTTAAGTTTCTTGATTGGTTAAAATATAATCTGAGAATTTCTTATATTAATTTGGTCATATGACATTTGACTATATAAAGAATTCTATATGAAGTTTGGTCTGATCATGCATTGAGAATGAACTTTCATGAATTCAGGTGGGTTTGGCTCTCGTAGTACAGGGACAAATTGTATTAGGTGTAATGGGTTGTCCAAACTGGAAAGCAAATAGTGGCGCATCTGGATCGGGTATCATTATGGTTTCCCATGAAGGTTGTGGAACCTGGACAAGGAGATTTCTTAAACATGATAACAACACTGCAAGTCTCGAAGATGTGTGGGGCAGATGCTTTGTTGATAGTTGTATTTTAGTGCAAAGTGCACGTGTCTGTATTCCTGATAGTCAAACCTGGGAAGCATTACCAATATCGGCATTATTTAGTTCAACACTTGATCCTGATGGTGTCAAAGATGAAAATGAAATAGTTCTCTTACCGACATGCTGTGGAAGGTAATGCTTTCCGCTGTTTATTATATATTTTCTCTTATTTCTGAACATGGCCATCAAGCTTGTCATAGGATAAATTTAATTAGACGATAGTTTCATGTCCAGCCAACGGAAAGCTGTAATGTGCAGTCTGAAATTAGAAGACTAGAAATTCTCGTGCAACTATGCATGCCTACTTTTTGTGTGGCTGGTACCAAACCTTACGATAGACTGCAGTGCTTTCAATACTCCATGCAAATCAACAATTTGGATGAGTCATTTGGAGGGAAATGGTTACACTTCTTCCATTCTCCATGACGACAGGTTTGTGGGATAGGTTTTCATGTGTCATTGAAAAAAGAAAAGAAAAGATTATACTCCTAATTAGTTACTACTTGATTAAATAAGCCACTGCAATTAGTTTCTTCTCAACTTCACTTGCTCTGAATATTCCAATTTCCTATTGCAATGTTCTCAATATTGTCCAATCGTACGCTCTTGCTTCATTTCTATCCATTCATGCATCCATTTCTGGACATGATACCTCAAGTTCTCATAAACATTCCTTTCTGTTGTACCTCTTAACTTCTTTAACATGGTATTTTCTATGATCCTAGCTGCTACCAATTTTCTCATTGCTTTATAACCCCTTATCGTTAGCCAACAAGAAGATCATGCATCTCCAATGCACAAATTCTAAGTCAAGGTTCCAAATGGAGTTATTCCCTTGGATTTTATTTTTACTGTGAATTTACAAATCTATTTCTAACTAAATTGCAAGATAGCCATAACACCACTTTTTCCTTTTTACAGCTTGTGTAAATACATGATGGTTGCGACTGGCCGGGCATCCCTTTTCATTCTTCGTGCTGGGGTTCAAACTGTAATTAAGGTACGGGAGCTTCAAATCTATGCCAGATAATACCATACCCAGAAACCTGTAATACTAACAGTTTTTTCTTTATCTTGATATAGGCTTGGGATCATGCTGTTGGTGTTATTTGTGTCAAAGAAGCAGGAGGGAAGGTCTGTCCTTCACTTATGGCGTCACATATTAATCTTTACACCACTGAATCACTGATTGATTTGTCTTTATGGATTATGAAATTTACCTTGTTTTGACTTTTTATTTAATTATTGATCATGGCATGAAGTCAAATCCTTTATATAATTATTTTTTAAAAAATCAAGGAGAAAATTTAATACATACTTTAAGAATATCAATATATTATCAAAAAATGTCCAGCTAGACCACCTATATAAGAATTTATCACAATAGTTTACCCCCTGTAAATTTTGCACAGGTGATGGGTAGTGCACCAAAACTGTGCTTGACCGTTACAAGATGATGTTCTGTACAACTCTCAGTACCTGCCATCTTAGGATCCTCCTGAAGCGACCTTTGTAACAGATCATAAATCTACTTTTTTACATTGCAAGTTTGCAACCGACTAGGGTTTTTTGTTGTGCTGATGTAAGTACCACGGACTCAAATATGGGACATGATTCCAGTCGGATTCATGGATTCACAATTTTTCAAAGTTAAGGACACGATTGATTTTGATACCCTATCTTTTGCTGTATAAACATATGTACAAATTAACAGAAAATTGTCATATTTGCAGATTTAACTAAATATACTATTAATTTGTTATTGTTGATGCATAGATAGTTGATGTTTAGTCATTGGTACATGTTCGATTCATCTAGAACATAATATAAGTTTTAGGATGTGCCAAAAAGAGTTCCATAAGGATCCTCGATGAATTTGAAAGAATTCAATGTGGATACGGATCGCATACGAATATGTCTCTTCAACAGTGTATCCATTCTGTATGTCTCTTCAACAACGAATCCGTGCAACTTAGGTGCTGGTGAAAGTAATCCTGAAATTTGACTGCTGTAGCCAACCAATTAATTCGCATCCTTGCTAATTATGACTTTTAACTGTCTCTCAGTTAATTACTCACATATAAAAAGCTCAAGTATATGCCACTGTGGTTGTATACCTGGAGTTCCTCAGCAAAGTATATTTGATTCCTTGCCTTCTGTATCTTCCACAATATGTTGTTAGCCTTGAGTGTTTTTACATTTTTGAGCATCCATTTCTCTTCTTGACCTAGAAATTTAGCTACTGAGATTTTTTTTTACTCTATGAGATAATTATTTGCGGAGTTGCGTTGAAATAAAAACGACCTGTTGTCTTGTTCCTTTTCTTAATAGCTGACAACTGTCCTCTTCTACTTAACTTCTTTGCTTCATCACTAAGAGTACATGAGTTGTCAACTTGTCATACATACCAGGTTACTGACTGGCGAGGAAACCCGCTTGACCTTGCAGCGGATCAAAAGGAGCATAGGATCATCTTTCCTTCAGGCGGTGTTCTTGTTTCAAATGGTAACTTGCACCAACAGCTACTTGAAATGATATCTTCCAATTCATCTGTAGCTTGATATGTAAGTCATTTATATGAAATAGTTTTACAGTTTAAATCCATTGTTTAAGAATATTATAATTTTTTTCACTATTGTTGAATAAAAGCCCATTCTTCCAATTAGTGTGGATAGGGAATTATATCTATTAAGGTTGTAAATAACTTGCTTCTGTGGTAGGATTTGATCTACCATAGTATAAAAAATATCTGAAATTGGAAATCAAATTTGACCGGGTCCTTATTGATGACTAGTTATCTTTGGTTGAATGAATATTGAAGAAGTTATGTAGCTTTCATTCTGGCATAAGGATTTTGCAGATCATTTGGGCTGCGATTTCAAAGTTATTAAAATGAGAATAATGGGGCTGGGGGCTATTGCAGCCCCATGATTGCTGTCGCCTCACCCAGCCACTGGGTGTGCCCCCACCACTTAAAATAAGGGCCACATCCTGTCACACCCCGCTTCTCAGAATACGGAATGTGAAGGGTGACTAGGCCAGCCATGCTCCTACGGTCAGGGAATAATCCCGCCGTAGTTACACTTCGGATTCTAGCATTACATGGTAACCAGTAAACACAACACTAGAGTAAAGGAAATCACAGTTCACAACTTTATTACATTAAAATGAGAGTTCATGATACATTTATTTGCATGAAAGGAATATCTGACCAACGAAATATCAGTATTCTTATAGCAAGAAAAGGCGATATCGCGGTCTAAACCTCCGCGATCTCGAATGACAAGTCCTGCTCTTGGGCTGGGTTCACTTCGTTCTCTGAGCATGCACACATAAGTCGTCAGGACGATACGTATAGCAATAAATATATAGTGTGTGTACAATATTATCAAACATGAAACGTGCGACAGAATACAGAAACATGAGAATAATGAATATCAAGTGAATATGAACAGTACGGTATATGTATCATGTCAGCAATCCACGCAATATGTATGTCATTATCTATCAGTCGCTAAGTCAAATGAAATCAATCGGTGGAAAGGATGCTCGTGTTTAACAAGGGTCTCGTGTATACCAGAGACTACGGTCCACTGTTGCCCGAGACATAACCCTGCAGCCGTGCCGTTAGGCCCACGACCTAATGCGTGTGTGTGTGTGTATATATATATATTACTAATATCGAATGATCATTCTTTAAGTCACTGTACCTCGTTAAATACGAGTTCAATTCCACCTTGATTTCCTCTTTTCCCCAGGTCATAATAACTATACATATAGGACTATTCGTGTACAAGCACGTACCAAATCACGATCTTATTCACTTTCATTGCACTGTTCGCTTTCACGAATCAATCATTTATCACTGTCGTACTTGACACAACTAATCCAATACCACTCACGTTCGACGATGCAAAGTTCGCTATAAATCACTATGAACGTTCGCTATCACTAAAGGTATCACGTTCGAGTAAAAATACGGGAAAGATGCAATATGACAAGTCATGTATGATGTGAAACATAATGTGCATTATGAGTTTAGAAAAACATATTAATTCATACGATCGTATTTAGACAAGATGCTACAAAAGAGACAGTAAGTAAATTCAAACAGCGATCCGGCAAAATTGGTTCCAGGTCAATCGAGTTTCAGGTTTGCGAGATGCGGACGTTTTATTTTAAGTTTTCATCGTTGAAATTTCAGTTCCTGAACTGAAAGTCCAATTCGTAACACATTTTCCATCCCGTTGGGATCATAATTGGGCAATGCTACAGTTGAGTAAAATTTAGATTTTTTAATTAGGTTTCCAACGCAACAGACGGATCGACAATATCCACTGTGTGCTGGGAGATACGTTATGTTCAAGGTCAGGACATCCGTTCTGTCCCTGGTTGGGACTGCAGTACACTTCGACAGTTTAAAAGGTGTTATAAATATCAAACGACACCGGAATGTAGTGGGACCGGTACTGTTAGAAAGCTAATTCAATTCTCTACGCTTTTATGTATGGTGCCACACATTTGCGCATTTTAATAGTGAGAAACATGCGTTCTTAAACGAGTAAAGGTAAAGATTCTGGCTAGTCCAGAGCCATGAATTGCCACAGGTTTCATTGTCACAGCTTATAAAAATTAAGGGATCGACTATGGGGTGCTGTAGGTTCATCTGTTGGCTTCGATACGAGCTCTAGAATATTAGGTTACGAGTTGTATTCAGTTTAATATCGATTTTAGAATGAGGCATGTGCGGTGAATTTCAAATTCAATGTCGCCTTTTTAGGGCGTCATTACTTGATGTAAACTTCACTATTTTCAACCCAATTTCCGGCATGATGTTCGTTATTAGGAAACGGATCTATCTATAACAAATTCCTCCGTATTTGATTCAGCTATCATTCACAGTTTATCAGATACTTAGGGTAGCATTCGGTAACGATCAAAACACGAGTTTTCTGTAACTAGTTGAATTTAAATGTTATCCATATAATATCTATGCATTACTAACATGGAAAAAATGACCTAGTTGAGCTCTCATCAATAAGACGGTACTATGGTTCGCTATGCAATTTCAAAGATAGTTGCGATTTAAACTAGTTATGTATACCTAGTTATTACAAAATCGCTTCGGTTAACGCTAAAAATAGCACGATAAATAAGTGAGGGATTTCATTTGCCTTCGGCCGCTGATATAGAAGCGACACTACATGCAGGATTCTTCTCGACAAGAGGCGGCGCGATACTGGATACGATGCGTGGCTCGTGCGCTATGCGTGGTGACCCTGTACTGGACGCTGTGGGGACGCTAGCGTGATACGGTAGCGGGTGTGGTGATGACGTAGGTGTGACACGGTATTGGGTACGGTCTTGTCTCGGTGCGTGGTGCGGGTGTGGCACGACGCGACACGGGAGTGGGAACGAGGGTGGTGCGGTGCTGGGTACGGAGTGGGCACTGGACCGGGGCATGGTGTGGCACGGCTTGGGCTTGGCGGAGATGTAGGGAGGTTGCTGAGGCGGGGTCGATGGCGACTGACGGTGGCGGTCGTCGGAGGTGGTGGCAGCGGCGGCGGTTCAGGTCTCGGGGTGCAGCAAGGGAGGGAGGATCGGCGCGTGTTCATAGCAGAATATTGCATTTTATACCGCCCATTCTTACGCTCGTGTGTTTATAGGTAGGTGCTTTTAATCCGTGTTTGTTACATGTTTACAGAATACAGGTTTCCAGTACAAATATTGCAAATCAAGATAAAATCTCCACAGTTACGCCAAAAGCAGAACATCTGTTGACAGCAGATAAAAGCCGGGTTCCAGTCATCCATATCCGTCCAGTGCCGAGTACCGGTTCCCGATACAAGACATGTGACAGTAGTCATTCGTGTCTGGGACAAGCACAGAGCACAAGGGGGCTGCACAAGAATCAATGGGTGCGCGGAGCTCGAGGGAGAAAGTCAAAAGTGAAAAAGATAATGCAATCTTGGACTTGGAAATCTGCAGATATTCTGGAAGACTTCTGTGCAATATGAAGATTGCAAACACGAGGAAAAGACAAACCAGAGAAAGCCACCAAAATAGACCACTCAACTCCACCAAAGGGCCGCGTTTCCGCGGCCAATAGGGGGTATTGGCCGCGGAAACGCGGCCGTACTGTGGCTTCAGAGCATCGTTTTTCAGGGGCTTTTTTGTAACTTCCCATGTGCTCTGGTGGTTGCCCTAGATTTCCATTCTCCAGCCTATAAATACAGCAGATCTGAGCCCAACCAAGAGAGCTTTTCTTTAGCCTCTTTTTTGTGTAGTTTTCTTCTTTCTTCTTCTTCTTCATTCTTCCTCCATGAAATTGTAGTGAGAGCTTTTGAGTGGATGTTAATGAAGATGAGGGATTTTTATCTTTCTTATTAGTTTCGCTCCCCCTTGAGATTCTTGCTTTCTCTTGATCATTCAACCTCTTCATTGAGCTTGAATGGTTAAGGGTTAGTTATTGATCTCAAGGGTCGTATTTTCTCACGGGACTAGTTCTTCACTTCACATGCGTTCTCTACCCTTCTCTTGATCTTGCAACCTCTTGATTGAGCTTGCAAGTTTAAGGGTTGGCTATTGATCACATGCTTGGCTTGAGTTCTAGTTCCTTGTTCTTTTTATCGCTTTTTATTACTTGCTTTTTATTATCTTGTCTTTAATTACTTGCAATTTATTTCATGCACTTAATTCTTGTAATCTTTTCTTTTCTTTGTTCTTTTCTTTTTGCTCTCTTTTGTTCATTTTGTGAATTTTGTAATTATTGTTGTTGTTAAGAATCCATATGATATTGTAAGTTAACATTTCTTTGCTCTTTTCCTTTTCCCGTTATTTTCCATTGAACTCCGCCCAAACCATACGCAAGCGCTCCGTTAGGCACCCTACCCTGACAAGGTAACGGTGATTCCTAACCGCGACCGGTTGCGTTCGGTTTGGCCGGAGGCGAAAGCAAGAGACAAGAACGGAAGGACAAGGGTAAATAAGCCGGATTCCACGAATACCGCGCTTAAATTCCCTAATCCACGTTGTTGCCGATTGCTCTAGCTTCAATTGGACAAGACTCGGCTCAAAGGTTTTGAGTATGGATTTCTTAGCTTACAATTTCGTATCTTTTCTTAACAACTTTATACTTGCAAATAAACACATAGGTTAGAAACAAACTCATACGAATTCTTTATTGACTCGTCTAAAACAAGAAAGAACATACAACCATCTCCCTGTGGATCGACCCGTGCTCAACCGGCTAGCTGCATAGCGACACCGTCTTGATTGCGGTTAACTTCAATTCTTCCAATCAAATGGCGCCGTTGCCGGGGAGACGGTAGCGTATTTTCTTTCTTGTTATTCGGGTTAATATTCTTTTTGTATATATATATATAAAATATTCTTTTTGTTTTTTTTTTTCATTTTTGTGGGCGAGAGTGCAGATTTTTGCGTATTCGCAAACTGCGATTGTGGGGAGCAAAGTGTGCATTCAAGGCAAAGGTGATTACGAAGTACAGTGCCAAAGATCCGGGTAGTTTGACCCGCGCAAGCGAACCTTTCAAGCTTACCGGATTTGATTCAACGGGGGTTTCCCAACCCAAAACTTAACGGTACGTATTCTACTAACACCTTCTTCTCAAATCCGACGCTTCCAATATACTATTCTTTTGCAGGATTCTTTGCAAGTTCGCTAGCAAACGCTAAAAATTGACTAACCCGTATTTGTTGCAGCGCCGCGCTTAAAATAAAAAAACGATTGTTTGATTCTTTATAGAACTTTTTGAATTGCGCATTGCATACATTAATACGGACTTAAGGGCAAGCGAACCCCACAAAATACGGTAAAGGATTTCATCACCTTTTCCGTGGCCCACAAATCACGAACTTGAGCATAACGTTTACCCGCACAAATTTTAAAAGAAACTAGACTTTAAGCCTTAAGGACTTCGCGCTCACTAGGAGAAGTTAACTGTGTTTAGAACCTTGCTTAACGGTATATTGTTTACGGGGTGTCTAGGAAAGTGTTAACGGCGAAACCGCCAAAAGAGAAAGGGTTATTTAATTAAGGAACTTCGCGAAAGCGTTGGAAAACCTCCCCTTATCTCTGCACTTACCTGGCCTCGTGATCAGTGTATCTTGAGTCTGTTTCTCGACACAGTTTTACTTCGACAATCAAGTTCTGGAGCAGGTCTAGTTGACCTAGGTGAACCCTAGAACGATTAGGGGTGTGGTATTTTTGTGTCGTGATTATTTTTGTCCATATTCTTTTTGTGTATATTTCATTCTTCTGTTAATATATAAAAAAAAAAGAAAAAAAAATCACATTCTTTTTCCCCTCCTTTTCTCTACCTTTCTTTCTTTCTCTTCATATCATGGGTACCCCGCCTCGCAAAACTCTTGCCGAACTTTGGTACCCACAACCAGACATTACTTCATACGGTTCTTGCTTTGGCCGAACTTCGAACGACCCCTCCATGCCCAAAATTTCTTTGAAAGATCGGATAGACGCGTCTAGGACGAACAACTGGACCCCGCAATCCACTTCGTATCAACCATTTCAAACATTCACCCCTTCTTGCGTTGATACTCATTTTGAAAGTCCAGTTGTAACCCCGAGACCAATGTCTCTTGCTGAACGAATTGAACAATCCCGTAGCCGATCTTTCACTCCTTTCACCGCTTCAAATTCTTGGGATCAACAATTCCATTCACTTTCTTATCCCAATGTTGATCCCACTCCTGTCCAGCCATTCAATTCCTACCAATCCTACCCTACTTTTGCACCTTCCCTAGATATAGCTTCAGAACAGCCTTTTGGGAATTTTCAGTATCCAAACAACTTCGAATCTTTTACTGAAACCCCTTCACAACCAATGTCTAGTCTAGAACAATCCTTGGAAGATTTTAGGGTAGCGTCAAGCCAACAGATGATGGATTTGAATGCGTCCATGGCCGCTCTCATACAACCTACTGACCCGGTAGCTAGTTTCCAACTAGCTCCTAATTTTTCAATGTATGAAGAGGCGGTCGGACAGGCTGTGAATTTGAGTGGAGAGAGTGAGCTGTACCCCCTTCCAATCCCACAACTCCTGTGTTGAAAGTCTATCAAGTGTCCCGAATGAATTATCAGTTGAAGATAGAATGATGAATGAGTTGTGCGACTTCGTAGTGTTTGATTTGCCCGATTGTGAAGGGTCCCTTCCAAGTGAAACCATACATAATCCTTTTGACCTCTACACCTATATCTTAGAACCATAATCAATTAATATCCATGCTTTTGATGAGGTGTCAGAGAATCTTGATTTTCACTTGATTGAGGATATTGACGCTGGGGATATTTTGGATGATGAACCCGTAGATTTGGCTGAGTTTGTCTCTTCAAATCATCATCCCGAGTCATTAAATGTTTTTTCCAAACCCCATATGCGTCTGGACTTTGATGAAATATGCATGGATGAGCTTAACTTTGAGGAGAATTTTGAGGATATTTTTGAGGATGAAACAGTTCTAGATGATGAGTCGGATTTTTCAATTCATCCTGTTCCTTCCACCGACTGTGTACACCCTCCTGAACCTTTAACCGATAACCTTCCTCAACCACTTCCCTCCATCCTTTCCATCGTTCCGACCTTGCAAGAACCTGTCTCACTTTCATTTCATATGTCTGGTCTACCAAGTTCAGCGTACCCATGGTTTCTTACGAATCTTGAGGGATTTGACCCAATCTCTCGCCGAGTTAATAGATTAGCACAATCGCTGTTTACACATCGCTCATCACAAATTGTGCTAATCCATTCACTCCATTTGCACCCTCAAGTTCGTATTCCACTTCTTTTTCCCTTCCGCCGTTCTCCTTCCTCTCATATACCGAGACCGTATCCCGCTTATCTTCGCATACGGTCTCGCGTATTGTCCATCTCTTTTCTCTACGCCTTCTTTCCCCAACCAGCACATTATAGCGATAAAATCTTTGAATGGTTGGTGTTAACTTTTGGCCTGTGTAAGGCCTTGTATAGCTTGATACTGTTCTCTTTCCCCCCTAATCCTGAATTTCAACGCTTAACAGTGGAAACACTGTTTTAGTTAAGTTTGGGGGGACTCCTTTTTTGTATATATTTTTTGTTTTCCTTTTTGTTTTGTATATAATTTGTTTCTAGGGAGCGCCGACAATTTTGACCCTCTGGGTGTAGCCTGACAGTGAGGGCACTGTCAAGTTTAAGTTTGGGGGTGTGCTCGGTAAGCTTTCTTCCTTCGCATTCATTTGTATATTTTGCATTTGCATACTTTATTAAAAAACCCACAAAAATTAAAAATTTTCCAAAAAAATATAAAAACTTTGTCGTCAAGTTAGCTAATAGGGTAACTTAGATTTTTATTCTGAAAGTTTAGTTGATATGTTAGAAATAACTAAATTCTAGACTTAGGAATTGAAAACCCTAAAAATAACCCTCATTCTGTCTAACTTTGTTAAGTATACGTCCTTACAATTTTTGAGTTCAGTTCTTGAGTTAAGTCAAGATGAAGGGAAAGTATTGATGCTTTACTGGAGGATAAGTCTGAAAAATAGTTTCTTTTCTTGAGTTCAAATTTAGAAAGTATATACCCTACAACTGCACCTACACGTACCTTGAAACTTGGGATAGTAGAGGATACCTAGAAATACTCTTGCCTGAAAGCCTAGTATGAAAGAAAAAACGGTATTTAAAGCTAAACACCAAAAGAGCATATTGAAAAATATATCCGGTCTTGAAAAAGAAAAAAAAAAGAAAAAGAAAAAAAAGAAAAGAAAAATAGAATAAAGTCAAGACCTGGAAACTGCTATTTACGCTTTAAAGTTCACACATTCAGTAATCGGCCGTTAGTGCCTCAAGAAGCATTAATAGTCGCATGAAAGGTGTGTGAGCAAATCCGTCCATCATTAATGAAAAGAAGTAGTATTAGGTATTAGGGCAAGGGTATTATAGCTTGAATTGAATTCTTGAGTGTAGGGGTGCAAATATACACACACGTAGGGGTATACAATCGATGTTTGGATAAAAAATAGAAATAAAGAATAAGACTTGTGTTTTCTGTAAAGTTGATAAAAATCCCTGATTTGAGGCCGCGCTTTAGAAGGAAAACTCAGGAGATCCAAGGTTAAATAGATAGGAGGTGTGAAAAATAAGGGTTGGATATTTCTGACTTAGGATAATAGAGTTTCTAACGTAAATACTAAACTGTAGGAGTAGAATCAATGTTAACTTATGAAACTAGCTTGACGGGATTTTGTGGATAGTATCCGCTGAAAACCCTCAGGAGACAACACTCCTCCTACTAGGGACACCTAGAGGTTTAACGGCTTGTTGCACGTGCTCAGTGCAATCGCGTTCCCTGCGAAAGTGCGGTTATCATTTTATTTTTGTGAATAATTGGTTTTGCTCGGGACGAGCAAAAGTTAAGTTTGGGGGTATTTGTTCATAGCAGAATATTGCATTTTATACCGCCCATTCTTACGCTCGTGTGTTTATAGGTAGGTGCTTTTAATCCGTGTTTGTTACATGTTTACAGAATACAGGTTTTCAGTACAAATATTGCAAATCAAGATAAAATCTCCACAGTTACGCCAAAAGCAGAACATCTGTTGACAGCAGATAAAAGCCGGGTTCCGGTCATCCATATCCGTCCAGTGCCGAGTACCGGTTCCCGATACAAGACATGTGACAGTAGTCATTCGTGTCTGGGACAAGCACAGAGCACGAGGGGGCTGCACAAGAATCAATGGGTGCGTGGAGCTCGAGGGAGATAAAGTCAAAAGTGAAAAAGATAATGCAATCTTGGACTTGGAAATCTGCAGATATTCTGGAAGACTTCTGTGCAATATGAAGATTGCAAACACGAGGAAAAGACAAACCAGAGAAAGCCACCAAAATAGACCACTCAACTCCACCAAAGGGCCGCGTTTCCGCGGCCAATAGGGGTATTGGCCGCGGAAACGCGGCCGTACTGTGGCTTCAGAGCATCGTTTTTCAGGGGCTTTTTTGTAACTTCCCATGTGCTCTGGTGGTTGCCCTAGATTTCCATTCTCCAGCCTATAAATACAGCAGATCTGAGCCCAACCAAGAGAGCTTTTCTTTAGCCTCTTTTTTGTGTAGTTTTCTTCTTCTTTCTTCTTCTTCTTCTTCATTCTTCCTCCATGAAATTGTAGTGAGAGCTTTTGAGTGGATGTTAATGAAGATGAGGGATTTTTATCTTTCTTATTAGTTTCGCTCCCTCTTGTGATTCTTGCTTTCTCTTGATCATTCAACCTCTTCATTGAGCTTGAATGGTTAAGGGTTAGTTATTGATCTCAAGGGTCGTATTTTCTCACGGGACTAGTTCTTCACTTCACATGCGTTCTCTACCCTTCTCTTGATCTTGCAACCTCTTGATTGAGCTTGCAAGTTTAAGGGTTGGCTATTGATCACATGCTTGGCTTGAGTTCTAGTTCCTTGTTCTTTTTATCGCTTTTTATTACTTGCTTTTTATTACCTTGTCTTTAATTACTTGCAATTTATTTCATGCACTTAATTCTTGTAATCTTTTATTTTCTTTGTTCTTTTCTTTTTGCTCTCTTTTGTTCATTTTGTGAATTTTGTAATTATTGTTGTTGTTAAGAATCCATATGATATTGTAAGTTAACATTTCTTTCCTCTTTTCCTTTTCCCGTTATTTTCCATTGAACTCCGCCCAAACCATACGCAAGCGCTCCGTTAGGCACCCTACCCTGACAAGGTAACGGTGATTCCTAACCGCGACCGGTTGCGTTCGGTTTGGCCGGAGGCGAAAGCAAGAGACAAGAACGGAAGGACAAGGGTAAATAAGCCGGATTCCACGAATACCGCGCTTAAATCCCCTAATCCACGTTGTTGCCGATTGCTCTAGCTTCAATTGGACAAGACTCGGCTCAAAGGTTTTAAGTACGGATTTCTTAGCTTACAATTTCGTATCTTTTCTTAACAACTTTATACTTGCAAATAAACACATAGGTTAGAAACAAACATACACAAATTCTTTATTGACTCGTCTAAGACAAGAAGGTAAAATACCACCATCTCCCTGTGGACCGACCCGTGCTCAACCGGCTAGCTGCATAGCGACACCGTCCTGATCGCGGTTATACTTTAATTCTTTGAACATCCGACATGCCAAAACTGTGCGATCAGCGCGGTTGCAGGGGTGGTGCTCGTGGGGGCGTAGGCGAGGGGAGGTGGCGATCGGGGTGATGCAGTGCGAGGTGGTGAGCTCGGAGGTGAGGGCGACGGTGGGTACGGACGAGTCAGTTTGGATGGCGATGGGTGCTTCGAGGGTGCGGCAGCAAGATGATGCAGGGCGGTGAGTGCTCGGGGAGTTGAGGCGGGTGGTGCCGTGGTGGATGTGTTGGCCTCTGGAGGAGGTTGACGACGACTGACGGAGGTGGAGACGCCGGTTGTGGATGTGGTGTTCAGGGAGTTGGCGAAGGCGAAGGCCGTGGGTTGCCGGGGAACTCGGGGCGTGCACGGAGTGGTGGTGGGTCCTGGAGTGAGGAGGGTGGCGCTCGAGGTAGGAGAGACAGGGGGTGTCGTCGGCGAGAAGAGTGGGCGGTGGCGGCGGTGGTGTGAGGTGGGAGAAAGGCTCGTAGGAAGAAGAGAAGAAGAAGAGGAGCCGTTAGAATATGGAGGGGTTGCCGGTGTCGAGCGCGAATCTCGAGGGAGGAGCGGGTCACGCGGGGCTATAGGGGCGAGCGGGTCGTGGTGGTGAGGCAGCGAAGGGGGAAAGGGTCCTTTTTCTTTATTTTTTTCCGAAACGGTGAAGGAAGAAGGGAGAGGGAGAGGGAACGGCTTGGGCTTGGGGTTCATGGGCTGGGCTTAGGTTAGGAAATAGGGAATTGAGTTAGGGTTTTAGATTAACTTAAAAGGAAAGGAAAAGAAATAAAAAGATGTGAAAAATAATCAGAAAATATTGGTTAGATATTTATAAAAAAAAATAATACGAAAAAATATACAAGGAACTGAGGATTTACACTTCTCCCTGCAAATACCCTTTTGTGTACAGGTATTGGGGCTGCGGTCAACCACAATCCCATTAAGCTCTTTTATAATTATGTATTTGGTCTTCTAATGGGCAGCGTAGTGTGGACCATACAACCGAGAAAAGATTAACTGTCAGGTAATCAGGGTCACCTAGCTACGGTAAAGAATTTTTCGATTATGAAATTATGGTATGTCTGAACCATCTCAGAGAGAAGAATTATTTTTACTGTTTCCAAGGCGTGGTTACCAAATATTCTAGATAAACTTGCGAATATTATAGATATTTTAGAGAAAAGTAGAAAGTAGAAAATCAAGACAATTTTTGAGAACCATCAAATTGGAAAAAAAGAAAGTAGAATATCTAGCAATATATACAAAGATGAAAAATCTAGTAGTGTGACTTGATAATTGAATATGTCAATAACAATGCTCAAAAAAATATATCAACTCAATTATGTAGGAATTTTTTGAGCTATGAGGTTAGACCCATGCAGGGTCGAACCTCTTTGCTATTAAGCATGGTTTGTCTACTTTCCCAAAAAAGTTTGAGATGAAGGTTTTCTCATGGTGATAGGCTGTAGTGATGGTTGAGCCGCATAGAAAGCTCTATTTTTTGGATGTGCCTAGCTGATAATGTATTGGGCAAAAGAGATGAAATTTTAGGCAATGAGCAGGAGCAGCGTCAATGTTAGGCATATGTTCATTTTCATTCAACTTTGTTAGCCCCTAAGCATAATGGTGTATATAGGTCTAAATGAGAGTTGATTGTAATGTGTTTATTTGGGATCCGGAATAAACCTTTCAAGGAATTGGGTTTTGGGTTTCCAGAGGCCCAAATCCGGTGTTTTCATCAATTGGAAGAAGTCATAGCTTATTACTTGGTCATGACACCGCGACACAATTAATACCTGATTAAAGTTAGTTTGGGCCCTGTTTTCTGAGTTATTGAGGTTAACCAGTCTGATATAGAGTACTCTGTATCTCACCCTTTTTAGATGGATCCAAAATCTCTAATAATCACATCTGCATATAGTTTACAGCTATCACCAACTCCATTGATGTATAAACTTACGTCTAGGGTCCACTTCTTTGTTAGCTAGCTAGAACTTGTATATTTTACATACCCTATATATCCTCCATTCTCCTTTCTATTTGGAGAAGTATGATATAAAATATTATGGCTATTTGGCCAAGAAAGCTATTTAAACTGTTAATTAAAGCTGCAAGCAAACACAAAAAGTCCCAGCAACCAGATCTCTGATACACTGCAAGACATCATAACCATGCGAGCATCCCCCATAAACTAAGGTTCACATTGCCTCGTCAAGGTTTGTTTGGACTAACTGGCCACCTCACTGAGTTAGTACCCTAATGGGATAACAATCTCTTATTTAACAAATGGATGCTTATTAAGGTAAACTTTCCAAAGGAGATTCCCTTATGAAGACAAGAAAGCTAAGATTTTAGATCCCTCACTTGGCTCCAAACCTAAGTTGGTAAGCTAATTTAACTAATTATAACTACATCTGTTTGTCCAGGTAACACCAAACATGGAGATCTCTTACTTATTACTCTAACCAATTCTTCATTTGCATCATTCTGTGTGTAGTCTGCTCACAAAGTGAAGATGATGGTGAAAATTATGGAAACTCAGCAGATGTATGGTCAGGATCTGCTAGTTACGAACCGCATTATGAGGAAACCTACATTATATACCTTGTGCAAGTAAATTACGCAATTTTCTGCTTGCTGCTGAGCTTCAGCAATAGTTGCTATCGGATTACAACTTAGTAATTTTTAATTAAAGTGAAACCCAGACAATTATGTAAATTAAAATAGCATGATGGTCACGTGGACAAATGGATGAGGATTTCCATTCCCATGACACAATATTTCTTCGCATCCATGAACAAATATATAAATTTGCATGGCAATAGAAAATTTTCGGGCATGAAGTTATTTATAATTTTGTTGAATTAAGAGGACACATCACATCCTTATTATTAAACTTAGTGTGTGTGTGTGTGTCAACTAGAGGGTATACACCACTTATTTGGACATGTATTACGCCATCAAACCCTAAGGTGGCATTATGTAATTGCTCACATTAGAACATGGGACACCAGCTATGAATGCTTGTGGTGATCCAAAGCAGAAAGGAAATTAAACAAATGGGTTGCTTCTAAACAAGCTGGCAAGATTATGGGTGCCTTAAAATAATGATCCCATGCAATGCTACAGTCTTTGCCATATTATATTCTGCAGGTACACAAAGGATATACTAGTATGCTATATACTGTATGCTTGGCCACAATCCATGGATACCTGCCTCCTTGTAAGCAATAATTTATATGTTGCTTCCTGTATTACATCACACCATGTATCAACATAAAATTTTGTAATCTCTTCACACCATGCATTGCCAATGACCAAAGTGACCAAATCCAGTAACTTCCATATAATATTGTGTTATTAATTCTAGGATTATTTAAGGGAAAAACTTCACAAAACAACATTTGTCTCATGTACATAATCTTGGTGTGATATCTATGTTCGTTCATTTTATCTCTTCACCTCCTATTATAATGGTAGCTATCTATTAAGGTAGAGTTTTATGCAGGCATCGATTGCACTTATAACTTTGCCACTGTAATTTCAATTTGAGTGTAAAAATAAATCAACTTTCAGTTAGGCCTCGTCTAAGACATCTGCGGAAGCTTAGATTTTTTTTTGGTGAGGTTTCTGCGTTTGCCTAGAGGTTTATGTTTATTGTATTGCATATAGGATGATTGGGCCGAGTACATACTGAAGTTGGTATTTCGCTGGGTAAGTTTGAGATCTAGTTTAGGGTCATTTGATCACATACCTGTTCCGTTAATGGTCTATTGAGTTTAGATTGCATTGATGGAGGTTAAAATTTGGTCAGGTACAGTTTAAATTTCTACTGTGAAGTGGGCGCAGAATAATGGTGCCATTTGCTTATAAAAAAGCGTTAAACATTGGCTTCATACTATACAGTATACATAGACTGTAATGGGTTGTCATTGATTGACTATCATTTTCTAGGGCCATCCTTGCTTAAAATAAGATCTTCTAGGTTTAATTTGCTCATCTATGGCTTCCACATTCCTGTTTATTGTTCATATCAATGTTCTAAGTTGCGTGTCATTCCTTCTTGAAGAACACATCATACCTGTGTAATGCAACATTACAATCATCATGTGATATGGAAATTTTAGACAATAAAAGCTAATATGTCGCTAAATCTTTCATGCAGTTTCGGCAGTCATTATGAGATATAATGACTGAGAACATAGATCCAGTAGAAATTTATTTTGCTTAACGAATAATCTTTGAATTTCTACTGAAGATCAAATTATTTAGAAAATATGAAAAATATTTCACTGATGTTATCTGGACTAATTAACTTCTTATAGATAATTTAAGAAGCAAGGGTGGATAGGAACCATAACGAGAAACATTAAACTTAGAGACCAGAATAGTTTTTGGCCAACATGTATAGAAAAAGATGGATTAGACAACAATGCAAAAATTTCTTCATCTTTGGAAGTAATTATATCCTACTCATAACTTTTAAATAATCATACATTTCATATATATATTTGGATGAAATCATAAAATTTAATTGGTACATATGTGTTATTATTTGAGTTTCATTAATGATTACACCCCAGCATTGTCAACAACAAGCAATAACAGAAGAATTAAAAAGTAAATAGAGAATAAGAAATCAAAAGGTAAATAGAGAACCTAATTTAGTTTGTGACCACAAGGTGAGACTTGACAATGTGAGATGTACACATAAGTTTGAGTGTGCATTTGGATATTGGGCATCAGCTTTTAGATGGTTGGCCACCAATTCAAAGAAACAATGAAACAAATGGAAGGCTTTGAAACTTTGCTTTTCCTGAACTTGTTGTAGAAGGCAAAGGCAAAGGAAGGAAGCAACAGAGCTGCTACTAGAGAAAATGTCACCTTCAGAAGCTGCGAAAATAGGAGCATGGAGTCGAATAGGCTTTATTCAATTATTTGTTCAGCAGATTTATTCCTGCTACTGAAATTACTTTCATTCTGTTTTATATTCTCTGGTCCTGATGATTTCTTGAAAGCTTATTATTGGCCATGACAGCTTTAATGTTTGATTTAGGTATGTTTAGGCTCTGCTTTCTTGATAATTGAGGTTAACCAATCTGATATAAATGAATCTTTTAATGTGAACCATGTCGAGTACAATGATCTGCTATGGGTCCAAAATCTCTGTGAGCCACATTTTGGCCTGTTGTTTTAGAGCATCATTGGTGCACTAAAATTAGCATGTAGGGTTCAATTATTCCTTTAGCCAGTTGGAATTTGCATCTTTTAGATAAGCCTATGAACCCTACCAGCTCCTGTCTTTTGGCAAAATGTATAACATAGAATATTGTGGCTATGAGGCCAAGAAAGCTCTTTGAATAGCTTGTATAAAAACTACAATCACAAACAAAAGGTCTCAAGATTCTCAACAATTCATTACTAATCATGTGAGCATCCTTCATAAATTAAGGTTCTTAATTTGATCCCTTCCAGGTTTGTTGGGACTTACTGGCCACCTCACCAAGTCTTCACCTTAAGAATCAAATTAAACATAAGATCTCATACTTAACAATTTGGATGCTTATAAAGGAAACCTGTGCATATAATAACAAAAAGTAGTCTAGAATGTTGCCAGGTGGGTTTCGCTTATTAGTACAACAGAGCTAAAAACCCTAACTTGGCTTCAATCTAAAGTTATTAAGCTGAATGCAGTAATTAAAACTATTTTTGTTTGTCTTGGTAACGCCGAACATGGAGATCCCAAACTTATTAGTCTAATCTGAGTGTTTTGGTTTGAATTCTTATTCTTTCATTTGCATCATTCCATCTGAATTTCATTTGTTAGGTTTGACAATTGTGTAGATGTGATAGAAGTACAGTCAGAATTTGCTTCTTAATAATTATATAATAATATACCTTGTATAAGTAAAATATTTGATTTCTACTTGCTGTTGTGCATCATTTGTCTTCGGTTTCGGATTACTACTAAGTAAGACACTCTTAATTAATAAGAACCTCATTGAACTCTGTAATTAAAATAATTACACGGTCAAATAGACAAATGGATGAAGATTGCCACTTGCATGACGACAGAATAGATCTCCGTATCTTCGAACATATAAAGAATGTGCATAATAAAGTGCCCTGATATTCACGGTTTAGTTGAAGCAACAGGACACCTCACACTATAATTACTATTAGGATGAGTGTTGAGTATATGTAATTATGAATTGGTCAACTTGATGATAATTTGATATGCACCACTTGTTCTGGCATGTATTACGGCATCAAACCCTAAGGTGGCCCCATGCAATTGCCCAAATAGAGCATTGGACATGAGTTTTCAAAGCTTGTGGTGATCCAAAGCAGAAAGGGGATTAAACACATTGGTTTCTTCCATTTGGCAAGATTACGGTTTAATTAAAATATTTATCCATGCAATGCTACGGTCTTTTGCCATATTATATTGTACGTACACAAAGGAAATATACTGGTATCTAAAAGGCATGCTTTGGGGGCAAATCTATGGATACCTGCCTCTCTATGAAGAATTTATACATCGGCTTGCTTTCAGTATTACATCACCAAGTGCATGATATTAATATTTTGTAGTCTCTTGTTCACACCATGCCCTATAAACTTCTTTTTTAATTATTGATGTTATTTATGAGCTTATTTATTTCAATATACATACTCTTATTCTTGTTATGGTCCCTGTGCATCTCTTTTATTTGTAAATTATCTGTCAGGATGAAGTTTAAGCATCCACTGCACTTCTAACCTGGCAGTATAGTTTCAGTGTGAGCACAAAATGAGTCGTCGAGTGTCATTGGGTTTAGTATCGCTGAGGCTTTTATCCAAATTTGATTGGGACCTTGGGTATCTATTTACTATAGAGAGGCCTGCATTGAACGATCCCTCACGCTATTTTGTACCACAGCTACTATGATATCAATTAAGTATATATACTGAAGTTAATAGTGTAGTAAGCTTTAGATTATTTTCATCTCAGAACCGCTACAACGGTCTTTTGAGTTCAAACTTATGACATGATCAGTGTTAGGATTTAGTTAGTTACGGTTTATATTTCAATTGCTAAGCTGGCACATTACAGATGTGCCATTTAACCATTGCTTACATACTATACGGAACCTTTAATGGGGTTATCATTGACGGGTTATCATTGACCATCATTTCCAAGGGCCATCCTGGCCTAAGTAAATCATTACAATCAAAGTTTTGGTTAATGAGATGCTGCCCTGTTAACACGTTATATATACCTTTGTAATGCAGCATTACTGTCATTCTCTGATAAAAATTGTAGGCAAGAATCAGGTAATATAATCACAAAATCTTACACGTTGCAGAGATGGTATCAGCAGTAAAAAATAATGGCGTCAGCAGTCACAACAAGGTACAATGACTAAGAATAGATATACTGTATAAATTTATTTTACTTCATGTTGATGATGCAGTTTCAGAACATTTAAAATCTAATGCACTTGGTTTACTTTGCTGCAGAATTAAAGTTCTTTCATTAGATTAATAATCAGATTTGTTAATGGATGATTCTGGATAAGAAAGAGCTCTGGTTCTGACAGCTGCTATTATTAAAAATTGTGTTTTTATGCCTTCCTACAATGTTTTGCAGTTCCTGCTGCAGAAAACTCTAGTAAATCGTTAGCTGAATCGAAAAACCTACATGTTTTTGCCGCAAAGAGTTTCTTTTCATGCTTTGCAACTCCAGTAGATATATTTTAAAATTTTATATTTTAATAGCTTGTCTCTGAGAGCTAGTTTTTGTATAAAGTCGATTAAGTGCCAAGTAATCTATCATTACAAAAGTAGCATTTACACATCGAATTATGAATTTGAAACCATTTGCTTGCGACAAATATTGTATTTTTTTCTCGTTTTCCAGGATACCAATATAAGGTGAATGCGATTGCGGTGGAGGAAGAAACAAACATTATGGTATTTTGTTTTGTAGAAGCTTCCATACCATTTTAGCCTACCGACTTGATAGTTGCTGTTACTTCTGCTGCTAAGTAAAATTGCACACATTATATCAGTCAAATCTTTCTTTTGTTTCCTTAAACAAGTTTTTCAGCTAAAAGGGTTGGCTGTTAAACTAGAAGGCAAGCTGCCGGTAATTGACAACAACTTTAAGGTAATTTTAATGGAAGTGTTCTCACTTATACAAACATTGAACATTGAAAATATATTAGATATCATATTAAAATAATATTTGACCAATGCATTATTAGATGGAGGTGGATGAGAGAGACAGTCATGCAAAGTTTTTCCACACCTTTGAAATTAACGATAGACTGCTCTCAAAACTTTCCTCTTATTATTTTTAAAATAATCATGCATGTCACAATTATTAGGAAGGAAAGATTGATAATATTTAAATATGTGATTTGTGTCTTGTAATTGTGGTGAGTATTTTAATTATTAAATTTGAATGCTTGTGGTAGTGATAGTCTTAAACGAGTGGTTCACGTCAAAATTTGTAGGAGGTGTTGTCGTAGGGTAAGGTAGTAGACACGGGGACACGGGTCCTTATTGTGACGTGGTGGTATGAGGGCAGGTGATTGGACATGTGGGGCCAGCCAGGCTTGTACAGAGACACGTGTCAGGATCATACAATATGTTTGTTTATGCTCATGTCAGAGTAGGGCAAATGTGACACGTGAATTTAATTTGAGGAGTAAAATAATTTTGCCTAGCCTTTTTGATCATTTTCGGAGGGTTTGATACTCTATCAGTCATAATTACCTTTTTTGTCCTTTGACAGTGTAGAAATTATTCAGGTCCTAGAAAGCTGCAGTAAGTGCTCTTCCTTTTATCGTTACTAGTATTTTGCACGTTTATATTTATTTTGACCTGATTTTTTCCATTCTCCATTCAAGCTTTTTCTGGTTGTCATCATATCTTTTCTTGATCAAATATTGGCTCCATAAATATTTTTATTGGTGCTGTATAAAACTCTATGATGGAGATTTTGCTCCATTTGTTTATTTAAATTTGAAAAGTTGGTAAAAATAGAGTGAGCTTGTCTTTATTACTAATTCGTCTTATTGTGACTACATGTCATTCTTCAATCCATCATAAATATCAACTTTTTTCCTCCTTTTTTCCCCTGTATTCTTAAAAAATATGACATATGAGTGAGCTACGAAAGAGTTGCCATTATAATGGTAGAGATATTTTTTTTAGTCTTTTCAGCTTATTAAAACTATGCGAAGCACATTGATTTTCTTGTAAATTTTGGTATATTAATTAAGTAGCATGTTCCAATTTCACAATGTTATCGGTCTCTGTCTCCATAGCACATTTATGGGCTACTTGGAGTAATATATCTATTGATGTTGGCTATCGATCACTACTACAAATAAGGGTTGCTTCTACGGATTTATCCGTAGGGGCAACCCACTGCCCCTACGGATATATACGTAGGGGCGAAAAAATACCCCGTAGGTGCAAAGGCCGCAGGTGCAAGTTGAGACCCTGAACTTGCCCCTACGGGCAATTTCTTGCCCCTACGGATTACTGTGTAGGTCCAATTGCCTCTACGGACTAAGCCGTAGGGTACAAAAATTTATATTATTTACGGTTTTTTTTAATATATTAAGTGTACCTACGGATATGTCCGTAGGTCCAAGTTATACCCCCTACGGATATATACGTAGGTACTTATCCGTAGGGGCAAAATATCAGGAATCCTGACATTTTGCCCCTACGGATAGCTCCGTAGAGGAGAGGCAGTGGCCCCTACGGATATGTCCGTAGGGGCACTCCCAACCCCCTGGTACTGAGATCAGGGGGGAAATATCAGTTACTGCTGATATTTTGCCCCTACGGATATCTCCGTAGGAGCAACATGTGTACCTACAGATTAATCCGTAGGTACAAATTATCTGTAGTTTTTTTTAAAAAATGGGCTGCTTGATTTTTTCCCGCCCTGTGCACAATAATATATACATCAATCAAATATAAAAATAATCATCACACAACATATATCGCAGTATTCATAATCACATCTCACGCATATAATATACAAAAGAAATCCAAAAACTAAATATGATATAAATATAAACCAATATCAATATCGTTTCAAAATGTAGTACAATGTGTATGATATAAATAAATACATATTTCAAAAAATAAGAACCAAAAGGCTACCCTAGTTCGGTCCAGCTCCACCTCTGAATAACGATAGAATAACGCGCGCCTGCTCCTCGGTCAATAAACTCTGCAATTCGGCGCGAGCGGGAGTCTGAGCGGCCTATGGAGCTGGCGATGTGGTCTGCCAGCCGCCGTCGAGGTAGTCGCTTGCGGAGCCGCGGCTGCGGGAGTCTGAGTGGGCGGTGGAGCTACAGGAGCTGTCTGCGGAAGCGCAGCCGATGTAGTGGCTTGCGGAGCCGCAGCCGAAGGAGATGCATGTGGAGGCTCGGCCGATGTACCCTGTCGCGTCTGGACCTAACGTGTGTAATAAGCATGTAAGAACTGTGTATTATTCGAATTCGTATCATTATTAAGTTATTTCGAAACCCCGTTTGGATATCTAGTTTGTTGTTTATTTTAATTACATCTGTATGTATGATTAATCAAACTTAAGTCTAAAACCAAATAAGCTCAAGCTACGTACTAATTATGGATATGTTGATATCTATATAATATGACATGATATTTTACTATAAAGCAGTATACATACCAGCATCTCCTTCAACTCCTGAACGGTGGCCCTCAAGCTCTCCAGTTCCTGATGGACACGTCGGTCACCGGAGAAGGAGGAAGTAACCGCCGGGGTGGAGTCCAACCTCATATATGGGCCCTGCTAGGGCCCAGTCCCCGGCCTCTCTCCCAACCTCCGTGGTGCCCTCCGTTTGCGGCGTCCAGAACTGGGGTCAGCAGCCTCGGATCGCTCTGTCCGGTAAAATCGATCCCCGAGGCCTGGGCTTGCTCAACCACCCGCTCCTACACCCACATTAAGCAGTAAAGTATAAGTATAAGATTTAAACTTGAACCTTCCAAAACTAAAATTTCAAATTTGGGTAGAAAAAATATTAACACTTACGCAGTACTCCTGGGTAGCGACGTCGGGATATCGAACCTCGCCCGTGGCGGGATCTGTCGAGGTGCCGTGGACGGCAAGATATGCGGACAGCACGCTCGGTGTACCACCTGACGCCACGGTCCGAGATGTCTGCAATATTAGAAAGTAACTCTTAATATTAGAAATATTAGAAAATAACTCTTAATATTGCAGAATATCACAAACGTCGGTCTATTGTAATTTACCGATAACTCCATGGCTCGAGTAATGTTCCTTGAGCCACCTGTGTAAGTGGGGCGACCCCTCTTCGCCGACTTTCTGTTCTCTGTATTCTGAGCGGCCTGTTTCTGCACAACGCATTAACATTTAGTTTTCTAATTAAGAAACACAAAGAAATAAATTATATCATAAATAATGAATTACATTTAAAATACATACCTGTTTGCGTTGGGAGTCGAAATAAGCGCACAATAGAGGCCATGTCTCTACGTCGACTCTCGCAAACGCCGGAGTAGATAGGAGAGCCGCTCTCTCTGCCTCGGGGGTCGCCATCCACAGGGAGTAGCAGTCGGCCTTCAGCTCATTCCTGTTGTATCGGATCTTGGCCTGCATGTTCTTCATCAGGCCATTGTACAGAGCATGAAGGTCGAGCACCCTCCCCGGGTGATCAGGATCGGCTACAGGCTGAAAATCGTAATCCAACTGAAAATACAAAAAAACATTGTTATTAGATTGCAAGTGTTAATAATAAATATATTGGATAGATCAAATGAAAATATATATTAATACATACCCGAGCCTGATCAAAGAAGAGGGCTAATGAGCGCTGGTGCTGCTCGCCCCACTCAACGTGAAGTGGATAGTTCTTCACGAGCCGGCTCTCGTCCCCCAAATACCGGCCGAACTTCTTGGCATGAGGACCGGTATAACGATAGTCAAGGGTAAAAAAAAAGGGGAATGCTGCCTCCCCCCTAGCTCTGTCAGGCCTCAGCCTATGGGACTGATTCGGGCCTCGAGTCCCCTTCTGGGGATGGGGAGGCCCTGCGTCTGCACGAAATATCAAGACAATCAATAATAAGACAAAGTTGTATTAAGAAATCAAGGTTAAACGAAAATTCAAGTGTGATATATACCTCCGGTGACTATCGCACGAGCCTGGGCCCGGGCAGCAGCACGAGCGGGACGATAGTTCCTCCGGTGAGGAACAACCGGGGTCCCGGATGCGGACGCATCCCCTCCAACTAGAAAATAAATATCGACGCTAAATTCCATGAAGTTCATATTTATTCTATAGAGAATATGTAAAATGAGTAAATATTTTAAATTTATTCATACTAACCTGCAGACGATGCGGAGGGTATGGAAGCGGCAGGAGTGGCCCCTGCGGAAGGTGTGGACGTACTACCTATAATTAGACAATTAAAAATAGATTATATAAGTAATTGCAAAAAGAATGTGTAGATCAATAATGCAACGTTCTAAATCAAAATGCATGCACTATAGGATATATAAACATACCCGCAGGTGCGGTGGTGTCACCACCTACAGCTAGACAATAATAAAAATTGCTAAGTAAGAGCAAAAGGAATGTGTGTATTTATGATATAGCATTCTAAATCAATATACATACACTATATGATATATAAACATACCTGGAGGAGCGGGGGTGGCCTCTGTCCCAGATGTGGACGCATCACCAACAACTAGACAATCAAACATTGACAATATAAGTAATTTTGACATAAACAGACATGAATATCTGTAATATTACATTCAAAATGGATATGCGTGTAGTATACCTGGAGATGTGGCAAAATCCACACGGAAGGAGGCATCCGAAGGGATCTCCGATCTGGGTGCAAGACAGGCCCTCTGAAGCTCCCTACGGAGCTCTCCGGGCGGCAGAACCGCTCTGCCTCTGCCTCTGCCGCGGCTGGAGCTCCTGCCGCCACTCGCTGCTCCCGACATCGTCATCAAATCTAGATAAATGGTTCGTGGACGCATTAGACAATCATTAAAAGTATTGACTATATATGTATAGAGCGTAAAATGTGAAGTAATAATATAACATTACTGATAACCTTTTTCGTTTCGTGGGCGCATCATACATATCTACTTGGATTTCATCGTCGATGTCATTTCTAACCCACGTAACTTCATGATCGGTCGAAGACAACCCGTCCTTCGAAACAGACAGTCGGAGCACTTTAAGCCTTCTCTCGTCTTCGTCCTCATCGCTGTCCTCGTATTCTGGGACATCGTAAACATCTCTGGGTTTCCATCGGCATACAACACTCCACCCCGGATGCTTCAAACACTGTGAATAGTATACTTGGAACGCTTGGTTCGGAAAGATAAACGGATCGTCCTGACCGTAAAATCGAAGTGTGTTCATACTGGTCAATCCATATTCATCTTTCCAAGTCCCAAGACTGCTTCTCCACCTGTCCGTATCGGTTCGCGGATCGTACCAAGTACACTGGAATATATAAAAGGGTTCTGATCGTCCGGGATAGTGGATGCCGAGTATACAATTTAAGTACCCATAGTAAATCACACCGTCCGCTCCCACCGTCGCAATCCTACTATTCTGAGTGGTTCTAGATGTTTCTATGTCCTTAATTTCGAATTTGTATCCAAGGACACCAAATCCTTTGTAATATGCAACCTCCATACTAGGAAATTGAGCTAAACATCTTGAATCACTCTCAAATGATGCTGATAAGTTCGGATCGTGGATCTAACAAAATAAATTTTACGACAAATACATAACGATACAAGTTTAGATTAAAACTGATAGCAATAAAATGTAATTCGAATAACTTACATGCTCTGTGACCCAATCACAAAAATTATCCTGATGGTATTTTTCCAAACGTTCTTCGTTCCAATCAGGATGCCCCTCACGTACCTCGTTAAAATGAGTTCTGTTTTCGACAAATAATTGTGACATTAATATTATGTCATTTCATACACACACAAACACAGATATAACAATTAATCCAAAAGAACTTACTCTCTAATTTGTTCAAGACATGCGCAATTAAGCAAGATAAACCGGTATATCTTGTTGATAAACATAGTGTCTACCCTCTTATACTCGGCTTTACCATATGGCCCGTCTTGAATTCTTCGTGGTCGGTTAAGCCTTGTCTCAATGTTCTCGTTCAGATAGCGGGAACAAAATGTGGTTGCTTCATCAAGAAGATAACCTTGCATGATAGAACCCTCTGGTCGATTTTTATTGCGTATATACTTCTTAAGAGTGTAAAGGTACCTAATGAGAATATGTTGAATAAATAAATACGGGCATACAGGACAACAATAAATTTATAAATTGCGCGAAACGAAAAATTACACGTACCTCTCGACGGGATACATCCATCGATATTGTACCGGTTCGGCTAGCTTCGCCTCAGTTGCAAGATGAACCGTCAAGTGTATTATGATATCGAAGAATGACGGTGGGAAAATACGCTCAAACTTGCAAAGTATCAACGCAATAGAATTTTCTAGTTTATCCAGCGTCGCAATCTCCAGTGTTTTAGTACACAACTCCCTGAAAAAACAACATAGGTCGTTGATTACTAGACCAACCGAGTCGGGGAGAGAAGTCCTGAGGGCTAATGGAAGAAGGTGCTCCACGATAACATGGTGATCATGACTTTTCAGCCCATCGATCTTGCCCTTCACAATTTTTATTTTCTTACTGAATGATCCTGAGAAACCTGTGGGGACTTTCAAATCATGCAACACCTGCATTGGGAAGTACAAACTTGCCCGGCTTACCCGCTACCGGTTTAGGGTGCAGTTCACTTCTTATTCCCCACTCTTGTAGATCCATCCGAGCATTCATGTTGTCTTTCGATTTCCCGTCTTTACACAGAAGCAAGTTAAGTATGTGCTCTGATACTCCCTTCTCTATATGCATGACGTCCAGACAATGACGCACTGAATTTATAGACCAGTACGGAAGCTTGAAGAAAATGCTTAACTTGTTCCAATATTGTGGTTTAACCTGTTTCGTCGGATCCATCCCGAAGGTCACGTTATTGTAACCATCCCATTTAGCAGTCACGTCCTCTCCGGACAATGGGGATGGAGGTCCAAGAAACTCCTGATGACCATCAAAGTGAACCGTGTCTAACCTATAAGGGTGGTCTAGAGGCAGAAAACGTCAATGGCCGCAATAACAAACCTTTCTACTAAAATTCAAAAATTTTGATGTTGTGTGTTCATGGCAATGAGGACATGCTTTGTGACCATGTACGGACCAACCTGATAGCATTCCATATGCAGGAAAGTCATTAATTGTCCATATTAAAGCCGCATGCAGTATGAAGGTTGTATTTGTGTTTGAATCATATGTCTCTACACCATCAATGAACAAAGTTTTCAGCTCCTTGATCAGAGGTCGGAGATAGACGTCGATATTGTTCCCCGGTGAGTTTGGTCCGTCGATAAGAAGAGGCATCATAAAGTATGATTGGTCCATAGCCAACCAAGGCGACAGATTATAAATTATCATTACAACGGGCCATGTACTGTGACTTCCAGCCATATAGTTGAATGGGCAGAAGCCATCGGTAGCCAGTCCGAGCCGGACATTGTGAGGATCGCTACTGAATATTGCGTGCCTCCTATCGAAATCCTTCCATGCCGGTGAATCTCTTGGATGACTCATTTTTCCATTTTCGCTTGGAGGAGCAAGGTGATGCCAAATCATTGCCTCGGCTGTTTTCTTGCACCTGAATAGCCTCTGTAGCCTCTGTGTTATGGGAAAGTATCGTGCTATCTTCACAGGTATATCAGGCTTCTTATCAGAATCTTTCGGCTTATACCTGGCCTCTCCGCATGTTGGACACTTTTTCAAATCTGAATTCTCTTTCCGGTACAACACACAATTTTTAGGACATGTTTGAATCTTCTCGCACTTTAGACCCAAATCAGACATTATCTTCTGGGCTTCGTACCAGCTTTCGGGCACATTATTTCCCGGAGGCATAGAATCTTTCAAGAACGAAAGAAGTATTGTGAACGACTTGTTGCTCCATCCATTTAGGCACTTAATCTGGAAAAGTTGGACGAATCATGAGAGGATGGAATACTTCGCATTCTCATAAATTGGTTTCCTAGCATCATTTATGAAATTTTCATATTTATCCGCACGCGGTTCTTTGACCGGAAGGAATGTCATCTTCGGTACGAATAGATTCACCTAGGGCAGCCTCTACCATATCCTCCATTTCTTCTGATGGAAATAAATTTCCGTCTCCTGCCGTATTACCGAATTCTTCTTCTTCTCCTGCCGCATTATCGTGTTCTCCTTCTTCTTCTACCGCATTACTGCATTCTTCTCCTTCCCCGTGATATTTCCAAGTTGAATAAAGTCTAGTAAACCCATGTTTTACAATATGAAGCTCTGCCAATTCTACCTTCTGCCAGTACTTATTGCCACATCTATCGCACGGACAGAGAATCTTCTCTATTATGATCTTATTAAGTGCGCGTGCAAATTCAAGGAAAGCAGCAACTCCTGCGACAAACTTAGGTTGCATACGTTGTTTTCAATCCACATACATCCAGTCCTTAACTCTGACGTACTCATGGGCCATGTTAGACTGAATAACATATAAATTGTAGGTTATGCTGACTATATTGAGAAATATAAGAACGGGATAGTTACTGACAAAGGAGAAAATCCGTGTATATGCTTTGTGTGTGCGTTTGTCGTTGAAAAGAATAAATTATCGCACGTATGTTAACCGATAGACGGGGACTAAGTTGCGCTTTTAGTTTCATATATGAGTATCGATGGGAATATGAAGGTTTCATATTATCATATATTACCCGAACATCTCGAATCGCTCTATAATTATGCGTTTGTATGTGTGTGTTCCGGCTGTCGGGGGTAGGCTTCTATCCCATTAAGAATGTATAGAGCGAACGCCCATCACTTGTGCTTTCAACCGTTTCGAGTAAATTTCGGCAGCACCTCCCCGCTGTTCTCCGAGTACACTGTAATAGAATAGATAATCATTTCAAAGCTGTGAAACAACGTTGAAATGAACATCTAATCTATCTTTGTACACGGAGAACCAGCGGAAAGGTACCGTCGAAATATCTCGAAACGGATGAAAACACAAGTGAATGAAGGCGTTTGCTTTATACATTCTTAACTTGTCCACACGGGACAAATCTATGGGTTACCATACGATTGAATTTTCTCGTCGCGTAGACTATACGACGGTTGTTAGTATCGAGCTATACTGTCCGATATTTAACAACCTTCGTATAGTTCTAGGTCACGACGAGCATCGCACGTATGTTAACCGATAGACGGGGACTAAGTGGCGCTTTTAGTTTCATATATGAGTATCGATGGGAATATGAAGGTTTCATATTATCATCGAATATCATATATTGGTTTTAACCCGAACATCTCGAATCGCTCTCTAATTATGCGTTTGTTGTGTATTCTTGTTGTATGTGTGTGTTCCGGCTGTCGGGGGTAGGCTTCTATCTCATTAAGAATGTATAGAGCGAACGCCCATCACTTGTGCTTTCAACCGTTTCGAGTAAATTTCGGCAGCACCTTCCCACTGTTCTCCGAGTACACTGTAATAGAATAGATAATCATTTCAAAACTGTGAAACAACGTTGAAATAAACATCTAATCTATCTTTGTACACGGAGAACCAGCGGAAAGGTACCGACGAAATATCTCAAAACGGATGAAAACACAAGTGAATGAAGGCGTTTGTTTTATACATTTTTAACTTGTCCACACGGGACAAATCTATGGGTTACCATACGATTGAATTTTCTCGTCGCGTAGACTATACGACGGTTGTTAGTATCGAGCTATACTGTCTGATATTTAACAACCTTCGTATAGTTCTAGGTCACGACGAGTATCGCACGTATGTTAACCGATAGACGGGGACTAAGTGACGCTTTTAGTTTCATATATGAGTATCGATGGGAATATGAAGGTTTCATATTATCATCGAGTATCATATATTGGTTTCATATTATTTATAGTTTACTTTATTTTATTTAATATTTATAATTAAATATATTGATAAATAATATTTGCAACAGAGAATCAAATTACCGAAATGCCCCATTTCATCTCCAAAGCTATTTATTTCCCCCAAAACCCCTCCAAAATCCCAAAAGAACCTTATCTATCTATATCAAAAAAATTGAAGCAGCAAGCAGTGCCATTTCCTTCTCTTCTTCCAAAACCCAGCTCGCCTTCAATCTCTCCAACTCATCCTAACCCTAACCCAGCCCCAGCCGAACCCCAACCCAACACCAAACCCTAACCCGGCCTAACCCTAACCCCAACCCAGCCCCAGCAGAACCCCAACCCCAACACCAAACCCCAACCGAACCCTAACCCTAACCCTAACCCCAACACCAGTCGTCGAACCCCAACCGCCGATCGAACCCGTATCCTAACCCTAATCCTAACCCTAACCACAACCAATACCTAATCCTAACCCTCATCGATCGCTGTCCTAACATCATTATAATAATGTTTAACTAATTACCTGTAGGCGACGACGGAGACGCAATCGGCGACGACGAGGGCGGTGGCGACAACGAGAACGGAGCACGGTGGCAACCACGAGATCACTGTGCAGGCGTGGTGACGACGATTCGGCTTGGATTCGGCGACGACGAGATCACTGCAGCGCGGCGACGGCGACGGAGACGCAATCGGCGACGACGAGGGCGGTGGCGACAACGAGAACGGAGCACGGTGGCGACCACGAGATCACTGCGCAGGCGTGGCGACAACGATTCGGTTTGGATTCGGCGACGACGAGATCACTGCAGCGCGGCGGCGACGACGATCTCGATTTGGGAAAATTTGGTTTCGCACGAGAATAAGAAAAAGAAATAATCAGCGTAGGGATCGATCTCTTAAATCCCTATTTATATGCCCCTACGGATATACCGTAGGTGCTTGGTTTGCAGCTCCGTAGGGGCAAACAGTACTTTAAGATTTAATAAATGTTAAATAAATATTGAAGGACCGTAGGGGCAACCGTTTTGCCCTACGGATTAATCCGTAGGGCCAAATTTTAACTGCCCTACGGATGTTATTATCCGTAGGGGCAACCCCTTATTTTACTAGTGGATAGATGATGAAAAGTGTTATGGTTTTAGCAATACTATAATATCTCTCATTCAGATGAGACTAGAAATACAGATCTAGTGAGACATTGCAAGATGAGATGCCTCTTCACTTGCGGTGTGAGAGTAAAAGAGTAAAAGAAAAAAGATGAGATGAGAGAGTCATGAGATGTGAGATTTTAGAATTTGTATGGTGTTAATGGAGTCCTTGTACTCGTGTTTTGTCATGAGGATGTAGACCAATTTGGCTGTCCATGTAGATCGGGCGTTATTTATTCTTCATGGTATGATTATGGTTGTGTTGCCTTATATGCTTGATGCGGTGTCTGGTGAGTGGGTCGGAATCCTGTCATATATCAGATCAATAAATTTTGTTGTACTGAAAAACATTGAGAATCAATTTTTTTAATTTTATTTTATTAAAATTTTGGGTAGTATGCATATTCAAAGGGAAACAATGATTTGTGTGCATAAGTTATGGACACACTTGGAACAAATTATAGCATTGTGCGTAATTTGCTGAGGGAGGCACATTACGATCGTTCCAATGCATTTTTACTGCAGAGAAGAACTACCCCAAGGCATATATATGTTGAAATCAATAGATTGTTGTCAAGCAAAAGGCAAATTTTATTTCGGACAGATACATCCACACATGTGAGAGCCTTGAGCTGTATCATGCCACGTAATCCAGAACCGGCCAAGGTCCCAATTATCATCCTACGGTTGCCTTCGTCCACATCATCAACGTTTTTCTTCTATCAAATGAAGTAGAAAACGGTACATGGATCTTTAACCAGGTTTGACACAGTTTTATCACCGACCGCTTATCTTTTGATGTAAATTTCTTAATCAATAAATTTGTAAGCATGTGTGTCATATCAAGCGTAAATTATCCTATCAGACCGATAAGAAAATATAACTTGATGGATTTTCTACAGGGGCTGGATTATCAAATTTGCCTTTTTTCCCCACCAGCCATAAAGTATTGGGTGCATGTTATATATTTTTTTAATGATATGATTGAAAGTGACACACAAGGTATATCATAAGGTATAAGGTATAAGGATGGCGGCCAGTCAAAAAAAACCACTAGCTTGAAATTCAAGGCATTTATAAAGATGTCAACATTTATATTGAAGACCCACGAGCCTGACACGCATCCTATGTAAATTTCTTGATCAATAAACTAGTATTTCTGCATGTGCTTTCTACCTGTTTATATTTTGAACAACATTTACACCGAAGATGTAAACTTTTTTTATCCTGAGCATTATTTGAAAATTTCTAAAAATGTCTATGGCTTTTCTAAATTTAAATTAAATGATTACGGTTAGTAGTAATATTAGAATTGAGAAATTTATGTGTTATATATACAAAACAAAATTATTTGAGTTTATGTATAAATTTGTAAGGCACGTGTCTTTTTAGGCTTTTGAGCATGAAAGAGAATGTGTAATGATTAATGGATGAGAGAGAAAAGGAGGGTTGTTTGACTTTTATTTTTTTTATTTTTTGTCTTATGTGGTGGATGAGGCCTCTCCAATTCTCATTTTTAGCCCATGGAATTTTATCATATTTTTCAATTTTTTTATTTTGTTGATTAATGATGAGTAATTTTAGTTATAATAATAGTAAAGATTTACTAAAATAGCTTTCTGGGTTTAATTGTGGATTCAGTGATCGCTGCAAGTGACGGTACAGCTTGCAATAATGCACATGCACTCTAGAGCTTTTCTGGAGCTTTCTCCTGCAGGTGACTCGGTAGCAAAGAAGCTCATACCAATAGCTTCATCCAAGTGGGTCCCACACTACGCGGCACCTCCATGGTCAACGCCAGCTAGTGGGAAAATCTCAAGCCCCCTCCCCGTCTCTCTCCTGCTTTCTCAATTTTTTTTTTTTAACTTTTTATAGAGTGAGAAAGAAATCACGCATGAGATGAGACTGGCTTAGGATTTAACCCCTAGAGAGCGAGACACGTCGCATTTTGTGATAAAAAAAAGGCCGGCACCGAAATCCATTTGACTTTCTCAGTTAATCCCCTATTTAGGCATCAACTCCTCTCATCTCCCCTCTCATTCAACCACCATAAACAATCACCGGAGCAGCCGCCGCCATCATCATCTTCTTCTTCTTCACAAAGCTATTCGGATCCTTAGAAAGCTCAACGGGGTTTCGGACGAAAATGGGTCGGGCGCCGTGTTGCGATAAGAACGGGTTGAAGAAAGGCCCATGGACACCAGAGGAGGACCAAAAGCTCATTGATTATATACAGGAGCATGGCCATGGCAGCTGGAGAACTCTTCCCAAAAATGCTGGTAATTAAGTTATTAATTAATCTGTTTATTTATTTCAGTTTTTTAAAGTTTGTTTGATGATCTATATATAATTAAAATTTATTTTCTTAAATTTGATGTACAGGGCTTTCAAGGTGTGGGAAGAGTTGTAGGCTTCGATGGACGAATTATTTGAGGCCTGATATTAAGAGAGGACGGTTTTCCTTCGAAGAGGAGGAGACTATAATCCAACTCCATAGTATTTTAGGGAACAAGTGAGTATTATACTTGATTTGTTACTTCATTTTAGTCTTGATTTGAATGATGAATGACTAGTGCAATAATTTCTAGAACAGTAGTATCTATTTTTCCTTGAAAATACTAATATTTATATATGGATGTTTTGAAAAGACATGGTCTCAACGATTGATTATTTTCCACATATGATTGCTTATTTATTGACTAGCGGCTTGAATTATTTTAAAATTAAAACATAATGTAAGTTAGCATATAAAATTTGTTTTTAGGTCTTGGAAAAACACAAATTTTTATTGAGATTTCATGATTATTACGTTTTGATCAATAAGAAAATAAAGGATCAAGAAAAACCTTTTACTCAATTGCTTTCTTCTTTTATGTTAGGTGGTCTGCAATCGCCGCTCGCTTGCCAGGAAGAACCGATAACGAGATAAAAAACTACTGGAACACACACATCAGGAAAAGGCTGCTTCGCATGGGAATCGACCCAGTAACTCACAGCCCTCGTCTCGATCTCCTCGATCTCTCCTCACTTCTCACCAATCCGGCGCTATTCCACCCGGCATCCCAATTCGACATCTCTGCACTCCTCGGCATCGAGCCATTAGTTAGTCCAGAGCTGTTGAGAATGGCCACAAATCTCCTATCCTCATCTCAATGCCAAGATACTACACAAGTTGGCCAAGACCCATTTCATCTCCAAAATCAAATTCAGCAAGTCCCATCTTGCACCACATCCAACTCGCAATTTTTCATGCAACCAGATGTGCACGATCAAACCAATGTATGGCAAACCAATGGCATGCAGTGTAATTATTCTGAAAATTTTGTGCATGCTACGACAAGTTTAGGCTACGAGAATTTGGAGCAATCAGTTCCTCAATTTGTATCAGATAACACAAATTTCTATTTGCCCAACAACCACAACTATACTAATATCATGACTACTTCGGTTCTATCGACGCCGGTTTCGAGCCCACCGACTCAATTGAACTCTTCGTCTACGTATATTAATAGTAGCACCGAGGACGAAAGAGACAGCTATTGCAGCGAACTTTTCAAGTTCCAAATTCCTGACTTACTTGATGTTAGTGAGTTCTTGTAGAATATAGAAAGGCTGAAAGGAGAGTGAATAAGAAAAGTTGGGCTGTTTTTTTGTAAATGTGAAACGATCATGTTGAGAGAATCCTTTGTGTTCATACTGTGAGATTAAAATATATCTGCCCTTTTCTTCCTGTCTAAGTCTTTTATTATCATTTTTTATAGTATAAAAATTAACCTTCTTTTTTGATCTTAAGTGCTAAATAAAAACTTATTATTTAAGTATATTCATTAAGAAACAAATATTTAATCACAAGATATTGGATTGAGATGTTTGAAGAGCACCGACGGAAAACCTAGATATATAAGGATCCGTACACTAATGAGTGATCAGTTGGTACGGACACTTTCCCTCTTAGGAAGAGTGTGGAATTGAATCTATGATCCCAAAGAGGGTTTGGGGCATATTTATGGGTCTCTTGGGTGGGTGGGTGTTGTGTGCTTAGGTTAGGGCTTACGGGCACTGCCAAACAAAAAAAAAAAAGATATGTACAAGTGAGAACTTTGAGGGTCACATGATAGATAAAGTTTATTAACTAGTTGCAATTGATTGAGATTTACCACTAATATTTTAAAGTCAAGTTTGGATTATTTATTCTCCTAAATACATTAAAGATAAAAAGAATAACTTGCTACTTGCTCCCTATAATTAGGCACTGGACCAAACATGCAATATTTGTCAATTGAAGGTTTTAAGATGATATGCACCATAATCATGCATGCTTTAATTTGGAAGCCATCAATATTGTTAATTCAGTCTCATTAAAAAATATAATTCTGGTAGAATACTGCACGCCATTTTGTTTTCTTAATTATTTGAGAACATATTGAGTTTGCTAATGCTTTACGGTTTGTTATATTTTTTCCTAAGAGATGATTCTTACAATTTCTTATCATTTTTCTTCAAATTTAATGAGGCTTAATTACAATCAAGGGATCAAAGAAGGGACTAATTGGCACTAATCTTAACATCTTTAAAACAAAAGGAATTATATATACTCTACATGTGCAACGACGACTATGGCACCATAGATAGTGACGCTAATCAATGATCAACCAAGAAATTGCTGGTAAATTATGCAATTATAGTCTTGACCGAAGGATATCATTGGATCACTTGCTCGAAGAAAACTTGTCGATTCATCATATTCCTCATCCACAATAATTCATGCAATAAAATGACAATTAAGTGAAGGATTATACATGTGTAATATTGTTATTTCCGAACGTGGTTAATGTATTTGTATCTTATATGACATACATAAATACCAATCGGTAAACTGCCGTATTAGAAAGCAAAGTTTGATATTGCAAAGACACGCTCCCCAAGTCGCATGCTACTTATAGAGATTAGTCAACCAAACGACAGTGGTTTTGAACAAGTGTGCATGATGCCAAAATGCTCCTTTGATATCAAGTTAATGTCTAAACTCTTTTATCCAGCCGCAATGTATGCAAAAAAGGAAAAAAAATACTGCACGAAAGTTTGGAGGGCTGAAAACAAATCTACGTAGCTTTGGTTCACAGGAAAGCATGCAGACCTTTATGTCCCATCTCAGACGCACGTTGACACGTGTCGCCAGATGTACGGCTCACGTTAGTTTCACGTGCTGCCAGGTGTCCAACTGCGCCTCACGTTTGCTCCAGCTTCCTTGGATCTCGTCATGGATTTATCATGGTCAAACCGTCTCGTGAGGAGCTGGGCCAATGGGGGTACGACACGTGTACTCAATCATTGAGCATGGCTCTTGGCCCTTGGGTGCTGTTGACCGTTGCTTTGCAGGTCAGAACTGGTCCGTACTAGAGCATGGAAAACGAGTAACCTGCAGTGTTTTGTTTTCTGGTTTTTTTACTACACACACATTTTTGTGGATGGCATCCATTTCATTTCAGGAATCGTACCGGCAATCTTTCATTTACGAGCATAGAATCGAACAAATAAAATTCTATATGGGATAGAATCATTAAAAAAAAGATACCGTGCTATATAATATGATGTTTGGTTATGATTAATTTAAGAAATAAAGTAAATAAGTACACTACTACAATGAGGGGTTGCCCCTACGGATACAAGAATTCGCACGGATAACTTTTTATTGCCCCTACGGTTTACTCCGTAGGGGTATTGTTTGCCTTTACGGTGCCCACCGTAAAAGCATAAATAAATTAAAAAATATTAAAATGCAATGTTTTTATTTGGCCCTACGGTGCGGCAAAAGAGAGCCCTACGGATTAATCCGTAGGGGTAAAAAAAGGTTATTTAAAAAAAAATAAAGCCAAGAATTTCCCACCGTCCTCCAAATTTTCGTACCAACCCGTGCCAAGTCAAAATTCCATGCACCTCGTCACCGCCCCATTCTCGTTGCCGACTTCCTCCTCCATCAGTGTCGATCGAGCTCGTCGTGGAGTTTCTATCCACCACCAATCGACCTCATCTGTAACAACCGAGTTCAGTTATAGCAATTTCTGTTTCCGTAATCATTTATCTGTGGTATTTTATTTATTTATCGTGTTTGGGTGTGAATGGTAGCTTACATTTTACATTGCATTCGACCCGACCCGTTTGCTTGAACTTGTTGTTTCATATTTATAGACTACCCTAGATTGTTAAATAGACACGAGCATCTCATGTATACTGCGTATTAACTTTTATTTGGCATCGCACACTTTATCATATAACATTTTAGATCACGTAAAATAAATTAAAATTGCATTTCATAGCCTGCATGATACCCCTAACCCTGTGGTAGCGTCCATGCATTTTGTTCTCGTCCCGTTCAGTGAAACGGACGTGTTTGGAAAGCTACGCGCACATACGTGCGTCCGTTCTTGGGGGTATGCATTTTAGTTACATAATCATTCATTTTAGAATTTGGAAGTTGCACATAGTTTTCGTATTTTAAATCTAAAATTTTAGACCCGACCCGGGCGCATTTTGAAATATTTTATATTCCGCTAAAATTCAATTATTTAAATTTTAAATTAATTATAATATTTCTTTTAACCGCTCAGTATATTTTCTCAAACCAATTTAAATCTTTTAAAATTTTTCCTAATAAAATCAAATCCCGACTCTCTCCCTTTCCCCACGAGCCAATCAATTTTCCCTTTTACATTGCGCCGGCCCCACTCAAATCTCTCTTTCTTTCTTTCTCTCTTCTCCCTCTTTATCTCAGCCGCAGATCCCATTTTCTCTCTCTCCCCACTGCTGTCTCTCTCTCTCTCTCCTCTTTCTCTCTCCTCTCGCGCTCTCTCTCACTCCTCTCGCGAACACTGTGTGTTTCTCGAGTCGGGTCACCACTTCCCCGCTACCGTCACTTCCCTTCCCTCCTTTCTCTCTTCTCTATTTTAACAGCCCCTGCCTCGCCACGAGAAACCCATGCAAACTCCGCCGCCTCCTCAACCCTAACCCTAACCTTAACCCTAACTCCTCTGCTCTCGACCTCACTCCTCAACCCCCGTCAACACCTTCCTCATCTCCTCGTCACCCTCATCTCCACCATCTCCTTCTTCTCTCCTCTCCTTTCCTCCCCCGAAAACTCAAGAAACCCAAACCCTAGCTTCTTGTCCTCGTCGCCATGAAACCCACCGTCGACGACCTCACCCCATTCTCCTCTCTTCCTCATCTTCCTTCTCTTCTCCTCCTTCTTTTCTTTTCTTCTTGAACCCTACACCAACAGAGCCAACCTGCACACCCAAACCCTAACCGAACCCTAGCAACCAACCCCTTCGCCGGAGCTCCGTTCATCACCGTCGATATCTCCACCCCTCTCTGCAAATCCATTGAGCATCCCTTTTCTTCCCAATCTCTTCTCCCTCTTTCCTTTCTTCTCTTTCTTTCTTTCTTTTCCTTGCTTAAATTCTTAGTTATATGTCTTTTGTAGATCGCCGGAATCGGGTCGTACCGTCGACGATACCGACAACCCAGCGAGCGAACCTGACCCGTGTGATCACCTTGTGTGTTGTTTGGATCCGTTCCGTGTACCGTGCGCGCGTCGCGACTTTTTCCGCCGACGTGTGACGTTCCGTATACCCGTTTCTTGATCTGTCGAGGTAAGTAAAACTTGCTGCATGCTATTCATAATATTTTATACTTATTTAATTTCATAGTAAACCTGTAGATCAAATCTAATGTCACGTGTTCCAATTTAACATTTCGATGTTCCGTTTATATCATTTTAGATCTAGAACATGAAAATATATCATGTTGCATATTAGATTACAATCCATTGTACCCATGACCATATTTGAATCATATAATGATTATTTGTACAGCCCATAGTACTCTTTTAATTGTTTATAACCTTTCGGACACCTTTTGCGTCCATTTAGCCTATTATTTATACAATTGCATCCCTAGATCATTTAATACATAATAAGGTGATTTAAACATCCCATATTTGATAAAGTGCATTTTAATTAGTGATGGAACTATAACCTTAACCCAAATCGATAACTGTGCATCCATATGTTTAATCTGTACCTATTTGCATACCACATTATAATGTTCCATTTTATTGTTCCATTAGTACCCCATACTTGTTTTGGTATACCCATGCTTACTATAGTTTGATTATGAGCACCCATGTGACGTTTGTGCACCCCTAACATGACTTGATATACCATTATTTGACACGACGTGATACCGTGCACTTCTTTACATGACATGATACCTATATACTACCTGACTTGACCTGTTGTACCATGGCTTTATCTGTTACCTGATCTTGTTACTAATGCCAACAAACCTGACCTGTTGTCCCTACGAACATTTCTTGTTGTCTATCCAGACAAACCTGTACCTGCCTGATCCTGTGTTGGCATTAGCTCCAGATTATTTAATACCTGACTTGAACATATATAATTTGGGGGTATGGGGAAATCAATGATGAAGCCTGACTTGTAACTCGACAGTTCGATACCTTTACTGATCAGTTTTAGAGGCTAGGCCAGCCTTGGGATGCTGCTGCTGACATCATTCATCGTTACATACTACCCTTTTAGTGCCTAGCGGCATGTCTCGGCTTCAGTCCGAGAATCTTAACCGTGGTCCCGGGCACGCACGGGATACTATTAAGTTACATCGATAATTCATCAAATTGATTTCAAAGACTTGAGAGTAGTTAACACAATAGACCAGTTTAGATTACTCATTACACATTACCCTCACTGTCCTTACTTATATCACTGTTATACCTGTTTTACCATTTATGATCATACCTGCATGTATTATTACCCCTGTTTATGGTATTGCTTGATATTATGACGCACTGACGTCTGGGTTTTGCATGGCCCAGATTCTTTACCTTCGCTACAGGCCGAGCAGGAGTATTTCAGTCAGCAGGCTGAGCAAGGAGGAATTGTTAGTAGTTAGTTCATTTTACTTTCGGTATTTTCATTCCTGATGTGATCCCGCATTATGGGACGTACATTCCAGTTTATTCTTGTATTGGATCTTTTGCTTCCGCATTATTTTATTCTTGACTCGTTTTATTCTGGCTTATGGACATGTATTAGATAGTTTATTATTTGTTTAGCATGGTTGGCTATGTCACGTGCCTATCTTAGCGTACTCTGGGAAGCGGGGCGTGACATCATCGCCGTCTCTACCACTTCGAGCTCCATTTTCCCGGCCTCCTCCATCTCGTCAAAGCCTTGCTCTCCACCTCCTCGAAGAACTTTACTCGTCGGTCGGTCTTTGGCAGATGTGAGTTAATTTAGATTTTAATTTATAATTTTGTTGTTTTTAATTGGTGTTATTGTTATTGATTTTAGGGTTAGGGTTATAGGGCCGGGTTAATTGTCACATCCCGCTTCCCTAGATGCGCAGACTATGGCACATGACAGAGCCAACCATGCTACCTGTGGCTAGAAAATATCCCTCCATAGTCATATTACGGCTGTCTATAGGATATGAAGAACGGTAAAATATAAAATCTATCTAGTACATGTCCATTTGCCACAGTTAATAGAGTCATGGAAAATGCATAAGCGAAAACGAATCAGATCCAATAAACAATATCTGAAACTTGTCCCAATATAGGCTCACATCAAGGAAATAAAACCGCGGAAATAAACTAAACTAAACATTTCTAAATACACGATCAATTCTTCATCGCCCGTCTTGATGTATAAAGTATTCTCAATCTGCCTGCGACAAAAGTAAAGGAACTGGGCCATGCAAAACCCAGACGTCAGTGTGTCATAATACCAACATAACAGTGATAACCAGGATGTAACGATAAAAATAAACATGAATGTAAAAAAATGACATGGATAGGAAACAGTGAGGTATGTGTATGTATGTGATGTGTGATGTGTAACCTAAAACCGTACTTCTAGGTTATCTATTCTAAAAGTTTTCAAAATTAATTAATGTAATTCTCATCGTAACCCAACAGAATATATCCCGTTTATTCCCCATGAGATCACGGTAACAGGATTTATTCCGTAACGTCCGGAAAAACGGCAAACAAGATTATTCCGTAACGCCTGGAAAAACGGCAAACACGGCAAACATGATTATTCCGGAACGTCCGGAAAAACGGCAAACAGGTAATTATTCCGTAACGTCCACAAAACGACAAACATGTAATTATTCCGTAACACCCGGAAAAACGGCAAACATGTAATAATATTCTCTTGAATTACGTTTCAGTTACATTCTTGATTTCTCCTTTATCCCTAGGTGTGTGTTCAAGTTAGGTATTGCCAATATAAGTCTAATGCCAATACAGGATCAGGTATGTACAGTTCTCGTCTATGCAGACAACAAGTCACGTTCGTCAAGACAACACGTCAATATCATTGGTATTAGTAACAAAATCCAAGTAACATGTCAAGTAGTGTGTCGTGAACATATCATGTGATGTATATGCATTAAATAGATACACAAATAGGAAACTGTAACGAATATTGGAACACGGTTAATGCACGGATGCACATGAATCTATCTGTAATAACCATTATATATCCATTACCAAGTATGATGCAAACTAGATAGCATGCTGTACTGATGTAGTAGTATAATGATATCATGATGTTCCGACATGCAATAAGATAAGATATTATCAGTTTGGATACAGACGGATGCTATAAAACTGTAAATTGGTAATATTTGCTGAATATTAAAACACATGCACTATTATTTATTAAATAAATTTTGATATAATAATATTAACATGGATAACATATTCAATCCGATTAATAACTATAAAAGTGGTATTGATTAACCATGAATAAGAAAGTCCCGTTCAGAAATTCAGCGTCACCATAATTTGTAGAATAGCTTATAAATAACAAACTTCCTCCGAAAGGGACGTGTCATATACCAATACAAAAATAATTTAATAAGATTTTCATTTTTATAAGTTAAAATATCTCAGGGGTTTCCTACAAAAAGTTATGAACATTCGAAATTGAAAGTTTGCTGCTGGAATTTCCCTGGGTAGCAGTTAAGAGGTACTTTCATTTACAGTTTACTTTATTTAAACAATTTATTTTGCAAGTAAATATTTTATAAGGGTATAGTTTTCTGAGTTAGTTTCGTAACGAACTAAAGAACTTATGCTAATGATTTTTCTATAATTTATAACGAATTTTATAAGGTAAAGTGTACGGTAAATTTCAGATTTGTCGTATCCGCTTTGCAACGACGTTTCATGTGTAAACTATAATATTTTCAAACTATATTTTGTAACGTTATAAAATGCAGATTATAAAGTAATTAATGATAATAATAAGAAATATTACGACAATATATATATTTATAAATATAATTATAGAATGTCGCAGGTTGTAAACTTGCATATATTGTATATTATAAAACTGATTAACGTTAAATAAGTACGGTGTATAAATTATATAGATATAGCTGTATAATAATAATAATAATAATAATAATAATAATAATAATAATAATAATAATAGTACAACAAAATATAAGTAAATTATATAAAACATAGCATGCAGTAAGTTGTAAACTTGCCTCGAAACAAATACGATGAACGGAAGCAACATGACGCTATACAAATCAACATCAAGTTTTGATGGCTTGGTTAAGGTTCTAGAATATGGCTGGAGTTGCGTCGGAGAGAATAGATGTGGGTTTGAAGAACGAAGAAGGAGAATATATAAATTGATGAGGGAAAGATATGTTATGTGGAGAGAGAGAGAGAGGTTTTGTGTTTAATATTAATATACATAATATAGTTTAAATTAGGTTATAAATATATATCAGTTTTAATGTAAATAGATAATATCAAATTACAACCAATCTCCACCAAAATCTCATCAAAAATATATTCTGGAAAATAATTCACATATGTAAACTTCTTAAGCATAATACAAGAATATATTTTAAATAACTTATACTCCTAACATAAGATTTAAAAGGATTCTAAAAATATATCTAGATTTAGTAAATATTTGATATTAGATATCTTGAAATTTAAACTTAAAAGATAAAAGCAAAATTAGATATGGGATGGCAACCATATGATGACAGTTAACAAAATATATTTTATTCTTAACTTGTGGCTATTAAAAAATATGCAAACACAAAAATATATGATACATGTATATAGAATCTAGATGTGCACAGATCCTCTGTACTAGCAAATATATGACGTAATCTTGAATCATAATGTGTTTCAAGCATGCGGGTCGGGTTGGATACTAATCACAGTTACCAAATGCACTATTCGCACCCAAAAACAATAATAAACAAGAAAACTGTCGCAAGATCCGAAATTCCCCAAATAAAATTTCGTATAAATGCATTAGGGTGTTACATTATACCCAACTACAAAAGAATTTTGTGCTCGAAATTCCCAGAACAAGAAAAGACAAGAAAACACGGATTTAAGAAAAGAGATGTAGAAACTTCTGTCGGATCTCGTTTTCACGTTCCCAAGTAGATTCTCCGTGTGAACAATCCCCCCATGAAACAAGTACTAGAGGGATAACTTTGTTCTTGAGGACCTTGTCTCGTCGATCCATTATCGCCATTGGTCGCTTTTGATACGTTAAGCCTTCTCTTATTGTCAGCTCCGAGTGATTTAGGACGCACGTCTTATCTTAAACGTACTTGCAGTGTTGAGATATATGAAACACATCATGAACACTCGTCAAGGATGGTGGTAAAGCCAATCGATAAGCTACTTCTTCAACACGCTCGATAATATCGAAAGGCTCTACAAATCGAGGACTAAGCTTGCCTTGACTACCAAATCGAATCACTCCTATGGTCGGTGACATCTTCAAGAATACAAGATCACCAACTGCGAACTCCAAAGGTCTTTGTCCTGTATCAACCCAACTTTTCTGTCGATCTTATACCGCCTTCATATAATTTCGGATCACGTTGACTTTCTCCACTGTTTGCACAATAAGATTCGGCCCCAACAATCTTCTTTCTCTAACATCGTCCCAACAGACGGGCGAGCGACACTTATGACCGTATAATGCTTCGAATGAAGCCTGTTGGGGGTCAAAAGTTATACCCTGATTGACGAAGTCAAAGTCAATCAACCCCCAAACCAAGTGGGCCCAAGACCAACTCAGGACCGAGCATGGAAGGGACCGACCCCATGACAAAAATAATGAAGCAATAAATTAGTTTAATGTAATTCTTTTTTTAGGAATAAATGTATGTAAAATGGGCAAAAAGCCAAAATTTTGTAAACTCCATGGCTTATGCGCAAAAAAAGATAAGCACATAAGGCATGGGGTGGCACAAGTGGCATTTGGCAAAGCCCAAGGGGCTATATGTAAAGTGTGTAGTCTATAAAGGCAAACATGATGAAAAAATCAAAACAACTTTTTCATTCTCTCAAAAAGGTCTAGAGTTCCGTGCCTCCTTCTTCCTCAAGGTTCTAAACCTTATTCCTTTTTATTAAATTAATTCAAGAGTTTCGCTTTTCTTTTCCCTAAAAGGTATAGTTTTCATCTTGAAACCCACAAAGGGGAGCTCATATCTCCCATCAGATCTCTAAAATAGGAGATTTTTAAGTCTCACCTCCTTTTTCTCCAAGATCCATCCAACAGAGAAGAGAAAGAAGGAGACCCATATCCAAAAATTCCACTTTGGAAAGATCCAAAGCTCAAGGGAGAAGAAAGGGGTCCCCTTTCATCATCTCCAAAACTCTCTTAGGAGTTTAACTCCAAAAAAAGAAAAGAAAAGAAATAAAATAATAAGTCCCTTTTTTCTAGGAGTTTAACTCCAAAAGTCAACCAGAAAGTACCACTCCCTGTGCAGGGGCTAAGCCCCTCCTCCTTTTTTAGGAGTATAACTCCAAAAGTCAATCGGGAGTATAACTCTCAGTATAGGAGTTAAGCCCCTTTTTCCACGGGCGCCAAGCGCCCACGTGTAAGGCGCGTGATCCGCTGGCGCCCAGCGCCCACGTGTCATGCACGTGACCCGCCCGCGTGCAGGGCGTGTGAACCGCTGGCGTCCAGCGCCCACGTGCGGGATGCGTGACCTTCTAGCGCCTAGCGCCCACGTACCACGCATATGGCCCGCTGGCGCCCGGGGCCCACGCGCCACTCACGCATCCTTAGGACGCTCCTCACCTCTCTTTTTCCCTCATGCTTCACACTCAAAACACATTTCCCGTTAGCAAAAATTTCTAACGGAGCGCTGCCCCGCACCCCGTAAGGGGCTGCTAACTCCCTTGACCCCCAGCCCGTTATCTAGTAGCGAGACCCTTGTAATCTCTGCGAGGCCCCCATTATGCCGAAAACCCCTCAAGACACACATACACACACTGCACATTGAGTTCGCATGTCTAGTCTAACCCATCAATCGGAGGTTCCCTCGCTTCAAAAGCGAGGGGTAATTAACGGCAGCTTAGTCCGCGGCTGCCGGAGTTTCGGATCCCCACAATCAATAAACCCTGGCCTGTCCCAGGCAGAGAGAATCTGTACATGCCTGACAAGCGCATGCATTCCCATCTCAATAGGGTGACGAAAAACACCCTACAGAGCCATCTGTATAGTCTCTTGAAAACTGTTATTATAAGAAAACTCCACCAAGTGTAAATGATCCTCCCATGAACCATTGAAATCTAGCATGCATGCTCTCAACATATTTTCAAGAGTTTGGATTGTTCGTTCAGACTAGCCATCTGTCTGCGGATGATAGGAGGTGCTAAACTTCAATCGAGTCCCCCAAACATTCCTGTAGACTCCTTCAAAAGTGCAATAAAAATCGGGTATCACGATCGGAAACGATGCTCACAGGTACTCCATGCAATCTCATAATCTCCTGCATGTACCGTTCTGCTAAAACTTCCGTCGATTGACCAACTTGAAACGATATAAAATGAGCTGCCTTGGTCAATCGATCAACAATCACCCAAACTACATTATTGCCCTTTGGATTTCGCGGTAAAGCTTTCACGAAATCCATGGTTATATGTTCCCACTTCCATTGAGGAATCGGAAGTTGACGTGCGTCGTATCACGTCAAGATGTTACCTTCCGCAGATCTGCTGTCGAGTGACGATGGACGGCTGAGATTGATTTGGAGGTTGACTCCGGAAGCGTGTGGGTTCTCAATGGGTTTTAGGTTGTGGTGGCCGAGCTACCTGCAAGGAAGTCCCGGGGTGGTTGTACCACCGAGGACCCTCCGACGATCAAATTAGACCGGATATTTGAGCAGAGTAACAGCCTAGTGGAGAGAAATTCGACTTACTTGATCCATCTGGAGAGGGGTTTATATAGTGGTGGCAACAAGTAGGCAGGCGCGGGAATTACGCCGGCCGTTACGCTCCCGGCGTCACGCCCGCATGATAGGCGGGATCTCCCATTAATGGCGAGACAGGCTCGTTAATGGGGGATCGTGATGGCGTGGAACGTGGGACGTGGCTGGCGGATATCTCGCGTATGGTGAGATTTGCGGAGGTGAGGCGGTTGTGCCTGCGATAGGAGCCGTCGGTTGGTCGATGTGACCGAGGAATATGAGCTCGGCGGGAGGCTCGGGACTGGCGGGAGGCTCGGGGACGGGCGGGTGGCCGAGGTATCTAGGTTCTGCGGTAGCCCGGAGACGAGCTGAGAGGGCTATGGAGGCCACTTGTGCGGGGGCTCGGAGGTGAGCCAACAGTTGTTTGTAAGGCGGGCACAGGAGTTGTGTGGTTGGTCACAGAGGGTCGGCCACGTCCAAGGGTCACAGACCCGGGTGTTCTTCCGACGTGCTGTTCTTGGTCTTTCCTTGCGGGCTTCGGGACATGTCATCTGCCATGTGTCACAATCTGGGAGATCACTGATATCGATCATCATCATTAGCCCCCCACACTCGTCCCAACCTGTTCAAGGGTAGGGTCGAGGGTGGTCTGCCGGGTCACCCGAGGTGAGCTCCTTTTCGTAGATATCGTAAGCGTGCGATCCCAGGCAATTAGCTGCATTTTCTTGACGGCGTCAGCGGATCAGGGGCCAGATCTCGCATTAAAGAGGATGCACCGGATCGTGTGTACATGCACCGAAGCGACTACCCACGTGTCTGGTGCTGGTTGGCTGACGCGACAGGCCGCAGATTTTCGGCGTCCGATGGGGTACGACCAATGCGCGTGCGACAGGTGGAGCGATGGTGGCCGTCGAATGCGACGAGTCTTTCGGCGAGAGATGACCGTCGCCGTTGGATGTGTACGCCGACATCTGTAAATAGAGGTGGGGTCCCTATCTGGGCCCATACCTCTTCATAATTTCCTCGTCCAGAGTCTCGTTAGCTCGGCGCTCTCCTTCTTAGGTCGGATCTCTGCGTTTTCTCTTCCGAGGACTCATCCTCTCCATCAGGTTAGATGTCTTCCTGTGAAGAGTCTGTAGAAATAGATCGGGTAGAGTTTAGGGAGCCCCCTTGTAGATTCTTCCCCTTTATCTTCTGCTCCTTCTTCTTCTTAGTTGAGGTCGTTTCCCCCTTTGGCAGAACAAATGGACCGATCTAGGATTCTTGATGCCCTCGGTGCCCTATCCCAGAAGAGAGCCGGGGAGGCGTGGCCGTGCCTTGGGTTGACCCAGGTTCCGCACCAAGGGAGTCGCCGGCGACGAGGCCATCCGCCTCGACCCGAGCCCCCAATGATTGTCGCGGCAGCGGCCAGAGGTGTCCGTGGGTTCCCGAACCCCGGACAAGGGAAGCGAGAGAGGATGAAGACGAGGTTCCTCTTAAGAAGAAGAAGACGGTTTCTCGCGCGCCACCGACTGAGATTCCCGAGGGGATTCCTGTGCAGGAGGGGGACGCCTGTTTTGTATTCCCATCCGGGCTTTCCGTTGCTGCTGGCCTGCTTGCTGATATGGAAGAGTCGGCCGGAGGCAAGATTCCGTGGGGGACCCTGAGGGCCCAAATGGCAGCTATAGCTCAGGGGGTGGTGCAGGTACGTACTCCCTTATGCTTTATTTTGAGTGCCCTTTTCTCAGTTCGAGCGTCTATAAGTCTCTCTGCTGTTTCTCATTAGGTCTTTTAGCACCGCGCCCTCGTTGCTCGCATGGAAGCCGAGGAGACCATCTATGCTATGAGGTTGGTGGGGGAGCTTTCTTCGGAGGCCGAGGACCTACGACTCGAGCTGCGTCTGGAGAGGGAGAGGATGGCCGACCTCGAAGCCCAATTGGCCGCCGGGGAGCTCACCGTCTCAAAGTGCCGGGAGTCCTATCGCCGGCTAAGTGAGTCACACCGAGCCATCGAGGCTAAGTTGGCGGAGCTGGTCGATCTTTATGCAGTAGTGAAGAGGGCGAGGGATGCCAGCAGACGGGATGCCGAGGCTGCGCTTCAGGCGACGAAAGTTGCCGAGGTTCGAGCTCGAAAGGCGGTGGTCGATTACAAGGGGTCGGACCAGTTTTACGTCGATCTCGGCGAAGCCTCTGCCATTGTATGGCACGAAGCTCTTGACGCCGTCAAGACACAGTTTCCGGAGTTTGCCGACGGTGAGCTCCGCGCTTGGGTCCAACTTTCGGTGGTCATGCCTCCGTCAGATGGTGACGAGGAAGGTGAGGTTTAGGCGGGGCCTGCGGCCTGAACTTTTTGGCTTTTCTATTTTCTCTCTTTTTTTTATGTCTCTGGGCAATTTGGTAAGGCTGGGGAGCCCAGAGTACCTTGTAAGAGATTTTGGAAGTTTGAATGAAACTTAGTCTTTTCCTTCTGTGTGACAATGCTTTTCCTGTGTGAGTACTTGAGCTTGTCAGTTCTGACCTCGATCAAGCGTTAGGCCGCAGATCGATGACCCATGTTTTAGATAACGATCACCCTTCGAGTGCTCGTCGGTTAACTGCTGTGAAAGAAGGTCGGTGTCATCCAGCCTCCAGAGTCGAGGTGGTGATCGTTTACTTAATCAATTTGGAGGAACCTTTGTTGCAGGAAGGTCGGCGCTTTCAAAATAATTGGCCGAGAATTGTTGCTGCTCGGGGCCTCTTGGCGAGGGCTTTGATCCTTAGTGCGGGTTGGGCCGTAAGAAGCATACTAAGGATTGGCCGAGCAGGGTAGCTGCCCGGTGCCTCTTGGCGAGGGCTTGGATCCCTGGCATCATGGGGTAGTGAATCACCAGCCGGGGATAGCCGAGCAGGGTAGCGCTCGGTCGCCTCTTGGCGAGGGATTCGATCCCTGGCGTTGTGGGGTAGGGAACTACCAGCCGGGATAACCGAGCAAGGGCGAGCCCGGTTGCCTCTTGACGAGGGCTTTGATCCTTAGCGCGGGAGGGGCCGTAAGGGGCCTGCTAAGGACGGACCGAGCAGGGTTTCTGCCCGGTGCCTCTTGGCGAGGGCTTAGATCCTTAAGGACGGGCCGAGCAGGGTTACTGCCCGGTGCCTCTTGGCGAGGACTTTGATCTCTGGCGTTGTTGGTAGGGAGCTACCAGCCATGGATAACCGAACAGGGTTGCTGCCCGATTGCCTCTTGATGAGGGCTTTGATCCTTAGCGCGGGAGAGGCCGTAAGGGGCTTGCTAAGGACGGGCCGAGCAGGGTTACTGTCTGGTGCCTCTTGGCGAGGGTTTTGATCCTTAAGGACGGGCCGAGCAGGGTTACTGCTCGGTGCCTCTTGGCGAGGGCTTAGATCCCTGGCATCGTGGGGTAGGAAACTACCAGCCAGGGATAACTGAGTAAGGGCGAGCCCGGTTGCCTCTTGATGAGGGCTTCGATCCTTAGCACTGGAGGGGCCGTAAGAGGCCTGCTAAGGACGGACATGTTAGTGTATATGCCCTAGAGGCCATTACTGTATCATACTAGTTTGTATATTACTTAATGGAAGCTTGGGATATTCACCTTGTATATACAATCTTGCTCAAAATAGTAGTATGCTACTTGGTTTGTTTCTACTTCAATGTGTACATGTGTTTATTTTAGTATATCACCTATGCACATTAGTGGAGCCCTTAGGATCTTTGCTTGATTACCAGCGTTGTGATGGCAGTCACACTAGTGGGGGCTGGGTAATCTATAAGCACATCCTTATGCAGGTCCCTAGTCGCAGGACTATCGAGACAGGGCATCGATACTCCGGAGTAGACTACCGCATGCGCTTCTCATCCCAGAGTGGGAGATGGTCTGTCCCACAGCCATCAGTACGTCGTACTGGAGATAGTATGTGGGTGCTCGTTGGGTTACGAGTACACTGGACAGGACTCGTCGGGAACTGACCGGTTGGTATTATACCTATCATCAGTTATCAGTTCCCAGGTGACATGAGTACAGCTTAGTCCGCTGACTTGACACTGTCACTTCGCCTCGAGTGTGTTCCCACTGTACTTTGATTACTACCCTACCACGGCTCAAAGGAGTCGTGCAAACAGGTAGTAGTTGGGTGCAGTCCCGAAGCACTTGGAGGCAGTGACGGTTAGACAGGATTCGTCTCTCCCGGTATTAGGGGTTGACATCGCGCTGTGTCTAGGAGAGCCATTACACGAGTAGTCCCTGGCCAGGGCAAGCGAGATATATTGGTAGGCTTCCAGTGTTATCTCAGGGTGTTTTGGGCTTCACTCCGACACGACTTGTACCGCTATTAGGGGACTGACGTTTACCGCCCCCCTAGGCCCGCCATGCGATGTATCAGACGAACAGACCGGACTGTACGGAGACTGTCACATTCAGGCTCAGTAGGAGTTCAGATGGGTTTCACCTCGTCAGTCTTCTTGTCGGCATCTACCTGGGGACCGTTACGCACAGCTAGTGCCGCTTGCGGTCTGTGGTTAAACCCACTGCTAGCGTAATGTCGAGTCTTTAGAGTCCCACACAGAAAGCTATTCGCCTTTAGGCAAAAGAGTAGAGGTCGCATGGTTTTGCGACAGGTCGCATGGTTTTGCGACAGGGTTCGGTCACATCCGTGCACTTATGCACGTACAGTGTCCGGACAGTTAACACTAGCGGGCTTTGGTTTAAGCCAGATCCTAGTGTACGTTTTGGGATTGGTTTTATCCAGTATGTATTCGTGTTCCTCGGAACGCGGATGCGGGTGTGTATGCACAGTTGACGGAGAGACAAAGGCAGAGGATTCTCATTAGGGTTGTTGACCGTTGACCGTTGACTATTGACTTTTTGCTCAATCCTAATAAGAATATGATATGTAATTAACAATAATATTAATTAAGTATTATAGTGACATGGTTGTTGAGGGGTTGACTTTGTTGACTTTGTTGACCGGTTGACTAGGTTGGACTAGTTGACCATCATGATGACAATGGCTATCATTTCATGGCAAAGACTTTTGCTTGCTTGTTCTCTTGTGCAAAATGAGTGCATGAAATGATATGGCTATTGTAGCTTAAACCATCACTGATACTTGATTGCTATTATGGGTTATGATGGTTTTGGATTATGAGAGCCAAAAGAGAAAAGTCTTTCTCATTCTTTCATTTCTTTTCTCTCTCTTGTGTTCTTGAGCTCTCATCTTCTTCCTCTTGCTCTCCCTCTCTTTAGTCTATGGTTCACTTGTCTCATGTGTTGAGAACCAAGAACCATAGAGAAAATCGCAACACACTCTCCTCTACTCACTCTAGTTCACAAGGTTTAGCAAACCGAGTGAACTAGTTTCTTCAAAGTTCGAAGAAGAAGCCAAAGGTAGAAACTTTCAGGTGGATCGATCTTCGGCGCAAGGAGACGACGGGGTGAAGCCGATCCGGAAAACCATCGAGGCTTGAAGACGAAGGAGTTCAAGAAAGAAAGGTATAACCCCCTAACCGAGTAGTTAACAACTCCTAATTAGGTTGTTAGTTAGATGTTTAACAAAGATCCGGTTTTGAGTCCATGTTACCGCCTCTAGAAAAATTGTTTTTCACCAAATTCCGCATGCCCGAAAGTACCGGGAGAGGTAGCATGGACTTACAGGACAAAGCAGGGTAGCCGCTCGGCTGCCTCTTAGCGAGGGCTTTGATCCCTGGCGTTGCGGGGTGGGGAACTACCAGCCAGGGATAACAAGGCAAGGGTGAGCCCGGTTGCCTCTTGGTGAGGGCTTCGATCATTAGCGCGGGAGGGGCCGTAAGAGGCTTGCTAAGGACGGACCGAGCAGGGTAGCCGCTCGGCTGCCTCTTGGTGAGGACTTCGATCCCTGGCGTTGCAGGGTAGGGAACTACTGGCCAGGGATAACCGGGCAAGGGCGAGCCCGGTTGCATCTTGGCGAGGGCTTCGATCCTTAGCGAGGGAGGGGACGCAAGAGGCCTGCTAAGGATGGACTGAGCAGGATTGTTGCCCGGTTACGCCGGGATTCGCCTGACCCTCCCGACATGTGAGCATCGGGAAGGGTAACAGTCATGGATGACACGTGTCAGGAACGTATGGGGGAAGGCAGAACGTTTCGGGAAGCCGTGTCAGTTTTGCTACGTGGCATTGGAGTAGTTGCTGCGATTCCTAAGATTCGTGCCGGTACATGCGAGAATCCGGGTCCTTGAAGATTCTGTTTGAAGTTATAAATAAGGAAGGAGGTGGCAGCTCCTTCGGCACCGCTTACTTTCGAGATGACTGGGCGCGTGTATTTGATCGAGGAGATTATCACCCTTGGTGATGTCTCCTTGTACGACCAATCTCTGGCCGAGGAGGAGTACCGGAGAGTGGTTCAGCGCCTCGAGGATCACTTCAGCCGGCTTCTCCCTCATAGTTCGTCTTTGCTTCAGATGTTGATGTACACGATCTGGAGGAGGTCCCCGGGGTTAGACAACTCCTTCACTGAGGAGCTTCTGGACGAGGCGCTCGACAAGGTGCATTCGATCTTCCTATTCGGCCTCATCTCGAAAGCCAGGCATGACCGATCCTTGGCTTTAATTCTAGAGTGTTTCAAGATGAGGTACATCGTGGGCCAAAGCTCGGAGGACGGAGGGTCGGGCGTTTCCGTGGCATCCCGGGTCCGCGGGTTGCATCGGCAGGAGCGGGCTGCATCGGCTAGGGCCCGGCTGACGAAAATCTATTCTGAGTACCACCGGGAGTACTTCCTTGACCCCGTTCCACCTCTGTTGTAACCTTTTCTTTTTCTGTAAGGTTGAGGAGCCCATGGTATCTTTTTGAATGAATAAAATTCTTCTTTCGCAATATTCTAGCGTTCCTCTATTATTATTTAAATAGATAGGACTTTAGAAAAGTTTACATTGTCCTTGTCAAAAGAGAAGTACACACTCGTGGATATTCATACTCGCGGATATTCCCCTTACTGGTATAGCTTGAGATTTTCGGCGTTGAAAGGCCGTGGAAACTTGTGCCCGTACGCGTCCTGCAAGCGGTAGGCTCCGCTGGGAAGGACCTCGGAGACGAGGAAGGGACCGTCCCATTTAGGGGAGAACTTGTGCAGCCTGCCTTGGTCGAGGAACTCGTTCACATCCGAACTAGGTCTCCGGTCTTGAAGAAGCAACGCTTGACTCGCGCGTTGTAGTATCGGGCGGTTTGCTGCTGATAGGCGGCAGCTCTGATCTGAGCCCGGTCTCGTTTCTCTAACAAGATGTCTAGGTTGGTCCGGAGGGCCATGGTGTTCGCTTTGTCGTCGAAGTGTTCGACCCGGTGACTGGGTAGCCCAATCTCCGTCGGGACCATTTCCTCGGTCCCGTGGCAGAGGCTGAAAGGGGTTTCCCCAGTGGGGGTCTTCTTTGACATGCGCAAGGCCCATAAGACCCGGGGTAACTCCTCGACCCAACCACTTTGGTGTCCTTCTAGGTGAATCCGTAGACCTCGGAGGACATCCTGATTAGCGAGTTCGGCTTGCCCGTTGCACTGGGGATGTGCGACCGCGACAAACTTCCTGAGGATATGATATCATTGCAGAATTCCTTCACTTTCTCGTTCTCGAAGTTTGTCCCGTTGTCGGTGATGATACACCTCGGTATACCGAACCGGAGTATCACGTTGTTCTGCAGGAACTTGATAGCCATGGTGGAATCCGATTTCCTAATGGGGACGGCCTCAATTCACTTCGTGAAGTAATCTACTGCGATGAGGACATACTTGTGCCCGCCCGTACCGGTAGGGAACTGACCTATCATGTCCAATCCCCACTGGACGAACGACCACAGAGAGGTAAGGGCGGTTAGCTCGGTAGCCGGAAGGCGAGGTATGCTTCCGTGGAGTTGGCAACTTTTGCATCTCCTGACGAGATTTTGGGCGTCTTCGTGAATAGCTGGCCAGTAGTACCCCTCGAGCAATGCCTTCTGGGTTAAGGTGCGGGCCCCTTGATGTGCGCCGCCGACTCGTTCATGGATTTCACGGAGGACGTAGTCGGTTTTGTGGGAGTCGACGCACCGGAGCAGGGGCTGGGTGAAGGACTTCTTGTAAAGGTTCCCATTGCTCCAGACGAAGTGACGGGCTTTGGCTCAGAGACGGCGGGCTGCTTTCCGATCTTTCGGGCGTGTACCTTCCCCTAGGAGTTCCATGAGGGGGTTCCTCCAGTCTCGGTCCTCTTCCTGGGTTGTGTACAAATGAAGTATTCTCGCCCCTTCTTCCATGCTGGGCTGTGGCAAGATCTCGAAGAGGATAGACCGCTTGTTGTTGGCCGAGTTGGATGAAGCCAGCTTACTCAGGGCGTCGGCTTGGGCATTGAGCTGTCTGGGTATTTTCTCTACCTGGACCCCGTCGAAGTTCTTTCGAAGTCTTCTTACCTCGATGAGATACTTCACCATTAGAGGTTCCCGAGCTTCGAAATGGACGGTCACTTGGCCGACGACTAGGGCCGAGTCACTGCGGATTTGAATTGTTTTCAGCCCCAGCCTGGAGGCCATGCGCAGTCCAGCTAGCAAAGCCTCGTACTCTGCTGCATTGTTTGAGGCCTTGAATCCGAGCTTCAGAGAATACTCCATTTCCGCCTTGTTCGGGCCTCGAATGATGAGGCCAGCACCACAGCCTTCCTCGGTTGAGGACACGTCGACGTAAATGACCTACTCAGGGACGGAGTCGGACCTCCTCTCGACCGAGGGTTGAGTCGCGAGGGTCGACATGAACTCCGATTTTTTGCCGGGGATGGTGCACTCGACGATAAAATCGACCAGGGCTTGTGCCTTGATGGCCTTCCTCGGGCGATACTTTATGTCAAACTGGGACAACTCCCACCTTCACTTCTCTAAGCGGCCTGAGGATTCGGGTGAGGCGAGGATATCCTCCAGCGGGCACTCGGTAAGAAAGAGGATGGTGTGCGCCTGGAAGTAGTGTCGTAGATTCCTTGAGGCCACAACGAGTACAAAGATGATCTTTTCTATGGCTGGATACCTCGTTTCTACGTCTTTGAAGACGTGGCTTATGTAGTACACCGGCTTCTGCACCCCGTCGACCTCTCGGACGAGCACAGAGCCCACTGCTTGGTCGGACACTGCCAGATACAGTGATAGCTCGTCTTCTTCAACTGGTCGGGTGAGCAGTGGTGGCGTCGCAAGGTGCCTTTTCAATTGGTCAAAGGCGGTCTGGCACTCCTCTGACTACTCGACCTCGGGATCTTCCTTATAGCTTTGAAGAACGGGAGGTACTTCTCCCCAGACCTCGATATAAAACGGCTCAGAGCGACTACTCACCCCGTAAGTCGCATGATCTCGACGGTTGTCTTGGGCGCGGCCATGTTGGGGATAGCGTCGATTTTCTCTGGGTTAGCTTCGATTCCGCGGTAGGTAACCATGAAACCGAGGAACTTTCCCCTGGTGACTCCGAATGCGTACTTGGCGGGGTTCAGTTTCATCTTGAACTTGCAGAGCACTTCGAAGGCCTGACCCAGGTCCTTGGCGTGGTCGACAGCCGAGATGGATTTGAAGAGCATATCGTCGACGTAAACTTCCATGTTCCTTCTGATCTGCGGTTTGAACATGCGGTTAACCAATCGTTGGTACGTAGCTCCGGCATTCTTGAGGCCGAAGGGCATCACCTTGTAGCAGTATACCCCCCGGTCCGTTGTGAATGCGATAAGATCTTCGTCTGCCGGATTCATACAGATCTGATTGTAGTCGGAAAAGGAGTCCATGAAGCTCAATAGCTCGTGGCCTGCCGAGCTGTCGACGAGCTGATCTATTCGAGGGAGGGGATAGTTGTCTTTGGGGTAGGCCTTGTTGAGGTCGGTGAAGTCGACGCACATGCGCCATTTCCCGCTCGACTTCTTGACTAGAACTACGTTCGCCAGCCACTCCGAATAGGGTACATTCCGAATGAAGTTGGAGGCGAGGAGCCAATCTACTTCGTCCTCGATAGCCTTCTGTTTGACCGGAGCGAAGCTTCGCTTTTTCTGCCTGTCGGGTCGGGCCGTAGGATCTACCCCGAGCTTGTGAGATATGATTTTAGGGTCGATCCCAAGCATGTCAGCAGGCGTCCAGGAGAACACGCCGGAGTTGTTCCTTAGGAAATGAACCAGATCATCTCACTGAGTTCCTGTCAAGAGCGACCCGATCTGAATGATTTTTTCGTCTTCCCCTTCTACGAGGGGGACCTCTGTCAATGGCTCCACCGGGCTCCCTCGGACCTCTTTTTGCTCATCTCGAGTGTCTAGGGAACCCCTGATATCACCTTCACCTTCGACATCGTCGGTTGGCCGTCCAGACGAAAATGTTGCGGTGAAGCAAACCTTTGCAATCCGCTGGTCTCCATAGACCCGACCTATCCCACTCTGATCGAGAGGGAACTTCATCGCCAGGTGGTAAGTCGATATCTGGGCCCGGAGGGAGTTTAGCGTTGGGCGGCCGAGGAGGATATTGTAGGCTGATGGGATTCTCGCTACGATGAATTCCACATGCACTGTTCGCGTACGTCCGGCCTCTCCGACGTTAAACCGCAGAGTGATTACCCCTTCTGCCGGGATGGAATGGTTGGTGAATCCTGAAAGGACGTGGGAGGTCGGCCTCAGGTCTGCTGGGGTGATCCCCATGCGCAGAAAGCAGTCGTAGAAGAGAATGTCCGCCGAGCTTCTTGAGTCGACCAGTATCCTGTGCACCTCGTATTGGTGGACCCGAGTCGTGATCACCAGAGGGTTATTGTGGGGCAGGGATATGTCGTGGAGGTCCCCGTCGTAAAAAATGATCGGCTCGGTCTCCCTGGCCTTCTTCCTCGGACGGCTGTTGGCCTCTGCGGCCGGCGTGGGATGCTGAGTCTCATAAGTACTCGACATACCCCCTGCCGACATGACCATGATTTTTTATGAGCCCAGGTTCCTTTTGATAAGGTTCCTTAGGTCGCCCGGCGAGGTAGTCTTCGAGCTGCCGTAACGAGTTCCGTCCGTGCAACCCTGTCGAGGGTGGGGGTGTCGGTGATGCCTGTGAGCAGGCGAGCTGTCCGACATCTCCTCGGGAGGGACAGGAGCGCATAGGGGCTCGGGGCGAGGCACTCGGACGACAGACCTTGGTGTTGAACAGTGGGGCGCCCAGCGGGTCATAGAATATGTTAGCTCGGGAGATCGGCGGCCGTGGGAGGCATCGAGGCGGTGGTCAGCTGGGCCGACGCGTGCAGAGACTTCTCTCCCTCTGTAGGGGTCCCGATCTTGAGGTGGGAAAGCAGTGACCTGGGGAGCCTGGCCCGCCGTTTGGACACGGATGAGCGCATCCACGACGGACGCGAGTCGATCTATCTGGGCGGCTAGGTCGTTGATGGAGTTCGGGGGAGGATATTCGTCTGCGCCTCCATTGTGGGGTAGGCGGCGGCTGGTGCTTGGATCGTCATGATGATCGCTCGCCATTGAATGGAGATCGGAAGATGAACTTTGTACAGTGGAATTAAGAATTTCCCACAGACGGCGCCAGCTGACGTGCATCGTATCACGTCAATATGTTACCTTCCGTAGATCTGCTGTCGAGCGACGATGGATGGCTGAGATTGATTTGGAGGTTGACTCCTGAAGCGTGTGGGTTTCCAATGGGTTTTAGGTTATGGTGGTCGAGCTACCTGCAAGGAAGTCCCGGGGTGGTTGTACCACCGAGGACCCTCTGACGATCAAGTTAGACCGGATATTTGAGCAGAGTAACGGCCTAGTGGGGAGAAATTCGACTTACTTGATCCGTCTGGAGAGGGGTTTATATAGTGGTGGCAATAGAAAAGCAGGTGCGGGAATCATGCCGGCCGTTACACTCCCGGCGTCACGCTCGCGTGATAGGTGAGATCTCCCATTAATGGCGAGACAGGCTCGTTAATGGGGGATCGTGATGGCGTGGAACGCGGGACGTGGCCGGCGGATGTCTCGCATATGGCGAGATCCGCGGAGGTGAGGCGGTTGCGCCTGCGATAGGTACCTTTGGTCGGTCGATGTGACCGAGGAATATGAGCTCGGTGGGAGGCTCGGGGACGAGCGGGAGGCCGAAGTATCTAGGTTCTGCGGTAGCCCGAAGATGAGCTGAGGGGGACGAAGAGGCCAATTCTGCGGGGGCTCGGAGGTGAGCCAACAGTTGTTTGTAAAGCGGGCACAGGAGTTGTGTGGTCGGTTACAGAGGGTCGGCCACGTCCAAGGGTCGCAGACCCGGGTGTTCTTCCGACGTACTGTTCTTGGTCCTTCCTTATGGGCTTCGGGACACGTCATCTGCCACGTGTCACAATCTGGGAGATCACCGATATCGAGCAACATCAGAAGTGGTTGCAATAAACCAGCTACCCCTTGATGTTCAGCCTTGACTTGCTGACACACCAAGCACTTCGATACATAGCGAGCAATCTCCCTTTTAATGCCTTCCCACCTGAAATGTTTTCACAGATCTCTGTACATCTTTGTGCCTCCCGGATGTACGGAATATGCGGAACTATCAGCCTCCTTCATAACTTCTTCAAAAACATCTCCTTTGGGCACACATAAACGACTACCATATCGTAACGATCCATCTTCATGAATCAACAAGTCTGTTCAAAATCCCGCTTCTACTTATTCTTGAAACTTCTGCAATCTTAGATCATGCGACTGTGCCGCTTTAATGTTATCGATCAAGGATGACTATACTTGCAATTGCATCAACTGTCCCGAAGAATGCGGTAGTACAATCTCCAACTCGAACCTCTAAAGATCAGGTATAATCTCCTTCTGTGTAGTCAACATTCGTATTGCTGGCAACCGACTTAGCGCATCCGGCACTACATTAACTTTCTCCGGATGGTATTTTAGATCAAGATCATAGTCAGCCATCAGTTCTAACCATCTACGCTGCCTCATATTGAGCTCTTTCTATGTGAACACATATTTTAGGTTTTTGTGATCGGTAAATACTTCTACCCTTTCGCCCAATAAGAAATGTCTCCAAATCTCCAAAGCAAAAATCACTGTTGCTAGATCCAAATTATGAGTTGGGTAGTTCTTCTCATGAGTTTTCAATTGTCTTGATGCATATGCTATGACCTTCTCATGCTGCATTAGAACACATCCCAAGCCTTTCCCAGATGCATAGCTGTGAATAACCAACTCTCCGGAACTGTCTGACACGGTCAGAATAAGAGCGGTTGTCAATTTTTGCTTCAACGCTTCAAAAGCTGACGCACACTTCTCGGTCCATGTGAACGGTACCTCCTTTCGTGTTAGCTTGGTCAATGGTTCTGCTATTCGAGTGAAGTTCTCCACGAACCTTCTATAGTATCCGGCGAGCCCAAGAAAATTTCTGATCTTCCCTACATTCTTTGGAAATGGTCAATCATGAACAGCTGCAATCTTTTCAGGGTCAATGGCAATTCCATCTCCGGATACAATATGACCCAAGAACTTTACTTCTTCGAGCCAAAACTCGCACTTGCTCATCTTAGCATATAACCTTTCTTGCCTCAATGTTTGCAGTGTGATTCTCAAGTGTTCGATATGCTCATCTTTGCTCCTCGAATAGACCAGAATATCATCAATAAATACTACTATGAAATGATCCAGATATGGTGAAAAGATTCGGTTCATTAAGTCCATAAATATTGCTAATGCGTTAGTAACTTTAAATGGTATCACTAAATACTCGTAATGCCCATATCGAGTTCGGAACGCTATCTTGCAAATGTCTTCTTCCTTCACCCAAACTTGATGATACCCTGATCGTAAATCCAACTTCGAGACTACTCTCGTGCTACTGAGTTGATCGAATAATTCGCCTATGCGAGAGATTGGGTACTTATTCTTAATAGTCACCCGATTTAACTCTTGATAGTCGATACACATTCTCCGCGTGCCATCTTTGTTTTTGACTAGAAAAACTGGAGCTTCCTACGGTGAACCATTGCTGTGAATCCAACCCTTCTTTAGTAATTTGGAAACTTGTTTTTTTACCTCTTCCGGTTCCATCGGTGCCATCGGATAATAAGCCTTCGAAATTGGCGCTGCTACAGGAATAAGATCAATCGCAAATTCCACATCTCGTTTAGACGTTAAACTCGAGATGTCCTTGAACACATCCATGAAATCCCGAACTGCTATCAGCGCTTCATCTGCAACTTGTTTACGAACTTCACCTTTCAATAAACGGTTCCCTTCATCATGAATTTGCAAGTTTGTTCTAAGACTTGTGGGTTATTAGCCCACCACTCTTCCGCTGCGCTACTCTGATAATTTGAGGAGGGTCTGTCAAAACTTCTTCAATCAAATATCTTACATCTGATCGTCCTTGAAGCGGTCTGTACCAGCTCTCGCTGGGGTTAATCTCGAACTACTGCAATCATCATAAACTTCTCCTGTGTTTCACCTTATTCTTCAAAACGCAAACGGATTGGTTCTTATGGGACGAGAGGAAAGATATATCATGGTTGCTGGATTCAAGCTCGCGATAAGACATAAACTTGTAAGCAACACCGAGAGGAAATAAGGTAATACAACGACCATAAGTCAAGAAAATAAATAGAAATAGGACTCCAGGATACCTAAATAGAGTACCGCATTGTAACCATACCGCGGTACATAGTTACAACTATATAACTGTAAGTCGATGTTACGCACCCCACGGGTTCGCGGGGAGGCAGAATATGTAAAAAACGATCTTTTCAAAGCTTCGTAACACCGACTCGAACTCCAGGATCGATACTAAATCCTAACTAGCAAACTACCATGAGGTAAATAACATGGATAGAATGTTATACCTCATGATTTCAAGTCCTTCGGGTCTTCTTATCACTGTTCTCCTCCTCGTCACAAGCTTCAAGGATCGTAATGGATCGGCGCTTCCTCGTCGGCCTCCTCGAGTCAAAGACAATCCACCCGAGAGTCTATAGTCTGGGCTCCAACCTCAAATCCGAGAAAACTAGGACACCTAGTTCGCTACACTAGATGACCTAGGCGATGTAGAGAGATGGCTTAGTATGTCTTTCATAGCTTTAGGTTTCTCAAAACATAAGACATGAAAGGCTAGAGGTAGAAGAAGATCAACTTGAGAAAAAAGCTAGTGAAGTGTTTGCATAGCAAAGAGAATGAACTCTCTTGTGTAAATCTGAACCAACCTTAATTCTTAATAGAATAAACCTAATAACAAATCAAGTATGGTTCATATTTCACCTCAGTGAGTCATGGCTTGAAAACTCTCCATGTGTCACTAAGAGCCATGCTCCAAATTATGCAAACTTCCACCTCATTTCCTCCACCTCATAATGTATTTATCATTTAGCCTAAAATGTTAATAAATAATATGAAGTATCTTCTTCTAGAAGTATCTTTGAACAAATTATGAAAATGCCCCTCATCAGTATATACATACCCGTATCCGTATTCCAAAAAATATGAATACAAAAGAGACGAAAATAATCCATCAGTGTAATACTAGCATCCGACTTAAACCAAAGCCCACTAGTATTATCTGTTCGAATCATCATCCGTGCACAAGTACACGTACGTGATTGTAAAACCATACAACCTCTACATCTTTTGCCCGATGCAGGGAAACCCTATGTGTGGGACTCTAAAGACTCGACACTACACTGGCTGTGGGTTTAACCACAAGCCGCAAGCGGTACTAGATGCACGTAACGGCTACCCAGGTATCTGTCGATAAGAAGGCCGATGAGCAAACTTATTCGAACTCCTACTGAGCCTATCTGTAATAATCTCCGTACAGTCCGGTCTGTTCATCTAAGAGTATCGCATATCGGGCCTAGGGGGAGGTAATCGTCAGACCCCTAATAGAGCAATAAATCATGTCGGAGTGTAGCCCAAAACACCCTGAGAAACTACTGGAGTACTTACCAGTAAATCTCGCTTGCCTTGGCCAAGGACTTTGTGTAATGTCCTTCCGAACATAGCACGATATCAACCCCCAATACCGAGAGAGGCGAATCCTATCTAACCACCACTGCCTCCAAGTGCTTCGGGACTGCACCCTACTACTACCTGTTTGCATGATTCCTTTGAGCCATGGTAGGGTAGTAATCAAAGAACAGTGGGAACACACTCGAGGCAAAGTAGCAGTGTTAAGTCGACGGACTAAGCTGTACTCATATCACCTGGGAAATGCTACCCGAAGATAGGTATAATACCCACCAGCAGTCCCCAACGAGTCTTGTCCAGTGAACTCATAACCCAATGAGCACCTGCATACTATCTCCAGTACGATGTACTGATGGCTGTGGGACAGACCATCTCCCCTGCTGGGATGAGAAGTGTATACACTAGTCTACTATGGAGTATCGATGCCCTGTCTCGATAATCCTACGACTAGGGACCTGTATAAGGATGTGCTTATAGACTAACCAGCCCCTACTAGTGTGACTGCCATCACAACGCTGGTAGTCAAGTAAAGATCCTAAGGGCTCTACTATTATGTATAAGCGATATGCAAAAACACATGCACATATTGAGGTAGAAACAAACCAGGTAGCATACTACCATTTCGAGCAAGACTGTTACTATATCCGTGTATATCCCAAGCTTCCATTAAGTAATATACAAACCAGTACAATACAATAATGGCCTCTAGAGCATATATTGCTAACAATCTCCCACTTGCACTAAGGCCATATATTGGCGTATCGCAGACCTATCATCTCGAATAGCCTCTCGAATAGTGTCTGAGAGATGGCCTTTGTGAGTAGATCTGCAGTGTTGTTCTCCGTATTTATTCTCCTCACCTCGATCTCCCGGCGATCAACGATCACCCTGATTTGGCGGTACCGCCTCAAGATATGTCTAGATTTCTGATGGGACCTGGGTTCCTTCGCTAAAGCTATAACACCGTTGTTGTCGCAATACAGAGGTTGTTGGATATAGTGCCCTCAAGGTCAATTATTGGATCGCAGGTACGTGATTGCAATGATTGCGGAGGACCTATACCGGTAGGACAGTCTTACTCGAGATGATAGTATGCTATCTGGTTTGCCTTTATCAGTCGTGTATAGGTTCAGGTGACTGATCACGATTACATTTTGATAGAGCTTTTAGGATCTTGCTTGACTACCAACAGTATGAGGGCGATCATATAAGTGAGAGTTGGATGGTCTATAAGCATATCCTTAATAGCGGTCCCTAGTCGTGGGAGTTTCGAGACAGGGCATCGATACTCCGGAGTAGACTAGTGTATACAGTCGAGACCCCGGCGAGGGGCGGTGGCCGGTCTCACAAGCCACTGGTGTCAGTTGGATCACCTCAGATGTATACAGGTGCTCATTGGGTTATGAGTACACCGGACAGGACTCGCCGGGAATCTGCTAGTTGGTATTATACATATCGTCAGATAGCAGTTCCCTGGTGACATGTGTACAGGTTAGTTCATCGACCTAAGGTCGTCATTTATCTCGTGTGAGTTCCCACTGTGCTTTGATTTCTACCCTACCACGGTTCAAAGGAGTCGTGCAAACAGGTAGTTTTTGGGTACAGTCCCGAGCCACATGGAGGCACGTGAGCGGATCGGCAGGGGATTCGTCTCTCCCGGTATTGGGGGTGGAGGTCGCGCTGTGTCTAGGAAAGCCATTACACCAAGTCCTTGGCCAAGGCAGGTGAGATTTACTGGTAGGTACACCAGTAGTATCTCTGGGTGTTCAGGGCTTGTCTCCGACACGACTTATACAGCTATTGGGGGTCTGACGTTACTAGCCCCCTAGGCCGGATATGCGATACTCATAGACGAACGGACCGGACTGTATATACATTGTCACTGTTAGGCTCAGTAGGGTTTCTGGATGAGTTCGCTCATCAGCCTCCCTTGAGGTCAGTCCATGGGCAGCCGTTACGCACAGCTAGTGCCGCTGATGGCTTGTGGTTAAACCCACTGCCAGGGTACTGGCGAGTCATTAGAGTTCCCCACAGACAGTTTCCCAAGTTTGGGCGAAACGTTGTAGAGGCCGTATGGTTTTATGGCAGGGTTCGGAAAATGCACGTGCGTTTACGCACGCGTCATATTTCGGGCAGATAATACTGGTGGGCTTTGGTTTAAGCCGGATCCATGTATTATACAGAGTAGATATAATATCTTTGTCTCAGTTGCATTTGTATTCGGTCGTAATACAAATGCGGGTATATTTATACCGTTACGGGGTTATCCTGAAATTCGTTTCGGGATCACTTTTGGAAGTTGCCAGTTTCCAGTTTTCTATCAGCCGTATTTAACATTTGGTTAAATACGGATTTATCTTTTCTTGAGATGGGTGTGGAAGCTTCTAGAAGGTTCTAGAAGTGGTGAGGTGTTTAGTGAGTCATGGTTGCATTTAATGATTCCATTAATGCTTGATGACTAGGTTAATGATTCATCATTTCATTAAGTGTGTTCACACTTTGTGTTCACACTAGAGATATTTTCTTATTGTCACCCCCCTCTCCTACACTCACCCCCACCTCTATATATATGGCCGGCCCTCCTCCTCTCTCTCACTCTCACTTGTTAGAAAAAGAAATGGTTGTTGGTTAAAAGATTATGATAGTTTTCGGTGTATGGAATTTCACAGCTCATTTCATTCCATCACCCGATTCCCACGGCAACTTCATTAACCGTTCGTCCATGGCTTTGGACGAAGCGAGAAAAAGTATTCCACTAATTCTCTACATCAACCTTGGTCATCTCTTCTAGCAAACTTGATGACCGAGTTGCCTCGAGTCAGAGGCGGGAGCCCGTTTAAAGATCCGATGATGTGGTACCACCTGGATGACGAGATCGGAGATCGACGAGATCGGAGCAGCCGCAACGGAGCGTGGGATGATGGTTAAAGAACGAAGGACTCGGATCATTCGGTATAACCTTTCTTCCCTCTTTGTAGATTGTTAGTTTAGCGTTAATGGCAGATCCGGGTTATAGTATGCGATAGCGCCAGTTATAAAAGTTTTTGTTCCGCATTTTGGTGTCTGAAAGACGGCCGGGGCGCTACCGTAGACTTACATGGTATCAGAGCCACGCCATTAAGCTTTACTAATTTGTGCTAACGCGTTTAAAAGATCGATCGAACGAATTTTTCAAAAATCGCAATTTCTAGTATTAAAAGTTTCTGTTAATTTTCAAACTGGTCCAAATGTCATTTTGACCATACCAGAAAATCAAACAGGGTTTTTTAGGAATACTGTAGAAATTCGACTAAGTGACTCCACTGTTCCGCCGCGGAACCGCGGCCCAAGCTAGGGTTTGGCCGCGGATCCACCACAGGAAAGTGAGAACACTTAGTCAATTTTCTACAGTGGATTCTATGTTGGAAATTGGGGTTTTTGGTATATATCTTTTGGGCCCAGATTTTGTTACTGTGCAGCAGATTTGCGTGGGGCCTACTTCGGGAAATTTAGTCGATCGAAATTTAAATGTGTTAGTTTACAGTGCTTACATTATATCTCCGACCGTGAATGTCATTTGATCGGTAAACCGCGTCTGATTGCTATAGTTCTTTTAGACGGGTTTGCGAACGTGACATTCGCGTTGATGTTCTGTGTTGTGCTGTGATGTTGCGGATTTGTCGTGGTGGATAGCAGTGTGCAATGGTAGTGCAGTTTGAGTTTATTTGTACATTTGATATTGCGGGGCGAGCGTCCAACATGTGGACTGCCGTCACTGCCTGTTGTATAATATTATTTTGGGGCACGACCAGGTTGTGGTCGATGTACCTGTTGTACTATTTTCATTACTGTACTAGGTTTTACCCCGCGACGGAGTGCACGGATAGCCGGGTTCTGAGGGGCAACGGGTCCGCATCTCATGTCTTTGAGAGGCAGAGGGGCCTCATTCTAGAATTGGCAGACTATTCGCCGCACTCGTAGGGGGTACAGGTTGACCCAAGGAGGGGTGCTCAAGCTACCGGATTCCGTGAAGTGCGGGGTGGTCCATTCACTATGCTGTAGGGGGCTGCCTCGCTTCAGGTTTTGGCGGGTAACTTGCCGCACCCGTAGGGGTCTAGGTTTCATTGCACAGGCTATCCACACGATAGGGGAACCGTCGGGTTTCAGCAGCGGCTCTGTGAAACTCGGGGATCCCAGATTATCTGTATTGTTCTGTGATGCTTATTACTTTTATGTAATGTTGCATATTATCACGCCTGGAGAGATTATTGTATATTGGTTTATATACTATTAGATGTTGTATATGTTTTACACCCGCGCTAGTCCAGTCCCCACTCTGTCGTTAGTTAAGTAACCTAACGGGTGATGACGGGACCCAGTGACGAATGCGGATGGCATAAACGTACATTTTATTTTCGTTCTTTTCTGGTGTGATTAATGATGGGACTGCGTTGATTCTGATCAATGCAAAGTAAAACAAACCTGTTTGGATGTTGTTGGAACAAATTTAAAAAGTGTTATTACAAAGATATTTCCTTTTGTTTTGCACAGTGGTATTCGGTTGGAATATCCTGTACCTCATTCGACGGGGTAAGGGCCGATATCCCTTCACCGGGACTGACCTCTTGGGCAGAAGTTTGCGTCAGGGTAATAACTTCACTATAGTCGATTACATGTTGCTTTGCATCGCGGTATTCAGTGTAATATCCTGCACCTCATTTCACGAGGAAAGAGCCGAGATCCCTTCACCGGGAGTGACCTCTTTAGCAAAGGTTTTCGCCACTATATTTTATAAAAAGCTATCAGGTTCCTTCAACGAGATCAAGTTCATTACGTTAAAGGTTTTTCGCCAAAAACCAGCCGTAGCCCTCCGTCATTTCTTATGGATGGTCAGTAATATTCAAGCTATGTTTGTTGGCTTTCGTCAAGGCATAGTGTTTGGTAGTTGCTGGGGTATTCATTTGTTGCATAGATAGATGAGTTGGTTTGGGACAGTCGTATTACCTTGTTGGCTTTCGTCAAGGGTATATACGGGTGGGTTCGAATTAACAAGATAATGACGGGCAGAACTTGACATGTGACTTATGATTTGTTGTCTTTCGTTAAGGTCATAAGAACATGGGGTAAAAATCATATCGGAAGTTTCTAAAGAAACTGAAACTTGCCGGGCATGCGCATACCTTCTGGAGTGTGATAACGTGAGTGGATTCCATCACGTTATCATGCGATGAGAGTTGGATCCCGATTCCCACTGATGAGTTGGTTTACTCTTCGGGTGATCCCGATTGATTCTTCTTTTAGGTTTGGAGGAGAATTTGACAGTGCAGTAGGAGGTTTCCGGATTAGATAAAGTGATAACTATTCTGATCTAGGTTAGAGTACACGCAGAGTGTTTCTTTTCTCTCTCTCTTTGGCAGCGACCTTTGACCGACCCTAGACTATGACTCAGTAACCAAGTTGACCGAACATTCTTAAAATACTGGCTTTTGGATTGTCTGAGTTGCATAAGTCATTGCCACTCCTTCTTCTACCCTTTGTGTTTCTCAGAACACTCGTATTACTACGGACATCCACTTCCATTGGATAGATCCATCGTATGGTTATATACGAACTCGAAGGGACTCCTTCGAGAATGGATCAAGGTTCAGGAGAAATAGAATTGGTTTATTCAGTTGTCTTTTATTATCACCTTCTCTCAGGTTGCGAGGGCTCCTTGGTTTAAGAGAGTACACCTATTACGCTTATTGGATAGTCTTATTCCAAACCATAGGCAGGTGCCGAAAGGTAGGGAATGAAGAAAACCAATCAGCCTAAGTAGGGTGTACAGAAGGTAATATGTAAAGACAAAATAAAGGGATTAGAAAGAGGGAAAAGTAAGTTGCGACTGTTATCATTCACGACCAAACCGCGTAGTTCATCGCCACTCCTATTTCACCTTTAAAAGAATAAGGTATTATTCAGTTGTCTTTTATCATCACCTTCTCTCAGTTGCGAGAACTCCTTGGTTTAGGAGGGTACACCTATTATGCTTACTGGATAGTCTTCTTCCAAACCATAGGCTGGTGCCGAACGGTAGGGAAGGAAGAAAACCATTTAGCCTAACAATGGTGTACAGAAGGTAACGACTAAAGACAAATAAAGGGATTTGGAGAGATGGCAAAGAAATATACGGTTAAAGTCATGAATTGGATTATGGAAGAGGCATTACTATGAATACCAGGATACCCCTTCGAAATATTTTCATGTTTCAGTGCATTGTTAATGGAAAACTGCTTTCCCGATTAAATACTTACTCCAGGGTGTGTATTCAACAGGTTTCATTCTCATATCTGTATGGTTTTACAGATGATGAGTGGGAGGAAGTTATTGGGAATTAGGTGATCATCCTCATTATATCGGAATTCGTTGTAATTGGTGATATTTGAGGAAATCTCCAGGGTACAGTTTTCAACCTACGACGCACAGGTTTTGAGTTATTCAACTCAGCGGACTTATACAGAGTATTGTATGTTGTCCAGTGTCCATCAGGACAAAGGGGCAGGTCCCCGTACTATATTCTGTTTACTTATGACTTCTCTAGTTTTTAGACAAGTGTTTCGTAGAAATACAAGGTCTAAGTTTTGAGAAGTTGTGGGTATAAGAATAAAGTAGAGAACCAGATATCGCAAGTATCGGGATTCTTCAAAGAGATCGAAGATGTAGATACTTGTGATTGGTATTCAGTTGATAGTAAAAGTTTTGAGAAACTTGTTTCTCTTTCAGGTTACTCATAATTTGATGGATTCCTAAGTTGAGTAATTTTGATTAGCCTCTCTCCATTAAAGTTGATATGCACTGAAGACAGCTGCATGATTAGAATCTGGTTCCAATTAAATAAGTGCCAAAGTTTCTATATTGGATATAGAATAGTTCATATCTTAACGTTGTTAAGGTACGGGGAGTTGTCCGGCTTATGCTTAAAAGCAAACTCTGGATAACTCAGGGCACGTTTCTGTAATGGCAGTTTGTGGGTTGGCCCAAGCTATGACGAGGGTTGACTTTCTACCATCTGGAAGATCAATAGTGATATTGTTCTTAACTCGCCACAGTTTTAGTAAAATGGATTTTTTCAGAAAACAGTAGTGGGGGTATGGTAGAACTGGAAGTGATTCCAGAACCGCAAACGATTACGGAAAATTTAATAGGACCTAAAGATTCAATCAGGTTTGACATTCCATTAGCCACTCCGCAGATTTGGTGGGTAACCTCAGACATCCGAGAAGTACTTCGGTAGCCTTAAGGACGGTGACAGGGAGGTTCTTATCTACCCAGACTTGACACTACTGTTGTTCCAGGGTATGAGACCTGGTAGGAGGGTTGTTGTGGTCAGTGGGAGCAGCGGAAGCATAGTGGGCAAGTAGCTTATGTCTATTTATAGACTAGAGCAGTTATAGCGAAGATTGATCATCTAATTTTGATGTGACAGTCATGGGTTTGACTTCATCAGAATAGGGGATGGATCTGTTAAGAACGTAGTAGGATGTGTTGTCCTGGTATTTGGATGACATACACAGAGTAGGAAATAAAATTCCTATACTACGATCGGTTGTACTGTGCTCGTCACACAGTTGTTTCTCCAGACAGGATATGGATATAATATTTGACATTCTGGTTTCTAGATCTATGGTTTTAGATCTGGATTTGGGAAGTTTCCCAATGTGGGTACTTTGACAGTATTCTAATGGTTTTTAGAATAGATGACTCCTGGCATGGTGGTGTACCTGCAGGTGATGGAGTCACCCTCTCTAAAGGTGTCTTACAGACTAAAGGGGAGAGGGATGTGCATGATTGGCAGATCACTTGCTTAGGCAATTGAGTCAATCATGAGATGTCAAGTACCACACCAAATGTTGTTTTTGCACTAGATGCAATAAGTTTGTATTAATCCAATCCTGGAGAAACATAAGGAAGCAGTTTTAGAACATAAGTGCATGTTCTAAGGATTTGATGACGGCAGCCTCCTTCGGGAGACGGTTATCATTCCAGGCTTCAAAGGTGACATGGATGACAGAGTGATTGTCAGAGTTATAGTTTTCCCTCTGACGAAGAGGGACAGTATTATGGACAGGTGGTCCAAGAGGATACTGTGGGAGGCATGGTGCCGGATACTGATTAGGTTCAGTTATCGATACAGTCTAAGAAGTTTGGATTTGGAGTTCATTTATGAACTAAGTCCCATCAGATATCCAGACATATTCTAAGACAGGTATTACTCAATTCGGGAGATGGCTTTCACCGCGAACTTGAGATTAAGAGAGACACGGAAAGAAACATCCGGGCGGATCCACTCACTGAGGCTATTTCTCGAACACAATAGTTTTACAAACGGGTTTTGTGAAACTGATTAGTAGAGGAGTTGGGTGTTGGTTTCACACGGGCTGTGAGTACGCAACATCGCAATAATTACCCTTAAGTGCAAGTGGGAGATTGTTGGATATAGTGCCCTCAAGGTCAATTATTGGATCGCAGGTACGTGATTGCAATGATTGCGGAGGACCTATACCGGTAGGACAGTCTTACTCGAGATGATAGTATGCTATCTGGTTTGCCTTTATCAGTCGTGTATAGGTTCAGGTGACTGATCACGATTACATTTTGATAGAGCTTTTAGGATCTTGCTTGACTACCAACAGTATGAGGGCGATCATATAAGTGAGAGTTGGATGGTCTATAAGCATATCCTTAATAGCGGTCCCTAGTCGTGGGAGTTTCGAGACAGGGCATCGATACTCCGGAGTAGACTAGTGTATACAGTCGAGACCCCGGCGAGGGGCGGTGGCCGGTCTCACAAGCCACTGGTGTCAGTTGGATCACCTCAGATGTATACAGGTGCTCATTGGGTTATGAGTACACCGGACAGGACTCGTCGGGAATCTGCTAGTTGGTATTATACATATCGTCAGATAGCAGTTCCCTGGTGACATGTGTACAGGTTAGTTCATCGACCTAAGGTCGTCATTTATCTCGTGTGAGTTCCCACTGTGCTTTGATTTCTACCCTACCACGGTTCAAAGGAGTCGTGCAAACAGGTAGTTTTTGGGTACAGTCCCGAGCCACATGGAGGCACGTGAGCGGATCGGCAGGGGATTCGTCTCTCCCGGTATTGGGGGTGGAGGTCGCGCTGTGTCTAGGAAAGCCATTACACCAAGTCCTTGGCCAAGGCAGGTGAGATTTACTGGTAGGTACACCAGTAGTATCTCTGGGTGTTCAGGGCTTGTCTCCGACACGACTTATACAGCTATTGGGGGTCTGACGTTACTAGCCCCCTAGGCCGGATATGCGATACTCATAGACGAACGGACCGGACTGTATATACATTGTCACTGTTAGGCTCAGTAGGGTTTCTGGATGAGTTCGCTCATCAGCCTCCCTTGAGGTCAGTCCATGGGCAGCCGTTACGCACAGCTAGTGCCGCTGATGGCTTGTGGTTAAACCCACTGCCAGGGTACTGGCGAGTCATTAGAGTTCCCCACAGACAGTTTCCCAAGTTTGGGCGAAACGTTGTAGAGGCCGTATGGTTTTATGGCAGGGTTCGGAAAATGCACGTGCGTTTACGCACGCGTCATATTTCGGGCAGATAATACTGGTGGGCTTTGGTTTAAGCCGGATCCATGTATTATACAGAGTAGATATAATATCTTTGTCTCAGTTGCATTTGTATTCGGTCGTAATACAAATGCGGGTATATTTATACCGTTACGGGGTTATCCTGAAATTCGTTTCGGGATCACTTTTGGAAGTTGCCAGTTTCCAGTTTTCTATCAGCCGTATTTAACATTTGGTTAAATACGGATTTATCTTTTCTTGAGATGGGTGTGGAAGCTTCTAGAAGGTTCTAGAAGTGGTGAGGTGTTTAGTGAGTCATGGTTGCATTTAATGATTCCATTAATGCTTGATGACTAGGTTAATGATTCATCATTTCATTAAGTGTGTTCACACTTTGTGTTCACACTAGAGATATTTTCTTATTGTCACCCCCCTCTCCTACACTCACCCCCCCACCTCTATATATGTGGCCGGCCCTCCTCCTCTCTCTCACTCTCACTTGTTAGAGAAAGAAATGGTTGTTGGCTAAAATATTATGATAGTTTTCGGTGTATGGAATTTCACAGCTCATTTCATTCCATCACCCGATTCCCACGGCAACTTCATTAACCGTTCGTCCATGGCTTTAGACGAAGCGAGACAAAGTATTCCACTAATTCTCTACATCAACCTTGGTCATCTCTTCTAGCAAACTTGATGACCGAGTTGCCTCGAGTCAGAGGCGGGAGCCCGTTTAAAGATCCGATGATGTGGTGCCACCTGGATGGCGAGATCGGAGATCGACGAGATCGGAGCAGCCGCAACGGAGCATGGGATGATGGTTAAAGAACGAATGACTCGGATCGTTCGGTATAACCTTTCTTCTCTCTTTGTAGAATGTTAGTTTAGCGTTAATGGCAGATCCGGGTTATAGTATGCGATAGCGCCAGTTATAAAAGTTTTTGTTCCGCATTTTGGCGTCTGAAAGACGGCCGGGGCGCTACCGTAGACTTACAGAGGTATTGGAACAACAATGATTGGAACCACCTGAAGTTCAGTTATGAACTTCCTTATCCAGACTGCTTCTTTTGCGGCGTCACAAGCAGCGATATACTCCGCTTCCATCATCGAGTCAGCAACGGTGTCTTGCTTGGAACTCTTCTAATAGACCGCCTCTCCATTGAGGGTAAAGACATAACCCGACATGGACTTGGATTCATCCTTGTTACTCTGTAAGCTGGAATCAGCAAAAGCCTCAATCTGGAAGTCTTATCTACCATACACCAAGAAAATCTCCTTAGTCTTTCTCAGGTACTTGAGAATATTCATTACTGCTATCCAGTGCTTCTCCCCTGGGTTTGACTGATACCGGCTTACCAAGCTTAGTGCGTAAGCAACATCTGGTCTGGTACATAACATCGTATACATTATAGAGCCTACCACAGAAGTGTAGGGTATAATCGACATGCGAGCCCTTCCCAAATCAGTTTTGGGAGAGATCTCTATGGAGAGGGCGATTCTGTGACAAGCCAGTAGAATACCGCGCTTAGAATCTTCCATACTGAATCTCCTCAGTATGGGGTTGATGTACCTTGACTGTGAAAGTCCCACCATCCTTTTTGATCTATCACGATAGATCTGGATCCCCAGAATGTAGTTGGCATCACCCAGGTCTTTCATGGAGAACCTCTGTGATAAAAATCCTTTGACTGATTGTTGCATAGAAATGCCATTTTCTACCAAGAGAATGTCATCCACGTACAAGACGAGAAATACCACAGTTCTCGCTACAATCTTATTATATATGCTTGGTTCATCTGGATTTTTGATAAAGTTGAATTCTTTGACCGTCTCATCAAAAAAGATGTTCCAACTCCGCGATACTTGTTTTAGTCCATAAATGGGCTTAAGCAACTTGCACACTTTCCTGTTGCTCCCACTTTGATTGAAACCCTCTGGCTGATCTATATAGACACACTCTTTCAAATATCCATTTAGAAAAGCGGTCTACACGTCCATCTGCCAAAACTCACAATCATGGAAGGTAACAATGACAAGAAGGATCTGAATGGATTTGAGCATAGCCATTGGAGAAAAGGTTTCATCATAGTCTAGACCAGGTCTTTGACGAAAACCTTTTACAACAAGTCTAGCCTTATAGGTTTCAACCTGTCCATCTACACCAATCTTCTTTCTGAAAATCCATTTGCAGCCTACGGGTTTTACCCCTTCTAGAGTAATGTCCAAAGTCCATACTTTGTTGGTGTATATGGACTCCATTTTGGTCCACATTGCATCCAGCCATTTTACCGAGTCTCTGCTCTAAATGGCTTGCTGGAAGTTAGTTGGCTCATCATTGTTAATGATGCAATCCTCTCTATCCCCGTTTATGAGAAAACCGTAGTATCTCTCAAGCGGATGAGACTGCCTACTAGTCCTGCGGAGTGGCACGGGGATATCCTGTTCTTTCAAAACCTCTGGTTCTATCATACTTTCAGTAATAGTTTATGGTTCTGGAATTTCTTCCAGTTCTATTGTGCTCCCACTGTTTTTCTTTTCCAAAAATTGATTTTCCAAAAAAATGGGCATGACGAGAAACAAAAACTTTTGTTTCTCTGCGTAATAGAAAAGATACCCCCTGGAGTTTTTTGGGTATCCCACAAACTTACACAGTACTGAACGTGTCTCAAGCTTGTCTGCATGCTGCTTTTTGACAAAAGATGGACATCCTCACATTTTCAGATACTGAAGATATGCTTTCTTCCTACTCCATATTTGATATGGTGTGGTAGGCACAGTCTTGGTAGGAACCTTATTCAAAAGATATGCAGTTGATTCTAGTGCATAGCCCCAGAAGGATCGCGGTAACTCAGCGTTACTCATCATGGAACGTACCATATCCAATAGGGTTCGGTTCCACCTTTCTAATACACCGTTGTGTTATGGTGTGTATGGAGGAGTACGCTGAGAGAAAATTCCATTTTCTTTTAAGAAATCCAGGAACTCGACACTTAAGTATTCACCATCTCGATCAGATCTCAGTGTCTTGATACTTTTGCCTGTTGTTTTCCACTTCATTCTTATATTCTCGGAATTTCTCAAAAGACTCGGATTTATGTTTCAACAAGAAGACATGTCCATACCTAGAGAAATTATCCATAAAAGTAATGAAATAGGAATAACCACTTCGTGGATGTGTAGACATTGGACTACACACGTCGCTGTGTATGAGTCCCAAGAGCTCGCTCGCTCTTACTCCGTGTCCAGTGAACGGAGTCTTTGTCATCTTTCCTATGAGACATGATTGACAAGCTGCATAAGACTGATATTCGAACGGATCCAAATATCCCTCTCTATATAATTTCGACAATCGTGTTTCATTGATGTGACCCAGTTTACAATGCCATAAGAAAGCCATATTTAATTCTGGAGACTTTCTTTTAAGTGTGTTATGGACGTTGGAAACCGGAGTTTGATTTAACACGTATATACCGTTGTCTAGTGTACCTGACCCAATTAAACTTTGATTTAGGTGGATGTGGACCACATCGCTTACAAATGTAAAATCATATCCTTCTTTAGAAAATAAAGATACAGATATGATATTACAAGCTAGACTAGGTACACACAAACAGTTACGTAAAATCAATATCTCCCACTTGTCAATCCTAGGTGATATTCCCCTATGGATATAGCGTCCACGCTCCTTCCGTTAGCAAACCTGAGAGTTATATCACTAGCCCTGATAACTCTACGGTTTCTCAAAACCTGTAAAGAATTATAGATATAAGATACCGATCCAGTATCTAGTATCCAGGAAGTAGAATTAATTGACAGACTATTTTCAATCATAAATACACCCGAAGCCGAAGCCACAACATGCTTCAGATTCTGGATTATGGCTTTCCAAGCCCTGCATTCTTTCTGCCAATACCCATTCCCGTGACAATAGGAACATCCCACCTTCCCTGCTGTTAGCCCTGAAACTTTTGCCCTGCCCTTTCCTTCTACCTTACTGACACCTCCTATCGGTTTTGTGGAGGTCTTCTTCTTCTCACCCTTGACTTTCGCCTTGGATCCAGAAGAGGAAGATTCCCCAATAAGCAGAGCGGATGTCTCCCTGGTCTCCTTCAGGGTGCCCTCAACTGGATGTATAACTTTCTTCCGTAAGTAGAAGGTGGGGACTGTAGACTCAAGTCAGCATATGACTCGTTCTCCAACGTGGTCTCTAGGTCCGTGAGCTGTTTAATACAGCTAATCATTGTAGGGACGTGGTCCCCTAAAGATGACCCGACAGCCAAGCTCGCTTGAAGTAATTCTTTCGAGGTCTCATATCTTGCGATACGAGATTGCTCTTCATATAAATCTTTGTTATGGAGGAAGATAGAAGCTAAGTCCATCTTCTCGTGCTGCCTTTGGTTTACACCAACTACTGAAGCCAACACGAAGCACTTAGCATTCGCACTGTCCTTTTCCCTTGTCTTACGAATATCACCATCCGCGATGGTGGAAAATGGACCTGGGACGGTGGGGCGACAGTAGTAAGGAGGTGGCCCAGCTTGTCATAGGTAATGGACATCTGGACAAATTTTGCCAATCAGTATAGTCTGGTTTAGTCAATTAATTATCTAGCTGTAACCTAAGTCCGGTCACATGGTCGCTGCAATTAGGAGAGGGAGGAGAAACACTCAGCATGATACTCTTGCAAGTTTAGATTGGTTTTTAGTTTATCTAAACAGGATGGCTCCCACTGTTTCTTGAATCCTTACTCAAACCATAAAAGAAGAATTAGTCAGGATTAATCTCACCCTACAATACTTGCTTAACCTTTCAGCCAGGCTGGTGTAGGTACTTTGAGAGAGTTTTCCAACGCTTTCGCGAAATTCCTTAATTACATAACCTCTTTCATTTAAAGTTTACTTATTTAAACAATTTATTTTGCAAGTAAATATTTCATAGGGTTATATTATTCTGAGTTAGCTTCGTAACGAATTAAATAACGTATGCTAATGATTTTTCTATAATTTATAATGAATTTTATAAGGTAAATTGTACAGTAAATTTCAGATTTGTCGTATCCGCTTTGCAACGACGTTTCATGTGTAAACTATAATATTTTCAAACTATATTTTGTATAACGTTATAAAATGCAGATTATAAACCAATTAATGATAATAATAAGAAATATTACGATGATATATATATATTTATAGATATAATTATAGCATGTCGCAGGTTGTAAACTTGCATACATTGTATATTATAAAACCGATTAACATTAAATAACTATGGTGTATAAATTATATAGATATAGCTGTATGATGGTGATAATAAGAATAATAGTACGACAAAAAATAAGTAAATTATATAAAGCATAGCATGTAGTAAGTTGTAAACTTAGCTCGAAACAAACACGATGAACGAAAACAACATGACGCTATACAAATCAACACCAAGTTTTGATGGCTCGGTTAAGGTGTTAGTGTATATGCCCTAGGGTCCATTATTATAACATACTAGGTTGTATATTACTTAATGGAAGCTTGGGATATTCACAGTTGTATATAACAGTCTTGCTAAAAATGGTAGTATGCTACTTGGTTTGTGTCTACTTTAATATGTGCATATGTTTCTTGTAACGTATCACTTATACATATTAGTAGAGCCCATAGGATCTTTGCTTGATTACCAGCGTTGTGATGGCAGTCACACTAGTGGAGGCTGGATAGTCTGTAAGCGACATCCTATACAGGTCCCTGTTCGTTGGATTATCGAGACAGGGCATCAATACTCCGGAGTAGACTAGTGTGTACGCTTCTCATCCCAGTTGGGGAGATGGTCTGTCCCACAGCCATTAGTACGTCGTACTGGAGATAGTATACAGGTGCTCGTTAGGTTACGGGTACACCGGACAGGACTTGCAAGGGAACTGTTGGTTGGTATTATACCCGTCATCAATTAACAGTTCTCAGGTGACATGAGTACAGCATAGTCCGCAGACTTGACACTGCTACTTCGCCTCGAGTGTGTTCAACTGTTCTTAGATTGCTACCCTACCACGGCTCAAAGGAGTCATGCAAACAGGTAGCAGTTGGGTGCAGTCCCGAGCACTTGGAGGCAGTGGCGGTTAGACGGGATTCGTCTCTCCCGGTATTGGGAGTTGATATCGCGCTGTGTCAGAGAGCCATTACGCAAAGTCCCTGGCCAGGGCAAGTGAGATTTACTAGTAGATTCCAGTAGTTTCTCAGGGTGTAATGGGTTACGCTCCGACATGACTTATACCGCTGTTAGGGGACTGACGCTTGCCGCCCCTTAGGCTCGATATGCGATAGTCTTAGACGAACAGACCGAACTGTACGGAGATTGTCACATCAGGCTCAGTCGGAGTTCAGATGGGTTTCCTCATCGGCCTTCTTATCGACATCTACTTAGGGACCGTTACGTACAGCTAGTGCCGCTTGCGGTCTGTGGTTAAACCCACTGCCAGCATAGTGTCGAGTCTTTAGAGTCCCACACAGAGGGTTTCCCTGCTCCAGTCGAAACGATATAGAGGTCGTATGGTTTTACGACAAGGGTTCGGACGCATACGTGTTTGAACGCACGTGCGACGTTCGGACAGTTTTTACTAGCCGGCTTTGGTTTAAGCCAGATTCTAGTATCGGGTTATTGGATTTAAACAGTCTAAAGTTTTTCCGTGTTTTCACGGATTGGAGGGGCGTTCTCGTAATTTTCCGGAAAGCTTCTAGAAGCATGGTGATTTGGGGATTAAGGTGGCATAAGCATTTATTGCTTAATGACTCATTTGTGTGATTCATCCTTAGAGTTAATGCTTCATTTATTGAGCTTATGACTCATGTGATGAATCACACAAGGTGAATGCATCAACCATGATGATTAATCATTTATATTATTTATTTGATAAATTGTTATGGTTGTTAAATTCAAATGAGCTCATTATTCATATTCATTCTTATCATCACCTTCTCTCTCCTCAAGCTCTCTCATTCTTGAAACCCTAACCATAACCTCTCATGTGTTGAGATCAAGGGTTAGCTAGACTAATACATCCATAACCTCACTCTATATCCCCTAGGTAGCTTAGATTAGTACTTTGAGCAACCTAGTTATCTCAAGTTAGAGATCAAGCTTGGCGCAGGAGCTCTCGAGTGGATCGTCTTTGACTCGAGGAGGTCGTTGAGGTGCCGATGTTCCAAGAAGCCTACGAGGAGTGGAGGACATCGATGAAGACCTGAAGGATAAGTAACGTGAGGTATAACTTCGAATCCGAGTAGTTAAACCTCTCGTAGTTTGCTAGTAACGGTTTATATACGATTCATGCGCTCAAGTCCGTGTTACGAAGTTTTGATAATCGTTTTTCATATATTCCGCCTCCCCGCAAGTTCGTGGGGTGCGTGACATGGACTTACATAAGGTTCTAGGATGCGTCCAGAGTTGCGTCGGCAAGAATGGATGTGGGCTTGAAGAACAAAAAAGAAGAATATTTAAATTGATGAGGAAAAGTGTTTCCCCCAATTAGAGCAAAGCACTTTTTTAAAATTCAAAATTTGAAAATTGAAGCAACGCTTCAAATTCAGCGCTAGGCGCACTGCGCGCCACGTGTCAGACACAGACGCGCTAGCGCCAGGTGCGCTGCGCCCTAGGCAGCGCACCCCAATCAGAGCAAAGCTCTGTTTTAAAATTTCAAAACTCAAAAGTTGAAGCAACGCTTCAGATCTAGCGCTCTGCGCTGCGCGTCACGTGTCAAACACGGGTGCGCTAGCGCAGTTGCGCTGCGCGCTATGTATCGAACATAGGTGCGCTAGCGCAAGGTGCGCCAGCGCTGGAATTAAAAATTCTCCACCGTTAGATCAAAAGATCTAATAATAATAAATTATTAATTAATCAGAATTAAAATTCTGTTATGAAAAGATCTTTCCAATCTTATTAAAATAAGAAGATTATCTTCTGCAAGGCAGAAGAACTATGATCAAAGATCCAACGGTGGGAAATATTCCCAAATCAATCAGAGAAAAATCTCTTAAAACTGATTTAACAAATCAATTGGCCCTATATAAAGGCCCCAAGACTTCAAGTCTCAAAGAGAGAAACTCTTTGCAAACTTTGAGAAAAACTCAAAGAGAAAGAACAGCAAGCTCTTAGAAAAAGAAGATCATTTCTTTAAGGTAAAGAATTAATTCTTGAACAACAGAGATGAAATCATCTCATAAAAAAAGAAGAACTATCTTCTTAAAGGATCATAGATCTACAAAAGACCAAGATCTTTGATAAAAAGAAAAAGATCAAAAGATCTAATCAAAAGTATTTACTTCATTCACAGATCCTTGATCTACAAAGGCAGAGCCCTTTTATAAACAAGAACTTTTGTTCTTGAGTCTTGAGGCAAAGCCTCCTTTAAAAGAAGAATATAAACTTGTTCTCTGATCATAAATTTGATCAGATGTGCTTTGCGCTACTGAACAGTGCCTTGCACTCATGAACTGTGCTTTTGCGCTCCTTGCACCGGCGCTCAGCGCCAAAACGTGCCACGTGTCAATCATAGAAACAACTTGCGCTTTGCGCTTCTGAAATAGCGCACTGCGCTCATGGGCTGGCGCTTGGCGCCAAGCGCGCCACGTGTCACTCACTGACGTGCCCCTAAATCAGCGCAAAGCGCTCATAAATGGAAAGCGCAATGCGCTAATAAACTAGCGCTTAGCGCTAAGCGCGACACGTGTCACCTTCGTGTGCGCTACCTGACAGAAACGCAATGCTCTCTTTAATTGGCGCAAAGCGCCTGACGCGTCACGTGGCGCACTGTCAGAACACACTTTGTTCCGATGAATGCTATGCATTCAATATAAGACAAAAATTGTCAGGACCTAATGCTCAGCATTACTAAAAGGGCCAAGCCCAAATAAAGGCTCAATAGCCAGAATTAAAAATGTTAAACATTTTAATTGGACTTAGCCCAATTCTGGACATAAGTCCTCAACTTATATTGAACTGAGCCCATCTGCTCACGAATATTCAACAGATCTTAGTCGTAAAATGGGCTACTGATCTTTCAACCAAGTCACACCGGTTCAAGGGTACATCTCTTTACTCCTCTGATATCTGTCGTTGTAATCCTTCAACATCTTCAGAGAGGTGACGGGTCCCGACAATCACACATCTCACGGGCTGTGGGGTCCTTAAACTCATGGACTACGATGTCCTTAAATCTTATAGACTATGATGTCTCTAAACCGGACTGTGGGGTCCTTAAACTCATGGACTACGATGTCCTTAAACCTTATAGACTACGATGTCTCTAAACCGGACTGTGGGGTCCTTAAATTCATGGACTACGATGTCCTTAAACCTTATAGACTACGGCGTCTCTAAACCGGACTGTGGGGTCTTTAAACTCATGGACTACGTTGTCCTTAAACCTTATAGACTACGACATCTCTAAACCGGACTGTGGGGTCCTTAAACTCATGGACTACGATGTCCTTAAGCTTTATAGACTACGATGTCTCTAAACCGGACTGTGGGGTCCTGAAACACCCGAGTTCGTTTATACCAATTCCAGTTTCTGTATTTACCTATCCATGGTCTTTTCTTGATTTAGCGTGTTTGGGTGCGAATGGTATTTTACATATTACTTTGCATTCGACCTGACCCGCTTGCTTGAACCTATTTGATTCTTATTTATAGATTACCTTGACTTGTTGCATGGACACATGCATCTCATGTTTAGTACATACTGGCATTTCATCTGACATCGCATGTTTTATCATATAACTTTAAGTCATAGAAAATATTTTTAAAATTGCATTTCATAGCTTGCTTGATACCCCTAACCCTGTAGTAGCATCCGCGCATCTTGATCTCGTCCCGTTCAGTGAAACGGACGTGTTTGGATGGCTACGCGCATGTACGTGCATCCGTTCTTGGGGGTATGCATTTTCCTTGACCGAGCATTCATTTTGAAATTTGGAAGTCGCATATATTTTTTATATTTTTATTCTAAATTTTTAGACCCGACCCGGGCTTGTTTTGGAGTAAATTTGTAATTGCCAAAATCTCAAAACGTACTAATATTATATTAATATATTCTATATACTATATTATATTTCGTTATCAGAATCAAATTTTTCTCAATCCAAACAGTTGAGAAATCTTTTATAAAGCAAACATCTCTCTCTCTCTTTTCTCTCTTTTATTTCCCTCAACCAATCGAATTCCTTCTCTCAGTCACCGGGCCCCACACGCCTCTGCCTATCTCTCCCTCAAAAATCTTCTCCTTTTCCTTTTTTCTCTCTTCCGTGAGCAGCTCTCTCTCTCTCTTCCCTTTCTCTCTCCTCTCGCGCCCTCTCTCGCACATCTCGCGAATACTGTTCATTCCTCGACTCCCGTCACCGCCATAGGATCTGGTTACCTCCCTTCATTATATTTCTTCTTCCTCCCATCAAGATCGACGAATCTGTGCAATCCAATGTAGACCAAGTGCAGTATCTCCTCAAGTATCCTTTCCGCAATCCGAAGCTTCTGGAAGAGGCTCTGACACATTCTTCGGCTTCTAAATATGCGTCATATCAAAGGCTCGAGTTCGTTGGAGACGCCGCTCTCAACCTCGTGTTCACCAACTATCTGTACATCGCATACCCTGACCTTGGCCCCGGAGAGCTCACGTCCCTTCACGCTGCGAATATCTCGACGGAGAAGCTTGCACGTGTGGCTGTCACTCATGGGCTGTATCGTTTCGTTCGTCGCAATGCTCAAGCGCTTGATGAGATGGTGGAGGAGTTCACTTGTGCTGTGATGAGAGAGGGAGATGTTGAAGTTGGTGGGTTAAGTTATGGTGGAAGCACCATCAAAGCCCCGAAAGTGTTGGCAGATATTGTAGAATCCATTGCTGCAACTTCTACATGGATTGTGACATGAATCTTGAGATGCTTTGGAAGCTGTTCAGAGGAATTCTGGCGCCAATCGTCACATCAGATGAGCAAACTGTAAAAAAAAATACTCTCTCCACGAACTATGCCAAAGCCAAAGGAAATCATTTCAGTTCAAAAATTCCAATAAAGGATCCAAAAGCATCATAAGGGTTCTCATCGATGGGAAGCTCATCGGCAAAGGCTCATCAGAGCAGAAGCTCATTGCAAAGCTCAACGCGGCACGCGATGCTCTGCATAATCCTTCCGTCTCTGAGTCCGATGGGGATAGCGAGGAGGAAGAGCAGGAGAACGAAGGAGCAAAGATAAGGCTAAATGAGTTGTGTGGCAAAAGCAAATGGGGATATCCTGTGTACAGCGATCGCCGGAATACGGTTGTGCCGTCGACGACCCCGACGACCCAGCGAGGACATCTGACCCGTGTGATTCCATCGTGCGTTGTTTGGAATCATTCCGTGTACCGTGAGCGCGTCGCAACTTTTCCCGCCGACGTGAGACATTCCGTTTACCGTATCGCGATCCGTCGAGGCAAGTGAAAACTTGCTACATGCTATTTAACTTACTATAGGCTATTTAAATTACTATATATCCATCTGAGTGCGCATTAAACCTGTAGGTTATATTTAATACCAAGAGTTCCATTTAACATTGTGACGTCCCGTTATATCATTTTAGATTCACAGCTCGAAACATACCAGGTTGCATTTAGTTCTATTATACATAGTACCCATATTCATATTTAAATCTTATAACAAGTATTTGCATAGCTCACAGTAACCCTTTTATATTTTATACCCTGTCAGACGACCATTGCATACATTTAACCTGATTTATAATCAATTGTATCTCTAGATTACTTAGTACATATTATCATGATTTTACCATCCTTATGTGTTATACTGTACTCATGTATTGTTGAAACTATCCTTTAAACCCAAACTGATAACTGTGCATCTACATACTTTACTCTGCACCTGATTGCATTTCATGTTACAAGTTCCAGCTGTTGATTCTATTAGTACACATGTTTTTCTGTATGCCCATGATTATGCTAGGTTGATTTATAAGCACTCACATGATATCTTGTACACCCTGACATGACTTGCTACGCCTACTACTAGATATGACATGGTACCGTGCACTCTTGACATGACCTGACACCTAAATACACGACCTGACCTGACCTGATGTACCATGGTTTTACCTGTTACCTGATCTTGTGTCTAATGCCAACAAACCTGACTTGTAGTCCTTACGGACCATTCCTGTTGTCTATCCAGACAAATCTGTACCTGCCTGACCCTGTGTTGGCATTAGCTCTAGATTATTTAATACCTGACCTGAACATATATTACTTGAGGGTATGGGGAAATCAATGATGAAACCTGACTTGTAACTCGACAATTTGCTACCTTTACCGACCAGTTTTAGAGGCTAGGCCAGCCTTGGGATGATGCTGCTGATATCATCCATCGTTATCCATTACCTTTTTAGAGGCTAGGCCAGCCTTGAGATGATGCCATGGACATCATTCATCATTACCCCTTTTCCTTTTAGTGCCTAGCGGCATGTCTCGGTTTCATCCCGAGAATCTTCACCGTGATCCCGGGCACGCACGGGATACTATTGAGTTACTCCGATGATTTATCAAATTGATTTCAAAGACTTGAGACTATTCAACCCAATAGACCAGTTTAGATTACTCACTGTACACTGCCTTGATTTATATTATTGTTACACCTGCTTTACCATTTATGTTTATACTTGCATGTATTGCTACCCCGGTTTTAGTATTGCTTGATGTTATGACGCGCTGACGTCTGGATTTTGCCTGGCCCGGATCCTCTACCTTTGTTGCAGACTGATTAGGAGTATTGCCGCTGTTAGACCGAGCGGTGAAGATCCTGTTGGTATGCACTTTTACTTTCCAGGCGTTTCATTTATTGTATCTTTTGCTTCCGCATATTATCATTTCTTGACTCATTTATTCTGGCTCATGGACATGTACTAGATAGTTTAGTCTACTTTCCTGTTCTTAATATCTCTACAGCCGTAATGCGACTGTGGAAGAATTTTTCCTATCCACAGGTAGCATGGTTGGTTATGTCACGTGCCTATTTCAGCGTATTCTGGGAAGCGGGGCGTGACAGGTCCTTAAGCCTATGGACTACGATGTCCTTAACCTGGACTGTGGGGTCCCTTTAAACCCACGGACCACGATGTCCTTAACCCGGACCGAAATGTCCTTAAACTACCGATGGACCGAGACGTCCTTAAACTAACATTGGACCACCACGTCCTTAAACTGGTAATCGACCGCAATGTCCCTAAACTAAACAACAGAAGCAACCCAAATGCTCTCATGTTGGATCTAAACGATCATGTTAAGTTGATCTTAGTTTAAAAATTAAACTAATGTATCCTTAACAAACGTTTAAGTCGATCTTAGTCCCAAATGAGACTAACGTATTCTTAAACCAACCCCCAAACCCAAATCTAAGAAGATACGGATTTGGACTAATCCACGCCCTACGGGTGACAACATAAATTAGTCTCCGTATATAATCCACGGGCAACTACAACAAAAAACAAACACCCACGACACGAAGTGACCATCTGGAGAAGGAAAAAGTTTTTACTGGGATGCGGCAGCGTAATTAACTGCAGGGGCTTGCGCCTGCAGGGAAGAGCGTCCCCATAATCAAAAACCCCTCAAACGAGGCGGAATCTGACGAAGTCCGCTACATCGGCCGCATCCGTTTAAACCATCGATACATGGTGCCATAAATCAACTTGGCATATTCGGAGAGGTGGACGGATAGCACCAATTAGCATCTGTCCCGAATTTCAGGCAAGACGAACCTGCGCGGTCGCGTCTCTGTGTTCGGCGGGGAACAGAAAGATGTGTTATGTGGATGGGGGGGAGAGGTTTTGTGTTTAATATTAATATACAGAGTATTGTTTAAATTAGGTTATAAATATGTATTAGTTTTAATGTATATAGATAATATCAAATTACAACCAATCTCCACCAAAATCTAATCAAAAATATATTCTGGAAAATAATTCACATATGTAAACTTCTCAAGCATAATGCAAGAATATATTTTAAATAACTCATACCCCTAATTTAAGATTTAAAAGGATTCTAAAAATATATCTAGATTTGGTAAATATTTGATATTAGATATCTTGAGATTTAAACGTAAAAGATAAAAGCAAAATAAGATATGGGATGGCAATCATATGATGACAGTTAACAAAATATAATTTATTCTTAACTTGTGGTTATTAAAAGATATGCAGACACAAAAATATATGATACATGTATATAGAATCTAGATGTGCACAGATCCTTTGTACTAGCAAATATATGACGTAATCTTGAACCATAATGGGTTTCAAGTATGCGGGTCGGGTCGGATACTAACCACAGTTATCAAATGCACTATCTGCACCAAAAAACAATAATAAACAAGAAAACTGTCGCAATATCTGAAATGCCCCAAATAAAATATTGTATTAAATGTACTAGGGTGTTACATTAATTGGGGGTTAATTTAGGTTAGGGTTAGGCTTTGGGTGATGATTAGGGTTAGGGTTAGGGTTAATTAGATAAAATACGGTTATGTTAAGGTTATAGGGCTGGGTTAATTGGGGGTTAATTTGGGTTAGGGTTAGGTTTTGGGTGATGATTAGGGTTAGGGTTAGGGTTAATTAGGTAAAATAGGGTTAGGGTTAGGGTTAGGGTTTGGGTGATTATTAGGATTAGGGTTAGGATTAATTTGGGTTAATTAGGTAAAATAGGATTGGTGATGATTAGGATTAGGGTTAGTGTTAATTAGATTAATTAGGGTTAATTTTTATTTAGGGTAGGGTTAATTTGGGTTAATTAGGTAAAATATGGTTAATTTGGGTTTTGGTGATAATTAGGGTTAGAGTTAATTTGGGTTAATTAGGTAAAATATGGTTAATTTGGGTTAGGGTGTTGATTAGGGTTAATTTGGTTTAATTATCTTAATTTTGGATTAATTAGGGATAATTTGAGTTAGGGTGATGATTAGGGTTAATTTGGGTTAATTAGATTAATTTGGGTTAATTAAGGTTAGGGTTTAGGGTGCGCTAGTAATTTCAGTAGGATACTCGATGATAACATAAACGTAAAATTTTATCGTAAACGTAAGAAAATCTTACCATAAACTAAAAACTTCAAACCCTTAAAAACGAAACGTAAATGTAAAACTTATTCAAGTTAAATGTTAAAGTTAAAACCAATATATGATACTCGGCGATAATATGAAACTTTCATATTCTCATCGATATTCATATGTTGAAATCAAAGCGCGACTTAGTTCGGTGTTCATCGTGACATAAAACTATACGAAAATTATTAAATATCGGACGATATAGTTCTGTGCTAACAACCGTCGTCTAGTCTATATGACGAGAAAATTTAATTGTATGATAACCGATAAATTTATTATTATTTAACACTTGTAATTTAAATTCATTATTTTTTGTATTTGCAGTTGGTTGCGATTTTCAGCCTGTACCCGACCCTGATCATCCTGACAGAGTGCTCGATCTTCACGCTCTGTACCTGGGCTTCATGAAGAACATTCAATCTAAGGTTTGATAAAATAGGAAAGATGTAATGAATCTGAATTTACTGTATGGAAATTTCCAGTTTAATGCACAGAAATGAGTTATACAGCCTGAGATTGAGTTATAAGTTAATTTTGTTAAATAACAGCAAAAATAACTTGTAGCTCACTGGTAAAGCCCTTGCACTGCTGTGACGTAGCTCTTGTGTTCGATCCCTATCAGACACATTATTTTTTCTGATTTTTCTTTTTAACTTTTTGGAAGCCCAAAATTTTACACGTGCAATACATAGAAAAATGAAAAATCAGAGAAATCAAACATGTACAAAAGGGTTTAAATACTGTGTTGATCATCTGGCATGAATCTCGATGCCAGATGCATCAAATCGACCGGCCAAATGCTCTGTAAGGCCGGCGAGGATGGTTGATTTGAGCCTAATTGTCCCCGAGCTCTGCACACTAACCCCTTCACCTACCCCTAACACCCTTGCACTGTTTGATTTCCCTGTAATCAAATAGTAACCTTTCATTTGACTATTAAACCAATTTTTAATGCTTTTTAATTCATATTTTTAATTTCAAAACCCTAATTCTACACTATAAATACCACACCATAGTTTGGCTCAGCATCAATCTGAAATTTCTAGCAAAAACTCTCAAAAAATTCTCTAAGTACAAGTGGAGTAAAGAGGAGTTAACAAGCGGTCAACTTCCGGCGAAGAATCGAACCTATTTCAGAGCTCCCGCGACGCCACGACGACCACCCTCTCTTCTTATACCTTTCTTTAAGCCGCCTAACTTGTAAGTCCCTCCTAAACTTCTTTTATTTTCTTCGAATTTATCTTTTTATAAAAATCGGTAAAAGTGGAGTTAATACCAATATCACTTTTTCCAACTCCTATAACTCCGATTCCTATTATCTTTTGGTCAAACAAATTTTTATACAATACTTATAAACTTAAACATTAATGTTTAGAATCAAATTTTCATTAAAATTCTCATGTAAAATAACAATAGTAATACTTTTTCATTTAAATACCATGAAGTTTAAGTAGCACCTCTTTTAGTTTTTGTTACAAACATAACTTTAGGAAAACTTCATGAGCTAACGACCTACCTCTCACATACACACTTGATTTCATAGCACGATACTCTTGAATGTATTTTTTGTTGCGAAGACATTATTATAAGAAAATACCATTTACTATAAAAACCAGATTTCTTTTAAATTGTATTTTAAATTTCTTTGCAATTATGCCTCTACAACTCTCTTTAAGAGACCTGTTATTGGATGGTGCAGATTATCGCACATTCTTGGGCTAGTAGAGCGAGATGCAGACCTCCTCACGGAGCATTCGGTCTCGAAAGGTTTTGAATACGGTTTTTAAGAAAAACGAATTTTTCTAATTAAATAAAATTATTTTTTAATAATTATATAAAATTACAAAATCCATATATTTTCAAAATATAATAAATTTATATTTTTTAAAATGAAAGAATTACAAGTTTCACTAAAATACTATCAAGATACCAATAAAAGACAAGTTCTACAATAAAATATCATGAACTTTCCAAGCTAAGCAATTATCACCAAAATACCTCAAATCTTTAAAATTCATATCCATGAAAACCCTAAATAATATATATAAATACTCGAGCTTTATTTTGAAATTTTATTAAAAATATTTTTCATAAAACCCCCTCGAGTTATATAAAACAATATTTAAGGACTTTAGTAAATATAGATTTAAGCGGGATCAATTCTCTTGAGCCCTAGGGAGCCGGAGAAAGTGAGTGCTTGCCTATTTAAGGTAGAAAACTTAACAGAGTTATCAATGATAATTGTCTTGGAAAAAGACACAAATCCTGCCGTCCATGTGCATCAATTACTGACGACTCCCAAAACCAATTCAGGATCTAAATCAGTTACAAGCATCTGACTCAGTCTGAGTCTAACCCAAACTTGAATCCAAACTCAAATCAGATTCCAATTCTAACATGAATCCAAAGTCTAACATAAATACTTGAACTTGAACCTGAAATACTTGAATTCAAATATCAATACCAAACATGAATACTTGACTTGACTTGACCGAACCATGATTATAACTTGACATGAATTCTTTAATACATGATTACATCCTGAACCTGACTACTTGAACAACTTGTATCCATGGTTTCGGCCAGACTTGTAAATATAAGCTATTCAATACATTACGCGGAGATAATGGGGTAGATTGGTACGGAACGTATTAACGTGGCACGAGATGGTCACTTAAAAGACACCCACATGAACTCTCGTGCCATTGTCCCGTGGGTTTTGATGGGGCCTTGTACTACTTGTTATCATAGTCCACGGGGTAAGATGGACTCATCTCGTATACACAAATATTTTCTGTACCAACTTACAAACAATTACGTTAGAATAACATGTATATACCTGTACAACTTACTAGATTTATTTCATATTACTTGTTATATTCTATTCCTTGTTTTGGGACTTACCGAGTGCTAGTTCGCCGACGACATTCCTGTCTTTTTTTTCTTTGGAATATTTGTCAGGAGGACCGGATTCTCAAGAGATCGAGTCTATCCAGGAGGACTTAGATCAGTTCACTGCCCAGCCGGACTTCTAACTCTTCTTATATTTACTTTTATTTTGTATGCCACTGTTTAGGCATTACTTATTTCATTGTATCTTTCCTTTTCAAAAACAGTTATATGTAAAGATGAATGTAAATAAAGGTTGATGTTTATTTTATATCATCTGTCATTCTTGTGCATTATATATATATATATATATATATATATATATTGCTTAATTACGCTTAACGTATTTATTTCTTAGTAAATACGTTGCGGCCCGCCACGTCACCGATTCCGTATACTGCGAAGCAGGGCGTGACAAACGAGCTGAAAATCGATTGCTATTTAGTATTCCTACATACTCCGGCTTTTGCCAGAGTCGACGTAGATAGATGACCTCTCTTGTGCCAATATTACCATTCTCAGTGCAAACAAGTTTGTAATTTAAATATAATTAATTATTTAGTATATAATTTATTTTTTTGTGTTGCTTAATTAGAAAACTAAATCTGATTGTGTTGTGCAGAAACAGGCCGATTAAAATAAAGAAAATAGGAAGTCGGCGAAGAGGGGTCGCCCCACTTATACAGGTGGCTCGAGAAACATTACTCGTGCTATGGAGGCATCGGTAAATTACAATACATCTATTTTGATATAATGTAATATTAAGAGTTATTTTATAATATATGTAAATTTTTGGCGGATTGCAGAGAGCTTAGACCTTGGCGCAGGTTGGTACATTGAGCGCGTTGACCGCGTATCTTGTCATCTTCGGCACCTCGACAGATTCCGCTACGGGCGAGCTTCGGTTCCCCGACACCGCTACCCAGACGTATTGCGTAAGTATTAATATTTATTCTAATTTGAATGAAATTTTTGTTTTGATAAGTTCAAATTTAAATGATATATTTATATTTTTATGGTTAATGTGGGTGTAGGAGCGGGCGGTGGAGTAGGCGGAGGGATTGGGGATCGATTTTAGTGGACAGACCGGTCTGATGCTACAGACTCCAGTCCTAGACGCCGCATACGGAGGGCACTACGGAGGTTGGAAGAGAGGCCGGGGACTGGGTCTTAGCAGGGCCCATATGAGCTTGGTCTCCACTCCGGCGGTTACTTTCCTTACCCTCCGTGAGCAACGTCTGGAGTATGATATTGCTGTCTTGAAGACCACCGTCGAGATGTTGAAGGAGATTTTGGTACGTATATTACTTATTAGTAAAATATTATATCATATTATAGATATTAACATATGCAATATTTGTAGCCTGAGCTTATTTGGTTGTAAACTTAGTTTTGATTAATCACATTTACATAAAACTATCTAATTAAAATAAACTACGGTTTTCCAAACTAGATACCCAAACTAAGCCTAAGTCCTTATGTATTCTTAGATCAGGGTTTCACAATAATCTGATAATGATACGAATTCGACTAAAATCTAATAAACCGTTCTTACTCGTTTATTACACACAAAATTTAACAGATTCGGCAGGCTACTGCGGCTGCGGCTCCGCAAGCCACTACCTCGGCTGCGGTTGCGCAGACCACTCCTACAGCTCCACAGCCCGCTCAGACTCTTACACAGTCCGCTTCTTCATTAGTCGAGTTTTTGACGACTTAGGATTGCACCGAGGAGCAGATGCGCCAGATTACGGCGATTATCCGAGGTGGAGGAGCTGGATCGAGTTAGGGTAGCTTTATTTATATTTTTAAGGTTGTATGTACTTATCCGATATATATTGTATATATTTTGGACGATATTGGTGGTTGTTTGCTTGTTCACGATAATTTAGATTGATATCGTATTTTGTTTGTTTATTTCTTTTATATATTATGCGTGAGATGTTGATTATGAATATTTCTTTATTTGGTTATATAATATATATATTATTGTGCACAGGACGTGGAAAAAACGGGAAGCCCTTTTTTATAAAAAAAACCCTGATATTTTGTTCCTACGGATTACTCCGTAGAGGCAGATGTTGCACCATTAATCCGTAGGTGCAAGGTTTGCCCCTACACATTTCGCCGTAGGGTCAAAATATCAGAATATCTGATATTTTGTTCCTATGAACTCAGTAACATGGGTAAAACTTGCTTTTAAGAATCAATCCGTAGGGGCACTTATCTGGACCTACGGATAAATCCATAGGGGCATTTATCAGGGCATACGGATAAATCCGTAGGGACATATTTTATTTTATAAACCAATAAATTAAATAAAGATTATGTTCCTGCGAAGTAATCCGTAGGGATAAATGTTCCGACGGAATAAGACGTAGGGGCATTTATCTGGACCTACGGATAAATCCATAGGGGCATTTATCAGGTCATACGGATAAATCCGTAGGGACAAATATTTTATTTTATAAACCAATAAATTAAATAAAGATTATGTTCCTGCGAAGTAATCCGTAGGGATAAATGTCCCGACGGAATAAGACGTAGGGGCAATTATTACTACGTAGGGGCATATTCAGGTTGATGATTTGCACATGCGACCTTTGGCCTACGGAAGAATTTTATGTCCCTACGGATATATCCGAAGGGGCAGTGGTTTGCCCCTACGGCTAAATCCGTTAGGGCAACCCATTATTGTAGTAGTGTGATATAGTAGTAGCAAATATTGCACCATCCGCTTCATTTTTTTTATATGCATATATAGAAAATACGATGAGGAATACTTTGAATTGAATTTTGCAGTTGAGAAAGTCTAAACCATCGAAACCTCCTATTCTTATGCGTGCTTAGCCGTGAATCCCCCTATGAAACGAAGGCTGCTGCCCGTCTCTAATACAGTTTATTTTTCATTTAAACATTTGTTCATTTTCCAAAACACCCTTTCAGACCACTTCTCCTTCAATTTAATCATATTTCCCCTTAAATTTTCATTTCTTTTCAGGATACTTAATGAAGGTCTATTTCTATTTCTATTTCTTAAAAACAAGTTGTTAAGAAAAATTGACTGAAGCCGAGGTGGTGTAGCACAGCTGGTGCATACATGGCGCTGTGGGGGGTGAGGTTGCGTGTTCGAGCCACGCCTTCTCCCTTTTCTTTCTTTCCCCCATTTTCTGTTAAATGCGCATCCCAAGACCCGATCCTGGGTGCATGAGTGTGTTTGAGACCCCGGGCTAGCCGGGGTGCTCTTTATCACAAAAAATGAAAAAAAAGACGACTGAAGGTTATTTTGAGAGGAGAGATATAAAACCTGACGATGCCAGGTATTTCAATAGGCAGGAAACTTCGATCGAGAGCAAGTTTTCTGCTTATATATCTGGTAAAAGTTAGCGAGATTTAGCTTGTAATTTAGTCATAAAGAGAAATACCACGTATGATATTGATGTTGAAATTGGTTAATTAATTTATAGCTCTTGTGGTGAGAAAGTGATAAGCAGATTCTTTTATTTGTCAAGAGCGGTATATTTAAAGGCAGAAATCATGGTGCTGCTTTATTCTCCCCTAGTTTAATCAATCAGCACATGTGGGAATTGGGAATCGAAGAGGCTTTAATTAATTAATTTGAGTCAAAAGACAAGATACAAGTCCAATTTTATCACTAAATTGGCAGGTGTTATAGTCTGCTTCTATTCGACTTACAATTTCCAATACTGATGGTCTTTAAAGCCTACAATTAATAAGTGTGAATTTAGACCAAGCTAGACATTTGATGTCGACCTTTGTTTATTCTTTTGACACCAAAAATCGTAAAGTAACCAATTAGCTATAGCTCAGATGGTATGAACATTTTCTTTTTAATGGAGAGTGCAGAGTTCGAACCCCGGAAATTTTAGGAGGGAAAGTGGTCACAAATTAACCCTTTAGGGGCAAATTTAATGGGTCTTCTGGATACGTGTTTATGTTGTGTGCTTGTGTGTGGTGTGTGTGAGTGTTGTGTGCAAAGGTTTTAGGGCTTTAAGGGCCACTGCAAAATAAATAAATAAATAAAAAATCGTAAAGTCAAGAATAAGTGGTGATTGCTGAGATTGGGGAGTAGCAGGCCGGTGGTGGGCCTTGATGGGCTGAAGTAACGCGGGTTTAGGGTGGCGCAGGCGGGAGGATGTGTTTTCTCTAGCCCCTGATGTTGTGGATCTAGTTGATGCCTTGTATTGGCGCTCGTTTCCTGTTTAGGCTTTACTTTTCCGTCCATATTATCTTTGGTTGTGTGCTTATTTGGTTTTGTTGAAACTGGTTGTTTGCTCAATGTGTGGAGCACGACGGTTTCATGATTAGTGTTGCGTTATGTTGTGCGGAACTCTTCTTGTTTCATTTTCTACTTATTAATGAAGCAGTGGTGGAAACACGGTTTAATTTCACAGAAAAGGAAAGGAATTTGAGATGTTATTTACTCAATGACCCTCCTGAACATTACTAATCATTTAAAACCCCAGCAAATATTATATATGCTTATTACCCCAAAACTTATAAGTTGTTCTTACCGTCCCTCTCATCGTTAGAAAAAATAATCTTTTTGGAATGTTTTTCTAACTCTTTTATTATTTCTTTTAAATACAGTCCCATCAGAATTCGAACCGACAACCTCACATTGTTTTAAAGAAAATTCTGCCTGATAAGCTTTACTTAGAGCTATCCATATATATTGTTAGGGTGCTTTGGCTTGAGTGGGAGGAACCAAATACAATGCTCTCAGGGCCATACCTTGTTCTAATAAATATTTTTTGATCTTCAATGTTAATATATGTTTCTGTTTGTGTGTGCCTATACAGACACGTGGGCATAAAAAATATCTCTCGCCAAATCAATCTATCTCTATAATATATATAAAAAGAAATATGAGAAAATATTCCTTCTAATGTTCCCTTATATAAGTTGGATTTTAATGGAAAAATTATTATCTAAAACTTATTTAATTTTCTTACTATATTTGGATCATAAGAAATTTTTTATTAGCACCGTGCTCCATGTTTATCAATCTTTTATCCAATATAGCTAGCTAGACTTATATGGTGGAAAATTTTTGATTGGCCCCTTTTTAAAAATCTTTTCCTATTTTATCTCGCTCCTTCAGTTTTATAAGCAAAATATTAAAAAAAAAATTCACCTATGTATACTTGCAACTGTTTTAAAAAAATTGCTATTTTCATGTGTTATAGAATGTAAAAGACTAAAATTGGAATGAATCAGAAAGTTTTGAGAATTTTAAAATTTTTATAATTTTCCTGAGCTATAAAATACATAATATTGAAAAAACGAAAGAAAATAGAAAATTTTGAAATTTCTGAATTTTTTTGAAGTTTTATATGTTGTAGCATGTAAAATATAGAAACACCGAAGAAAATAGAAAATATTGAAACTTTCTCTTTTTCGTGCGTTATAACAAACAAAGAATATTAAAATAATCAAAGAAAATAGAAAACTGATAAAGTTTTTGAATATTTTACATTTTCGTATACTAAAATATTAGAAAACTGCATGAAAACTGAATTTTTTTGAGATTTTTGAAACTTTGATAATTTTTATATGCTATAACATGCAAAATATTAGAAATTTAAAGAAAACGGAAAACTTTAGGAATTTTTAAAGTTACGTGATTTTTATGTGTTGTCAAGTGTTTCTAGTCGTCCTAAGTCTTGGTCACTCGCACTGGTTTTTCTTGTTATGGTAGGTTCTCAGTAACAATCTGCGATTATTTCTTTTTTTTATTTCACTTGATTTTTTGTCTCCTTAAAACTAGGAAATTCTCCAATAATATGAGCAGTCAAATATTAGATAACCGAAGAAAACAGAAAATTCTTATATTGCAATTTCCATCCTTTATATAGCATGCAAAATAATAAAACACTGAAAAAGCAGAAATTTTTTAGATTTTTAAAAATTTCACGAGTTTATGTATGCTATAGAGCATAAAAAAAATCAAAGAAATTATTTTTGAGATTTTTTAAAATATAGTGATTTTTATGCTATAAGAACCAAAATATTGAATGGTGGAAGAAAATAATTTTTTTTCCTATTTTTGAAAAATTAGCTTTCTTTGTGTTTTAGAGCAAACAAAATATTAAAAACCGAATAAAACACAAATTTTGAAATATTTTGCTTGTCTTGAAACCCTATTTCGAAGCGAGTGTTGTCTGGAAACCCCAAATCGAAGCTAAGGGTTTTTTAATTCTTGATATAGTTTGTAAAAGAATATTAAATTTGTGTGAAATTTTGACATTTGATCTTGAAAATCCTTTTTCGGAGCCCTATTTCGAAACCCTATTTCAAAACTCTGTTTTAAAGCCTAAATCGAAGGTAAGGGTTTCTCTTAAATTCTTATTTCGATGCTATTATTGTCTTGAAATCTTATTTTGAAGCTACCATTGTCTTGTAATTTTTGTTTCCCTTTTTAAAAATAGATTTTAACATTTGATATCCTGAATTTTAAGTGAAAGAATTTTTGTGTTGGTTACTGGGTTCCAATTTTATTCATGTTATGGTTATCTAGCTATGTTAATAAGCTCCAAGCGTTTTTTTGATATCTTAATTTGTGTCATGCCAAGCTATTCTGATATTGTAAGTTGCAAATAATAGGTTTTTGATATTTCAATTGATTCTTAATAATAGGTTTTTTATATTTCAGTTCATTCTTTATAATAAATAGTTGGGTCTTTTATGAAAACGGTTGATGTAACTCACTCGAGTCATTGAGCAGTGATGTATCGAGTATGATAAATAAGATGTATAGCATGCAATAGAAAATCTGATATCGTTCAAAATATAATTTTAATTCAACTAATTGAAAGATGATAGAAAATGATGTGTTAGCAATAGAAGTGAGAGATATGATTTCAATTCTGTATTGCAATTGATTTAAACCAGTAAGATCATCTCATAAATCCTAAACTTGATGTTCATACTCTATTCATTACTTTACATTCTTACAAAATCTAAGTTTTTATGTAATAGTTTTATTTTGAGAATGAATATAAAACCTCAGTTATTATGCCTAGTTTATATTCATGAATATAAGTTTTAATGCTTGGGTGTTATTTAGATGATTTTATCTTGGAATCCGGCTGTTGTGAGACAAGTATTCCCCGAATCATCTCCACCAATACCACCATCTTTACGGCATGAGAATAATGATAGGGTCGAAGAGGGTAATTTTCTATTATAGTTCTATGTAATTTACAACCCTGAGCATTCTTGTTGCTTTAATTATGTTCGAAAATAATTTTGTTTAACTTTTCATCGATTGTTAGATGCAAATCGAAAAGGAAAAGGTGCTCATCATACATGGTTTGAATATCAAACCTCAGATTTAATTCACCTTTTAAAAGAACATGATAATGCTCGGTGGAGAGTCCAGCATGGTTGGTCCAGAGAAGCATGGACTAAAATCACAGCCGAATTCAATACAAAATTCGTAACTGAAGGTGTGAATTTAACAATAACATGGGTAAAGGAAAAAGAACAAAACTTAAAGAAGCAATTTAAATCATTTAAGCAACTGAAGGAAAGCAGTGGATTTGGACGGGACCCACAAGAGAATTGTGCCATAGCTGATCCTGCTTTTTGGGAAGGTCTTTTGCAGGTTTACTTTTATTAACTTTAAGTTTTATTTAAAATGTGAGATTCATGTCATTAGGAGGAGTCTCAGGCCACAAAGGCAATATACAACTTGAAGGGCAAACGATTTCCTAATCATCAAGAATGCTCTGACTTGAATGAAGGTAAATTATTATATAAATTGTTTTATATCATACATGTATAATTAGGATTGTCTATATATAACTATTAACATTTGATTTTAATTGGCACATGACGATATGCTGAGGGGAAACATTCTCCTGGTCCGGAAGATTACTCTTTAGCCGATGAGACTCATGACGAAGGTGACCCATTAACCCCGTCGGCATCTCTTCAAGCCCCTATAGAGAACCACTATATAGATGAGGAAAATGCCGATTCATATTGGACTGGATATCAGTACAATTTGGAAATCCCATCTAATCAAGCTCCGCATGCACCATCTTCAAATCAAGCACCGCATGCACCACCTTCTACTCAAGCACCACATTCATCATCCGAAGAGGCTAGATCAGTAGAAAATAGAAGTAAATCTAGAAAGAAATGATTGAAAGAAATATGGAGGAAGGACCATTTTGATTTCAAAAAGCAAGAGACGGATCGATACATTCATGCTGCTTATGAGGCACAACGGCTACAAGCTGAATTTCAACGAGCTAATATGGAGAGACAAAGAAAGATCAACCTTGAGTTTTCCATCATGAAATATATAGAGGAATATGATAAATTACTGGGTTTCGACGAAGATGATGATGAGAAGGCTCATCTCTTTTTCAAAGAGAGTTATTGATGGAGGTTGAAATCTCCCTCAGATGTTGTCCTCCGTCGATCTAGCTGCAAGCGTTCCTGAACGGTTAAGATTGAGAGTGAAAATCGGATGTGTGGATCTCAATGGGTCGGTGTTGACGCCGAGCTACCTGCAAGGGAAGTTCCGGGATGGATGACCACCGTAGGACCCTCCGACGATCAAGTAAATACCGAGATATAAAGGCAGGGTAGCGGCGTATTGGAATCGATTTTGACCTACCTCCATCATCACGAAGAGGGGGTTTATATTGCGGTCGTGTGGGAGAGATCCGGCGTGAGGTTCTTGCCATCCGTTACGCCCTTATGACACGTTCGCGTTGATGGTGGGATATGTCCATTAATGGCGAGATACGCCCGTTAACGGAAAAACGTGCCAGCGTGGGATGCGGAATGTGGAGCGGCGGGAATCTCATTCTGGCGGGATACGCGGAGCCGTTACAGGGGATCTTGGGCTCCGTGCCTCGGGTTTGACAGGGAGGCTGAGGAGTCTCAGCTCGGTAGATATCTTGGAGTCGAGTGAGGAGGCCGAGGAGTCTCGGCTGCTTCAGCGCGTATGGGGGGTACTTCGGGGAGGCTTTTCGAAAGGTTGGGCACCACCTCGTCACGTGGTCCCGAGAAAGACTCGTAATGTGTCACACACTGACTCCTTATCGTAGCTCCAGGGGTCCAGAGGGTATGCGCTGACGACACGTCATCTCCCACATATCACAATCTGGGGTGTTCTCGTTCATGAGCCTCATCATCTGCCTCCCACTCTCGCCCTGATCTATTTATGGGTCAGGGTCGAGAGTGGTAAGCCCGGCTTTCCATGACTCAGCCGAAGATTTCCTTGTAAGGGGCTACCCGATGACGGCGGGACGTTTGGCGGCAGCTCTTCTTGGGTCGCTGGATCCACATGGCAGCTTACGAAACACCTCAGTTCCCGCGCATATCTTTGGTGATGTCAGTGGATCAGCGAAATGATTACGCATTTAAAGAGGGGGTGCCGTTTTGTTCGCCCGCCGGTTGGATTACATGCCACGTGTCCGCCGCTGGGTGGCGGAACATGAGGAATCGTCAACAAATCCTGCCGTGAGGAGACGTGTTTAATGGACGGTCGCCATGTGGAACCCTGATGTCTGCTAGGCACGACACTTCATTTTGGCAGGAACCGACTTGGGCCGTTGGATGCTTCCTCGTGGAGTGTATAAATAGGAATGGCTCTCCTATGGCCGACACTTTGTCCTAGTCGACTCTCATTGCCTGAAGATTGATCGGCGCCCCTCTGCTCAGGTCGGAACTTCAACCAAAATTTTCCTCGGCAAGTCCTTTCTTGAATCAGGTTAGATATTTTCTTCTGAAATATCTGTGACATAGTAGGGATCGAGTTGGGCGATGAGGCTTCAGTTTCTGAAGCCGAGTCCAGTGGGTCTTCTTCCTCCTCGGCTTTCGATAGCCGAGAGGGTTCGTCTTCTTCTTCTTCATCTTCTGAGGGGGACGTCGCCTTTGTCTCACGTCGTCGGGAGGAGACAAGAGCTCTCAAGGTGCACATCGGGAACATCCGCGATGTGCCCTCGGTCTTGAACCGTCTGGATAAGCTTTCTGACATCCGGGTTCGATTTCATATCCCCTTCGTCTATTCATTTTGTTTGGCCAGGGAGGGTGAATGGGCGGACCAGGTACGGGGTAAAGAGATTTCTCTGTACCTGGAAGCATTCCGGGCAGGGATGCGTTTGCCCTTCCCGCCTAAAGTTTGCGCCGTGATCCATTGTTTCCACCTTGCCCCGGGCCAGCTAGCGCCGAATTCGTGGAGAATCCTCCTCGGATTTCTGATCCGGCTGAAGATTGATCGGATCCCCATTGATTTGAGCATCCTTCTTTCCTTCCTTTGTTATAAAAACCATCCCGGCACCAGTAAGGAAGAACCGAGCTGGGTGTATCTTTCGTTTAAAAAACATAAGGGTAGGACGACCGGGTCAGAGGTAGTGGTTGTCCCTTCCTCCATCCACGAATGGAAGGAAAAATTCGTTTTCATCGGGCCACCGGAAGGTGAGGATTGGTCGGTGCCCATCCAGTGGCATAGGGCCGATTGTCCTAGGGTTAGACAGTTGAACACCCCCAAGGCAAGGGTGGTGTCGCATTGGGAACCGTTCCAGCGGGTTGATGTCCTGCTTTTCGAGCAGGCACTGAGCTGGCCTGGGCTCAGTCCCGCGTGCTTTGTGGGTAAGTCAGGGCCTTTGTCGATCTATCTAGACTTTGTTTAAATTTCTTTGCCGATCTTTTTCCTTATGTGTTCCTCGCAGAGCCTATGGACCGTCAGAAAATTATGGTTGCCATGGTCGCTAAGGCCCAGGAGAGGAAGAGCAGTGGCTCCAGCTCGGCACGACCAGCTCCAAGTATAGCTCCTCGGTAGGATCCTCCTGCCAAGGCTTCTGCAGCGCCCCCAGCTCCAGAGGAACGCCGTGGGGGAGGTTATAAGCACGCGCGGGATGCGGTTCCCCGAGCTAGGACGTAGGCACCGCCTGCACCCGAATCTTCCCTCGAGAGGCAGAAGAGAGTGGTTTCTCGGCCGCCTTCGACCGGGATTCAGGTGCAGGAAGATGAGTTCTGCATCGAGGTGCCCTCAGGACTCTCTATGGCTGACAGTTTACTGGTGAACATGGAAAAGGTGGCGGGGGCCAAGATTCCCCGAGGCACGATGAAGGCACAGGTGGCCGCGATAGCTCAGGAGGCTGTTCAGGTCGGTAACTCATTTCAAGAATTTCTTAAGTGTTTTTTACTCAGTTTTTAGCTTTTTAACGTGGTTCATGTTTTCCTCAGGCCTTCCAGCACTGCGCCTTCCTCGCTGCAATGGAGTCCGAGGAGGTGGCCCCGGCGATAAAGAAGGTGGGCGAATCTTTCTCACGAGAGGAGGACCTTCTTAGCCGGCTGCAACAAGCGGAAGAGAAGGTGACCCTCCTTGAATCTAGATTTGTCGTGGAGGGTCTGACGGTCGCCAAGTTAAAAGAGTCCCATCAGTTTCTGACCGAATCCAACCGGGCTATCCAGGCCCAGGTGGGGGAGGTCAACGGGCTCTACGATGTCATGAAGAGGCAGGGGGATTCGTTCAAGTGGGATGCTCGGGCATCCTACGAGGCGGCAAAGCTTGCGGAGGGGAGAACGGAAAGGGCCATGGAGGAGTATAAGACCTCCGACCAGTTCTACCTCGACCTCGCCGATTCTGCGGCCGTTGGGTGGCACAACGCCCTCGATACCGTTAAGGAAGCTGTGCCCGGGTTCGACGATCGGAAACTTCGCGCCCGGTATCCCCTAGCCGAGGAAGGGCCACAGGGCAAAGGTGCCGAACCAACTAGAGAGCAGGCGGCGGCGGTCATGGACGCCGAGCCGGAGGTCACTATTATAGCCCTTGATGGAAGCGTCGAGCCAAGAGGAGGACCGGCTGAGCAGGCGGCCTGATCTATCTCTGCGTTAGTTATCAATTTTGTACGCCTCCGGGCATTTTTGTAAGGTTGGGGAGCTCATAATACCTTGTATATAATTTTGAATGTGAATAAAGTATTTTTAGCTTGTAAGTGTTTTTGTCTCCGAAGCCTTTTTATCCCGCAAGCCTTTTATCCCGTAAGTGTTTTTAGCTCGCCTTCGGAGTGCTTCTTTTTTCATAAGCATTGGATGAGCGTGACGTAAAATCTAAGCCAAGCATAGGAAGACCGGCGTTCATCCTTTCCCCGGAGTCAAGGCGACGATCGTGTATCGAGTATGGATCGAGTGATAGCCAAGGGTAGGCAAGCCGGTGCCCTCCCTTTTCCCGGAGTCGAGGCGACGACCGTGCATCGAGTATGGATTGAGTGATAGCCAAGGGTAGGAAGGCCGGTGCCCTCCCTTTCCCTGGAGTCGAGGTGACGATCGTGCATCGAGTATGGATCGAGTGATAGCCAAGGGTAGGCAGGCCAGTGACCTCCCTTTCCCCACAGTCGAGGCGACGATCATACATAGAGTATGAATCGAGCGATAGCCAAGGATAGGCAGACTGGTGCCCCATATATCTAGGTCTTGAGCGGGATGAACAGGGAACTAATCGGCCACCTCTTAGCGAGGGTTTTGGATTCGCAGATTTGCCGGGCAGGAAGCTGCCCTTAGCGGATGAGGTGGTACTCGGATGCCTCTTGTCGAGGGCTTTGGATCCGCAGATTGGCCGGGCAGGAATCTGCCCTCAGTGGATGAACCGAGCAGGAAGCTACTCGGATACCTCTTGTTGAGGGCTTTAGATCCGCGGATTTGCCGGGAAGGAAGCTGCCCTCAGCGGATGAGCCGAACCGGAAGCTACTCGGATGCCTCTTGTCGAGGGCTTTGGATCCACGGATTTGCCGGGCAGGAAGCTGCCCTCAGCGGATGAGCCGAGCAGGAAGCTACTCGGATGTCTCTTGTCGAGCGCTTTGGATCCATAGATTGGCCGGGCAGGAAGCTGCCCTCAGCGGATGAGCTGAGCAGGAAGCTACTCGGATGCCTCTTGTCGATGGCTTTTGTCACGCCCCGCTTCCCAGTGTACGGGCAAGGAGACGCGACGAGACCGCTACGTATTTACTCAGAAGTAAACACGCTAAGTGTATCTAAGCAATATAAAATGAAAAGTACACAAGAGACAAGATGTAAATGAACATCAACTTTATTTATTTAACATTCTTTTACAGTACAATTGAAATGCAAATACATGGAATGAAAGCAATGCCTAAACAATGGCATAACAGAAATGAAAATAGTATGTACAAATATCTAAAGCTCTGGGTCGAATGCTAACTGCTCCAAATCCTTGGTGCTGGGCTCGATCTCCAGTGAGTCTGATCCACCTAACAACATTCCAAAAAAAGAAGAATAAGAATGTCGTCAGCGAACAATCGCTCGGTAAGTCTTAAAGGTGAGTAGAGATAGAATAGACAGAAATGGAATATAAGTTTTAATGTTTTATTATATTGTTAACGCTGTTATTTGTAGCTTGGTACAGAAAATGCCAGTGTATACAAGAGGAGTCCCACTATTCCGGAGACTAAGCTATACGGAGCACAAGGAACTGTTCAGCCACGGTACAACAGCAATGGATATTCAGGTTAGGTGTATTATGGTTACAGTCCCGTGCCACTTTTAACACCTTCCATACCAATCTACCCCTTATAAATCCCGCGATGTGTTGATTGTATTGTTTGTATTGATTATATTGTATTGTCTTGTATTGTAAGTTGTATATGGATGACTTGACAGAACCATGATATCAGTAAATGGAACGGATATATGGATGTACATGTAGATGGAGTATATCCATGGTTTGTTTCAGTCAATATAGATTGAAGTAGATTGAATAGACGGATTCATGTTGAATTGTGATTTATACTTGAATCACATTCAAGTCAGATTGATTAGATTTAGACTCAGTCTGAGTCAGACACTTAGAAAAGAAATTGAAATCCTGAATTAGGTTTTGATATTATCGGTAACTGTTGCATATGGACGACAGGATTTATGTCTTTTTCCAAGACAATTACCGTGTTGATAACACTGTTTGTTAGATTGTCTACCTTAAATAGGCAAGCACCCATATCTCCGGCTTCCTGAGGCTCAAGAGACTTGTAACAATTTGAAATATTTTAGATAATCAATTAATTTATTTATTTAAATAAATAAATGTTAAATTAAATTTTATTGTAATTAAAGACCTTTTAATATGTAGTAGATTAAATTAGAAATAAAATAATTTGTTTTTATAATAATAAATGTCATGAGGGGTTTTATGAAAAGTTTAGTTATTTGTGAAAATTGGAAAATTAGTGAAGGTTTTTATGTAAAAAGGGTTAGATCACGGTTAAGGTTAAATTGAACTCATGGGATAACATAACCTAGGTGACACCTCTTATGTGCATGTACACTTCATGATGACACATCCTCGTTGCATGAAAACACCACCATCTTTCATGTTTACACCACCTACTTGCATAGATTCACCACACTCTTTCTAAGTGACACCTCCTCCTAAACCTCATGCTTCATTATCCTTATCTATTCATTTAGCTCAGTTCATATATCAAATTAGAAACACATTGGAAAATACTAGAAAATAAAAAAAAGCTTAGATCACACCATAGAATGAGAGATGATAAGAGAAGCTAAGTACTAGGGATCATTGTCTCAACCTTCAAGCTAGGATCTTTTGAGCTTGTGTATCTTGGAAGGAGTTTTTCAGTGACTTTTCTGTAAGTATAATCTTTAACTCTGCAGATTTTTAGTTTAATTCTGTTTTAGTTTAGAAACATGATATCGGAAATGTCGTATTTAGATAATTTAGGTTTTGTTTTAAATCTGCTATAGTTTAGATGATAATTAACAAAATCAAACAGTGCCTTCATCTTGTAATTTGGACCTAGAATAACCACTAGGAAAACGAACCATTTTCCTAGGATTTTGGCCGGCGACACCTACCCAAATTCCGAGCTCGCCGGGTCTTCCATGGATTTTGGTGTTGATTTTTGTAGGGTAGCTCTCTGTGTTTATGTTAGGATGTCTGGTATTACTAGTTTATATTATATATTCAGTATATAAAATCTGGAATCAAATATCTGTTTTTGGGTTAAAATTCTAATACGATACGGATATCTCGTGATTTTGATTCTGTTTTACTGATACGAATAGCGAAGGGTTAGTTCAGATTAATATAAGTTCTAGGAAGTTCACAATATTCACACATAGCATATTTAGTATGTAAATCTTGTAGTTTCACATTTTCCCCGTATCGGAGCTTAGCCGTTTCTTATACGAAAGTTAATTTCTATGTTAGGTTCGAATACGTAAACTTCGGAGGCCGCAAGGAAAGAAAAGGGATTGAGGATATCTGAGTAGGTTCGACGTATTCCGGTGAGTAGACTAAATATCTACTGAGAGATTTTGTATGGATGACGTAATACGCCGTACTTTTAAGTTTAAATTAAAATTGTTTCTTTGTATATAAAAGTTGATTTTTAGTAACTTCATCGTATGCATTCATAAATCGTCATGTTTAATGATTACTAGAACACTGCACAAATTATCGACGGGTCATATTGCACGTGCACATATTTACATGTTATACTACACCTCGTTGATATTGATATGTCACATACACACTTAGTACTTATTATGTAAAATATGACTCATATCATACCTTAAGCATCAATAATGGTAGTTAATTTGCATCAATGTTATTATGAATACTTATCATGTTTCATATTCTAGTATTAGTAAGTATGATATTAGATGCATTGGCTTATTTCGGATTTCTGGTTTTGAGTTTTTATGCACTATTAAGTGTATTCAGTGATTCTTCATGATTGATGTGGCATGTCCACCATGAGATATTGTTTTTATGATTTGGTTTTATTCCGAACCGAGTGGGGTAGCTATACGGTTGCGGATTTTTACGTTATCCGGACTGAGTGGGGTAGCTATACAGTGGGATTCATGATGGACCCGGTCGAGACCGAGGGCAGGAAAGCCGCATTTTAGGCGGAGAGCCGAGCGAGGATACTCGATATCGGAGACAGTTGTGAACACGGCGGATATCTAGGTGATACCGACCAGTGTTATTGATTGACAGGATCGTTCGGGGAACGATGCCTGATGGAAACAGAAGATTTGTGTCGATGTTGGACACGGAAAAATGAACCTTATTTCGAAATAATTGATGAGAATTCAGTTTTGATTTATACATTGAATAGTACATATGCATGCTTCCACCTGTTATCATGCATCATATTCATTTTTGTTGCTATTAGCTCTAGTTCGTCATACTTACATTATCAGCCGTTATATGTTAGTTTTATTCACTGAGTTGGCAACTCACCCCCGTTGTGCCATAGTTTCTTGCAGGAGTCGTGTGGACGCGTAGCAGAAGTGCGGATCCACTTGTCAGCTTATATCGCTTATTTTGCTGGTGGGTTACCTATATAGTAACCTCCTATTTTGGTATATGTATTTTAGATCTAGTATTACTCCGTCAGACCCTGTATAATTGACTTAGAACGAGATGTGTTTGTATATATTTTATTTCGACTGAGTAAGATCGTTTAGTTGTGTTAATTTATGCTTCCTTTACTTATGCATGAGATTCTTCACCTGGAGTGTCGTATTATTATTGTTTATTGATTTCCGCCGTTTGGCGTTGTTTTGCACCCAACTAAGGATGTAATTTATTTAAACAATTTATAACTGTTCTTATTTAATACTTAAAAAGGGAGGCACGGTCGAATTTTTAAATGCTAAAAAAAATCAGTTGTTTAAATTTCATTTCATAAAACCATTCGACATGCTACCTCATTTCTTTTACTTAAAAACTGAAATTTTTCTTAATTCCGCAAATAGGTTGTTGATCTTGGTTTTCTGGCTTATTTTGATTGTGTCGTTATCTTTAGATGACATACAATCTAAGTGCCGGTCACGGACAAATATTTGGGTCGTGACAAAGTTGGTATCAGAGCCTAGGATTAACCTTTCGGAACCGAGTAGTGAATTAAAGTTAGTAGGTTTTAATTTCGTTAGGTGGGTTGACCTTTGGTTTGATGGAGTAGGTGATTTAGGATGAGTAGAGTACCGTACATATGTTCTGCGGAATATTTACGTTACGATACTCAGCCTAAGTGACCTTAGAAAAAGTTTGTTCGTACTTCCTTCCTTGATTCCATGTATCTTGTGATTCGATTGCAATGTCCTTATCAATTCTGTTTCTTACTCCAGCCACTATGTTGCCGATGACTACGAGGGCCCAGAGGGCCGCTGTCAGAGATGAGATTAGAGCGGGCTCATTTGAGACGAGGACAGACCAAGGCAGTACGCCTATCTTTCATGAACAGATTGATCCACCCTCTACTGATTGTATAGCTAGGATGGAGGCGAGTATTCAGGATATGCGCCAAATGATCGGATCCTTGATAGAGATTAGTCGAGCACGGAGATCGGCAATTACTCCACTTACGGTTGTTCAGCGACTAAGGCGAACTCGTACTGATATATCGGCTCCTAAGCATGTTCGTAGAGGCCGTGGCAAATTCTTTATGGACCAGTTATATTGCTTTTACCCACATGATCAACAGCCCTCATAAGGATGTTTCAGGTGTGGGAGTCCGTATCACTTTATCAGAAATTGTCCTGTAATGCGACAGAGTGAGGCATCGGTCTCACATGTGACTTCACCATCTTCACCAGCTCCTCCGAGCGCATTACCTCCTACACCTGTTGTTGTTCCATATCAGATCAACGCCCATAGAGGTCGTAGTCGTGACAGTCGAAATTCAAAAGGACGAGGAGGCAGAGGCAGACAACAGTTGGTCGCTAGAAGAGGGCAGGCTTTAGCTTTTGTGTTGACTCCTCGGGACGCAGAGGCGTCGAACGTTGTCGTAACCGTTATTCTTTCAGTATGTTCCTTAGATGCACATATTTTATTAAATCTCGGTTCTACGCACTTGACGTGTCTGCACACTTTGCACTTTCTCTGAGGAGAGAGTCGGCGATTGTTAGAATTACCGCTTGTTGTGTTTGCTCCGATAGGAGATTCTTTTATAGCCCGACATGTATTCAGGTCCTGTTCCATACGTATTGGTGATCGAGACTCGTTAGTTGATCTGATTCTTCTGCATATGCTAGATTTTGATTTACTTCTCAGCATGGATTGGCGGGCCGCTTGTCATGTTTACGTTGATTGTCGGGGGAAAGCGGTCAGATTCTGTTTTCCGGGCGAATTGATTTTTTTGTGCAGGGAGACTACAATGTCACTCCTGCTAACCTGATTTCTGCTCTTTGTGCAGGACGGCTCTTGAAGAAGGGTTGTCGTGGTTTCTTAGCGTTTGTTCAGGATGTAGGAGCCGCTGAGGTCCTGTTGGACCAAGTTCCGATCGTGGGAAGATCACCTACATTTTGTGGAGTTTTCACACAACAACAGCTACCAAGCAAGCATTGGAATAGAATCTTTTGCAGCACTTTATGGAAGGAAGTGTCGATCGCCATTAAGTTGGGACGATATCGGTGATAGAGAACTTCTTGAACCTGAGATGATAGTAGCAACTATTGATGTGGTTCGTACTATCAGGGAAAGAATGCGCATAGTCCAAGATCGACAGAAGCACTAGGCTGATGCAAAGCGCCGTCATTTGGAGTTTCAGCCAGGAGATCATGTATTTCTAAAGATATCTCTGAACCGTGGAGTGATTCATTTTAGAAGACGGGGTAAGCTAAGTCCGAGATATATTTGACCATTCGACATACTCGAACGAGTCGATGAAGTGGCTTATCGCTTGGCATTTCCATCTTCATTGAAAGGAGTGCACAATGTGTTTTACATATCCCAACTCAGAAGGTATGTGAGTGACCCCAGCCATATTCTCGATCATTCCGAGCTCACTGTACATCCCGACTTATCTTGTGAGCAACAACCCGTGGAGATCCTGGACAGGAAAATGAAGTCACTTCGGAATAAGGAAGTCAACTTGATTCGAGTGATGTGGAGAAAAGAAACTCCAGGAGAATCGACATGGGAAAGAGAAGATGAGATGCGTACAAGATACCCTCACCTATTTGTAAACTAGTCCTTAAAATAAATTGTAAATTTCGAGGACGAAATTTTTGTAAGGAGGGTAGACTGTAACAACTTCAATTCTTGTGTACAAAAAATTGATTTAAAGTTAATGTATACTTGGGGTATTTATATTTCCCGTGAGTACTATAAGTATTTGATTCAATTTTGAACAGCAAGAAGGAGCGTGTAGCTCACTGGTAAGACCTTGCACTGCTGAACCAAAGCACCAGAGTTCAAATCACATCAGTCACATTATCTTTTTATTTTAATTTCTTTTAATCTTTTAGAAGTCCAAGAGTCTACACGTGCACTACACATTATAGGGTAAATTACAGAATAAATAAATGTGACCACGAGGCTAGACCAAGCGTCAGGGACACGTGGCATCAAGACGCACCCTGACTCGCCCAACTCGGGCCGGCGACTCGGCTGACTTGGCCTGCGCCGCCGGGTCAACTCGGTCTGATCCCATTTTTTCTTGAACCCCCTGCACCGTTTGGACTACCCCACTCCCCCTGCACTGTTTAAATTCTCTACAATTAACCGGAGAATTAAAATACCCCTTTTAATCCTTTTTAATGCAAATTTAAATACAATTTTTATCACACCCTTTCACTACCCTAAACCCTAGATTCTTCCTATAAATACCGCCCCTCAAATCACTCCCTCACTCATAAATCTCTATCCAAACTCTCAAGAAAATTCCCAAGACTTTTTGTGTGCAAGTGGAGTTAGCAAAGGGCGAAGCTCCGACGAACTTCCGACGACGATCCGAGGAGATTCCGACGACGAAACGACGCACCGGCACCTCCTATCTCTTCCTCCTTCTCTCTTCTAGTCTAATAACCTGTAAGTCCCTACTTCTTCCTCTTTTCTCTATTATAAAAACATTCAAAACTAAAACCCGACGGAAGCCGAGTTAATCCGACTTCCGATTCAATTTTTCCTTAAAAAGTTTTATTTTTCTTAAACACAATAATACCAAACTCTTATGTCATGACCATTAAACATTAACAAAGATAATTGAACAAGTTTGACATCAAAATAATAACCGTAGCAAGTTTTATTCCACTTTTACATTAAAATACGCTTATGTTTCATTTCGACATGCTTGAACATTTTAAAACCGTATTATCTTAGAAAACTCATGAGGTAATGACCTACCTCCTCACAACACTCATATGTAATATAGCACGATGGAATCTGGGAACATAGATCTGGGAAAAATACGACTGTACACATAACTACCTTCGACTTATAAAAATATTTTTCTATAAGATGTGTATTTTAACAAATCTTTGCAATTGTGCCTCTACAACCCATTTCGTGGAACCCATTCGGGATGGTGTGGATTATCGCACATCCTCGGGCTTAGTAGAGTGAGATGTAGACCTCTGTAAGGAGCATACGATCTCGAAAGATTTAAAATACAATTTTCTTTAGAAAATGTGATTTTTATTATAAATAAAACTTATATTTTTAATAAATAAATATATGTGTAATTAATATCAAAATATCTATTTTTAATATTTATAATATTCCACATTTCCAAAATTCAAGAAAAATATCTCATTTACAAGAAAATACCTTACAATCCCAATATTACAAATAAATGCCATATATTATGAAATTAGGTTTTATTCACTAGAAATGTCACATTGATAAAATATACATCCATGAAAACTCTAAAGACGATAATAAAATATTTGAGGTGTATTTTGAAAATTATACAAAATTATTTTTACATAAAACCCCCTCAAGTCATACCAAATTACAATAAGGACGCTAGTAAACATAGGTTTAAGCAAGACCAGTCTCTTGAGCCTCAGGGAGCTGGAGGTATGGGTGCTTGCCTATTTAAGATGGATAACTTAACAAACGGTGTTATCAACACGGTAATTGTCTTTGAAAAAGACACAAATCCTGTCGTCCATGTGCAGCAGTTACCGATAGCACCAAAACATAATTCAGGATTCAATTTCTTTTCAAATTGTCTGACTTAGACTGAGTCTCGATATAATTAATCTGACTTGAATATGATTCAAGTACAAACTACAATTCAACATGAATCCATGAATCCATATATTCAATCTATTCAATTTATATTGACTGAACCGAACTATAGATATACATCCATCTACATGATTCTCCAATTACATCCATTACTGATATCATGGTTTCGGCAAGTCATCTATATATATACAATATACAATTCAAACAATACAAACAATACAATCAAGACATAGTGGGGTTTATAAGGGGTAGATTGGTACGGAAGGTGTTAGAAGTGGTATGAGACTGCAACCATAACACACCTAACCTGAATTCAATTGTCGTTGTACCGTGACTGAACGGTTCCTTGTGCTCCGTATACCTTAATCTCTGAAATAGTGAGACTCTTCTCGTTTACACCGGCATTCTTCTGTACCAAGCTATAAATAACAGCGTTAACATTAAATAAAATATTATAACAATATACTCTCTATTCTGTCTATTCCATCCTTATATATTTACGGGACTTACCGAGCGATTTGTCGCTGACGACATTCTCTTTCTTCTTCTTTGAAATGTCGTCAGTGATTCGGACCTTCAGGAGATCGAGCTCACCCTCGAGGACTTGGATCAGCTAGCCTTCGACCCGGAGCTCTAGTTACTTGTACACATTTACATTCTGTATTTTCCATTTCTGTTATGCCATTGTCTAGGTATTGCTTTCCATTCAATGTATTTACTTTTTCAGATGTATTGTACAAAAGAATATTAATAAATAAAGTTGATCAATTATATCTATTGTCTTTGTCTCTTGTGCATTTTACTTATATTGCTTAGATACGCTTAGCATGTTTACTTCAGAGTAAATACGTAGCGGCCAGTCGCGCCCCCTTCGCCGTACACCGGAAAATGGGGCGTGACAATTTTCAAGTGTTACACTTTCCTCATATTCATCCTGAAAGAAAGTAAATCATTTATTGTTAGAACATACGTGTACATTTACACCACTATCTAACCACAAATTATTAGATGATGTGATAAAATTTATAGTGTGAGAAACATACCTGAAAGAATAACCTTCACCCATTTCCACCATATTTACATTTGTATTGTTAGTACTTGCAGGTTTTCGAACTGATTCGGTTTTCCTAAAGAAGTATCTGGTAGAGAGATGGTTGGTTCTCCTACATACGAAACAAAATTTTTTCTTGTTCTTTGGCTTGTGACTTTTGTTATGGTTTAGACCTATCTTAAAATGTTTCTTTTTGAAATTTTTGTTTTTAAGTCTAAACTAGTTTCCCTTATGGACACTTTTATTAGAACTTTCAATCAGGTTGACTTTATTATAACTTTTAGTTCTATGATTAAGTACAACCCTTCTTTGTTCCTCAATTCTAATGGAATTCATGTAATCAAGGAGTGTAAGTGAATTTTGGTTTTTCCGAAATTGGTTAACAAAAGCTTCTCAAGATGGCGGAAGAATATAAATCAAGGCAGGCATTTGAAATTGATCAGAAAGCATGGTTATAAAATTAATCACTTTCTTGACTAACTCCGGAAAGTCATGAAGTTGTGTGCTTATAGGCTCATTATCCTTAAGGGTGAAATTCCTAAATGACAATATACTAAATCTCTCTACCCAGCATTATTATTACTATATCTTTGTTCTAATGCGAATCAAAATTTCTTACCGGTTTTAAGGTGAAGGAATGCACAGTAAAGTGGTTCTTTGAAGGCACTAAGTAGTCCGAACTTACAAAAGTAATCTATCTTCTCGGGAGAAGGGAATTAGATTTGGTTTTGTCCGAGGAAGGCCTGGGTATAACAGTACTCCTATTCTCATCGGTTGAACTTTTCTTAGGGAAAGAATCAACAGACATAGAAGAGATAAGATTTTCTTTAATTGCAGTTATTAATCCTAGTATAGTCAACCAGTATTCGACTTGGATTTGCCAAGTCTTAAAGTCACTTTGGCCATTGAACTTTTCAGGTTTCATAGAACTGGAGTCGTTGCTCGTTACCATATTATATCAACTGATGGACAAAAAGAATGTGTTACAATTAAAAAAAAAGATGAATAAGAATAATCGGTATGGCCTAACAAATAGACTAATTCTCGAAATTGATATTCACTTTTAATTTGGAATTACCAGTAACAAGATATAAAGAAGTAGCGCAGTCAAAATCCCTAAGGTAATATTTGAGGAAAATAGGCCTGACAAAGTAGACCAATCGGTATAGTGCAGTCAATATCCTTAAGGTAATCTTTAAGGGGAACAGGCCCGACAAAGTTGACTAATTGATATAGTGCAGCCGCTGAATATCTAGTTACAGATTACTATACGCAATAGCAAATAATTAAGTAAATTAGTACTAAACAGATTACTAGTTAATTAACAGATGATTAAAGATTAGAATTAAACAAAACGAATTAAATGGATCGATATCTTTCTTAGATTGTTGAAAAATATTGTTAAAAATAATTATTTAAAACGTTTTAACAAAAACTTGTAATACCTTTAATCAGAATCTTTGTAAATTAGAAATATGAAAGAAGAAGTTTATGGGAAAGAGGAATGCACTTAAGTGCACTTTGCTAAGAAAGATATTGCCTCTCTCTTGGCAGGTTTACTGCGGCGATTTAATTCTAAGATACAACTTCCCTAGCCCTTCTGATACTCCGGCTTGCACAAGTCGCTGGGGCAGCATCAGTACCCTTTCTATTTCGACGAAAGATACTCATAATGCTATGAATGCATTGAAAGAAGAAATAAAGAATTTTGTGTGTTTTGTTTTTTATTGTTGTTCTATTTGCCTTCAGGGGATGGCTTTATATGGCCTCCCAAACGGTTGGAATTGAACGGGTATTACCAACGGTTGAAACCTTCGGTGAAAAACCGTTCACAACGGTTGAGGGCGTTGGTGAAAACCGTTCGCAATCGTTCATGGACATTACTAATTGTTGAAACTGTCAGTGAGAAATGTTTCAAAATATAATTAATACATAAAATATTTGACAAAAATATAGTTTGGACTTTTATCCTTTTGTGCATTTGCTCCAACGGCTAGTGCCAGGGTAGAAGAGGACAATGATGGATTAAAGCTCTAACTTGGAACTAAATATTTGTGGCGTTGAGGAATTCAAAATTTTGCATCATCAAATTTGAATTTGGGTTTGACGCAGCCCAGTATGTCTCTATAGCCGACCCAATGCATGTCTTTGTTGTCGATGGAGCCAATTTGCCGCCCATTAGTTAATCCAAAAAGTTTTGCTTTGTTGTGTTTCCATGATCATTTTGAATGGGACTATGTGTAAAATAGGCTAGGTTTGAATATGATTTGGGTTCAAACTTGATTCCACACTTCAATCGCCATCAATCTAATTAATTGCATTGTCCAAATGATAGTTTGATTCGTGAAAGAATACATCATATTTTGTCCAGGCACAATGACCACAGAATGGTACAAGATACATGCATGGTCAAGTAACTGCTCGAATGGATTCAATCATAAGAGAATTATCGAAGACCTGAATCCTTTTCCTTATTGAGTTGTCTATCCGTCACCAAGGACATTGTCTACTTGCGTAGAAATCTATAGAGTTGTGTGCTTGGTATAACAGTTTTGTGAATATATTGGATAATGAGTATTTAAATTATTTGAATATTTAAATGATATGTGTCAGCAGCCGTATCACATATAAATGATCTGATCATTAGTTATGCAATGATAGGTCACAACTGGATGTGAGCTGGTATTTCACATGTGAGCGATCGTATGTTTTATTACGCTTGTCAGCTATCATCCAACCTAGATTTTGAATTCCGTCAATATCAAATATTAGAGTTCCACGTAGACTTAGATATCGGTGGAGAGGATCGAAGCCATCAAAGTGGACCACCAATATGAGCAAACGATGATAAATAAAAGCTTTGGTGCTTGATTCCAAAGAGAATAGGTGTTTTTTGGTCCTTTAAGAGAGAGCAACGGTTGCTGAATTAAAGGCCTAAAGCCTTAACTTAAGGCTTGGGCTTTTTCCAAACAAAAGTCTAAAATTTCCAAACCCCTTTCACATTTATTGCCACAGTAAAATTCACAGACTTTTAACCGGCCCATTAAGGATTCTTGACGTCTCTTGTAGTTTGGGCCCAATAAGGGAGTTCAACCGTCCGTTGATTTTGTCTCGCTTCAAGGTTAATTTCCCTCTCTATCTTTTACCGAATTGTTTGCAGAAGTTAAACCCTACAAAATCCTCTCCAAATCTTTCCAAGTTTCTTCACTTTTGTTACAAAAAAAGGTAACTTTTTACCTTCACAATTTGTGATTTTAGTCGTAAATTTGAAACTTTTATGGTCAAAATTGGATCTTTAATAACTAATTTGATATAATTGCTGTCTTTAAGAAATCATGCGTGGCATCTTTAAGTAATGAAACTGTTGTGAGATTATTGCATTATTTATCTTCGCTGCATTCCTTATTGCTCACAGTTGTTGAATCAAAATTGATTCTTGCATTGTATTTTTGGCATAAAACTTCATTTTTCTGATCCAATTGGTTTTGCAAATAGCTTCATGGTGTCTATAGAGTATAGACCATTATATTAGCAAGCGATTTATTAGCCAAGACCCTAGAAAGACGCTCAGATTCTATTCTTAAACAAGCAAGTCGTAGGATAAAAATGTTCAATCTGTTGAGTTGCTTGGAATTGAATTCGAGTGTGTTTAAGGGTTTTGACCAAGCATCAGATAGTTGAGATGACATTAGTTCTGTACAAGGTAAACCAGCAGTGTTTTTGTGCAAATTAACCTTTTACCATGTTTCTTTTGCATCTCCTTTTGTTTTTCCACTATTCCCACCTTCTCCAACATCTCATACCCTTTTTATGTTCACCCACAGTGACCCCACTTCTCTTTCCCTTGGTCCTTTTTGTTAAAGGTGAGGTTGGCCTGCAAATTGCAAGCCACAATGCTCTGCTACTCATAAGATTATCACATGTTAATTAATCCCTAGTATCAATGCAAAAAGAATCCAAGATCATCAAAAGCTCAATAATCTCCATGTGATTTGAAATGCATATCTTTGTAGGGTATCTACGTTTTTGGCTCAACATTGCAAATCTAGCTGTTAAGGCACTAAAATATGTGATTAGAGGAAATATATACAAAAAGTATGGTTTGCTGAACTCATATTATAATGTTAAAGAAGGAAGACCAATGTTTCAACCATGTGATGGCCTTTTCCTCTTTGTTTTCTTCTGCTTTTGTATCTTTTGTAAAAGTTAACTCATTTAGCTATCAAGAATAGTGTGGTTGTCTTCCATGAAGAGATCACTCCAATATAATCTTGAGCTAAAAAGGGAAATTGATGGCCTAAAAAGGCTATTACTTTAGGGTTGTCATTACACTACCACTTCTACGATCATATGGCAACTTGTGAGTGCCGCTGTAGCCCAGAGGTAAAATCTTATTGTAGTTGAGCAGAAGGCCGGGGTTCGATCCTTGATCGGGGTATGGCCTATTATTCAAAAAAAGAAAAGAAAAAGGCATCCGATTAACATAATGAAACATGAGTAATTGGTGGAAGGTTTGATTTCTTAAGTAGATAATTAGCTGCAATGGAAAATAATTGTATATTTTAATCTGTTTAGATACACAGGAGCAGGTATATCTTGTTCAACTTGTGGTTTGTTAATGGGTCAAGTTCCAATGTCATTGACAACTGTAGAGGAATAAAGGTGCCTTTTCTTTTAAAATGGGCCATAAAAAGCGCATGACAATTTCATCTTGTATTATAATATGCTGCTCCTTGTAAAGTAAGGCGGCACTAGAAAGAAGAAGGATTGCTTCTTTTTGTCAAAAAAGTAATCAAACAAGAGATTCATAATTACACACCAAAGTTTTCAGAGAGAAGTGGATGGACATTATACAATCATGATATTTGTGGTATGCTGATTTCATCAGTCTATTTTGAAGATAGATGAACAGCTAGCTCTACATTGCTAACAGTTGCTGTTATATGAACTGGAAGAATTCAAAAGATGAAACTGGTTTGGCCTTGCAGGTTTAAGGATTATAATAACCACTGGAAATCGGAGTGTGGCCGGTTATAATTTAATTTACACGTCCTGATTCCGAGAAACATTTCTGCTCCTCGGCCCTTGTTCATCGGACGGAATCTTATTAGTTTTCTGGTGTATTGTTACACACCTAATCGCACGTGTTATGATCATGACACGTGCGCGTGCGCGCGCGCGCGCACAGAGGTTTCCACTAGGTCAGAAAAGAAAAGAAGACAAAAGCAAGCACCCCCTACACTTAATTTGTGCCATTTCCTCTCCACTTTCCACTGAATCGATTGAGACTTGTTTACATACTTGCTGAATTGATATCTTCATTCTCTCCGTCTCCAGTCTAACCAAAATGACAACCGCCGCCGCCGTCCCGCTCATCGTCGCCTTTTTCCTCTCCGTTGGCATCCCGCTATCATTCTCTCTTCATTACTCTGACCGCTTGCAGCAGCAGCAGCCGAATCCTGATCCCCTCACCGTCCCTGGTAACCTCACCTCGTCCCCCACCATGCACGCTCCCTCTTCTAACAACCTCACCTGCCGCCTGGACCTCTCCTCCCAGCTCTTTGCCGGTGTCTCCTCCGCCTGTTCCTCCTCCTCCTCCCTCGACCGCGGCCGCTGCTGCCCCGTCCTTGCCGCCTGGCTCTTTGCCGCTCATTCGCACTCCGCCTTCTCTCCCCCCTCTCCCGTTGTAACCTCGCCGCTATCCGACGACAACACCCTCCCCTTGATCCCCGACGACTCCCAAAAGTGCGTCTACTCCCTCTACGCCTCGCTGCGAGCCAGAAACATCGAGCTGGCCAGGCCTAATGCGACGTGTGATACGGTGATGTGCTTCTGCGGGATAAGGCTGCATCAGATCGGGTCGCTGAGCTGCCCTGCGGCGTTTAAGGTCGCTGATGGTGCGTCCGATGCTTCACCGACGGCCGCGGTGAAGGAGCTGGAGAGTGATTGCCGAAACTCTTCGTATAGCGGGTGTTCTCGATGCTTGCAATCGCTTCTAAAGGTCAGTACCGCGCGCATTATATATAGCCGAGTCATTTTATTAACCATGTTTTGTAATCTGCGGGGAGTGTCATATATATGCAATTGCACCGTCATGGCGCACGTTTGTGCTACAAAGAGTACTCTGGTTGTCTTTTACGTAGGTAGGCAGGCTTAAAGTTGATGCAGAGAGTCATGTTCATCTTTAGTGCCTGCCGCGCGAAAAGCCATTTCACCTTGGACTGTTGGATCTGTATACAAAGAGATTGAGGGGCCGCCGCAAACCTTATTGGTTGAACGGCCGATCCTGCAGCACTAGACTATCCAGTGCACAAGCAGCGAGTAGTCCAAACTAGTTAAAAGTAATTTTAATTTCCCCCCTTGGCTATGGTACAGATTAAGGGCGGAGGTGCTCCGCCCTCAAAGAGGAGCGGCGATCGAGCGGCCAAGATGCTGGACCGAGACTGCCAGCTCATGGGGCTGACTTGGCTCTTAGCCAAGAACAAGACCTCATACATTCCTACCGTATCTGCTGTTATACGAGCCGTGTCATACAGCAGCCACCCGCCTACGCAGCCCTACAAGTGTAGTCCTGACCAAGAGAACATGCCTCTCGCTGTGGACTCGCTGCAGTTTCAGAAGCTCGACGGCTCTTCATCTTCCGCTTTTGCCCTCCGAGGCATGGTTTATTCCTTTCATGTATGGATTGCTTTGTTCCTTTCTGTTTGGGGGCTAGCATGGCTGTAATGTGTCAGGTATGTAAAATTAATTTCGGAGGGCGTAAATGTTCAGTCTTAGAAATTACAATTTTCGGGGAGTCAGGGAATCTATTTATTTTCAATACGTGTTCTATAGACTGGTTTTTCGAACGATTATGGTCAAAGCTAAAAGAATAGAGTCGATTTCATATAAGCTCGATATTTTCACGTCTTATCATGTCAGCATTGTACAACATGATTGTATTTATGTTTGGGATAATGAATCGTATTATTCAAACCAATATTTTCCATTTAACTCATAAGTTGCATATATGATTCATACCAAGCAATATGATGCCAACTGCAAACTCTATCGGCGACTATAAAAGGAAAGTTCAATTGCTACAATGTTAATGAAATTAAAAGTAAGGTAAATATAAAACGTGTATCCACATATAGTTTTCGCACGCTGCAGTCTTTCACACACGATATCTCTGAGGTTCATCTGTATACATTACACGATATCATCCGAATATTCAATCCCAGTATTGTACGTCGGAGGAAATGCATATGAATCATCTGCTACAAAAGGCGGTACTTTGAGAGGAAGGATCACACGAGTTTTCAGCATCGAGACTTTCTCATTAACAATCTGAAGCTGAGACATGAATTCATATTCGGTGGTGCTCTTGCTAAGAGCATTGCTATGATTCTGATCTCATCCTCAACTTCTTCTTTCCATTTCTCAAGCCTGAGGAAGATGTCTTTGATGGCACGGACATCAACTTCAGTCTCGCATAGCAGATTCTCTATAGCGGCGGAGGAGGGGGCGTCGTCTATGCCAAAATTTGCGGCGATCGGCTTGACCTTGGCCAATTTCATCAGGAATGTACAAATAACATCAAGGACCGTTGTTTCTTGCATTATGAAATAAAAGAGGTAAAGTTTTTAAGTATGAAGAGAAAGAGGTGAGTTAAGGCAAGGGAATTTGGTAGGCTAATATAAGAAGGATGAGAAGTTAAACAAAGAGAGCAAAGAATCAAATAAAGTTTTGTTGAGCATTCAAAGCAAAGAATGAGGTGCTCTCCAAATTATTCATCTTCTTACAAACTATCAAAGAAAAGTATCAATTCTGTTATAGGTTACTTTCATAAATAAGATGGAAAATTCCTAACATCTAGAGTTAATCTTCTATATATAAATTCACATTATGCATATATATGGATAATTCCAACCATTTTATAAGTAATGACAAGAGAAATGTCTCAACAAATTTAAAATTATAATGTCTCTTGGGGAAAAGGAAAAAGAAAACCTCATGTATGATGTGAAAAAACATGCTAAAATAAATAACCTTATAAAAATAACAGAAGAGATTTTCCAGTTATATTGCATAATGCATTTAAAATTTCGGGATTGCTCGAATGATATTTCACTGAACAAACTGTCAACCGACATAGCCTACTTTCTTATAAAGCAAATTTGATCATGAGCCAAATCTAATCAAATGTCATCCGATACAAGTATCACCAACCTTTACCTACCATTACCAATGAGCGAAAGCCAATCAAATGCCACTCCAGAAAATAATCCCCCGAGAAGAAATAGGACTGACAAATTGCCCAAAGCATTCTGCTCTGGTCCCTGCACATGCGAAGATAAATGAATATTTGCAATATAATAAAACCATGCCATTTCGAAATTACCGAGCTTAACCAACCTTGTAACCTTTTGGTGCTGCAGTAAAAACACAAACGGTAAGATAACCATTGGTTATTCCTAAGAATGAAGTCAACACGATCATGTATCCTTGGTCACCGTATTTCACCGTAGAGTAAAATGCCGGAACAAATATGAGTCAGGAAAGAGTTGCGGCCATGAGGAATTTTCTTGATGTTATTTTAAGTAATTCGATAACAGGAATGCATCTCCCGATGAGGTCCCATACATTATACATTGCAATCAAAACAAGGGGTACCGAAATGAACGTTTAAAAAAATAAATAAAAAGATTAATCCAGTATAATTAAGATAAGAATTTTTTTTGGATTTTTAAAAATGGGTAAAATTACCATGAGCCCAAGTTGTGGGATCCGGTGTCCTCAGACAAGAATCCAGGGAATATCGACAATGTCAAAGCATATATCATGTACAGATCAAATGCGTGATCTTTATTCTCTAAGAACAACAATTTACTGCTCAAGCGTTCCAGATGTATTGGATCTTCACCTGCCTGCGATTTCACGATAACAATTTATACAAGGAAAATATGAGATATTATAGGGAACCAGAGATGCATATCTATGACTGTTGTTTTATGATACCAGCAGCAGCAAGGTCACCAGAAACTGTCATCGATCCTTCTGAAGCTGCTTTTGATCTATAGTGCTTCACAATTGGTAATTTTGGGAAAACGAATGCATATAGGAGAATACAAAGCAGCTCGAAAAAAGGCGTGATTGCAAAAAACATAACTGCAGGGCCAAATAAAAGTGTTAATATAAAACAACATGCAAGATTGATAAAATATCTTAACACACACACACAGACACACAAAACTTCTAGATGTACAAGATTTGTTTGCATGGATTGATTTATTTCAAATAAAGCCAACCAAATGTTGCATGCATGATCAACGTAACTGATAATAAATAAATGAAAAATTCGATCAGCAAATCTTCAAGAATTCATACAACAACAACAACTGAGCCTTTTATCCCTAGCATATGGGGCAGGCTGCATGAACCAACATGAGAATCATGCTGGGTCCAGCACATGAATCCTCCGTCTCCACTCACCCCTATCGAACAATATACTTTCATTGAGGGCTTTGGCAACCATATCTTTTCATATCACCTCCATCTAAGTTTTCTTCGGTCTCATTTTCGCCCTTTTGATATTGCCTATATCGAGAGTATCCATTCGTTGAACCGGTGCTTTCATAGGTTTGTGTCACACATGACCAAACCATCTTAGCCAGTTTTCCCGTATCTTCTTCTCTACATGTGCTACACCAATTATTGCACGAATATCTTCATTTCGCACCTTATCTTTTCTAATATTACCACACATCCAATAAAGCATACGCATCTTCGCTACGTGCATCTTATCTTCATTTCGCACCTTATCTTTTCTACCGTTACCATACATCCAACAAATCATACGCATCTCCGCTACGTGCATCTTCTGTGTATGATATTTCTTAGGAGCCCAGCATTCTGTACCATATAATAAGGCAGGCCGAATAGCCCTCCGATAAAACTTCTTTTTCAACCTTAACGGAAAATTACGATTTCACAAAATCCCTTTTTGATGATGCTCAATATTGGCAATCTCCAAGATCAAGACACGTGGCAGATGACGTGTCCCATGACTCAGAAGAAAGGACCCACATGGACCGACCATGCCACCCTACACCCGACCTGCAAGCACAAGCTGGCCCTCCTCGAGACCCCCTGCAAATTAGCCTCCTCGGTCATTCAGCTCGCCCCGAGCCGCCGCAGGACCAAGACTCCTCGGCCTCCCCACTCGTCCCCGAGCTCCCTGCCGAGGCCGTCTTCCTCGACCCTCCGACCAACTCCACCACTCATAGGCGTAACCGCCGCTCCGCGAATCTTGCCATGCGCAGATTCTAAGCCAGCAACATCCCACGTTCCACGCCATCACGATCCCCATTAATGGGTGAGCCGTTTTCTACGCGGGCGTGACGTCGGGAGCGTAACTGCCGGCGAGATTCTCGCGCCTGCTGCTGCGTGCCACCACTGCTATATAAACCCTCATCACAGAGGGGTCAAGTAAGCCATTCTTTACTCTTCTAAACCGTTACTCTGCTCGGATCTCATCACTAACTTGATTGTCGGAGGGTCCTTGGTGGTACCAAACCACCCCGGGACTTCTTTGCAGGTACTCGACGCCAAACCTCTCATACCACCTCTTCCACCAAAACCCATTGAGACCCACACGCGACAGAGGATAACCATCCAAGTCCATCAGGAGATCAACGGAAGACAACATTTGACGGAGACCCGAAAATGACCTCCATCAGTTGGCACCGTCTATGGGAAAAACTCCACAAAACACAAAGTTGGCCTTCCGATCTCTGCCCAAATGGAAAGCAGCCACCCTGAAGATCCGGGTATCAGCCGCCGCCTTCCACTCACCGAAGGCGGGGATGAGCTTCCTCCAATGACCGTCATCAACGCCCTCGCAAGGTCCAACCTCTGTCCCCGGTCCCCCCCACCCCCCGCGCGCGTCGATCCCGAGCCTCAGCTCGTACCATTCGCGGACGAGCTCCTCTGAGCGGGCCAGCCGGTTCGCGGAGATTAGGCTAAAGCGCCTGAAAGACCGCAGCTTGCCCACGGCCTCATCATAGAGCAGCTCAGACAGGGGGTTGTAAATCCCCGGCGACGCCCTCCAGATGGAGTACATCAGCAGCTGCAGCAGGGAGGAGCGTCGGGAGAGCAGCCGGCCGAAATGGTCCTCAATGTTCCCATAGACCAGATGCACCGTGTCCTCGGTGCTGTACTGGTCATAAAGGTACACGTCTTCAAAGTGGACGATATCGGGGATGGTAAACGGGAAGTCTTGCATTCTCGACGACCTATTTATGAAGGATGGAAGGACTAGTACGCCTTCAGCCTTATATAGCCTACTGCGCAGCTCAATAGTCACCCGCTTTCACCCAGGGAGTTGTTGCCACGCGGTAGCCATCAAGCTTTCTCCGGTGGAATCGAAGCGACGCGCCCCTAGCGCTTCGCCTCCCCTCGCATTCAATGCACTGTCTACGCGCGTTGTTGCCCCGACCGTTCCCATTCCCCGCACCTACAGCTGGACGGTCGGGCTATATCTCGTCAAGATTCAACCCAGCAGCTACTCTGCTCGGTCACCCCTGGCGGGTAGCTTCCTTACCGCAACGCCAGGGATGTTTATCTCAATCAGAGCAAAGCTCTGTTTAAATTCCAAGGTGGAAAAAGAAGCAATACTTCTGTTTTTCTCCAATCAGAGCAAACCTCTGTCGTGCAAAAAAAAATGCACGAGCTGCGCGACACGTGTAAAAAAAAAAAAAATTGCGTGCGCTGCGACACGTGTCGGCGCAGCGCACAGTTGCGCTGCGCAAGAAAGAGAAAAAAAATTGCACGCGCAGCGCAACTGCGCGCTGCGCGACACGTGTCAGCGCAGCGCAACTGCGCGCTGCGGGACACGTGTCTGCGCAGCGCAACTGCGCTGCGCAGCCAAAAAAAAAAAGAGCTGCGCGACACGTGTCACGCACTGGGGAGTTGCGCAATAACAGAATGAAGATTTAAGGAAATCTTTTCTCTTCTTGTTAAAACAAGAAGATTTCTTCTGTAAAACAGGGGCTTTTGGATCAAAGATCCAACGGTAGGGAAAATTCCCCAAAATCACTCAGAAAAATATCTCTTTAACAAATTTAACTAATTTATGGGCACTATAAAAAGGACCCCAGACCTCATTTCAAAATCATCAACATTTTTCTAAAAAAAAGAGAGAGAACTGTGAGAAACTCCTCAAGAATAAAAAAGGTAAAAACCTTTAGAAAAAGAGAAAGTTCTCTTATGAACAGATTATAGATCTAAAAACAAGATCAATGATCTTTAATAAAAATAAAATAAAATAAAATGGTGCTTTGCACTTTTCATGAACCTTTGGTTCTCTGAGATAAGAAAAAAAAAACTTATCTTCTTCTTTGATCTAAATTAGATCAAAGAATTTAATAGTGCTTTGCACTCCTTTTATGAACCATTGGTTCTTGAATCTAAAAGACTCTTAAATCATAGTGCCTTGCACTTGCAAACTGCGCTTTCGCTCTCTGATTGGCGCAAAGCGCCTGACAAATGCAATGCATTTCCTAAAAGGGCCAGGCACAAATCAAAATGACCTGACATGCCAAAATAAATTGCAAGGCAATAAATGGGCAGAGCCCAAATAAATTGATGCTTTGCATCCTTTATACAAGGGCAGAGCCCAAATGAAATTGATGCTCTGCATCATATATAAAGGGCAGAGCCCAAAACAAATTGATGCCCTGCATCTTTTCCGGGCAAAGCCCAAATAAAAAATAAAAAAAAAACAAATGCAAATAAAATATTGGACATTTTTAACTGGACTTAGCCTAATCGTGGCCGTAAGTCCTTAAACTAAATTAACTGAGCAAAATGGCTCTCCTAAACCAATTCACATCCGGTTCAAGGGTACATCTCCGAACTCCTTTGATATCCATCGTTGTAATTCCTCAACGACGTCAAAGAGGTGACGGGTCCCAACGACCATACATCAATATGGACTGCGGGGTCCTTAAACTCGTGGACCGAAACGTCCTTAAACTAATATCGGACCGAAACGTCCCTGAACTAATGATGGACCGAAACGTCCCTAAACTAATATCGGACCGAAACGTCCCTAAACTAATATGGACCACCACGTCCCTAAACTGGAATATGGACCACCACATCCCTAAACTGGCACAATAGAGCCCAAATGCTCTTTTGTTGGACCTAAACGGTCCCGTTAAGTTGACCTTATTCTCAAACTGGACTGGACTAACGTATCCTTAACAAACGTTTGAGTCGATCTTAGCCTCAAAAATGGCTAACGTATCCTCCAAACAGACTTTAGTCTCAAATTGGACTATGAATCTCCCAAACTGGAACAATAGGGCCCAAACGCTCTTTTGTCAGATCTAAACGATCACGTTAAGTGATCTTAGTCTCAAACAGGACTAACGTATTCTTAACAAGCGTTTAAGTTGATCTTAGCCGCAACGCGACTAACGTATCCTTAAACTAAAAACACCAAACACAAATCTAAGTAAATACGGATTTGGACTAATCCACGTCCTACGGGTGACGGCATTACTCAGTCTCCGTATATAATCCACGGGCAACCATAAACAAAACAAACACACACGACACGAAGTGAAATTCTGGAGAAGGAGAAAGTTGTTACCGCGATGCGGTAGCGTAATTAACTGCAGGGGCTTGCGCCTGCAGGGAAGAGCGTCCCCACAATCAAAAACCCCTCACCCTGAGGGGGAATCTGACGAAGTCTGCTACATCGGCCGCATCCATCTAAACCTCCGATGCAAGATGCTATAAATCAACTTGGCATTTTCGGAGAGGTAGACGGATAAAACCAATTAGCATCTGCCCCGAATCTCAGCGTCAGGACATCGCGGTCCTGTGCGCCGCCTTTCGGAGGGGAACAGATTCTGGCACGCCCGGTAGGACCTCTTCCTCTTTTCACTCCACACTTCGTGTGTCGTGTTCGCGGACAAATCGCGGTTTGCTGTGATTGCCTGTGGATTCAAGGTACTAAGATTTGGTGTCTTGTTTTATACAGAAAACAGAAAATCGATGGCTTTGAACTGCACCGCCCGCAGCGATAACTCTCGCTCCGTCATTGCTGAAGGAGTGACTTATGAGCCCCAAGCGGCCTCCCTTTTCAAAATGCCGGTGGAGCAGATGGCTCAAGCCACCACTGGACTATTTTTTGGGACCATGCTCCCACCAATGAGCTTCAACGCCCCAATGACATTGCAAGAAGCTCCAAAAAAGTCGGTCTTCGATCGACTTACTACTGCCGCGACCCCTCTCAACGAGTCGTCCAACTCCACTGCTTCAGTTTTAACGGACTAGGCCAGAGCTCTAACAGGCTCATGAAGAAGCCTGCCATACCAGAAGGCGTTATCCCAAAGCGGATAGTCATTCCAACTCACGTTCCTGGCAAAATCACCAAGGTTGCTTCCCATGTTCAGAAGTCCGCTTCTGACAAGTTGGCCATCCCCGTTCAACGGACGTCGATCTTTAAAAAGCTGGTACCAGTATATTCTGACCAACACAGGGGGCATGAGAAGGTCGCCCCTATAGCTGAAACAACTCCATCAGCACGACACGCTCGACGTCGCCACTGGCGTCGAGTAAGGAAGGCTGGGGGCAACTTCCCCTCTGGGATAACTCCATCAGCTCCGATGGTGAGGATCGATGCTGCTGTTCCAACCAAGAACAGCTTTGAACTGCTCAACAAGGTGCGCAGAAACTCTCCTACTGCGATGTTGAAATGAACTCCTTCACCTGTGGAGAATACTCCAGAGAAGAAGCTAGAGCAGCCCCCTCAACGGCTGTCCTCTAAAATTTACAAAGTCTGGCGACAGGTCCAAGAGTCGGTGATCAATTAAGACTGCCTCCGACGACAGAAAAAGATGAAGGTTCGGCAGGGGAAGGATTACTCTGTCAAACTACAAAAAGCAAAAGCTACTTGGGTGCCCACTACAACGGCTCCCTTAACTCCAATCACTCAAAAAAGGAGGCCGCAAAAAGCCCTGTGTCTTCGGCAAATCGCAAAGACACCGAACACAAACGCCCCAAGTCTGGGGGCATGGTGGTGCACACTGTTTATATGGCTTCTGGAAAGGAGGAAAGCCGCACTTCTACGGGCCACCGACCGCTCACCCGATCCGTGACGAAAGCCCAGGAGCAACAACAAAAGCTTCAGGAAATGATGACTACAATGGCTGCACTCACTGAGCCAAAAGAAAGCTCTGAAATGTCTTCGGATGAGCGTCAAGAACAAGAAACCGACGCTGACTTTTTACGCAGAGTCCTCGAAAAGAGGGACAAAGAAGCTGCAGAGCAAGCGGCTAACATAAAACAGATGGCGCTCATCTTCCAAGATATGGTAGGGATGATGTTACAGCTGGACCCTCCTGCTGAAGATCCTCCAATCGTCCTTGAAGACGACAGGGGAGAAACGTCAAATCCTCCGCCGGCTCTGTCAACAGCCAAGGAGGAGGCAATCTCCAAAGTTGACCTAGACGAATATATAGCTCAGCAGATCCGGGTTCATCAGGCGAATGAAGCGGCTGGGCAAATTGTTAGAGCCGGACGACCATATCCGGGCTGGTATGACCAAATCAGTTACCCGCCAGGATATACGATCCCTAAATTCCACGTATATAAAGGGACAGGGAATCCGCATCAGCATGTCGCTCAATTCAAGGCCTTATGCGGCAATACTGGAGGCGATGACAAATTGTTGCTACGTCAATTCGTCGGCAGCTTAGCAGAAACAGCCTTTGAATGGTATTCGGAGCTACCTAACGACTCTGTCAAAACATTTGCAGAGATGGAACTGCTGTTTACACAAAGATTCGCGAGTGCTAGTGAACGCACCCCGATAACAGCACTAATAAATGCCAGGATAAGGCCAAACGAAACGTGGGTTCAATACGCAACACGATGACGGAACCTATGGTCGAAATGCGAACAACGCATAGAAGAGGCACCTGCGGTAGGCATGTTTGTGGGCACTCTCGATCCGCAGACGACCATCTCACAATTCATGATGTTCTTCAGGCCGACCACCTTCCAGGCCTTGATTGACAAATTAGCCCAAATGGACCAGATGGGCCATAGACCGTCTCCTCCAAAATCAGATTCCCGAGATGAAAAAGGAAAAGGGAAAGCGATCGTCGTCGCCAATGCTCAACAACAGTCGAGCAACTCAAAGCCGGTCGTTCGCCAAAACAACGCGCGTCCACGCCCATCCCTCGAAGAGAGGCTAGGACGTTCTTACTCGTTTCCTCAGAATAAAACGGGAAGACTGTTCGAGCTGGCAGTGCACAACAGACTCATTAATCTGCAGAGTCCAAAGCGTCTGTCGCAACCAGGCGATCTTAATAATCCCAATTATTGCCCTTACCACCAAACGGTAAGTCACCCGATTGAGGATTGTTTCGTCTTTAAAGGATGGATCGAGGATCAATACCTACAAGGCAAGTTCGCGCTGTCTGAAAGCTGGAAGGTGAACCCACCACAGCCGCATACTCCAAAGAAGACAAACACGCCGGGGGCAACTTGTCATGTGATCTCTCTCATTGGCAGATAATAAAAAGGCTCCTTGCGCCGAGAAAACGAGGGCGGACCCTAAAACAGAAATTCCGCGGCCGTCAGACGAGTTGATCGATGCCTTCCTAAATGAAATTCGTCTGAAAGCAAAAGCCAATCAAGAGCATGAAATGGCCATACTAGAAAGAGCCAAGGCATTCCCGTCAAATCAGAAGCCATACACTGCGGGTAAAAACAAATTCAAGACGAGAAAAAGGTTCGCCAAAGCTCTGTCAGTAGGAATGAAGCTACCGCCCTCTGAAGAAAATACTCTCGCTGAGGCAGAGATGCACCCTAACTTCTGTTTATATCATCAGAAGATCATACATCCTACCGAAGACTGTGAATCCTTTAACTGTTGGTGGCAAGGTTATGTCGCTCAAAAGCAACACTTCGACGGGACAAAGTGTGAAGCTTGTGGACATCGGAAAAATGCGATATATGAGCGCAAAAGAGTCGCCGACGATTGCCATATAGCCGACTCTAAGGCATCGCAAATTATCACCTTTGGAAGCAACTCTGACGAAGAAGCTATCCCCAACTCTTCCCTCGGGGAATCTATTTCAAAAATAAAGGAATTGAGAAGCTGCGAGAACGTTCAGCCATGCAATCGCATGCTACTCGGAAAAAATCCCGACCCCGCAAACAACGGAGCGAACAAAAAGGATAAAAGAAAAGGAAAAAAGGCCCTCGTCGCCAGCGCTCAACAACAATCAGGTGACCCTAGACCGGTTGCTTGCCAAAGCAACAAGCGGCAACCCCTCCAGGAAAAGTTGAAACGTCCTTACTCGTTTCCGCAAGATAAAACAAGGGGACTGTTCGAGCTGGCAGTGTGCGACAGACTCATCAATCTGCCGGGTCCAAAACGTCCGTTGCGGCCAGGCGATGTTAATAATCCTAATTATTGCCCTTACCACCAAACAGTAGGTCACCTGATCGAAGACTGCTACGTCTTCAAAAACTGGGTTGAAGACCAATACCAACAGGGCAAGTTTGCGCTGTCTGAGAACTGGAAGGTGAGTCCGCCACAACCGCACGCTCCGAAGAAGATGGATATGCCGGGGGCATCATGTTCATTCATGGAGAAGGACTCATAGACCAAAAAGTCAATAAACCAGATATTCGCCTCAAATACGGCGACAATGGACCGAAATGTCCTTAAACTAATAGCGGACCGAGACGTCCTTAAACTAATAGCAGACCGAAACGTCTTTAAACTAATACCGCAGCATCCTTAGGCTGACGAAATAAAAAAATAAAAATAAAAAAAATAAAAAATAAAAAAAAACGGTATGTCCATAAGCAAAAAGGGCACGGATGAAAACCCGAAAGGGCTCTGTGAGTAAAAACAGCAGAACTACCGGCGAGTGTTCGTGAAAACCCGAAAGGGCGCGACCTCGTAAAAAAAAAAAAGAAAAAGAAGAAGAAAATAAAAAGAATAAAAAAACGGTATGTCCATAAGCAAAACGGGCACGGATGAAAACCCAAGAGGGTTCCGTGAGTAAAAACAGCACGACTACCGGCGAGTGTTTGTGAAAACCCGAAGGGGCGCAACTTCGTTAAGAAACACTTATAGGGGCCTCTCGACCCTATAAGGAGAAACCACCCGCGTGAGATCCTTACGACTCACAAGGGAACAACACGCTTAGAGATCACCACGATTCCTAAGGAGAAAATACACTTGCGAGATCCTCACGACTCGTAAGAAGAACTCTCTTATGGGACCCCCACGGCTCATAAGATTTGAAAGTCTTAAGTTACAGAGACCTAAACCTGTGCTTAAGCAACCCCCACAACTTTCGACATTGCCCTACAAGTGGTCCTATATTGGCCCTTGTATACAATCCACGGCGCGCAAATAAACATTTCCCTAACCAAGTCCCATCCGTGACTGGGGATATGTCCACACGGTGAACAACCCTTGTGAGTCCTCTCGACTCATAAGGAGATAACACTCTTGTAAGATACTTACGACTTATAAGAGAACATACACTTAGGAATCCTCACGATTCCTAAGGAGAAAACGCACCTGCGAGATCCTCACGACTCGTAGGGAGAAATACCTTTGTGAGACCCTTACGGCTCATGAAGTCAAAAGCCTTAGTCGACAGAATCCTAACCCTGTTTACTAAGCCACCCTTTGTTCGATATCGACAAAGGCAAATGATGATTCGCTCCTGGCAATATTCCAGTTGTAGCGATACTAATGCCTAAATCGGTATCAAATTCCAAGTCCTTTCATGGCAGATGATGATTCGCTCCTGGCAATATCCCAGTTGTAGCGATGCTGATGCCTAAATCGGTATCAAATTCCAAGTCCTTTCACGGCAAATGATGATTCGCTCCTGGCAATATTCCGGTCGCAGCGATGCTGATGCTAAGATTAGTATCAGATCCCAAAACCCACACTCGCGATAAAAAAATTCAGCGAACCAAAAATGCATATGAAATAGCCGAAACGATAGGGCAACTTGCAATAAAAAGCAGCAAGTAAAAATGTATGCATGCAAAATAGCCGAAATGATTGGGCAACTCGCAATAAAAAGAAGCGAGTAAAAATAAAATAAATAGCCGAAATGATTGGGCACCGCGAAAAATAGCCGAAATGATTGGGCAATCGCGACCTTCGCGATATAAAAGCTGAAATGATAGAGCATCGCGGAAAGAATAAAAAAAATGAAAGAATGAAACTTTTTGCCCTACAGGTGAAATCACACCGATCCCTGTATACAATCCAGGGGCACAGATAAAGAGGGAACCATACCTTCCCAACAGGCTCCATCAAAAAGCGAAGCCAAATCTCGACGGTTCATAGACAACCTAGAGACAATCTCGACATTTGTCGCAATATTACAGACACGATGTCAACAAATGAAGCAAACGAAGATCCCGAGCTTCAGGGTCTCGACGTCAACATCGACAACTTAGAAATCACCAACGGCGTTTCTCCTCACTCCAACTAGATGTAGACATGACGTCAACAACCGACCTCAGAATCGCAACGAAACGGAACCATGGCAAAGTTTCTAGTTCCAAATCTCAATGGCCACATCTGCAGCCTGGAGACCAACAACGGTGTGCCTCGCAAAATCCCAGCTTCACCTCAGCATTCGTCTCGATACAGTAGACGCAATTTCAACAACGGCGTTCCTCCGCAGTCCAGCTGGAGGCAGATGCAACGTCAACAAAAGACCTCACGGTCGAAACAAAGCGGAGTGACGGCAAAATCCCAGCTCCACCTCAGCATTCGTCTCAATACACCAGACGCAGTGTGAGCAAATGAAGCGAAGGCCAAATTCCTAGCGTCAAGGTCTTAACGGCAAGTCATATAAGGCCTGAAAGACCACCGGAGATCATCTCACATGGAGTGGTCACCTCCTCGACATTCGTTTCGATACAGCAGACGAGTTGTCACCCCAGCGTTCTTCCTCCAGCAGGGATTCGGACGTGACAAAGCAAACGAAGCGAAGGCCACATTCCTAGCTTCAACGTCTTTACGGTAACTCATATAAAACCGGAAAGACAATCGGAGATCATCTCATACCAGCACAGAGTGATCACCACCTTGACGTTCGTCCCGATACAGCAGACGAAATGTCAATCCCAGCATTCTTCCTCCAGCAGGGATTCGGACGTGATAAAGCAAACGAAGCGAAGGCCACATTCCTAACTTCAACGTTTTTACGGTAACTCACATAAAACCGGAAAGACAATCGGAGATCATCTCGCACCAGCACAGAATGGTCACCACCTCGACATCCGTCTCAATAAAGCAGACGAGATGTCACCCCAATGTTCGTCTCGACACAGCATACGCAACGTCATTAAACGAATGGAGCCACGGCAAAATCCCTAGTTCCAAACCTCGGCGGTTCACCAGTAACCTAGAGACAACCTCGACGTCCGTCTCGATACAGCAAACGAGATGTCATCCCAACGTTCGTCTCGACACAGCAGATGCATCGTCATCAAACAAACGGAGCCACGGCAAAATCCCTACTTCCCACCGCAACATTCGTCTCGATACAGCAGACGCAATGCCAGCAAACGAAGCAAAGGCCAAATTTCTAGCTTCAGGGTCTTGACGGCAACTCATATAAAGCCCGAAAGACTATCGGAGATCATCCCCACACCAGCGCGGAGTGGTTATGACTCATCGGGGCTCACCAAAATAAGCCTAACCTCAAGTAAAAAGCGACATGGCAAATTCCTAACGCTTGCTCTTCCGACGGTCAAACTGCCAAGGAGGATTGCTTGAAGACGTCTTGTCCAGCCCCCGAAGGGATCAGAGACACGGCAGTCGCAGGGCTACTCGAACAGCACGATTGCCTATCGAGGACTATATCAGCTTATGCGACGGTACGATGGCCAAAACCCTAAGTACCACCAACCTTAACGGGCTTCTGTCGTAAAGAGCAGAGGTTAAATGCGACGTTAAGATGTTCTTGCGAGAAACGCTCGACTCGTCTCGACTTGCGAAAAAAATTGTTGAGGCGGCTCGACTCGTGAGATAAAGCCTTAGGCAGTGGGCATAAAAGAAGCCTGTTTCCTAAGCACTGGGACCCTGCAAGTTGGCCCAAAATGGTCTCTTGCATACCATCCACGGGTCTCACCCTCCAACATCGAACTTCGACAAGGAGGGAAACAACCGCTTACAAGTCCTCTCGACTCGTAAGAGGGAAAAATTCTCTTGTAGGATCCTTACAACTTACAAGAAAAATCCACACTTAGGAATCCTCACGATTCCTAAGGAGAAAAATCCACCTACGAGATCCTCTCGATCCGTAGGGAGAAAAGTCTCTATGAGACCCTCACGGCTCATAGAGTTGAAAAGTCTTAGGCAGCAGATCTGAACCTGCGGCCTAAGCTCTCGCTATCTCGTGAAGAAATCAAGAAGCTTACTCTATTACCTGCTAATTGTGACGACATGCTGAGAAAGAGGAAAAGCAACAGAAAGAGCATCCGATTTACATTTGATCAAGCGTTCGAGACACATTCATTCATGCATAGGCAAAAAGACTCAGGACAAAAGATATATAATAAAGACAAGCTGGGATTAAAAAAAAATTTCCATTAATATTGCCCGAAGTTCTTACAGTCATAAAAACAATAAACGAAAGTTACAATGGAATAACCTCAGATCCAGGGCATGGATTGAGGAATTCAAAAGCGACCCTATCTATGACTTTCCAAGCCTCGCGGACCATCCTAGTGTGCTTCCTTTCGTGAGCACAAGCGTCAGGGTCCCTTCCGATGTCTTCCACCCTCCGATAAGCAGCGAGTATGGCAGACTGTTGAAAGACCTCGTGCAAGAGGTCGATAAGACTGTCCCGCCGTCTCTTCGAGATAAAGTTCAATAGGTAGGTACATAGAGTGCACCTTATCCTCAGCGGCATCCAACGCCCTAAGCGGCACGCCGGAACAGAATAGGGGAAGCGCTTCCCAGATAGCTCCCACGATAAGTTTAAGAAGAGAGGAATGTCGGGGAAGCAGTGGACCATTGTATGCGTCGAAGCGACTCATTATTTCAGCACGCTCCTCGTTTGTGAACTCCCGATTTTGAGAGCGGCCAAGTCGGCGGATGTCCTCATGAGAGATGATCTCGTTAAGAGCATACATGTGGGCGTTCATTGTTCCTGTGAAAGAGAATCAACAGAATTATCAGGAAGACTGATTAAGCAAAACGATATAATGCACTGAGAAATAAAATGCCATCTTTAAGTTCCAAGATCCATTAAGAATTCTTAAGAGTTCTTCTATATGATTTAGGAGGAGCAAAGCTCCATTAATGAATTAAGAAAATCCAAGGAAAATCTTTCAGAGAGCAGAGCTCTATGGAACCCTAGTAGGGTCCCCTTTAGTTCTCTTTAGATCCCTTTAAGACCTGTAGAGCAAAGCTCTGCTAAGTGAAACCCTAAATAGGTTTCCTTTAGATCAGGGATCTATTGAGAGCGAGGCTCTATCAATGAAAATTAATTTAATTTAATCCAGATTAAAATTTTCACCTAAAAGTTTTAAGAGTTAAACTCTTAAAGTTCTTGAAAATAAAGAGCAGGGCTCTGAGTTCTGAAAGTAAAATTTTAGAAATGAGAATCATCTAAGGGACCAAAGGACCTATTTATAGGCATCAAGTGCCCTTTCAGCTTCAAAGGGATGGCGCGACGGTTCAGAGTCTGCCACCGCTGCGCTCACGTTAGGAGGCCACGTAAGCGCAACGGTGGGGGGGCATTTCTTTATCCCAATCAGAGCAAAGCTCTGTTTAAATTCCAAGGTGGAAAAAGAAGCAATGCTTCTGTTTTTCTCCAATCAGAGTAAACCTCTGTCGTGCAAAAAAAAAAAAAAAAATATGCGCGCTGCGCGACACGTGTAAAAAAAAAAATTGCGCGCAGTGCGCGACACGTGTCAGCGCAGCGCAACTGCGCGCTGCGCGACACGTGTCTGCGCAGCGCACAGTTGCGCTGCGCAAGAAAGAAAGAGAAAAAAAATTGCGCGCGCAGCGCAACTGCGCGCTGCGCGACACGTGTCTGCGCAGCGCACGGTTGCGCTGCTCAGCCAAAAAAAAAAAGCTGCGCGACACGTGTCGGCGCAGCGCGACACGTGTCGGCGCAGCGCGACACGTGTCACGCGCTGGGGAGTTGCGCAATAACAGAATGAAGATTTAAGGAAATCTTTTCTCTTCTTGTTAAAACATGAAGATTTCTTCTGTAAAACAGGGGCTTTTGGATCAAAGATCCAACGGTGGGGAAAATTCCCCAAAATCACTCAGAAAAAGATCTCTTTAACAAATTTAACTAATTTATGGGCACTATAAAAAGGACCCCAGACCTCATTTCAAAATCATCAACATTTTTCTAAAAAAAGAGAGAGAGAGAGAACTCTGAGAAACTCCTCAAGAATAAAAAAGGTAAAAACCTTTAGAAAAAGAGAAAGTTTTCTTATGAACAGATCATAGATCTAAAAACAAGATCAATGATCTTTAATAAAAATAAAATAAAATAAAATGGTGCTTTGCACTTTTCATGAACCTTTGGTTCTCTGAGATAAGAAAAAAAAACTTATCTTCTTCTTTGATCTAAATTAGATCAAAGAATTTAATAGTGCTTTGCACTCCTTTTATGAACCATTGGTTCTTGAATCTAAAAGATTCTTAAATCATAGTGCCTTGCACTTGCAAACTGCGCTTTCGCTCTCTGATTGGCGCAAAGCGCCTGACAAATGCAATGCATTTCCTAAAAGAGCCAGGCCCAAATCAAAATGACCTAACAGGCCAAAATAAATTGTAAGGCAATAAATGGGCAGAGCCCAAATAAATTGATGCTTTGCATCCTTTATACAAGGGCAGAGCCCAAATGAAATTGATGCTCTGCATCATTTATAAAGGGCAGAGCCCAAACAAATTGATGCCCTGCATCTTTTCCGGGCAAAGCCCAAATAAAAAATAAAAAAAACAAATGCAAATAAAATATTGGACATTTTAAACCGGACTTAGCCTAATCGTGGCCATAAGTCCTTAAACTAAATTAACTGAGCAAACGGCTCTCCTAAACCAATCCACATCCGGTTCAAGGGTACATCTTCGAACTCCTTTGATATCCATCGTTGTAATTCCTCAACGACGTCAAAGAGGTGACGGGTCCCAACGACCATACATCAATATGGACTGCGGGGTTCTTAAACTCGTGGACCGAAACGTCCTTAAACTAATATCGGACCGAAACGTCCCTGAACTAATGATGGACCGAAACGTCCCTAAACTAATATCGGACCGAAACGTCCCTAAACTAATATGGACCACCACGTCCCTAAACTGGCACAATAGAGCCCAAATGCTCTTTTGTTAGATCTAAACGGTCCCGTTAAGTTGACCTTAGTCTCAAACTGGACTAACGTATCCTTAACAAACGTTTGAGTCGATCTTAGCCTAAAAAATGGCTAACGTATCCTCCAAACAGACTTTAGTCTCAAATTGGACTATGAATCTCCCAAACTGGAACAATAGGGCCCAAACGCTCTTTTGTCGGATCTAAACGATCACGTTAAGTGATCTTAGTCTCAAACAGGACTAACGTATCCTTAACAAACGTTTAAGTTGATCTTAGCCGCAACGCGACTAACGTATCCTTAAACTAAAAACACCAAACCCAAATCTAAGTAAATACGGATTTGGACTAATCCACATCCTACGGGCGACGGTATTACTCAGTCTCCGTATACAATCCACGGGCAACCATAAACAAAACAAACACACACGACACGAAGTGAAATTCTGGAGAAGGAGAAAGTTGTTACCGCGATGCGGTAGCCTAATTAACTGCAGGGGCTTGCGCCTGCAAGGAAGAGCGTCCCCACAATCAAAAACCCCTCACCCTGAGGGGGAATCTGACGAAGTCTGCTACATCGGCCGCATCCATCTAAACCTCCAATGCAAGATGCCATAAATCAACTTGGCATTTTCGGAGAGGTAGACGGATAAAACCAATTAGCATCTGTCCCGAATCTCAGCGTCAGGACATCGCGGTCCTGTGCGCCGTCTTTCGGAGGGGAACAAGGGATACTCGGCTATCCCCAGCGGGCAGCATCCCTGCCACAACGCTGGGGATCAAAAAGCCCTCCCAGAGGCAGTCGAGCCCGAGGATCTCTCGCTCGGCTATCCCCAGCGGACAGCTTCCCTGCCACAACACCGGAGATCAAAAAGCCCTTCCAGAGGTAGTCGAGCCCGAGGATCTCTCGCTCGGCTATCCTTCATGATAAAAGCCCTCGCCAAGAGGCACCGGGCAGTAATCCTGCCCGGCCAAAGGCCTTGGTAGGCTTCTACAGCCCCTCCCGCTCTAAGAACCAAAGTCCTCCCAGAGGCAGTCGAGTCCTTGCTCGGCTATCCCCGGCTGGTAGTTTCCTACCACAACCGACAAGGATCAAAGTCCTCGCCAAAAGGCACTGGGCAGTAACCCTGCTCGGTCCCCGTCCTGAAGGATCAAAGCCCTCACAAGAGGCAACCAAGCAGCTACCCTACTTGGTCAACTCCGGCTGGTAGCTCCCTACCATCGACGCCAGGGATCAAAAGCCATCACAAGAGGCACCAGAGTGGCTACCCCGCTCGTTCATCCCAGGCTGGTAGTTGCCTACCCACGACGCCAGAGGTCAAAGCCCTCGCCAAGAGGCAACCGCGCAGCTTCACTGCCCGGTCATCCTTAGTGGGCTTCTTACAGCCCCTCCAGCGCTAAGGACCCAAGTCCTCCCAGAGACAGTCGAGTCCTTGCTCGGCCATCCCTGGCAGGTAGCTCCCATACCACAACGCCATGGACCAGAAAGCCCTTGCAAGAGGCGACTGAGCAGCTACCCTGCCCAGTCATCCCCGGATGGTGGTCAATGCTTGAAATCAGAGATGCCCTGTGGCCCGCGGAGGATCCGAGACCCCAGTGAAGGGTGTCAGGTTTATCCAAGTCTAAACGATCTCCCCTCGACTCCGGGGCCATGGGGATACCTCCTCGGCAGTGCTTGGCACGCTCATCGACCAGTGATTGAAGTCAACTCGACGGACGATCGCCAGACAGATGGCCAACCTGAAATGAAAGCACAACGGTACAAGCAAAGATATCTTACGAACATTCTTCACAAACAGATGGTAGAGCGGAATTCTATGGAGCCGAAGAAAAACTTTACTACTACCAAAGACAAAAGTTTTACAAAGGGTATTTTTTGGGCTCCCCAGCCTTACAAAATTCAAGAAAACAAAATAAAAAGAGGAGAACGGGGGCTCTACACCTCGGGGCCAGGTACGAGCTCGAGGTCCTCGACCTCCACCACGTGGCGCGTTGGGTCCTCGGCGACCTCCTCGCCAGGAACCTCTTCCCCCTGCTCGTCGGCACCTACGAGAGGGAATTCAGCCCGGAGATCCACGTCGGCGAACTCCGGCATCTAGGCCTTAACGGCATCGAGTGCGTCGTGCTAAATGCGGGTCGTAGCCACGGCCAAGTCGTCATAGAAGTCTTTCGACTTCTTATAAACCCTCCACCGCTCTCGATTAGGCCGCTTCGGCCGTCGCCCCCAGCTCCTTTCGGAGGGCCTTCACCGTCCTCTTCAGGTTGCCGGCGATCACCTGGGCGTCCTCGAGTTTGACCTCGGCAATCACCGCAGCCTCGCGGTGCCGGGCCACCTCCCGTTTTCCGGCCTCCACCTCGCCTTCCAAGGCGGCGACCCTCGCCGTCATCGCCTCCAGCTCCTGTTTGGAGCTCTCTTGCAGCGAGGTGAATTGACCCGCAGCCTCCAGCGCCGGAGCTACCATCTCGGCCTCCATGCGCAGGGCGATGGCTGTGTGCTGGAGAACCTGGAAAACACGGGAAAAATCAGAAAGATGAAAGAAGCACTGAATCTTCACAATGAACCAAAAAACTTACCTGCACGGACTCCTGGGCGATGGACGCCAGCTGAGCCCTGAAGGTACCCCCGGGGACTCTACCCACTGCCGAGGTCTCTATCTCGTGCAGAAGGCTGTCCGCCACGGACAGCCCCGATGGCACCGCAAACCGGAGGCCCCCTTCCTAAGCGGCCCCGGGAGGGTCTCCGGGAGCTCCTCTTAAGCGGCTCCGAGGGAAAGCCGATCTCCTCTTCCTAGACTGGGTCCTCCTGAATCAGGGCCCGCTTCCGGCCCGATGCTCTGCTGGGATCCGGGGCGGGATCCGCCACCGAGCGCTCACGGGACACCGCCACCGGAGCGGTAGGAGCCGGGGCGGGCTTCGCACGTGAAGAACCGGTGCCTTCGTAGGCTGCCTCGGCTGGCGCATGGAGGCTCTGACCGAGACGAAGTCCATGGATCCTGCACGAAACAAATACCCAACAAATCAGCAACACGAGCAAAACGCAAGCCAAAAAGCTAACCTAACTTATCGACGAACTCAACGGGGCTGGGTCCAGCCCAGCTCAGAACCCTCTCGGACAGCAGCACGTCAGGTCGGGGGATGGGCTCCCACGATGCCACCCTCACCACTGCGGGGTCATCAGACTGGTTCCCCGGCAAACATTTCTCACTCGACCACTTGGTAGGCACGGGCTAGTCCTCGTCCTCGGGAGGCGAAACGAAGAAACATTTCTTTTTCCAGTCCTGAATGGAAGAGGGCAAGGCCACGACCCCGGTCCCGACAGCGCCCTCTGGCCGCTTCCTGAAAGTGAGATAAACCCATCTCGGGTCGCCCGCTCGACCACCAGGGTGGCTCTTGAAAACGAGGGAGGAATCAAGAAGGGGAAGACTGAAGGGAACCCAAGAAGGATCCTCCACGAGTTCGGCACTAACTGGCCGGGGGCCAAACCGAAGAAATTTAGCGCGGCGACGACCTCAGGAGAGAAGGGCAGGCGCATTTCGCCCTAAAAAGCTTCCAAATACAGGGCGATTTCCCTGCCCCATACCTGATCTGCCCTCTCTCCCTCCTTGGCCAGTCGGAGCGTGTAGCGCGAGGGGGTGTGGAAGCGAGCCCGAGCATTGGCGAGCTCGTCCTCATGCCTCACCCAGCACGAGGAGCCAGGGGCCACATCTGTCGCCTCCCCCTGGAGGCGGCCCCCGCTTTACGATCCCGGGGAGAGGATCCAACCCCTGCTCCCCGAGGAGACTCAGACACAGCTATGGGGACCCTAGAACCTACTCCTACAACGTCTACTGATTCTACAGAGGAAGACATCTAATCTTGGAAAAGAGAATCTTCAGGGGCTGAAAACGGGAGAAAGGAGACGAGCGCCGAACAACTAAGACTTGAAAGAGGGAAATATGAAGGGGTAGGGGCCCTAGAGCGGACCCCACCCATGTTTATTGCTGCATACGGTCTCATCCAACGGCGCCCGTCATCTCCCGCCGAAACGGCTCCTCACGCCCAACGGCTCCGATCGCTCCACGTGTCAGTCATGCGCTGGACCGCATCCCATTAGACGCCGCAGGCCTGCATACGTCATATCAGCCAATCGACGCTCGACACGTGGGCCGTCGCTTCAGTTGCAGAGTGCACGAACCGGAGCACCTTCTTTAAATGCAAAGATCTCGCCTTGATTCGCCAGCGGAAAAGACAACCGACAGACCGAGGACTCGTCCCGACAAAGCCCAAGAAAGGAGCTCACCTCAGGAGGCCCGGCAGTCCACTCCTGGCCCAACCCGCTAGCTGATCGGGACAAGAGTGGGGAGCTAATGATGATGCCCAATATTGGCAATCTCCAAGATCAAGACACGTGGCAGATGACGTGTCCCAGGACTCAGAAGAAAGGGTCTACAGGGGCCGACCAAGCCACCCTACACCCGACCTGCAAGCACAAGCTGGCCTTCCTCGAGGCCCCTGCAAATTAGCCTCCTCGGCCATTCAGTTCGCCCCGAGCAGCCACAGGACCAAGACTCCTCGGCCTCCCCGCTCGTCCTCGAGCTCCCTGCCGAGGTCGTCTTTCTCGGCCCTCCGACCAACTCCACCACTCACAGGCGTAACCGCCGCTCCGCGAATCTCGCCATGCGTAGATTCTACACCAGCAACATCCTACGTTCCACGCCATCACGATCTCCATTAATGGGCGATCCGCTTTCTACGCGGGCGTGATGTCGGGAGCGTAACTGCCGGCGAGATTCTCGTGCCTGCTGCTGCGTGCCACCACCGCTAAATAAACCCCCATCATAGAAGGGTCAAGTAAGCCATTCTTTACTCTTCTAAGCCGTTACTCTGCTCGGATCTCATCACTAACTTGATCGTCGAAGGGTCCTTGGTGGTACCAAAACCTCCCCGGGACTTCTTTGCAGGTACTCGGTGCCAAACCTCTCATACCACCTCTTCCACCAAAACCCATTGAGACCCACACGCGACAAAGGATAACCATCCAAGTCCACCAGGAGATCAACGAAAGACAACATCTGACGGAGACCCGAAAAGGACCTCCATCACTTTTGCCCTCCATTTCAACCAATCGGTTTGGATCCTTTAATTGATATCGCTAGTGATCCTGCCATCCTTCTGGATGATATAACCTAAATATCTAAACTGATCGCTCGGTGATATCTCTTGCTCATTCAGTGTTATATCACTGTAGTCTCGACTTCTCTGTTTGCTAAATTTGCATTGAATATATACTATCTTGGACCAGCTCAATCTAAACCCCAAGAATCCAACGTTTGCCTCCATAACTCCGATTTGGTATTAACCCTGCTTTCGTCTCATTTCCTAGAACAAAATCTTTTAGAATTCATGTCTACATAAATCTATCTCTAGATAAGAGAATTTACGTACTAGCCCCTTTGCGGAGGCCATCTTCCCAATTGTCGACAGCTGGGTTGGTTATTAAACGTAGAGCAGAGATCAGAGTTCCTGATGAAGCCGAGCCAGCTAAAAATGACTGCATATATATTCATTAAAGTAAGCTAATGAGAAACATGATAATAGATATATATTCATTACATTTAAAGACCATGTACTTCCAACATTTTCCAAATAAACACTATAAAAAATGCATATTGCAAGTAAATATATGTTTATCAATTTGATTCATAGAATTTTGATTAAGTTTATTTACAAACAACAACCTGAATGAACTCCGGGCACATTAAGGACAAAACCCCAACCATTCCACCTTGAACATGAGCATCTGCAACACCAAATGCTCCACTTATAATGCAGACACCGATAAATGGCCCAATTCCTCCTTTACCAGATGTTGCCACATCCAACTATATAAGGGAAATGAACTTGATTAATCTCCAAATCCAAACATTACATATATTAAAGATTTATACGACACAGGTACTCACGACAATTAACAATAGTGAACTTATGAAGAAAAGTGTATATCCTGTTTAGTTTTGGATTCTTGTGTTTAGTTTTGGATTCTTGTATTAAGTTTTGTTTCACGATATGCTAGTCCTACGAGTGTTCCGAGGGCAAATGGTTGATAAACAAGCGTAAGCACTTTAGTCGGATGATAATTCTGCAAAATGAGTAAAAGAATAGAAATTAAATTTTCCTAAGATTGATTATTAAACAATTTCAAACTGTCAAACTTTATACAATGCATACTCAAAAGAATCTAAACACATATTAAAGCCGGCTAAGATGGTTTGGTCATGTGCAACGCAGACCTATGAAAGCACCGGTTCGACGAATAGATACTCTCGATATGGGTAATGGCAAAATGGCAAAAGGGAGACCGAAGAAAATATGGATGGAGGTGATACGAAACGATATGGTTGCCAAATGACTTAATGAAAGTATATTGTTCGATAGGAGTGATGGAAGCGGAGGATTCATGTGCTAGACCCGGCGTGATTCTCAAGTTGGTTCATATAGCTTACCCCATATGCTTGGGATAAAAGGCCCAGTTGTTGTTGTATACTCAAAAGAATCTAAACACATATTTTGCTTGCCAGCACACAAAAATCATAAAATTTTGAAATTTTTTAATGTGATGGAGTATGCAATCAAAATATTGAAAATTTGAAAGAAACAGAAAATTTTCGGATTTTTGAAGGTAACCTGATTTTTGTATGCTACAGCAAGAAAATGTTGAAAACTCAAATAACAAAGAAAATTTCGCGATTTTCTTGTGCTATCCTGAATATTGTAAATTTGAAGAAAATATTTTTAAAAAATTAGAATTTTTTAAAAATTGCGATTTTCGTGTGTATAGCATCCAAAATACTGAAAATTTGAAGGTAATAGAAAATTTGAAGATTTTTTAGAATATCACGATTTTGGTATGCTATAACAAACAAATTATTAAAAACTCAAAACATAGAAAAGTTAGCGATTTTGATGCGTTATATTGTAAATTTGAAGAAAATAGATTTTTTTTTTTTTGAATTTTTAAAAATTTCGCTATTTTCATGTGATATAGCAAGCTAAATATTGAAAATTTAAAGAAAATAGAAAACAATTTGGATTTTTTAAGATATTGCGATTTTCGTATGCTACAATATGCAAAAACGTTGTAAATTTGAGGAAAATAAAAAAATTCACGATTTTCGAGTGTTATAGAATGAAAAATTGAAAGAAATAGAAAATTTCGGATTTTTGAATATATTGTGATTTTCATATGCTACATATAGCAAACAAAATATTGAAAACTCATAGTACAAAGAAAATATGAGATTTTTAAAAATTTCGTGATTTTCGTGGTTTATATAGCATGCAAAATACTGTAAATTTGAAGAAAATAGTTTTTTTTAGAATGTTATTAAAACTACGATTTTCATGTGTAGCATGCAAAATATTAAAAATTTGAAGAAAATAGAAAATTTACGGATTTTTGTAGATATCGTGATTTTCGTATGCTATATATATAGCAAACAAAATATTGAAAACTCGAATTTTTCAATTTTTCTCGATGCTATTCTTCCAATTCTTCTCTTGAATCTTCTCTCTTCATCTTCATTTTCAAATCTCTCATCTTCAATCCAATTCCTCCAAACCCTTCATTTATGTTTTCAATTTCTACATATCCTCTTTCAAATCCCTAATCATCAATCCAATGCCCCCAATTCCTCCATCTCCCCTCACAATTCTCCAATATCCTCTCTTGTTTCAGGCATTTTCACTCCCATGACGGCTGAAACTAAGGCAATTAATAATAAAGATAGAATAATAATAAAAAGTCGAAAACTAGAGCAAACAATAATAAAAAGGACAAAAAACGATAAAGAAAATGAGTTTAGAAAAGGGTAAATTGTTGGGGAAAAAACGGCACAAGAAAAAGGGGTCAAAAAGTCCCTGAACTTTTTGAACATGTTAAAAAAACCTGGGCCCATCACTTTTCCCTCACATACACACAGCAGTGGGTATTTTAATATATCTCAAAAATGACTTCTCTTTATTCTCACAGGCCACTTTAAAAAACTCTTCTTTCTCTTTCTCTTCTCTCTCACCTCCGTTGTTCTTTCCCCCGTCACCGCCATTGCTAAGGACGATTCTTGCTGCCTTCTCCTCTCCCGTCTCGATCGCCATCTGCGGTCTTGATCTATCGTCATCTTCTTCTCTCCCCTCTTCGATCCATCCGCCTTCGTCATCGACAAAACCGAAATCCTAAATGAACTATCCTCATTCTCGTCGGTTGATCTCTATCTTCATAGTCATCTCATTTAAATACTCTAATCACACCTCAACACAATAAGACCCCAAAAAACAAAAATAGAGATGGGTTCTTGCAATTTGTTATTTTCTGCTATTTCCCTCATTAAAAATTTGTTTTTTATTTCATTCTCTGTAATGGGTAGCTTGGTTGTTTGCTGTTTTTTTATATTTTACAATGTGGATTTAGATTTGGATGTGAGGTTTTGGGTTCTTGTAATTAAAATTGCAAGGCTCAAAGTTACTTAATTTGCTCTTTAATTTCTAGCCACTTGTCTATAACTTCTAATTAGTTGCCTTTAATTTCTAATAAGTTGCATGTAATTTGTAAGCACTTGCATGTTACTTTTAATTAGTTACATATAATATCTAGGCACTTATCTGTAACTTCTGATAAGTTGTCTATAACTTCTAGACAGTGGCATGTAACTTGTAAGTAGTAATTGTATGTAACTTCTAATTAATTGCCAGACGTTTGGGGCCAGACGTTTGCAGTTTAAAAATTTCCTAAAGACGTCTCTTTTTAAAAACAGAAACTGACATATTGCAGGTAACATCTACACATTTGTCTGTAACTTCTGATAAATTACCTGTGATTTCTAGGAAGGTTGCTTGTAACTTCTAATTAGTTGCCCGTAACTTTTATGCACTTGTTTTTAACTTCTAACCACTTGCTTATACTAGACGTTTGCAGTTCAAAAATTTCTTAAAAAGGCGTCTACTTAGTCGTCTCTGAAATAGAAACAACGATTTGAACACCAGACGTTTGTAATAGACGTCTGTTAGAAGTTACATACAAGTGCTCACAAGTTACGGACAACTTATTAGAATTTACAGGTAACTAATTAGAAATTACAGAAAAATGGTTAGAAGTTACAAGCAAGTGCTTATAAGTTACAGAAAATTTATTAAAAGTTACATGCAACTAATTAGAAATTACAGGCAAGTAGTTAGAAATTAAAAGAAAACGCATAGAAGTTAAATGCAACTAATTAGAAGTTACAAACAACTGCTTACAGGTTACAGGCAACTGTCTAGAAGTTACATGAAATTTATCAGAAGTTATGGGCAAGTGTCTAGATGTTACATGTTCAATCTTGCTTCTTTAATGTCCGTGGCCAACAACTCCTCTGTTGTTCAATCTTGCTTGTAACAAAATATAGAGAAAAGAGATAAGAGAAAGAAGATCAATTTTTAGTTTAGTTTTTTCTTCTCGTAATGGCTATGGTCATGGCTTCTTAATTGTTGAGTTGGTGGTGTTAAGGAGATACATTTGTGTGAGAGACGGAGAATGAATGTGGGAAAAGATGCAGAGAAGAGTAATGGAAATAAAAATAGAAAAAGAGTATGAGCTCTAAAAAATACATTGGGATGTCACAATCTGTTCTACTTTCGTTTCTTTTTTCTTTTCTCCTTACAAATCTACCACAACCAAGGTTGCATGGACACGGACACGGAGGCGCGGACACGATATGATGCAACACGGCAATATGGAAACATCCTAAAATATAGGATACGGTGATACGGATATATATGATTATAAGAAATATAATACCATAACATAACAAAATATTCATCAAAAACCTTAGCATTTCAACATTTTTTGATTGCATTTATAAAAACTCAACAAAGAATTAAGTTATTTCAGTATAACTTTAGCAATTTCCGCCAAAAAAATATAATTTCAGCATTTTTTAATTGTATTTGACATAATTTCAGCAATTTCCATACAATAACTACTATACTCAGCTAATTTCAGTAAAAACATATAATTTTAGTATTTTTCTAACAACTTTAGCAAAAACCTTATATATATATATATTATCATAGAAATTATATTAAGTACTAATATTGAGTAAATGGGAAGAAAAAGTTAACTACTCAAAAGTTTCATTAAGGATAGGGTTTTTCCACCTTTAATTGAAAAAATAAGATCATCCGAAGTCACTTTTTTGTCATGGTTGCACTAAAACATATCCGATACGTGTCCGACACGTGTCCAAATCCAAAACCGCCTCATTTTGAAGCAGGATACAGAAATTCTGTGTCGTGCATGTGTCGGGCACGAATTCGTGTCCGACACGGATACGGTAAGCAACAAGACATGCATGTGCAACCTAGAGCACAACCCATCAATATTTTACTCCCATCATCATCATCCTTTTCCAACACAACCCATCAATATTTTCCAACACACCCCATTAAGAACTTGCGAAATTAGACCTTGCATTTTCTCCACTAACCAGTTGCCTGTAACTTCTAAGGAATTGCTTGTAATTTCTTAGTAGTCGCCTGTAACTTATAATAACTTGTGTGTAGGTTCTAAGCAATTGCTTATAAGTTCTAACCAGTTTCTAACTTCTTTCTCTTCTTCTTTCTCTTTACAACTCAAAACTTCTTCTCTTTAATTTCCAATTATCTATTCTGTTTTCTTTTCTTTTTTCTTCTCCTTACAATTCCAAAATAACCTATCAATATTTTGCTCCCCTCATCATCATTTCTTTCCAATAAAACCCACCAATATTTCTAACACAACCCATTAAATTTCTTAATTGTTGAGTTGTTAATGTTGAAAAGATGTGTGTGTGATAGAGAATGAATGTGTGGGAAAATGATGCAGAAAAAAGAAATGAAATTAAAAAGAGAAGAAGAAGAGCATAAGCGCTAAAAAGATATTGGGATGTCGACTTGGGGAGGAGAGGTTGGGTAGAGGAAGAGACGACGACGAGGGCGACGACGAAGAAAGACGTAGTGAACAGCGAATTGGGTCTGCTTAACACAACCTTGAGCGTGGAAAGATCGGAAAGGAGAGAGAAGGCTTGGGGATTTGAGAAGATGGGAGCAAAGGAGAAAGAAAGAAATTTTGAGTGGCTGTGAATAATTGGGGGTATTTTCGTCCACCCACCAAAATATAATACCCAGGCCTTGGGCCAAAGGTATTTAGACAGTTTTTGAACAGCATGCCCTTTCTTCCTATTTCAAAAATACCGGGGACTTTTTGACCCCTTTTTCGTGGACCAAGGTTTTTTTTAACAATTTACCCTTTAGAAAATATGGGTTTAGCAAAAAATTAGGGCAAACAATCATAAAGAGAGAATAATAAAGAAGTCATGAAAACTATAGGTTCATAATCAAAAATCTCAATGTCTAAACTTCTAATATTTTAAGAAACCTATGTATCCTATGTCCAAATATATTTTAAAAATATTAAAAAGGGTATTATAGGCACTGCATATATAAATATGTATACAAATTAGGGTTTGGGTTTAAAATAATATCAAAGTATATTTTTGGGTTTTTCATAATTTTGGATCTTTATGGGTTTAAAATTAAGTCATTTCTTCAAATTGGGTTTGGAAACAATTTTCCCTAAAAAAATTACGATTTTCGTGTGTTATAAACATGCAAAATATTGAAAATTTGAAGGAAATAGAAAATTTTCGGTTTTATGAAGATATCGTGATTTTCGTGTGCAAGCAAACAATATTTAGAAACTCAAAAAGCACATAAAATTTGAGATTTTTGAAAATTGCGCGACGTAGTGTATAGCATGCATATACTGTAAATTTGAAGAAAACATGAATTTTTTGAATATTTTAAAGAATTGCAATTTTCATGCGTTATAACACGCAGAATATTGAAAATTCGAAGAAAATAGAAAACTTTCAGAATTTTAAGATTTTTGAAGATATCGCAACTTTTGTATGCTATAGTAAACAAAATATTGAAAACTCAAAAAAGCACAAAATTTTGAGATTCTTAAAATTTTCTCGATTTACGAGGTCTATAGCATGCAAAATACTCTAAATTTGCAGAAAATAGAAATTTTTTGACTTTATTAAAAATTTACGATTTTTATGTGTTAAAACATGCAAAATACTGAAAACTTAAAGGAAACAGAAAATTATCGGATTTTTGAAGATATCATGATTTTGTATGCTATATAGCAAACAAAATAGTGAAAACTCGAAAAAAAACAGAAAATTTTAGCATTTTGAAAATTTCACAATTTTCGTGTGTAGCATGCAAAATATTAAAAATTTGAACGAAATTGAAATTTTTTGGATTTTTGAAAATATCACAATTTTCGTATGCTAGCAAACAAAATATTTTAACTTCGAAAAGAAAAGGAAATTTTTAGATTTTTGAAAATTTCTCAATTTTAGTGTGTTGTCATATATAAAATATTGAAAATTTGAAGGAAATAGAAAATTTTCGGATTTTTGAAAATATCACAATTTTCCTATGTTATATAACAAAACCGCCTAGCTTCCTAGGATCCGTCTAGCTTCCTGGAACATAGGTTCCCTTACGGGTAGACTAATAGAATTAGTGGAGGTGATGATTAGGAGGAGAGTTGGTATTATGTGTTTGCAAGAAACTAAGTGGGTAGGTGAAAAGAGTAGAGTCATAGAGCCTTGGGGTTATAAGCTTTGGTATACGGGTAGAGATAAAAATCGTAATGGGGTAGGTATAATCATAGATAGACGGTTGCTTGAGGATGTAGTTGAGATTAGGAGAAAAGGTGATAGAATTTTACTGGTTAAGCTTATTCTAGGTGGAGAGATCTTTAATGTTATTAGTGCTTATGCACCACAGATAGGTCTTGATGACGCTAGTAAGCGTCTATTCTGGGAGGATTTAGACGAGGTGGTGCAAAGTATACCTAGTGGAGAGAAGTTATTTATTGGTGGTGATCTTAATGGACATGTAGGTACTAGTCGTAGTGGGTTTGATACTATCCATGGAGGTTTTGGTTTCGGACAAAGGAATGAAGTAGGTGACTCGATTCTAGATTTCGCTTTATCTTATGACTTGATCTTAGCAAACACCTGGTTTAGGAAAAGAGAGTCCCACCTTATCACTTTTAGGAGCGGATCAAATGCTAGTCAAATAGACTTTTTTCTGACGAGAAGAATAGATAGAGGTTGTTGTATCGACTGTAAGGTAGTGCCAGGTGAGAGTGTAACTACTCAACATAGACTTTTAGTTCTAGATTTTCGATTTAGAAGAGAACCTAGGAAGATTAGACGTAAGGTAGAGCCTAAAATTAAATGGTGGCGATTGAAAGAAGGTAATCAAAAGGCTTTTATAGATCGTGTAGTACAAGAAGCGGATTGGCAGTCGGAAGATGATCCAGACAAAACATGGAACAAAATGGCCAGTTGTATCAAGAAAGTAGCTAGAGATCTACTTGGTGAGTCGAGAGGTGGTGCTCCACCATCTAAGGACATATCATGGTGGAATGAAGATGTAAAGGCTGCTATTAAAATTAAAAGGGATTCTTATAAAGATTTGAAGAAAAGTAGAGATGTGGAGAGATTTGAGAAGTACAAAATGGCTAAAAAGGAAGTTAAGAAAGCTGTTCGGGAAGCTAAATCTAAGGTCTACAAGGAGGTGTACGAGAAATTAGACACTAAAGAGGCTGCAAATGATATATACCGGATTGCTCGAATGCGGGAAAGGAAGACTAGAGACTTATGTGCGGTGAAGTGTGTCAAAAATGAAAATCAGAAGGTTTTAGTTCGAGACGAGGATATCAAGGAAAGATGGAGAGATTATTTTGACAAATTGTTCAATGAGAGCTTTACTAAGAATTTGGATGGACTTGTCATTCAATCTCAAGATATAAATCGTGATTTCATGCGTAAAATAAGACTTACTGAGGTTAAAGAAGCTTTGAACAGAATGGGTTTAAGAAAAGCGGTTGGTCCTGACGGGATTCCTATCGAGATTTGGAGATGCTTAGGCGAAATAGGCGTTAAATGGCTGACAGATCTGTTTAATAAGATTTGGCAGACAAAAAAGATGCCAAATGAATGGAGGAAAAGTATCCTTGTACCTATCTACAAGAATAAGGGTGACATTCAAAGTTGCTCAAACTACCGTGGAATAAAACTAATGTGTCACACCATGAAACTTTGGGAGAGGGTGATTGAACACAGGCTAAGGAAGGATATTAAGATAACAGAGAACCAATTTGGGTTCATGCCTGGACGATCGACGACAGAGGCGATTCATTTGCTTCGTCAACTTGTCGAGCGCTTTCGAGAGAGGAGAAGAGATTTGCATATGATATTTATTGATTTAGAAAAAGCGTACGACAAGGTACCTAGAGAGGTATTATGGGGGGACAATGATGAAAAAGGGGGTCCCCGTCAAGTATATTGACATAATCAAGGATATGTACGACGGAGTAGTGGCAAATGTCAGAACTTGCGGTGGCTTAACAAGTGATTTTCCGATTACTATTGGTTTACATCAAGGATCTGCATTAAGTCCTTTCCTGTTTACCATCGTGATGGATGAGCTTACTAGAACTATCCAAGATGAAGTCCCTTGGTGTATGCTATTCGCTGATGATATTGTTCTAGTAAATGAGACGAAAGCAGGGGTTAATGCCAAATTGGAATTATGGAGACAAACATTGGAATCTCGGGGATTCAGATTGAGCAGGTCCAAGACAGCATATATGCACTGCAAATTTAGTAGCCAGAGAAATCAAAACCATATTGGTATAACATTGGAAGGGCAAGAGATATCACCGAGCGACCAGTTTAGATATCTAGGTTCCATCATCCAAAGGAATGGAGAGATCGATAGTGATGTTAATCAAAGGATCCAAGCTGGTTGGTTGAAATGGAGGAGTGCAACAGGGATTTTGTGTGATCGTAACTTTCCGTTAAAATTGAAAGGGAAGTTTTATCGGAGCGCTATTCGGCCTGCCTTATTATATGGTACAGAATGCTGGGCTCCTAAGAAGCATCACACATAGAAGATGCACGTAGCGGAGATGCGCATGCTTCGTTGGATGTGCGGTAACACTAGAAAAGACAAGGTGCGAAATGAGGATATTCGTGCAAAAGTTGGTGTAGCACCCGTGGAGGAGAAGATGCGGGAAAACCGGCTTAGATGGTTTGGTCATGTGCGACGCAGACCTATGGAAGCGCCGGTTCGACGAATAGATACTCTCGATATGGGTAATGGCAAAAGGGCAAAAGGGAGACCGAAGAAAACATGGATGGAGGTGATACGAAACGATATGGTTGCCAAAGGACTCAATGAAAGTATATTGTTCGATAGAAGTGAGTGGAGACAGAGGATTCATGTGTTGGACCCGGCGTGATTCTCATGTTGGTTCATGTAGCCTACCCCTTATGCTTGGGATAAAAGGCTCAGTTGTTGTTGTTGTTGTTGTGTATATAACAAACGAAATATTAAAAACTCAAATAGCACAGAAATTTTGATATTTTTGAAAATTTCGCGATTTTCGTGGTCTATAACATGCAAATACTGTAAATTTGAAGAAAATATAATTTTTTTTGAATATTTTAAAAAATTGAAATTTTCATGTGTTAATAATAAGCATCCGAAATATTGAAAATTTGAAGAAAATGGAAAATTTTCGGATTTTTGAAAATATCACAATTTTCGTATGCTAAGCAAACTATAAAGAACAGAAAATTTTGAGTTCCTTGAAAATTTCGCAATTTTCATGGTTTGTAGTATGTAAACTACTGTAAATTTGAAGAAAATATAACTTTTTTGAATTTCTTAAAAATTCATGTCTTAGGATGGAAAATATTGAAAATTTGAAGGAAATAGAAAAAAATTTGAATTTTTGAAGATATTGCGATTTCCGTATGCTATTATAGCAAACAAAATAATGAAAACTCGGAAAGCACAGAAAATTTTGAGCTTTTTACAAATTTCGCAATTTTCGCGTATAGCATGCAAAATATTGAAAATTTGAAGGAAACAGAAATTTTTTGGATATTTGATGATATTGCAGTTTTCTTATGCTATAACAAACAAAATATTAAACTCGAAAAGCAAAGAAAATTTTGAGATTTTTGAAAATTTCGCATTTTTTTGTGCTATGTAGAATAATGAAAATTTGAAGGAAATATAAATTTTTGGGATTTTTAAAGATATCGCGATTTTGATATGCTATATATAGCAAACAAAATATTGAAAACCCAAAAAGCATAGAAAATTTGATTTTTTTCTTCATGGTGTATATAGACTATATCATGCAAATACTGTAAACTTGAAGAAAATAAAATTTTGAATATTTAAAAAAATTGCAATTTTCATGTGTAATAGCATGCAAAATATCGTAAATTCGAAGGAAATGGAAAATTTTCGGATTTTTGAAGATATCACAATTTTTGTATGTCAAACAAAATAATTTCATGATTTTTGAGATTCTAAAAAACACAAAAAAAAATTGAGATTCTAAAAAATTTCGTGATTTTTGTGGTCCGTAGCATGCAAAATACTGTAAATTTGAAGGAAATAGAAAATTTTCGGATTTTTGAAGATATCGCGATTTTCGTATGCAGCAAACTAAATAGTGAAAACTCGAAATGCACGGAAATTTTTGATATTTTTGAAAATTTCGTGATTTTTGTGTGTTACATATAGCATGCAAAATATTGGAAATTTGAACAAAATAGAAAAAATTTGGATTTTTGAAAATATGGCGATTTTCGTAGAGCAAACAAAATATTGAAACTCAAAAAGCACATAACATTTTGAGATTTTTGAAAATGACGCAATTTTCGTGTGTAGTATGCAAAATATTGAAAATTTGAAGAAAATAGAAATTTTTTGGATTTTCATATGCTATATCAATCAAACCATTGAAAACTCGAAAAGTACATAAAAGTTTGAGATTTTTGAAAATTTCGCAATTTTCGTGTGTTTTATTTTATGCAAAATATTGAAAATTTAAAGGAAATAGAAAATTTTCGAATTTTTTAAGATATCGCGATTTTCGTTTGTTATATATAGCAAACGAAATATTGAAATTCGAAAAGCACAGAAAAAATTTGAGAATTTTTAAAATGACGCAATTTTCGTGTTTCTAGCATGCAAATTATTGAAATTTTAAAAGAAATAGAAAATTTTCGGACTTTAGAAGATATTGTGATTTTCGTAACAAAATAGTGAAAACTCGAAAAGCACGGAAAATTTTGAGATTTTTGAAAATGACGCAATTTTCGTGTGTAGCATGTACAATATTTAAAATTTGAAGGAAATAGGAAATTTTCGGATTTTTGAAGATATTGCGATTTTGTATGCTGTAGCAAACAAAATATTAAAAACTCAAAAAGAACATAAAGCAGGATGCAAAATAATGTAAATTCGAAGAAAATAGATTTTTTTTAATATTTTAACATTTTGCGATTTTCGTCTAGCATGCAAAATATATAACATAGAACCCGGGTACTTACTCGGAAAACATAGCCGTAGTGGTCTTCAATTGTCAACATGCTATTCCATGAGAAATGACAGCCATTACCTAAAAGCCAGCACACAATGACTGCCATAATCTTTCCCTGTTTATTTAAACCACGATCTTCAATGGTTATTTTGTTCAGAAGAATTCCCACTAACTCGTAAATATTATGACTGAATATTCAAGCAGCAGAAAAAGAGATGTACTTCGTGGATACCTCATGTTTCCTAAGCGGCATATTTCCAGTCTCGTACCTCATATCTGCCACTTATATGAAGATAATTAAATATCACAATAGAATTATCTGTAAGAAAAAGAGAATAAAGAAACTAGTTCAGCATCATTTGAATGCATAATAACAATTAGTCTGGTATATCTAACAGAAGAAATTTTATGCATGGTTCTGATTAAGATTAAACAGAAAGTTTGCACTGATATGATCATCAAGGACAAAACTTATCTACAAAATATTAACATTTGTACTGTTGACCAAGCAAAATTTCATTAGTTATTAGAGATCACTCAGAAATAAAATACACAACTTAAAGGTCCAATAAATAATTCTAATGACAAATGCATTAATCTAAATATCAATCTAACCAACCAATATACCTCAAAAAATCTAGGCTAAAGTTCAAAGAAGAGAGGACAAAGTGCTCTGGGAACCACAAGTCATATCAATAGGACGAAACAAACAAAAGAGACAAGTTGTGGAAAATGATTGATATGCAATTAATAAGACATAAAGGAAACTTCATACAAGGTTTGCCAACTAGAAGCTTTTCAGGTACTGAATCAAATTTAAATTGCTCTCACTGAGAATAGGGAAAGAAGATTAGCACGCAAAAAGAGAACATGACATTGAGACTACTTTCAGGGTATTTAGGGTGCTTGTAAAGAGAAATTTCAACGGAGAGGAGGTTCTGTACAACTAAGAGAGCCAAGTCACAGTTCAAGAGAACACTACATGGTAAATAAGGCAAAAACTGTATATTTTTAATTTGGATGAGGAAAAAACCTACGCGAAAGATGTATATTTTTAAATTGAAAAAAAAAACTGCATAAAGAATACTTACAGAAAGAATGATGCAATGCCCAAGAACCTCTCCCACTATTTAAAGAGAAAGAATGGATTGAAAGAAAGTTTAGAGGAAGTTTTTGATTTGGCTACATTTCATTAATCCCATCGGGTTTTATGGTTCTACCAAAGAATCCCGAAGTTTTAAAAATTAATATGGTCCGAGGAGTGGCACAAAAAATCACGTAAAACCTGCTCCAAAATTAGCACCCATAATTTTTTTGGAATGCAAAACCAACCATCTTGATTGCCGTAATTCAATGCATGAGTAGACCAACTTTTATGTTACTCGGATGCTCTTTACCCTTACATTGAATGGTCCAAATTAACGGGCGTTTCAACAATTGAAACTTTCACAACTCTAAACCAGCAGGAATGTTGGTGTAACTATTCATTATGATAATGACTAATACGCTGGACTGGCATGGACCTTTTGTGCAAATTGCATGTGAAGGAAGACAAAGAGAGACTCCTTGGGTTATATGTTGCCATTGGCTTCATGCATTGAAACTAAAATTAAATTCCTAGAAAACTGAGTTTGCATACCCTGTACAATGGTTGACTGTAAAATTAGTTTAACCATGGGGTGAGGAATTCAAGGGGCATTCCCATGGGTCAAAGCTTACACTAATTCCAGTTGTACAAGGTCAAGTGAAATCAATTGATACGAGCTATAAACAAAACATTTTACAGTATTTCTTAATCTGAGGAAATTTACATAAACAATAACAGAACCTTTATCTCAGGTCTTTTACCAGCATGAATCCTTTTATTCTTTTCAACCCTATTTAAGGGCTATCGTCTCATCCAAACTAAATAATCAACTGAGTGTCTACAACATTTCAGCTCCAGCATGCAGATGGAGCTGTTAATAACACGATTTAACTGCCTTGTAAGCCTAGAAAAGTAATGAAATGTGTTTTTGTGTCTGATCATTTAGCATCACCAGCCTTTGCCGATAAGCCACAACCAGTCAAGTGTTACTCCAGAAAATAAGCCCCCAATAAGAAACAGAACCAATATATTCCCCAATGCATTCTGCTCAGGTCCCTGCGCGATCAAAACCAAAGCTATTTCATGATCAGACATCGCATCTTTAACTAATTGTTGAATATACTATGGCACGTGTATCTTCATGTGGAATAACATTCAGACGTCACCTATGGAAAATTGTTATGTATAACCTCATAAAATTAATGTAAAGTGAAAAAAAATGTACATACAAAAGAATATCTTCAGTTCACAAAGAAGCATGGTAAATAAATTCGAGGCTAAATTCACTAAAATTTCATGAGCCAATTTTCAATTGCAATTGTTCATAAGGTATTAAATTGAAGCTAAATTGAAGAATGGTCAAAATTCATGGTATTTATATATAATTTTCAGAATTTATGGTATTTATGTAAAAAAAATGCCCATAGCTCATGGGATTGTAGTGAATTTTACCCTAATGTTAAATCGTTTTTTGACAAACATTTAAATAAGGCTACTATTAGCAAAGATACAAAATGTTATATGTTTGAAATAGAGAACACAACACTTCTTAACAAATTTATGATGGATATCATTTACAAACCTTATAACCTTTGGGCGCTGCTGTAATAGCACAAACTGTAAGATGACCGTTGGTTATCCCTAATAAGGACGTCAACATGATCATCCAACCTTGAGTTCCATACTTAGCCGTGAAGTAGAATGCCGGAATGAACAGAAAGCGAGAAATTATTGAAACCATAAGGACCTTCCGTGACGTTATATTTAGAAATTTTATTAGAGGTGTAAATCTGCCCACGAGGTCCCATATATTGTACATAGCAATTAAGACAAGAACATACCTGATGAAAGAAAAAACTCAATGATTATACATAATAAAATGCTTCTAAGATATGTTTATTTAAGAATTAAAGACCAAATAGCCACCTCCATTTTGACCTTATAGCCCTACACCTCCATCTATCTATCTATCTATCTATCAATATAGTCTATATAAAGCTATATGGGATAATATTCCTATATAGCTATATGAGAGAATATTCCAAGTAATATTCACTTATCTACCTTGGACTTCATCGAAAAAAATTATCTAGATCTATTTAATTTTCTTTGTTATATTTGGGTCATGGAAATTTTTTTATTGGCTCTCTACTCAATATTTTTCACTCTTTTTTATTCCATATATATACAACTTGGCTTATATAGTGGAAAAATTCTGAACGGCCATTTTCTTTAAAATCTTTCTTTTTTTCTCAACACTTGACCCCTTGTTATCCTCATCATGAAAATATCTATCTGTGAAAAATATATTAGGATCTAATTATGAATATTTAACTGTATTAACTATTTTTGGAGTATGATGATTAAAAATCAATATTAAACTATAATAATATAACGAATTTTTAGCAGTTATCATTCATGATAAAATCACGGGATAACAAACAACTATGAATTCATGCTTGGACATATTTAACTAAGTCATAAGGCAACTATCATGACCGGGACAACTTTTGTCGGAATAAATGTAATTATTTTACGGTTTAATAAAACTTATCGATAATTAGTTTATTAATTATTAAAATATGAAAAAAATTATATTAAATTTTATATATTTTTTTTCTCAAAAAATAAAATTAATGGTAAACATTTAAAACCATATTTTCGCTAATTTATGTATTTCACAAAAAAATACCATGCTATGTAACTTTTATTGCACTTTTACATTTAAATACCATAAACTTTACATACGATATCTTTTATCGTATTTGCTTATATTACCATTAGAAAACTCACGAGATAATGACATATCTCTTACAACACACATCTTAATATAGCACGATTGCTTAAAAACAATATTTTGGGACAAATATGAATTTACATTTTAATACCATGAAATTCCATATAAGTTCAATATTGCAAATAAATACCATATATTATGAAATTAGGATTTATTCACTAGAATTGACACATTGATAAAATATACATCTATGAAAATTCTAAAGACGATAAATAAAATACTTGAGGTGTATTTTGAAAAAATATATATAAATTATTTTTACATAAAACCCCCTCAAGTTTTATAAATTACAATAAGGACCCTAGTAAGCATAGGTTAAAGCAGGACCAATCTCTTGAGCCTCGGGGAGCCGGTTAAAAAAATTCACGATTTTTTTGTGTTATAGCATGCAAAATATTGGGAGAAAGGAAAGTTTTTTAGGGTTAAAATTTTCGTGATTTTTGGTTTGGTATTGCAAAAAAAATCATGTAGAAAAACCAAAGAAAACAGAAAATTTTGATATTTTTGAAAATTTCCATATTTTCATGTGCCGGCATTTAAAATAAAAATTTGAAAGAAACAAAAAATTTAAGATTTATGAAACTTTCGCATGTTATATCATGCACAAAATTGAAAAATGGAAGTAAATAAAAAAAACTTGAGACATTTGAAAATTTTGCGATTCTCGTCTTATAGAATGCAAAATATAGAAAAACATAAGAGAACGGTAAATATTAAGACTTTTGAAACTTTCGCGATTTTCTTGTGCTATATATAGCAAACAAAAATTATTGGAAACCGAAGATAACATAAATTTTTTAAGATTTTGAGATTTTCGTATGCACAAACAAAATATTGAAAAACCAATGAAAACAGAAAATTTTGAAATATTTGAATTTCACGATTCTCATATGGAAATTTGACGAAACCAATTTTAAAGGATTTATTAAAATTTTATGATTTTCGTGTGTTGCCGGGGGTTGCAAGCCACCCGGAATCTCAGTCACTCGAACCGGATTTATTTGTTGTGTTAGGTTCTTAGGTTCGATCAGTATCTTTTTCTTTTACTTCACATAGTTTTCTCTCTTTATACTTGGAAGTTCTTAAACTACCGGAAAACCGAAAAAACTGAAAATTTTGAGATTTCTGAAATTTCATGATATTTGTGTGCTGTGTAGCATTCAAAATAATGAAAGGATTTTTGTTAATATATTTTTGAGAATTTTGCGATTTTCATGTGCTATATCATGAAAAACATTGAAGAAATTAAGAAATCATAATACTTTTGAGATTTCAGAAAAATTTGCAGTTCTTCCTTGTTATAAATATAGCAAGCAAAATATTTGTAACGTTTTGAAAATCGTTTCGGTGAAATTTCGAAAAGAACGGTAAAATAAGCGTTTTTTTTGTAAAATGTCAAAATACAAATATCTTATTATAAAAATTAAATATACATATTCTAGCTATGTAATTGCTAGTAATTGGTGTTTATTGAGCCACTGGTGAAATTTCAAATTTTCTGAAAAAAATTATTTTAATATTATTTTAAGCCGTCACTAATATATTTAATTAGGGAAAATTACAAATTGGAATGAGTTTAAACAAATTTTGTGCATCATAAAACTTTAAATAAAATTTTATCATGTGGTTTTTGAAACGAAATCGTTTGCCAAAACGGTTTAGAAAATATCGAAGAAAAAGGCTTTTTTTCGGTGAAATTAGTGTAAATGGTTGTTTGGGGTATAACATTTATCTTTTTCCCCCACACCCACACTCACACTCACTCACCCCCATCCCCATGTGGCTGAATTCAGCAGCACATCCCCCCCATTTCCCCACTCCATTCCACACAAAAAAGAAAAGAAAAGAAAAGAAAAAGGGAAAAATGAAAGAAAGTCAAAAGGGGGTGTAGACTGTCTTTTTCTCCCCATTTTTCTCCACCTCCCTCTCTCTCCTCCCCCACTCCCTTTTATGGCCGAAAATTCCTGCACAAACAGCCCTCTTTCTCCCCCCATTGTTCCATCTCTTTTACTTCAAAAAAATTCATCAAATACCCATAAAAAAAAATCCCAAAATCGAAATCTAGTTCTTACCCATTTTAGTGTAGCCTTAGATGCATGGATCTTGGTGCAAGGATTTTATTTTGGAGGTCTAGATTTCATGTTTGATCATGGATTTGTGAGGTATAAATCTTGGCTTTTTGTTTAATTTGTTGCTAATACTTTAGTCTAGCTTAATTATAAGTTTAATGGTGGTTTAATTGTGTGTTTGAAAGTTCAAGAAAAGAACTTGAATGCAAGTGAGGGTTTGTGAAATTCAAGAGAAGAATTTGAATCATGTTAGGGTTTTATGTTATGAGATTATGCTTGTGTGATGTTTTGACATATTAATGGTTGCTAAATCAAATTAAATTGTTAGTTGTTAGTTAAAAATTGTGATAATTACACTAAATTGCTATCTAGGTTTTTGGAAATGGTTAAATAATTGGGTTTAAAATTATAATTAGTTTTTTTTATGACTTCATTAACATTATTAAGTGTGGTTTAATGTCTTTAGTTCATGCAAATCCAAACTAAATTGTTGTTTATGCATTTTTGCTAAAATGGTTGAAATTTGGGTAAAATTGCAAACTAGTTTTTTTTGAACGTATATAGTTTGATGAGATTAAATTGTGGTTATGGGTTATATGACTTATTTAAGTTATTTAATAAGTATTATGGCCGCTAGAATTGTTTAAACGTCGAGTTTGTACTAAAACGGGAAATTTTGCTTGCTAGTTTTTCGGAAAAACTGCTTTTAAAGTGAATTTGGGGTTTTTGTGAGTTTTAACCTATTTTATATTAAAATTAGTGTTCGCGAATGTGCAAATGAGTGTATTTGGGTTTTTCTCGATGGTTTGGCGTTTGTACGCCGACATCGAGGGTTTTTGGGTTGATTTGTGAAAAGCAACCATAGGTTTTGACCTATGTGGGATTCGTGTGTCGTTTTGGTCATGAGTCGGATTTTAATGCGATACGGTGCGTTATGATATGTAGGTACCCCATGTAGACTTCAAGACGACAAGCAAGCGCGTGGCGGCGTCGGCACCGGCAAGCGAGGACCAGGTGAGTAGATTTATATCTACGGGGAGAAGTCGGGTGGATGACGTATAGCACCCCCGCAGTTCGTGGTGATGTATACGAATACGTATACACACATTTATTGATTATATATTGTTTGAGATTATTGATGATAGAGATGGATCCTTGGTGTGATTGGATTGGTTTAGTGTTGCGAAACCTTAGAGTAGTGGTTGCACCACACATACACACACACCCATATTTGCATAGATTCTTCTTTCATATGTGCGTACATGGGATTATATATTGATGTGTATATTTACACATGGGTATGGGACTATGTGTTTATATACTGGATTTGAGGATAGTAATTGGGATTTGAGATGAGTCGATGATATTGGGCTTGAGGCCAGAAGATCCGTGATGTGTTTTGGTTCGTATTGAGAGACGACATGATGTTTTAGCGGGTCTTTTTGATGTAGTGATTCTTATACATGCATGCATACATAGATGGTATCAATATTGTACTAGACGTAGATCAGTACCCCGATCATGATATTTGATAAAGAGGATATCAGATGAATAGTATGATGAATGTGATATTGACCCGTACCCAGATTTGGGATGCCGTACGACGGATTTACGTTCGAGCTATATTTTGATGATTGATCCGCACTCTTGACTTGGGATGTCTGATTATAGATATGATATCGGATATGATATTATTGAGGCGGGATCACCGACTAATATATATACAGGTATGTATATGTATCGACTCAGATGTTAGGCGGTTTCCTTACCTGTAGTTCAGCTTGTTAGTTCAGCCGTATAGTTCAGTGTAGTTGTTAGATTAGATTAGACTTCTTACCTATTTCAAAAACTAACGAATCGTGGGTATTTTAAAAGACAGCCCAAGGGATCCTACGGATATTTCAAAAGACGTATCTTTTCATAAAAACACCGTAGCCCCTATTTTCAAAACCCCATGATTCGTGTTATTTCAAAAGGCACCATTTGTAGGACTTATATTAGATTAATGCAAATTAGTTATCGTTGCGTCTAGTTTTCAGCTCCCGCACATTATTGCTGTTCGCTCTGCCTCGCATACTTATTTTGCTGCATATTCCATTATTGATATCATGCTGTTAGGACACCAGCACCATTACCGATGATGCGTATGTACCACGTACACCTACTTGCCGGCTCACACACATCTTCATCGGTAATTGTCATGTCACGTACACTTTAGAGAATATATTTGCTTGACTTAGCTTGTTAGCTAGTAGTTTTGACATGATATTAGTGTACTTCCCTTATATGCCATATTAGACATTGTAGTTATTACCTGCCACTTCATGCGTACTGTTATTCAATTGTTCACGCATAGTTTATTAATCATACATTGCAACTTGGTTATTGATACCATATGATTCATTATCATTGACATATGCACTTGTGATGATTTCTTGAGATTTATGATATTTCTGGATTTCGGGGAAAGCCGCAAAATTTACAACTTATGATCTTTTAAAATATAAAGTATTGCGGTTTTCTAGTGATGTATGAGTCGTCCACCATGAGTTTGCTGATGGATTTCGAGACCCGATTCGAGGAGACGGATGAACCGTTTCGGGTACATGGTGGACCCGGTAAGGTATCCCGGGGCAAGAAGCGCGTGATGATGACGATGTGAGCCTGGCAGGGGAGTACTACCTACCGGTGATATTACCCGACGCGTCGGATATCCGGAGGATACCGTCGTGGTCTTGAGATGGATGGTAGGGGCCGGTCTGGACTGACGGCGCCCTAGATATTGTGATTGAGGTACAGAGACTGTGATACCGAGATATCGAGATATTGGGATTACGTTTTATGCCGATGCTAGGCACTGTTTTATGCTGATTTCATTATGATACCTCATTTTGAAAATATACAAAGGAAATCTCACTAATTTATGAAAACAGTTTCTTCATTTGCATTTATTCTGTCTTCATGCATTCATACCTCATTCATATGATATATTACTACCTGAGGCACCGACACAGGCACATGAGATTACACTCGGGTTAGATATTTACCCTAACCTTGTTATAGGCTACATGTTATTGGAGGATTATATATTATGATCGTATGACCTAGAATTGCGTCATACATGCGATTTTTATTTGTAGATGTTTTTCTATTCACGAGTTGGCAACTCACCCCCGTTGTGCCCCAGTTTCTTGCAGGTTTTGCCGTACATGTTTCTTTACGGCTTGCGGGCTCAGTTTCATTCGGGTGACTTGCTAGTAGGTGGGTTTTTCTTGTATCGTACCCATCATATTACCTTGTATAATATTATTCCGTTGTATCTAGTAAATTCCATCAACCAAACTTGTATTTATTGAGATAGAGACCAGTGTTGTTTATTCTTTCGACCTTAGAGTCGCTCGTTATATTTCTGGTGGTTTTGAGTTTCGTTTTGAGTTTTGATCCTCACCGTTGGCGTTGTATATTTTATTGCTTGTGTGGTTGGGACCGTCGATTGACGAAGAGCTAGCTCCCGCTTGGGGATGCCTTTTTCTTGATTTCGTATACTATTCATGTTGTATCCCGTTTGGGAGCCAGTTTTTACAAAGGAGACTCTGCCGAAATTTTCAGTAAATTTTTGATGTTTTTAAAAACCACATAATTCGGCTTATGCTATTGAAACTACTTGCTTTAAATTGGTTTTTCCTGCACTCTACTACTTTTCTTGGTTTGGATTTCTGGGTTTTCGGTTTACTTAGATTACGTACGCCTCGAGACGTTCGTAGTTTAAGTGCCGGTCATGTTCCGTACTTTCGGGTCGTGACAATATTGAAAACCCAAAATACAAAAAAAAAAGATTTTTGAAAATATTGCAATTTTTATGCTCTATATAGCAAGCAAAATAATAATAAACCAAAGAAAAAAAATAAAACTTTGAAATTTTTGAAATTTGCATGATTTTCATGTGCTATATTATATGCATACAAAAAAATTATAAAACCAAAGCAAAACATAAGTTTTTTTAGAATTTGTAGATTTAGCATTTTTTTTGTGCTATAAGCAAAATATTGAAAAACGTAAGAAAATAGAAAATTTTGATATTTTTGAAAAGTTTGCGATCTTTGTATGCTAGCAAGCAAACTATTTAAAAACCAAATAAAACAGAAAATATTGAGATTTTTTAAATTTCCGTGTGCCAGCATGCAAAATATTGAAAACTTTAAGGAAACAGAAAGTTTTGGGATTGTTGAAGAAATAACGATTTTCATGTTATAAGCAACCAAAAATATTGAAAAAACAAAGGGCACAGAAAATTTTGAGTTTTTTTAAAATTTCACGATTTTTCATGTTATATAGGTAGGACAATTTTAACCTAACACTCTTTATTTCCAACATTAGATTTTTTATATATTTTTTCAAGAATGATAGGGGCGATTATATATATAATTTATGACTGTAAACGGTAGACTCAAGCCTTATTGAGATTTGTCCCAACTTATATTTTGTACCCATGTGTACCTCTCATAGTTTTTCTACTTTCATAGTTTTTCTAACGCATCCCACATGTAACCATCACTTTTTTTGTTCCAACATTAGATTTTTTATATTTTTTTTAAAAAATGAGGGGGCAATTATATATATTATTTATGGGTGTACACGAGCTTTTGATATAAATGGGTTCCAACAATAAAACTGAAGCCTTGTTGAGATTTGTCTCAACTTATATCTTATACCCATGTACCTCTCATAGTTTTTCCAATGAAGGGCTATTTTAATTCACACATATCAACATATAGCATATAAAATATTGAAAAATTGAAGAAAACGTCAATTTTATGAGATATCTGAAAATTTCATGATTTTCGTGTGCCGTATAGAAAACAAAATATTGAAAAATCAAAAAATAGAAAAGTTTGAGTTATTTTGAAAATTACGCAATTATTGTGTGACAACATGCAAAATATTGTAAATTTAAAGAAAACAAGTAAATTTTGTGACTGTCATGAGCTATAGCATGCATAATATTAAAAATCAAAGAAAAACAAAAAAATGAGATTTTTGAAAATTTCATGATTGTCGTATGCTCCAAAAACTTGTTGGGGTAATTTAAAGTTCTAATTATACAGCAAGTGCATGGTTTATCAGTTGTAGCACTTGTGGGTATCCACAGAGAAGACAGCAACTTTTAGTTAAATCTAACGAATTTAAAAATAGGTTTTTGAAAAGATTTATTAACTATTAATAATTTAAATGCAGAAATTAAAATAAAATAAAGTGCAATGCAGTAAATAGAGGCAAGCAATTTTAAATGCGATAATTTTAAATGCGATAAATTTAAATGCGGTAATTAAAAAAGTAATTAAAAGAAAATAAAAATAAAACTTTTTAAGTAAATATGATAAAAGCAAATATCTAAAGATTAGAATCCACTAGATTTGTTCATGGTAATTTCAAATAATCTGTTTCCTATTCTTTAATTCTTTAAAACAAAAATCAAATCAAAATAAAAGATGTATATTCTAAAGATTAATTGCTAATTAATTAAGAAACAAGTTGATCTAAACCTTCTATTATGTAGAACCAATGGTTGTCAGACATTTATCTACATAGCTTTATCGATTAGCCAAAATAAACCCTACTTAATTAGGTCGATTATAAACAATAAAAATACAATTTTTACTTTTCCTTGATAAAACTAAAGGTTATCAATCTCTCATTGATCTACTTAGTTTATCAGCAATGCAAATCATTTCCCTAATTAAATCTCAAGATCGTCAATCTATCATTGATCCACCTAGTTTATCAGAATTGCAAAAAAAGAATCTATTTTTATTATTTTAATACCCGCCATTAAGAACATGCAAGAAAAATTAAAACTTAACTCATCAAACCTAGTTTCATCTAACACTAGACTAAAAACTTAGCTATGCATAATAATAGAAAAACTCAAACAACAATAACTACTGAGCCTTTTATCCTAAGCATATGGGGTACTGCATGAACCAACATGAGAATCACGCCGGGTCCAGCACATGAATCCTCCGCCTCCATTCACTCCTATCGAACAATATACTTTCATTGAGTCCTTTGGCAACCATATCGTTTCGTATCACCTCCATCCATGTTTTCTTCGGTCTCCCTTTCACCATTTTGCCATTGCCCATATCGAGAGTATCTATTCGTCAAACCGGTGCTTCTATAGGTCTGCGTCGCACATGAACAAACCATCTTAATCGGTTTTCCCGCATCTTCTCCTCCACAGGTGCTACACCAACTTTTGCACGAATATCCTCATTTCGCATCTTATCTTTTCTAGCGTTACCGCACATCCAACGAAGCAAGCGCATCTCCGCTACGTGCATCTTCTGTGTATGATGTTTCTTAGGAGCCCAGCATTCTGTACCATATAATAAGGCAGGCCGAATAGCACTCCGATAAAACTTCCCTTTCAATTTTAACGGAAAGTTACGATCACACAAAATCCATGTTGCACTCCTCCATTTCAACCAACCAGTTTGGATTCTTTGATTAACATCACTATCGAACCTCCTCATTCTTTTGGATGATGGAAACTAGATATCTAAACTGGTCGTTCGGTGATCTCTTGCCCTTCCAATGTTATACCAATATGGTTTTGACTTCTTTAGTTACTAAATTTGCAATGCATATATACTGTCTTGGACCTGCTCAATCTGAATCCCCGAGATTTCAATGTTTGTCTCCATAATTCCAATTTGGCATTAACCCCTGCTTTCGTCTCATTTACTAGAACAATATCATCAGCGAATAGCATACATCAAAGTACCTCATCTTAGATAGTTCTAGTAAACTCATCCATCATGATGGTAAACAGGAATGGACTTAATGCAGATCTTTTATGTAAACCAATTGTAATCGAAAAATCACTCGTTACGCCGCCGCAAGTTCTAACATTTGTCACTACTCCATCGTACATATCCTTGATTATGTCAATATACTTGACGGGGACCCCTTTCTTCATCATTGTCCCCCATAATACCTCTCTAGGTATCTTGTCGTACGCTTTTTCTAAATCAATAAATATCATATGCAAATCTCTTCTCCTCTCTCGAAAACGCTCGACAAGTTGACGAAGCAAATGAATAGCCTCTGTCATCGATCGTCCAGGCATGAACCCAGACTGGTTCTCTGTTATCTTAATATCTTTCCTTAGCCTGTGTTCAATCACTTTCTCCTAAAGTTTCATGGTGTGACACATAAAGTTTTATTTCACGGTAGTTTGAGCAACTTTGAATATCACCCTTGTTCTTGTAAATAAGTACAAAGATACTTTTCCTCCATTCATTGGTATATTTTTTGTCTGCAAAATCTTATTAAACAGATATGTCAGCCATTTAATGCCTATTTCTCCTAAGCATCTCCAAATCTCGATAGGAATCCCGTCAGGACCAACTGTTTTTCTTAAACTCATTCTGTTCAAAACTTCTTTAACCTCAGATAGTCTTATTTTACGCATGAAATCATTATTTATATCTTGAGACTGAATGACAAGTTCATCCAAATTCTTAGTAAAGCTCTCATTGAACAATTTGTCAAAATAATCTCTCTATCTTTCCTTGATATCCTCATCTCGAACTAAAACCTTCTGATTTTCATTTTTGACACACTTCACCGCACATAAGTCTCTAGTCTTCCTTTCCCGCATCCGAGCAATCCGGTATATATCATTTTCAGCCTATTTAGTGTCTAATTTCTCGTATACCTCCTTGTAGACCTTAGATTTAGCTTCCCGAACAGCTTTCTTAACTTCCTTTTTAGTCATTTTATACTTCTCAAATCTCTCCACATCTCTACTTTTCTTCAAATCTTTATAAGAATCCCTTTTAATTTTAATAGCAGCCTTTACTTCTTCATTCCACCATGATGCGTCCTTAGATAGTAGAGCACCACCTCTCGACTCACCAAGTAGATCCCTAGCTATCTTCTTGATACAACTAGCCATTTCATTCCATATTCTGTCTGAATCATCTTCCGACTGCCAATCCGCTTTTTGGACTACACGATCTATAAAAGCCTTTTGGTTACCTTCTTTCAATCGCCACCATTTAATTCTAGGCTTTACCTTATGTCTAATCTTCCTAGGTCCTCTTCTAAATAAAAATTTAGAACTAAAAGTCTATATTGAGTGGTTACACTCTCACCTGACACTACCTTACAGTTGATCCAAAAACCTCCATCTATTCTTCTCCTCAGAAAAAAGTTTATTTGACTAGCACTTGATCCGCTCCTAAAAGTGATAAGGTGGGACTCTCTTTTCCTAAACCAGGTGTTTGCTAAGATCAAGTCATAAGATAAAACAAAATCTAGAATCGAGTCACCAACTTCATTCCTTTATCCAAAACTAAAAGCTCCATGGATAGTATCAAACCCACTACGACTAGTACCTACATGTTCATTAAAATCACCATCAATAAATAACTTCTCTCCATTAGGTATACTTTGCACCATCTCGTCTAAATCCTCCCAGAATAGACGCTTACTAGCGTCATCAAGACCTATCTGTGGTGCATAATCTCTAATAACATTAAGGATCTCTCCACCTAGAATAAGCTTAACCAGTAAAATTCTATCACCTTTTCTCCTAATCACAACTACATCCTCAAGCAACCGTCTATCTATGATTATACCTACCCCATTACGATTTTTATCTCTACCCGTATACCAAAGCTTATAACCTTAAGGCTCTATGACTCTACTATTTTCATCTACCCACTTAGTTTCTTGCAAACACATAATACCAACTATTCTCCTGATCATCACCTCCACTAATTCTATTAGTCTACCCGTAAGGGAACCTATGTTCCAGAAAGCTAGACGGATCCTATGAAACCCTTACTTATTTGTCACTACACCCGGGGTCCGATGTAGCGCGTCATTTCTGGACGACGGCCCTTGCTTATTTGTCACTACACCCGGGATCCGATATAGCGTGCCGTTTCTGGACGACGACCTAAAAGCCCTTGCATACTTAACACTACACTCGGGATCCGATGTAGTGCGTCGCTGAGTAAGGGACGCCCCAACGATATTCTTATTATGGTTCATGTCATAGAATGTGACAAAATTTTACGTTAGCTGTCACAAGCCTACTACAACCCTCACTCTTTCTCATCCGGACTCGGGACCGGCAACGGCAACGGTGGTTCATGTCATAGAAAAACTCAAACAATAATTAAATAAAAACATAATTCCAATAAAATAAAAGTTAAGATAGCTTACAATCCTAGATCACTCTTTGTAAAAAGGAAGAAAACAAAAAAATTATGATTTTCGGGTATTATATCTTGAAAAATATTGAAAAATCGAAGAAAACAAAAAATATATTATTTTTGAAATTTTGAAGAAAACAAAAAAGGGATTTTTGTACATTTCGTGATTTTCACGTGCTAAAACAAGCAAAGTATTGAAAAACTGAAGAACACACAAAAATTTGAGATTTCCAAAAATTTCGCAATTTTCGTATGCTGAAGAAAAATACCGAAGTATTTATAAATTAATCCTTCATATATTTTACATATGAAGCTCATAAATATAAGGTATTATAATTTACAAATCATATAACAATTTTTAAATTAATATGATTTTTCTTAACTTTGGATTTCATACCCGCCTATTGCTTTGGGGCCCTTGTTAGTTATACATGATAAAGTGCTACTAAACTACATTTATTTAATAAGAATTAAAAGCCAAATAGCCATATACCTCCATTTTGACCCTATAACAGGATACCCACCTTAACATTTTAAAAGAGACATACTTTACCCTAAATTAACGGTTACAAAACTTTTGCGATTTTTTTCTTACCAAATTCCTTTTCTGCTAGCATTGCATATTTACTACTTTCAAGGGAAATATTTGGGAAGAGAAAAAAGTTGGAGGTAAAGCAGAGGTTTTTATAAGTTATGGTGATATCCTGCTATACACACAACAGCAAGGGCATTTCTGCAATTAGCTTTGAGAGAACAAGCACTTACCAGGCACCCAAGCTATGTTTTCCAGTATCCTCTGACAAGAATCCAGGAAATATTGACAATGTCAGAACATATATTAGATACAAATCCAATGCATAATCCAAGTTCTGCATTAACAATTGCTTGTTGCTTAAACGGTCTAGATGTTTTGGATCTTCTACAACCTGCAATATTATAATTGTACTTAGAATACCATTTTGATTTCTCAGCATCCATAGGAATAAGAGAGATACTAACTTCTGGGTTATGCTTTCGGATACCAGCTGCGGCAAGATCAGCAGCAACTGTATTTGATCCTTCTGAAGCTGCCTTGGATCGATAATACTTTACAATTGGTAGCTTGGGAAAGACAAATGCATATAAGAGAACACAAAGAAGCTCGACAAATGCTGAGAGCGCAAAGAATAATACTGCAAGATATATGTCAAGTGTCATATTTTGGAAATGCTTGAAACATGAAGTAGAGAATTATTGCATTTCAGAGAACAAAATGATATCTAAAGGGGCGGATGGAAAGAAATCTTTGAAAACTTGTTTAAATTTATATATGACACCACCATCTCATGCAGTCTGTACACGATGATACTCATGGAATCATAAAGCTAATTTCCACCAAAAAAAATCCAATATTTGAATCTTGTGTTCAATTATATAATTAGAGCAAGATGTTGAGACCATCTTGTAACCAATGCCATGAATGTGCTTGTGGACATTTCTGTCACTACAATATAGATGATCCCTTCAAATTTGTTTATGATTATATGGTCATTTGTCGTGGACCAGTTCTACATTAGACCTTCAATTGGTTCAAATTCTTTTGATATAATATATTCTCAACTTCTGCATTGCCTAACCCCGATACTTCCTGATTGGTTTACTCATGCGGTGTGCTGACATGACTTTGCCTAAAGCATTTGAAATCCACCACAAGTATGTGTAAGTGTGCATGTCTTTGTGTACGCGCTGGGTCTGTTGAGGTTTGTTCATTATTATATAGGTTACTCTCGCTACAAGTAACCTTAAGTGCTTTTTGTATAGATCTTGAACGCCGACACAAGGGATAATCGAAAGAAGAGGTTGCATATCTTGAATAAATATGGCTGCAAATAATAGCACTTAAAGATAGATTAAAGAGAAATGCTGAATCTTGTTCAAGAACATCCTAAAGATGGTACATAGATTAACGATGAATCCAGAATTTCACTTGTCTACTAACTTAGATCCTCTGGCACCTAAAAAAAAAAAATAACAATTGACAAGACGAATGAATCATACACAGGGTATGCAAATATCTTAAAACAATTGACAAATGGGAAAGAACGTTGGTGCAAACGAGTAAGCATCGAATGCACAACCAAGTAACAACTAAAAGGCAAGAGAATATGCATTTATTATAAATAAATAAAATTCTAACGAAAGTATGCTCCATAAATCAATATGCATGACTGATAATTTTCACATACTGGCTCCTTTGCGTAGACCATCTTTAGAACTCTCAAAAGCCGCCTTCGTAACGAACCTTAAAGCAGAGGTGAAAGCACCTGACGCAGCTATACCAACAAAAAATGCCTGAAAGTTCAGAAGAAAAATATAACCATATGCATGAGATAGCATTACAAAATGATAAGAGACTAAAACCCATAAAATTAATATACTAACTGACCTGAATAAATTCTGGGCACATCAACGCAAGATCGCCAACCATTCCACCTTGAGCAAAAGCATCCGCTACTCCAAATACTGCACTACTGATGCAAACTCCAATAAATGGTCCAATTCCTCCTCTGCCCGATGTTGCCAAATCCAACTATAGCATAAAACTTGAAAGGTTATTACGTGAAGTTAAAAAGGTAGAAATCCAATGAAGGAGGCTGAAAGTCAGATATATTACGATGCAAAGGAGAAGAAGCAGTTACTTACAATAACCAGAAAAGCTGAGCTTATGAAGAAAAGAGAAAATCCAGCTAGATTTCGAATTCTTGTATTGACTTTTGCTTCATGGTATAAGAATATTGAAAGTGTTACAAAGGCAAAAGGTTGATAAACAAGTGTAAGTATTCTAGTAGGATGGTAGTCCTGCAGCACAGAGGAAAAAATAACAAATATGATTCATTATTGAAAATATATCAAATATTAAAAAATGTAGAATAAATATTTCAAATTATTAATTCACATAGGGCATAGCATGATACCATTAATTGAATATCTAAGAGATCATTAATGAATTATATAATAGAATAACTTTAGAAACAATTATTCAAACAAGCATCGCCAATAAAGTCATAGTGGAAATATGTAGAGATCCACATACCGGAAAGATGTGTGAATAGTAATCTTCAATTGTCAGCATGCTGTTCCATGCAAAAAGGGATCCAGTTCCCAAAAGATAACAAACTACCATTGCAATAAACTTCCCCTGTTGATTGGAAGTAAGAACACTCATTGATTAGTTCAAAACATTAGTTTGTTAACACATTTCATGGATAAGTTATTAGAAGAAAAAGAAAATTCAATGAAAGTACCTCATGTCTGACAGGCGGCTCGCTCCGCGTATCATAACTCATATCTCCTCACTCCCCTTTAACCGCTCCTATCAACACAACCAACGTTGAATAAATATCATAAGGCAATGTTTACTAAGCAGAATTATTTAAGAGCAATGCACCAACAACATTCTCACATCCTTTACATGTAATTCTAAAATCTATTTGTCAAAATACAACATCAGGGATGTAATGAAAATCTTTCAGCGATAAGATCCCGGAACTTGGAACAAATTTGAAAACAAGAACGATCAAATATAAAAGTGACATCTTATCCAAGATGTAAAACAAATAAAGGCAGTTGCATCCAAGGCGTATGATGCCTTCTAATAGAAACCAAAAGTTCTAGTTATACCATCAAAAGAAATATTATCAGGCAAACCTCTTGAACTTCTTATCAAATAAAATACATAAGAGGGAAATACTAACTAGAATTAAGAGATCGACAGATATCTAAAATTGACTCGCCAGGCAAAGGAACACATCATAGGATGAATACAGACCGAAAATAAATAAAAATTAGAAACCTCGGTTATATGAAAACAAAGAAAATATTCAAGAACCCAATGACAACTAATCGCTTTACACACTAAAATGAATACCAAGCCATCAATTGAAACTCAGAACCAACCTATTTTTCTGTAAAGCCAAGAAGCAGGCAGAGTTCTTGTATAAAGAAAAGGCTTCTTATATTAATACTCACAGGGGGAAGCAACACCCAAAAGTCAAGATGAATGCAGTCACCATGAGAATAAATGAGAACAGTTAATAATGAGACTGGAGAAAAGATAGGGAATATTGAATCCGATGAGCATCCCCAAGTCAAATCCCATCTCTGCTGGGACCATTCAAAAAGCAAGTTATAATTAATTAAAACTGTTAAAAGAATTGAAGAATTTCAGAAATTACACCTTTTTAGCAGGGCAGGGTACACAAACAAACAAAATTTGAAAGTGACGATTATATTTTTCAAAGAAGAGGTCATTTTCAGGACAGGAGACGCTTACAGGCACAGAACTCCCAAAACATTATATAAATATAAAAGTCATTAAAACGAATATATAAGTTGTATAACTCTTTTGATATTACTCATTGAAAATCCCAAGGTCAAGCCAACAAAGTTTGACAATCTGATTAAAGAATTTTCAAACAGTTTTTAACACGTTTAGCCACATGACGCTAGATCCAAGATTCCTGTCCCCACTCATCATCCTATAAAAAAAGGTTTTTTTTTATTTTGCCCCCTCGAAAATCGTATATTTTGAAAAACCCCGCTCACATTTTAGTATTTGTAAATAATCCATTGGAAACTTTTAGCCCAACTAAATATCCGGTTCAATTTGAGTGGGCAAACGTCTAAAAGTGTTGTTAGCAAGGTAAAATGTCTAAAATACCCCAGTGACGACTCGGTGCGTGCACAATGCCCACAAGCCATGGTGGTGCCCTCTCCCATGCCTTGGCTGGAGCCGCTACTATGAGCAGCGCCGTTCAGCTAATCGGCACAGCAATCTAGGGCTAGGGTTTCCGACCCTCAGATGGAGAGGAAGAAGAAGAAGAAGAAACCGTTAGTTAGTGAGTGGCTGTTTCATCTCCCCCGCCTCCTCCCACCTCCATCCTCTTCTCCAGCTCCCATCACCTCTCTCTCTCTCTCCGCTCTCTCTCTCTCTCAATATCCCAAAAAAATGAAATGAGAAACCGACATCCTCTTTCTATCTCTAAGCCGCCATTAATGGAGCCGAGCAAGCTCACTCGCACCCCCTCCTCTCTCCTCCGCTCCCCTACTCTCCGCATCATCCAAGATCCCCCCCAATCGATCCCAGATCCCAACAACAAGAAGCACCAGCACCAGCATCACAAGCCTCGACCTCCTTCTTTCTCTCATTTTCTCCCTCACCTTCCTCTTCCTCACCCACCTACTCGTCATCTCCCTCTCCCTCCCGCTCCCCCTCCTCAAAAAGACCCTCTCCTTCCCCAAATCCAAAACCCCAACCCAATCGGTCCAATGGTTTATCGGCGATGGCAAGGACCGTCTCCTCTCGCGATCAAAATCAAGAATTGTGAAAGAAGGGGTGGAGTTCTACAGCAATGGGGACGCCTACGAGGGCGAGTTCCACAGGGGTAGCTGCAACGGCGGAGGTTCAAGAAGGAGAGAGGAGGGAGGCGGGGGCGCAGATGAAGGAAGCGGCCGAGATTCGAGGAGGGAGGCGGGGGCGCAGAGGAAGGAAGCGGCCGAGATTCGAGGAGGGAGGGGGCTTCGTGGAGGACGAGGTGGCGGAGACTCGAGGCAGCGGAGATGGTTGCGGGGGCCGAGGAGGATGGGGGGAGACGGAGAAGAGAGGAGAGAGAGAGAGAGAGGTGAGGGGTAAATTTGGTATTTCACATCATAACTAACCATGGTTAAAAGTTAACTAAGTGTAAGGAAATGGGATATTTAGTTGACGAAGAATTTTCTAGTGGGTTATTTAAAAATGCTAAAATATAAATAGGGATTTTCAAAATATAATATTTTCGTTGAGGCAAAATAAAAAAAACCCCTAAAAAGTAATAAGAAAATTTATGGGACCCAACTCTACAAATCATATGTTTTAAAACCCACCCAGATCTAAAGCACATAATACACGGCCTATGCACATGTTTAAAACCCAATCCTATTCAAATAGTAAGATTGTATTTCTTTATAACTCCAATTTATCCCCCAAGGAGTCCAAGATTCCATGATAAAGCGTTCTCAGATATAAAAATAGGATGAGAAATGATCTCAAGTGAAATAAATTGATAATAGGCTAAGTTGCACGAAAACGTGTTCTTGCCGTATCCGTGTTGGACACGGATTCGTGTCTGACACGTATCCAACACAGAATTTGCGTGTCCCGTTTCGAAATAAGGCGGTTTTGGATTTGGACATGTGTCGAACACGTTTTAGTAGAGCCACGAACACAAAAAGTGATTCACCTGATAGCGGCGACCCTATTTTTTCAATTAAAGAAGAGAAAAATTGATTTTATTGGAATTTTTTTGAGTCGTTTATTTTTTCTTGCTAGTTTACTCAATCTAAATGCTAAATATAATTTGTATGATGAAATATATAAGGTTTTTGCTAAATATATTAGAAAAATATATCATATATATTCTTGTTTTCCTATCCTATAAATTGGGATTTTTCCGTATTACCATGTCGCATCCTACAGTGTTCTGCATCCTTGATAATACCTCTCATTTGTCAATGTTCAATCCTTTTCTTTTTTTGATTCTCCACCTGTTTTTAAGTCAAAGCTGACAAAGGCCACCCAACTCCGTTGTGAGGAGCAGTCAAAAGGTTTAACCTATGATTTGAATGTTACATGTTGGCATCGTCTCAGAAAATGTCTCAGAAATTTTCATGTCGGATGTTTTGATATATCGATGACATTCTCTAAATGTTGGCCTACAAAATTTTGTGTTCAAATTTACAGCTTAATAAGGTCGCATTCACTAAATTTTACATATATTATTAATGTAATTCAATATAAAAATACTTTGAAGTTATTCCCAATGAGAGATTGCATAAATAACACGCATAAATGAACAAATTAGGGGGGAAACTCTCTAAAAAAACCTAGAAAATCATAATTATATATTTACTTGATTCACCCAAGAAATTACAAAGCCCCTGATATAATATTAGTATAACCTTTCTACTTTGTGGAGAAAGAAAGACAAGTCCGCGAGAGTCGAATGATTTGTTGTAGACATTCGGATCTAGCTTTTTATCGAGGATTTGTCAATGAAAGTTCTTGAAAATGAAGAACCGGGTATACTGTTTTGGAAATTGCCCGTCGCGTTTGAATTAGTACTTGTAAAATCCAACGCATAACATAATAGAAGTCGCGATTTTGGCTCGATGCCAATAACCTGACATGCCGATATTACGGCCAACATTTATCCCAAATGATGTCGCCGCATCAAATTGATAAATCATATTGTTTCCTCTCTATCTCCCACATATCGGCCAACATCCGGCATATGTCGCTAACATTTAGAACACTGGGTTCAATAAGTCAAAATCATAGATTATAGCATAGTTCATCACATAAATTAAATTTAAAAAATTGCATTATTTCTTCCATGGAATTTTTAACAACGATGACAAAGCATTTCTTTCAGGTCTTCTGAGACACAAACACTCTTGTTCCTTCCAACCCAATCAAGGGCTTTCTCATTCATATTAGCAACCAAGGCATGATAACAATTCATCTCTATTATTTACACAATAAAAGGAAAAAAAAAATCTAAGAAAAGGAGCTATCAATAACAATGCAGCTGCTTTACAGATATAAAGAAAGTATGACACGTTTTTTGATGTTCTGATCATTGATATCACCAGCCTTTGCCTATGAGCCACAGCCAGTCAAGTGTTACTCCTGAGAATATGCCCGAAAGAACAAACATGACGAGCAAGTTTCCCAAGGCATTCTGCTCAGGTCCCTGTACAAGCAAAACCCAGTCACTCTCCGCACTAACATGGTCCTATGATCATAGGTTTAACTTGTTATCCAAATTTTAAGTTTAGATAAGAATTCCGCTGATATTATTATGAAGTTACCCTTATAAACATACAAGACAAAAGTTAATCCAACAAGTTTAAATTTACTAATTATAGTTCAATTAGAACTAAGAAAAAAATCATGACGGTCTATCCAATAACTCCAATCTCCTAAGGTAGTCTTAACATAACCAACTATCAATAAGCATTATTAGAATTTAGTTCACTGACCTTGTAGCCTTTGGGTGCTGCCGTCATAACACAAACTGTAAGATGACCATTGCTTATCCCTAAGAAAGATGTCAACATGATCATCCAACCATGGCCTCCATATTTTGCTGTTAAGTAGAATGCCGGTACAAATAAGATACGAGAAATAACTGCAACCATGAGACCTTTTCTCGAGTTTATCCTTAGACATTTTATTAGAGGTGTGTATCTTCCGATGAAGTCCCACACATTATACATGGCAATCAAGACAAGAGCATACCTGATTGATGAACAAAATTCAAGCAGCACTTATGAGTGTATAGGAATAATAATTGTGCAGTCACAACAAGGTAATTCAGAAATGGCTAATTTGCAGGAAACCCCCTCACTTTTGCCCTCATAGCAGAGCCTTAATTTGAAAAGCATTCACATGACCCTCGAGTCTACATCCATTAGTTATTCTGTCTCAGTTACTCTTCCAAACTTAATCCAACTGCCCTATCTAATTATATCACCACCGATATATTCCCTTTTATGCATTAGGGGTAATTTTGAAAATAAAAGGACAAACAAGCATGTACAATACACAATTTGACATGCATAATTATAGTTAAAGATAGTCATGCCTGTCAAAGTTGGAGGTAAATCAGAAGGTGTTGCCAGTTATACAGAATTACAGACAAACAGAGGGGTTCTGGCAGTTGCGCCTTTATGAATTAAAAGAACTAGGACTTACCATGAACCCAAACTATGAGATCGAGTATCCTCTGACAAGAATCCAGGAAATATTGATAACGTCAGCACATATATCAAATACAAATCTACTGCATAATCTATGTTCTGCAATAACAATTGTTTGCTGCTTAAGCGCTCAAGATGAATTGGATCTTCAACCTGCAACAATTTCATACACAATCATCATCTTGTTTTTAAGAGAGAGCTCATCTAATGAAAATGAGAACAAACATACTGCTATCAGGGAGACACGATCTTCTTGGTTACGATTTTGGATGCCACCAGCACTGAGGTCCTCAGATACTGTTTTGGATCCTTCTGCAGCTGCCTTGGATCGATAATACTTGACAATCGGCATTTTGGGAAAAACAAAAGCGTATAAGAGAACACAAAGAAGCTCGAAAAATGCCGAGATTGCAAAGAACAGCACTGCAAGAATATGCTAATAGCTTAGTTATTGCAGGAACGCTTTGAAGAAAATTGTTGCAGTTTGTTTAGAAATTAAAAATGGAAGAACAAGCCCATAAGATAAAGAAAAGACACCTCAAGGGCAAGCAGAGATAGGTATCGAAGAGAATAATATTTTCTTATGTCAGAATGAGTTATCTTAACAATTCATCATATCGCATTTGGTGTTTGATGATGTGCACAAAAACAATCATATTGCTAGTCTGACTTATAGCCTCTGAGCAATTATTACATATGAACTAGTAAATGACTTGGGGGTTCGCAATGCGTTATTTTTGGCATATCAAGTCAAAATTAATAGGATGGAGGCAAGCTGAATGTTTATGGCATTGAGAGAGATATCTTTATTATAAGCCAGATATAACTGCCTGAACATGCTGTGACAATTAACACGGGTTTTCAAATAGATTCATGATGCTCATCTCTACTATTTATGCAAAAGGGTTTTTTTTAATTTTTAATTTGATTGCTTAGGTGGCATCCTCCTCTTTTAGAAATATCAAAAAACAAATGATTAGGTTGTCCACATCATCACATAACTACTTAATTAGTTGCAAAGCCCCTCTATCTTAATATCCCCACTAACCCTCTCTCCTCTTTAACTGCTCTCCTCTAAATACCTTGTTTCCATATCCAAAAAACAAACATCCCACTAATATGAATTAGCTAAGAACGCTTCCTCACAGATTCAATTTTATGACGATAGTCTAATTTACAAGTTTGCATCTATTCGTAACTGGGAAAACCGGTAAGTTTTGCATGTATAATTGAAAAAAGGACAGCAAAGAATGCATTTAATGGACAATTCCTCAAGGTAGTAAATTGACGTAAAAAAGTGCTCTTGGACCAAATTTTCGCATACCAGCTCCCTTGCGGAGGCCGTCTTGGGAATTCTCATAAGCTAACTTCGTAATAAACCTTAAAATAGAGGTAAAAGCACCAGATGCAGCTAAGCCAGCAAAGTAGGACTGCACGTTTCCAAGAGAAAAAGAAAAGGATAGATCATACACATGATGATGATAGGATTTCAAAATGAAAAGATGACAAGAATCCATAAATTTAATGTACTAACTTAACCTGAATAAATTCTGGGCACATCAACGACAGGTCGCCGACCATTCCACCTTGAACATATGCATCTGCTAATCCAAATGATGCACTAAGAATGCATACTACAATAAATGGTCCAATTCCTCCTTTACCAGATGTCACCACATCCAACTATTGAGAATAAGTTATTGAGTTGATGTTTGAGGTGTTAAGGGAAAAAATGCAAAAGAAAAAATATAATTGCCAAATATATTGCAATATTGAAGGGGGAAGAAAGATGCTTACAACAATTACTAAAACTGAACTTATGAAGAAAAGAGAATATCCTGCTAGATTTCGAGATCTTGTATTAAGACTTGCTTCATGGTATGTTAATATTGCGATCGTTACGACGGCAAAAGGTTGGTAAACAAGTGTAAGTATTCTAGTAGGGTGGTAGCTCTGCAGCCAGAAAGAAATTTAATATTAGAGTAAATATTAAATATAACTTGAAGTCAAGCACTGAAAATATAAATCCCCAAGAACATTCATGAATAATATATATGTACATTCATATATAAGTTATAGTTTATAGTATTATCAAATTTAAATAGAACAGCATTACAAGTATTAAAATAAGTATAAAGTCACTTCATCCTCCTGCTGACTTTATCTAGTCATGTTTTTGTTACTTGAGTATGTTTTGTTTTAGAATACCAATAGACAAGTAGCCATGCCCATATCAAGTAAAAGATAATGAAAAACAACTACAGGTGTGTCCCAAAATCTGGACAGTTAGTACAGACAGAGCAAGGTGGTCGCCCTGGTAACAAAACAACCAATGACCAAGTTAGATTCTTCAGATCCAGATCTAGTTATCCCTTTTCTCTCTCAAGATCATGATCTGGACTTGCTTGTTTATCTTTGTATAGGTCTGTGAAACCATATTCCTTTCTACTCCATTACTAAATTTGTTGCTTGCTATAACACGTAACCATGGTGATTTTCATCTTCTATTTCTTCTGTCCTATTCCTTGGAGATTTTCTGATCTATTTCCAACCTAAACGCAGAAATGCTTGCTTTGAACTAGGAAAAGAGAGCATTAATCCAAAATGGGACTTTTGACTCGTACAATCTTCACAATAATTTTTACCTTTACTCGAATTAGGCGATCTCTAAACTTTCTCTTCAAAGACTTAAAGGGCGACAAACTTGAACTACATAACGAAAATACATTGTGAATGGTGAAAAACTTTCATGGGATGACTAATGGAGTGAGTAAAGTGTAAACCCTATTGAGGTTGTAAATTGATAACACGAAGTCATGTATCAAAGAAGTCGATAAACACTGTACACAACCGTCATTTCGAAAAAAGTAAATCTAGTTCAGAACATTTATTGCTGTTCAAACCGAAGTTTTTCCATGTAAAGGAGTAGAACATTAGGGCATAGTCCAAGACCCAACTTCAATCAGTAGAACTGTGGATCCTCATTTCCTTCTCGGATTCTAAATTGGGATGCCTAATACACAGAATTTTCAGGGGGGGGGGAAGCTGGTTTACAGAATCCATGTATTCCATTAAAACCTGTCACACCTCGCTTCCCAAAATACGGTAGCGAGACGCGACTCGGTCCGCAACCTAACTAAACCGAGAGTGGACTGAGCTCAGTATAGTTACATTAAGCGTATAAACATGCAGGCAATATACCAAAACAATTAAATAAAAACGAAGCATTTATTCCATTAACTAAAAGTTTATTGCATCGCAGGGAACAAGGCACAAACAAGTTTATTACATGTCTCAAGGAATGCATGCCCTAAATAAGTGGGTAACAAGAAAAAGGAAAGAACAACTAGGCCTAATAATAGATGGATAGCTCCGCGTAATCCTCCGCCGTAGCTTCCACTACTTCACTTCCGTCTTGGGCCCCATCCACATCTAACGAACATCTTGGAAAAAACAGAAGGAAAGGTGTACGTCATCAAGTTATACTCGGATAGGATGTCTCGTGAATGTTAAGTATGAGAAAGGTAACAATGTGTGTGCGATGCATAATGCCATATGTGTGTAGTGTTAAGGATGTCAGGTATCGACCAAGTGTTGTGATTTTAGTTTGATTAGCTAAGGGTACCGGGTTCTCAGGATTATTCCGTTTATACCCACGGTATAACGGCTGTGTATGACATTCTATTTACGGCTCAGAATCATCGCAATAGTACCAGATGATCTGGCATTCCATTTAACCCCCGGAATTACGATGAAATTAGAGGAATCCCGAGATACTTCATACATCCTTTCTAACTCAAACTACCTCATCCCATGTCTTGTTTAGTTATATAAGCGTACAAGTAAGCGTTAGCACGTGGCTCTACTAGGCATGGTAACATGAAGGTTCACTTTCCATATCAAGGTCATCCGCACATCGGAATCTTCACAAACATCCCATGTCTAGTTTCACAAATCTAACCCTAAACATACAAGACTGCATGTCATTATAGAGCGCCTTACGGTTGGTTAAGAACTACTTCTTGTTGTATGGGGTTTGCAAGGTCCAGCTAAAAAGGCAAGTTTTGGGTGTTTTTAGGAAGCTAGAGTTTTAATAAAAGTGAAATATAGTTTTCGGAAAAGTTATGGTATTTGAGTGAGATAGGAATTTTAGAAAAGTTTATGGTATTTTATTGAAATGGGGTTTATGAAGTACAGAGTATTATTGTGAAATGGCTTCTTAAAAATTAAGAATGTTTTATTTGAAAAGAGGTTATAATAGTTTAGGATATTTGTTTGAAAATACGACTTTTAGAAAAGTCAAGTTATTTATTTGAAAATACGACTTTTAAAAAAGCCGGGGTATTTATTTGAAAACGAGTTTTAGAAACTTAGAGTGTTTCAATGAAAATACGACTTTTGGGAAACTTGGGGTAATTCAATGAAAATACGCCTTTTAGAATTTTGGGTATTTCCTTGAAAAATACAAGTTTTAGAAACCCTGAGGTATTTTAATAGGAATACGTCGCTTATAAAACATATGGTATTTAAATGAAAACATATTTTGGGACTTTTGGATATCTTAGTAAATATGGGGCTAGATTCTTATCGGTACATAAGATGAGAATTTGAGCATTTTTAGTAACAAAATATTTATTTTAAATTTCGGTAGCACTTTGGCTTATAAAAAGGCGTTTCCACAAAATAAAAATGGACAACATAACGGTGTGAGCGGGTTTCACATAAAGTAGATAAAAAAGGGGTAGGTCATTTCCCATGTCAAAAAATTTGTACAAGAGTTCCTTTAGGATGCGGGGGTCACAAGTTAAATACAACTAAAAGTGTTCGTCGTGTTTATCAATTAGAACTACATTACGACAACCAATATGTCCGTATTAAACTTTGGAGTTGATAGAACATTAGATCAAATTTAGCATGCGAGATGAAGTTATGAGATCGAGAGGGAGAGAGACGGATCCTACCTTGAAGTGAGTTCGAAACGGAACGAAGTCGAGAACCGTCGGGTTGTGCTGTAACACATGTATCTCCTTCCTCGGAATTTCGCCAATCACTCGGGCGGTACCGTTGAGTAGGCGATGAAGAAATGAAAACACCGGTATTTTTTTCCATAATTTTGAGAGGAGAAACGAGGAAGAAAAGCTTGAAATAGTGTCGAGTATTTACAGGGTTTTGAAAACCCCAACCCGAGCCGACATTGGGCCGACCGCCGCCGCTAATCATGCCCGGCTGCCCCCTCCCCTTGCCACAACCATTGGATCGTCCGCTTAGACGATCCAGATGCGTCTACATGCACCTATGGGCCTGCACAAACAGGCGTGTAACAGCAGGTACTGTTGCAGCTGTAGCGGGCCCAGGTCGGTCTGATCGGATCCGACCCGATACGACCCAGTTTCTAATTCTTTGTCCTTTTTCTAAAATCAAATTAAAACTATTTTTAAAAATTGTTTTTCTATTCTAAAAATTATTTTAAAATACTTTTAATTACCAAAAAAATATGAAAAATTTGTAGGAAAATTATAGATAAATATATACTCGGCTCAAACCATTATCACTTCAGAAAAATAAATCTTTTTCCCAATATCCATTTTTAAAGTAAATCCTAAAATTATCAAAAATCATATATAGATTCTTAAAAATTACTAAAATCGGTTTTTAATATAAAACAACCTTACAAAAGGGTTTTCCATTAAAATGAAACATAAAAAAATACTTGACACCAGGAAAATTATAAAAAGACCTTTATTAGGTAATTCGAAATCATAGACGTTACAATTTACTCTCCTTAAAATAATTTCGTACTCAAAATTACAGAGGATAGCAAGAAAAAAAATTATATAAGGAGAGTTACAAAAAGATAGGGGTATTGCTCTCATCTCGTCTTCTCTCTCAGGTGGACTCGTTTGGAGAGTCTTTCCTCCACACCATCCTAACCAGCTGAACGGACTTGTTCCTCAGGGTCTTTTCTTTCCGATCCAACATCTCGACTGGCTGCTGCCCATAGGTTAAGTCGGCCCCCATGGTGATCTTTGAATGATCCACCACGCGACTAAGGTCACTAACATACTTCTGCAGCCATGAGATGTGGAAGACGTTATGTACGTCCTCTAAGGATGGTGATAAGACCAAACGGTAAGCAACTTCACCGACTAGTTCTAAGATGTCGAACAGGCCGATAAACCGCGGGCTGAGCTTTACCCGCTTCCCAAAACGTATAACTCGGTTTGGGGAAATCTTCAGAAACACATGATCACCCTGTTGAAATTCCAGGTGTCTCTTCTTCGTATCTGCCTAATGTTTCTGCCAATCCTGGACTATCCGTAACTGTTCTCGAATAGTCTGCAAAACCTCAAAATTTCCACAATCGTCTTAGGCCCCAAAAGTTCTCTGTATCCGACATTGTCCTAACTCAACGAGGATCGACACTTCCTCCTATACAAGGCCGCAAACGGTGTCATGTCTATACTTGCCTGATAGCTGTTGTTGTATGTGAATTCCACCATATGCAAGTGATCTTCCCACAATCCTTTGAAGTCCAACATACAAGCTCGTAGCATATCCTCAAGAATCTAGATGACTCTCTCGGATTGGCCATCGGTTTAAGGATGATAGGCTGTGTTAAAGCTTAGACTAGTGCCAAGGCTCTCCTGCAGACTTTGCCAGAACTGAGACCGGAATCTGTTGTTTCTGTCAGACACGATGCTTACCGGTACTCTGTGCAATCCGACAATCTCCTCCATGTACTTCTTAGGCTCTCGGTGGATTGACCGACGCAGAACGGAATGAAGTGGACGGACTTGGTGAGTCGGTCTTTAATAATCCAGACGGCGTCGTTATCCTTCATGTTGCGAAGAGCGCAGTCATTAAGTCTATCATGATATCTGCCACTTCCATTCAGGTATCGGTAAAGGCTGTAGCAATCCTGTAGTTCGATAATATTCAACCTTTACTTGTTGCCAGACCAGGCACTTAGATACACTTTTAGCCACCGCTCTTTTCATGTCGTGCCACCAGTAGTTCTTTCGGAGGTCCTTGTACATCTTGGTTCCCCCAGAGTGAACCGAGTACGGAGAACTATGAGCCTCCTTCAGCAATTCTTCCCTGATCTTGCCAGTAGGCACACAAACGCAGCTCACGTCTACCTGGGAGAGAAGACGAGATGAAAGAGCGATACCTCCATCTTTTTGTAACCCCCTATGTAATTTATTTCTTGCTATCCTCTGTAATTTCAATGTCGAAATTATTCTAAGGAGGGTAGATTGTAACGTCTATGATTTCGAATTACCTAATAAAAGTCTTTTTATAAATTTGCTAGTGTCAAATAAATACACCAACTTTTCTAAAAGTCGTATTTTCAAATAAATATCTCGACTTTTCTAAAAGTCGTATTTTCAAAAAAATACCCTAAACTATTATAACCTCTTTTCAAATAAAAGATTCTTAACTTTTAAGAAGACATTTCACAATAATACCCTGAACTTCATAAACCCTATTTCAATAAAATACCATAAACTTTTCTAAAATCCTATTTCACTCAAATACCATAACTTTTCCTAAAACTATATTTCATAAAAATACCATGAACTTTTATTAAAACTCTAGCTTCCTAAAAACACCAAAGACTTGCCTTTTTAGCTGGACCTTGCAAACCCCATAAAACTGGAAGTAGTTCTCAACCAACCGCAAGGCGCTCTATATTGACATGTAGTCTTGTATGTTTAGGGTTAGACTTGTGAATCTAGGCATGGGATGTTTGTGAAGATTCCGATGTGTGGATGACCTTCATACGGAAAGTGAACCCTCATGTTACCATGCTTCGTAGAGCTGCGTGCTAATGCCTACTTGTACCATTATACAATTTAACAAGACACAGGGTGGGATAGTTTGAGTTCGGAAGGTTGTATGAAGGATCTCGGAATTCCCTAGCTTTAACCGTAATTCTGGGGTTTAAACAGAATGTGAGATCATATGGTACCATTGCTGTGATTCTGAGCTGTAAACGGAATGTCATACGCATATACTGTAGTTGTTGTTCCGTGGGTACAAATGGAATAATCCCTAGAACCCGGTACTCTTAACTAACTAGACTAAAACATACACAACACTTAGTCGATACCCAACATCCTTTATACTACTGTCACACCCCACTTCCCAAAAGAAGACGAAGGATGACGTGGCATGGTCCGCAACCTAACTGTATTGAAAGTGGTTCAATACAGTTACATTAAGTGTATGAATATCTATATGCAGGATGTGTACCAAAACAAAAATAATAAAAGCGAAAGGCATTTATTTCCATTAACCAAACTTTATTACGCCCCAAAAGAAAGTAAAATAAACTAAGTAGTTTAATTATATCGAAGGAGAAACAAAAGCCCTAAACATGTGGGCAACAACAAAAATTAAAACTAGTTAATCTTCCGTCGTCAAGTCGGTGTAATCTTCATTTGTTGGCTCCACACCTTGATCCTCATCATAAAACTCATTCTCATCTAACGGACATTCCAAAGAGAGGGAAAAGGAAAGTTCGTCGACGAGTTATACTCGGAAAGGATTGCCTCATAAGAAAGTAAAGGTATAGAAACGAACAGGTGTATATAATGTATATGTACAGGCATGATGTATATGGGTATAAGGGTATGAAGTGTATACAAATAAGACATGTTAACAGAGGTATATGTGAATATGAGTATGTTGTATGAGGTGTATGCGAGTAAGAGTATGTTGGTATGGGTATATATGAGGTAAAAGTTCAAGTCAAGTCAAATTGGGTATTCAGTCTAAGGGTTAAATCAGGTTAACAAGGCGTATATTAACGGAATTGACGAATGGACATACTCGTATCCTTGAAGTATCCCATAACAAGCTGGAAGCAATATGAGATGGCACTCATGCCTGGGATGACAATCGTAACATGAATTAATGCACTAGCGTGAACATCCTCGAAAGGTGTTTCATGATTATGATGGAGCTTTGTCTAGCGTGAATATCCTCAAGTGTACAGGTATTTCCACCCTTCAGTTCCACAATGAACCACAAGTCTAAACTGGTAAGATATCTGCATCCAAAATGCTGAATAATTCAGGTCTCATAAAGAAAGGTAGATAAAGTAACATATGGATACAGCGCATGATATTATGTGAGTTTAGTGGTGAACATCAATAAGTATCGTAATCGTTTTAGTTTGTCAAATAAGGGTCCGGATACTCACGATTATTCCGTTGTGGCTACGGAACAACAACTGGGGAAGTGAAACGTACGGTTTCACTTCCCGGAATCATGATTCAGTGATAGGGGAATCCGAGTTCCGCATCTTCTTGCCTAAACAAACTACCCATCCCCGTTATTCAGTATAAAGGTTTTGACGAATTTGTGTTAGTGCGTATACATCTAGGCATGAAATTTCCATATTGTATGTCATTCACATATTGGATCATTCGCCCTCAAGTAGGGTTAGTATTCATTCGAATATCGGGTTAGTAGTCGTCCACATATTAGACCATTCACCCCCAAAGTAGGGTTAGTATTCGCTCGAATATCGAGGTAGTAGTTGTTCATACATTGGACTGTTTACCCTGCCTGCAAAGATCCTCATATATAAGTATTTTATACCTAGGTCCGCACATTCTAACTCTAACCGTATCATGTGTGTCATAAACTTGTAATCAAAAAGTTTATCTCATTTAATATGGCCTTCCACAACCACTCATTTTATCTTGTTATCTTTTTAAGTTTGTAAGATGGTTCATATCATTTTATAGAATGCTTAGTTAATAAAGGATGATAACATTTAATGATATTTATTGTTTATAAGAAAATCATGATATTTGCAATATTTATCATTTTGAAACCCATAGTATTTTACCGAGAAAATATCCTTTTAATAAAAGGTTAGAGTATTTATTTGAAAATTTTCATTTAATAAAGCTTTAGATAATTTTTTGAAAAAATATCGTTATAAGGGTTATGGTCTTTGTTGAAACTAGCCTCTTAATAAAGGTCAGGGTATTTAAATGAAATTATGTTTTTTTAGGATGGATTGAGATATTTTATTGTAATTAATAATTTTATAAAATTATGGTGTTTTAAGTTTGAGGTAATATTTTAGAAAATACGTTCGTGTTGGCAATCGCTGCACATGGACGGCAGGATTTATGTCCTATTCAGAGACGATTGCCTATCAACCACGAGGTATTTACGAAAAATATTACCCTATTAGGGTAATCTATTAAAGGTGTTATTCTACAAGAACGACTCCGTGTTGACAACCGTTGCACATGAGCGGCAGGATTTGTGTTCTTTTCAGAAACGATTGTCTAGTAACCACGGGGTAATTCAGGTAAAACATTCCTCTATTAAGGTATCTTATCAAACTTTAGTTAATAGGCTGAGGAAATTATACTAAAAAATATTCCTTTCTAAGTGAAAGGGGTTAAGTTGAAAAAACCATATCATCGTTATTTAGATTTGTATTACCCCTTTCAAAAGGTAAAGGGATTTAACAAAATTAAAGTAGTTGGTGGATAAAAGTGTAAGTAAAAATATATCGTTTTAGTGTCTAAAACATTTATTCCAAATATCTCATCTCATATGGATATTTTAAACATATACGACATAATAAAATGAGGGTGTTTTGTGGAAGTAACCTATTTCGAGATCATACTGCTAACATGGGTAAGTGGGTGTACAAAAAAAAGGTGGATTGATGCCCCATGAGTTATAACTTTAAGCATATCATATTCCATGTAGGATGAGGGTGCAATATTCACGCATATAGAGGTAATTAAACCATTTTAAACATGGGGTCAAATTCTTATCATTAAGAGGTACCAAAATAGGCATGCAGAAATATTTTAACATCATTTTAAATATAAGGTCAGGGATTAGAAGTTGAAACTAAGATCATTTTAAAAGAAAGAAGGTGACAAATGAGTGGAGAGAGACGGATCCTACATTTGTTTAGAGTTGGATGTCGATAAGTCGAAAACGTAGGCTTGTACTAAATCCTCAATAGCTCCATGCTCGGATTTTTCCTCGATGCTTGGGTGAAACCACAGCGTCGGCATCGTCGATACGAAGGCATGGATATTTTTTTCAGAATTTTTGGAGTTCTGAAATGTGAGAAATCAGTGTTTGAAGGTCTCTATTTATAGGGTAATTTCCTCAACAATAAAATCCAAAATCTGTTTAAAAAAATCCCTAAAAATCCGCACCCAAATGATTGCCCATGATTCTGCCGACGCCGCCTTGATTTGTGGCCCTTGGATCTTGATCCAACGGTCCAGATCGCCGCCGCCATAAGCCACGCGTCCGCAGATGAGGATTACGCGTTTTCGTGTAGTCCCCACCACGTGGGCGCCGCCGGATGCCCTGGGCCGTTGGATCTTATATCCAACGGTCCAGGATCAAGGGGATTTAATATTTTTTTAAATTTAAAATCTAACTGTTTATTTAAGAAAATCAAATTTTGGCTTAAAAAATTGTTTAAAATATCGTAAAATACGGGGAAAAAATATGAGAAAATTCCAGAAAATATATTTTATTGTTACCTTCAGTTTAAAAATGATTTTGGGCTAAAAATAAATAATATTTCCATATATACGATATTTGTTAGTTCGCATAATTATTTAGAAATATATTTTATTCTTGGAAATATTTTAATTACGAAATAATTATTTTAATTGATAATAAAAATATGCAGATTATTTTAAGGCATTATAAAATTTTATTAAAACATTTTAAGCCTATAAAAATATAAATAGAGTTTAGAAAATTCCTTTAATTATATTTCAATGCTTTGAAAATTACTAACATTACTTTTAAAAAAATAAAAATATTTTTCTATCAACGAAACACGTAAATAATTACGTGATACTAGAAAATTAAATAAAAGATATTTTATTAGGTATTAGAAAACACGGTCGTTACAACTACACATATGACACATGCATCACACACACATTATTTCCTTTCTCTTACTTAACCTTCAAAGGACATCCTACACGAGTATTACTCACTGACGGACACCTCCTTTCCTTTTGTCTTTTCCTGAATGTCCATTAGATGTGAATGGGCCCAGGACGGAAGTGAAGAAGTGGAAGATACGGTGGAGGATTACGCGAAGCTATCCACCTATTATTAGGCCTAATTGTTCTTTCCTTTTTCTTGTTGCCCACTTGTTTAGGGCCTACTTTCCTCGGGACATGTAATAAACTTGGTTGTGCCTTGTGATGTAATAAATTTTCTGTTAATGGAATAAATGCTTCGTCTTTATTTAATTGTTTTGATACATTGCATGCATGTTTATTTTACGCTTAACGTAACTATATCGAGCTCAGTCCACCCTCGGTATAGTTAGGTTGCGGACCAAGTCACGTCTCGCTGTCATGCTTTGGGAAGCAGGGCGTGACAAGTTTTTAAAAATGATAATAAGTCACCGATGAAGTGAATGGTGCAAAGGTGCACATACTGGAAAGATGTATGAATAGTAATCTTCAATTGTGCACATGCTGTTCCATGAGAGAAGGGATCCGGTCCCTAGAACCCAACACACCACCATCGCAATAAACTTTCCCTGTTAATTGAATCAAAATCACTTGTTAATTTGTCTATAATTTATCAGCAGAATTAAAAGAGAAGCATAATAACAGAAAAACTTCAGCCACCAATAATATGGGGTTGGGTACAGGAATCTTTTTCTTCCATTCATCTCTCAGTCAGATTATTCGAATTAGGGAGGGGGGGGGGGTTAAGAAAATAAAGAACCTACCTCATATCTAACAAGCAACTCACTCCCAATCCCATTATTCATGACCTCTCTCCTTCAAGCCACACCTATCCACACACCAATATCAAAGATATGGGACTGTAAATTATGAGCCAAACCATATTAAGCATAAATTAACTAATTAAAGAAGGGATAAAAAGTTTCCTGACATTCTTTTACATAAGTAATACAAAGTTCATCTCACCACAATTGTGGATATTTTTATTTTTTGTCAATTAAGGGATCTATAGTACAAGAGTGTCGGTAAGATTTTAAATAAAAGTAGCATCTTCTGAATTAAGCAATCACAAAGAAAAGGTAAGAAGAAACATGGTAACATAAGAGACATTTATATTCCCTCTTGTAGAGTAGATCAACTGTACCCTCGAGAAAAAAATGTCTGGTATTTGGGACTGGTTTTGCTAGAGTACATACCCTAAGAAAAATGAGACTTTAATTAGAGTGTACAGATATATATACAAGTGTCTGGAATAAGGAAATGAAGAATGAAAGGACAAAGGTAATGGAATGAGAACGTTTATCAATAACCTATACATAAGAGAGAGAAAAGAAACTAGAACAATCATTAAACAATCCAATAAACAGAACGGCACACATACTAGATTTTCTCACAGACAGGTACTCAGGCTCCCCCCCCCCCCACCCCCACCCAAATAAGGCACTTTTAAATTAAAATTAGTGAAATAGGATAGAAATTTTTTTAATTAGAAAAATAAGGTGGTTTGGTGCCAGGTCAGTCTGGATTTTTTTTGTCACGATAATATAGGAAGGAGGATTCTCAAAACCTGCCTTCCCATGTGGAAAGGCAGGTTTTGAGAATCCTCCTTTCCACAATAATGTGAGAAGGCGGGTTTTGAGAATCCATCTTCTCACATTATTGAAAGATGGAGTAGATACCCCGGTCATCTTTGCGATGGCAGAGCAGCCATGGAGCTACGGGCGCTTCGGAAATGAGCGTCATTGGTCGCAGACGGCGCGGAATCGAATGTGGTCGGGATCGAAAGTGAGGCGATTTGAGATGAGATCGAGGACGTCTCTTGGCAGCGATGACCAGCTGCCCGCCGTGGACATTAGGGTTTTGATTTGGAGGTTGGGGTTTCGGAAGAGAAAAATTTTAAATGGTCTTTTTTAGGGGAAGAAAAAGTAAGAACGGTATTATTTTGGAAGGCGCCTTCTCACATTATTGTGGAAAGGCGGATTCTCAAAACCCGCCTTTCCACAAATCTGTGAGAAGGCGGATTTTGAGAATCCGCCTTCCCATATCATCGCAACAAAAAAAGGCCAGGGCTGACCTAGCACCAAACCACCCTATTTTACTTATTTTAAAAATTTCTACCCTATCTCACTAATTTTAATTAAAAGTGCCTCATTTTGAAGAAGGAAAAAACCGATACTCGAAGATAAAAGCACAAATCTTGAAACATTATTGCAGTCAAAGAAAGTATGCATATCTAACAAGACAGAAAAATTATACCATATTGATAATAAATTAGCTAGTAGAGGATCAATGTCAAGATGAAGATCGAAAATTTTAAAATCCCTAGGGGTCTCTCACGCAAAATTATAATAGACTCACATCACATCTACTCCCGTTAGACATTAAACGAACAGAACATTCCATTAATTAAAACTAACTTGTATATCTGCACTTGCAAACACGCAGGATTCTTCCACAAGGGAAAAGATTCTTGTAGCAGAGCAATACTCCAAGGGAGAACCAAACCAAAATCGATATAAATAAAAACACAACAATGATACTGAAATGAAAAGGGGCTGAAATAGAACAGCAAAGAAGGACGGGGTGGATTGATTCCAATTAAGTACCAAAGTCAATTTAAATCTTATATCCACAGTGACAATTGAAAATTTAAGTGGCGTCCAATATAACTATGAAAAATTATATTGCTTCAAAAATGGGTTTTCTTTAAAATATTGAGGATACTCACAGAAAAGGCCCACAACTGAAAGATAATACTGCAGAATAGAGGATAAATTTTACAGCAAACAGATAGAAAAAGGTTGTAATTGAGAGCTCAAAGCAAGCATTGTTTGCTTTCTATAATTCTTAAAATTAGTTGTGTTTAATCTCTAATGAACACAAGCAAGTATATTAATTGAAAGTGTATTATTTCCCAAGTAAGAGGACATTTTTAGGAAAGAAGATACTTACAGGCAGAGTTAACCCAAAAGAATCAAACCGACATAAGTATTATACCGAATAAACAAGAAAAGGATTGGACAATGGTGGCTAAAAGTGATGAAATGAAACAATATTTTGGGTTGACAGTTTTATTAAAGTTTGTCACCAGTGGTTAGCTTTAATCACATGATGATCCAAGATTCTGACCCCACACAGCATATAAGAAGCAATTTCTTCTTCCCCTTCCAGCCAACAACTTGGGTAGCCTAGACGAGCAAGAAACAAATACTATAATAGAAAGTTAGGACATAGACGCAAGGAATCTTTATAATATGGATTAGTTTATTGGCACATGAAACAAAGTTTTGAATATATTGTGATCAAGATAGGTCTTAATCATGCAAAAGTTATCTGTATATGCAAATTTATTGATATTTAAGGTCGTATTTGTAAAGAGGAGATGAATTGATGTGGATATGTTGAAAAGAAAGGGTTTTCTTCATTATTTATCAAAATAGGATGCCAATTGTCACTAAATTTAAATTTCAACTCTCATAAAGCGTAAATAATTAAAGTAGAACTCTATTATACCATTGATGAGTGAAAATGAGCTGAGGTTGATGATCACGAGGGTCCTTCACCTTGCTGCAACTATCAGTATTAATGTCATTTCCCTGAAGTGAGTGCCAAAGGGGCTACTTTCCTCATATGAGAATGGAGCAGTCTGTTCATAAAACAAAATATGAAGCCGCCAAGAAAAAATTTGAAGCAGTATGTCTATAAGATAATTACAGAAAGTATCCAAAAAGGGAATAAAATTTATGGAACAAGGTTAGGCTATATTATATGTGGTAGGAGAAAAAAGACACAGCAATTATTGTGGGCTCAATTGTTGTGTTCTCTTGGGGTCCTTGAGGTAGTAATTTTAATAAATAAGAGGATGGGAATTGGCTACCCTACCATGAAGCAAGACTGAAAAAGTGTGATTATTTGGTAAAGTTTCACAATCAGTTATCAACTTGACACCAACCCTAACAATTTAAAGCAAATTATGGCCAAGAGAGGGCTTGCTACAGTCATAACTGGTTGGTTGGAACGCAAAATTATCCTAGTGTGGATTAAATTCTAGGATAATGGAAGTGGTGATAGGTTTCCCATTCTGAATTATTCTGATTCTGACCAAAGCAAAGATACATTCGCACATTCACAAGAAAAGACGTCAGTGAAATACCCTGCATTATGCTAGAGTTGACTCTAGCATTTTATCAAACAACTTATGGGCCTTGTGCAGAAAAGCAGAAGCATTCCCAAATAAATTGTTGATCCTTGAAAGAATGAATCAGAATAGACAAGGTGTTGAAGGGAGTAGGCTAATGAGGCCAAGTTTTGGAGGAAAATGGACAAAAATTGGGATTTTTTAGGAAAGAGAGTGGGTTCAGACTTCAGATGAGCAGAAAGATTGAGCTTTTTACAAGCTTGGCATTGTGCATAGTTGCATTTTGGACATAAAAAGGAGTAAAGAAGTTTTTGTTGACAGATTGCAGAAAAAAAGAACTTGGGTAATGGCAGCCACAAAAGAAAAAGAGAATTGATAAAAATTTTTTTGTAGAATTCGTCAAACAAGGAAAACGGGAAGGCCTTCACCAATTTAATGGAAAGACAGCCCCACAGAGGGCAGCTGAAAATTTACATGTGTTTCTCCTGCATGCATTTCATCCGGTAATACCGAATAATTTCTTCTACGGATACATCATACTATTTTGTTTTAAAAAGATAACATCAATTTAACAACTATTCGATGCACATGCATAGAATATCCACACAATATAAAAATTGGTGAAGAGATGCTTGAGAAAAGGAATTATAAAAAAGAGTGTATGATCCAAACTATCCATTAAAAATGGGAAAACGATATATAGAAGACAGGTGAGTCCTCACTTGCCGAGCAATCTGACTCAGCGAAAACTTTTCATTATTTCAGCATCTGTCGAATATTTAACAATGAGGCCTTAATCACAGCTCTTTGCCTAATAGATATTGTACTTTTTTTCAACCCTATTAAGGGCCAACTTGTCATTTGAATTAGCAACCGAAGCACAAAATTACAGCTCAGGTTAATTGAGCCATCAATAACAATGCAACTACCTTATAGGGCTAGAAAACAAATTAAATGCTTTTTAATATACTGTTCATTGTCATCACCATCCTTTGCCTATAAGCCACAGCCAGTCGAGTATTACTCCTGAGAATATGCCTAAGAAAAGAACCAGCATGAGCATGTTTCCCAAAGCGTTCTGCTCAGTTCCCTGCACGACCAAAACCCAGTTTCTTTATGCATTAACACAAACAGATTTTCATAGTGATATATGGAAATAATTTGTATATAGTTTATAAGGACGATCACTAAACTATCATATACAAGTACTGATACCATGGTTGGCTCTGATACCACGATGGATAGGAAGATCAAATAAATTGAATGTAATCTATCAGCGTAAATGTGTTCATACTGGGTTATATTACAAGTCTTGAAAAGTCTATATGATGGAAAAGGATAATCATCCAAGAATTTGTGCCAACAAGCAATGGGTATTATTCGAATTTAGTTAACTAACCTTTGTAGCCTTTGGGTGCTGCCGTCGTAACACAGATGGTAAGATGACCATTGCCTATCCCTAGCAAAGATGTCAGCATGATCATCCAACCTTGGCCTCCATATTTAGCCGTAAAGTAAAATGCCGGAATGACTAAGAAACCAAAAAGAACTGTGACCATGAGGCCTTTCCGTAAGTTTATCCTTAGACATTTTATAAAAGGTGTGAATCTCCCAATGAGGTCCCATACATAATACATAGCAATCAAGACAAGAGCATACCTGATCAACAAAATTCAACTAGTAGTTAAGATTCTACTAGATTTTTGCACGTGTGATGCATGTGTATATTATATTGAGACTTGTGCATAAAAATAAATGAAAGAACAAATTTAGATTATGAAAAGAGGGGACGAGACATAAAATACAGGTTAAGGTTACCGAGAGACGAGGGAAAGAGGGGGGAGATGAGGTGGACATCTTAAGCTTTAAGCATAAAATTAAAGAATTTTTCTCATTTATTTTGACTTTTCCTTGATATAATAAGGAGAATATGACAAATGCCCCCTTTTGAGTTTGGGTTATTTAGAAAAATACTCTTTCTACTATGATGGTAGAATCCATGTAGGCTACAGGGAGTCTCATTGGAGAAAAATGGGCAAGTTATCCACGCTATAGAAAATTGCACTCTCTACCCCACCTTATAGCCAATAAGAGTCCTTGTAAATGATGTAGGTTCTACCACATGGTAGAAAAATATTTCTCAGTTATAATAGTAGAGATGATGTGTTGCCAAAAATACATGGCTAATTAAAATGGATAAATTGCAGGAAACACCCTCGCTTTTTTGCCCATATACCAGAAAATTACCCATGTTTCGAAAAAACCTGACCCCCCCCCCCCGGCAAAACCCCTTCCGCTACCCCAAGAAAAAAAAAGAAAAATAAACAAGCAAAACATAGGTTAGTAACTTAGGATTTTTGTCTCTGCAAATCGCCCCCCCACCCCACCCCACCCCCACCCCACCCCCCAAATGCTTATCCTTTCCGCCTCTTGTTACATAAATACCTTTTTAGGCCCAAGGGGCAAGTTTGTAAGGAATACTAATGCCAAAAAAAGCTTAGAGGAAATTACAGAAATTTAATATTTAAAGATATGGTGATTTCCTGCTACAAGGGAAAAATAAGGCGGGGTTTCTTACAATTAACCCTTTAGAAATTAAAGGAATGAATACTTACCAGGAACCCAAGCTATGGGATCCGGTATCCTTTGACAAGAATCCAGGAAATAGTGATAATGTCAGAACATATATCAGATACAAATCTAATGCATAATCTATGTTTTGTAGTAACAACTCTTTGCTGCTTAAGTGCTCAAAATGTTTTGGATATTCTTCGTCCGGCGAAAATTTTCATAGACAGTTTACTGAGCAATTTGCTGTGTCAAGAGTGGTTCATCTAATGAAATGAGAGAACATACAGCCATGAGGGAGAAACTAACTTGTTGGTTATGATTTTGGACACCAACCAGCTATGAGATCGGCATAAACTGTTTTTGATCCTTTTGCAGCTGCCTTCAATCAATAGTACTTCACTATCGGAAGTTTGGAAAGGACAAATGCATATAAAAGAAAAGAAACCAGCTCGAAAAATGCTAAGATAACAAAGAATAATGCTGAAAGCAAATGATAATAGAGGTCGGTTATCAGAGGAAGCCTCCAAACAAGCAGAAGAAAAACTTCGGAGTTTATCTTTAGCAAATTATACATGGATGAGAAAGTCAATAAGATAAGAATAGACATCCCTAGAGAAAGAGATACCATACCAAGGTAGATATTTTTTAATGGCAGAAGTAAATTTTCTAAACAAATGTTGTTACCATGAAATAACTAAAGAACATTTTTTCACAGGTTTACAGATTGAATTATTGGGATAGCAATCTCATACATGTTTGAACTTTGTCTATGTTCCTCACAGATCATAAAGCATGCATTTATTGAAAAGTTCCTCAAGAGAATAAGACTATAAAAATCAGTACAGAATTTTCACATACTAGCTCCCTTGCGGAGACCATCATCGGAATTCTTGAAAGCTGCCTTTGTGATGAATCTTAAGGCAGAAGTTAAAGCACCGGATGAAGCTAGGCCAACAAAAAATGACTGCATAGTGACAAGGAAAGAAATATAAATGAAATGCATGACAATATTATTATAGAATGAAAAAAAAGACAACAATCCATAAAAATTGATAAATTGGCTGACCTGAACAAATTCAGGGCACATCAATGATAGATCACCAACCATTCCACCTTGAACATGAACATCTGCGACTCCAAATGCTCCACTAATAATGCAAACTCCGACAAATGGGTCGATCCCTCCTCTACCAGATGATCCCACATTTAACTATAAGTTAGGAGAGTTAATGTTATAGACTAAATGTTCAAAGTGTTAAGAGAAAAATGCAAAAGGGAGAAGGATGAAAGATGAATAAATTGCACTGTAGAAGATTAAGGAAGATGCTTACAACAATTATTAAAACCGAAATTATGAAGAAAACAGAAAATCCTGCTAGATTTCGAAATCTTGTGTTAAGCCTTGCTTCATGGTATGTTGATACTGCAGTCATTCCAAAGGCAAAAGGCTGGAAAACAAGTGAAAGTACTCTAGTGGGGTGGTACTCTGCAGTACCACAGAAACAGAAGAAAAATTATCATTACATCAAATTTAAATATAAATCACAGTCAAACATTGAAAATAGAAATCCTTAGAAAACTAAGGATATAACAAAAATATATATCCTCATGTGATTCATACTTCATAGGGCATATCCATATGCAGAGAAGAGGTAATTGTGGTGAGCACAAAAGAACTTCAACAAAATGACTATATACCCATCCGACACTCTTTCAAATTCTCTCTATTACATTCATGAACAAGAATTTTCTGCCAACGGTTAGCTGTTTCTTACAATCACAAATTATTTCTACAGATGTTTATTACTTTCAGGTATTCATTTGGCTAATAGTCATGCGTATTAGACTTCATCTCTTTCGGATCATAGAGTTAGGTGCCTGTCATCACATGAACGATAATTTCTTATTTGTTAAATTCATGGAAGTGTGAGATGTTGATGGTTATGCTTTTAATTTTTGATAAATATGTTTAAACACACCTAATAATATCTCCTTCCATCCACTCTTTTTTTAATAAATATGATGTCTGTGATCACAAAATTTCAGAATCAGGCAACAACTAAAAAAACGACCAGTAGAGGTTTTGAAGTTGTTGGGTATTACTTGCCTGGTGCTGGATATTCCATAACTTTAGCTTCTATCATTAAAGAATCTAGTTAAATTTTCGGCCCAAATTCGACTTTAGGGTGTTAGGTTAGGTCATATTTATATTCTTCTCATCAAATGCCATTCCTAAATCTAATTTCTGTATTTCTCTTGAGGTCTTCCAATGTGACGAGCGTTGTTTGTCTCAGCAGAGTAAAACTGTATACCGTCAGTGTATCAATGCATTTATTTGATCTTGCTTTCTTTGCAAGGAATTATATTCTTCCTTGCGGATAAATCATAACCAATCACCTTACACAAAAGATGCATACTAACAATTGTCTGTAAGTCATTCCCCAAAGCTCACATTCTTAAGGAATGCTCGATTGGAGATGTATGACACAGATTTCAGAAACAATGGTGTGGTTATAAAACTTATTAGAATGCGATCTGTGTGAAAAACATTGATAGAATAGAGTCCCGCTGGGGGGATGGGGGATGCAGAGGCACATACTGGAAAGATGTGCACATAGTAATCTTCAATCGATAACATGCTATTCCATAAGAAAAGGGTTCCTGTTCCTAGAAACCAACAGACTACCATTGCAATAAACTTCCCCTGTGAATTTAAGTAAGAAATTCATTATTTTGGCCATATATCAATTTATTGACATATTTAAAAGAGAAGCACAACACTACAATAAAGCCGTCACTCCGAACTTTTGAAGTTGGCTACATAAGTCCTTTCCTTCTGTTGCGCTTTGTTTAGGATCACCGCGTCAATTAAACTTTACATTACTGGGACAAAAGTAAAAAGAAAAGATTTGCTCAAATGAAGAACCTCATGTTTAACATGCGGCTCACTTCCAGTCCCATAAGTCATGACCACTCTCCTTCTGCCACTCCTATCCTCAAATCAGACATCGAAGATTCTACAACCATATATGATAAGCAAATTATATGCATGATTATCTAAGATCAAAATGGAATAAAAATATTATCACCTAGTCTACTATTTTACGCATTTACTGTAACCTTTATTTCAGTAAGCACAATTATGACCAGTTATCAGTACTTCACTGGTGAAGAGATCAAACTAGTAAGACAGAAAAGAGGTCAGAAACAAATTTGAAACACGGTTAGATTCCAAAATAAAAGCCGCTTCTTATTCGATTACAACCAGACATCAAAAGATTGCGATAAAAATAAAAAACTAAAAGTCCCAGCCATAACCTTGAGAAGAAATAATTAAAAAAAATGCCAGGTTGGTAGTAGTGCTAAAAATGTCATCAACTTTCCAGCAACATTTACTTAGAAAAAGTGCCAAGCTACTAGCATGACGACATATGTTATAAGTCAACCCATAAAGTTTCGCTTGAATGTTAATGTATGCCCATGATTCAAATATACGAGTGACAAAGAAATCTTGGAATTTATAAACAAGTTCTAGAATTAGAAATACGGAAGGACTGTCATCAAATAAGAGCTTTTAATCAATCAATTAAACAGAAGAGATAATTTATGTGCTAGAACAAAGAGTAAATAATCCAATAAACAGATCAACACCCCTCTGGGATTTTCTTTTTTAAACCCGCTGAAAGGTCCTGCAGATAGTGAACTGCTACCTGATAAAGCACAAATCAAAACAATATGCCAGTGAAAGAAAATACACAATATCTAACAAGAGAAACAATTTACCAGTTTGACAACGAACAAGCTAGTAAAAGGATCAACATCAGGATAAAGAATAGTCAACAAAATATCATGTTCCTTAATTGTCCCATTCAAAACATATTAAAACCAGAAATTACATCAAATCCCTATATATGCTAAAAAGAACAGGAAAGCGCCATCAATTTAAACCATCCTATATAGCCAAACCAACAAAATACATGCAGGTGAACAAAGGAAAGGCTTCTTATAGCGGAGTAACACTCGCAGGAAGAACCCAAAAGCAAGGTCAAGATGAATACAGCGATAATAATGACAATATATAAAACGGGGAAGAACAAAACTGGAAGGGGAAAAAGGGAATATTAATCCAGTGAGCAACCAAAGTTAAATCTCATCTCCTCTATTAGGACCGTTTAATATTTAAACAGCCGATAAGGCCCCCTCCTCCCCCCCCCCCCCCCCCCAAAAAAAAAAAAACCCAAAAAAAATGCAAATATTGTGTGCCTCAGAAACAGTTTCAAGACAGAAGATTCTCAGAGAGGAAGCTCACAACTAAATATATTAATTTTTTTCTGACAGTAACCAAAAGATGTTATAACACAAAGACAAGGGATGCCAACAACAAAGAGATACTGAAAGAATGAACTATACTAGAAGGGTCACAATATAGACAATTCAGAAAAGAAAATATTGCAGATTCCAATCATTCTTCAAGCCCAGTTTAATTTAATATTCTCTAACGAACACAAGCATATAGATTTATGATAAATGTGAATATTTACGCAGCAAGAGATTAGTTTCAGAGCAGAGAATACTTACAGTAACCCCAAATAATCAAATCAAAAGAGATTAAACAGGACATAAAGGAAATAGGTTGGAAACAAGTTGTTAAAGATGAAGTGAAGAAAAACAGTAATTTAGTATTATGAATTGTACCCAAAGAACATGCCGACAAAGTTTGATCATGACATTTAAGGACTTGACGGCATTTCTTAGACTCAGTCACAAAATGATCCTAGATTCTGTCTTCACTCATCATATAAGAAATATTTTCTTTCCTCTTATACAACATGGGTAACCTCCATGCAATACAATATTATAGCAGATTGATAGAACAATGGATTTTTTATTCTGGTAGAATTCATGAAGAGTGAATATGGGCTGATGCTGATGATTAGAGGGATTTTCGCCCTTGCTGCAACTGTCACTGTTAATGCCAGCCACTACCCATGTCATTTCTTTGAAGATAAGAAGTAATGGGGCTCTTTCTCCTCATTATTGTCTCTGTTCATATATAGAATGAAGCAATTTTTTTATAAACAAAGAAAAATATTGAAGTCAAGGAGAAGACCGAGGAAATTAAAAGTTTATGGGATAATGATAATAAAAAAAGGATTTATTATATGGAGGAAGGGGGGAGAAGCACAATTATTCGGGGCTCAGGTATAGGGTTCACATGAGGGTCCATTTAACAGTAAAAAAGAGTATACGGACATGGTAACGGGAATACTCTCTCAAAGAGATCATTATCGTCTCTTACGCCCTTTTTGATGGGAAAAGGCTATAAAACAAGATTCCATGAAAAGAAATTCAACAAAGTTTGACTACTTGTTATTGACTCGATACAACCGTCTCATGAAGATTTAATAAAACGAATTTACGAAAACATTGAGCACAAAGAACTAATTTGAAAGTGAATAGAATAGACAAAAAGGAAAGTAGTTGACACGGCTCACTGCTTTGCTTTCCAAATTTTTTGATTAGTTTCAAAATTTTGACCAAGCAAACATGGGCAAGAGAGGGCTTGCCAAAATGGCCATCAAAACTCCAGATTCCGCAATCAAAAGTCTAGAAGATGAAAACACGGGTGATTTTCAACGCAGAATATTAGGGTCTAAGCAAATAAAACACATTATGGTGCTCATAAGATATAAAGAATTTGATGGGATGATATGAACGGAGAAACTAGAAGAAAAAATCTAGTATATTCAATGATCAAAAAGGAGTATACGGTACAAGTAAAGATTTAGGGCGATCTCAGCACAAATCTCTAAATGAAAATTCTAAAACTAGATCGCTTGCTTTCATTAGACACCCTGACAATAAGGGTTGCGCATTAATTTGAACAAAAATGATGTGGGTAGTGTTTTTCATATGGATGTAATCAAATTCGTAAGTTATGAATAACAATATAGATGCACTTCTCTCTAAAATCTAAAAGTAAAAGTATCTACATGTGCATAGTACAATTATTGAAAGATTAAGGGAATACCTTAGCTGCCTGTGACTAAAAGGGGATGTGATAATAATATGGATCAAGCCTGCGTATAAAAGAAGCAAAGGATCTACCAAAGCTAAAAGTCCCACTATTCATTTATTAACCATATCCTATTATAAGAAAGAAAACTTTCTACTGAAAAAAATGCCATGAGACATTAATTTGCCATGCTACTAACCTGGCTCAGAGAAAACTTTGCAAAATTTCTGCAACAATGGAATTTTTACAACAATTACAGAGATATATGAATCTTGGTCTTTCTTTCCACCCTATTAAAAGGGTTATCTTCTCATTAAAATTAGCAACAGAAGCGGTGCAATATTTTAGCTCTAGTAAACTTAGATACTAATAACATCGAAGTTAATTTGAAGGCCTATGAAAGTAATGGAATGCTGTAGAATATTCTGTTCATTGGAATCACCATCCTTTTCCTATCAACCACAGCCAGTCAAGTGCTACTCCAGAGAATATGCCCGTGATAAGAAACAGCACGAGCATGTTTCCAAAAGCTTTCTGCTCAGGTCCCTGTGGAATCAACACACAGTCATCTTATGCATTAGCACAATTGGATCATAGTCATAAATGGAAAATCTGAATATGTTTTATAAATATAACCAACCAAATTTATACACAAGTTCCAACAACCTGGGCTTTGATACCATGATAGACAAGAAAATTGAATAAATTATGTGTATTATGAGAGTAAGAACCTGAATTCATCTAAAACCCTGATAAGACGATCTGAATTCGAATTTAGATCATATAAAACTTAGGCCTCATATAAGATTGAACGATAGTTATTATCCGAATTTAGTATACTAACCTTGTAGCCTTTGGGCACTGCTGTCATAACACAGACTGTAAGATGACCGTTGTTAATCCCTAAGAAAGAAGGTAGCATGATCATCCAACCTTGGCCTCCATACTCAGCAGTGAAGTAGAATGCCAGAGTGAGTAAGAAACGAGAAAAGGTTGCAACCATTAAGCCATTCCGTGAGTTATCTTTAGACATTTAACAATAGGTGTGTATCTCCCTACGAGGTCCCATACATTATACATACCAATCAAGACAAGAGCATACCTGTTTGTCAACAAATTTCAAGCAGCAATTTACAATAGTATTAAAAAAGATAATGAGCTACCAAAGGAAGACAGGAGCAAATTTTTTCTACCAAAAGTTTCCCTCCTTTTCCGCCTGATTACATCGCTATCAATTATAGACCCTTTTATGAACTAAATAAAGTTGGTAATGGAAAAGTTGGCAGCTTAGATGTGCAATGCACGGGTATCATTAGAAATGTAGAAACTAATGTATGTTAAAATTGGTTGTAAGGAGTACAGCTTTTAAGTTAGGGTCATTTCCTGCTATATGCGCAAAAATAAGTGAGGTTTCTTGCGCTCACCAGGAACCCAAGCTATGAGATCCAGTATCCACTGAAAAGAATCCATGAAATATTGACAATGTCAAAACATATATCAGATACAAATCTAATGCATAATCTATGTTCTGTAGTAACAGTTGCTTGCTGGTTAAACGCTGAAAGTGTTTTGAATCTTCTTCGTCCTGCAACAATTTTCATATACAATTTACATACTAATTTTCTTTATAAGATGTAGTTAATCATATGAAATGAGACAGTCATAAAGCCATGTGGGAGACACTAAATTGTTGACTATGATTTTGGATGCCACCAGCAATCAGGTCAGCGGGAACTGTTTTTGATCCCTCTGCAGCTGCCTTGGATCGATAGTACTTCACAATAGGAAGTTTGGGAAAAACAAATGCATATAGAAGAACACAAAGCAGCTCAAAAAAAGCTGATATGGCAAAAGAACATGCAAGAATATACTAAATAAGGTCAATTATTGTAGGAAACCTTCAAGCATACAAGTCGAAGCAAACTGTTGTGCTTCTTTGCATATGTAGCAAATTGGAAATGGAAGAACGAATCCATAAGACTTAAGAAAATATATCTCAAGGAAAATGCAAGACATATCAAAGAAAGTTTTTTTTTAAAAATTTTCATGGACCAGTGAATTATCTGGGGGGGGGGGGGGGGGAAATCATCATAAGTAATTTGGTATGAGATGATAGTTCATTAAACCACCAAGCAAAGAACATGCTATGACGACTAGAAAGAGTGTTTTCAAGTAGTTTTATTCATGGTCTTCTCATGAATTAGCTAAGAGGGGGTTTTTCCTCCCAAGTCTACAGCATAGATAATTTGCATGGCAATCTCTATTTGCATGCATGATTGTAAATAACTAACAGAGAATATAAGATGAATTTAATGAGAGGTCCTAAAAATAAAAAGGGTGCTCCGAAATATTTTTAAAAAATCGCTTACTAGCTCCCTTGCGAAGACCATTTTGGGAATTTTCAAAAGCTGCCTTTGTTATAAATCTTAAAGCAGAGGTTAAAGTTCCAGATGCAGCTAAGCCAACAAATAATGACTGCGCTTTCACAAGAGAATAAATATATAAGCGAAATGCATGAAAATAGCATCAGAAGATGAAAAGAAGACAAAAATCCTTTAAATAATATACTAACCACCCTGAATAAATTCTGGGCACATTAAGGACAAATCACCTACCATTCCACCTTGAACATGAGCATCTGCAACTCCAAATGCACCACTGATAATGCAGACACCAATAAATGGTCCAATTCCTACTGTACCAGAAGTAGCCACATCCAACTATCGAGTACAAGCTGTAGGGTTACATGTTCAAAGTAAAAAAAACGAAAGAGAAAGGATGAATGACTAATAAGTTGCATTATTGAGACAGAAGGATGATACTTACGGCGATTAGTAATACTGAACTTATGAAGAAAACAGAAAATCCTGCTTAGATTTTGAGTTCTTGCATTAAGTCTTGCTTCATTATATGTTAATATAGCAATCGTCGCAAAGGCAAAAGGTTGATAAACAAGTGAAAGTACTCAAGTGGGGTGGTAACTCTGCAAATCAAGATATACAGAAAGAAAATCATCATTAGATCAAATATTAAATACAAAGCACAGTCAATCACCGAAAATAGAAATCCTGAATGATAACGTGGGTATCCTTTTTATTATTCTACTGTATAATATTTATAACAGAGTTATCCTTAAAGTATCAAAGTATAGTTCTAAAGCAATTTATCATACCGTCATTTTTTCTTGAATGATATTTATCAAGTTGTTACTAAACAGATTTTTAAAGATTGTTCACAAGAAGATACTCGACACAGAAGTAAAAAATGTAGTGTAACTGTAGACATAAGAATGAGTTCAATCTAACATCTAACAAACAATGATAGAAGCAAACAGTACAGATGATGTCATGGAGGCAATAATGCAGAAGCACATACTGGAAAAATGTACACACAGTAATCTTCAATTGTCAACATGCTATTCCATGAGAAAAGGGATCCCGTTCCTAGAAACCAGCATACAACCATTGCGTTAATTAGTAAGAAATTCATTATTTTTGCGAGATACTGATTCATCAACATTATTAAAAGAAAATTATAACGAAAAGAACTAGAATAACAACACAACAAAGCCTTCGTTCTGCTGTTAGGGGACGTCTGCATAATGCTTTCTTTAATCACAGTCTAATGGTCATCTCCTCGTTAAATTGTTGAAAGCGGTGTTAAGAAAAAGAAAGAAAAAATGTGCTCAAATAAGGAACCTCATGCTTGACAAGCGGCTGGCTCCCGGTCACATAAGTCATGACAACCACTTTTCTTCAGCCACTCCTATCCACAAAACCAATATTAAAGACCATAAGAGACTACGTATAACGACCAAAATAAACTATAGCACTATTATCTAAGATTTATACATTAAAAAAAGGAACGCAAAATTTAGCACATAATTCTATATGTACAATGCGAATTATAATACATGAAACACAATCATAGCTACTGTGCATACTTGTGAATGAAGAGATCAGATAGTAACACAGTAAGCAGCTTATGAACCAATTTGAAAAGCAATAAGATAATGGCCACACATAAAAACGGGATACATATAAGAAAAATAATAACAGTAACATCCAAGACATATATATATGTATGTATACCCTCTTGTATAAATCAAAAAAATGACGTATACTTGGGACTCGTGCTGAAAATGGCCTCAATTTCTCGTCCGCGTTTGCTGGATATAGTACTAAGCTACAAGCATATTGAAAATTGGTATCATAAAATTTAAACAAAATGATTCACTTCAATAAACAACCTAAGACCAAATGTGTAAACAAGTTAGGAGTGTCATAGAAATTTTGCGAACTTATACACAAGTTTCATAAAAAGAAGAACGAGAGGAACTAGCCATGAGATTATTTTTTTTACCACCGATGCAGAAAAGAGAAATAAGCCAGTAATACACTAGAATAAACAGTTAATAATTCGGCAAACAGATCAACACGCCTATTGGATATTCTAACCAAGCAAAGGGTCCTTTGGGTAGAAAGATACTCAAAGATAAAGCACAAAACATTAAACAATATGCCTATAAGAAATTATATGATATCTAACAAGATAAAAACAATTCACCATATTGATAATAAAGCAATAGTAAAGGATCAATTTCAGGATAAGGAACAGAGGATCAAAATCCGTATTGCTTTCACAGAAACAATTAGAAGAACCATAATCACATTAAGTCCATTTATACACTGAAATAAACAGAAAAAGCCTTCAATTAAAAACCAACCTATATAGCCGTGCATACAAAACATATGAAAGTTTCTAAATAGAAAGGCTTCTTATAAGAGAGTAAAACTCACAGGGAGAACCCAAAAGCAAAATCAACATAAATACAAAGACAATAATGACAATAAAAGAAAAGGGGATGGACTAAAACGGCGTAAAAGGTTAAGGGAAGTTTGATTCCAGCAAGCAACCAAAATCCTTCCATTGGGACGATTGAAAATTAAGTCAGAATATACTCACACAGAAAGCTAGCAAACTAGACCATGAGATAACTATATACCTCCAAATCATATCTTTTCAAGAAATAAGATGCTCACAGAGGAAGCCTACAGCTAAAAATATCGATACTTTTCTAAAAGCAAGCTAAAGATATTATTGCACAAAATATATGGGATGTCTACAACAAAGAGATTCTGAAAGAATGAACCAAAACAAAAGTGTCGCAATTTATACAATTCAAAAAAGCAAGCATTGTTTAAGTCCAACCATTCTTTAAGCCCCAGTTGAAATCAATCTCCTCCAACTATTGATGAAAAAATATAAATTACTTACTCAGTGTGAGCCAAAGCATTAAAATCAATAGAGAATCAAAAGATCATGCCAACAAAGTTTGACCAACTCAGTTAAGTACTCGTCATCAATGCTTAGACTTTCGTCGCATGATGATCAAAGATTCTGTCCTCATTCATCACTCATCATATAAGAAGAAAAGTAAAAGGGTAAAGGGTATAAATTGCCAAGATTAAAAATTGGACCTTTTTAAGCCTGTGGCGGCATTGAGGAGCGAAAATGAACAGCCGGTGCAGCTGATTAGAAGTCCCTTCGTCTTTGCTGCAGCTGCCATTGTTGATGCCGGCGACTACCCTTGTCATCTCTCTGAAGCGAGATCGGCGATGGATGAAACGGCGGCAACGGCAATTGGAGTTTAAGAGAAAGGAGGAGGAAAGAGGGATCAGCTGCGGCCGCTGGCGATTAGGGTTTTTGACGACCAACGGAAATCAAGCAGTTGGCTTATTAATAATTCAGATGATATATGAATATATAAATTATATAATAATAGTATTTTTAGCACGTTAGCTTAGTACTTCAGCTATCATGATTCATGAATACATTCGAGGTTTCTCAATGAATCCTGAATTAATATTTAGCCCATCATTGTAAACTGTGTGTGAATTGGCCCAATTTGAAGTAACTGGGCCAACAGACCATGCGCCATCCCATCCGCTTAAACCCGAAACCTATCTGAAAACCTAAGTTACATGTTCAGGTTTAACAAATTGTAAACCCGTCGGGTTCGGATGGATTTTGGGCTTAGCTTTTGATTTTCAGGTCGGATATAAATTTGATTAAAAACTCATCCAATCCGGCCCGCTTTCCCTCTTAATTTTCAGCCTTCTTGATCGGGTTCGGACGGGTATGGAGTGTCTAAAAAAACGGAAAATTCGAGTCTAGTCAGGTCTGTTTCGGGTCAAACCCAACTCGACTTTCATCCCTATGTGTCGCACATAGCTGGATAAATCTCTTCAGGGTCAATTGTCAAAAATCTACAGCCTGCTCGGGAGTTGTCTAAGAACTTTTGAAATTGTTGGGAAGGGCTTGTTGTTCAAAATCTTTGCCAAAAAATCCATGGGTTGTATTTTATTTAGGTCTTGTATTCTCTCAGCTGCTTGGATATTACATGCAACTGCGATTGCTTGAATATTACATGCAAGTGGTATTAAGGGGGTTTTGATTGGTCCCGGAGGTTTGGTTTTTAACTGGCGGAAAATGCTTGGGGTGGTTTACGCAAGTCTAAAGCGGGCCAGGGGTTTCTTGACAATTTACCCATCTCGTTATTGTTTTAAATTCTGTAAAAAATCTTTACTAATATCTTCGAAGTCTTTATTATTTTAACTAAAAAAATCTTTTCAGCAAAGCTCATGATAATTTCATGTTGAAAATACTAGTTGAGTTTGATGCCCTTTATCAACTACTCATTTTGCTCGTAAATCCTAAACGAGGGGATCACAATTTTTTTATCTTAGACCATATTAAAATAATATTTTTTAAAACAAACCATTTTAAAAACATATTACAAAAACATGCCGTTTTCTATTCCGTAGGCGCCACGTCGGTGCCAGCTAAGCGCTCACGCGGACGCCAATAAATTTTTTTGAAGGGACGGTTTTAAACTGTGCCCGTTACAAATTTATAAGGCGCACTTTTAAACTGCGCTACTTACAATTGTACCGGACGCAGTTTCAAACTGCACTCCTTACAAATGTAATGAGCACGGTTTAAAAGTGAGCCCCATACAAATGTAATGGGCGTAGTTCTAAACTGTACCCACTACAAATGTAATGGACACATTTTAAAATTACGTCTCATACATATGTAATGGACACGGTTTAGAATCGCGTCATTTAAATATAGCAAAATAATATGAATTATTAAGTTCGCAATTTTCATTGTTGGGACTTTTTTTGGGCACAGTTGCAAACTGTATCCCAAAAAGAAACATAATCATTCATGGATTTGTGTTTTTATATGATGCGGTTTGCAAGTGCGCCGTAAAAAGAAACACAATCATGTTCCTTTATAAAAAGGGAGAGAAAAGAGGAGAGAATTCCCCACGACTCAAGGTTCGCGTGTTAAAACACGTGAGCACTTATATGCAAAGCATATAAACGCTGCAGCCAAACAATTAAAGACTAAATAGGCTTCACGTGTTAAACATGTGAGCACCTATGTGTGAAGCATACAAACACCCAAAAAAATAATCGGGGGCGCGTGTTAAACACGTGAGAACATCCTTCCAAAGCATTAGCTTCAGATAGAGTTAAACTCTATGCATAGAATTAAATTCTATTTTGTATGCAAAGCATATGAGCATTAAGAGTATGTGGCCAAAGGCCAAATTGACCTCACGTGTTAAACACGTGAGCGTCTATATGCAAGGCATATAGGCGCCAAATGAAAGAAGATAAATAAACCTCACGTGTTAAGTACGTGAGGACGCCTCCTTATGTAGAATTAAATTCTACTCTTAGGAAATACCTCCCTAGATTTTTCTAAAAGAGAAAGATCCTCTCTGTTAAACAGAGGGCCGTCGGATCAATGATCCAAGGGTGATTAAAAAGTTACCAAATATAGAATTAAATTCTATTGGGAGGAATTATCTCCCCAATCTCTCTAAATGAGAAGGGTATTTTCTGTTAAACAGAAAGTGGTTGGAACAAAGATCTAATGAAATGGAAATATATTTCCTCAATCTTTCTAAATAAAGAAAGATTGTGCTCTGTTAAATCGAGCACCCTTAGATTAAAAATCCAATGGTGATTAAAAATCATCGTTTGACAGAATAAATTATGTATATGGGAAAATATTTCCCTAATCTTACTAAAAACAAGAAAATATATTCAGTAAAACAGAAACACTTGGATAAAAAATCCAACAGTGGGTAAAATTCCCTAAACCAATTCTGAGACCAATTAAATCAATTGAAATCTCTTAATGATAGATTTTTCTCAAACTAATTAACAAACTTGCCTCTACTATATAAAGGACTTGAGACTTCAAGTCTCATATAGAGAGAACCCCCATAAGCTTATGAAAAAAAATTATAGAAAGCTTTGAAAAAAAAACAGAGAATTTGATTCTAAACAAAAGAAGAAGACCTGCCTCTTCAAAAACCTAGGTAAAGAAATCACAGAGATCAAAATATCTCTTTTTAGCTATCTAAGGGTTTAATCCTCCTCAAAGAACTTAGTTCTTTCTCTAGATCAGAGATCCACAAGACAAGTCTCCCGTAAGTTGAGAATTTAATTCTCATCGGGAAGATTTTGCTCTTGAGAATCAAAATTTCAAAAAAGAACTAGGTTAAAAAGAAAGAAAAAAGAAAAAGAACATATGTTCTGGGAATTTAATTCCTCAGAAATCAATGTTTAGCCCTACACAAAGACTTAGTTCTTATAAAAAGAAAAGAAGAACTTAATTCTCCAATAAAAAAACGATCCAAGGTCTTCAAAATAGAGATCTTGATGATCATTAATGGCCAAAAATGGCATTAACAGAGATTTAATCTCTAAAAAAGAAAAGAGCTTAGTGCCTCACATGTATCCCACGTGGGCGCCCTCTCAATAGCGCTTAGCGCCTCATGTGAAAAACACGAGGGCGTCCAAAGTAAAAGGTCAGCGCCTCATGTGAAATACACGTGAGCGCTGAATAAAAGTGCTTAGCACTTCATATATAAACAAAACGGCTGAGTGCTTAGCACTAATTGGACAGCGTCCAGCGCCGCACATTCTCCTCATGTAGACGCCACACAAAAAGTGCTTAGCACTTCACATATAGTTAAAACGGTTGAGTGCTTAGCATTAATTGGACAACGCCCAGCGCCACACGTGCTCTTCACGTGGACGCCATATAAAAAAATGCTTAGCACTATATATATAATTGAGTGCTTAGCACTGATTAGACAGCGCCTCATAACTGAAAGCTTCTTATGATACCCATGTGAGCGCCAGAGCGTCAAACCAGTGCTTAGCACTTTTGCATAAAAAAGGGGCTGAACAAACAGAGCTCAAATAAGTGTTTAGCACTTTCGAACAAAAAAAAAAAGACTGAGCAGACTAAAACCAAATTGGCCAAGTCTCTTGCAGTTAAGCCCAAATGCTCTGTTGCTGGACCTTAATAAAATTTAAGGATTCTTAAAATATTCGCTAAGTTGATTTTAGTCTCAAATAAGACTAATGTATCCTTAGTTGGGCCAAAATGCTTTTATGTTTAAGTTGATCTTAATCTCAAACTAGATTAACGGTCCTTAAACCAAACAAAATATTTTTGAACTCAAGGAAAAATATAACTTAAGATCAAAATCCCAAATCTAAAATATACGGGTTTGGACTAATCTGCGCCCTACGGGCGACGACATAAACTAGCCTCCGTATACAATCCACGGACAACCAAAATAAACAAAAATACACACAACATGGAGTGAGCTGCTGGAGCAGGAGAAAGTGGTTATCGCAATGCGATAACGTAATTAACTGTAGGGGCTTACGCCTACAGGGAAGAGCATCTCCACAATCAAAAACTTATCACAAATGAAGGGGAATCTGATAAAATCTGATACAACGGTCATATCTGTCCAAACCTCCAATATATGGTGCTATAAATTAAATTGGTATCTTCGGAGAGGTGGATGAGTCCAAATAACGTTTGCCCCCAAAATTCAGGCGTGACGTCCCAAAGTCTCAGTCTCTGTCTTTCAGCAGTGAACAGATTCTGGCACGCCCTGTGGGATCTCTTCCTCTTTCCGCTCCATATTTCGTGTGTCATGTTTTTCCGCGATCAAATAATCGCGATATAGATGTTTGTGGTTGCCCTTGGGTGATGAGATACTGAAGCGGCGTTTCGTCTCTTTTCATAATGGTGTTTGCTTCCACCCACATCAACTCAGGCTCTGTCACATCTGGTGGAGTCAAATATGGGTCTCTTGCAATCTCAAATCTCTGCAATCCAGCCCTTCAAGAAATCAATGGGCTTATCTTTGGGTCTATGCTCCCACCTCCCACCTTGGTACCTCAACACCGAAGGAGGAAGCCCAGAAGAAGTCTGTCTTCCACAGGCTAGCTCCTCAAGCTTCTATTTTGCCGACGGAATCGGTCTCCAAACAACTAGTACCTTCCAAAGGCCAAGGTCGACACAGGGGGAAAAATACTCAAGCTCTCAAAGAAAATAAGGGGCAGGCTCTGCAAAATCCTAAGGCTAATCGAATTCCGATCGCAAGACATCACCGACGTCGATATCGGCGTCAAATAAGACAAGCTGGGGGTAGTTCTCCGTATGGTCCTGTTTCAACCCCAGCAGTGAATGCCATTGTTCCAATCGGGAACAGTTTCAAACTATTACGAAGGGTCAAATAAATTCTCCCGCCGCAATATTGAAGAAATCTCTGCAGCCCATGGAGATCCCACGGGAGCAGAAACCAGTTCGCTTCCTAAAGAACTTTCCTCATTTATATATAAGGTGCGGAAGCATGTGAAGGACTCAGTCGTCAACCGTGTCTCTTCCCCTAAACATCAGTCAAATTCTGACAAATCTCCTTTCAAATACAAGGGGTCTCATCCCAAGACGGAGCCTGATACAATGGTTCCTCCTAAAGCAGCTTCTCATAAAAAAGAGAGGCCTGATAAAGCCCAAGTGCCTGAAGCAAACTCCGAGGGTCAAAGCTCCAAACGCCCCAAGCCTGGAGGCATAGTAGTTCATATAGTCTACATGGTGAACTCCAAAGACGAATGTCACGCTTATACTAGTCACGGACCGCATACTCGGTCCCTAATAAGGCTCAACTACAACGTGAAAAGCTGCAGGAGATGCTTACTCAAGCGGCAGCACTCGCTAATCCATCGCCTAAGGAAAATCCTGAGGACGCACCCGAAGAAAGAGTAGGGAAGGAGTCGGATATTGATTTCCTAAAGCGCGCTTTCAAAAAGAGAGATGAAGAAGCGGCAGAAATGCACTAAAATGAACCAGATGGCCCTTCTGATTCAGAATATGGCTGGAATGATGGTCCATTCAGAACCACTAGCAGATGAAACACCGGTAGTCGCTTTTAAATACAAGGACGACATTTCAAAGCCTCTGCGAGCCTCATCAACAGCTGAGGAGGAAATGATCCCAAAAGTAAAACTGGACGCATATATTAAAACTCATTATGCCAGTGAAGCCGCAAATAGGTCAATCAAGGCCGATCGACCGTATCCGGCGTGCTACGATCAAATACAGTACCCGCCAGAATATATACTTTCGACGTTCCACATATACAAAGGAACCAGGAACATTCGCCGGCACATCGCACGATTTAGATCCATGTGCCGCAATACTAGAGGAAATGATATACTACTCCTACGACAGTTCGTCAGCAGTCTGGCAGGCACTGCGTTCGAATGGTATGCGGAACTCCCAAATGACTCCGTGAATACCTTCGATGAGATGGAGATGCTCTTCTGTCAGATATTCGCTAGTGTGAATAAACGCACTACTGTAACGACGTTGGTCAATGAAATGAGACTCGGGTTTAATTTGCTACCCGATGGAGAAATCTCTGGTCAAAATGCGAGCAACGCATTGATGAAGCTGCAGCCGTGGGAATATTCATAGTCACCCTTGACCCAAATTCAAAGATGTTCCCATACATAGCCCTCTTCAAGTCAACGACCTTCCAAGAACTCATGGATAAAATAGCTCAATTGGATCAGCTGGGTCAAAACTCTTCCTCATTCGATGAAGATGAATGAAAAGCACAGGCAAGGTGGCGTTTGTCGCCAATGCTAAACAAAAATGAGTGGTTCTGAAGCAATCTGTCGCCAAAATAGCGACGATGTGGGTACTCGCTCCCCCAAAAATATATGCAGGGGGCATGTTGCTCATTGGCGGAGGAATCTTTACGGAGGGGGTCCTTTCTTCGTAGAACAGAAAGGATATTAAGGGACCTATAAAATAGGTCCTGCAATCTAGTGAAATAGCCTGCTTGAACCAAAAACCATGGATGGGATGTGGAATCCTGGTCCCACTCCGAATCAGATGATGATGGGAAAAAACCCCCAAGTCAAGTTCATTCTTCCAAAGAAGAAGAAGACTCGGCAGAAGAAGTGACGTGATATCTCGTTCCTTCGTATATGAAGAAGATTCTTCGTCAGCGTCAGAAAGCGACATTGATGAAAAGGGGGCAGGTGCCGTGTAAAGTGCCTTGTATTTCCCGTAAAAACAACCCGATTGGTACGATGATAAACGAAATAGTCCAAGAGGGTGAAAATAGCTTAAGGTGTGAAGTGTCCATACATACAAGGGACAAGCATCAACGCCTAAGCAAATAAACATTGGAAGGAATGAGTTATGCAACTCCCCGACCAAATGGGAATGTTGGACCAAAATATTCCTAAACTATAGCGTCGCCCCAAACACGGCGATGTTAAACCGAAATGTCCCTAAATTAGTGTGTCGTCTCAAACACGGCGCCGCCCCAAATACGGCACTAATGGACCGAAATGTTCTTAAACTAAATTGCGTCCCCAAAATAGGAATGTTGGACCGGAATGTCTTTAAACTAGCGCATCGCCCCAAATACGGCGATATGCTCCTTTGAGATCTATATTGCAATCGAAGTCCTAACGACGAAGATTGCAACTCAAGTCCCACTGACTACACTGCTACTCTAGCGTTGAAACCACCCCCAAATCCCACCGGCAAACAAATGGGACACCTGCGACGAAACTACTTTCGAGAGTTTCACTGTTCGAAAAAAAGGTATGTTCACAAGCGAAATGGACACGGATGAAAACTCGAAAGGGTGCCGTGATTAAAAATAACGGGACTGCCGGCGAGTTTGTGAAAACCCGAGAGGGCGCAATCTCGTTTATAAAAAAAAGCTATGTCCACAAGCGAAATGGGTACGGATGAAAACCCGAATGGGCGCCGTGAGTAAAAAAAGCAGGACTGCCGGCGAGTTTATGAAAAACCGAAAGGGCGTAATCTCGTTTATAAAAAAAGGTATGTCCACAAGCGAAATGGGCACGGATGAAAACCCGAAAGGGCGCTGATTGATCTGTGATAAGTGTTTGTATAGTAACCGTAATCAATAACGGTGTCGCGTGTAGCTAGCCGAGATGAATACGGTTCATCCGCAGGGATGCGCAGAACTTTTAATCTTGCTTTAGACGAGTTGAATAGAATAAAAGAAGAAGGGAGAATAGATTCTAGATTTATGTTAAATACGGATGTAAAATTTATAAGAAAAAGGTTTATAGGGTTCATTAGGATTTAGTAGTCATGGATGACTATTAACGATGACTCTTTTTATTTTTTGATAGATTTAAAACTAGATCGATAGTGATGAATGAGGATTAGGGTTCTTGGAAGAAACTAGGGTTTCCCTACTATTGACCCTTGTCCCTTCATTGATCTCTATTCATGTCTAGCCCTTAACAAAATACTTGTTAATCTGATCTCAAATCGCGGTCGAGACTATCAATAAATTGATAGCGCGCCAGATTAGGATGTTAACGATTTTTTTGCTAAACTTTATAAACTTCATAAGACGTAAAAGAAGTTAATATATTTTTTCATTCATTGTTCTACCCTAATCCTACGAACCCTATCAAGCAGAAAATTACTCGCGCATGATGGAGATAGAAGAAAAAAGGATAGAGAAGGAAATCATAATGCAGAAAGTAAATACGAAATAATTAAACTAATGATCTATCTTTATTAATTAACTTTACAAGTACAGATATTATGAGTTTAGATTACAAAAAGAAGAAGAAGTTGCTCTCGATCTCTGCCTCGTAGGAAGTAGATGTTCCGTCGATACTCACGTCGCTTTATCACGTTGAATCGCGGACCTGTCTTGGATCACTTGTTCTTTGACGGTGATTTGCTTCGTGTAAAAGATGATGATTCTCTAAGTTGAGCCATCGGTCCTTAATATAGCTCTCAAAGCAGAAACCCTAGATCTCATAAGTTAATATAGGCAATCACGATCCAACTCCTAAATTTTCAGATCTTACGACCATTAAATGGCCGCAGATCCACCGTGGATTGTGCCTATTTACCGCGGAAGGGCGGCGGTTTAGGAAGATCAGGGTTCCAAATTTCAGGTGCTCTCTCATGTTGACACGTGGAGATTTCTTCAATGCTTGAATTCTTCAAATATTTCCCGAGTCTCTGTCATTATTGATTTTACGATTTTATCGACAGATCTTGCTCCTGACATCTCGAATATCTCGATATCCGGACCTAAACTAAATCTGCACAATATCTCCATGAATAATATTAGTAATATTTGTTATATTAGAGATATAATCTTAATCATTTTATATGGTATTAAATCTTTAAGAAATTTGATTAAGATTCCTTGATATGATATGCATAATAAAAATATTATATAAATATTATATGCATATATTTTCCTTCATAATGTTAATTATAATATATAAACATATGATAAAGAGTATTTTGCAGATAAACCCGCATATGTACTATATTTATAATAAACACCTTTAAATATTTAACAAAAGTAAGGAAAATATTCCATTAAATGTGCAATATTTTCGACTGAACAGGCATTGTGAATAAAAACATCAGGACTGCCGGCGAGTTTGTGAAAACCTGAAAGGGTGCAATCTCGTTTATAAAAAAAGTTATGTTCAAAAGCGAAATGGGCACGGATGAAAACTCGAAAGGGCGCCGTGAGAAAAACAGTAGGATTGCTGGCGAATTATGAAAACTCGAAAAGGACGCAAACTCGTAAATTATTTTCATGTGCACCTGTAAGGTCCTCTCGACCTTATGAGGAGAAAATACCTGCGTGAGATCCTTACGACTCGCAAAGAAGCAACACACTTAGGAATCCCTACGATTCCTAAGGAGAAACTACACCTGCGAGATCCTTACGACTCGTAAGGAGAATTCCTCCCTATGAGACCCTAACGGCTTATAAGATTCAAAAGCCTTAAGCTACATGGATCTAAACCTGTTCTTAAACCGTCATATTCCCCTAATATTGCCCTACAGACAGTCTTATATTGACCCTTGTATATAATCTATGGCATAAATAAATATATCCCCCGCCAAGTTCCACTAATGACGAGAAAAGCCCCCATGCGGTGAACGATGCTTGTAAGTCCTCTCGAATTATAAGGAGAAAACACCCTTGGAAGTTCCTTACGACTTACAAGAGAAAATGCACTTAGGAATCCCCACGATTCCTAAAGAGAAAACACACCTACGAGATCCTCACGACTTGTAGCGAGAAATACCTTTATGAGACCTTTACAGCCCATAAAATCAAAAGCCTTAGTCGACAGGATCCTAACCCTGTTTACTAAGCCATCTTTCTTCAAATCGACAAACGCAAATGATGATTTGCTCCTAGCAACATTCCAGTTGCAGCGATGCTGATGCCTAAATAGACATCAAACTCTAAGTCCTCTCGCGGCAAATGATGATTTGCTCATAACAATATTCCAGTGGTAGCGATTCTGATGCCAAGATTGGAATCAGATTTCAAATCTCCAACTCAAAAAAAGGGGGCCGAAATGACAGGGTAACTCACAATAAAAAGCAGCGAGTAAAAAAAATAAAAACAGCCGAAATGATTGGGCAATCGCGACTTTCGGGACATAAAAAGCTGATAGAGAATCGTGGGAAGAAATAAAAAAAATAAAAATGTAACTTTCTTCCCTGTAAGTATGTCCATATTGACTCTTGTATACAACCCATGGACACAAATGAAAGAAAGAGAACTGTATTTTCCCACCAGGCTCCGTCAAAAGGAGAGTCAGATCTTAATGGAAACATGTATAGCCTAGAGGTCATCCCGACGTTCTTCTCATTCCGACAGGATGCAGATGCAACGTCAACAAAATCCAAAGGAGCCAAAACAAAAAAGGAATGATGGCAAAATCCTAACTTCATCTCGACATGCTTCTTATGCCAGCAAGATGCAGACGCAATGTCAATAAAGACCCAAGGGTCAAACAAAAAAGGAGTAATGGAAAAATCCCAGCTCCGGCTTGACGTTCCTTCTCGGTGCAGACGTGACATCAACAAAGGCTCCAAGGAGCCAAATAAAAAATGAGCAACGACAAAATCCTAACTCCATCTCGGCGTGCTTCTCATGCCAGCAGGATGTAGACGCAACGTCATCAAAGACCCAAGGGTCAAACAAAAAAGGAGTAAAGGCAAAATCCGAGCTTCAGCTCGACGTTCCTTCTCAGTGCAGATGTGTAATACCCCAGGTGGAGTTGGGGATGAATACCACCTACCCAGTGAGAAGTGAGGTGTTATCCGGTATTGAGGTGGGGATGTAACTGATACGGATGCACATGGGGACCCACCAGAATAATGGGGAGTATCGAATTCCATTCCGAAAGAGGACACGATCTGAACTATAAATGGAATGATACCACTCTTATAACACAGAGGCGCCTTTTGGATGAATCGGAACTCCGGAGTTTGAAGAACTCCGTAGTTAAGCATGCTTGAGCCAGAGAAATTCTGAGATGGGTGACCTACTGGGAAGTAACCCCAGGTTCATTCAAAGGGACAAAACCGTGCGGTTTCGGCCAAAGCGGACAATACCATCTGTGTTTGGGGATAGGTCGTGACAAATATGGCATCAGATCCGGTCCCTCAAAAGTAGGTCTGTGGTTCGAGGACGAACCATTGTTCTAAGTCAGGAGGGAATGTAATACCCCAGGTGGAGTTGAGGCTGAATACCACCTACCCCGTAAGAAGTAAGGTGTTATCCGGTATCGAGATGGGGATGTAACCGATACGGATGCACATGGGGACTCATCAGAACAATGGGGAGTATCGAATTCCATTCTGAAAGAGAAAACGATCTGAACTATAAATGGAATGATACCACTCTTATAACACAGAGGCGCCTTTTGGATGAATCGGAACTCCAGAGTTTGAAGAAAGCCGTAGTTAAGCATGCTTGAGCCAGAGAAATTCTGGGATGGGTGACCTACTGGGAAGTAGCCCCGGGTTCATTCAAATGGACAAAACCGTGCGGTTTCGGCCAAAGCGGACAATACATCTGTGTTTGGGGGTGGGTCGTGACAAGATGCGACGTCAACAAAGGCTCCAAGAAGCCAAATCAAAAAAGAGTGACGGCAAAATCCTAACTCCAGTTTAAAGTGCTTTTCATGCCAGCAGAATGTATATGCAACATCAATAAGGACCCAAGAGTCAAATCAAAATGGAGCGATGACATATTCCTAGTTCCAGATCTTGATGGCAACATCTACAGCCTAGAAATCGACTCGACGTGCTTATCATGCCAGCAGGGTACAGACGCGACATCAACAAAGACCCAAGGGTCGAACAAAAGAGGAGTGACGACATATCCCAAGCTCTAGATCTCAATGGCAATACATACAGCATAGAGGTCATACAGATGTCTACCCTACTTTAGCAAAGAATCGACGCGACATCGTCAAAGCAAAAAAAGAAGAAGTGACGGCATGTTCCCAGCTTCGGGTCTTGACGGCAACTCATATAAAGCCTAAAAGACCATTGGAGATTATCCCACCCCAGAAGGGTACGGTTATGGCTCATCGGGGCTCTAAATTGAGCCTAACCTCAGGTAAAAAGTGTCATGGAAAATTCTTAATGCTTGTTCTTCTGAAGGTAATATGACCAAAGAAGATTATTTGAAGACGTCTTGTCCAAGCTCAGAAGAGATTAGAGACACGACAGTCACGGGGCTACTCGAACAGCAGCTTAAAGACTGCATATCGAGGAATACATCAGGCAATGCGACGGTACCACGGACTAAAACCCTAATACCACAAACTTAACAGACCTCTGCCGTAAAGAATGGGAGTTATCTACATACAACGTTTGGACAAGTTTGCATGTAAACCCAAGGGGGGTAAACTAAACACACTCCGAAATGAGTACATAAACTAGAGACTCAGAAACGAGTGAATAAACTACAAACTCCAAAATGAGTACATAAACTAGAGACTCTGAAACAAGTGAATAAACTACAAATTCCGAAATGAGTACATAAACTAGAGACTCCGAAACGAGTGAATAAACTACAAACTCCAAAATGAGTAAATAAACTACAAACTCCGAGACGAGTAAATAAACTAATTAGTGCCAAATCAAGACATAAAAAGATAGAGAGGCGTAGGCATGAAACAAAATATTTTTTTTATTCATAAACCAAAATGGATACAAGATATAAAAAAGGGGCAAATACAACGACAAAAAAAATTAAGACGGTGGACGGTTCAATAAACCAGCTAGATCATCATTTTTTTGCTGAACCTCTGGCTCAAACTTAGAAGCGCCGTGAGCTGAGCCCCTGCCTGTGCCTGTTGTTTTTGGTATAAAGAAAACCGATGCTCAAGATCTTTCTCAGCAGTCTTGTGGGTCTCAACCATTTCGCGTGTAAAAATGACAGCTTTATCGAGAGCCACCAGCTCCATAATTGCCTCCTGAAGGACCCGCCAAATTTATAGGCCCGAGTATTCTTGGTTGTGAGCTGTGCTTGAAGTTCTCCCAAAGCCTTCGAAGCCAACCCACTCTCCGAAAACTTCTGGTTGAGCCTTTTCTCACAAGACCGGAGATTGGCCGCACACCGATTAATCCATTCACGCAAGCTGTCCTTTATAGATAGGATATCAGAGGGAAGGCATACACATTCAACTCCATGTAGAGAAGCCTCCACTTGACGGAAATATTCAACCCAAGTACGCACCAGCACCTCGTCATGGTAGGTGGCAAGGATGAACAAAGAAGCATTAGTTTCGACAACAAATTCCTCAGCTATGACGGAAGTGCCTGCACAGAGATCTTTAATAAGAGTTGCCAGTTAATGAATACTCTGTTTCGCCATCCTCTCAGACATACGTCTTGTGTAAGGGCCCGGCGTCATGCAAATATGGGACTCTAGTGGAGTCAGGGTTGGCAAAACTATGAAGATACATGTATGGTTAGTCGCCTTTCTGAACGGGGAATAAGTAAAAGAATACCAAGGCTAAAGCGTCACTTACCCATGGCCACAGAAGGCAAATCTGAGAAATCCCCAAGCCCATCAAGTACTTCAATTTCGTCATCATCCTGTAGGACCGTGGTTTAAAATAATGGGCACATCAGCATCATTATGAAAATATAATACAGAAGGCAAAGGAATACCAACCTTGGCTGGAGGAAAGGACGATGCGCTGGGGGGTATCGTGTGCGGGGCCGCCATGTTAAGTAGATGCAAGAACGTTTCCTCCGGAGAACGATCTATAATAGAGGATGCCAACTCCCGCAATTCTGAGAGAAAGAAAGGGCCAGACATATGGAAATGTCGTTAAATAAAAAGAAAAAATATAGGATTACCTTTAATACTTCGTCCATTCTGGACCGAAGGGACAGCAGCCTCAGTAATCTCTTTTACACGCTTCGGTGCGCCACTGGAAATATTTACAGAATCTATGGCTAGTCCGGCAACCTTCGCTAAAGGAATAAAAGCCATCACCAGAGGTTCTAAGGCGCGATCTGGGCTCAAAACTGCGCCCGCCGTAGAATGCCTTACAAAAGAAAAATGTGTAAAGACGAATACGATATGAAAGCAATATAAATCATTTACCGAAAAGGATGTAAAAGGTACATACCGATACGCCAGGGAGCCTGAAGTATAGCCTTTTCGAGCCGCTACCATTTTTCGATTAACCGCACTCGTCGGGCTTCGATCGAAGAAAAATCCCTACCCGCCTTCAGAGCAGCCTCGTCTTCAGAAGCGGCCGATATTGGCTGTTTGAGATCTCTTTCTTCTTCCAGCATTAAAGGAACTACTGGTAACATAGCAGGAGCCGGGTCAACATCACGGAACTCAACAGGGTGAAAGCCTCCCTTCAGGGGTGCACGTTTTTGTTTCCATCCTGTGATCGCTTCAAGGCTTCGGCCAGCAGAGCGGCCTCTTCGGCAGATGTATCAGGAAAAAAAGACCATCATCTGGTTCATGCACAGACATAGGCTCATCACAAGTGAGAGGTTCAGACTCGAGCAAAGTATTGAGTAAACGGGCGACCGATTTCTTTCTCTTTTTAGGGCCCGAGCTAGCCTGGCAGAAGGACGCTTCCTCCCCTTTGGCACCTTTGCATGGCGTTGCCCAATCTTGTCTTCGGGATCCGACTTTGATGACGTCGCTGTTTGTGCCTTATCAAGAGTCTCTGCACCGGTTCCAGTGCGAACTGGCATACAAGCAGTACGGGGGGCCGACTCTGTTCGAGCAGATTTTGGAATAAGCAATGAATCGCTGTCCCTCAGAGGAGGGTGAACGACCGACCATAGTCACAACGGAGCATTGATGGCTTGGGTAGGCACGGAGGCCTTACACTCGAAAAGCACCCGTCTCTCCTCTGTGATGATGGGACTAACCCGGTGACGATACCAGCCCTTGAAGGGTCCCACGGGCCTTGGAATGTAGCCGGGCTCGGGGATCATGAAGAGGGAACCAGTATTTAGCCTCATGAAATGATGAATAACATCACGGGCAGTCTCCGACGAGAGAGTAGGCTCAACGAAGAAAGCATCAATGGGGACGCCCTGGTTATAACCCAACTACTGGGCAAAGCGATGCGGATTATATCGCATGAAGAGAGCAGCATCATTTAATCGGAACACTAAGTACCCTGGCCTGATTGAATACAAATGCATTATATCCTTGTGTTTCAAAGCCGGCGCCCCATTCTTCACCAAATCAAATAACTGCTGAATAGGCCCCGCTGGCGCAGAAAGGACCCGATCATTGAAAACTAAGCCACCTTCGTTTGAATACGGGTTAAGCAGCACGCGCAAAGCCCTTAACTGAGTTGGATCAGGAGCGGAGGCATCAACCAATCTCATGGCTTGTAGGAAAGTATATGACTCATAAAAATCAGGCTACCAGTGCACAGCAAACGTGCCTAACACGTGCATCCCAATCCAGGACGTGAAGTATGGAGGGAGAAAATCACGGTGTCTGCATCCGGATTTGAAGTGTTGGCTGTGGTACTTAAGCCATGATACAAGTGCGATAACCCTGCAACGCCAATGACCAATCGTCCTCCTTCGTCTATGCGATGTGCAGGGTAGAAGACGGAGGCTCTCATAAAGCGACGATGTATCGACATGGCAAACCAGTTGAGTCAGAGACTGATGAAGCCTACAAAGAATGTTTCATCGTCCATGCCAGGGGCAGCAATTGCATCAAAAGTCACAGCCGACGAACTTGGGATATAAAATTGTGGCAGGTCTTCTTCTTTAGTCGGGTATTTCTCCAGGCCAAATCTGAAGGGACCCTCGACCTTCGCAAATTTAGGAGCTTTCTTAGATAGAGCAATTTTACGAAGAAAGCGAGCGATGAAAGTGTCAAAACTAACACCTTGCCCTTCTGATGCCACGAACAGGCTCTCAAAAATACATAAGGCCTTGATTAAACTTGAATTCTTGTGCTGAACAACATTCTCAGTTGTCAAGCTTTCATGCATGGCTGGCACCGTAACAAAAACGTACTCATCAAGGGGTAGTAATTCTTCGTAGTGTTCTCCCCTGATCGGAAGTCCCGAAATTTCTCGGAATTCCTCAAGCGAAATGAAAACTTCGCGATCCCCCAATAGGAACGTGTGCGTTGGAAGATTCCATTGGTTCAAAAAGGCTTTAACCCACCAAATGTGAGGTGCATGATAGTAGAACAAAGATGCTACACTGCCTGATATAATCCAACTTTCTGCAAACGTGAGCATTGGGAGGAGAGAATATAACGGGCCCAAGGAAGGTAGCCCACTGGATGCCATGGGATAACACCTATCTTGTAAACCTGCCCCCAAGGCCGAGTTTCACCTTGGCATATTCGGCTGATTGGGAATTCCTGTCGTTGATGGCTCAAGCCGGCCTTCAGGGTTCCAATTAACCGCCTCCACTGCATAAGCAGTACGCAAACGCTCCGTAAACTGAATGGAATGAATAGGTTATGTCGGTACTCCGCACGTAAAACTGTGACGGCCCCTTATGATGCGACCATACCAGACATCCCATAGCAAAAGGCTCTTTTTTTCCTTATCGTGATTTTTAATCATATCCATCACTTCTTCGTCTGACAACGACTGTGGGAAAGCAGCCTCTGAGCATGTATAAGGGTAGTAGGGAAGTGAGGCCATTATACCTAAAGAAGGGAACAAAACAAAGTCACCAAAAAGTATGGGTTGGTCTTATGGGATCACTAACTAAAAAGCTAATGGACCCCATAAAATCAAAATGGCGGCTCATCAATAATGAGGCAAAATGCTCATTGTGAGAATCCAAAAAGATTCTCATTAAATAAACAGTGGAGTTTAAAAAATCTCAATATACACGAAAAGCGAGTTCTGTTAAAAACAACAACAGAATCAAATATGTAAAAAGGTTAGTAAATCCCTTAAAAAGGGAAAATGCTTAAGAACAGGAAGGGGAATAAAATTCCCAAAAGTTCCAAAATTTCTCAGAGCTAAGCTCTGTAAGACAAAATGGAATTAAATTCCTCCAATAATAGGGTTAAAACTCAGAAATCCCCATAATGGTAAACAGGTTAAAAAATATAATGGAATTAAATTCTAAAGATCCTAAAAGATCAGGATCAATGATAGGGTAAAACCCTAAGAAGAGAACCAACGATTCTCAAGTATGCCCATTGATCCAAGACCCGTGGTCTACCCAAAAAGAAAAGTTTTTTTAAGATCTCAAAGAGATCAGTTAAAAAAAAAGAGCCAAGCTCTGTTAATGGATTAAAAATCCAAAACAAGATAAAAAGGTTTCCTAAGAGATAAATTCTGTTCATAATTCTTACCAAAATTCTTGTTGGCAGAGTTTAACTCTGATCAGAGGAGTTCTGTGGGCAGAGAGCTAATCTCTGAAAGGAGAAGTAAATTCTCAAGAAAAAATTTAAGGAGGAAGATGAAAAACAATAATTATCTCAAGGGAAAAACGCATCATTTATAATACGTGATAGGAGCGGTTCAACTTCCCACTCCCCTTGGCAATCCAACGGTGGTAAAGATAGACAGCTTGCACTCACGTGCAAGGCACTTGAGAGTAATGCTGGGGGGCATTTGTTCCCTTATAAAAAGGGAGAGAAAAGAGGAGAGAATTTCTCATGACTCAAGCTTTACGTGTTAAACACGTGAGCGCTTATATGCAGAGCATATAAGCGCTGCAACCAAACAATTAAAGATTAAATAAGCCTCACGTGTTAAACATGTAAGCGCCTATGTGTAAAGCATACGAGCACTAAAAAAACCATTGGGGTCACGTGTTAAACACGTGAGAACACCCTTTTGAAGCATTAGCTTCAGATAGAGTTAAACTCTATGCATAGAATTAAATAATACTTTGTATGCAAAGCATATGAGCATTAAGAGTAAGTGGCCAAAGGCTAAATTGATCTCACGTGTTAAACACGTGAGCGCCCATATGCAAAGTATATGGGCGCCAAATGAAAGAAACTAAATAAACCTCACGTGTTAAGCACGTGAGAACGCCTACTTATGTAGAATTAAATCCTACTCTTGGAAAATACCTCTCTGGATTTTTCTAAAAGAGAAAGATCCTCTCTGTTAAACAGAGGGCCATTGGATCAAAGATCCAAGGGTGATTAAAAAGTCACCAAATATAGAATTAAATTCTATTGGGGGGAATTATCTCCCCAATTTCTCTAAATGAGAAGGATATTTTCTGTTAAACAGGAAGTGGTTGGAACAAAGATCCAATAAAATGGGAATATATTTCCTCAATCTTTCTAAATAAAGAAAGATCGTGCTCTGTTAAACCGAGCACCCTTGGATTAAAAATCCAATGGTGATTAAAAATCACCATTTGATAGAATAAATTCTGTATATGGGAAAATATTTCCCCAATCTTATTAAAAACAAGAAAACATATTCTGTAAAACAGAAATACTTGGATCAAAGATCCAACGGTGGGTAAAATTCCTCAAACCAATTTTGAGACCAATTAAATCAATTGGAATCTCTCAATAAGAGATTTTCTCAAAACTAATTAACAAACATATCTCTACAATATAAAGGATCCAAGACTTCAAGTCTTATATAGAGGAACCCCCCATAAGCTTCTGAAAAAAATACAGAAAGCTTTGAAAAAAATAATAGAGAATTTGATTTTCAACAAAAGAAGAAGACATTCCTCCTCAAAACCCTAGGTAAAAAAAATACAGAGATCAAAATATCTCTTTTTACTTATATAAGGGTTTAACCATTATCAAAGAACATAGTTTTTTCTCTGGATCAGACATCCACAAGACAAACCTTCCACAAGTTGAGAATTTAATTCTCATCGGGAAGATTTTATTCTTTAGAATCAAAGATTCAGAAAAGAATTAGGTTAAAACGAATGAAAAAGAACATATATTCTGGGAATTTAATTCCTCAGAAATTAGGGTTTAACCCTATATAAAGACTTATTTCTTATAAAAAGAAAAGAAAAACTTAATTCTTCAATGAAGAAAAACGATCCAAAGTTTTCAAAATTGAGATCTTGATGATCATTGATGGTCAAAAATGACATTAACAGAGATTTAATCTCTAAAAAAGAAAAGAGCTTAGCGCATCACGTGTTTCCCATGTGGGCGCCCTCCCAATAGCGCCCAGCGCCTCACGTGAAATACACATGAACGCTGAATAAAAGTGCTTAGCACTTCATATATAGCCAAAACGGGTAAGTGCTTAGCACTAATGGGCAGCGCCCAGTGCCGCACATGTTCCTCACGTGGACGCCACACAAAAAGTGCTTAGCACTTCATATAGAGCTAAAACGGCTGAGTGCTTAGTATTAATTGGGCAGTGCCTAGTGCCACACGTTCTCTTCACGTGGACGCCATATAAAAAAGTGCTTAGCACTATATACATAACTGAGTGCTTAGCACTATATACATAACTGAGTGCTTAGCACTGATTGGGCAGCGCCCATAATTGAAGGCTTCACATGATACCCATGTGAGCGCCAGAGCATCAAACTAGTGCTTAGAACTTTTTCATAAAAGGAGGGCTGAACAAACAGAGCCCAAATAAGTGCTTGGCACTTTTTAAAAAAAAAGACTGAGCAGACTAAACCCAAATTGGCTAAGTCTCTTGCAGTTGAGCCCAAATGCTATGTTGTTAGATCTTAATAAAATTTAAAGATCCTTAAAATATTGCTAAGTTGATATTAGTCTCAAATAAGACTAATATATTCTTAGTTGGGCTCAAATGCTCATATGTTTAAGTTGATCTTAATCTCAAACTAGATTAACAGTTCTTAAACCAAACAAAATATTTTTGAACTAAAGGAAAAATATAAATTAAGTTCAAAATCCTAAATCTAAAATATACAGATTTGGACTAATCTGCGCCCTACGGGCATCGACATAAACTAGTATCCGTATACAATCCATGGACAACCAAAATAAACAAAAATACACACGACACGAAGTGAACCGCTGGAGCAGGAGAAAGTTGTTATCGCAATGCGATAAAGTAATTAACTGCAGGGGCTTGCGCCTGCAGGGAAGAGCGTCCCTACAATAAAAAACCTCTCACAAATGTGGGGGAATCTGATAAAATCTGCTATAACGGTCGCATCTGTCCAAAACTCCGATATATGGTGCCATAAATCAATTTGGTATTTTCGGAGAGGTGGATGGAGAAGTCTAAATAGCGTCTGCCCCCAAAATTCAGGCGTGACGTCCCAATGTCTCGGTTTGTATTTTTTGGCGGTGAACAAATCATTCACGGGTATATGTTTTCATGGGGCGCGGTTGCCAACTGTGCCCCACAAAAACACATACCCGTAAATGATTGTGTTCCTTATATGAAAAATTCAATTTCCTTCTCTCTATCTCAAATCTCACTTTCTGTGCCGAGCTCTCTTACACTTTCTTAGATCTCATCGCCATCACCTTCTCTATCTTTCTTCCTCTCAGTTCTCTGTCTCGCTCTCTCTCAATATCGGGATCTTCATCTGCAGGATTGCTATCAATCGATAAAATTAAGAGGTGCATCCCTTTTACTGTTGTGAAATCTGTATACACAAGTATAGACTACTTTAATTACGAAAGCATTCTCTATCGATTATGAGAGGGTATGAACTAGCCGATAAAGATCGATCGTGAAATCTTATGGCTCTTACACTTAGCCGTATTGGATGCGCTCATGTCTCCCTCTGAAGAAGTAACCCATGACCACTATGGGGAAGCAAGTCGTCGTCTTCACGTCTTTCATTTTATTGGTCTTCTTTCTGGTTGCAATATCGAGTACTCCTCAAGCTCTCTCTACCGCATCTTTATGCACCGTCGAACTTTGAACCATCTCGAACTCACTCGATATTCTGCGGTAGGTGATGAGGCCATTAATGCAATTACAGAGCGGATCAATTCTATTGCTGCGGAGCTCAGTAACAAACATGATTTCTTTCTGAAATTTTAGTAATGAATTATGGTGTTGTTACTGTTCTTGCTATCTATTTTGTTTGCGTCATTCTCGTGTATGTTGTGGATGTGTGTATCGTGTGTGTGTATGTGTAATATATTGTGTATGAACATGCGTTTGTATGAAAGAGAATCAATGTTTGAACTAAAATGAATTAAAGTGTTTCTTTTGTAAAGAATTTATGTCTGAAAATCAGACAACACCTCCTTCGTAAATTTTGAATAAAATTCATGTACAAGGATAATAAAATAATAGTATCCACAGACGGAGCTAACTCAACGCCCAAACGGCGGAGACACAATCCACGCAAAATATACGACGCCCAAACGGCAAAGACCAATAAGCTGAAAACAATAAACACTGTAAAAATAAATAATGAAGTCATCACAACACAACAAAACACAATACTCCATGCAATCTAACGAGGTCGTCGCACCATCCCTGGTGTCCTCCTCTTCGCTACAGGACATCGAGGCTGTGACGGTCCGATTTTGTCGGTGGCAGGTGGCTGAGACGGCACTGGCTGTGATGGTACATACTCGTACTCATCGGGATGCTGAGATGGCTCTGGCCGTGCCCGTCTAATTCTTGTTCGTGCATATGTGATAGAAATGGTTGGTGCGGACATAAGTGGTGGAGCAACGGGTGGTGCAGGAATGGATGGTGCAGGGACGGGTGGAGCAGGCACGGGCAGTGGACGTGTGAATACGTGTCTCGTCATCATACTCCTTATGAGGGGCTTGATGTTCATAAAACTGCTCGATGAGTCCCTGGTGCTACTAATCCCATCATCAGCTATATCCTCTAACGCGTAAATGGTTTGGACCTATATTGATGGTAAATAAGATAATGAATTTCATAAAAATAAGATCATAGTTTTATAAGATTTAATATAAAGTTACCAAATCTCTCTCTATCGGTCCTCGAGACGTATATGAGATGGGTGGATGGACGACTGTGATGGCGAATCTGCGGGTAATCATCCAATACCAGGCAAGGTACTGGTCTATCAGTATACCTGGCTTTATCTCATAGGCTATGTGGTTTACCCGACCGAACTATCGACCCACCCAAATTTGACACTCCACTACCTAAGCATCCCCAACTAGCGCTCCACCCTGACGCGATGTCTGCTCCACCGCGCCTGATATGTGCTGCCTCAAGCCGAACTGGCGAAGGACATGGTCTAGCACATGCATCTGAATAATATCGTTGCAGAAGATCGACGTCCACACACACCAGAAGACGATACCTGCCAAGCATAATGGATGCAGAGTGCCCATCAGGTCAGGTGTGTACGGTGTCTATGTAACTGATGACTCCTCCATGATACCGAACTCGTTGCGGTAGAAGCGGAGGCTGCGATCCGGTGTCACATCTCATGACCTGAGCATATTCCACATGTATAGTGATTACATATAGGTTAATATTCCAAAAAAACTTGAAATTTGAAATATGCGCATAGGTTCAATTACTTACTGGCAACCATATGGCTTTTGGCCATCTAAAGCGAACTGTGTCGTAATGGTCGGGCGCCTGACCAATAGAAAGAGATGTTCATAACCATATTTGAAATAAAATATGATAGAATCCGGCTTTACATTGAATATCAATTTAATTACGCAAAATTAGTAGAATGCGGCTTTAAGTATTTTATACCTAAAAGAACATCAAACAGGCCCTAAAACTCTTTTGCTCCATCAATGCAGCCATCCTCGGCTCGCTATAAAGGAATGATAAAACTGCACTCCACCACGATAAAGTGGCACACTGATCAAGATCAGCTAAAAAAGACAGCCAGGCAAAATTAACTCTGCTCTTGCTCCTATCCTAGAACAAGCGAACCCCTATCTGATGTAAAATGTAGGCTTGTGCGTGCCGCTCAATCGCTGTAGGGTAGCATCCATGGCAGTGTCACGAACCATCCCCAAACATAGACGGTATTGTCTACTCTGGCCGAACCGCACGGTTTTTTCCCTTGGGATGAACCGGACTCGAGAGGGGTCACTTCCCATGAGGTCGTCCAGCCCAGAATTTCCCTAGCTCGAGCACACTTAACTACGGAGTTCTTTAAACTTCGGAGTTCCGGTTCACCCAAAAGGCGCCTCCGTGTTATAGGAATGGTATCATTCCATTTATAGTTCTGATCGTGCCCTCTTTCAGAATGGAATTCGATACTCCCCATTGTTCTATAGTGGGTCCCTGTGTGTATCCGTATCGGTTACCATCCCCACCTTGATACCGGATAACCCCTCACTACTTACACGGTAGATGGTATTCATCCATAACTCCACCCGGGGTATTACATTCCGCCCACTTAGAACAATGATTCATTCTCAGACCACAGACTTACTTTTTGAGGGACCGGCTTTAATACCATATTTATTACGACCCACCCTTAAACAAAGACAGTATTGTCCGCTCTGGCAGAAGCCACACGGTTTTGTCGCTTGGAATGAACCGGACTCGAGAAGGGGTCACTTCCCAGAAGATCACCCATCCCAGAATTTCCCTAGCTCGAGCACTCTTAACTACGGAGTTCTTTAAACTCTGGAGTTCTGGTTCACCAAAAGGCGCTTCCGTGTTATTGGAGTGGTATTATTCCATTTATAGTTCTGATCTTTCCTTCTTTCGGAATAGAATTTGATACTCCCCATTGTTCTATAGTGGGTCCCCGTGTGTATCCGTATCGGTTACATCCCCACCTCGATAGTGGATAACACCTCATTTCTCATGGGGTAAGTTGTATTCATTCCCAACTCCACCTGGGGTATTACAGGTAGGTTCAGTACTAAACGTCTCCCACAGCCAACTCAAGTTAATGCTACTGCGTCTCTACTGCCCAACAGGTGGAATCCTACCCAACAAGCTGGGACACAAATCTGACCAATCGTGGCAATACTCCACAGCAACCATCTCTCCGTCTATAGGCAGACCAAGTAGCACAGCGACGGCCTGAAGAGTGATAGTCATCTCATCAACTCTAAAATGAAATGTAGAGGTCTCTGGTCTCTGTTCACCGCCGGAAGCCGGGAAGACTGGACTCTTGCCTGAATCTGGGGGCAGATGCTAATTGGTGCTATCCGTCCATCTCTCCAAAAATGCCAAGTTGATTTATGGCACCATGTATCGAAGGTTTAAACGGATGCGGCCGATGTAGCAGACTTCGTCAGATTCCCCCTCATTTGAGGGGTTTTTTGATTGTGGGGACGCTCTTCCCTGCAGGCGCAAGCCCCTGCAGTTAATTACGCTACCGCATCGCGGTAACAACTTTCTCCTTTGCCATAAGATCACTTCGTGTCGTGGGTGTTTGTTTTGTATTCGGTTGCCCGTGGATTGTATACGGAGACTAATTTGTGTTGTCGCCCGTAGGACGTGGATTAGTCCAAATCCGTATCTTTCTTAGATTTGGGTTTGGGAAAGTTGTGTTTAAGGATACGTTAGCCTTATTTGAGGCTAAGATCAACTTAAACGTTTGTTAAGGACACGTTAGTCTAATTTTAGACTAAGATCAACTTAACGGGATCATTTAGATCCGACAAGAGAGCAATTGGGCTTTATTGTTTAGTTTAATGACATCGCGGTCGATAATTAGTTTAAGGACATTACGGTCTAATGTTAGTTTTAAGACATCGCAGTCAAGGTTAAGGACATCATAGTCCGTGAGTTTAAGGACCTCACAGTCCGGTGTTAGTTTTAAGACGTCACAGTCAAGGTTAAGGACATCATAGTCCGTGAGTTTAAGGACCTCACAGTCCGGTGTTAGTTTTAAGACGTCACGGTCGAGGTTAAGGACATCATAATCCATGAGTTTAAGGACCTCACAGTCCGGTGTTAGTTTTAAGACATCACGGTCGAGGTTAAGGACATCATAGTCCGTGAGTTTAAGGACCTCACGGTCCGTAGTAATGTGTGGTTGTCGTGACCCGTCACCTCTCTGACGACGTTGAAGGATTACAACAACAGATATCAGAGGAGTATAGAGATGTACCCTCGAACCGGGTGTAAATTGATTGGAAGAGCAGTTAGGCTCAGTTCAATTTAAATTGAGGACTTATGGCCAGAATTGGGCTAAGTCCAGTTAAAAATGTTTAACATTTCCATTTATGTTCTGACTATTAGGCCTTTATTTAGGCTCTGCCCTTTTAATAATGCAAAGCATTGGGCTCTGACATTTTTTCTGGAATTAAATGCATAGCATTTATCAGAACAAAGTATGTTCTGACAGCGCGCCACGTGGCGCATCAGACGCTTTGCGCCAATTAGAGAGCGCATTGCGCTAGCGCACATAAGAGTGACACGTGTCGCTTAGCGCTGAGCGCTAGTTTGTTAGCGCACTGCGCTGCGCCAGTGAGTGACACGTGGCGCGCTCTGGCGCTGTGCGCCAGTCCAAGAGTGCAGTGCGCTATTTTTAGAATCGCAAAGCGCAAACTGTTCTATGGTTGACACGTGGCGCGTTTTGGCGCTGTGCGCCAGTCCAATAAGCGCAAAGGCGCAATTCAAGAGTGCAAAGCACTGTCCAATAGCGCAGAGCGCATTTTGATCAAATTAAGATCAAAGAACAAGTTTTTTGTTCTTCAAAAGAGGCCTTGCCTCAAGATCCAAGAACCAAGGTTCTTAGTCTCATCAAAAGGCTCTGCCTTTATAGATCAAAAGATCTGTTAATGAAGTAAAGTACTTCTTTAAATCTTTTTATAATTAGATCTTTTTTTATCTTTTTATTTTTTTATTGAAGACGTTAATCTTGTTCCTAGATCTCCGATCTTTTTAGAAGAGGATTCTTCTTTTTTAATGAGATGTTTTCATCTCTGTTCTTCAAGAATTAATTGCTTTTTTACCTTTAAAGATGAAGAAAATGATCTTCTTTCTTCAAAGACTTGCCTTTCTTTCTTTTTGAGTTCTTCTCAAAACTTGCAGAGGGTTTTTTCTATATGAGACTTGAAGTCTTGGGGCCTTTATATAGGGCTAATTGATTTGTTAAATTAGTTGAAAAGATCTTTCTCTGATTGATTTGGGAGTATTTCCCACCGTTGGATCTTTGATCCTAAGCCTTCTATTTTACAGAAGATAATCTTCTTATTTTAATAAGATTGGAAAGATCCTTCTAAAACAGAATTTTAATTCTGATTACTAATTTATTATTATTATTAGATCTTTTGATCTAACGGTGGGGAATTCTTTAAATTTCAGCACTGGTGCAATTGGCGCTGGCGCACCTGTGTTTCACACGTGACGTGCAGCGCAGAGCGCAGCACAACTGCGCTAACGCACCTGTGTTTGACACGTGGCGCGCAGCGTAAAGCGCAGCGCAACTGCGCTAGCGCACCTATGTTTGACACGTGGCGCGCAGCGCGGAGCGCAAGGGATCTGAAGCGTTGCTTCAATTTTTAAAATTTGAATTTTGAAACAGAGCTTTGCTCTGATTGGGGTGCGCTGCCTAGGGCGTAGCGCTCCTGGCGCTGGCGTGTCTGCTTTTGACACGTGGTGCGCAGCGCGCAGCGCAAGAGATCTGAAACGTTGCTTCAATTTTTGAAACAGAGTTTTGCTCTGATTGGGGGAAACAAATGCCCCCCCATCGTTCCGCTCACGTGGCGCACACGTGAGTGCAGCGGTGGCAACATCTGAGCCCTTGGATCAACTCAGAAGTTGAGGAGGCGCTTCAGCGCCTATAAATAGGACCCTTGGTCCTCAGATGATTATCATCTTCTCTTCAAGAATTTTATTTCAGAGCCTTACTCTTCTTGCTAAGAACCTTCAAGAGTTAGAACTCTAGAAAATTTTAGGTAAAAATTAAATTAAATTAAATTAATTCTAATAACTTAGGGTTTTTACCCATTAACAGAGCCTTGCTCTCATAGATCTTTTGATCTAAAGAAAACCCTTTTAGAGTTGTATAAACAGAGCCTTGCTCCCATGAACTCATAGATCTAAATAGATCTTTTCTAAGGGTTTCTTAGCCCATGGGTCAGAGCTCTGCTCTTTTGATAATATATAGATCTTTTGATCTTTTGATGAAGAACTCTTAAGAGTTTTTTCATGGATCTTGAAGATCCCAGAATTTTAATTCTCAGGAATTAATTTTCATTAACTTGTGATGGATTTTCCATCATCATTACAGAGCTAGGCTCTTTAAGAAATTTTATTCCCTCGTGACCAGAGTTTGACAAGTGTCACTCTGTTATAGAGCTTTGCTCTGAAAGGGAGAATTTCTCCTTGTCTCGAGGGATTTCTCATTCAATGAGAATATTCTTTGAGGATTTCCTCATTAATTGACAGTCTCATCCAATGATGAGGCTGTCTTATTAATTGATGCATTGTCATCTGGATTTTGTGGGTCCTCCTTTGGTCCCCTTTCCACTGCATTGAAGTTTGGTACAAATTTTTAAAGTACCGAGCGTCGGGATTTTTCCGCTCATTCCCATTTTTCCGCTCAGAGGGAGGATTCCCTGAAGCACCGGTAGACCGGGAGGTTCTTGCTCTTATTAAAAATTATGACCCGGAATACAAAAGCCTTCACCTGTGGGGTAGGTGGTACGACCAAATAATTAAAGGCCGCCGAAGCTTCTCTTGTGCGACGCCATCGGATCCGATCTCATCGATCTCGTACGTAGATATACCCCCGGTGAACTATGCCGTGGAGGTCGTAAATTGGAATTCGGAGGATCTTCTTCAACCTTCGATCGCTGCCATACCCATGCAGCTGCCGGCAGCTTTGGATATTTTGGGATGGCGCATATGCCAGGGCGAGTCGCGCCCTTGGGGACAACCCTACAACATCGGGTTGACCCCTCGACACTCGGCAGGATGCCTGCAGTGGGCCAGGTACATTTTGTCAGCGAAGAAGGCGCATTTGCTGAAGATTGGTCTATACCCTGCCGTTTACGCCTCGCTGTTCGAGTATTCTGCTCCTCCGACATGGTGGATTAAGGCGTTCGTGGAGCAATGGAACATCCCTACCCATACCTTTCTTCTAATGGACAGGGAAGTTTCCATTTCTCTAGAAGAATTTGCTGAGATTTCCAGTCTGCCGGTGAGGGGGGAGCACTATGAGGAGCTACTTCCTCCGGACGAATACGTTTTTGCCACCAAGCCGTTAGTGATGGACTTAACGCCGGAGAATGCTATTCAGCACCAGTTTCCGAGTCTGATAAAGGTGCTGAATATGTATGAAAGTCTTTTCTTGGAGTCGGGAGGCCGGGGAGTTGTTTCGCAGACTTCATTGCCCGCGTTCTTCGACCGGAGATTCTATCGCAACGGGGCAAAAAATTTTCGAAGCTTGACGACTCCTTCGGCCTTGGCTTAGATCGTCGACCAGTACTGGAAGCCGATCAAAAAGGTTTTTATCTCCCCGATGCCGCAATCATCCCTTTCTCGGAAATCGCTGCTCCGGGCATCGACGAGGAGACTTTCTTTCTCGGGTTTCTAGGGCTATGGTTGTGCTGGTTCGCGCTCCCCATGCACCCTCGCTATATGAGGTCATCCGTCTTTTACCCAGCATATCGAATGGTGGCTGGCATACAATTGGCCATCGGAATTGCCGGGTTGGCCCACCTGTACCATGGTCTTAACGTGGTGGCGGACGCAACTGAACCGATGGTGCAAGCCGCAAATTTCCCGATGCACTACTTTACTTCGTGGATGGAAATGCACATGCTCGGGGTATTTGGTATTCATAAAAGACCCTCATTATACGAGAAGTACAGATTCCCGAGAATTATGTGGCTGATCGGTGCTTCTATGGTGAATCTGCCTCCGCGGGAGGCTAGGGGATTGCTTCTTCGTCCGCGCACGGTCGGAGCGGGTATTTCTTTCACGGCCAAGGTCCTGACAATCAGCCCGGAAACCTCCAAGGCGGTGCTGGCGTTGCACGATAATTTCAAGGACGGGCCTCCGTGTTGAAAGCCCGGGAGATTCTACATCTATACTCCATTAGGCCGGGCTTCCTCGTGCTCAGGCAGAATGAGGCGGCGCTTTTTATGCGATACAACCCCCATCGCTTTGCTCAGCAGCTAAGTTATAACCAGGAGGTCCCACTGGAGGCATTTTTGGAAGAGCCTACAGCCACCAGAGAGGGAATACGGAGCGCACTGCATCACTTTATGCGGTTAAACACGGGCTCCCACTTCTTCATTAGCGAGCCGAGTTGTATTCCAAGAGCCCTCAACATATACGGGGCTTGGTATCAGCACGCGATGGGCGCTGTCATCAGGGAAGAGAAGCGACTGCTGCTTGATCGCAAGGGTGCGCCCCCCGCCAGCGATCGCAACGTCCCTCTAAAGCGAAGGACCCCTGTCCCTCCTCCACTACGAGGAGATGTTGGAGTTGATCCTCTTCGTGTGCTAAGCCCCACGCGTGGATTGCCCCGTGATCCTGTGGACGTGCCCTCAGCGCCCTGTGCTCCCGTGGAGACGGTCAACGTAGTTTCACCCGAATCCAGTTTGGGCTCGGATATCGGGACCCGCCGTCCCAAGGTGCCCACGAAGCGTAAGCTGATTTTGGGTGCGACCGGAGTTCGCGCGCAGAAGAAGAAGAAGAAGTCGATTCTCTCTGCTGACGTTGCATTTGGTCAGGAACCTCACGCTCCTTATAGCGAGGGCTTGAGTGAGTACGGGACCAACGAGGGCCTTTTTATGCCGCTAGATGACACTGATCTGGCAGCCGCCATTGCAGCTTCTGAGCGATTGGCAAGGCGCGATGAGTAGTTGGCTAAACTCGCGCAATCAGGTAATCACTAGTTGTATTTTTCGTCATTGCATCGTACTTCTACCGTTGTTTTTGACTAACGTTTTTCCTTCTTCAACAGGCATTTTTACCAAAGAAGCCCTAGCTGCTTCTTTTAAGACTTTCGAGGAGGAGGAACGACTTAGAGCATCCTTAGGTCTTGGCACATTTCGGTTTGCTATGTTTCTCCTTCCATTTCTTATGAGTAATCTGACCCTTTCTTTGTCTTGTCGCAGGGACCACAAGACTTACCTCGCAAGTCGATGCGGGAATTCTCCTTGGGCCAGCTACCGAAGTCCCGGCCTCTTCGGGATTGCCGCAAGAGGCCCTACTTAAAAAGCTGATGATGGAAGCCCTGACGACTCTGGAGGCAACCCTGAACGCGGACGACGATGCCTTACTGAAAGAGGCTTCTAAAAGGTCTGTCGTGACGGCCCGGGAGGAAAGGAAGCGCCTGAGGCGCGCAGCAAGGGAGCGTAGCGCTGCTCTGGCTGCGGGAGCAGGCTCAAGCGCCGTTACTCCCGCTGCTACTCCTTCAAAGGAGCTCCCGGTCGCTTTGTCTACTGCTCATAGACGGGCGGCACATGCAGCTCGGGAAGCTAATGGTAAATCCTCCTCAGGTAATGTGTTTTTGAGGCTTTGTTGTTAAAGTTTTAAAACTATTGGTTCTTATATATCTTGTCCTGCAAGGCCGAGTCTTACTGAAGGAGTGGCGGCGACCGCCGAGCCTGAAGGGGTAGTGGAGGAGGTAGCTGCGGAACCCGAGGCGACGGCAGGCGATATAACCATAGTTGCCGGGCCCGAGCTAGTGGCTGACGAGACAGTCACGACTGTCATGCGCGAGATGGCTACCATTGTCGAGCCCGAGGTGGCGGCGGGTGAGACGGCTGCTACCACTGAGCCCGAGGTGGTAGCGGGTGAGATGGTTGCTACAGCCGAGATTGAGGCAGTAGTGGATGAAACGGCTGCTACGGACGAGCCTACGGCAGTGGATGAAACGGCTGTTACGGACGAGCCTACGGCAGTGATGGATGAGGAGGCTGCGACCACTGAGCCCGAGGTGATAACGGGCGAAACGGGCATGATCGCTGAGCACGAGATAGCCGTTGTTTCTCAAGAGTCGGGCACCGCTCCGATTATCGCTCTCTCTGCCTACGGTTCCTTGTCGTCTCCCGGCGTCGCGAGCGTGACGACGGCTCCTGTAGAGTCAGGCGATGAGGCAACGGGAGGTGAGACCATCCCAATGGAGGAGGGAAACGCCACCGTTGCATCAAGGGACGCCCTCGTTACGGTTTCGGCCGGCGACTCATCAGGTATATCTTGGGTCACCGCCCTTCTTTCTTTATTCTGTAATCCTTCCTGACAGAGTTTATCTTGTTTCTAACGCAGGTGCGGCTAGTGTTGATGCCCTGTTACCCGAGGGAGCGCCGTCAGTTACCGCTTTGACGGTGACCACTTCTCTTCCTTCTCTCGCACCGTCTCAGATGCTGGAAGGTATGGATTTGTGATCCGCCGGTCTTATCTTTAGGCTGCATAATTTATGTACTGACGTTGTACTATTGCATCTTTGCAGGAGTCCTTTTTGACCACCTGTACCAGGTGTTGCACCCACACTTCTCCTTCTTGTCCGAGACGAGTCCGCCTGCTAGTGTCGGTGAGTATTTTCTCTAAATGATGTCCTTTTGTTTAACGGGCAGTCGCGTTATTGCTAATCTCTTCTTTATATTGCTTGTAGCCTTACGAATCGAAGGAGGGAATGAGGCTGTAGTTGCGCCACCAGTATTCCCGGCACTGCCTCCTGCTGCAGCCGGTATAGTAGACTCTACTTTTTGCTTGTTTTTTTATTTCCTGAGCCGACATTTGATCATGATCTATTTTGCAGCAATCACATCGACTCCAACCCTGTTCGAGTCTCGTATCATAATGCCGACAGGATCTTTTTCCAGACGTCCCTTATCCAAAGGCGCTGTGACCAGTCCAACATGCTGAGCGAGTATATTGAGGAGTTTGACGCAGAGATTCTCACATCTGCTGTGGATTTTGCTGTAGAGGTTAACCCTATGCTGGCGACGCTCATGAACTTTCATGGTGAGGGCGTCGTTGAGTTTTGGGTTAATCGCTGCAGGGAGATCGAGGCTTGCTTGCATGAGCTCGAGCTTAAGCGTCCCGCACCTGAGGTCCTGGCTATGAGCACTCAACGGGCGGCATGGATTGAGCAGAGCGCTTCTTACTTCCGCCATCTTGAACAAGAAGTAGCTTTAAAGCAGAGGGAATGCAAAGAAACTTCAAGCGAGTCTGCTCGACTGCGTGCTGAGGTCGACGCGAACGCTGCCCAGGTGAAAGTTATCTTCGAGGGCCTTCTGCAATGTATCTCTGATGGGTTAATATTGAAGCAGAAGCTCGATGTCGTTGAGCGTGATGCACAAGCTCGTGAAGCAGCTCAGCGAGCCGTCGAAGAACAACTCTCATCCTACTTGCAGCAGCGATCCCAAGTCGAAGCAGAGTTGGCCGCGGCAGCTGATCAGGAAGAGGGGCTGAGAGAAGTGCGCGAGCGGCTGATCAGATTATTAAAAGTGCTTTCCTCTCAATGAAAATTTTGTATCAATGTATTTGTTCTTTTATTCTTTAATACGATGTATTTTGTACCCGATCGAATTCATGAATAAAAGATACACGTTCTTCGTAATGTCTTGTGTCATTTCTTTGTTTTCTTCTTTCTTGCTGTATTGTTTGCCATGTGACTTTAGCAAGTATATAACTGTTAGTCTTCGATTCTTTGTAGAGTGGTGATGGCTTAGAAAACAGGGTTAGGATCTTTCACCTAAGACTTTTCAACTTTATGAGTCGTGAGGGTCTAATAAAGAATTTTCTCCCTACCGGACGAGAGGATCTCATAGGTGTAATTTCTTCTTAAGAATCGTGAGGATTCCCAAGTATGTTTTCTCTTGAAAGTCGTAAGGATCTCACAAGAGAATTTTCTTCCTTACGAGTCGTGAGGACTCACAAATGATGGGTGAAGTTGTCCTTATCCGCATTTCACGGAGTCAGGGGTTGCTTTGGGTGTTTTCCACGGGTACACTGCTGTGCTCGGCGGGACCAGGCTCTGCTCTGGACGTTTTCCAGGATACCGTAGTTTAAAAACATCACGGTCGAGGTTAAGGACCTCATAGTCCGTGGATTTAAGGACTCCACAGTCCGTTGTTAGTTTTAAGACATCATGGTCTAGGTTAAGGACATCATAGTCCATGAGTTTAAGGACCTCACAGTCCAATGTTAGTTTTAAGACATCACGGTCGAGGTTAAGGACATCATAGTCCGTGAGTTTAAGGACCTCACAGCCCAATGTTAGTTTTAAGACATCACGGTCGAGGTTAAGGACATCATAGTCCATGGATTTGAGGACTCCACAGTCCAATGTTAGTTTTAAGATATCACGGTCGAGGTTAAGGACAGCATAGTCCGTAGATTTAAGGACTCCACAGTCCAATGTTTGCTCTGGATGCTTCCCACGGGTTCACTGGCGTGTTTGGCGAGGACCAGGCTCCACTCTGGATGCTTCATACGGGTTCACTGCCGTGCTCTGCGAGGACCAGGATCCGCTCTGGACGTTTTCCACGGGGTTAGAAGTGACGTTATCCGTGTTTCACGTGACCAGAAATTTTGCTCTAGATGCTTCCCACGGGTTCACTGCCGTGTTCGGCGAGGACTAGACTCCGCTCTGAATGCTTCACACGGGTTCACTGCCGTGTTCTGCGAGGACCAGGATCCGCTCTGGACGTTTTCCACGGGGTCAGAAGTGACGTTATCCGTGTTCCACGTAACCAGGAATTTTGCTCTAGATGCTTCCCACGGGTTCACTGCCGTGTTCGGCGAGGACGAGGCTCCGCTCTGGATGCTTCACACGGGTTCACTGCCGTGCTCTGCCAGGACCAGGATCTGCTCTGGACGTTTTCCACGGGGTCAGAAGTGACATTATCCGTGTTCCACGTAACCAGGAATTTTGCTCTAGATGCTTCCCACGGGTTCACTGCTGTGTTCGGCGAGGACTAGACTCCGCTCTGGATGCTTTACACGGGGTCAGAAGTGACGTTATCTGCGTTCCACGTGACCAGGAATTTTGTTGATTATATCCGCATTTCATAGAGTTGGGATTTGACTCTTGGTCATCTTTACACCGTCGAGTCATGGAACTGGGAGTTGCCGCTGTTCCGCTTTGCTTGATGTTGTGTCGGCTGAGACGAATGTTGAGATGATTTCCAGGCTATCTGTGACTCATCTGATGAAACTTGGGGAGGAGGAGTGTGATTCCTTCTACGTTTGCGGCCCTGGATTGTATACAGGGACTGCTGTGATATCACCTGTAGGGCATAAATTTCATTTTATATATTTTTTTATTCTATTTCTTTCCGCGATACTCTATCATTTCAGCTTTTTATATCGCGAAGGTTGCGATTGCCCCATCATTTCGGCTATTTATTTTATTTTTACTCGCTGCTTTTTATTACGAGTTGCCCAATCATTTCGGCTATTTCTCATGCATACATTTTTACTTGCTAATTTTGTCGCAAGTTACCCTATCATTTCGGCTATTTCGTATGCATATGTGGCTTGCTGGTTTTTCGCTGCAAGCTTGGAATTAGACACCGATTTCGGCATCAGCACCGCTACAACTGGGATATTGCCAGGAGCAAATCATCATTTGCCTCTGTCGATATCGAACAAAGGTGGCTTAGCAAACAGGGTTAGGGTCCTGTCGACTAAGGCTTTTGACTTCATGAGCCGTAAGGGTCTCACAAAGGTTTTTCTCCCTACAAGTCTTGAGGATCTCGTAGGTGTGTTTTCTCCTTATGAATCGTGAGGATTCCTAAGTGTATGGCTCCTTATAAGTCGTAAGGATCTTACAAGAGAGTTTTCCCCTTATAAGTCGAGAGGACTCACAAGGGTTATTCACCGTGTAGACATATCCCTAGTCACGGATGGGACTTCGTTAGGGAAATGTTTATTTGCGCCTGTGGATTGTATACAAGGATCAGTATTGAGCCGCTTGTAGGGCAATATCGAAGGTTGTGGAGGTTGCTTAAGAACAGGTTCAGGTCTCTGCAGCTTAAGAATTTCAAATCTTATGAGCCGTGAGGGTCTCATGAGCCGTGAGGGTCTCATAAGAGGATTCTCCTTACGAGTCGTGAGGATCTTGCAAGTGTAATTTCTCCTTAGGAATCGTGAGGATTCCTAAGTGTGCTGCTCCCTTGTGAGTCGTAAGGATCTCACGTAGGTGGTTTCTCCTCACAAGGTCGAGAGGACCCTGTAAGTGTCTTTTTAACGAGGTTGCGCCTTTTCGGGTTTTCACAAACACTCGCCGGTAGCCCTGCTGTTTTTACTCACGGAGCCCTTTCGGGTTTTCTTCCGTGCCCATTTTGCTTATGGACGTACCATTTTCTTTTTTTTTTATTCTTTTTTTTTGTATCAGCTTTGAGATGCTGCAATCCGCCGTAGTTTCTCCACATCTTGGTCAACAGCTAGTTTTAGGACATAGTAGTCTATTGTTAGTTTAAGGACGTTTTGGTCCGCTGTTAGTTTAAGGACGTTTCGGTCCACTGTTAGTTTAAGGACGTTTCGGTCCGTTGTAAAGTAAGCCGGTTACTACTTATAGAGTTTGGGCTTAGGAAGATAGCAAGCGGACATAGTCGTCGTCATTTATCATTGACCTAGGCCGTGACTCGTCAAGCGTAGTATTTCTTCAGGAAGCGACCGTTTATTGGCCTGAAGGGTCTTTCGCCATGCATGTCCATGAGTAGATAGGCTCCACCCTGATAGACCTTGTCTATGATGTACGGACCTTCATAGTTCGGCTCGAATTTTCCCTGCTTGGCACGATTGGGGATCATAGGTCTTTTGACCACTAGCACGAGTTCACCTTGGCGGAATGTCCTCGGCCTAGTCAATCTTTCATATGAGCGCATCATCTTTACTTTATAAGCCTCCAGATTTTGTTGCGCTATGAGCCGGGTTTCATCAAGGGCATCAAGCTCCTCAAGCCGAAGGTGAGCGTTCTCTTCATCCGTCAGCTCGTAATAGACTGCCACTCGTAGAGAAAGTAACTCTATCTCGAGAGAGAGTACTGCTTCTGTACCGAATACCAACGCGTACGGTGTTGTGTTCGTGGCCGTCTTGAACGTAGTTCGATATGCCCAGATAGCTTCATGCAGTCTCTCGTGCCAGTCCTTCTTATTTCGGGACACCATCTTCTTCACGATCTTCATCAAGGTCTTGTTGAAAGCCTTCGCTAGACTGTTGGCTCGGGGATTATAAACTGAGGAGTATCTCCAGCCTATGTTGTGCTGTTGTGCGAAGCGGCTGATCTTGTGGCTTCTGTAGGCTGGCCCGTTATCAGAGATGATCCGTCGCAGAGTTCCAAACTGATAAATAACGTGCGTCTTGAAGAAATGGAGGATATTCTCTGTCTTCACTTCCCTCAGCGGTACTGCTTCTGCCCATTTGGAGAAGTAATCAGTTGTCGCCAAATGAAACGATGTCCTCTGGACGATGCCGGTTCGATGGGGCCAATTATGTCAGTTCCCCATATTTCTAATGGCCAGCTAGCCACCGTTGGATGTAGTGGATTTGGATGCTGATGGATAAAGTCTTCATGAATATGGCACGAGTGGCATTGCTTCGTATACTCGAGGCAGTCCTGGATCATCGTGGGCCAATAATAACCCATCCGCTTGATCTTCAGCTTCATCTTCGGCCCGGCTTGGTGAGAACCGCAGAGTCCGTCGTGAACTTCTTGGACGACTCTTTTTGCCTCTTCAGGTCCCAGGCATCTCAACCACAAAGAATCAAATGACCTCTTGAACAAAGTGTCATTGACGAAGGCGAAAGATAGGGCTCGCTTCATGAGCTGATGCTTTGAGGACGCATCTTCAGGCGTTCGACGGGATTTGAAGTAGTCTATGAAGACTTCTCTCCAATCTTCAACCTTCTCTTGGTCTTTTACTTGTAGAGCCATTTGCTCGGTCGCTTCCTTTTCTTCGGATGACTCCGGAGATATTTCCGCCGAAGCAAGAACTCGATGGCTTTGCACAACGATCCTCACATCATCGAGGTTCTCGTCGGCCAGTTCTTTAGCGAGATTGGCCAATGCATCTGCTTTGCTATTTTCCGCACGCGGTATGCTTTCCAGCATATAGGAGGGAATTTGAGTCAGCAGTTCCTGTACTCTCTCGCCATACTTCACCAGCTCTGGCTTGCACGTCTGGTAGTCACCGTTTACTTGACTAACGACCAGTTGGGAGTCTCCGTATATGAGGAGGTTTTCAATTCCCATGTCGATGGCGATCTCGAGGCCTGCTATCAAAGCTTCGTATTCGGCTTCATTGTTTGTCCTCGGCTCTGTTAAGGAGAAAGCAAAGCGCATTATCCCTCCTCGTGGGGTCACAAAGATAAGGCCTACTCCTGATTTGATTATGGGCGTGTTTTGTTTGCGCTTCTTTATGGAGGATGCTCCATCAAAATAAAGTTCCCATCGGATACCACTTTCGTCGATCGCATCAAACGCATGTTCGTCCGGCAGTTCGCAATTCAAAGAGGAATCGGCTGGTATCGGATGTTCAGCGAGGAAGTCGGTGATAGCCTGGCCTTTCACTGCCTTAAGAGGCTGATAAGTTATTGCGAACTCCATTAAGAGCAAGGCCCATTTAGCGAGCCGACCTGTCAATATGGCCTTCGACATCAAATATTTGAGAGGGTCCACCTTCGATATGAGACGGACTTCATGCGCCAACGCATAGTGCCAGAGTTTTGTTATCGCGAAGACCAACGCCATGCAGTGTTTTTCGATGGGAGAATAATTGCTTTCTGCCCCCAGTAGAACTCGACTCAAGTAATAGAGAGCTATTTCTTTCCCTTGGTCGTTCTCTTGTGCCCATAATGCACCCAAGGAACCTTCGAGGGCTGTTGTATAAAGAATAAGGGGCTTTCCCTTGACCGGAGCGGCCAGCACTGGCTGGTTCTGCAGATACTGCTTGATTTCGTCCAGTGCACCTTGGCATTTGTGATCCCAGACGAATGGGGTTCCTTTCTTCATCAGGTGACTGTAAGGGCGGCACTTGCCAGAAAGATTGGCTATAAATCGCCGGATATATGCGAACTTTCCTTGGAGAGACCGCAGCTGCTTGAGAGTCTTTGGCGGTGGCATCTCCATGATTGTCTTGATCTTCGATAGGTCTATCTCGATGCCTCGGTGTCGGACGATGAATCCTAGGAATTTACCTGAGGACACCCCGAACGTGCATTTGAGAGGGTTCATCTTCAAGTTGTATTGCCGAAGACGTTGAAATACGATCTTCAGATGCTCGAGATGTTTCTCGTATGATTTGCTTTTAACCACGAGCTCGTCGATATAGCACTCGACAATTTCATGTATAAGGTCATTAAAGATCTTCGTCATGGCCCTCTGATAGGTGGCACCGGCGTTCTTTAGACCGAAAGGCATCACCTTGTATCAGAATATACCCAAAGGGGTCCAAAAAGCGGTGTGTTTCTGGTCTTCGGGATGCATCTTTATCCTGACGATCCGTCCATGAAGGAGAAAACTTCGTGAGTAGACGTATTATCCATCATCAGCTCAGTGACCGGTACTGGGAAATCATCCTTCGGACAAGCTTTATTGAGATCCCGAAAGTCTACACATATGCGCACTGTCCCATTTTTCTTCATCACCGGGACGATGTTTGCGATCCAGTCATGATACTGAACTTCCTGGATGAAGCCAGAGTCGATCAGCTTCTTGACCTCGGCGTTAATGCTCATCTCAAGCTCGAGCCGCATTCTTCTCGGTGCTTGTTTGATTGGCTTGATGTCCGGGGATATCGTCAGTTTGTGGACCGCAATCTCAGGATCTAATCCTGGCATTTCGGAATAGTTCCATGCGAAGCAATCTCTATGCTGCATAAGCACGTCTTTTAACGCAACCACCCTTTCTTCAGATAGCAGCTCACTGACGAATGTAGGTCGCGGGTCACTTGTCGTTCCTAAATCAATCTTCTTGAGGTTATCTGCAGTGGTATGTATTCCATCTTCCAGTTCTTTTGGCGCTGGTGGAAACTCTGAGATCACCTCGTCATCATCGTTTTCGAAGTACCAAGGGAGATCATCCCTATTCTTGGGTTCTTCTTTGTATATCATTATCATATGACAAGTACGAGCTCGCTTCCAAGACCGATGTGGATCTGGGTCTATCCTCGTGGATTTGGGTTCATGCCTTTGCGGCGGAGTTATCCTCCAACTGTCGGATAGAGCGAACTTGCCGAGCTGATACTGATCTTCAACCCAGTTCTTGAAGGTGCAGCAATCTTCGAGAGGATGTCCTATTGCCCTATGATATGAGCAATAGTTCGGGTGAGAGACTTCGCCTGTTTGCTCGGGATGATTGGACTCCGGGAGGATAATCATTTGATGTTTTATAGCGAGGTCAAGTATCTTCTTTGTCTTGTCTTGAGGAAAAGAGTATGCTCGACTCATCTTCTTCATAAGGGACAAATCCGGACCGCTCGATTCCCGATCGCGTGACTTCTTGGTCCCGCTTAGAACGCCTTTTCCGCTCTTCGACTTGTTTCGGCCTCTGCGTCGAGCCTTTTGTACAACAGGTTGACAGGGAGGGGCATTTTCATCTTTCGCAGCCTGTTGAAGAAGGCGTTGCGTCCTGGCTTTCTTGTAGATGGCCATTTCGCGATTATGGTCGTCTCGAACCTTCTGACCTGCTTCCCTTATAAGCTTATCCATTTATTCTTTGAATGACGGACTAAGCATTTTCACGTCGGGGCTCTTTCTGGTTCAGGGTTAGCATTCTCCCATTGAGCATCTCCTTCTTCATCAAAGTCATGTACGACATAGCAATCGCGGAGTAGCTCCCGTTTCTTGGACCGAACATATCCAAGTCCGATCGCTTCCATTCTCCCGTTGGGCAACTTGCACTGAGTTCCTAGAACGTTCCAGATCCTGTCATAGAACTTAGCTTTTCGAGCGGTCTGTTTGAAGGGTATCCCTTGGCGCTTCAATAGCCTTTTCAAGCCTTCTGTATAATATTTAGGCAGACGGATGGGCTGGAGCCTGTCAAGTATAGAATCCGCGCCGTGCCAGATTTCTTTCTCCACTTTGGTTTCCCCGGAGTGGTAGAATAGGATCGCCTTTTCACCTTCTCGCCTAGGAGGGACATAGAACGTTGCAGCTCTTCCACACTGTAGGTATCAAGCGCGTCTAGTTCTTTATGATGTTTGGGCAGAACCATGGCAACATGCAAACTTTGCCCTTCATCAGCGAATGTTTGTATTGAAGGCCGAGCGGAGAATATAGCATGGAACTCATCTTCCGAGTCGCTGCCAAAGATCAACATAGGAGCAGACAGTCCTGGCTTGTTGTGTTGGGGTGGACCTGAATAATCTATCGCTTCCTCTTCTTCAGTATCACTCCCGAAGACTGGAATGGTAGTGATAGCTTTGTTCTCCGGTCTGTGACATCTCTCCGTGTCTTCAAAATCTGGCAAGAAATATTTTGTATCTTCATACTTGAGCACTTCGTTCACGGAGAACGGGTTCAGCTCTCCTGTTACGGTATACTCGAGACAATCCTTGAAGTATTTCATACACTGATGTTGTGTAGACGGGATGATGTTGTACTCGTGTAACCAAGGCCTGCCGAGCAAAGCGTTATAGCATGTCTTGGCGTCAATGACATGGAATTTAATATCCGTGACAAGTAACCCGAATCGTAATGTCAATATCACAGACCCGAGAGTTCGTGATGTTTGGGAATCGAAACCGGAGATGGTAATCTTATCACGAGCGAGGTATTGGACGCTCATGCAAATTTCCTTCAATACTCGGACGTTGAGGAGATTGACGGAAGACCCATTGTCGACCAGGATTTTGCCTATCTTTATATCGTGGCAGTATCCTGAGACATAGAGGGGACGGTTGTGCTCGCACGTCCTAAGGAGGAGGTCTTCGTCGCCGAAGGTGATATCGGCTGTGTATACTTCCTCCAGCTCGTCCTTCATCTTTTCTTCGGCGAGAAAAGCTTGGAATTGCTTTGGCTCTTGTAGCGCCTTGATCAGTGAATCTCTCACTTCTTTGGATAGTAGAAGGGCGTCAAGAATACTGAGCTGCAAGGGTAACTTCCTCAAGAGTGCCAGAACATTATAGTCCACTTTGTTCTTCTTTGTCGGGTCCTTGGCAGTCAGTTCTTTCATGACTTGGTCATCCAGGGCGATATTCTCAAAGACCTTTTCTTTTCCCTTATCTTTTCTACTTGTGGGTCCGAGATTTTTTTCTGGAAGCGTGCGATTGCGCAGTTGAATGTTTTCACAGGCCTTCGGTTCTTCCTCCTTTCCCAATGCGGATTCTTTAAAGAGGGGGTCAAGAGCCATTTCTTCATCAGAGTCGCTTCCGAAAGTGAGAATTTGCGAACCCCGATGTTGACCATGCGGCAGTTACCGGTAATTCTTTTATGCTCCTCAGTCGCACTTATTTGCTCCTGCCGAGTTTTGCGTTTCATTCGCTTAAAATGTTGCCGGTGAGTAACATATCCCTGCCACCATCTTTTAAAAGCATTGCACTCCTCGGTGGGGTGCGAAATCTTTCGATGATATGAGCAGTAGCTAGGATGCATCTTTGCTTCATCGGGAGTGTTTCCTTCGGAGGGCGGTAGCTTCATTCCCATTGATATGGCTTTAGCAAACCTTTTCCTTGTCTTGAACTTATTTTTATTTGCGACGGGTATTCCTTGATTTGGCGGGAGTGGCTTGACTCTTTCGTCCAGTCGCCAGCATTTGGCTCTTTCAAATATGGTCATCTCACGCTCCCGATCAGCTTTGCTTTTCAGGAGAGCTTTGTTTAGGAATGCGTCGATCATTTCATCTGATGGCCCCAGAAGTTCCGGTTCAGGCTCTGCCCCTAGTTTCTTTATGCAAGAATCCTTTTCATCGTCTGTAAATGAGTGAGAGATCACATGACAACTTGCTATGTAACCCTCAGATCCATCCGACGAGCCTTCTCCATCATCTTCGTCCTCAAGGACGTGGCTGAGGAACTCTTGGAGCATGATGGGAGTCCGCGCCTTCTGATTATACTCTTCCGGAGAGTCGATCTGTTTCTGCAGGTCTGTGCGCTTGTCGCCAGGCTTCACGGGCTTTTTGGATCTCTTCTTCTTCTTCTTTGAAGATTTTAACGGCTGGGTGTGAGTGCTTGGGCCATCACCACCAATCTTTGGAGTTGGGCGCGGCTTCAGCATCCCTTCGATGATCTGGGGTTCTAGCGGGTTCTTCCACCTGATCGCCTGGCATGTCTGAAGATCATTCAGCATCCTTTTGGTTTTGGCTGAAAGCAAGACCTCCCATGGAGCTTCTTCGACAAAAGAGCACGTTGCCCCCGGTGTGTCCGTCTTCTTAGGAGTGTGCGGCTGTGGTGGGTTTACTTTCTACTTCTCGGACAGTGCAAACTTGCCTTGTAGGTATTGATCTTCGATCCATCCTTTAAAAACGAAGCAATCCTCGATCGGATGGCTTACCGTTTGGTGGTAAGGGCAATAATTGGGATTATTCACTTCGCTGGGTTGCGGTAGTCGCCTTAGATTTGGTAAGTTGATGAGCCTGTTGCGTATCGCCAGCTCGAACAACCTCTTCGTTTTGTCCCTTGGGAATGAATAAGGACGCTTCATTTTCTCATTGTAATAGCGCTGTCTCTCCTCCAATTGATCCGCTAGCTTTGGGGCACTGGGCTGCTGCTGTGTGTTCGCAACGAAGGTTGCCTTCCCTTTACCCTTGTCGTTCCGCGGTTCCGGCTTCGGGGGAGACGGTCTGTGACCCATTTGATCCATCTGGGCTAGCTTATCGAATAAAGCCTGGAACATGGTCGGTTTAAAGAACATCATGAACTGTGAAATAGTTGCATGAGGGTCCAGGGTGCCCACGAACATGCCCACCACTGGTGCTTCCTCGATGCGCTGTTCGCACTTCGACCACAGGTTCCGCCATCGGATTGCATATTGAACCCAAGTTTCGCCCGGCTTCACCCTTGCATTAATCAACGTTGTTATTGGGGTGCATTCGCTGGTGCTCGCGAATCGCTGGGTGAATAGCAACTCCATCTCTGCGAAAGTTTTGACGGAGTCATTTGGAAGCTCGGAGTACCACTCAAACGCCGTCTCCGATAAGCTGCCGACGAATTAGCGGAGCAAAAGCATATCATCGCCCCCGGTGTTGCCGCACAGAGCCCTGAACTGGGCGACATGTTGATGGGGATTTCCTTTTCCCTTATAGACATGGAATTTCGGGATCGTGTAGCCCGATGGGTATTTTATCTGATCATACCAGCCTGGATACGGTCGCTTAGTCTTTACGACCTGGCCAGCCGCTTCATTTGCCTGGTGAACTCGTATTTGTTGAGCAATATAATCATCCAGGGCGGCCTTAGAGATTGTTTCCTCTTTGGTTGTTGAAAGAGCCGGAAGTGGATTTGACGTTTCTCCTCTGTCGTCTTCGAGGATAATCGGAGGATCTTCAGCTGGGGGATCCGGCTGGATCATCATGCCCACCATGTCTTGGATTAGAAGAGCCATTTGCTTTATATTGGCCGTTTGTTCCGCAACCTGCTTATCCTTCTTTTCGAGCATTCTACGAAGGAATTCAGCATCAGTCTCGTGTTCGCGACGTTGTTCCAATGACGCCTCCGGGCTTTCTTTTGGCCCGGTGAGTGCGGCCATTGCAGTCAGCATCTCCTGAAGCTTTTGCTGTTGCTGTTCCTGAGCTCTTGTGATGGATCGGGTGAGTGGTCGGTGGCCCGTAGAAGCACGGCTATCTTCCTTCCCGGATGCCATGTAAATAGTATGGACCGTTATACCCCCAGACTTAGGGCGTTTGGGCTCAGTGCCTTTGACATTTGTCGCAGGCATGGGGATCTTCTCCGGCATTCTCTTCTTATGAGCGGTCGAAGTTGAGGGGGCCATCGCGGTGGGCACCCAGATAGCTTTTTGTGGCTTGGCAGGATGGCTTTCTTCTTACTGAACCTTCGCCCTCTTTTGCTGGCGAGGGTAGTCTCGATCAACCACTGAGTTCCGGACCTGCCGCCAGACTTTGTAGATCTTGGAGGACAGCCGCTGAGGGGACTGTTCTGGCTTTGTTTCCGCAACATTCTCCACCGGAGGAGGAGATCTTTTCAGTACGGCGGTAGGAGAATTCTTACGCACCATATTTAGCAGCTCAAAGCTGTTCCCAGTTAGAACAGCAGCATTAATTTCCGCCGTCGGGGCTGGTGGAGTTAGCCCAGAGGGGGAGTTACCCCCAGCCTTCCTCACCCGGATGGAGTTGGCTCGGTGACGGGGATGGCCTTGTCTTGCCCCCTGTTCAGGTGAGGGGCCGTTGATGGTGTCAGCCTGTTAAAAACTGATGTCCTTTGAGTAGCAGGAGCGGGAGTGGGAGTTGGGACGGTCAGTCTTGTAAAGACTGACCCCTTGGCAGGAGAAACCGCCTTGATGACTTCGGGAGCAGGGTTGGTCACTCTCTTCGGAATAACCTTCTCTGGGATTGCAGGCTTCATTGTGGGCCCACAGGAATTTTGGCCCAATTTGGAGAAGGCCGAGGCGCTGGTGCTGGACGACCCGTTGAGAGGGGCCACAGTAGCTGTAAGTCGATCGAAGACCGACTTCTTGGGACCTTCTGGTATGGGCACGGGAGCAGTGAAGCTCGTTGGCGGGAGCATGGTCCCGAAAAACAGCCCTGTGGTGGCATGAGTAACCTATTCCACGGGCATCGTGAACAAGGAAGCGGCTTGGGGCCCGTAGGCTATGCCCCCAGTTGAGGTAGGGCATGAGTTGCAGCTGCAGTTGGAGCACTTTGAGCAGGTGAACGCCATTGATTCTTTGCTTTCTGCACCAAGCAAAACACCAAATCTTAGTACCTTGAAACCCAAGGGCAACCATTAGCAAACCGCGATTTGTTCGCGAACACGACACACGAAGTGTGGAGTGGAAAGAGGAAAAAGTCCCACCGGGTGTGCCAGAATCTGTTCACCGCCGGAAGCCGGGAAGACTGGACGTCTTGCCTGAATCTGGGGGCAGATGCTAATTGGTGCTATCCGTCCACCTCTCCGAAAATGCCAAGTTGATTTATGGCACCATGTATCGAAGGTTTAAACGGATGCGGCCAATGTAGCAGACTTCGTCAGATTACCCCTCGTTTGAGGGGTTTTTTGATTGTGGGGACGCTCTTCCCTGTAGGCGCAAGCCCCTGCAGTTAATTACGCTACCGTATCGTGGTAACAACTTTCTCCTTCTCCATATGGTCACTTCGTGTCGTGGGTGTTTGTTTTGTGTTTGGTTGCCCGTGGATTGTATACGGAGACTAATTTGTGTTGTCGCCCGTAGGACGTGGATTAGTCCAAATCCGTATCTTTCTTAGATTTGGGTTTGGGGGGGTTGTGTTTAAGGATACGTTAGCCTTATTTGCGGCTAAGATCAACTTAAACGTTTGTTAAGGACACGTTAGTCTAATTTTAGACTAAGATCAACTTAACTGGATTGTTTAGATCCGACAAGAGAGCAACTGGGCTCTATTGTTTAATTTAATGACATCGCGGTCGATAATTAGTTTAAGGACATTACGGTCTAATGTTAGTTTTAAGACATCACGGTCAAGGTTAAGGACATCATAGTCCGTGAGTTTAAGGACCTCACAATCCGGTGTTAGTTTTAAGACATCACGGTCAAGGTTAAGGACATCATAGTCCGTGAGTTTAAGGACCTCACAGTCCGGTGTTAGTTTTAAGACATCACGGTCGAGGTTAAGGACATCATAGTCCGTGAGTTTAAGGACCTCACAGTCCGTAGTAATGTGTGGTTGTCGGGACCCGTCACCTCTCTGACGACGTTGAAGGATTACAATGACAGATATCAGAGGAGTAAAGAGATGTACCCTCGAACCGGGTGTAAATTGATTGGAAGAGCAGTTGGGCTCAGTTCAATTTAAATTGAGAACTTATGGCCAGAATTAGGCTAAGTTCAGTTAAAATTGTTTAACATTTTCATTTATGTTCTGCCTATTAGGCCTTTATTTGGGCTCTGCCCTTTTAATAATGCAAAGCATTGGGCTCTGACATTTTGTCTGGAATTAAATGCATAGCATTTATCAGAACAAAGTATGTTTTGACAGCGCGCCACATGGCGCATCAGACGCCTTGCGCCAATTAGAGAGCGCATTGCGCTAGCGCACTGACACGTGTCGCTTAGCACTGAGCGCTGGTTTGTTAGCGCATTGCGCTTTATAAGTGCGCTGCGCAAGTTTATGGCTGCGCCAGTGAGTGACACGTGGCGCGCTTTGGCGCTGTGCGCCAGTCCAAGAGCGCAGTGCGCTATTTTTAGAATCGCAAAGTGCAAACTGTTCTGTGGTTGACACGTGGCGCGTTTTGGCGCTGTGCGCCAGTCCAATAAGCGCAAAGACGCAATTCAAGAGTGCAAAGCATTGTCCAATAGCGCAGAGCGCATTTTGATCAAATTAAGATCAAAGAACAAGTTTTTTTGTTCTTCAAAAGAGGCCTTGCCTCAAGATCCAAGAACCAAGGTTCTTAGTCTCATCAAAAGGCTCTGCCTTTATAGATCAAAAGATCTGTTAATGAAGTAAAGTAATTCTTTAAATCTTTTTATAATTAGATCTTTTTTTTATCTTTTTATTTTTTTATTGAAGTCCTTGATCTTGTTCCTAGATCTCCGATCTTTTTAGAAGAGGATTCTTCTTTTTTAATGAGATGTTTTCATATCTGTTTTTCAAGAATTAATTGCTTTTTTACCTTTAAAGATGAAGAAAATGATCTTCTTTCTTCAAAGGCTTGCCTTTTTTTCTTTTTGAGTTCTTCTCAAAGCTTGCAGAGGGTTTTTTCTATATGAGACTTGAAGTCTTGAGGCCTTTATATAGGGCCAATTGATTTGTTAAATTAGTTGAAGAGATCTTTCTCTGATTGATTTGGGAGTATTTCCCACCGTTAGATCTTTGATCCTAAGGTTTCTGTTTTACAGAAGATAATTTTCTTATTTTAATAAGATTGGAAAGATTCTTCTAGAACAGAATTTTAATTCTGATTAATAATTTATTATTATTATTAGATCTTTTGATCTAACGGTGGGGAATTCTTTAAATTCCAGCGCTGGCGCAATTGGCGCGAGCGCACTTGCGTTTGACACATGGCGCGCAGCGCAGAGCTCAGCGCAACTACGCTAGTGCGCCTGTGTTTGACACGTGGCGCGTAGCGCAGAGCGCAAGGGATTTGAAGCGTTGCTTCAATTTTTAAAATTTGAATTTTGAAACAGAGCTTTGCTCTGATTGGGGTGCGCTGCCTAGGGCACATCGCTCCTGGCGCTGGCGTATTTGTTTTTGATACGTGGCGCGCAGCGCGCAGCGCAAGAGATCTGAAGCATTGCTTCAATTTTTGAATTTTGAAATTCAAAACAGAGCTTTGCTCTGATTGGGGGAAACAGTCTCCATCTATCTACCAAATCCATAATCAAGTTGTTGGATATATGTATGCCCTAGAAGCCATTATATGATAGTGTATGTACTGGTATGTGTGTGTGTGTGTGTGTCTCTATATATATACAGGGGACATTCTTGCTCGACATGATAGTATGCTATCTGGTTGCATCTTTTATCTTGACATGTTCACTTGATCATACTTTCATTCGTTTGGTACATGTTGATATAGCCCTTAGGATGATGCAGGACTACTGAGATTATGATGCGGATCATACTAGTGGGACATGTGTAGTCTATGAGCATATCCTTGAAATGTTCCTAGTCGTGGGTGTATCGAGACGGGGCATCGATATCACCAGAGTAGACTAGAGTATATGTTACTTGACCTATATGATGGAAGATGGATGATCCCATATCCATTGGTGTGGTGACACCGAAGATCGTATACGGGTGCTCAGTAGAGACTGGGTACACTGAACGGACTCGCCGAGAACTCCTATGTGGTATTATATCTATCGTCGGATAGTAGTTCTCAGGTGACACTGGTACATGTTAGTATATAGACCCGAGATCGTCATAGAGTCTTGTGTGTCTCCCACTGTACTTTGATCTCCACCCTACCACGGCTCTACTGAGTCGTGCAAACAGGTGGATTTTGGGTACAATCCCGAGGCACATGGAGGCAATGAGCGATAGGAGGGGTTTCGTCTCTCCCGGTATTAAGGGTTGATGTTGCACCATGTACGATTGGTTATAACAGGAAGTCTCTGACCAGGGCTGCTGAGATTTACTGATAAGTGTTATCAGTAGTTTCTCGATCTGTTATGAGCCATATACTGACATGACTTATCTGAGTTATTGGGGTTGACGATGCCATCCCTAGACCTGATATGCGGCATATTTGACGAAGAGACCGGACTGTACAGTAAGTGTTGCCAGTTGGCTCGACAGGAGTTTTAGCATGTTTGCTTGTGTTTCTTCTGATCGCTCAATACCTAGGAGCCGTTACGTACTGCTGGTGCCGCTGACGGTTTGTGGGCATGTGATGTGATCGCTGCCTTCTGCTAGCGTATTGACGAGTCTTAGAGTCCTACAAAGAAGTCTCCTAGCTCATGCGAAATGATTTGGGGTGCATATGTGATATGCGCGGGAGCTCGATTAAATGCGTGTATTGGATACCGTATTTTATTCGGGCGTTTACTATTGGACGGGCCGTATGTTATATGATCGGGTTATTAAATCACGTGTTGATTTAATATTAAGTCCATTAGCTCATTTATTAAAACCTATTTCTTATGATGCATGCATGAGTGTATGTATATGTTGATATGGATGCACACATGCAAGCATACATGTGTCATGGTTGATGGTACATTGGTGGTGGCAATGCAAGACTCACATGGTAACAATTTTTAGATATTTTGTTTATTTGAGAAAAGCAAAATGGGATTAAAATCATGGTTGAATATTCAATTCTTTTGAGTTGACAAAGTCAATGGTTTCTTTTGCCCATGGTTTCGGCCCATGGTTTTGCTTAAACTCAAGTTACAAAATATCTAGATATTTTGTAACCATGGTTTGGCATGACAACTCTCTCTTACTCTCTTGAGTTTAGGAATGGTTATCATTATTCTCTCTTGAGTTTAGCTTGTGCCATCTCCTTCTTTCTCTCTCCTCAAAGCTCACTAGGGTTTCAAAAGAAAGAGAAAGGATTAAAAAGAAAAGTTTTTTAATTGAGATCAAAACCCAAATCACCATTCCACTTTAGGTTAGCCCACTAGATTAGAGTGTTTGCTTCTTCTTCTTCCTTGATTAAGAGTATCTTGGAGCTTGGTGCAAAGAGACTTCGTGGTGGATCATCGTGGACTTGGAAGGACACAAGCCAACCGGTTCAAACCTCAATCGATCCAAGGAGTCTAAGAGGAGGTCTACAAAGGTTGTATTCTCTCCCACTTAGTGTTAGACACTTGTAGTATATGATACTAGCATGTTGTTATTCTATCTTTTTAGTTCGATTCATGGATGGAATTGTTTAGCACCCTCTAAAAATTTTGTTATAGCATGTGTGATGCTACCCTTAACCTACAGTGGTGCTATAGAATCCCTACACAAGTCTCTATCCAGATGTATATACTCTAATCTAGATAGAAAATGAAAGCATGTCCGTTGCAGCTCAGCCTGCACACAGGCATCTCCGGCTGGGATCCTGCTTCTCCAGACCGAGTGGTTAACGCATTTAATCACCTGATCACTCCGCCAATTACAAAAAGAGTCCTTGTATCATTAATATATAAATAACATATGTAATTAGAGAAAATAAAATTATAAAGTTTTACCTGTACTAATGCGGCGTTGGTTGACCTGTGGTCAGCCTGCAAATACAGAACAGTCCTATCTATAGGTCCAGGCTCCATGAGTGTATCTGTATAATCGAACTTATATTATCTTTAAAAAAATGAGCATGTATAATAAAGAACATATGCGTGCGTGTATTTATGTATATGTATGTTTTTTTTTTGTGTTTGTATGTATGTGTATGTGTGTGTTTATGCATGTGTGTGTATTTTCAAACTACAGGCGGTGATTACCAATGGCGATGTAGGGCTGCATGATTTTTGCATCGTGCCTTGTTATGACCATACCATTTATTTTGCCTACGCCCTTCTCGTGAATCATCCATAACACCTTTGATATGCGTAGAACGTGATCGTCCTGCTTGTCTCCTACCGATAAGTGGTAATATCATTGGACCGTTGTACGCTTCCCAATATCGGCTATCTAGTACAAGATGGAACAACGGGGCATAAGCAGCTTTGTATTTGGAGATAGAATACAACTTCAAAGCAAGATCATGATGTGCAATGTTCCCCCCACCCTCACCTCGTGTGCATGCTGAAATTACATGTGAACAAGGCAAGTTTTGCAACTTAGGATATTGCACGTACAACTGCAGTTCCTACCATTGATGATTACACCATAATTTTCCCCATCTTTATCAGTCACTTGCCATTCGGGACTGGCTGAACCTCACGATCCAAGCATGCCTACCACTAGTAGCCCCTTTTGTTATTAATTGTTCGAATTTAGGACATAATTTTTTCGTCCACTCTTGTCCTTCCTGATGTCGTGAAAAAATATTTGTTCACCCTATAAAAAGCCTGTCATACTAAGGCCTGAATAGGCAAAAATCGAGATTCCCTTAAGACCCCGTTAAAGATTTCTGAAGTATTCATAGTTATCATGAAAAATCGCCTACCACCATTGTAACACCCTAGCACGATCGTATGTTATTTAGTGATATTAAATAGTACATTGGGGTTCTTTTAATTATTATTGTTTAGGTTCTGATTGGTGTTTGGATAGTATACGTGATTATCATACCCGACCCGTTTGCGTGAAATCTGTTATGAGTTGATATTTAGATAGAGTATTTTTGTGACATCCTAACACGATCGTACGTTATTTAATTATATTAAGTAAATATATTGGGCAAGATAATTTGTCGGTGTCATTAGGTATATCTGTTAAGGGGTTAAGATTTAGATAGAATACTTTTTATTGATATTTATATTTTGGTCATAAATCTATTTACATCTTAAATAATATCTATACAATATTTAAGCTAGAATATTTTGTAGCCATTACATTATGGTTTGATAGGCTGTTAGGATAAGATGTACATATACTAGTTTGTTCGATAATACACAAAATATATTTTGAGATTTTGTAGCAGATTGACAAGAGTTTTACATTATCAGTTAATATTATTTAACTAATCATTTATAGAACTCTCTCTACACACACACACACACACACACACACATACATACATACATACAATGCTTTTATAAAATAAAAATAAAAGGAAAAAAACAAAAAAAAAACATACTTTCTTCTCCTTCTCCCGCGTGGGTTCCTCCCTCTACCGTGCTTATGTTCGTGGCCGAGACCTCCATCAGCCCTCGTCTCCACCCTCGTCGAGAACCCCCTCTTCACCAATATCACCAGTTCCCGCCATCTTCTTCTTCCTCCATCACCTTTGATCGCTGCCCCAAACCCAGACCAAGCACCCCAAGCCGAACCCTCTTCCTCCATTGAAACCGTGCCCTCCTCTTCACTCCACCACCATCAACTTCTTTACCTCGTCACCATCAATGACCACATCACCTTCACCTTATCCTCTTTCTCATCATCTCCAAGTAACCAAGCCATCTCCTTCATCTTTTACACCGAAACCCATCACCCACCATGGCCGAGCTCTAGTTTCCCATGGCCGCCACCATGGCCGAGCTCCACCCACTCCTCTTACCCTCTCGTTCACTTCATCTTCCTTAGCCAAGAACCCATCTCGAGCCTTTCTCTCTTCCCTCAAAACCCAAGAAACTCGAACCCATCATCCCAAGACCGATACCACCACCTGCAGGGTTACCTAAGACGGCATCAAGGTTTCGGGAGGCATCGTCCATACCAAATTAAAAAATTTGCCGTTTTAGCTAACCCTAACTTAGAATCGTTAACTAGAAATCGACGGAAAATCAAATGCAAACACTTTGCAATAAGAAGTGAGCAAGGAATACAATCTTTGTAGACCGGTCCTTCACTTTAATAGCTCCGTGTAGTAGTCCCTTCGCTGCGATCGTGAACTCCGGACTCTAGAGAGGCTCCCATGAAGAAACGAACATACTTGCTTTGATGTCTTCGAGGCCGAAGATGATCTACGTCGAGGAGACACTAACCCAAGCTATTTCTTCACAAGGTCAAGAACTTTGTGAAGAGAACACCCTATACTAAATGGAAACTAGTAGAGGATGATGAAGTAGGAAGTGTGCTCACTTTAGATTCATTTTCTCACACTTTTTCTCACAACTCCATTGAAGCTTGAAAGCTTTTTAGGAAGAAGAAGAAGAAGAAGATAACTCATCAAATGAATTATTAGTAAGGTTAATAATGCAACCAAGGGTTAAGCATGTCATGCTTAACCCTTGTAGAGAGTTAACCATGTGCTATGCTTAAAGGTTAGGTCAAAAATATCTTAAGCAAGACAAAGAAAATGGACAAAGTCAAAGATGCTTACAAGCTTCTACAAGCTTTCAACAAATATCAACCATGATTATTATCCATAATATTTGAATTACTTAATGATAATTGCCAAGAATCAATAAGAGTGATCGCTATCACTAAAGGTGTCACGGTCGAGTAAATATGTGAATTATGCCATTAATCAAGTCATGTACAATACATCACAACGTGCATTATAAGTTCAGAAAAATCATATTAAATCGTACGATCGTAACTAGGAAAAATGATATAAAAGGGGTAGAAATTAAACTTAAATAGCAATAAAAAAAAATTGGTTTTAGGTCAATCGGTTTCAGGTTTGTGAGTTACGGTCATTCCATTTTAAGTGTTCACTGCTGGAAATCCAATTCCTGAACTGAAAGTGTGTTTCGTAATACGTTTTACTCCCTGTTGAGATCATAATTAGCCGACACTACAGTTAGATAATATTTATATTTGTCAGTTATGTTTCCAACGCATCAGACTGATCGATAATATCCGCTGTATGCAGGAAGATATACACTGTTTAAGGTTAAGGTATACAATCTATTCTGCAGAAAACTGCAGTAGATACTGACGGTTTAAAATACATTTAAAATAGCTACATTGATCAAATTGAACGAAACTACCATCTATAGTTATCTAACAGGATTATCTTCGTAACGATATAGGATTCCGCATATTTTCATTTCCATACAAAGATATACATGCAATTAAATTCAGGTGTCAACATGAAATACTACTCTGGACTGCTATTCAGAGCAGTATTTCCGTTTAGTTTTTGTTATTGTATTATAGCATAATTAAAATATAAAACACAGAAGGTTCTAGGTTATCGAGTCGGTTTCGATACGAGCCCTAGAACACAAAATTCCGGTATGTATCTAATTTACTATAATTTTCATAAGCAACGTATGCGAGAAATTTCAGTTTTGATGAAACTAAATGGGGTAATCATTTCATGGTGTTAAAGCCCGTATTTTTAACCCAACTTATTACGTGTTATTCATTATCACTACAGGAATCTATTATTAATAAATTCTGCCGTTTTAACAGGGTTTTGGTTTAAGATTTCGTATTGAACACTCGACATGCGTATACGAGTGTCGGTCGAAACAATCAATTCATGTAAAATTCTAGGCATCCATACGATTAATAGACCTGAGATGGGTTCGATTCAATACAACCAGTTATGATGGCTCAATATATAAGTGTTCGATTTATAACTTAACGTTATATAGATATATAAATGTATATACCCACATATATATACGCATATCGATTTATAATTATCTAATATTAGCATTAACCTATAAAATTATAATAGCATAAGTAGCAAGAGATGCGATTTCTTCTGCCTGAAAACGACGGCGGCACAGCAGCGATGAAGATGGATGACACGGGCACGACACGACCACGGCAAGACCACGGCACAGCGACACAAACTTGGGCTCGTTTGCTTGCTGGGAGCTCGGCTATGGCTCAATGGCGACACGGCGGCTACGGGGTTCTAGGCTCGCTGTTGGCTGAAGCGGTGTAGGGAGTTCGACAACGTGGTCGGCACTGAGGGCTCGGTCGGAGGCGGTGCAGTGGCGGCTTGGGGCAGTGAGCTGGAGTTCGGAGGCGAGGAGATGGGTTGAGAGAAGAAGTGAGAAGGTGACATTGTGGGGGTCAAGAGCTCGTCTGCGGCGAGGTTGAAGGCTCGGTGGTGGCTGTTGGGTGCCGGTAGAGTGGTGGTGGAGGGAGTGGTGGTGGGTTCGGTTCTGCAGAGGGGAGGAAGTAGGGAAAGCTTGAGAAGGATGGTGATGGTGTCGGGAATTGGGGCACGATAAAGGAGGGTTCGTTGGCGTTGAGTAGCAGCTGTTGAGTTGTGAGTTTGGTCAAGAGAGAAATAGAGAGTGCAGTAGAGAGGGGGGAGAGACGTTGAGGATAAAGGGGGAGGTAGGAGAAAGGATCTCGAGGCGTTGGCGACGAGGGCTACGTCGGCATGGAGCGGGTCTCGAGAAGACATAGGTCGGGATTTGAAAAGAAAGGGGAAGGAAGAAAGAAAAAAAGAAAGTAAGAAAGAAGAGAGAGAGACGGGTCGGGTTGGGTCGGGTTTGGGTTGGGGGTTTGTGGGCTTAGGTCGGGGCTTGGGTTTGGGGTTTTTAATTATGGTTTAAAATTGGAATTTAAAACTTAGGGTTTTAAAGAAATGGGTTTTAGGTTTAAATTAATAAGAAAAATAAAATAAAATAAGGAAAAATTAGAAAATATTTATTAAAAATTACGAAAATTTTTACAAAGAGCTGGGGATATACATCATACCCCCTTACAAAAATTTTGGGCCTCGAAATTTGAGAACGAAAACAAAAGAAACAAACAAACGAACAACTACTCAAAAAATACAGGAAGCGTGAACGAATATCCTCCTCGCGTTTCCAGGTAGACTCTCATAGTGAACGACCACCCCAAAATATTCGGACTAGCGGTATGACCTTGTTTTTCAGCACCTCTCTACGATTGATAATAGTAGTAGACCGCTCCACATAAGATAAGTCGGTACCCAAAGTCAACTCCGAATGATCGAGAACATGACAGTTGTCTCGAACGTAGCGCCGTAACCGTGGCACATGAAATGTGTTGTGCACACCAGCTAACGATGAAGGCAAGACAAGTCGATAAGCCACATCTCCTACTCGCTCTAGCACATCGAAAGATCCAATGAATCGGGGACTAAGCTTCCTACGACTATCAAATCTGATCACTTTCCGAGTAGGTGATATATTCAAAAATACGTGATCACCGGCTTTAAACTCTAACGATCTTCTGTTTTCATCTGCCCAACTCTTCTGTCGGTCCAGAGCAGTCTTAATGCGCTGTCTGATCATCTGGACCTTGTCCACCATTTGAACCATAAGTTCGGGGCTCAGTAATCTCCGTTCACCAATATCGTCCCAACAAATAGGGGATCGATATTTCCGTCTGTAAAGAGCTTCGAACGGAGTCATCCAGATGCTAGCCTGCAAGATGTTGTTATAAGAAAACTCTGCCATATAAAGGGGATCCTCCCAAGAACCCTAAAAGTCTATCATACATGCCCTCAACATGTACTCGAGCATTTGAATAGTACCCTCAGACTATCCATCCATATTTGGATGGTAAGCCGTGCTGAACTTGAAACGTGTATCCAAACTGTCCTGTAAGCTCCTCCAGAAGTGGGGAACAAATCCGGTGTCTCTATCTGAAACTATGCTGACCGGAACTCCGTAAAGTCGCACTATCTCCAACATGTACTTCTCTGCAAGTGACTCTGTCGACTGTCACACTCGGAAAGGTATAAAGTGTGCTGCTTTCATGAGACGGTCGACGATAACCCAAACGGCTGTGTTGCCTCTTGGACTACATGGTAGGGTTGTCACGAAATCTATTGTGATGTGCTCCCATTTCCACTCGGATATCGGAAGCGTTTGCAACAATCCAGCTGTCCTCTGATATTCTGCTTTTACCAGTTGGCATACTAAGCACTTGGACACAAACCATGTAATCTCTTGCTTCAACCCGTTCCACCAATAGTGTAACACCCTAGTTCATTTATACCAGTTCTATTTTGGGTATTTCTTTATTTATGGTTATCCTTGATTTATTATTGTTTTGGGTGTAATAGTATAATCGGTGTTCGTATTTGCATCCGACCCGACCCGCGTACTGGAAATCCGTCTTAATTCATGTTTATAATTTATCCCGGCTAGTTATGAGAATCCGTGCACTTTCTTGTTCTATATCATGTTTACTCGTATCATATATCGGGCATCTACATTGTTTTAATAATACAAATATAATCAAATAATATATTTTAAAAATACCTAGCATGACCTGTATCATACCCCTGACCCTGTGGTTCCATCAGTACATCGTGTTCTCGTTCCGTTTATTGAAACGGACTTGTCTGGATCGCTACGTGCATTTTACGTGCATCCGTTCTTGGGGGTATGCATTTTTATCAACCGGATATCGCATTATGGTTTTAAGTTATCCGTATATTCTTAATATTTTAAAACTAGATTTTTAGACACAACCCGGGTATTCTTCGGAATGCTATTGTTTTAGCCAAAAAACCCAAGTTTATATATTATTATATTTCTAAAACTAATTTTACTGTGCACACGTTTCTTTTATATATATATATATATATATATATATATATATATATATATATATATTAATTAATTAATTAAACCCACCTCCCTACCGTCTCTTTCTCCACTCACACACACACACACACACACACACACACACACACACACATATATATATTATATTATATATTATTATTAATATATATATATATATATATATATTATATTATTATTAATAGCTTCACCCACTCCTCACGTCTCCTTCTCACCATTCTCTTCCTCTCTCTTTCCTATATATATATTTTCTATTTTCTAATCTTAACAACCTACCGGTTCACCAACCCACCTCTAATCTCTCCGTCAATCACTCTCCCTTTTCTTCTACAAAATCCTATAATATTTATCCTAACAATCCAAAACCAATCACAGATCTTACGCCTTCTCTCTCTGTCAATCTTCCCTATATATTAACTCACACCCACACGTTCCTCTCTCTCCCCACTTTAAATATATTTTTTTTTAAAAGTCAACACTTTTACGCGTTTCTCTCTCTCTCTTCCTCTCCCCTATATTTTATTTATATATATTAATTTATAACCTATATATTCTTTCCCTACGTCTCTCCCTCCCTCATCTTCTCAGAATGTTTACCGCCGACGCCCTCGTCGGCCTCCTCTCCCCGCTTACCTCTCCTTCGCCATCGACACCCTCGCCGCCGACCAGCCTCGTTGGCATCCCCTTGCCACCTCCTCTCCACTTCCCTTCATCACCACCACCACCTGCGACTCTCCCCTGCACACCCGACAAGAACCCAAGAAACCCCACTGCCTCGCCGTGAAACCTCGCCGGAAAACCCACGACTCGTCGTCAACGTCCACCTTGCATCGCCTCTGTCCCTAAGCACCACACCAGAGAACCCAGGAGCAGCCCTTCCTCTCTTTCTTCTACTTCTTCTTCTCTTTTCTTGTTTCCTGGCTTTCCGGTCATCGCCGGAGCCGTGCTGTTGCCGTCGATCCGACCGACCCAGTGGACGTCCCCAGCCAGCGTGGTCACCTTCTTGCTTGCCTGGTCTTGTCCCGTGTGCGTATGTGTTTATTGCGACATTTACCCAACGTAGGACGCAGCATACGCATTCCATCGTGAGATCCGATCAGGCAAGTTTACCTTGTTACATGCTATGCTAATATATCTATGTTCATATGAATAAAATATTACATGTTTATTGTATCGTGCATCCCTATCACAGTTTTACCGTTTTCCGATAGCCGTTCGTATCCGTATCATATATTATATATCTAGTTACATACCATGTCATATTATTACATGTTACTGTTACACTAGTACCCCAGGCTTGATAATGTGTATCATACGTAGTCATGGAGTTATAGATGTGATCCCTGATAGACATTATGCATTCGTGTTTTACCGTGCTTCGATACCTGCTACAGTTTTACTTTGGGCATCCGTGCAATACATATGCACTGCCTGACATGACCTGATACACCACTGCTTGACTTGATACCTGATATTGTTTCTAATGCCGACAATCCTGACTAGTTGTCCTGACGGACATATCCTGTTGTCTATTCAGATAAAACCTGTACCTGCTTGATTCTGTGTTGGCATTAGCTCCAGATTTATCCATACCTGACTTGAACACATAACCTTAGGGTAAGGGGAAATCAGTGATGAAACCTAACTTGTAACTCAACAGTTCGACGCTTATACTGATCAGTTTTACGGGCTAGGCCAGCCCCGGGATGATGATGCTGACATCATTCATCTGTATATGTTCCTGTTTAATGCCTAGCGGCATGTCTCGATTTCAGCCCGAGAAACTGGACCGTAGTCCCGGGCACGCACGGGATACTATTGAGTTACATCGACTATTCCATTAAATTGATTTCACAAACTATAGAATAGATAACCCGGTAGTTTAGTTCAGATTACTCACTGCACGTCACATATACTTATACTCTTCACTGTTCCATATCTCTATTACTTGTTATACCCATATTACTGTTCATACTCATGCCTACATATCTTGTTACCTCCTGGTTATATTCTATTATTTGATATTATGACGCACTGACGTCTGGGTTTTACATGGCCCAGATCCTTTATCTCTTTCGCAGGCTGATCGGGAGTATTTCAGCTGCCAGGACGAGCAGTGAGGATCTTGTTAGTGTTTAGTTTAGTTTAGTTTTCTTTCCGTATTTTCATTTCCTGATGTGAGCACGTATTTGGGACGTATTTCCATATGTTATTGTTTATTGGATCTATTGCTTCCGCATATTATGTCTTGACTCGTTTATTCTGGCATATGGATATGTACTTGATAGTTTATTTTATTTTACTATTCTTGATATCTTATAGACAGCCGTAATGTGACTGTGGAAGGATGTTTCCTAACCACAGGCAGTATGGTTGGCTCTTTCACGTGTCGATCTGAGCGCACTCTGGAAAGCGGGACGTGACAGGGTTTGTTTGGTATCAGAGACATAGGATTTAGGTTAATCGGGTTTGATTCTTTTTTAGTTGGGTATTGGACCCAATACACGAATCGGAAAATCCGTGATTAGGAATATGTCCTGCCACTTGGTTATCGTGATTCTTGAATCATATCTTTCTCTTGACCCCTGTCCTGACGATATGCAAACCACTTTGCATCTCGATTTGAAACTTTTGGTTCTCTATTGTTTCTCTCTAGGATTTGGGCAACTTGAACAGAGTTATGTAATTGTAATTATGAACTGCATTATGATTACAATGCGGTACTCTATTTAAGTAACTTGGAGTCCTAGTCTTGATTCATATCCTTGATTTATGGTCGTTATATTACCTTGCTTCTCTCGGTTTCATTGCTTACCAGTTCATGTTTTATCGCAAACTTGAATCCTGTTTACCGTGCTTATTTTTTTCAGTGTTTGGCTTCTGGTGAACTCATTTCGGGTATCCTACTTGTTCATGTTTTTCCTACACTAGCATTATTCAATTCTGGTGCATCCTATTGTTGTATGTCGTCCAAGTTTATTGCTGCATGCTCGATTTCTTGCACGACCCTGTCTAGTTGTTGGGACATACACACTGGGAATGGGAAGATCATATCTAGTAGTGAGTGCAGCGATTGTTCTATTGTTATTTGTGGACGGGAGTTAGCGGAAGATCATATCTAGTAGTGAGTGCAGCGATTGTTCTATTGTTATTTGTGGACGGGAGTTAGCTCCAGATTTCTTGGTGATTGATACCGGCAGTTATGATATTGTCTTGGGAATGAACTTTCTTGGCACTTTCCACGCTCACATTGATTGTAGGGCAAAGAAAGTGATTTTCCATATTCCCGGACATCCAGAGTTTGTTTTTGCTGGAGGTAGCAGTTATGTCGGGCCAGTCGAGTTTAGGGCTAGGCCGACAAACAGTGTTCTTTCGTCGATGGAAGTTGATAAGGAGGAAGCGCCAGTTGTAGTTTGAGAGTTCATGGACGTATTCGAGAACATCTCGGGTTTATCGCCAAAACGAGATGTGGAGTTCGCGATTGATCTTGTTCCTGGTGCAGCATCAATTTCAAAGGTGTACTATCCAATGGCACCAGTAGAGTTGGAAGAAATCAAGAAGCAGTTTACCGAATTACTAGAGAAGGGTTGGATTCGCAGCAGCAATTCACCTTGGGGAGCTCCAGTCCTTCTAGTAAAGAAGAAACATGGCACAAGGAGGATGTGCATCGATTATCGAGAATTAAACCAGGTGACTATTAAGAAAAAGTACCCGATCCCTCGCATTGGCGAATTTTTCGAGCAACTTAGTGGCGCGAGGGTATTCTCGAAGCTGGATTTGCGATCCGGATATCATTAGGTCCGAGTTAAATCAGAAGATATTTACAAGACTGCGTTCTGAACTTGGTATGGACATTACGAGTATTTAGTGATGCCATTCGGAGTCACGAATGCACCGGCGATATTTATGGACTTGATGAACTGAATCTTTTCACCGTTCTTTGACCAGTTTATAGTGGTGTTCATCGATAATATTCTGGTCTATTTGAGGAGCCTTGAAGAGCGTGCTGAACATTTGAAGATCGCACTGCAGACATTGAGGCAAGAAAGATTATATGCAAAGATGAGCAAGTGCGAGTTTTGGCTTGAAAAAGTGAAGTTTTTGGGGCACGTCGTATCCGGAGATGGAATCGCCGTTGATCCCGAGAAGATTGCACCAGTTCATGTTTGGCCGATTCCGATGAACGTAGCAGGGATCAGAAGTTTTCTTGGACTTGCCGGATATTACAGAAGGTTCGTGGAGAATTTTGCTCGCTTAGCTGAGCCTTTGACCAAGCTTACGCGTAAGGAAGTACCGTTCGTATGGACGGATAAATGTGCGTCAGCTTTTGAGGCGTTGAAGCAGAGATTGATAACCGTTTCTATTTTGATCGTATCAGACGGTTCCGGAGGATTGGTGATTCATAGCGACGCATCTGGGAAAGGTTTGGGATGTGTTTTGATGCCGCATGGAAAGGTTATAGCTTACGCATCGAGACAGTTGAAGACCCATGAGAAGAATCACCCAACTCATGATTTGGAGCTTGCAGCAGTGATTTTCGCTTTGAAGATTTGGAGACACTACTTATTGGGCGAAAGGTTCGAAGTATTCACCGATCACAAAAGCCCGAAATATGTGTTTACGCAGAAAGAGCTTAACATGAGGCAGCGTAGATGGTTGGAGCTGATAGCTGACTATGATCTTGATCTTAAGTACCATCCGGGAAAGGTTAATGTAGTGCCGGATGCGCTTAGTCGGTTGCCGGCAATTCGGATGTTGACTGCACAGAAGGAGCTTATCGAAGATTTTCGAAAATTCGAGTTGGAGATTGTGCTACCGCATTCTTCGGGACAGTTGATGTAGATGCAAGTACAATCGTCGTTGATCGAGAATATTAAAGCAGCACAGTCACATAACCCAAGATTGCAAAGGTTTCGAGAACAGGTGGAAGCGGGACTTCGAACGGACTTGTTGATTCATGAAAATGGTTCATTGCGTTATGGTAGCCGTTTGTATGTGCCAAAAGGAGACATTTGTGAAGAAGTGATAAAGGAGGCGCGCATTTCCACATATTCTGTACATCCAGGAGGCACGAAGATGTACCATGATCTAAGACAGCATTTCTAGTGGGAAGGCATGAAAAGGGAGATTGCCCGCTTTGTAGCGAAGTGCTTGGTGTGTCAGGAAGTTAAGGTTGAATATCAAAGGGTAGCTGGTTTATTGCAACCACTTCCGATTCCTCAGTGGAAGTGGGAACATATAACCATGGATTTCGTGACAGCTCTACCACGGAGTCTCAAAGGGCAACAATGCAGTTTGGGTAATTGTTGATCGATTGACCAAGGCAGCTCATTTCATTCCATTTCGAGTTGGTTAGTCGATGGAAGCGTTAGCAGAACGGTACATGCAGGAGATTGTGAGATTGCATGGAGTACCTGTGAGTATCGTTTCCGACCGTGATACCCGATTTTTATCGCACTTCTGGAAGAGTTTACAGGAAAGTTTGGGGATGCGATTGAAATTTAGCACCGCTTATCATCCACAGACAGATGGCCAGCCAGAAAGAACGATCCAAACTCTTGAAGATATGTTGAGGGCTTACATGTTAGACTTCAAGGGTTCATGGGAGGATCATCTACACTTGGTGGAGTTTTCGTATAATAACAGCTTTCAAGCGACTATACAGATGGCTCCATTCGAAGCGTTATATGGTCGCAAGTGTCGCTCACCCGTTTGCTGGGACGATGTCGGAGAGCAAAGGTTATTGGACCGGATCTTATTGTGCAAACTATGGAGAAAGTTAATACGATCCGGAATCACATGAAGAAAGCACAAGATCGGCAGAAGAGTTGGGCCGATACATCGAGAAGACCTCTAGAGTTCGCTGTTGGTGATCTCGTATTCTTGAAGATAGCACCAACTAGAGGAGTGGTTCGTTTTGGGAGTCGAGGCAAGCCCAGCCCTCGATTCGTGGGGCCTTTCGATATCATCGAGCACGTTGGGGAAGTAGCTTACCGATTGGATTTAGCACCATCTTTGGCGAGTGTTCATGACGTGTTTCATGTATCTCAACACCATAAGTATGTTCGAGATGAAACACACGTGCTGGATCATTCGGAGCTAACAGTAAGAGAGGACTTGACCTATGAAGAATGACCGATATCGATTATTGATCGAAGAGAAAAGGTCCTCAAGAAAAAGGTTATCCCTCTCGTACTAGTTTCATGGGGGAATCGCTTGCACGAAGAATTGACTTGGGAACGAGAAGACGAGATTCGACAGAAGTTTCCACAGCTCTTCTCGTAGATTCATATTTGGTTGTCTTTTCTTGTTTTAGGAATTTCGAGGGCGAAATTCTTTTTTGTAGTTGGGTATACTGTAACACCCTAGTTCATTTATACCAGTTCTATTTTGGGTATTTCTTTATTTATGGCTATCCTTGATTTATTGCTATTTTGGGTGCGAATAGTATAATCGATGTTCATATTTGCATCCAACCCGACCCATGTACTGAAAACCCGTTTTGATTCCTGTTTATAATTTATCCCGGCTAGTTATGAGAATCCGTGCACTTTCTTGTTCTATATCATGTTTACTCGTATCATATATCGGGCATCTATATTGTTTTAATAATACAAATATAATCAAATAATATATTTTAAAAATATCTAGCATGACCTTCATCATACCCCTGACCCTGTGGTTCCATCAGTACATCGTGTTCTCGTTCCGTTTATTGAAACGGACTTGTCTGGATCGCTACGTGCATTTTACGTGCATCCGTTCTTGGGGGTATGCATTTTTATCACCGGATATCGCATTATGGTTTTAACTTATCCGTATATTCTTTATATTTTAAAACTAGATTTTTAGACACAAGCCGGGCATTCTTCGGAATACTTTTGTTTTAGCCTAAAACCCCAAATTTATATATTATTATATTTCTAAAACTAATTTTACTGTGCACACACGTTTCTTTTATATATATATATATTAATTAATTAATTAATTAAACCCACCTCCCTATCGTCTCTTTCTCCACTCTCTCCCTCCCCCTCTCTCTCTCTCTCTCACACACACATATATATATTATATTATATTATATATTATTATTATAATATATATATTATAATATTATTAATAGCTTCACCCACTCCTCACGTCTCCTTCTCACCATTCTCTTCCTCTCTCTTTCCTTTATATATATTTTCTATTTCCTAATCTTAACAACCCACCGGCTCACCAACCCATCTTTAATCTCTCCGTCAATCACTCTCCCTTTCCCTCTACAAAATCCTATAATATTTATCCTAACAATCCTAAACCAATCACAGATCTTACACTTTCTCTCTCTGTCAATCTTCCCTATATATTAACTCACACCCACACGTTCCTCTATCTCCCCACTTTAAATATATCGTTTTTTTAAAAGTTGACACTTTCACGCGTTTCTCTCTCTCTCTTCCTCTCTCCTATATTTTATTTATATATATTAATTTATAACCTATATATTCTTTCCCCACGTCTCTCCCTCCCTCATCTTCTCAGAATTTTTACCGCCGACGCCCTCGTCGGCCTCCTCTCCCCGCTTACTTCTCCCTCGTCATCGACACCCTCACCGCCGACCAGCCTCGTCGGCATCCCCTTGCCACCTCCTCTCCACTTCCCTTCATAACCACCACCATCTGCGACTCTCCCCTGCACACCCGACGAGAACCCAAGAAACCCCACTGCCTCGCCGTGAAACCTCGCCGGAAAACCCACGACTCGTCATCAACGTCCACCTTGCATCGCCTCTGTCCCTAAGCACCACACCAGAGAACCCCAGGAGCAGCCCTTCCTCTCTTTCTTCTACTTCTTCTTCTCTTTTCTTGTTTCCTGGCTTTCCGGTCATCGCCGGAGCCGTATTGTTGCCGACGATCCGACCGACCCAGTGGACGTCCCCAGCCGTGTTATCACCTTCTTGCTTTGCCTGGTCCTGTCCCGTGTGCGCGTGTGTTTATTGCGACGTTTACCCAACGTCGGACGCAGCATAAGCATTCCATCGTGAGATCCGATCAGGCAAGTTTACCTTGCTACATGCTATGCTAATATATCTATATTCATATGAATAAAATATTACATGTTTATTGTATCGTGCATCCCTGTCACAGTTTTACCGTTTTCCGATAGCCGTTCGTATCCGTATCATATATTATATATCTAGTTACATGCCATGTCATATTATTACATGTTACTGTTACACTAGCACCCTAGGCTTGATAATGTGCATCATACGTAGTCATGGAGTTATAGATGTGATCCCCGATAGACATTGTGCATTCGTGTTTTACCGTGCTTCGATACCTGCTACAGTTTTACTTTGGGCATCCGTGCGATACATATGAACTACCTGACATGACCTGATACACCACTGCTTGACTTGATACCTGATATTGTTTCTAATGCTGACAATCCTGACTTGTTGTCCCGACAGACATATCCTGTTGTCTATTCAGATAAAACATGTACCTGCTTGATTCTGTGTAGTCATTAGCCCCAGATTTATCCATACCCGACTTGAACACATAACCTTAGGGGTAAGGGGAAATCAATGATGAAACTTGACTTGTAACTCAACAGTTCGACGCTTATACTGATCAGTTTTACGGGCTAGGCCAGCCCCGGGATGATGATGCTGACATCATTCATCTGTATATGTTCCTGTTTAATGCCTAGCGGCATATCTCGGTTTCAGACCGAGAATCTGGACCGTAGTCCCGGGCACGCACGGGATACTATTGAGTTACATCGAAGATTCCATTAAATTGATTTCACAAACCGTAGAATAGATAACCCGGTAGTTTAGTTCAGATTACTCACTGCACGTCACATATACTTATACTCTTGACTGTTCCATATCCGTGTTAGTTGTTATACCCATATTACTGTTCATACTCATGCCTGCATATCTTGTTACCTCCTGGTTATATTCTATTATTTGATATTATGACGCACAGACGTCTGGGTTTTGCATGGCCCAGATCCTTTATCTCTTTCGCAGGCTGATCGGGAGTATTTCAGCTGCCAGGCCGAGCAATGAGGATCTTGTTAGTGTTTAGTTTAGTTTAGTTTTCTTTCCGTACTTTCATTTCCTGATGTGAGCCCATATTTGGGACGTATTTCCATATGTTACTGTTTATTGGATCTATTGCTTCCGCATCTAATGTCTTAACTCGTTTATTCTGGCATATGGAAATGTACTAGATAGTTTATTTTATTTTACTGTTCTTGATATCTTATAGACAGCCGTAATGTGACTGTGAAGGGATGTTTCCTAGCCATAGGCAGCATGATTGGCTCTGTCACGTGTCGATCTGAGCGCACTCTAGGAAGCAGGGCGTGACAAATAGTACTGCCTTAAGTCTTGGTATATCTTCGTGCCTTCCGGATGCACTGAATAAGCCGAACTGGGAGTCTCAGCTAGTACTTCTTCTTGAACATCACCCTTGGAAACACAGGGTCTGCTGCCGAATCTCAAAGAACCTTCTTAATGTATGAGTAAATATGTCTTCATTCCGGCTTCCACTTGCTCTCTGAACTTATGCAATCGAAGATTGTCAGTCTGTGTAGCCTTAATGTGATATACAAATGAAGACTGCACCTATAGTTGCCAAAGCTGCCCGATTGTACTCGGAGTAACGACTTCTTGTTCGAGCTTCTGAACGTCTTCAATAATGCTCCTCTAACTGGTCAACATCATGACCGATGGCTTGCGATTGAGAGCGTCAGGTACGTTATTTGCTTTCTCCGTATGGTACTGTAGGTCTAAATCGTAGTCCGCCATTAGTTCTAGCCATCGGCGTTGCTTCATTTTCAATTCCTTCTGAGTGAACACGTATCTCAGACTCTTGTAATTCGTGTACACTTCCATCTTTTCGCTAAATAAGTAATGTCTCTAGATTTTTAAGGCGAAAATCACTGCAGCTAACTCCAAGTCATGAATTGGGTAGTGTCACGCCCCGCTTCTCAGTAGACGGAAACGGTGACGTGGCGGGCCGCAACATATTTACTAAGAAATAAATACGTTAAGTATAATTAAGCAATATATATATAATGCATAAGAATGATAAGAGAATTAAAATGAACAGTAACTTTTATTTACATTCATCTTTACATACAACTGTTTTAAAAAGGAAAGATATAATGATATAAAGCAATGTCTAAACAGTGGCATACAAACTGAAAGTAAGTATAAGAAAAGCTAGTAGTCCTGCTGTGCGGTGAGCTGGTCCACGTCCTCCTGGTTAGGCTCGATTTTCTGAGAGTCCGGTCTTCCTAGCGAACATTCTAAAGAAAGAAAAGACAGGAACGTCGTCAGCGAACTAGCGCTCGGTAAGTCCCAAAAGAAGGAATGGAATATAACAAGTATTGTGAAATGAAACTGGTAAGGTGTACAGGTATGATTGTTATTCTAACGTAGTTGTTTGTAGCTTAGAAAAAAAACTCTCATCTTCATTATTCATCCACTCAAAAGCTCTCACTACATTTTAATGGAGAAGAAATGAAGAAGAAGAAGAAAACTACACTAAACTAAAACTAATCCTGGAAAAATAAAGCATCCATGGTTTGGCTCGGATTTAGAGTATATATAGGCAAAGAAGTGAAACTCTAAGGCAATATTCTGAGCCCTTATACAATTACAAAAACACCACCGAAAATTCGTCGCGTGACACCATGATAAGGCCACGGATCCGCCGCCAATATGGGCTAAATTTCGCTGATCCGCGGTTGAATTGTGGAATTGGCGCTTCGTATTTCTTATGGGTTCTCATGTTGCTTTCTTCTTCTATTTGGTAGGTTCAAATTTGCAAAATAGTTCCAAAATATTCTCAGATTTACAACAGTCCAAAATGGCAACTCAATTGAATTTTATGACTTGATCTCCCTCAAGCTCCGCATTACCACCTTGATCCTTGTGCTGCCTCCCTCGTGCTTTGTGCCGCCTCCCTCGTGCTTTGTGCTTGTCCCATACACGAATGACCATCGCTTGATCTTGTCTCTTGTACTGGTAAGTGGCACCTGACAGATGTGGATGACCGGAACCCGGATTTTATCTGTTTTCGGCAGTTGTTCTGAATTTGTCATAACTGTAGAGAATGTGCGTGATTTGCATTATTCTGGACCGGAAACCTGTAATTTGTAATCATGTAGCAAACACGTATTAAAAGCACCTACTTATATACAAATGTGCATAAGAATGAGCGGTATTAAATGCAATATTCTGATGTGAACAACCGCTTTTGGTTATGCTTATGATATTTCACTCTTGCACATGGTATCTTATATAGCAAGCAGTTTCATATTATTATTATGATTTCTTTGACGCACTGACGTCTGGGTTTTGCATGAACCGGATCTGTGACCTTAGCATATGATGATCATAAGTACTTGGACAGGATTGTCGAACAGTGAGGAGTATCCCACTGATCTTGTTCTTATTAATGGATTATGTATTCTTTATTTCCTTTGTCCTTTATTGCTTCTGCTACTGTTTCTTGTTATCGTTTCTTGTGGCTATTAGACATGTTTAGAGATGGATATTTATATTCTTGTTCTTGATTACTGATTGACAGCCTTAATATGATTATAGAATGTTGTTTCCTTACCGTAAGTAACATGGTTGGTTTTTTTACGTTCCCGTATTTGTGTATTTTGGGAAGTGGGGCGTGACAAGTTTTACTAATATTTATTCATAGCATATAAATATATATGAATCTCAAATAATAGATATACGATATTTAAACTGGAATATATTTTGTAGCCATACATTATGGTTGTACAAGTTTGTTATGAAGGATAATTAGTATCTAACCATTATTTGCTAGTGTGTTATTATCTTATTTAAATATTCCTATGATATTTTTATTGACGGTTATTTATTGCGTGTAAATCCATGTACATTTTAATATAGTGTAATATTTGATTTGAATATTCCGTAGCCATTAAATTATGGTTTAAGTGGGTTGTTAAGATAATACGTATGTTTAGATAACTTCTGGATATATTTTAGATTAAGTAAAGATTGATGGGGATTTTATAATATCTTTAATAATATGGGATTAGTTAAATAGGTTTTAGATAATTATAGACGTTATATATAACTTTACTTTTAAAAATTAATATAATAATAAAAAAAGAATATAACCCATCTCTTTCTCTCTCTTTATATTCCCCTCATCTCTAGCCTTAGCTCACTCTCGCCATCATTACCCTCACCCTCGTCGCCGACTCTCTCTTCCTCAAGACCTTGTCGTTGTCCTACATCATCCCTCTTCACCTCAAGTCATCCGACCACCCATCTCCTCCTTCCCTCGAAACCCATCACCGGCGCCCCACTACAAATCCGAGCACCCTCCTCACCATCAAACTCAAACCTCATAGACCCTCTTCGCCTCGTTGTTGACCGAACCCATCTCCTCACCGCGACCATCAACGACTTCATCTTCAAACCCCTACGACTTCCTCCTTCGAGCAGCCGCCTCCATAGCCGACGCTCACAACTCGCCGAACCCAAGCAGCCGCCGCAACCACCTCGATCTCCCTAACTGCGATCGAGAACCCATCATCTTCACCACCTTCCTCCAACAGCACATCAACATCACCCACCATCGCCTCGTGGCCGTCGCCACCCTCACCTCGCCTAATCACCGCAAACGAAACCCAAACCCGAGACCCAACTCCGTCGTCTCCTTCATCTCCAAACCCAACTCAAAACCCTACCCAAGTACTCAAGTCGAGACACCACACCGAGCACATAGCTTGGATCTTGAGATCATGTCTCTGTTGTTCCGTTCACGTGTTCGTTTTGCTCTTTTTGTGTTCGTGTCCATATTCGTCGAGACTAAGGCATGTTTCTAACTTGCTACATACTATAATTTATACAATATACATATATATTGTCATAATATTATTATTATACTATTATATATATATATAATTCGTATATCGTAAATAGTTTGACATTAATAAGTTTTTGCAATATATTGTTTATGCAAATATATTTAAATAATAAGTCCTAGTAATTATAACAAACTATTCTAGTATGGCCAAATCGTTAAATTGAACTAATAAGAATTGATATGGTTGTTTCATTACATCGTATTTTGCACCTAGATAATGATTACAATCATATTCATCATGATCTGTTTACACGATATTCTTACGAAATAAACACTTCATCTGATTTAGCACACTATCATTGACATGCTTGTAACCTGCCAGACTGTTACTATTTTTGTTATCATTTTAATACATGTTGCCTGTAATACTTACTGATACCAACAATCTTGACTTGTTGTCCTGATGGACGTGACCTATTGTCTTGATAGACATAACCTGTACCTGCATGTTCCTGTGTTGGTATTAGGTAGATATTATCTTCATACCTGACTTGAAAAACGAAACCTGGGGAAATGGGGAAATCAAAAGTGTAACTAAAGTGTAACTCAAAAGTATATTACATGTTTTCATGGTTCCGGGAGTTGACGGAACAAAATCTTTATTGATTTATACATCTTGCATCCATGGTCTCGAGGGGTAACGGGATATATCTTGCGTCCGTGGTCCCGGGGGATAATAGGACATATACTTTTGAGTTACATGGAAAAGTACATTAATTGATTTCAAATACATGTATGATAGATAACCTAGAAATATGGACCCATAGAATACACGTGATATGTTTGACTACCTATAGCTTACTTGTTATATCACCCATGACTGCTTTTGTTTATACTCATGATATTTCACTCTCGCACATGGCATCCTATATAGCATACTGTCCATATTATTATTATTATATTTTTGATACACTGACCTCTGGGTTTTTCATGCCCAGATCCTTTGACCTTATCATAGGAGAACCAGGAATACTTTGACAGGATTGCCGAGCAGTGAAGAGCTTTCCGTTTATTTTAGTATGGTGATATTTTTGATTTATTTTCTAGTTATGGATTTGTCGTTGTGATCCCATAAGGGACAAGTATAGGATATTATTTCTTTTGTTGGATCTTTATTTTTTTCCGCCACTTTTTCGCTATTATTTATTGTGGCAGTTTGGACATGAGATAGATAGATGTTTATTATCTGTTCTTGATATCTGATTGACAGTCGCAATGTGATTATGGAAGGATATTTCATCACTATATGTAGCATAGTTGGTTTTGTTACGTTCCATATATACGTATTTTAGGAAGTAGGACGTGAAAAGGTTTTGTTGGTATCAGAGCCTAGGTTTTAGGTTAGCTGAATTTAGTTTAATTTGTAGTTGGATATTGTATCCAATACACTGACCTGAAAACCCGGAATTAGGAATGTGTCTTGCCACATTACTGCCTTGTTATTCTTGAATCTATAGTTTATTGATTCCTTGTTTTATTGAATCGTGTTTCTGTTGCTAATCCTCTCCAAATGTTCTTGACTTCAGAATCATGGCGGGAAAAGATTTACGGTCATATCAAAGGCGTGTAGATGCCACCGCACTACTTGGGGTTATACGCGGTATGTTGGAGAACCAGAAATGTCAGATAGAGATAAACCGGCGATAGGTCTAACTTGTGGAAGTGCTCGCATGCTCGGTTGGGTTATGAGACTTTCCAAGAGGGTTTAAGAACGGCCCAATAGACTACTATTACGACAGCTGAGCGAGCGGCGATTCCTAGACCAGCTCAGCATGAGGGTACTGTGGCGGACTTCAGGAAGCTCATTCTGGCAAAGTTTACAGGATTGGTGGAGCCTTTACCGGTGGAGAAGTGGCTGGTGGATACAGAAAATCTTTTAGTTGCTGCACAAATCCCGGACGAGAAAAGGGTGGATGTGGCACCCATCCAGTTGGTGGATTATGCTCGCGAATGGTGGCTTGTTGAGGAGACCCGCTTGGCAAAGCCGATTAGCTGGGCGACTTTAACACGGAGTTTCTTGGAGAAGTTATTTCCGCAATCTACTAGAGAGGAAATGGAAGAGAATTTTATTAGTTTAAAAAAGAATGGCAGATCTATTGATACACATGCGACTGAGTGGACCCGTCTCAGTCGATTTGCGGGGCCCTTGGTTGCCAATGAGATAGATGGGGCAAGGCGGTTCATGTGCAGTCTGGATATGGAAATTCAGAGGCATATCACATCGTTGGGGTTGACCACTTTCTCTTATGTTCTCACGGAGGCTAGGCAAAAACAGAGATTATCAGTGAGAGTAAAAGGTACTCGGCAGTAAGAGGTTGTGGTGCGGAAGACCTTATATGCACCAACCAGAGCTCCTCGAGGTAAGGGCATTCCGGTCAATAGGCAGGAGAAATACCTATGAAAAGGCATTTCGTGTCAAATCAGAAAAGAGTGTGGTTTGTGATTTCTGCCATCTACCCGGTCATATGTAGAAGGATTATCGGAGGAAACATGGACTCTATTTAGTTTGTGGATCAGCCGACCATTCGATTGGTACTTGCCCTTCGAAACTACAGTTGAAGAACGATGTCCAGAAAACACCACAGAAATAGACTTATGGGCAGAAGCAGATTGCTCAGAGGCCTAATCAGGGACGGTCCTTCATCCTGACGGCCTAGGAGGCTAAATCTTCAGACGATATTGTTTCAGGTATCCTACCTGCCTATAATTTTGCCGCATTGACATTATTTGATTCTGTTGCATCACATTGTTTCATGTCGTCCAAATTTATTGGTGCACATTCAATTCCACATATGGCCCTATCTAGTGGTTGGGACATACACACTGGGAATAGGAGAATTATATCTAGTAGTGAGTGCAAGGGTTGTCCTATTGTTATTTGCGGACAAGAGTTGTTCACAGATTTCTTGGTGATTGATACAAGAAGTTATGACGTTGTCTTGGGAATAGATTTTCTTGGTATTTTCCACACTCACATAGACTATAGAGCAAAGAAGGTGATTTTCCAAATTCCCAGACATTTGGAGTTTGAATTCTTGGGAGGCAGCAAATCAGTTGGGCCAATCGAATTTAAGGTTAAACCGACAAATATCGTTTTTTCGTCGATAGAAGTGATCAAGGAGGAAGCACCAGCAATAGTTTGGAATTTCATAGATGTGTTCAAAAACATCTTGGGTTTACCGCCAAAACGAGATGTGGAGTTTGAAATTCATCTTATTCCTGGAGCACCGCCAATTTCGAAGGCTTATTATCCGATAGCACCGGTAGAATTGGAAGAGATGAAGAAACAAGTTTCTGAATTATTAGAGAAGGGTTGAATTCGCAGCAATGGTTCACCGTGGGGAGCTCCAATTTTTTTGGTCGAGAAGAAAGAGATAATGCGCATCGACTATTGAGAGTTAAATTGGATGACCATCAAGAATAAGTACCCAATTCCTCGCATAGGCAAATTATTCGATCAACTCAATACCACAAAAGTATTTTTGAAGTTGGATTTATGATCGGGTTATCACCAAGTTCGGGTGAAAATAGAACACATTTGTAAGACGACGTTTCGAACTCGGTATGGGCATTATGAGTATTTAGTCATGCAATTTGGAGTTACCAACACACCGGCGATATTTATAGACTTGATGAACCGGATCTTTTCACCATTTCTAGATCAGGTCGTAGTGGTATTCATCGATGATATTCTGTTTTACTCGAGCAGCAAAGAAGTGCATGAAGAACACTTAAGGATCACACTGCGGACGTTGAGACAAGAAAAGCCGTATGCTAAGATGAGCAAGTGTGAGTTTTGACTTGATGAAGTGAAGTTCTTGGGTCATGTTGTATCCAGAGATGGAATCGCAGTTGATCCTGAAAAGATTGCAGATGTTCACGATTGGCCAATTTCAAATAATGTAGGGGAGATCAGAAGTTTTCTTGGGCTTGCTGGATACTATCGAAGATTTGTAGAGAACTTTGCTCGAATAGCAGAACCCTTAACCAAGTTAACACGAAAGGAGGTACCTTTTGTTTGATCCGAGAAGTTTGCGCAAGCTTTTGAGGCGCTGAAGGAAAAGTTGACAACCGCTCCTATTTTAACTGTGCCAGATAATTCCGGAGAATTGGTTATTCACAGCGATGCATCTGGGAAACTCTTGGAATATGTTTTGATGCATCATGGAAAAGTTGTAGCTTATGCGTCGAGGCGGTTGAAGACTCTTCAAAAGAACTACCCAACTCGCGGCTTGGAACTAGCAGCAGTTATTTTTGCACTAAATATTTGGAGACACTACTTATTAGACGAAAAAGTCGAAATATTTACTGATCACAAGAGCCTAAAGTTTGTGTTTACATAGAAAGAGCTCAATATGAGCCAGCGTAGGTGGTTGGAGCTGATGGCCAACTATGATCTTGATCTAAAGTACCATCTGGGGAAAGTTAATGCAGTACCGGATGTTTTAAATCGGTTACCAGTAATACAGATGTTGACTTCACAGAAAGAGATTATAGCGGATTTTCAGAAATTCCAGTTGGAGCTCGTACTACCTAATTCTTCAGGACAGTTGATGCAATTGCGAGTACAGTCATCATTGATTGATGGTATTAAGGCAGTGCAATTACATGATCCTAGATTGCAGAAATTTCAAGAAGAGGTAGAGGTAGGACTTCGAACGGATTTATTGATTTATGAAGATGGTTCTTTGAGGTATGGAAGTCGTTTGTTTGTGCCTAAAGGAGAATTTTGTGAAGAAGTCATGAAGGAGGCTTATAATTTCACATATTCGGTACATCCGGGAGGCACGAAAATATATAGAGATTTGTGACATCACTTTTGGTAGGAAGGCATGAAAAGAGAGATTGCCCATTACGTATCGAGGTGCTTGGTGTGTCAAAAAGTCAAAGCTAAATATCAAAGGATCGCTGGTTTGTTGCAACCACTTCTGATTCCCCAATGGAAGTGGGAACATAACCATGGATTTCGTGACAGCATTACCATAGAGTCCAAAGGGCAATAACGCGGTATGGATGATTGTCGATCGAATGACCAAGGCAACTCATTTTATACCATTTTGAGTCGGTCGGTCAACGGAGTCTTTAGAAAAGGTACATACAGGAGATTGTGAGATTGTATGGAGTACCGGTGAGTATTGTTTCTGATCGTGACACTCGGTTCTTATCACATTTTTGGAGGAGTCTACAAAAAAGTTTAGGAACTCGCTTGAACTTTAATACGGCCTATCACTCTCAGACAGATGGACAAGCCGTGAGAACGATCCAAACTCTTGAAAATATGTTGAGAGCTTGCATGTTAGACTTCAAAGGTTAGTGGGAGGATCATTTACATTCAGTGGAGTTCTCGTATAATAACAGTTTTCAGACGACTATACAGATGGCTCCATTTGAAGTACTGTACGGTCATAAATGTCGCTCGCCAATATGTTGGGACGATATTAGAGAAAGAAGATTATTGGGACCGGAAGTGATTATGCAAACTGTGGAGAAAGTTAACTTGATTCGTGATCATATGAAGGTAGCACAAGATCGACATAAAAGTTGGGCTGATACTGGAAGAAGACCATCAGAGTTTGTTTTTGGTGATTATGTGTTCTTGAAGATATCATCGACCAGGGGAGTAATCCGGTTTGGTAGTCGGTGCAAGCTTAGTTCTCGATTCGTGGGGCCTTTCGATATCATTGAGCGTTTTGGAGAAGTGGCGTATCGATTGTCTTTACCATCGACCTTGGTAGGAGTGTGTAACGTGTTTCATGTATCTCAACTTCGTAAGTATGTTCGAGATGAGACACACGTCCTAGACCACTCGGAACTGACAGTGCAGGATTATTTGACTTATGATGAGCAACCGATGGCTATTGTGGATCGACGAGAAAAGGTTTTAAAAAATAGAGTGATTCCTTGTGATTCCTTTAGTTCTTGTTTCGTAGGGAAATTGTTCGCATGGAGAATTTACATGGGAACGTGAAGAGGAAATTCGACAACAGTTTCTACATCCGTTACTTTGAATCCGTGTTTCCTTGTTCTGGTCTTTTCCCTGTTTCCACGAATTTCGAAATGAAATTCTTTTTATGGTTGGGTATAATGTAACACCCTAGCACGATCGTACGTTATTTAATGATATTAAATGGTACATTGGGTTTCTTTTAATTATTATTATTTGGGTTGTGATTGTTGTTTGGATAGTATGTGTGATTATCATACCCGACCCGCTTGCGTGAAATCTGTTATGGGTAGATATTTAGATAGAGTATTTTATTGATATTTTTGCATAGAATATAAATCTATATGAATCTCAAATAATAGATATACGATATTTAAACTGGAATATATTTTGTAGCCATACATTATAGTTATACAAGTTGGTTATGAAAGATAATCAGTATCTAACCATTATTTGTTAGTATGCTATTATCTTATTTAAATATTCTTATGATATTTTTATTAACGGTTATCTATTGCGTGTAAATCCATTTACATTCTAATATAGTGTAATATTTGATTTGAATATTTCGTAGCCATTAAATTATGGTTTAAATGGGTTGTTAAGATAATACGTATGTGTAGATAACTTCTGGATATATCTGAGATTTATTAAAAATTGATGGGGGGTTTTAAAATATCTTTAATAATATGGGAGTAGTTAAATAGGTTTTTGATGTGTGTGTGTGTGTGTAACTTTACTTTTAAAAATTTGTCACGCCCCACTTCCCAGTAGACGGAAGCGATGACGTGGCAGGCCGCAACGTATATACTAAGAAATAAATACGTTAAGCGTAATTGGGCAATATATAAAATGAAAAAGAATGACAAGAGTATTAAAATAAAACAGCAACTTTATTTATATTCATCTTTACATACAACTGTTTTAAAAAGAAAAGATACAATGAATAAAATACTGCTTAAACAGTGACATACAAAATGAAAGTACAGGTGAACTAGTAGTCAGACTGAGCGGTGAGCTGATCAAGTCCTTCTGGCTAGGCTCGATCTCTTCAATGACCGGTCCTCCGGACGAACATTCCAAAGAAAGAAACAGAGAGGAATGTCGTCAGCGAACTAACGCTCTGTAAGTCCCAAAAGAAAAAAGAGAATATAGCAAGTAATGTGAAATGAACAGATAAGTTGTGTATGATAGATTACCAGTATATGATGGTTATTCTAACGTGGTTATTTGTAGTTTTGTAAAGAATGTATTCATGTATATGAGTGGGGTCCATCTTACCCTGTGGACTATGGTAATATGTAGTACAAGGCCCTATCATAACCCATGGGACAACGGCACGTGAATTCATGTAGGTGTCTTTTAAGTGATCTCTCGTGCCACGATATACGTTCCGTACTAATCTACCCATTTATCTCTATGTATTGTATTATATAGATTATATTTACAAGTCTTGCCGAGACCATAGATACAAAATGTTCAGGTATTCTTGTTCAGGATGTAAGCAAGTATGCAAGTAGACATGTCAAGTTATAACCATGGTTCGGTCAAGTCAAGTCAAGTATACATGTTTGATATTGATAATTAAATTCGAGTATTCAAATTCATGTTCAAGCATTCGTGTTTGAATTTGGATTCAGGTTTGAGGTTGGACTCAAACTGAGTGGGACACTTGTACTGATTTAACTCTGAAATTCTTAGGTTCGGGAGTCATCGACAACTGCTACACATGGACGGCAGGATTTATGTCTTTTTCCAAGACAATTGCCCTTTGATAACTCCGTTAAGTTGTCAAACATGAATAGGCAAGCACCCAAATTCTCCGGCTCCCTAGGGCTCAAGAGAATGGACCCTGCTTAAACCTATATTTACTAAAGTCCTTAAAATATTGTTTTTATATAACTCAAGAGAGTTTTATGAAAAGTATTTTAATATAGTTTTAAAATAAAGCTCGAGGGGTGATTTATATTATTTAGGATTTTCATGAGCATGGATTTTAATTATTGGGGTATTTTAGTGATAAGCAATTAGCTTTGGAAAGATAATGGTATTTTACTGAAAAACTTGTCCTTTTGGTATCTTGATGACATATTATTGGCATTTTTTATTCTTTCATTTTTATAAAAACATAAATTCATATTATAATGAAAATAATATGGATTTACAATTCTATTTAATTTTAATTTAAAAATTTTAGTTTTATTTAGAAAATTCGTTTTTCTTAAAAACTGTATTTATATCCTTTCGAGATCGAATACTCCGTGAGGAAGTCTGTATCTCGCTCTACTATCCTCAGGATATGCGATAATCCGCACCATCCACTAGCGGGTCCCCTAAAGAGGGTTGTAGATACGTAATTGTAAAGGAATATGAAACACTGTTTTAAAGAAACCCGATTTTAAAGTATGTGGTATTTTATTGTAAAGATTATACTTCAAAAACGAATATTCATACAAATTAGTATCGTGTTATGAAACCAAAGTTTTTGTGAGGGGTAGGTCGTTACCCCGTGAAGTTTTTGTCTAAGGTTATAGTTTTAACAAAACTAAAAGAAGCGATATCAAAGTTCATGGTATTTTAATATAAAAGTTCGATTATGATTGTTTTATATGAAATTATAGGTTAAGCTTGATTCTAAACATTAGTATTAAGATTATAAGTGAAGTGGTAAAATTGGTTTGACCAAATGATAAAAGGAAATGGGGTTATAGGATTTATAAAAGATGATATCGGTATAACTCCACTTTTACCAATTTTGATTGAAAAGAAAACTCAATGAGGAAAAGGGGTTTGGGAGGGAATTACGGTTTAGAAAGCTTAGGAAGAGGGTGAGGAAGGGAAGGGTGTCGGCATGGCATCGCGGGAGCTCCGGAATTGATTTCGATCTTCGCCGGAAGTTGCTTGCACGTTAACTCTTCTTTGCTCCACTTGTACTTAGAAACTTTTTGAGAGAATTTTTCTATAATTTTCAGAATGGTGTTGAGCCAAGGTAGGGGAGGGTATTTATAGTGGAGAATTAGGGTGTTGGAATTAAAATGGTGGATTAAAAAGTATTAAAATGTGGTTTAATTGTAAATTGAAAAGTCACTGTTTGATTGCAGGGAAATCAAAGTGCAGAGGAGTTAGGGGTAGCTGAAGGGTTTGTGTGCAGAACACGGAGCCAAATAGGCTCATCCTAGCCATCGACGCCGGCCATATTGGCTATTCCTCCGGTCGATCTTTAGGCATTTGCCTCGAGATTCGTGCCACTTGATCAATTCTGTATTTACCTAATTTTGCACATGTTTGATTTTCTGAAATTTTCATTTATCCGTGTATTGCACGTGCAATCTTTTGGGCTTCCAAAAATTTAAAAAAATTCAGAAAAAAAAATTAGTTCTGTCTGATGGGAATCGAACACAGGGGCTACGTCAAAACAGTGCAAAGGCTTTACCAGTGGGCTACAAGCTACTTCTTGTTGTTATTTAACAAAAGTGACTTATAACTCAAACTCAGGCTGTAAAACTCATTTCTTATATATTAACACAAAATTTCCATACAAGATTTTAGAATCGTTACATTTTACTCTCCTTTTAAAAATTTCGTCCTTGAAATTTACATTTACATAAGGACTAATTTTAAAATAGGTAAGGGTATCTTGCACGCATGTCTTCTTCTCGTTCCCATATTGATTTTATTGACGAATCCTTTCTCCATATCACTCGGACCAAGTTTACTTCCTTGTTCCGCAGCGTCCTCACTTTTCGGTCCAGGATCTCAATTGGTTGTTGCTCGCAGGTTAGATCAGTCTATACTGTGAGCTCGGAGTGATAGAGTATGTGGCTGGGGTCGCTCACATATCATTGTAGATGGGATATGTGGAACACGTTGTCCACTCCTTCCAGTGAGGATGGTAGTGCTAGACGGTATGCCACTTCTCCAACTCGTTCGTGTATGTCGAACGGTCCTATGTATCTTGGACTTAGCTTACCCCTCTTGCCAAAGCGGATCACTTCTCTGTTTGGAGAGATCTTCAGAAAAACATGGTCTCTAGGTTGGAACTCCAGATGTCGCCGCTTTGCATCTATCCAATACTTCTGTCGGTCTTGGGCTATGCGCATTCTTTCCCTGATCGTGTGAACTACATCCACAGTTGCCACGATCATCTCTGGTTCAAGGAGTTCACGATCTTCAACGCCGTCCCAACTTAGTGGTGAAAGACACTTCCGTCCATAGAGTGCTATGAATGGTGTCATTCTAATGCTTGCCTGATAGCTGTTGTTGTATGAAAACTCCATAAGGTGTCGGTGATCTTCCCACGAACCTTCGAAGTCTAACATACAAGCTCTTAGCATGTCTTCAAGAATCTGAATTGTTCGCACGGACTGTCCGTCCATTTGTGGATGATAAGCCATGCTAAAGGTCAGACTCGTTCCCAGGCTGGCTTGCAGACTCTGCCAAAAATGTGATCGAAATCTGGTATCACGATCGGAGACGATGCAAACAGGTACTCCATATAATCTCACGATCTCCTGCATGAGTTCATGGGTATCAAAATATAGTACATCTTAAGGATTTAAATCGTACTTTAGATTTATGCTTATCTCCATGTATTTCTTTGCTAACGTCTCGGTTGATTGGCCAACTCAAAATGGAATAAAGTGAGCCGACTTGGTGAGTCGATTCACAATAACCCATACTGCGTCATTATCCTTCGTGCGGCGAGAAAGTGCAGTCACAAAGTCCATGGTAATGTGCTGCCATTTCCATTCTGGGATTGGTAACGGTTGAAGTATACCGGCAGTTTTGTGATGTTCAGTCTTCATTTGCTGACACACCAAACATTTGGCTACGCTCTTTACTACTTCGCACTTCATTCCATGACACCAGTAGTGTTGCCGTAGATCCTTATATATCTTTGTACCACCGGGATGTACAGAATAAGGAGAGTTGTGAGCTTCTTTCATCAACTCTTCTCGAACTGGGCTGTTTGGTACACATAATCGACTTCCATATCTCAAGAATCCGTCTTCGTGGATAATGAAGTCAGTTCGAAGTCCACTTTCTACTTGTTCTCGGATCTTTAGTAGCTTGGCATTTGCTTGAGCTGCCTTGATCTAATTTACAAGAGTGGACTGGACTTATAAGTTCATCAAATATGAAGCGTTACTTGGCATAACTACTTTGATCGCCAATCCGTGCAATTCTTGCTGTAGCTTCTACTGAGCGGTGAGATTCATTGCTAATGGATGGCGGCTAAGTGTATCAGGAACTACATTCACCTTCCCAGGATGATACTATAAGTTGATGTCAAACTCCGCCATGAGTTCTAGCCATCTTCTCTGCCGTATGTTTAATTCCTTCTGAGTAAATACATACTTCAGACTCTTGTGGTCAGTGTATATATCCACTCGTTCTCCCAAAAGATAGTGGCGCCAAATATTAAGTGCGAAGATGACGGCTGCCAACTCCAGAACATATGTTGGATAGTTGCATTCATGAACCTTCAGTTGTCTCGATGCAAAAGCCACAACTTTTCCATACTGGTGTAGAACACATCCTAATCCTTTACCAGACATCATAATACACAACGAATCCTCCAGATTGATCCGGTATTACGAGGAAAGGAGCAGAAGTTAATCTTATCTTGAGTTCTACAAAAGCTTTTTCACATGCTTCTGACCACACGAATACTTCGTCTTTACGTATGAGCTTGGTCAGGGGTGCTGCAATCTTTGAAAAATCTTCAATGAATCGTCGGTAGTATCCTGCTAACCCTAAGAAACTTCGAATATCATTCACCATCTTTGGTGTCAGCCACTCACTGACAGCTGACACCTTAGCTGGATCTACTGAGATTCCTTCGCCTGAAACGATATGTCCGAGAAATCCGACTTGATCTAGCCAAAATTCACACTAGCTATACTTGGCGTAAAGATGATGTTGTCGTAATGTCTCCAGGACAATCCGTAAATGCTCAACGTGTTCCTTCCGATTCTTTGAATACACCAGGATGTCGTCGATGAAGATAACAATGAACCTGTCTAAGTACTCTCGGAAAACTTGGTTCATCAGGTTCATAAATATAGCAGGTGCATTGGTCACTCCAAATGACATTACGAGATATTCATAATGACCATATCGAGTCCTAAATGTCGTCTTCAGAATGTCAAGCTCTTTGACTTTCACCTGATGATAACCCGAACAAAGATCTAGTTTCGAAAATATACAAGACTCACTTAACTGATCGAAAAGATCATCGATACGCGGTAGTGGATACTCGTTCTTAATCGTCACTTCGTTCAGAGCTCGATAATCCACACACATCCTGTATGAACCTTCTTTCTTCTTCACCAATAGTACCGGAGATCCCCAGCTTGAAGTACTAGGACGAATCCAACCTTTCTTCAGGAGTTCGTCCAAATGAATGCGGATCTCCTTCAATCCTTCTGGACTTAACCGGTATGGAGCTTTGATTACAGGTTGTGCACCAGGTTGTAAATCAATGTTGAATTCAATAGCTCAATCGGGAGGCAAACCTGATATATCTTCTGGAAATACATCCTCGAACTCTCGAACTACTTTGGGTTTTCTTCTTCCGCAGGTAGAGAAAACACTTCTGCATCCTTCGGTTTAGCACAATATCTTCCAGGCACCAACGTTCTATCTCCACTTTTGAAATAGAAGACTGGGTGATGTGGTATCTCAAATACTATGCTCCTTTGACGGCAATCAATAGTAGCATAGAATTCTCCTAGCCAATCCATTCCCAACACAATATCGAAATTTGGGATGTCCAGTACCTTAAAATTAGCATAGAATTCTCGTCCGCAAACTACAATTGGACACTGATCAAACCCCATAATTGCTTTCAGAACTCCATTCCCGGAACTGATATTCCATCTTGAAATGAGTGGCTTCACGGAAATCGCATGCGTTCTCACGAATCGTTGTGACATGAAGCAGTGTGAAGCTCCAGTATCGAAAAGTGTGAGTGCAGGAAGGGTGGCTATTATTATAGTACCTGAGTTGTGTGAGGTTGGATTTAGATATATGAAAAGTATTGTGATACACAAGGATTGAAAGATTGAAAAGATTGGGAAGTTACCGGTGATGACTTGTTCTTTGGTTTCAGCCTCCTCGACCGCATTATAAAAGCCTGACGTCGTGGTACATTCCTCCTTGCTTGAGGCACATTCCTCTGTCCTTGGGGCATGTTTCTCTTCGCTTGTGGCATGTTTCTCTGTGCCTAATGGAACTGACGTTGAGGCTGTGCAGGAGGTCCACATAGAGCAGGTGCAGGGAGAGCTAAACGAGGTGCAGGAGCCTGAATGGCTGGCCGCTGCGGAAATGTGATTGTAGGTCTAGGTGCTGGTGCTGTGTTGATACAATATGGACATGATCCAATCGCGTGAGTGGATGCGCCACAAATCAAACACAGGCCATTTGCACGCCTGTAGTCCTTCGCCAAGTGTACCGTTCTCTTGAAATAGAAACAAAAGTCTGTACTAGACCGGTTAAATGATCCTCTAGGTCTCCTGGGTGCAAAAGTTGGCAAGGAAAAGACTCCTCCTAACATCTGTGTAGCAAGGCGTTTCACACCGGCAGTTTGAGGTCTGCCCTTCTTCTTCACAACTGCCTCATAGCGTCGGGCAGCCTTCAAAGCAAGTTCATGGGTTGGAAAATCCCCTGTAGCTAGTGCAGCTTGGATTTCTGGGTCCAACCCTTACTAAAATCATCATGCCCGGATCTCAGCAGCAGGAATCAGATGTGCAGCAAACCTGTTACGACCTTGTGTCAGCAGTGTAAAGAGTGAAATCAGGAATTTGAATTTGAGACAATATCTTACCTGCTAAGCATGGTAAACTCAGTATCGTATTCATCCATAGACTTGACCCACATCGAGCCTTATTATAGATGGATGAAATGCTGTTCCATATCAAAACGAGCAGTCTCAGGGAAGTACTTCGCATCGAACGGCTCGCGAAACGCCTTCCACTCAATAGGTTGGATGAGACGGTTTTCTTCAGCCTTCCACCAGACTCTGCCATTGTCTATCAGTTGCAACTTAGCAACTCTCACCCAGGTAATATCTGGTACTTGAGATGCTACCAGATCATCTTCAATCGATTGAGCCCATTCTTCCGCCTCCAGTGGGCTCTCTTTGCCCGAAAAGTGTTTTGAATGCAATGCCCGGAATTGTTTGGCGTCTGCTGTTGCGGACCCTCCAGTAGGCTCTTAATAATCTCAAGTAGTACCGTTTGCTCATTGATGAGAGCTGCAGCGGTAAGTGGTGGTGGTAGAATAGGCCGTGGAGTGTTGCCATTGACGTTCGTGCTGGTGTTGTTGGGAGAATCCATGACCTTAATAAAAGAGGAATGGTTATGATAGATTCAAGAAATTTGAAATATAAGAAATGTTTAGTTGCTGATTCTTATAATTCTTATGATATATTGCTTACAACTTCATGCAGAACGGACCTGCATGGGCCGCCAACAAAACCTGTCACGTCCTGCTTCCCAGTAGATGGAAGCGATGACGTGGCAGGCCGCAACGTGTTTACTAATAAATAAATATGTTAAACGTAATTAAGCAATATATAAAATGAACAAGAATGACAAGAGTATTAAAATAAAACATCAACTTTATTTACATCCATATTTACATATAACTGTTTTAAAAAGGAAAAATACAATGAATAAAACAGTGCCTAAACAGTTGCATACAAAATGAAAGTACAAGTGAACTAGAAGTTAGACTAAGCGGTGAGCTGGTCCAAGCCCTCCTGGCTAGACCCGATTTCTTCAGTGATCGGTCCTCCTGACGAACATTCCAAAGAAAGAAACAGAGAAGAATGTTGTCAGCGAATTAATGCTCGGTAAGTCCCAAAAGAAGAAAGAGAATATAGCAAGTAATGTGAAATGAACAGGTATGTTGTGTATGATTGACTACCAGTATATGATAATTATTTTAACGTAGTTTTTTGTAGTTTGGTAAAGAAGATATTCATGTATATGAGAGGAGTCCATCTTATCCCGTGGACTACGGTAACATGTAGGACAAGGCCCCGTCATAACCCACGGATAACGGCACGTGAATTCATGTAGGTATCTTTTAAATGACCCATCATGCCACGATATATATTCCGTACCAATCTACCCCTTTATCTCCGTGTATTGTATTGTATAGATTATATTTACAATTCTTGCCGAGGCCATGGATACAAAATGTTCAGGTATTCTTGTTCAGGATGTAATCAAGTATGCAAGTAGTCATGTCAAGTTATAACCATGGTTCGGTCAAGTCAAGTCAAGTATACATGTTTAATATTGATGATTGAATTCGAGTATTCAAGTTCATATTCAAGTATTCGTGTTTGAATTTGGATTCAGGTTTAAGGTTGGACTCAAAATGAGTCAGACACTTGTACTGATTTAACTCTAAATTCTTAGATTCAGGAGTCATTGGTAACTGTTGCACATGGACGGCAGGATTTATGTCTTTTTCCAAGGCAATTGCCCTTTGATAACTCCGTTAAGTTGTCTAACCTGAATAGGCAAGCACTCACATTCTCCATCTCCCTGGGGCTCAAGAGAATGGATCCCGCTTAAACCTATATTTACTAAAGTCCTTAAAATATTGTTTTTATATAACTCGAGGGAGTTTTATAAAAAGTATTTTAATATAGTTTCAAAATAAATCTCGAAGGATGATTTATATTATTTAGGATTTTCATGAGCATGGATTTTAAGTATTGGGGTATTTTAGTGATAAGCAATTAGCTTTGGAAAGATTATGGTATTTTACTGAAAACTTGTCATTTTGGTATCTTGATGACATATTATTGGCATTTGTTATTCTTTCATTTTTAGAAAAAACATAAATTCATATTATAATGAAAATATTGATTTATAATTCTATTTAATTTTAATTTAAAAATTTTAGTTTTATTTAGAATATCCATTTTTCTTAAAAATCGTATTTATATCCTTTCGAGATCGAATACTCCGTGAGCAGGTCTGCATCTCGCTCTACTATCCTCAGAATGTGTGATAATCTGCACCATCCATTAGCGAGTCCCCTAAAGAGGGTTGTAGATGTGTAATTGTAAAGGAATATGAAACGCCGTTTTAAAGAAACCTGATTTCAAAGCACGTCGTATTTTATTGTAAAGATTATACTTCGAAAACAAATATTCATAAAAATTAGCATCGTGTTATGAAACCATAGTGTTCGTGAGGGGTGGGTCGTTACCCCATAAAGTTTTTACCTAAGGGTATAGTTTTAACAAAACTAAAAGAAGCGATATCAAAGTTCATGGTATTTTAATGTAAAAGTTCAATTATGATTGTTTTACATGAAATTCTAGGTTAAGCTTGATTCTAAACATTAGTATTAAGATTATAAGTGAAGTGGAAAAATTGGTTTGACCAAATGATTAAAGAAAATGGAGTTATAGGGTTTATAAAAGATGATATCGGCATAACTCCACTTTTACCGATTTTGATTGAAAAGGAAACTCAATGAAGAGAAGGGGTTTGGGAGGGACTTATTGTTTAGAAAGCTTAAGAAGAGGGTGAGGAAGGGAAGAATGTCATCGTGGCGTCGCGGGAGCTCCGGAATTGGCTTCGATCTTCGCCGGAAGTTGCTTGCTCGTTAACTCTTCTTTACTCCACTTGTACTTAGAAACTTTTGAGAGAATTTTACTATAATTTTCAGAATGATGCTGAGCCAAGATAGAGGATAGTATTTATAGTGGAGAATTATGGTGTTGGAATTAAAATGATGGATTAAAAAGCATTAAAATGTGGTTTAATTATGAATTAAAAGGTCTCTGTTTTGATTGCAGGGAAATCAAACAGTGTAGAGGAGTTAAGGGTAGCTGAAAGGGTTTGTGTCAAAACACGGAGCCAAATGGACTCATCCTAGCCGTCGATGCCGGCCATATTGGCTATTTCGCCAGTCGATCTCTAGGTATTTGCCTCAAGATTCGTGCCACTTGATCAATGCTGTATTTACCCCATTTTGCATATGTTTGATTTTCTGAAATTTTCATTTACCCGTGTATTGCACGTGCAATCTTTTGGGCTTCCAAAAAGTTAAAAAAATCAGAAAAAAAATAATTGTGACTGATGGGAATCGAACACAGGGGCTACATCACAGCGGTACAAAGGCTTTACCAGTAAATTACAAGCTACTTCTTATTGTTATTTAACAAAAGTGACTTATAACTCAAACTTAAGCTGTAAAACTCATTTTTTTTATATTAACAGAAAATTTACGTACAAGATTTTAGAGTCGTTACAAAATTAATATAATAAAAAATATATAACCCATTTCTCTCTCTCTCTTCCTCTCTCTATTCCCCTCGTCTCCAGCTTAAGTTCACCCTCGCCATCATCACTCTCACCTTCATTGCTGACTCCCTCTTCCTCGAGACCTCGTCGACATCCTCCATCATTCCTCCTCACATCAAGACACCCGACCACCCATCTCCTCCTTCCCTCGAAATCCATCACTGGCGCCTCACTTCAAACCTGAGCACCCTCTTCGCCGTCAATCTCGAACCCCATCGACCCTCGTCACTCGTCGTCGATCGAACCCATCTCCTCACCGCGACCATCACCGACTTCATCTTCAAACCCTTGCGACTTCCTCTTTCGAGTAGCCACATCTATAGTCGACGCCCCCAACTCGCTGAACCCAAGCAGCAGTCGCAACCACCTCGATCCTCCTAAGTTCGACTGAGAACCCATCATCTTCACCGCCTTCCTCCAACATCCGACAACACACATCAACATCACCCACCATCTCCTGTGACCGTCGCCACCCTCGCCTCGTCTAATCACCGCAAACCAAACCCAAACCCGAGACCCAACTTCGGCATCTCCTTCATCTCCAAACCCAACTCAAAACCCTAGCCGAGCACTCAAGTCGAGACACCACACCGAGCACATAGCTTGGATCTTTAGATCGTGTCTCCGTTGTTCCGTTCACGTGTTCATTTTGCTCCGTTCGTATTCATGTCCGCATTCGTCGAGATCGAGGAAAGTTTCTAACTTGCTACATGCTATAGTTTATGCAATATACATATATATTGTCATATTATTATTATTATTATTATTATACTATTCTATATATATATAATTCGTATACCGTAGATAGTTTAACATTAATAAGTTTTTGCAATATATTGTTTATGCAAATATGTCTAAATAATAAGACCTAGTAATTATAACAAACTATTCTAGTATGGCCAAATCGTTAAATTGAACTGGTAGGAATTGATATGGTTGTTTCTTTACATCGTATTTTGCACCTAGATAACGATTACAACTGTATTCATCATGATCTGTTTACATGATGTTCTTACAAAATAAACACTTCATCTGATTTAGTACACTATCATTGACATACTTGTAACCTGCCACACTGTTACTATTTTTGTTACCATGTTAATACCTGATGCTTATACTTACTGTTGCCAACAATCTTGACATGTTGTCCTGATGGACGTGACCTGTTGTCTTGATAGACATAACATATACCTGCATGTTCCTGTATTGGTATTAGATAAATATTATTTTCATACCTGACTTGGAAAACAAAATCTGAGGAAATGAGGAAATCAAAAGTGTAACTGAAGTATAACTCAAAAGGATATTACATGTTTTTGTGGTTCCGGGGGTTAACGGAACAAAATCATTATTGATTTATACTTCTTGCATCCGTGGTCCCGGGGGGTACGGGATATATCTTGCGTCCGTGGTCCGGGAGGTAACGAAATATATACTTTTGAGTTACATGTAGGAGTACATTAATTGATTTCAAATAATTGTAAGATAGATAACCTAGAAACATGGACCCATAGGATACACGTGATATGTTTGACTACCTATAACTTGCTTGTTATATCACCCATGACTGCTTTTGTTTATACTCATGATATTTCACTCTCGCACATGGCATCCTATATAGTATACTGTTTATATTATTATTATGACATCTTTAACGTAGTGACGTCTGGGTTTTGCATGACCCAGATACTTTGACCTTATCACAGGAGGATCATGAATATTTTGACAGGATTGCCGAATAGTGAAAAGCTTTCCGCTTATTTTAGTTTAGTGATATTTTTTATTTATTTTCTAGTTATAGATTTTTCGTTGTGATCCCATAAGGGACGAGTCTAGGATATTATTTCTTTTGTTGGATCATTATTTGTTTCCTGTTCATATCATAATACTGCATTATTATATTCCCCATTCTTATTTATTTTACAAATAAACAAGTGCTTTTGACTCATGTCTGCTACATAGTACAGGTTACAGGTTCTCGGAGCAAAAACAGTGAAAAAGATAAAAGACGATACAAAAGTGAGACTACGACCAGCAAATAGAAGGATTTTGATCAAGCCTACATGAAGATCAGTTCACAAAGTACAAGGCAGCGCAAGGTTCGAGACTTCATCACGAAGCGACGGTAAAAGTCCACTACAATTATTCACCGGGAGATCTGGAAGAGAAATGGAAGATATTCTGAAGAACCAAGCAAAGAAGTAGGAAGACAAACAAGACCAGAGCCAGCCCAAGAAGTTGCAAGACCCAAGCTCTTCATCTGGCTGCGGAACCGCGGCCAAATCAGGGTTGCGGCCGCGGTTCCGCGGCCGTGTATGGCCCGTAGTGACTAAATTTTTTACCATATATCTTGGCGGCGCTGACTAGTCTTTCTAGGGGTATTTTTGTAATAGCAGACATGCGGAGATTGTAAACCTAGGGTTTTCTATGTCCTATAAATAGAGACCCAAATTCTTGTATTAGGTCATGCCTCCTTTCATTAATAAAATTCAGAATTCTTTTTAGAGAGCATCAATTTGTAAGTAGTTATTTTTATCTGTCCTAGGTAATTTCTATTCTTGCCCTAGTTTAGATTTAATTCCTTGCCCTAGGTTAAATTTATTATCTGCACTAGTTAGATCTTTAATTACTTGCCCTAGATAAATAGTTTAGATCTGTTCTTCAATTCCCTAATGAGCAAGTAGTCTCCTCGCTTGTTAGGGTTAGCTTTGGGGAAGACTTGAGAGATGAAGATCTCTCACCCCTTTCTTGCCCATCACATATAATTACTAGGACTCCATGCATACATGCACACACCGCTCCCTACGGCATCCTATCCCACGAGGTAGCGGTGATACCGTAGTATAAAGGCCCGGTTGAGCGTGTTTTCTATGGAGGTCAGGGTAAGGATTGATAAAGGAAGGACAAGAAGCTAGAGGAAGAAACATCTTCCCGAATGGCTCTAATCCCCTTTATTAATAATTACCATAACTCCTAATAGATCTTAATATGGGTATAGAAAGCGGTGAGATTTATTGACTTTCCAAACTTAACCTAAATCTAACCCTAGCAAGACTTAGATCTAGATTAATTTAGTTTTTAGATTTAATCAATCCGTTCACACCGTTCGGAATTAACTCGTAAGAACAATTAGGAAATTCACAAAATCCCTGTGGACCGACCCGTACTCACCGGCTAGCTACCAAGCGACGCTGTTCTTGTTTGCGGTTATAGTGGTGAGTATTCCCGCCTGTCACGCGGGTGACCCGGGTTCGATCCCCGGCAACGACGCCATTTGATTGATCTCAAAGAATAATTATAATCATAATCAAGAACGGCGTCGCTTGGTAGCTAGTCGGTGAGTATGGGTCGGTCCACAGGGATTTTGTGAATTTCCTAATTGTTCTTACGACTTAATTCCGAACGGTGTGAACGGATTGATTAAATCTAAAAACTAAATTAATCTAGATCTAAGTCTTGCTAGGGTTAGGTTTAGGTTAAGTTTGGAAAGTCAATAAATCTCACCGCTTTCTATACCCATATTAAGATCTATTAGGAGTTATGGTAATTATTAATAAAGGGGATTAGAACCATTCGGGAAGATGTTTCTTCCTCTAGCTTCTTGTCCTTCCTTTATCAATCCTTACCCTTACCTCCATAGAAAACACGCTCAATCGGGCCTTTATACTACGGTATCACCGCTACCTCGTGGGATAGGGTGCCGTAGGGAGCGGTGTGTGCATGTATGCATGGAGTCCTAGTAATTATATGTGATGGGCAAGAAAGGGGTGAGAGGTCATCATCTCTCAAGCCTTCCCCAAAACTAACCCTAACAAGCGAGGAGACTACTCGCTCATTAGGGAATTGAAGAACAGATCTAAACTATTTATTTAGGGCAAGGAATTAAAGATCTAACTAGTGCAGATAATAAATTTAACCTAGGGCAAAGAATTAAATCTAAACTAGGGTAAGAATAGAAATTACCTAGGGTGGATAAAAAGAACTACTTACAAATTGATGCTCTCCAAAAAGAATTCTGAATTTTATTAATGAAAGATTTGGGTCTCTATTTATAGGACATAGAAAACCCTAGGTTTACAATCGCCGCATGTCTGCTATTACAAAAATACCCCTAGGAAGACTAGCAGCGCCACCAAGATATATGGTAAAAAGTTTAGCCACTACGGGCCATACACGGCCGCGGAACCGCGGCCGCAGCCTTGATTTGGCCGCGGTTCCGCGGCCAGATGAAGAGCTTAGGTCTTGCAACTTCTTGGGCTGGCTCTACTCTTGTTTGTCTTCCTACTTCTGTGCTTGGTTCTTCAGAATATCTTCTATTTCTCTTCCAGATCTCCCAGTGAATAATTGTAGTGGATTTTTATCGTCGCTTCGTGACGAAGTCTCGAACCTTGCGCTGCCTTGTACTTTATGAACTGATCTTCGTATAGGCTTGATCAAAATCCTTCTATTTGCTGGTCATAGTCTCACTTTTGCATCGTCTTTTATCTTTTTCACTGTTTTTACTCCGAGAACCTGTAACATGTACTATGTAGCAGACATGGGTCAAAAGCACCTGTTTATTTGTAAGATAAATAAGAATGGGGAATATAATAATGCAGTATTATGATATGAACAAATACCCCCAAACTTATCTTTTGCTCGTCCTCGAGCAAACCTAGTTTTATTCTCGACAAAAACCTAACCTCACTTTCGCAGGGAAACGCGATTGCACTGAGCTCGTGCAACAAGCCGTTAAACCTCTAGGTGTCCCTAGTAGGAGGAGTGTTGTCTCCTGAGGGTTTTCAGCGGATTACACCCACAAAACCCTATAATAAAAGAGAGATGGTGAAATTAACATATAAAGATAAGAACCATAAAAGAAATACTTTGAAAATTTAGAGTTTCCAACTACACTAGTTTTTCAGTTGTCATGAGCCCTATCTTAATAGTCATGAAAAGATATTAGAAATCACATCATCCCTTAATAAAACATCGTCTTTATTCTTCATTCCTACCATTCATCCAAACATCGATCAATAACCCCTACGTGTGTGTAAAGAACATCCCTACACTCGGAAAATTCAATTCAAGGTATCATACTCTTATCCATCTACCTTAGTACTTTTTTTAATTTTGATGAATATTTATATGGATTTGCTCACACATTTTCATGCAACCGTTAATACTTCTTAAGGTACTAACCGACCGATTACTCATATGCTTGCTGATTAGGTGATAGTATTTTTCTCGTCTTGCACCACCTAAGGCTTAGCAGTGACTCCCAAACCAGTTGGTCTAAGGCACTAGGTGATGAAATACCCTCGCTATATTTTTTTATTGCTGCCTTGGCGATAACAAAACCAGTGTTCATTTTTTTCTTTTCACCATTTTATATTTTATTCATTTTTTACTTCCTTCATACTTTGGCTTTTAGACAAGAGTATTTCCAGGTATCCTCTACTATCCCGAGTTTCAAGACGTGTGTAAGGGCAAATAGTAGGGTATCAACATTCAAATGTTTGACTTTCAGAATAGAAACTATTTTTCAGACTTATTTTTATCCTCGGATTAGTGACTTCCTTCATCTTACTAACCCTTGGGACAACAGCTCATAACTACTTATTACCAGTTCGTTTAAGAAAACTTCTAATTTTCTTAAACTATTTCTATCTTTTGGATGTAATTTTTCACTTTCTACTCTTCTGTTATAAAAGAAAATTTTTAAATTTTTTTTTTTTGAAAATGTTGTGCTTATGCAAAATATGATGCAAATTGATGTGTAAATAAGCACAAACCTCCCCCAAACCTGTTTACAGCAGTGTCCTCACTGATGTCATCCGTTAAGCTCAAAAACCTGTAGACTTGAGAGGAGAAAGGGGACAAGAAATAATGCAAGTGAAATGCTCCCCCAAACTTTTTTTTTCTGCTCACAATTTTGTAAAAATCCTTTTCTTTCAAGAGCCAAAATATACACCCCCCCAAACTTGAGTTAAACAATGTTAATCTTTTAAAATCACACGAGGGGGTCAAGGTTATTGGTCAATGCCAAGCTTTGCAACGACCGAAAGTCAACACCAACCATTCAAAAAATTTATCGATGAAGCACCAAGGTTGGTGGAAGAACATGTCACCTTTCGACATGAAGAAGTGGGAAGGTGATAAGAGGTGTAATGGAAAAGGATTGCGTCTCAATTTGGAGAGACAACACGGTGATAGTAATGATGGATTACTCGCATTATCATGATTGTCCAGAAGAAGGGGTGGAGGTTCAATTTCTTTATCTTGGATTTGATTCATCTCAACACCCGTATCTTTTAAAAATGCGAGTTCATCAGCGAAAATTTCCTCAAAGCTTTCATCGATACCCCGAAGAATAATGTCATCAGGAAAAATAGGGTGATCGTCAGACTCTATAAAAAGTTCCTCATCAGCGTTAGATGTTGACCCGGACAACTCGGTGGAAGAGTATATGGTTGGGTCAAACAACAACATATGAAAAGAGTCAGTATCATGAGGTTGATCAAATTCGCTGCTGTCGACATCCATTAATTCGACAGAACACACATGAGCATAGGGTTCGGAGGGTTCACTTCCCAACTTGTAAATGTTAAGCTCAATTGACTTCTTTCCAAAGGATAGGGTCATAGAGCCGTTTCTATAATTGATTACTGCGTTGGAAGTGGTCAAAAAGGGTCGACCGAGTATCACCGGGATTTGATTGCGTGGGTTTGCTACAGGTTGTGTATCTATAACGATAAAGTCCACAGAGAATATGAATTCCCCGACTTTGATTAACACATCCTCTAGCTCACCCCTAGGTTGGGTGATAGATCGATCGGCCATCTGAAGAGTGCAATGCGCAGGTTTTAACTCTCCGATCCCCAATTGCTCATAAACAGAATACGGAAGCAAGTTAACACTAGCACCTAAATCGAGTAGAGCACGATTGATATTTTTACCCCCAATAAAAATAGAAATTGTAGGACATCCGGGATCCTTTCGTTTCTTGGGCAGTTGTTGTGTAAAAGCAGTGCTCACATTACTCGCAAGGAAAACTTTTTTAGGTACTTGAACTTTTCTCTTCCTAGTGCATAAGTCCTTTAGGATTTTCGCATATGACGGAACTTGTTGAATAGCATTTAGGAGAGAAATGTTTATGTAAATCCTCGTTACCATCTTAATAAAGTTTTTTTCTATTTTCTAAATCCCAAAGAATTACTTTTCCTCGTATATTTTTGTAGAAGGTGGTTGATTGAATCCCAATATTTATAATTTCCCTAACCCTAAAAGTCAAAACCCAGAATTTAAAACCAACTTGGAAAACCCAAAAAAAAAAAAAACTAAAACAAATAAAATCAATTTAAATTAATCTTTATTTTCCCTAAACCCACAGCCCAACAACCAAAACCCAAAATTTAAAATTAACATTTAAAATTCTTAACCCAGCCCGTTTCCTTTTCCTCAGCCCACACAATTTTTCCAAATAAATTCTCTAATCATTTACCCCGGCCCGTTTCTCCCTCCAGCCCACAAAACATTTTTTTAAAAGGGATTTTCTTTTTCTCGTCATCCCAACCCAACTCCTCAAGCCCGCCCGCAACTAACCGACCCGACCCGCTTCGTTTACCCATCTTCTCCCCCAACGTTTTTCCCGCTCGCTATTTTGTTTTCCCCCACGCGCTCCTTCATCGCGACCCACGTCCCGGAGGATCCCCCTTGCGCCCACGTCACCCGCACCGTGCCCCACGACCCCCGACCACGATTCCACACCCCTCAAACCCCTCATCTCTAACTCCCCTCATCCCTCACAATCTCTCAAACTCCTCATCTCTCTCTCTACATCCACCGAGCCCCCTCCCCAAACTCGAGCACCCACTGCATCTTGCTCAACCTCCACCGCCGACGGCGACGACTACAACACCTCACCCTCCTCCCTCGCTCACTCTTCTCCACCAAGAGAGCCCCCTACGCTACCCCACTCCTTTCAACCACCGAGCCCAACCTCACTCGACCCATCTCGGCCACCTGTACCTCGACGCCGGCGAACCTGAGCCATCTCAGTCGACACTCCCTTCATCATCAGCATCATCACCATCATCACCAACACCTCCCAAACCTACAAACCCGAGCCCACTACCTCTCTCTCTCTCTCTTTCAAACCCTAAAACCCAAGCTTCGACACCCACTTTACACTTCGCCGGAGCGACGCCGCCGATCATCGTCGACCCCAGCGCACCCAGGAGATCCACAGAGTATACTCTATACTTCCAGCGAGCACAAGACGACTTCGGGAAACTCCGACGTCAAAACCGTGTCGCGAGCCAAGGTCGCGCAAATCCGTTTCATGGCGTACATCACGCGTTCGTGACGCCGTTTCTGCCGTGCGACCCCGAGACGTTTCCAGACAAGTGTTTTACTTGCTACATGCTAAAATAATGGTAATACAAACTTAAATCATTTAGTTTATAAATTACCAATTCCCGATATATTATGCAACCTATGTGTTCGATCCTAGACCCCAATGAAAATACTTGCTTAATTTGATGGAAATAGATATTTTCTGTTGGCCCATATGATGACGAATAACGTACATGAATCTCACTGGAAAATACGATTGTTAGTGACTAAAATTGATACCCCCAAATATACCGTTAAACCTAGAAATTACCTGTATCTGAAAATGGTAAAAATCACTGTAAATTATGTACATACTGGAATGATGCGTTCGAGGGCTTAAATCGAAGACGACTCGACGAACATTAACCCTATGTAAACTTCTAATGATTTCTTTTCTGTAAATGCGATGATATTTAGATCGGAGTGCGACTATGGACTGCAGTCCAGAGCGATTCTGTTTATCGTGTACTGTACCAAAATGTGCGTCACTGTGTTTCCTGAAGTTGTATGTTATGGAACCCTGTAGTAGGTTAAAGATAATTCTGTTAGTTAAACAAAACAAGTGGTTCCATTCCGTTTCATTTCCGTTTGCTATTTTAAACTGTAAATAAAAGGGCAGAACGTATAACTGTTCAGAACAGATTCAGAAATGACACACGGAGGTTAAACTGCAAATAACTTTCAACGTACAGATGCGATTGAGGATCCGTCTATTGAGTTGAATACTCTATTGAAAACCCTAGATTTCATTCAACAGTAACATCGCTAAATTCTGAGCCCAACTGGTGCAATTCATGTCGCGAAACGGACGTTCAGTTCTGAAACTGAATTTCCAGCCGCGAGCACTTAAAATGAAACAGCTATATCTTGAAAACCGGAATCCCGATTGAACTGAAACAAATTTTGATGAATTGCTGACTGAGTGTTCTATTTATCTTACTTGTATAATTTTGCTGAATTCTTAACCTATTATTTTATGCAATTTATGTAAGTTAATGACATGCATGTTGATTCATAACATACAGAGCTTATTGGTAGCATACATACATATATCATACCCTTGCCATATACTCAGTGTTAGTGCGTGTTAGGATCAGTGGACATTGCATTATCGTGCGTGATAGATGTTGGTTTAGGAGTGACGAGTATACCAATGGAAAGTGAATATTCGTGACAGTGATTGATACAGTGAACAGTGATAAAACCGTGCCATTGGTATACTTGTACACGACTAGATCAAGATCATAAATAATGTAAACCTGGAGAAAAGGGGGAAATCAAAGTGGAAAGAGCATCGTATTTAGCGGGACCGTGTTTTAGAGGATGATCATTCGAACCGTGATACTGATACATGTAGGGTAGGATCTAGCGATCCGGCTGACAGGGTTATGTCCCGGGCATGTGAGCCGTTGTCTCGGGTATGTACGAGACTCCTGTTAAACATGATCCTCCTTCCACTATGCGATTTCAAACATGACCTAGAGACCGATAGGGACACAGAACATATTCTGCATCATATAGTGACACAGTGATTACTTGCATTGTTCTTACACTAGTATTACCTCATTTACCCGTTCTATCTTATTATGATAATATTGTTGTTGTGTCGCTCTGACGACCTGAGTATGCATGCTCAGATCCCGTGGAAGGACCAGCGCAGGAGACAGATCTACCTTTCGAGTTCACGTGGATTTAGTCTGGTGTACTTCCTATCTTTACTGCTTTCCATAAAAGTGATCGTGAGATTGAACTTGGTTAGTAATTGTTCTTGTTATCTGTAATTTATGAACAATGGAATATTAATGTAATAAATTAGTGATGTGATTCCTTTACCACTGCGTTTTATTTACTGATTACCATATAATGCTAGAAGCCGAAGTGTGACTACGGCGGGATGATTTCTTGACCGTAGGAGCATGGCTGGCCTAGTCATCCCTCGTTTTCCGTATTTTGGGAAGCGGGGCGTGACATGGTTTAGTAGGTATCAGAGCCTGTGTTTAGTATCAAGGAATAACATTAACTATACTATATTACGTTATTCTTGTTTCACTACTCTTGATTTTCATCCTTGAATCTGATCCTATCCTTTGAATCTTCCAGTGATATGACGTCCCCGAACGACCCCTCCTCGGACTCCAGCTCTCAGGACCGCACGGAAAGAATACTTAGTGCACTGACCACTCTCGCGGAAGCTCAGGAGAGGAAGACAGATTTACTCACTGAGGGACTCAGGGCGATTACCGCCGCAGGAGGACCCTCCGCACTCATTACCGCCCCCGAGGGCGCTACTCCACCAGCTTATCATGCTAGGGCTGGTACAGTATCAGACTTCCGACGGTTACACCCAGCTGCATTCACAGGGCTAGCTGAACCCCTTGAGGCTGAGCAATGGCTGGTGAACATGGAGAATTTATTGACAGCCGCCAGGGTTCCAGAGGAAGATAGGGTGGACGTGATAAAGATACAATTAGAAGACGAAGCCCGTACATGGTGGTCGGTGGAAGAAAGTAGACTTGACGGGTCGATTGAATGGAGCAAGTTTAAGGAGTGTTTCCTAGATCATTATTTTCCTTCCACAGCCAAGGCAGAAATGGAGGAGAGGTTTATTCTTTTGAAGCAGAATGGAAGCCCAGTGGACATCTATGCGGCAGAGTTCAACCGCTTAAGTCGTTTTGCTCCATACATGGTCGCCTCAGAGGCCACCAGGGCCAGACGTTTCCTTCAGGGGTTAGATTTCGAGTTGCAGCAGTTGATTGCATCGTTGGATTTACAGACTTTCGCACAGGTACTCAACGCGGCGAGAGTTCAGGAGCAATTGATTAACAAGTTCAGGAGACCCCCGGTCGTTCCAGCACGTACCCACGCGCCTTCTCGAGGAGCCATACCGATTCACAGGCCAGGAACGACACAAATGAAGCGCCCGTTCGTACCACAGCATCGACCCCAGAGACAGGGCGTAGTTTGCGGCTATTGCGGTAGAGGTGGGCATACCCAGAAGGACTGTCGCCGTGCCAAGGGACAGTGCTTGATTTGCGGTTCCGGTCAGCACAGAATTGGCAGTTGCCCTGAGCGAGCAGAGATATAGAGAGGTTCTGGACCGCCACAGCAGAGGCCGCAGGAGCAGAGACAACCCTTTACGGGTCACGGTCAGGGACGGGCTTTCACCTTGACCACCGAGCAGGCAGAGGCGTCAGGAGACGTGGTTACAGGTACTCTGCTCGTACATTCCTTGCCAGCTAGAGTACTATTTGATTCTGGAGCATCCCATTGTTTCTTGTCTGAGCATTTCACTGATACACACTCTATACCACATGAACCACTAACAAAGGGATGGGAAATTCATACGGGTAATGGCATTATAATTTCTAGTCGAGAATGTAGGTTATGCCCGGTTGTAGTGTGTGGCAGGGAATTCTATGCGAATTTCCTCCTAATTGGGACAGGCAGTTACGACGCAATTCTTGGGATGGATTGGATGAGCACTTTTCATGCGGTTATCGATTGTCGTGCAAGGAATGTGATCTTCCGCATTCCCAATCACCCGGAGTTTATTTTCGAGGGCGGGAGCGAATCTTTGGAGCCAGCTAAATACAGAGCAAAGCCTAAGGAGCTGACAGCTATGGAGATTGATAAGAGCCCAGTCCCAGAAATTGTTCAGGACTTTCTGGACGTATTTCCCGAAGATCTACCAGGTCTACCACCTCCTCGAATCTTGGAGTTCTCAATCGACTTGACTCCAGGTACAACCCCAGTATCCAGAGCCCCATATAGAATGGCACCAGTTGAGTTGGCGGAGTTGAAGAAGCAGGTTGAAGAACTTTTAGAGAAGGGATTTATTTGGCCAAGCGCTTCACCGTGGGGTGCACCAGTTCTGTTAGTAAAGAAGAATGATAGATCGCTGCGAATGTGTATAGATTATTGGGAGCTGAACAAGGTCACAATAAAGAACAAGTACCCAATCCCGCGCATTGACGACCTATTCGATCAGCTAAGTGGAGCCAAGGTATTATCGAAGTTGGACCTCCGTTCTGGATATCATCAAATCAGAGTAGCAGCCGAGGATGTATGCAAGACGGCTTTCAGGACCCGATACGGACATTACGAGTTCCTTGTGAGGCCGTTCGGTGTTACCAATGCCCCAGCATTATTCATGGACTTGATGAACAGGGTGTTCGCAAGGTACTTGGACACGTTTGTCGTTGTGTTTATCGACGACATACTTGTCTACTCGAAGACCCGGGAAGAGCACGCTGAACATTTGCGCACGGTCCTACAAATTCTTCGGGAAGAGAAGCTGTATGCGAAGCTAAGCAAGTGTGAATTCTGGCTCGACAAGGTACAGTTTTTGGGACATATTGTTTCGGGCGAAGGCATCTCGGTGGACCCGGCAAAGATAGAATCTGTCAGAGATTGGCCAACGCCGAAGTCAGTGGCCGAGATCAGGAGTTTTCTGGGATTGGCAGGTTATTATCGGAGATTCGTCCAAGATTTCTCAAGAATCGTGGAACCATTGACGAGGCTGACACGGAAGGACGTGCTGTTTACATGGTCAGAGGAGTGCACTCAGGCATTCGACACACTAAAGCAGAAGTTAACCACGGTGCCTATTCTTACTGTACCAGATGATTCCGTTGGTTTAGTGATACACAGTGATGCCTCAGGGAAGCGTTTAGGCTGTGTTTTGATGCAGCACGGCCGAGTGGTTGCTTACGCCTCTCGACAACTGAGAAACCACGAGAAGAACTATCCTACGCATGACTTGGAGTTAGCTGTGGTAGTATTTGCATTGAAGATTTGGAGGCACTATCTTTTGGGTGAGAAAGTGGAAGTGTACACAGATCACAAAAGTTTAAAGTACGTTTTCACTCAAAAGGAACTAAATATGAGGCAGCGCCGATGGCTAGAGCTGATGGCAGATTATGACTTGGACCTTCAGTATCACCGGTGAAGGTGAATGTTGTACCAGATGCGCTCAGTCGCAAGCCAGCGATCATGATGTTGACCGATCAGAGGAGCATTATTGAGGACTTTCAGAGACTTGAACTTGAAGTCGTTACGCCGAACGCACTCAGTCAATTTTGGCAGTTACAGGTGCAATCTTCTCTGGTGGATCGCATCAAGACTGCACAAGCGGATGATCCCCGATTGCAAAAGTTCAGGGAGGAAGTGGAAGCTGGACTGAGAACGAATTTGATTATACATGAAGATGGCTCTCTGAGATTCGGTAGCAGACTCTGCATACCTAAGGGAGATGTTCGGGAAGAAGTATTGGCTGAAGCCCACAGTTCAGCTTATTCTGTGCATCCGGGAAGTACAAAAATGTATCAGGACCTAAAGCAGCACTTTTGGTGGAACGGAATGAAGCGGGAAATTGCGAGGTTTGTATCCAGGTGCTTGGTATGTCAGCAGGTGAAGGCGGAACATCAGAGGACAGCAGGACTGTTACAACCCCTGCCGATACCGGAATGGAAGTGGGAGCACATTACTATGGATTTCGTGACGGCCTTACCACGGAGCCCTAGGGGCAATAACGCCATTTGGGTTATCGTCGATCGCCTCACAAAAGTTGCACACTTCCTACCTTTTCGAGTGGGACAATCGACAGAATCATTGGCAGAAAGATATATGCAGGAGATTGTACGACTTTACGGCATTCCAGTCAGCATTGTGTGAGACCGGGACACGAGATTCCTGTCACACTTTTGGAAGGGCTTACAGGAGAGCTTGGGTACCCGCCTTAATTTCAGCACAGCTTATCACCCACAGACGGATGGACAATCCGAGCGTACGATTCAGACGCTCGAGGACATGTTGAGAGCCTGTATGTTGGACTTTCAGGGTTCCTGGGAGGACCATCTTCATCTAGTCGAGTTCTCTTATAACAATAGTTATCAGGCTAGTATTCAGATGGCTCCTTTTGAAGCACTATACGGGCGGAAGTGTCGATCCCCAGTATGTTGGGATGATGTGGGAGAACGAAGATTACTGGGCCCCGAACTCATTGTTCAAACAGTCGACAAGGTCCAAATGATCAGACAGCGTATCAAGGCGGCTCAGGATCAACAGAAAAGTTGGGCAGATACCAGCAGGAGGGCACTAGAGTTCGAAGTCGGAGATCATGTGTTCTTGAAGATTTCCCCTACTCGTGGAGTTATCAGGTTCGGAGGTCGGGGAAAGCTCAGTCCCCGCTTTATCGGACCTTTTGAGGTGCTAGAGCGAGTAGGAGAGGTGGCCTACCGACTTGCCTTGCCTCCATCGCTAGCTGGTGTGCACAATACCTTCCACGTCTCACAGTTGCGGCGTTATGTTCGGGATGAGAGCCATGTCATGGACCATTCGGAGCTAGTTTTGGGTACCGATCTGTCATACGAGGAGCAGTCCACTACCATCCTCGACCGCAGAGAGAAAGTGCTGAAGAATAAGATCATTCCGTTAGTCCATGTGTCTTGGGACGGTCGTTCCCCAGGAGAATCCACCTGGGAGCGGGAGGAAGATATCCGTGATCGTTATCTACGTCTCTTTGTTTAGTATATTGTTTTCCTTGTATCCTTATTAAATTTCGAGAACAAAATTTTTGTTAAGGGGGGTATGATGTAAATCTCCGTTACCATCTTAATAAAAGTTTTTTTCTATTTTCTAAATCCCAAAGAATTACTTTTCCTCGTATATTTTTGTAGAAGGTGGTTGATTGAATCCCAATATTTATAATTTCCCTAACCCTAAAAGTCAAAACCCAGAATTTAAAACCAACTTGGAAAACCCAAAAACAAAACTAAAACAAATAAAATCAATTTAAATTAATCTTTATTTTCCCTAAACCCACAGCCCAACAACCAAAACCCAAAATTTAAAATTAACATTTAAAATTCTTAACCCGGCCCGTTTCCTTTTCCTCAGCCCACACAATTTTTCCAAATAAATTCTCTAATCATTTCCCCCTGCCCGTTTCTCCCTCCAGCCCACAAAACATTTTTTTAAAAGGGATTTTCTTTTTCTCGTCAGCCCAACCCAACTCCTCAAGCCCGCCCGCAACTAACCGACCCGACCCGCTTCGTTTACCCATCTTCTCCCCCAACGTTTTTCCCGCTCGCTATTTTGTTTTCCCCCACGCGCTCCTTCATCGCGACCTACGTCCCCGAGGATCCCCCTTGCGCCCACGTCGCCCACACCGTGCCCCACGACCCCCAACCACGATTCCACACCCCTCAAACCCCTCGTCTCCAACTCCCCTCATCCCTCACAATCTCTCAAACTCCTCATCTCTCTCTCTACATCCACCGAGCCCCCCCCAAACTCGAGCACCCACTGCATCTTGCTCAACCTCCACCGCCGACGGCGACGACTACAACACCTCACCCTCCTTCCTCGCTCACTCTTCTCCACCAAGAGAGCCCCCTACGCTACCCCACTCCCTTCAACCACCGAGCCCAACCTCACTCGACCCATCTCGGCCACCTGTACCTCGACGCCGGCGAACCTGAGCCATCTCAGTCGACACTCCCTTCATCATCAGCATCATCACCAACACCTCCCAAACCTACAAACCCGAGCCCACTACCTCTCTCTCTCTCTCTCTTTCAAACCCTAAAACCCAAGCTCCGACACCCACTGTACACTTCGCCGGAGCGACGCCGCCGACCATCGTCGACCCCAGCGCACCCGGGAAATCCACAGAGCATACTCTATACTTCCAGCGAGCACAAGACGACTCCGGGAAACTCCGACGTCAAAACCGTGTCGCGAGCCAAGGTCGCGCAAATCCATTTCACGGTGTACATCACGCGTTTGTGACGCCGTTGCTGCCGTGCGACCCCGAGACGTTTCCAGGCAAGTGTTTTACTTGCTACATGCTAAAATAATGGTAATACAAACTTAAATCATTTAGTTTATAAATTACCGATTCCCGATATATTATGCGACCTATGTGTTCGATGCTAGACCCCAATGAAAATACTTGCTTAATTTGATGGAAATAGATGTTTTCTGTTGGCCCATATGATGACGAATAACGTATATGAATTTCACTGGAAAATACGATTGTTAGTGACTAAAATTGATACCCCCAAATATACCGTTAAAACTAGAAATTACCTGTATCTGAAAATGGTAAAAATCACTGTAAATTATGTACATACTGGAATGATGTGTTCGAGGGCTTAAATCGAAGCCTACTCGACGAACTTTAACCCTATATAAACTTCTAATGATTTCTGTTCTGTAAATGCGATGATATTTAGATCGGAGTGCGACTCTGGACTGCAGTCCAGAGCGATTCTGTTTATCGTGTACTGTACCAAAATGTACGTCACTGTGTTTCCTGAAGTCGTATGTTACGGAACCCTGCAGTAGGTTAAATATAATTCTGTTAGTTAAACAAAACAAGTGGTTCCATTCCGTTTCATTGCCGTTTGCTATTTTAAACTGTAAATAAAAGGGCAGAACGTATAACTGTTCAGAACAGATTCAGAAATGACACACGGAGGTTAAACTATGTATAACTTTCAACATACAGATGAGATTGAGGATCCGTCTATTGCGTTGAATACTCTATTGAAAACCCTAGATTTCATTCAACAGTAACATCGCTAAATTCTGAGCCTAACTGGGTGCAATTCGTGTCGCGAAACGGACGTTCAGTTCTGAAACTGAATTTCCAGCCGCGAGCACTTAAAATGAAACAGCTATATCTTGAAAACCGGAATCCCGATTGAACTGAAATAAATTTTGATGAATTGCTGACTGAGTGTTCTATTTATCTTACTTGTATCATTTTGCTGAATTCTTAACATATTATTTTATACAATTTATGTAAGTTAATGACATGCATGTTGATTCATAACATACAGAGCTTATTGGTAGCATACATACATATATCATACCCTTTCCATATACTCAGTGTTAGTGTGTGTTAGGATTAGTGGACATTGCATTATCGTGCGTGATAGATGTTGGTTTAGGAGTGACAAGTATACCAATGGAAAGTGAATATTCGTGACAGTGATTGATACAGTGAACAGTGATAAAACCGTGCCATTGGTATACTTGTACACGACTAGATCAAGATCATAAATAGTGTAAACCTGGGGGAAAAGGGGAAATCAAAGTGGAAAGAGCATCGTATTTAGCGGGACCGTGTTTTAGAGGATGATCATTCGAACCGTGATACTGATACATGTAGGGTAGGATCTAGCGATCCGGCTGACAGGGTTATGTCCCGGGCATGTGGGCCGTTGTCTCGGGTATGTACGAGACTCCTGTTAAACATAATCCTCCTTCCACTATGCGATTTCAAACATGACCTAGAGACCGATAGGGACACAGAACATATTCTGCATCATATAGTGACACAGTGATTACTTGCATTGTTCTTACACTAGTATTACCTCATTTACCTGTTCTATCTTATTATGATAATATTGTTGTTATGTCACTCTGACGACCTGAGTATGCAAGCTCAGATCCCGTGGAAGGACCAGCGCAGGAGACAGATCTACCTTTCGAGTTCACGGAGATTTAGTCTGGTGTACTTCCTATCTTTACTGCTTTCCATAAAAGTGATCATGAGATTGAACTTGGTTAGTAATTGTTCTTCTTATCTGTAATTTGTGAACAATGGAATATTAATGTAATAAATTAGTGATGTGATTCATTTACCACCGCGCTTTATTTACTGATTACCATGTAATGCTAGAAGCCGAAGTGTGACTACGGCGGGATGATTCCTTGACCGTAGGAGCATGGCTGGCCTAGTCATCCCTCGTTTACCGTATTTTGGGAAGCGGGGCATGACAGTTTATGTTAACTTGCTTAAAAATTTCCATAATTTTCTCCATTTGTGGACTTGATCTGTTGCCCCTTAACCTGTTTGGATAAGGTGCTTTATCAATAAAGGTTTGGTCCAACATTGGAGAGGATTGTGGGGATGGAGTGGATCCCAGAATTGATTGGGGATCGTTTTAGGTAGATTTGAGGAAACGGGCGAAGGGTTCGAGCCTTGGGGAAAACGGAGAATAGGCTCGGATAAACGTGGGAGACTAGACGAATTAGGGGAAGAAGAAGAAGCTGGGGTATCATTGGTGTCACTAACATCATCACATTGCTCACCCACTCGGTTATTCAGTACTTTTCCCGATCTCAACGTAGTAACGGCACTCACATTATAACTTTGTGAGTGGCCAGGATTAGGTATGGGTTGAGATGGGAGTTTTCCTTTCTCTCTCGCACTCATTGCGGCATTCAACTGTGCAATTTGGTTTTCTATTGATTTAATACTCTCACCGTAGGAGGCGGAGTCTTTCGTTAGGGTATCAATAGAAGACTTCATATCAGCCGACATTTGAATGGAATGTTTCATAAACATATCCAAAGTTTGTGCGAGTGAAGAGTTGTCAGTACCGGCCAATTGTGGTGTAGAAGTGTTGGCCGGATTTTAAAAAATTTGTGACTGAAAAGGGAGCTGATTCTGTGGTTGCGGTTGCTGTGGAGGAGATTTTTGATAATTGCTTTAGAACTGACTTTGATTTTGGGGTTGGTTTTGGTTCCAAGCAAAGTTAGGATGATTCCTCTATCCTTAATTGTACGTGGAAGAATAAGGATCGTTTCTAGGTCGCTGCTGAAAAGCAGCATTAGTTTGAAACGATGCATGCATAGGACATTCTTCCGTTAAGTATGAAGGATATGAACAGCAACCGCAGACGGTCTTGGGAAGCGTGACCTGATTTAGGGAGACTGATGAGAATTTGTCCTCAATAGCGTCGAGTTTCTTCTGTATCGCTGCCATTTCGGCTTTCACTGCGATGGAAATATCGAGCTGGTGAATACCTCCCCTAGATGAAGGTGGTCTTACACTTTCGCACCGCAAAGTGTTTTCAGCGAGATCTTCCAGATATTTCCACGCTTCACCGTCATCTTTAGACATGAAATTGCATTGACACATTGTTTCAAGCATCTGCTTTGTCGCTGGATTAATGCCCTCATATATAATTCGACATAAATCCCTTCTTTGTATTCCATGATGAGGACATTGGACAAGCAGATCCTTGAAACGTTCAAAGCACTTCCAAAATGGTTCATTGGGAAGCTCGGTGAACTGGTTGATCTCGCTCCTAATATGGGCAGTCTTATAGTTTGGGTAAAACTTCTTAAGAAATGCTATTACGAATTCATCCCAGTTAGTGATAGAATGTGCGGCAATATTATAAAGCCATTTTTCTGCCAAGTCGCACAGTGTGAATGGGAGAAGACGCAAGCGCATAGCATCCACAGTCAATTGTGAAGTACCCATCATTGCGCATACGTTTTCGAATTTGGTGATGAAAATATACGCATCTTCCGACTCAAGCCCGTGAAATTTGGGCAGCAGATTGATGTGGTGGGGTTTAATTTCGAAATTATCCCCGTTAGCTGGTGGAATAGATAGACATGTGGGAAGAGGACCACGGATAGGATAGCATCTCTCTTGGAGAGAGATGCGCGGTGGATTCTGCGCACCTACGGGCGGTGGCAGCGTGGTGTTATAATCTGATGGAGTACCGTCCATCTCGGTCGTAGTGTGTGGTGGGGGAAAAGAAGATGAAGAAGTACCGACTTCGGCGTTGGACAAGACGGGCACTAGAATCCCGTGTCCAGCCAAGCATGTACTAAGCGGGTTTAGTGTAAGTGGCAGCGTGTGTGTGCTTTTAAAATTGGTTTGTTTTGAAAAAAGTGGGACTCAAGACAAATCACACAAAAATGCACAAACAACCCTAGAACTAAGATTACCTAGGTCAGTCTCTAGACCGCTTCTAGACTTCCAAAGGACAAGCCGTAGGATCAATCCTCTACCGCCTCTTTACTATTCTTGTATCCAGGTAAGTGCCAGGTGAGTGGGAGACTCTCCACTACAAGTAGTGGCCCTAATTAAGTAACACTCGCCTTAGACACACTTGCCTAGACACCACAAATGTAATGCGGATAAGCGATAGATTACCCACGACCTTCCTCTGTCTTTATTGAGCGCGACAGTCCTTAGAGTCTGGTCTTGATATTTTTTAAATTAATGTAGGGTTGATGCAGATACTCGGTTTGTGATTTGTGGGGTTTAGGAAGGGTGATGAAATCCCCACCTAATCTGGATTTGGTCTTTGCCCCTTAAAGTCCGTATTAAAATATGCAAAACAAACCAATCACAAAACTTTTGCAAAAAGATTTTTTTTTAGCGGCGATATTTTGCAAAGAATCCTGCAGAAAAGAGATTTTATTGGATTTGAGAGGAGAGAGAAGGAGGTTAGAATCTTACCAGAGAAGTTTGGAGCCCTAGATCCTCTAACCCGCCGCGCTTCCGCCACCAAGATGCACCTTCTGCCGCGGTTACGCCGCAAGAGGGAGAGATCAATTGATGAATTTTTTTCTGTGGCCTTCTGTGCTCCTCTGGATCTCGATGAATGTCTCTGGCTCTCTGTTTCCTCAATTCTGTGACTCCAGATCCCCTCGCAAAATTCACATGACAATCATTAAATATATAATTTGCAGTTTTGTTTTATTTATGATATAGATCGTATAAGAATTCAACACAAATAGTAAGAATAAAAAATTACGCATGTATCCCCGGCAACGGCGCCATTTGATTGTGTGAAAAAGTGTTTGTATAATAACCGCAATCAAGAACGGCGTCGCTTGGTAGCTAGCCGGTGAGTACGAGTCGGTCCACAGGGATTTTGTGAATTTCCTAATTGTTCTTATGAGTTAATTCCGAACGGTGTGAACGGATTGATTAAATCTAAAAACTAAATTAATCTAGATCTAAGTCTTGCTAGGGTTAGGTTTAGGTTAAGTTTGGAAAGTCAATAAATCTCACCGCTTTCTATACCCATATTAAGATCTATTAGGAGTTATGGTAATTATTAATAAAGGGGATTAGAACCATTCGGGAAGATATTTCTTCCTCTAGCTTCTTGTCCTTCCTTTATCAATCCTTACCCTTACCTCCATGGAAAACACGCTCAACCGGGCCTTTATACTACGGTATCACCGCTACCTCGTGGGATAGGATGCCATAGGGAGCGGTGTGTGCATGTATGCATGGAGTCCTAGTAATTATATGTGATGGGCAAGAAAGGGGTGAGAGATCTTCATCTCTCAAGCCTTCCCCAAAGCTAACCCTAACAAGCGAGGAGACTACTCGCTCATTAGGGAATTGAAGAACAGATCTAAACTATTTATCTAGGGCAAGGAATTAAAGATCTAACTAGTGCAGATAATAAATTTAACCTAGGGCAAGGAATTAAATCTAAACTAGGGTAAGAATAGAAATTACCTAGGGCAGATAAAAAGAACTACTTAAAAATTGATGCTCTCCAAAAAGAATTCTGAATTTTATTAATGAAAGGAGGCATGACCTAATACAAGAATTTAGGTCTCTATTTATAGGACATAGAAAACCCTATATTTACAATCGTCGCATGTCTTCTATTACAAAAATACCCTTAGGAAGACTAGTCAGCGCCGCCAAGATATATGGTAAAAAGTTTAGCCACTACGGGCCATACACGGCTGCGGAACCGCGGCCGCAGCTCTGGTTTGGCCGCGGTTCTGGGGCCAGATGAAGAGCTTGGGTCTTGCAACTTCTTGGGCTGGCTCTGGTCTTGTTTGTCTTCCTACTTCTGTGCTTGGTTCTTCATAATATCTTCCATTTCTCTTCCAGATCTCCCAGTGAATATAGTGGACTTTTACCGTCGCTTCGTGACGAAGTCTCGAACCTTGCGCTGCCTTGTACTTTGTGAACTGATCTTCGAGTAGGCTTGATCAAGATCCTTCTATTTGTTGGTCGTAGTCTCACTTTTGCATCGTCTTTTATCTTTTACACCGTTTTTGCTCCGAGAACCTGTAAACTGTACTATGTAGCAGACATGGGTCAAAAGCACCTGTTTATTTGTAAGATAAATAAGAATGGGGAATATAATAATGCAGTATTATGATATGAACATTTCCGCTGCCTTTTAGCTATTATTTATTGTGACAGTTTGGACATGAGATAGATAGATATTTATTTTCTGTTCTTGATATCTGATTCACAGCCGTAATGTGACTATGGAAGGATATTTTCTCACCATAGGTAGCATGATTTGTTTTGTTATATTCCGTATTTACTTATTTTGGGAAGCGGGGCGTGACAAACATATTTCGAAAAAGCCTATCTTTTTTCTTCATTTTTAAGACTACTTTCAATCTAAGTATCTGCTTTTGGAGATATCCGTTTAAGTTCCACTCTCAGCTCTGTATATGTCAAGTCATCTGGTGCACATGCAAATTGAGAGAACTAACTCTGCAAGGTTTTGCCATTAAATCCAGCAGTTGAGAACTTGACTCTGATATGCCGCATACAATAACGATAATTATGAGATTCCGACCATGATTTTCTTAGTGCAGTCGGAACATCTTTCATCCGGTCAAATATGAATGTAATGGGTTTTCCCCGCATGAATAGAATTTAGAAATGAATGCAAGTAATGAACCACTCCCAATTTTCAGTTGTTTCACCTCCAACTACAGCATTGGCCAAAAGATAAAGGCCATCATTTGCATCAGCACCGGTAGCAACGAGCAATGTCCCTTTGTATTTGCCGTATAAGTGTGTCCCATCAATACTGAGAATGGGACTACAATAAGCAAAACCATTAATGGCCAGTCTGAATGCCCAAAATACACCGGTAAAATATCTCATTTGAAGCGTCGGTTATCTTGAAGATAGTCCCGAGATTATTAGATTTGATGGTGGAAAGGTATCGTGGCAAATATTCATACGAATGTTCCCAATCTCCGTATATTTTAGACAATACCCCGTTCAACGCATTCCATGCCTTTATATAATTTATTTCAATGAATAATGTATCTTTTATAAGCACTTGAATCATTTTGGGAGTCAAATCGACATCCGCTTTCATAAAAGGCAATATCCCGTTACATATGAATGTAAAAATCGCTTGTTTATGATTTGAATTCACTACAAGATTCACACAAGTATAATTCCCCGCATACTTCTTTATCTGTCAATGTCCCGTCGGCGATTTCTTCGAGATATATGCATGAAACCTCCACGGGCAGTCCATGTGTGTTTTACAAACGACGTTATACTTGGTCGTGGTAGTCTTGATTGGTTTTAAAAAAACTCCGTGTTTAATTGACAAACGCTGACTGCCTGAATTAACTTCTCCTTATTCTCAAACAAATCGTCGATATTCAACACACTTTCAATATTGAATGCCAAAAGCCTATCAGCACGAATGTTGTTGTTCTCCATTACCGCTGTAAATAACATGTGAGCATTTTTCATGTTATCAGCAAGTGGATTTTCAAACACAACGAAGTCATTATTAACAAATGAATTAGTAATCCACTATCTATCATTCTCATCGTCAAGGACGTGTGCAATTTGCATGCTATCTTGTGCTTGAATCTCATCCTTATCACTAGCATCATCATCATCATCATCATCATCATCATCACTTTCATCTTCATAATGTTCCAACAACGGTGGATCCGTAGCAGGAACATCGGTTGGATGTATGGAACTAACATTATGGACTTGCATGGTACTTGATGTTCCGGCTTTATACCGACGAAATCCCGACCTATCGTCTACAAACGGCGTCCATCCCGTATTATATGACTATATGTACTCGATATTTTGGGGCAGAATATTGAAGCCGAAACTTGGCATTGGAATGCAACTAAAACCGAAACTTGGCGGAGACATGCAATTATAACCAACCGGCGGTACATAGGAACTGCATACAAATTTATAAATACTTAGTAACTATAGCATATCTCCACTCTCAATAAATAGTGTTCCGCTAAATGTACATGCGGTATACAGATATGTAAGGTAATACTTACTTCGTAAACTGCCAATTCACCGGCGTCCTGCTTGATGTGCCTGATTGATCAAAAAAATATTTATAACCACAATCAAGAACGGCGTCGCTTGATAGCTAGCCGGTGAGTACGGGTCGGTCCACAGGATTTTGTATATTTCCTAATTGTTCTAACGAGTTAATTCCGATTGTTGTCGGATTGATTAAATCTAAAAACTAAGTTTGATCTACACTAGGATTAGAATCTTGCTAGGGTTAGGTTTAGGTTAGATTTGGAAAGTCACTAAATCTCACCGCTTTCTATGCCCAAATTAGGATCTATGAGGTGTTATGGTAACAATTAATAAAGTGGATTAGTACCATCGGGAAGAAACGGTGTTTCTTCCTCTAGGTTCTTGTCCTTCCTTTCTTAATTCTTACCCTAACCTCCATGGAAAACACGCTCAACCGGTCGTTTATACTACGGTATCACCGCTACCTCGTGGGATAGGGTGCCGTAGGGAGCGGTGTGTGCATGTATGCATGGAGTCCTATAAAAACGTGTGATGGGCAAGAAAGGGGTGAGAGATCTTCATCTCTCAAGCCTTCCCCAAATCTAACCCTAACAAGCGAGGAGACTACTCACTCATTAGGGAATTAAAAGACATGTTCTAAACTAATTAACTAGGGCAGATAATAAAGATCTATGCTAGGGCAAGAAAGAAATTACCTAGGGTATGGAAATAAAATTTAACTAAGACAATGAAAAGAAAACTTACTCCTAATTTTTATTTGATACTCTCTTCCTTCTTTACAGAAATTTACAGATCTGAATTTAGATAAATGAAATGAAGCACAAGAAGAGGCATAACCTAAAACAGGTTTTTAGGGTTCTATTTATAGAACATAGAAACCCTAGGGTTACAATCGCGTCATATCTGCAATTACAAGTATACCCCCTAAGAAAAGAACTAGTCAACGAGCCTCCAGCGCACCAACACGTTTTTCCACCGACACGGGTGACACCCGGCCGCGGATCCGCGGCCAAAGCCCCTGTTTGGCCGCGGTTCCGCGGCCATGTAGGGGGCTTGTGGGCTCAATTTCTCTGGGGTTCTTCTGTTGCATTTTTACTTCTATTTTCTTCAGTTTGTTCTTCATAATGTCTTCTGGTTCTCTTCCAGATCTCCACAGTGAATAAAGTCGTGGACTTTTACCGCTTGCTTCGTGTCGAAGTCTTGAACCTTGCACTGCCTTTGTTCTTTGTGAAATCGTCCATTAATCTTCGTTTAGTCTTCAAACTGTAGGCATGATCAAGATCTTTCCATTTGTCGGTCGTAGTCTCACTTTTGTATCGTCTTTTCATCTTCTTCATTGTTTTTGTTTCGAGAACCTGTAACCTGCAACTATATAGCAGACATGGGGTCAAAAGCACCTGTTTATTTGTAAACTGAATAAGAATGGGGAATAAAATAATGCAAAATTTTGGTATGAACAAATACCCCCAAACTTATCTTTTGCTCGTTCTCGAGCAAACCTAGTTTTATTCTTAATAAAATCCTAACCTCACTTTCGCAGGGAAACGCGATTGCACTGAGCTCGTGCAACAAGCTTTTAAACCTCTAGGTGTCCCTAGTAGGAGGAGTGTTGTCTCCTGAGGGTTTTTAGCGGATACTACCCACAAAATCCTATCAATTAAGCCCATTGACTTTTATTCTCCAATTAGGTCTTCTAACAAGAAATTTTATTATCTTCGACTCAGAAATTATCCACCCGTATTTTTCACGCTTCCTTATTATTTAACTTAAGATTATATATGTTCTTGTAAACTTACTTAGCTTTCGACATCTTTTAAGTTTTCCTTCTAGGGTTCTATCTCAACTTAGGAATTTTGATCATCTCTATTAAATATATATGTCATATTTTTCATTCCTATCTCTTATCTCAACCCCAGTCACATACCCCTACGTGTGTGTATATATCACCGCTACACTTGGAAATTCAATTCAAGCTCTTATACTCTTGTCCATCGTCCAAAGCACTTCTGAATTGGTGAATTTTTAGATGAAATTGCTCACACATCCTTCATGCGACCGTTAATACTTCTTGAGGTACCAACAACCGATTACAAAATGTGTTTGCACATTAAAGCGTAATTCCTAGTCTTGTAACACCTAAGGCGTTAGCAGTGACTCCCAAACCAGTTGGTCTAAGGCACTAGGTGATGAAGCACTCTCGCTAAATATTTTTTCTATTTTGCAGCCTTAAGTAATTATAAAAACCAGTGTTCATTTTTTTATCTCTTTATTCACACTTGAATTTTTATTTTATTTTTCTTCGTACTAAGGACTTAAGAGCATTTCAAGGTCTCTTCTACTATTCCAAGTTTCAATGTTCGTGTTTGTGCAATTTGTAGGGTATATATTTTCAGAACTTAGACTTAAGCTTAAGAATTATTTTTCAAACTTATACTTTAATAATGATATCAATACTTTTCCCTTGTTTTAACTTTGCCCAAGAAGTCAACTCGAAATTTGCCTATTTCTAAATAAACTACAAGGACATATACTTTCTACCGTTAAGTTTTAAGAAAGGTTATTTTTAGGATTTTTAATTTCCTAAGTCTAGGATCTAGTTATTCCTAGCTAGTTGACCTTTTTGTCAAACTCAAGTCAATTATGGCCAAAATTGAATACTTTAATTTTTATAATTTTTAAAATTTTCAATTTTTATGGATTTTAAAATAAGTATGCAAATGCAAAAATATACACATGAATGCGAAGGAAGAAGGCTTACCGAGTATACCCCCAAACATAAACTTGACAGTGTCCTCACTGTCATGCTACACCAAGAGGGTCAAAAAGTCGGCACTCCCCTGTTTATTTATTTATAGTTTTTTTTATTTATTGTTAAAAGAAAAAAGAAAAGAAAAAGAAAAATATATATACAACAGTTCCCCCCCCCAAACTTAAGTGTGATAATGTTTCCACTGTTTAAGCGTTAAAGTTCAGAGTTAGGGAGGAGAAAAATCAAACTATATAAGGCCTTACACAGACCAAAGATTAGCACCAACCATTCAAAAATTCTGTCGTGATAATGGTAGGGTTGGTGGAAGAATGGAGTGTAGAAAAAGGAGTTGAGAACCATACGAGACCACATAGGAAGAAGGGTGGATTCTGGTTTCGGTATATTTGGAGATGAATGGCGGAAGAGAGAAAGAAGTGTAGCACGAACTTGAGAGTGTAAATTTAGTGAATAAATTAGCACAATTTGTGATGACCGATGTGTTAAAAGCGATTGTGCTAATCTATCAACCCGTCGAGAAATAGGGTCAAATCCCTTAAGGTTCGCAAGAAAACATGGGTACGTTGAACTTGGTAAACCAAACATTGAAAGTGGAAGCATGACGAATTCTTGCTCGGTTGAAACGATAGGAAGAACGAAAGGGAGTGATCTAGGGATAGTTTTATTCTCACCGAAGTAAACTGTCTCGAACTCGAAGGATTCCATCAATGGTTCGAAATGACTGTAAGCAACCGAGTTTGATGGTTCAACTAACTCATCTGAAAATTCAAAGGACTCAAACTCGGGCGGTGAGTCTTCAAAACCGTCCGAAAAAGTGAAGCACTCGTAATCGTTATCGGCTGAGAGAACTGTGTCAGATTCAAAAAGGTACGCACTAGTGGCGTCCAAACTGCTGTGATCGAATAGAAATCTTTCAAGCTCACAGTTCTCCTGCGTGATCTTCTGCGTGGTCGGAACGATGGAAAGGAGGGAGGGTGATTTAGGAAGTATAACAGTTAAAAGTTTAGGAGGATGAATTGAAAAATCCGACACATCAAACAAAACTGGTTCATCCTCAATACTATCCTCATAATTCTCCTCAAAAATTATCTCATCCGTGTAATTATCATCAAAATCAAGACGCATATGAAGTTCGGGAGAAACATTTAATGACTCGAGATGATGAATTGGAGAGAAAATTTCAGTCAAATCTACGGGTTCATCATCCAAAATACTCCCTGCGTCAATATCCTCAATCAAGTGAAAATCTATTTTTTCAGACACCTCATCAAAAGCATGGATATTTATCAATTCAGGTTCTAGATTGGAGGTGTAAAGTTCAAAAGGATTAGGTGTGGTTTCACTCGAATGGGATTCTTCACAATCTGGCAAATCAAGCACTACAAAGTCCACAACTCATTAAACATTTTATCTTTAACTGGTGAATCATTTGGGACACTTGATTGAAAACCGGAGATGTGGGATTCAATAGAGTATGGGTAGGTTTGATTTGGAAGTGTGTACAGCTCACTCTCTCCTCTCAAATTCTCACTCTGTCCAACTGCCTCATCATACATTGGAAGATTTGGAGCTAGTTGGAAACTAGCTACCGGTTCACTAGGTTGCATAAGGGCGGCAATGGATGCATCCAAATTCCTCATCTGTTTGTTTGTCGTTTCAATATAAGCTTCCAACGACTGTTCCAAACTAAACATGGGTTGTGAAGGGGTTTCGGTAAAAGATTCAAAATTGTTTGGATACGTGAAACTCCCAAATGGCTGTGTAGAAGCAATGTCTAGGGAAGGTGCGGAAGTCGAATAGGACTGGTAGAAATTGAATGGTTGGACAGGAGTAGGATCAACATTTGGATAAAAAAAAGTGAATGGACTTGTTGATCCCAAGAATTACATATGTTGAAAGGAGTGAAAGATCGGTTACGAGATTGTTCAATATGCTCAGCAATAGACATGGATTTTGGAGTTACAATAGGACTCGAAAAAGGAGTATCAACGTAAGAAGGTGGTGAAGGTTGACACGGTTGATACAAAGTGCATTGCGGAATCCAACTGTTTCTCCTAGACGCTTCCATTCGATCTTTCAAAGAAATTTTGGGCATGGAGGGGTCGTCCGTAATTCGACCGAAACAATTCGCCTATGAAGCAAAGTTTGGTTCAGGGTACCAAAGTTCGGCAAGAGATTTGTGAGGTGGGGTACCCATGATGTAGGAAAGGAGAAGAAAAAGAATGTGGGTGGAAGTGAGGTGCACGGATTTCTTAGCGATAAGTTGCAAGTTTTTGTAAAAAAATTTCTTTTTTCCTTTTTGTGTTTTTTTTTATGTGGAGCTTTTTGCAAAAAAAATTCGATAAAAGGCTTAGACACACGTTCAATCAACCACAAATGCACAATCAGGCCTAGATTTTGGGTCACCTAGGTCAGCTAGACAGCTCCTAACTGTTCTAAAGGGAAAGAAGTAGGACCTCAAACCGCCTCTTCACCGCCAATTGTGGCCAGGTAAGCACAAGTAGAGAAAGGAGGGATCCGCTCACGAATCACCATGAGACGGGCCTTTTAAAATTACATTTCACTACCTATCTAGCCTAGGCACCACAAAGTCAGGTTAGGATCAACGGTCGATGCCTACAACTAGTCCTTTGTCCTATTGAGCGCGAAGTCCTTAGGGCTGAGTCTAATCTTTTTTAATTAATTGAAGGTCAATGGAATATGCCTTATGTGATTTTTGGGGTCCTGCGAAGGGTAATGAAATCCCTACCCAATCTGATTGGTGTAAAAGCCCCTTAAAGTCAAATTAAATTATGCACAGCAGTAAACACAATCAAATACTTGCAAACAATTTTTTTTAAGCGCGGCGCAAAGAATCCTGGACAAGATCAATTATTGGAATGGAGAGAGATTTTTTTTTTAGTGCAAAGAATCCTGCAGGCAAATTTACAGAGGAGATATTGGGATTTTCAGAGAAAAATAAGGGAAGCTCACAGAGATTTTTGCACGTGCTGACTCGATCCCGAGACCGCGTTTCCGCTGCCAAAAGGTGCCTCCCGCCGCGGTTCCACGCTTACAGCAATTTTTTTCACGTGCTGACGTCATTCCAATGCCGCGGTTCCGCCGCCAAAGCGTGCCTCCCGCCGCGGTTCTGCGGTCTGATATGCGGCTCGGTTCCCAAAAAAATTTTCTGCCCCTCTGGTTTGACTTTTGTCTGCTGTTCAGATATAGGGTTTTCTGTTTTGATCTCTGGATTTTTCCAGATCTGAATTTGTTCTTCGGTCCTGCAAAATTCAAACAAAAATACCCTTCACAAAATAAAAAAATGATAAAATAATTATATTTTTTATTTTTCATTTTTTATGATTTTTTCAATTTTATATTAACCTGAAATTACAAAAAGAAAATAACACGCCATCCCCGGCAAAGGCGCCATTTGATTGATCAAAAAAATATTTATAACCGCAATCAAGAACGGCGTCGCTTGGTAGCTAGTCGGTGAGTACGGGTCGGTCCACAGGAATTTTGTGTATTTCCTAATTGTTCTAACGAGTTAATTCTGATTGTTGTCGGATTGATTAAATCTAAAAACTAAGTTTGATCTACACTAGGATTAGAATCTTGCTAGGGTTAGGTTTAGGTTAGGTTTGGAAAGTCAATAAATCTCACCGCTTTCTATGCCCAAATTAAGATCTATGAGGTGTTATTGTAACAATTAATAAAGTGGATTAGTACCATCGGGAAGAAACGGTGTTTCTTCCTCTAGATTCTTGTCCTTCCTTTCTTAATTCTTACCCTAACCTCCATGGAAAACACGCTCAACCGGTCGTTTATACCTGGTAGACTCTGGTCATCTTAGTTTTTCCTCCGACATATTCAGAAATATTGTTTTTTCCAATTGATAATTGGCCACCGAAATAGCAAACTGGATGGATATAGTTATCTGTCATTTTTCCACCTGCCAGAAAAATTGACGCATATTTTGAGAATTCTCATCAAACGACTTAACTATTTATATTCATATTTATACTCATCTTATTACATAAAATTATAATAAAATCCATATTTCTAGCATGTAATAAGTTGCAAGAACTTGTATTCTACTCATTAATCCGTCACAAGTAAAATCAGGGAAACCCCTGATATGTACCCAAATTTGTTCGAATTGCTTTCCCAATACAAAATTTTAACCAAATATTTTTATGAATTAATTTTAAATAAAATTAAGGTTTAGATAACCTCCTAAATGCTCACAGCGGTGATGATGATGGCGAGGATGAAAGTTATTGTTCGCCTGTGAATTTCCACCTAAATCTGCACGAGCGAGAGAATGTGAGATCGATAGATGACAGAGAGGGGAGTGATTAAGAGAGCGTGAGTGAAACAAAGAGATGAGAGAGAGACGGAAGGAGAGAGATGAGAGAGAGAGAAACTAGAGAGGGAGAGATCACCGAGGGTAGGGAAGAGAGGTCGGGGGGAAGAAAGTTCTCAGGGGGGTTGAGAGGAAGAGAAGTCTCGGAGGGGATGGAGAGATCGAGAGAGAAAGAGAGCAGAGAGAGAGTACCCGAGAGAGAGGGATCGAGAGTACCCGAGAGAGAGGGAGAGAGAATAGTAAGGAATGAGGAAAGTAAATAGATCATATCTATTTAAGTAGAGGTGTCACGCCCCGCTTCTCGGTGTACGGGCAAGGGGACGCGACGGGTCACGCGACGTATTTACTCAGAAGTAAACACGCTAAGCGTATCTAAGCAATATAAAATAAATTACACAAGAGACGTGAATATAAATGAACGGCAACTTTATTTATTAAACATTCTTTTTCAGGTACAACTGGAAATATAAATACAAAGATGGAAAGTAATGCCTAAATAATAGTATGAACTGAATGAAAAGTAAGTACAAGTAAAGTCAATGCTTGGGGTTTTCTATGAACTGCTCCAAGTGCTCCTGACTGGTCTCGAACTCCTCAGAGTCAGGTCCTCCTGACAACATTCCGAAGAAGAAGAGCAATAGAAATGTCGTCAGCGAACAATCGCTCGGTAAGTCCCAATGAAAGAAGGAGAGAATAGAATAGACAGAAAAGAGAGCATATCTAGTATAATGTTTGATTGTTATGTTAATGTGGTGTTTGTAGCTTGGTGCAGAATATGCCAGTGTGTACGACAGGAGTCCAACTTACACCGTGGATTCTGGTAACCCGTAGTACAAGGCTCCGTTGAAATACCACGGAACAACAGTATGGATGTAATAACGTATTTTAGTGACTACCTCGTACCACCTTTAACATGTTTTGTACCAGTCTACCCCTTTATAAACCCCGTAATGTTGATTGTATTGATTGTACTGATTGTATTGTATTGTATTGTAGTAAATGGAAGGCTTGCCGAAACTATGATATCAGTAAACAGAATGGATATAAATGGATAGTCATGTAATCGGAGTATATCCATGGTTCGGTTCGGTCATGTTCATGTTGACATAGATTGTATTCTGGATTCATGGATTCATATTGTATTGCAGTTATACTTGAATTGAATTCAAGTCAGATTGCATTCAGATATGATCGTGACTCTAACTAAGTCATACTTTTAAACAAAATTGAAGTCCTGAATTAATTTTGATGTTATCAGTAACTGTTGCACATGGACGACAGGATTTGTGTTTTTTTCCAAGACAATTACCGTGTTGATAACACCGTTGTTAGATTTTCTACTTTAGATAAGCAAGCACCCATATTCTCCGGCTCCCCGAGACTCAAGAGAACTGGTCCCGCTTAAAGCTGTGTTTACTAGGGTCCTTATTGTAAATTAATATCACTTGAGGGGTTTTATGTAAAAATAGTTTGATATATTTTCAAAATATACCTCAAGTAATTATCGTCTTTAGGGTTTTCATAAATGTATATTTTATAAAAGTGAAATTTTCTAGTGAGTAAAACCTAGTTTTCCTTGTATATGGTATTTTAATGTAAACTTGGAATGGTATTGAATTGTAAAGATAGTTTCATGAACTTGTGGTTCTTTTGCTTTAGAAAAAATGGAATATTCATATATTATATTTAAAATAGATATTTTGATAATAGTTATATATATATATATATATATATATATATATATATATATATTTAATAAATATAAAGTTTATTTATTTTGTAGAAATCTCATTTTCTTAAAAATTGCATCAAAATTCCATCGAGATCGAATGCTCCTTGTTGAGGTCTGCATCTCGCTCTCCTAGACCCGAGAATGTGCAATAACCCGCACTATCCCGATCGGGGTTCCCCAAAATGAGTTGTAGAGGCGCAATTGTAAGGAATTTAATTAACACACTTTTTAAAGAAAACGGTTTTGAATGTTCAAAGTATTTATTCGTATTCTCGTATTTTCCTATAAATTAAATTCCCAAAATTCATCTTGCTATGTCAAAATTATGTGTTGTGATGAGGTAGGTCATTATCTCATGAGTTATCTAAAGGTAATACGATTAAATTGAACAATCATAAGTTGTATTTAACATGATGGTATTTTACTGAAAAAGTGAAATAAAATTTAACATGAATTATTTGAGGTGAAACTTGTTCTAATATGTTTATTTATGTTTGTTAAATATTATGAGAGAATATAATATTTTATTATTTAAGAAAAATGGAGATTCTAAAGAAAAACGAATCGGAATTCGGAATAACTCCAGTTCCGACGAGGTTTCGAAATAGATTATTTTAGAATAGAGACGGAGGAGGAGAATGGGGACTTACAGGTTAGAAAACAAGAAGAGAGAGAGAGGAAGCTATTGGAACCGTTGAGGCGTCATTTCGTCGTCGGATTCTCCTCGGAACTTCGTCGGAATTTCGACCTTTGCTAACACCACTTGCACAACTTAGGACTTGGAAATTTTAGAGAGTTTTTGTAATGAAATTCTTGATGATGAGGGGTGAAATGTGGTGTGGTATTTATAGGGAAAATTAGGGTTTAGGGTAATGAAGAATAGAATTAAAATGTGCATTAAAATATGGATTAATGCATATTTTTATTTCTTTGAAAATATGCAAAGAAATCAAACAATATAGGAGTAGTGGGAAAGTCCAAGGGTTCAAGGGTAAAAATTTGGGGAGCATCCCCTATGGGGGGCCCGGCGGTGCCGGCCATAGGCCTCATCTCGCCGGTCCAAATCCGGTGAGAGGGCTTGGGATCTTCTCCACGTGTTAGGGTCTGTTGGTATATCTCAGTGCGCGCGTTTGTTTATTCTATGACTTTCCATTTTACGTGTAGTGCACGTGTAAACTTTTGGGTTTCTAAATGATTGAAAGAAAAATCAATTAAAAATATATGTGGCTGGGGGGATTCGGTCACAGGGGCTATGTCACATCAGTGCAAGGCTTTACCAATGAGCTGCAAGTGATTTCTTGCTGTTCAAAAGAAAATCAAATTTATAACTAGTGCTCAGGCTTAGGTGTTCCTTTCTGTATTTTGGAAAAATTCTGTACAGAAAATTTAGGGTTGTTACATTCTACCCTCCTTATACAAATTTCTTCCTCAAAATTTGTAGAAGGAAAGTGTAATAGATTCAAGAAAATTTTGGTGATAGAACTATTGATAGTGCATAAAAAATATTTGGAAGAACGAAAGAAGGCAAAAGTTTTGGAAAGATGTTAGGGAATTACCAGGGTTACCTTGGTCTACAGTCTCGGCTTCTAGGGCTGCTAATGTGAAAGCCTGACGCCGGGATACATTCCTCCTAACTGGAGGCACATTCCTCTGTCCTTAGGGTATGTTTCTCTGCCCTCGAGGCATGTTCCTCAGTGCCTATGGAATTGGCGATTAGGCTATGCAGGAGGTCCATGTGGAGGTGGAGCTGGAAGAGCTAGTCGAGATGCAGGAGCCTGGATAGCTGGCAGCTGCGGATAAATGTTGTGAGTTGGAACTGTGTTGCATCTATAAGGACATGTTCCAATTCCATGATTGGATGCGCCACAAACTAAGCACAGGCTTTTTGCGCGCCTACAGTCCTTCCACAGGTGTCCATCCCTCTTGCAGTAGAAGAAAAAATCTGGATTTAGCTGGTTATTTGTTTCTTCCGGTCTCTTGGGTTCAAAAGTTGGCCTTGAAGAGGCTTCTCCTGCCATCTGAGTGGCAGGACACTTCACTCTGGCAGATTGGGGTCTACCCTTCTTCTTCACCACTGTAAATCTCCGTTCCCATCTTAATAAAAGTTTTCCTATTTTCTAAATCCCAGAGATTTCCCTTCCTTTTCCCTCGTATTTTAATTGGTTGCTTAAGCTTAATATTTAAACTTTATTTTCCAGCTCTTTTAAAAATCATAGTCCAAAACCAAAAGCTAAAATATACTAATATATACACAACCCTAAACCCAACAAAATTTTCCAATCCCTAAAAGCCAAAACCCAAGATTTAAAACCAAAACCAAATTAAACTAAAACCAAACTACTTTCTTAAACCCTCAGCCCATTTAGATTTTTTTCCCTTTAAATTCACAATTAAAACCTCTCAGCCCAACCATTCTCACTCAGCCCATTCAAAAATCAAATTAAAATGGAAATCATTAAACCAAATTTCCCCCGGCCCATTCTAACCTCAGCCCACGAATTTTTTAAAAAGGAATTATTTTAAAAACCAAGCCCGGCCCACTCCCTCCAGCCTGCCTCCTCACCAGACCCGACTCGACCCGCTCCTATTCACCTTCCTCCTCCAACGGCTCCTTCCTCAATTCCCGCTCGCGATCCGCGCTTCTCGCCTCCGATCGCGCCCACGCCCACGCCTCCGCTCTTGCGACGTTTCACCCGCGACTTCAACCCTCATTCATTTCCTCACACCCTCTCCTCTCTCTTCTCTTTCATTTTCAAAATTTCCCCACTTCTCTCCATTCATAAAAAAACCCACCGAGCACCCAATATCCCTCACTCCACCGCCGACGGCGACGTCGACAACCCTCTCGGCGACCCCATACCTCCTCCCTCACACTCAACTCACTTCTCACAAACTCAGCCCTCCATCAACCCAACCCCCTGCACACAAACCCCTGTACACCAACCCCACACCCGAACTCGGCCACCTACGCTCGACGTCGGCGATCTCCACACCACACCATCGACCTCTACACCCTCTGCATCTTCTCCTCCTTCTCCAAAATCCAGAACCCGAGCCACCACTTCTCTCTCTCTTCAAAATTTCAAAACCACACATAACCCGACACACACTGCGGCCCATCGCCGGAGCACCGCCGTTGACCGTCGTCGACCCCAGTGCACTCACAGAGGACCACTGAGCATCCCTCAACCTCCAGTGACTGTGCAACGACTCCGGGCAACTCCGACACAAATTCCGTATCGCGAGCCAAGCTCGCGCAAATCGTTTCACGACGTACATCGCGCGTTCGTGACGCCGCTGCTGCCGTGAGACCCCGAGACGTTTCTAGGCAAGTGTTTTACTTGCTACATGCTAATACAATTGTGATACAAACTTAAATCATATAGATTATAATTTACCGATTCCCGATATATTATGCGACATATGTGTTCGATGCTAGACCCCAATGAAAGTACTTACATAATTTGACAGAAATAGATGTTTTCTGTTGGCCCATATAATGACGAATAACGTGTATAAATCTCACTGGAAAATACGACTGTTAGTGACTAAAATTGATACCCCCAAATATACCGTTAAAACTAGAAATTCCCTGTATCTGAAAATGGTAAAAATTACTGTAAATTATGTACATACTGGAATGATGTGTTCGAGGGCTTAAATCGAAGCCGACTCGACGAACTTTAACTCTATGTAAAATTCTAATAATTTATGTTCTGTAACTGTGATGATATTTAGATCGGAGTGCGACTCTGGACTGCAGTCCAGAGCGACTCTTATTACTGTGTACTGTCCCAAAATGTGTGTCGCTTTGTTTTCTGAATTCGTGTTTTACGAAACTCTACATTTGATTAAATATGGATCTGTTAGCTAAACAAAATAAGTGGTTCCATTCCGTTTCATTGCCGTTTGCTATTTTAAACTGTAAATAAAAGGGCAGAACGTATAACTGTCCAGAACAGATTCAGAAGTGACATACTGATGTTAAACTGAGTGTAACTTTCGACGTACAGACGCGATTGAGGATCCGTCTGTTGAGTTGAATACTCTATTGAAAACCCTAGATTTTATTCAACTGTAGTATCGCTAAATTCTGAGCTCAACTGGGTGCAATTCGTGTCGCGAAACGGACTTCAGTTCTGAAACTGAATTTCCAGCCGCGAGCACTTAAAATGAAACAGCCGTATCTTGAATACCGGAAACCCGATTGAACTGAAACTAATTTTGATGAATTGCTGACTGAATGTTCTATTTATCGTATTTGTATCATTTTGTTGAATTCTAAACAGATGAAGTTATGCAATTTTTGTAAGTTAATGACATGCATATTGATTCATAACATACTTAGCTTAATGATGGCATACATACATATATCATACTCCATTTGCCATATACTTAGTGTTAGCGCGTGTTAGAGTCAGTGGATATTGCATTATCGTGCGTGATTAATGTTGGTTTAGGAATGACAGGTACACCAATGGAAAGTGAATATTCGTGACAGTGATTGATACAGTGAACAGTGATAAAACCGTGCAATTGGTATACTTGTACATGACTAAATCAAGATCATAAATAGTGTAAACCTGGGGATAAAGGGGAAATCGAAGTGGAAAGAGAATCGTATTTAGCGGGACCGTATTTTAGAGGATGATCATTCGAGCAGCGATATATATTAGGTAGGATCTAGCGATCCGGCTGACAGGGTTATGTCCCGGGCATGTGGGCTGTTGTCTCGGGTATTTACGAGACTCTTGTTAAACATGATCCTCCTTCCACTATGCGATTTCAAACATGACTTAGAGACCGATAGGGACACAGATCATATTCTGCATCGTATAGTGATATAGTGAATACTCGTATTGTTCTTACACTAGTATTACCTCTTTTACCTGTTTCATCTTATTATAATAATATTGTTAATGTGTCGCTCTGACGACCTGAGTATGCATGCTCAGATCCCGTAGAAGGATCAGCGCAGGAGACGGATTTACCTTTCGAGTTCACGGAGATATAGTCTGGTGTACTTTCTTTCTTTACTGCTTTCCATAAAAGTGATCGTGAGGTTGAACGTGGTTAGTAACTGTTCCTGTTATTTGTAATTTGTGAACAATGAATTTTAATGTAATAAATTAGTGATGTGATTCCTTTAGTGCTGTGCTTTATTTACTGATTACCATGTAATGCTAGAAGCCGAAGTGTGACTACGGCGGGATGATTCCTTGGCCGTAGGAGCATTGCTGGCCTAGTCATCCCTCGTTTTCCGTATTTTGGGAAGCGGGGCGTGACATGGTTTAGTTGGTATCAGAGCCGTGTTTAGTATCAAAGGATAACATTAACTATACTGTATTACGTGTAGGGTGTTTTTCGTCACCCTATTGAGATGGGAATACGCGCACGCTGGTCAGGCGTACTACAGATTCCCCCTGCCCAGGGTAGGCCGGGGTTTAATGATTGTGGGGATCCGAATCTCCGGCAGCCGCGGACTAAGCTGCCGTTAATTACCCCTCGCCTTTGGGGCGAGGGAACCTCCGATTAATGGGTTAAACTGGTCATGCGAACTCAATGTGCGGTGTGCGTGTGTTTTGTTTTGAAAGGGGGGGTTTTGAATATATCGGGAGCCACGCAGAGTTTTTACGGGGGTCCCGCTACCCGGATAGCGGGCTGGGGGTCAAGGGCGCGCGCCACGTGTCGGCACGCGGGCGCTTTGCGCACTTGGCAAGCGCGCAGGTGCACAAGCGCGCGCGCGCCACGTGTCGGCACGAGGGCGCTTTGCGCACTTGCGCAAGCGCGCAGGTGCGCAAGCCTGCGCGCCACGTGTCGGCACGCGGGCGCTTTGCACACTTGCGCAAGCGCGCAGGTGCGCAAGCGCGCGCGCGCCACGTGTCGGCACGCGGGCGCTTTGCGCACTTGCGCTGCGCGCTGCTAAAACAAATTTCTCAGAAAAGAAATCAGAGAGGAGTTGGACTCCTGAGTGTGTGTGTGTTTTTTTTTTTTTGGGTTTAGTGAACGATGTTCTTCTTCCTCCTGTTGCTTGCTGGATCTTGAAGATCAAGAGATGTGAAATCTCAAAATCTCTACTTTTTCAGATCTAATGATAGATCCAAGTTCCCCTTTGTGGGTTTTGTGGTGAAAAACTAATTTGTTTTGAAAAAGGAAGAGTAAAACTCTTGATTTAATTCAAGAGAAAGAAGAAGGTTTTGGAACCTTGAAGATGGAAGAAAGAGCTCAGCTCTGAGACTTTTTTGTTTGGAGAGAGAAAAATTATGAGATATTTTCATTATCTTTGCCTTTATAGGCCATACACTTTACAAATAGCCCCTTGGGCTTCACAAAATGGCATTTTGCCTATTTCATGGCTCATGTGCCATTTCTTTTTGCACATAAGCCATGGGCTTTACAAAAATTTGGCTTTATGCCTATTTTTCTTACATTTATCCATAAATAAAATAAAAGAAATGCAACAAAATTATTTATTACAAAATTTTTATCTTGGCATGGGGGAGGTCGGCCGCTTCATGTTCGGGCTCGACCCGGGCATGGGCCCACTGGGTCGGGGCCTGGGCCCACTTGGCTTGGGGTTGACTTGGATTTTGACTTGGTCAACCGGGGTGTAAATTTTTACCCCAACAAATTGCCCCCCATCAATACATGCACACCACATATGTGGGTCGTGTGCATGAAATTGATGGATCTTCTTTTACTTGGAGGCGACCTGATTTGGTTCCCGCTTTTTGGGAAGCCGGCGCTGCCCTTTTTATGACATGGACGGTCATTGCTTGACATGTCTCCGAGACGGAATGTCCGTGATAGACGTTTCCCTGGCCCGGAGCGATTTGATTCCCGCTTTGTAGAAATCCCGCGCTGCCCTTTTTTGCGACTTGGACGGTCGATACTGCCCTTTTAGCGACGTGGACGGTCGATGCTGCCCTTTTTGCGACTTGGACGGTCGGTGCTGCCATTTTAGCGACGTGGACGGTCGATGCTGCCATTTTAGCGACGTGGACGGTCGATGCTGCCCTTTTTGCGACTTGGACGGTCGATGCTGCCCTTTTAGCGACTTGGACGGTCGGTGATGCCCTTTTAGCGACTTGGACGGTCGATGCTGCCCTTTTTGCGACTTGGACGGTCGATGCTGCCCTTTTAGCGACTTGGACGGTCGGTGCTGCCATTTTAGCGACGTGGACGGTCGATGCTGCCCTTTTTGCGACTTGGACGGTCGATGCTGCCCTTTTAGCGACTTGGACGGTCGGTGATGCCCTTTTAGTGACTTGGACGGTCGGTGCTGCCCTTTTAGCGACTTGGACGGTCGGTGATGCCCTTTTTGCGACGTGGACGGTCGGTGATGCCCTTTTAGCGACTTGGACGGTCGGTGCTGCCCTTTTAGCGACTTGGACGGTCGGTGCTGCCCTTTTAGCGACTTGGACGGTCGGTGCTTGATTTGACTTGCTCTGCTTCTTGCATTGTCAGGGGTAGACTTGACTTGCCCCGCCTCTTGCGGTGTCGAGATTGGATTCTGACTTGCTCCGCTTTCTGCGGTGTCGGAGTGGAAGTTGACTTGTTGATTTCGATTTGGGTTGACGTCAGTATCGCTACGCCGGAACATGGTACCAGGAGCGAATCATCATTTGTCATGACAGGGTTTGGGAATTGGTTTTTTTTTTTTTTTTTTTGGCATCTGCATTGCTGCACTGGAATAATGCCAGGAGCAACTCATCATTTGCCCCGAGAGGATTTGGGAATTGATGGCTTAGGAGGCAGGTTTAAATCCCTATCACCTAAGACTTTTCAATTTTATGGGCCGTGAGGGTCCTATTGAAGCATTTTCTCCATACGAGTCGAAAGGATCCCGCAGGTGTATTTTCTCCTTAGGAATCGTGAGGATTCTTAAGTGTGTGCCTCCTTTGCGAGTCGTAAGGCTCTCACGCGGGAATTTTCTCTTCTCAAAGTCGAGAGGACTTTGAGAATGCATTTTATCTCCTTTTCACGAGTTTGCGCCCTTTCAGGTTTTCACAAACTCGCCGGCAGTCCTGCTGTTTTTACTCACGGAGCCCTTTCGGGTTTTCATCCGTGCCCGTTTTGCTTGTGAACATACCTTTTTTTTTTTTTTGTGGAATTTGAATGTGGTCTCACCGGTTAGGACTTAGGAGATATTAGGATTGTTTTACGCCCGTGGATTGTATACGGTTTTGCAGGATGTATGATCCAGACCGTAGGGCCAGAAAAATTTCAGGGCTTTGTTGGCGTCTGCATCGCTGCACTGGAATGTGGTACCAGGAGCGACTCATCATTCGCCGTTGGGGTATGGGATTTGGAATTTAGTTGGCGTCTGCATCGCTACACTGGAATATGATACCAGGAGCGACTCATCATTCGCCACTTTGGGGTTGGGGACCTGGAATTTGGATCTTGTTTAGCATCAGCATTGCTGCACTGGAATAATGCCAGGAGCAACTCATCATTTGCCTTGGGAGGACTTGGGATTTGGGTTTTTGGTCGGCATCAGCACCGCTAACACTGAAGCGAAATGCCAGGAGCGACTCATCATTTGTCGTTGCCCGTTGGGGAACGATGGCTTAGGAGACAGGTTTGGGTCCCTATTACCTAAGGCTTTTCAATTTTATGGGCCGTGAGGGTCCCATAAAGCATTTTCTCCCTACGAGTCGTAAGGATCCCGCAGGTGTATTTTCTCCTTAGGAATCGTGAGGATTCCTAAGTGTGTTGCTCCATTGTGAGTCGTAAGGATCTCACGCAGGTGTTTTCTCCTCATAAGGTCGAGAGGACTTTGCGAGTGTTTTTCATCTCTTTTCACGAGTTTGCGCCCTTTCGGGTTTTCACAGACTCGCCGGTAGTCCTGCTGTTTTTACTCACGGAGCCCTTTCGGGTTTTCATCCGTGCCCGTTTTGCTTGTGGACATACCGTTTATTTCTTCTTCTTTTTTTTTCTTTTTCTTTCTTTTTCTTTTTTTTTGCCGCTGGTGGGACTTTAAAAGTAGTCTCACCGGCAGGATTTGGGAGAAATAGGGGTTATTTACGCCCGTGGATTGTATACGGTTTTGCAGGATGTCTGATCCAGACCGTAGGGCTGATGTGCTCAATTCGCCTGCGACTTGGAGCATTCATGTGTAGTATTTCTTGAGATATCGGCCATTAATGGGCGGCATGGGCCTTTCTCCCTCTGCACTTATTAGTTGGTAGGATCCTCCGTCGAACACTTTCTCAATGACGTATGGTCCTTCCCAGTTTGGCTCGAATTTTCCCTTGGCATGTCGATTGAGGATGATCGGTCTTTTGAGGACCAACACCAATTCACCTTTCTTGAAAGCACGGAGACGAGTTATCTTGTCATAGGCCCGTGACATTTGGGCTCGGTATAGCTCCAGATTTTGCTGCACCGCGAGCCTCTTTTCTTCGAGGGCATCGAGTTCTTCAAGTCGAAGGAGCACGTTTTCCTCTTCTGTCAACTCATGCTGAACGGCCATTCTTAAGCTTGGAACTTCGACTTCGAGGGGGAGGACCGCCTCCACTCCGAAGAGCAATGAGTATGGAGTAGACTGTGTTGGAGTACGGTGCGTGGTACGATATGCCCACAATGCCTCGTGAAGTTTGAGATTCCAGTCTCTCTTGTTGGCTGAAGCATTTTTCCTCAGGAGCTTGCATAGAGTCTTATTGAAGGATTCGGCTAGCCCATTGGCTCTTGGATTGTAGATGGAGGAATATCTCCAGTCTATCTTGTGCTGAGTAGCGAACCTTGAGACATTGAAGCTCTTGAAAGAAGGCCCGTTGTCAGAAATGATTCTTCTTGGTGTACCAAAGCGGTATAAAATATTGTGTTGGAAGAATGTCAGAATATCTTTTGTCTTGACTTCTTTTAGCGGGACAGCTTCAGCCCATCTGGAGAAGTAGTCTGTGGCGGCCAGTATAAACCGATGGCCTTTGGATGACAGAGGATCAATTGGGCCAACAATGTCGGTGCCCCAGACTTCGAAGGGCCACGACGCCACCGTAGGATGCAATGGATTGGGATGCTTGTGAATAAAATCACCGTGAATTTGGCAGATATAACATTTCTTTGCATGCTCTCCGCAGTCCCGTATCATGGTGGGCCAATAATACCCAAGCCGTTTAATTTGCAGTCGCATCCTGGGGCCAGATTGGTGAGCACCGCAAACGCCCGAGTGAACATCTTTCATGACCTTTTGGGCTTCGGCCAATGACAGACACCTGAGCCAGAGTTGGTCATATGACCTGCGGTATAACGTGTCATTTACAAACACGTATCGGAGAGCTCTTTTCTTCAGCTGAATCCTCGCAGATTTTTCTTCGGGAAGCTTGTCATATCGGAGGTACTCTATGAAGGGTTCTCTCCAATCGGGCTCGTCTTGAACGATCGAAGCTTCTTCGGCGGGATTGCTCTTCTGTTCCGCGCTTTCCTCTTCTCGTAGAAAGACAGGGGGTAGGATTTGCCGGCTCCTGACTGTGATCAGAATTTCGTCCATGTCAGGATCAGCCAGCTCCTTGGCCAAGCGAGCGAGTACATTAGCCTTTCCGTTCAACGCTCTAGGGACTCTCGTTAGTTCAATATGAGTGAACCGTTTCATGAGTTCCACTACTCGACCTCTGTACCGAGCTAACTCGGGTTTGTATATCTTATAGTCGCCGCTTACTTGGTTGACGACAAGCTGGGAGTCACCGTAGACTCGTAGCCGACGGATTTCCATTTCTACGGCGAGCTCCAAACCAGCTATCAGAGCTTCATACTCAGCTTCGTTATTTGTGCGAGGCTCGGTGAGAGCAAAAGAGCGCCGTAGAGTTCCCATTGATGGCGTGATGAACACCAATCCTATCCCTGCCTTTATCTCCGGGACACTTAATTTACTGGAGGTCCTTATTGATGAGGCTCCATCGAAGTAGAGCTCCCAACTTGGCCCATCTTCCTCGAGGTGCAGAACTTGTTCATCGGGTAGCTCACAATTTAGCGGCGACCCTTCTGGTATGGGATGAGCAGCGAGAAAGTCTGCAAGAGCTTGCCCTTTTACTGCTTTCTGAGGAGTATAAACTATGTCAAACTCAAGTAGCATGACAGCCCATCTTGCCATTCTGCCGGCTAGGCTTGCTTTGGTCATTAAGTGTTTGAGCGGGTCGACCTTGGAGATCAGCATAACTCGATGAGCCAGCAGATAGTGCCTCAGCTTCTTCACAGCAAATATCAGAGCCAGGCATTGCTTTTCGATTGGGGAATAGTTGTGTTCCGCCCCGACTAGAGTTCGACTAAGGTAGTAGAGGGCATTTTCCTTTCCCTCCTCGTTATTCTGGGCAAGGAGCACACCGAGTGACTCATCTAGCGCGGCAGTGTAGAGAATCAGCGGTTTATTTGGAATAGGAGCGGCTAGCACTGGAGGGTGCAACAAGTATTGTTTGATGCTTTCGAACGCTGCTTGACATTCGGCATCCCAGATAAAAGGAGCTCCTTTCTTCATGAGCTTTGAGAAGGGCCTACATCTCCCCGATAAATTTGAGATAAACCTCCGTATATAAGCAAGCTTGCCTTGAAAAGATCTTAGCTGCGTCAGACTCTTCGGAGGGGGCATCTCCATGATGGCCTTTATCTTCGACGGGTCAACTTCGATCCCTCGATGTCGGACTATGAAGCCCAGGAATTTTCCCGATGACACGCCAAAAGCGCACTTCAGAGGATTCATCTTCAGATCGTATTCCCTCAGTCTGGTGAGAACGGTCCTAAGATCTTGGATATGATCGGCCCTGGTTTTAGTCTTGACGACCAGATCATCGACATAACATTCGACGACTTTATGGATCAGGTCATCAAAGATATTGGTCATTGCCCTTTGATATGTAGCACCTGCGTTCTTCAGTCCGAATGGCATTACCTTGTAGCAATATATTCTGATCGGGGTTCGAAATGCTGTGTGCTTCTCATCCTCAGGCGACATCTTGATCTGATTATATCCAGACGAGCCGTCCATAAAGGTGAACAGTTCGTAATTTGAGGTGTCATCGACCATCATTTCCATGACCGGTAGCGGGAAGTCATCTTTAGGACATGCCTTATTGAGGTCCCTGAAATCGACACAGACTCGGATCTGCCCATTTTTCTTCTTCACTGGGACTATGCATGCGATCCAGTCTGCATATTTCTCTTCCCTGATGAAGCGGCATCGATGAGCTTCTTAGTTTCCTCGATGACCTTTTCTTCTAGTTCCCTTCTCATTCTTCGAGGAGCTTGTTTGACTGGCTTAGCATCAGGAGATATAGCCAACTTATGTACGGCCACTTCAGGGGAAAGGGCAGGCATTTCTTTGTATGTCCACGCGAAGCAGTCGACGAACTCATGCAGCAGGGCAATTATCTGCGCTTTCATTTCCTCTGACAAGAGCGAGCTGATGTAGGTCGGCCTTGGATTATCGGGCGTTCCTAAGTCAATCTCGGTTAGCTCGTCAAAGGTTGCTTGTCCTCCATCTTCGAGCTCTTGAGGAGCTTCTTCTGGCTCGGCTATCTCGTCGTCATCATTTGATCTTTCGCTGGCCTCACCAACATGGACCATGTAGCACGCTTTGGAATCAGATTGAATGTAGCCTATGCCCCGTCTATCTGGAATTCGTCCATCGATGAGTGCTCGGACCTGGGGCGGATGCCATAGCCCTTCGTAAAACTTTGCTTCAGACTCCGTTTGATATAACCGGCATCCGCACTTCTTAAAGTATTCCCGCATCTCGGGCGCATAGTATCTGGGATTGAGGACGGCTCTTATGCCTCTCTCATAGGGAAGGCACGCGACAGAAAGATCGTCCGGGTGCACAACGGGGTTTGACCCATAAAACAGGATGCCCTTCTGTCCACTTTTCCTCCCGGGAACGTAGAAAGTTTTCAGCTGGTCCACGGTGGAGATTGATAATGCATTGAGCTCTTTGCACATTTGCTCTGGTACCTTTGTAACGGCTAGGGACCCTTCTGCAACTTCAAAGGTCTCTCGTAGTTTCGCTTGTTGCGTGGGGGTCCAATCTGCACCGCTGTTGCACGACAGGTCCTCCTCCTCTGACTCTTCAGTGTCGCTGCCAAGATGAGGGCGGACTTTACTGCTAGATGGGCTTTCAGTAACAGATTCGTCCGTATCGCTGCCGAAATGAGGGCGAGTTTTGCGGAAGGACGGGCTTCCAGCGTCGGACTCATCAGTGTTGCTACCGAAATGTGGGCGCACTTGGGCGTTTTTACTTTTGAAAGTGACAACCGGCGCAGATTTGCTTTTGGGTCTTGGGGCCGGTCTATCCTCAGTCAGTTGTGGCTTAGCATTTTGGTGGTTCATAAAGTACCGAGAATCTTCATAGCGGACTTCATGCACACCGAACGGCTGGATGTCTCCGTCAATGCGTCTTTCTTCGCCATTTTTAGTATACTTCATGCATTGATGGAGAGTTGACGGAATGATGCCGTAATCGTGGAGCCACGGCCGCCCCAAGAGAATCTTATAAGATGTGTCGGCGTCGATCACATATATCTTAGCTTCAGTTTGCAAATCCCCAAATTTAATTGGCAGAGCTATGGACCCCAGAACTTGCTGGCAATTTTGGTTGAAGCCTTGAATGACAATCCTTTCCCTTGACAGGTGTCGGACGTCCATCGACAAACTCTTCAGCGTCCGCAAGTTCATGATGTTCACTGAGGACCCCGGATCAATCAATATGCGATTAATTCGATCTCCGTCGCTGTACCCGGTCACGTAAAGCGGCCGATTATGCTCAGCCGTTCCCAGTAGCAAGTCTTCATCCTTAAATGTGACTGCGGCGGCATGCAAAGCGTGCTGGGCTTCTTTCATATTAATTTCCGCAAAGTGAGCCTGATACCGCTCAGGGTTTTGGAGAGCGTGAATGAGGACATCTCTAAGCTCCTTAGATAGGACCAAGGCGTCATAGATGCTCAGGAGAGACGGAAGCTTCCGGAGATGCGCCAAGACATTATTGTCCACCGAGGAAGGACTTGTGTTTTCATCGGCCGGTTCTCTGCCATCTTCTTCATTAGCGACTTGTTTTTCCTTCCCTCTTGGGGCGTTGCCCTGATTTGGCGGTAGAGCCCTGCCGCTTCTGAGCTGGATTTGATTGGCCGTTGTGGCGAGCTCTTCGTCCTCTTCGGGAAAACAGAGCTCCTCTTCCGAGTCGCTGCCAAGATGGATGGCGTAGCAGGTCAATACTGGGATCTCTTCATTGGGGTCTTCTTCTAACTCCCCCAGAATTTCAGCCGTTTGTACAGGGAAGAACTCCTTCAATTGAATCAATGTTCTTTCCTTTTGTTCATATTCTTCGAGAGAATCGATATATTTTTGAATGGTCGATCTCCCTGCAGACTCTTGTTCGCGCCGAGCTGCACTTTTCTTCTTCTTCAGCTTCTTGGATTTTGAGCCTGATGGAGCTGCATTGGCAGCTGGACTGGTAGGCTTCTTCTGCCCTTCCCATTCCGTCCTGGGTTCTTTCTGAAGTAGCTTTATCATCTTCTTCGTCTTATTAGATATGTGCGTACTCCACGGAGGCCGCGATGAGTCAGTTTCATCTCTCAGGGCAGCGGGTTCGGCTGTCTTCTCCCAGAAGGCTTCAACTTCTGTCTGTATAAAGTTGGTGGTTGCAACTTGATTGTTCACCAACACACTTTTGGACAGCTCGATCTCTCCAGCCTTGTACTGCTTCTCGACCCAATCTTTGAAGATATAGCAATCCTCGATCGCATGGCTCACTACTCGGTGGTACGGGCAATACAAAGGATTGTCGGTCATTTTTGCTTCCTGGGGTCTTTTCGACTCCGGCAATTGTAGGCCGTTGTTCAAGGCATCTTTAAATATCTTGCGGACCTTATCCCTTCTGAAAGAGTAAACCTTGTTCTTTTTCTCCTCTAGAGAAGGCCCATCTCCTCCCAGCAATGGCTTTCGAGACCGGTTAGTTTTGGATTCGGCCGCCCTTCGCTTTTCTTCATTATCGGAGGCATTGAAGACATTGGTACTGCTGGAACTCCCGCTTCTACGGTTGTCGTCCCGCTTGCTTTTCCAAGTTTTGTCTCTCTGAGAGTCCGGCGGGGGCTCTTGCTTCGAGCGTTCCAGCATCTGGACTTTCTTGGTTAGCTCCTGAAATGTCTTGAGGCCTGCTGTACACAAGAATGGGACCATCCAATTGCTGAGGTTCCCAATGAGAAGGCTAACGGACTGGTCCTGCTCCAGCGGCGGTTCGCACTTGACCGTGAGATTACGCCATCGGGCGATAAAGTCAGTGTTGCTTTCATTCTTTCCTGGCTTGGTCCTCACAAGGTCAGCAATGGAGATTTTATCACTGACGCTCATGAACCTTTGCCGGAACAGAGACTCCATTTGGGCAAAGGTAATGACGGACCCGTCCGGTATACTCGCATACCAGTCGAAGGCGACGCCGGTCAGGCTGTTGACAAACTGACGAAGAAGGAGCGCGTCATTGCCCCCTGTATTTCCGCAAGATGCTTTGAAGTGGGCGACGTGCTGATTTGCATTCCCCGTTCCATCAAATCTTCCGAACTTAGGAATGACATAGCCGCTTGGGAACTCAATCAGATCGTACTGCGCAGGATATGGCCGCCCACTACTGCCGATTTCTTTCTGAGCTTCAGCTTCGGCCACCAATGTTTTAACCTTACTGGTGACCAAATCCATTATCCGATCCTGTGTTAGCGGGATGGTACTATCTGGGGCCAAGGCGTCCCCAGAAGCGGAATGCGGCCGGCTTTCATGCGGCTCGACCAGTCTTGGTCCTAAAGGAACAGGCATTGGCTGCCTCGGATTGTCATCACCCGGCTGATTAGTAGCGGCTTATGCCTGATTGGGAGGCGCTCGAGCAATTTGAGCCGTAAGCTGCATCACCACGTTCGTTAAATCATCAATTTTCGAATAGAGCTTGGCCATCTCTTTGTCTTTGCTCCTGAGCTGTTTTCGAAGCTCTTGAAGCAGCTCTTGCTCCGCAGTCCTGGGGCGGAAAGTCGGCTCCTTCTCGCTGTCCGAGCTTGACTCTGCATGGATCGAGGGGTCTTTCTGCCTATCATCCTCATCGAGAGGGTTTTCTTCATCCAGCGGGGGCGGCTGTTCTTGGGCAGCGGCAACCACATTCGGGCTAGATTGAGCTTGGGATGTGGTGGCCCCATCCTTGCTTTTGCTGTGAAGGTTGTCGCTGGGGCGTCCTCCCGCCATATAGACCGTATGGATGATGTATCCAGCCGTCTTTCTATCATTGGAAGCTGATTTCATGGATCGCTGTCTTGACCCCCTTGCTTCGGTAGCTGGTAATCGATTGAAGGCGGCTGGCCTAACCAGGTTCTTAAATGGTGCTGGCGCTTCTTTTCTGGATTTGCCCCGCTGCTTTCGTGCGGCACAGAGCGCCTGATAGACTCTTGAAGAGACAGTGTCATACTTTTTATGTTGGGGCTGGGACACCTCTTTTTGTAGCACTGTTCGGACCGCTGTCTTCTTGATTCTGGCGGTCATGGCATTTTTCTGAACCCACTTCAGAGGCTCGAAGGAATTGCTGATTCTTACGTCCGACTTAGCCGTCGTCGCGGGGCAATCCTGCACTTGGAACTTCACATGATTCCATTTGGCTGAAGCCTTGGCCCTCTTGTTGGCTCGATACCTGAGCCGCTTCTACCTTAACTTTTCTGTTCTAAGCACCTGGCAGACTTCAGCTTTTTGGGAAGACACCGCGGACTGGGCGATGGAGGGCTTTGGAGATACGCTCGATTGTGCGTTTGTTGGAGTTATCGCTTGAGCTCGTCCGCGACATTTGTTGTTGCCCTTCGCACCGGAAGTCTTGCCCCCAGCTAGAGCGTCAGGGAATCGTTCAGACACCATCTTAAGTTTCGGTTGTGGTGCCTTAGCAATCACAACATTCGGCCTCTTGCCCCTTGGAACCGGCTTGACCACCTGTTCCGCCGGGATTTCCGCCAGATGAGCGCTTCCAGCAGGGTAGATGATGACGGAGCCAAACTGGCGGGGTGGTTCCTCCCACTGTCGACTGAGGCTTGCAGGGAGAACCACCCGAGCGTTGATCTTGACCACGTATAGAATCGGGGTCACGTTGGAAGCTGAATTCGTCTGGAGAGACATTGTCGTCGAAGGTTGATTGCTGCATAGAAAAGAAAATATCACTTCAGTATAGACAATAGATATGTATATTAATTGAGTTCGCATGAACGTTTAACCCGAAATATGGGAGGAGAGAAAGGTCCCACCGGGCGTGCCAGAATCTGTAGGGTGTTTTTCGTCACCCCATTGAGATGGGAATACGCGCACGCTGGTCAGGCGTACTACAGATTCCCCCTGCCCAGGGTAGGCCGGGGTTTAATGATTGTGGGGATCCGAATCTCCGGCAGCCGCGGACTAAGCTGCCGTTAATTACCCCTCGCCTTTGGGGCGAGGGAACCTCCGATTAATGGGTTAAACTGGTCATGCGAACTCAATGTGCGGTGTGCGTGTGTTTTGCTTTGAAAGGGGGGGTTTTGAATATATCGGGAGCCACGCAGAGTTTTTACGGGGGTCCCGCTACCCGGATAGCGGGCTGGGGGTCAAGGGGGCTAGCAGCCCCCTTGCGGGGTTCGGGGCAGCGCCCCGTCCCGAAAATTTTTTTGAGGGGGAGAATGTTGCGGAGTATGTGTATGTGTACATTTGTATACATATGTATATATATACATGTATATATAAATAAAGGGGAAAATGGCATCCAAAGGATGCGTGGGGCAGCACCTTGGACGCTGTGCGCTTAGGTGCTGTGTGCTCAGGCGCATGCGCGCCACGTGTCGGCATGTGGGCGCTTTGCGCATGAGCGCTGCGCGCAGGTGCGCAAGCGCGCGCGCCACGTGTCGGCACGAGGGCGCTTTGCGCACTTGCGCAAGCGCGCAGGTGCGCAAGCGCGCGCGCCACGTGTCGGCACGCGGGCGCTTTGCGCACTTGACAAGCGCGCAGGTGCACAAGCGCGCGCGCGCCACGTGTCGGCACGAGGGCGCTTTGCGCACTTGCGCAAGCGCGCAGGTGTGCAAGCCCGCGCGCCACGTGTCGGCACGCGGGCGCTTTGCGCGCTTGCACAAGCGCGCAGGTGCGCAAGCGCGCGCGTGCCACGTGTCGGCACGCGGGCGCTTTGCGCACTTGCGCTGCTAAAACAAATTTCTCAGAAGAGAAATCAGAGAGGAGTTGGACTCCTGAGTGTGTGTTTTTTTTTTTTTGGGTTTAGTGAACGATGTTCTTCTTCCTCCTGTTGCTTGCTGGATCTTGAAGATCAAGAGATGTGAAATCTCAAAATCTCTACTTTTTCAGATCTAATGATAGATCCAAGTTCCCCTTTGTGGGTTTTGTGGTGAAAAACTAATTTGTTTTGAAAAAGGAAGAGTAAAACTCTTGATTTAATTCAAGAGAAAGAAGAAGGTTTTGGAACCTTGAAGATGGAAGAAAGAGCTCAGCTCTGAGACTTTTTTGTTTGGAGAGAGAAAAATTATGAGATATTTTCATTATCTTTGCCTTTATAGGCCATACACTTTACAAATAGCCCCTTGGGCTTCACAAAATGGCATTTTGCCTATTTCATGGCTCATGTGCCATTTCTTTTTGCACATAAGCCATGGGCTTTACAAAAATTTGGCTTTATGCCTATTTTTCTTACATTTATCCATAAATAAAATAAAAGAAATGCAACAAAATTATTTATTACAAAATTTTTATCTTGGCATGGGGGAGGTCGGCCGCTTCATGTTCGGGCTCGACCCGGGCATGGGCCCACTGGGTCGGGGCCTGGGCCCACTTGGCTTGGGGTTGACTTGGATTTTGACTTGGTCAACCGGGGTGTAAATTTTTACCCCAACATTACGTTATTCTCGTTTCACTACTCTTGATTTCCATCCTTGAATCTGATCTTATCCTTTTGAATCTTCCAGTGATATGACGTCCCCGAACGACCCCTCCTCGGACTCCAGCGCTCATGACCGCACGGAGAGAATACTTAGTGCACTGACCTCTCTCGCGGAAGCTCAGGAGAGGAAGATAGATTTACTCGCTGAGGGACTCAGGGCGATTACCGCCACAGGAGGACCCTCCGCACTCATTACCGCCCCCGAGGGCGCTACTCCACCAACTTATCATGCTAGGGCTGGTACCGTATCAGACTTCCGACGGTTACATCCAGCTGCGTTCACAGGGCTAGCTGAACCACTTGAGGCTGAGCAATGGCCGGTGAACATGGAGAACTTATTGACAGCAGCCAGGGTTCCAGAGGAAGATAGGGTGGACGTGATAAAAATACAATTGGAAGATGAAGCCCGTACATGGTGGTCTGTGGAAGAAAGCAGGCTAGACGGGCCGATTGAATGGAGCAAGTTTAAGGAATGTTTCTTAGATCATTATTTTCCTTCCACAGCCAAGGCAGAAATGGAGGAAAAATTTATTCTTTTAAAGCAGAATGGACGCCCAGTGGACGTTTACGCGGCAGAGTTCAACCGTCTGAGTCGTTTTGCTCTATACATGGTCATCTCAGAGGCCACCAGGGCCAGACGCTTCCTTCAGGGGCTAGATTTCGAGTTGCAGCAGTTGATTGCATCGCTGGATTTGCAGACTTTCGCACAGGTACTCAACGCGGCGAGAGTTCAGGAGCAATTGATTAACAAGTTCAGGAGACCCCCAGTCGTTCCAGCACGTCCCCATGCGCCTTCTCGAGGAGCCATACCGGTTCACAGACCAGGAACGACACAAATGAAGCGCCCGTTCGTACCACAGCATCGCCCCCAGAGACAGGGCGTAGTTTGTGGCTATTGCGGTAGAGGTGGGCATACCCAGAAGGACTGTCGCGGTGCCAAGGGACAGTGCTTGATTTGCAGATCCAGTCAGCACAAGATTAGCAGTTGTCCTGAGCGAGCAGAGATACAGGGAGGTTCTGGACCGCCACAGCAAAGGCCACAGGAGCAGAGGCAACCCTTTACAGGTCGCGGTCAGGGACTGGCTTTCACCTTGACCGCCGAGCAGGCAGAGGTGTCAGGAGACGTGGTTACAGGTACTCTGCTTGTACATTCCTTGCCAGCTAGAGTACTATTTGATTCTGGAGCATCGCATTGTTTCTTGTCTGAGCATTTCACTGATACACACTCCATACCGCATGAACCACTAACCAAGGGATGGGAAATACATACGGGTAATGGCATTATAATATCTAGTCGAAAATGTAGATCATGCCCGGTTGTAGTGTGTGGCAGGGAATTCTATGCGAATTTCCTTCTGATTGGGACAGGCAGTTACGATGCAATTCTCGGGATGGATTGGATGAGCACTTTTCATGCGGTTATCGATTGTCGTGCAAGAAATGTGATCTTCCGCATTCCCAATCACCCGGAGTTTATTTTCGAGGGCGGAAGTGAATCTTTGGAGCCAGCTAAGTACAGAGCCAAGCCCAAGGAGCTGACAGCTATGGAGATTGATAAGAGCCCAGTCCCAGAAATTGTTCGGGACTTTCTGGACGTATTTCCCGAAGATCTACCAGGTCTACGACCTCCTCGAATCTTGGAGTTCTCAATCGATTTGACTCCAGGTACAGCCCCAGTATCCAGAGCCCATACAGAATGGCACCAGTTGAGTTTGCAGAATTGAAGAAGCAGGTTGAAGAACTATTGGAGAAGGGATTTATTCGGCCAAGCGCTTCACCGTGGGGTGCACCAGTTCTGTTAGTAAAGAAGAAGGATGGATCACTACGAATATGTATAGATTATCGGGAGCTGAACAAGGTCACAATAAAGAACAAGTACACAATCCCGCGCATTGACGACCTATTCGATCAGCTAAGTGGAGCCAAGGTATTCTCGAAGTTGGACCTCCGTTCTGGATATCATCAAATCAGAGTAGCAGCCGAGGATGTATGCAAGACGGCTTTCAGGACCCGATACGGACATTACGAGTTCCTTGTGATGTCGTTCGGTGTTACCAATGCCCCGCAATATTCATGGACTTAATGAACAGAGTGTTCGCAAAGTACTTGGACACGTTTGTCGTTGTGTTCATCGACGACATACTTGTCTACTCGAAGATCCGGGAAGAGCATGCTGAACATTTGCGCACGGTCCTACAAATTCTTCGGGAAGAGAAGCTGTATGCGAAGCTAAGCAAGTGTGAATTCTGGCTCGACAAGGTTCAGTTTTTGGGACATATCGTTTCGGGCGAAGGCATCTCGGTGGACCCGGCAAAGATAGAATCTGTCAGAGATTGGCCAACGCCGAAGTCAGTGGCCGAGATCAGGAGTTTTCTAGGATTGGCAGGTTATTATCGGAGATTTGTCCAAGACTTCTCAAGAATTGCTGAACCATTGACGAGGCTGACACGGAAGGACGTACCGTTTACATGGTCAGAGGAATGCACTCAGGCATTTAACACACTAAAGCAGAAGTTAACCACGGCGCCTATTCTTACTGTACCAGATGATTCCGGTGGTTTGGTGATACACAGTGATGCCTCAAGGAAGGGTTTAGGCTGTGTTCTAATGCAGCACGGCCGAGTGGTTGCTTACGCCTCTCGACAACTGAGAAACCACGAGAAGAACTACCCTACGCATGACTTGGAGTTAGCTGCGGTAGTCTTTGCGTTGAAGATTTGGAGGCACTATCTATTGGGTGAGAAAGTGGAGGTATACACGGATCATAAAAGTTTAAAGTACATTTTCACTCAGAAAGAACTAAACATGAGGCAGTGCCGATGGCTAGAACTGATGGCAGATTATGACTTGGACCTTCAGTATCACCCGGGGAAGGTGAATGTTGTACCAGATGCGCTCAATCGCAAGCCAGCGGTCATGATGTTGACCGATCAGAGGAGCATTATTGAGGACTTTCAGAGACTTGAACTTGAAGTCGTTACGCCGAACGCACTCAGTCAACTTTGGCTGCTACAGGTGCAATCTTCTCTGGTGGATCGCATCAAGATTGCACAAGCGGATCTCCCCGATTGCAAAGGTTCAGAGAGCAGGTGGAAGCCGGACTGAGAACGGACTTGATTATACATGAGGATGGCTCTCTGAGATTCGGTAGCAGACTCTGCGTACCCAAGGGAGATGTTCGAGAAGAAGTATTGGCTGAAGCACACGGTTCAGCTTATTCTGTGCATCCAGGAGGTACAAAAATGTATCAGGACCTAAAGCAGCACTTTTGGTGGAACGGAATGAAGCGGGAAATTGCGAGGTTCGTATCCGGGTGCTTGGTATGCCAGCAGGTGAAGGCGGAGCATCAGAGGACAGCAGGATTATTACAACCACTACCGATACCAGAATGGAAGTGGGAGCACATTACCATGGATTTTGTGACGGCCTTACCACGGAGCCCTAAGGGCAATAACGCCATTTGGGTTATCGTCGATCGCCTCACAAAAGCTGCACACTTCCTACCTTTCCGAGTGGGACAGTCGACAGAATCTCTGGCAGAAAGATATATGCAAGAGATTGTACGACTTCACGGTGTTCCAGTTAGCATTGTGTCAGACCGGGACACGAGATTCTTGTCGCACTTTTGGAAGAGCTTACAGGAGAGCTTGGGTACCCGCCTTAAATTCAGCACAGCTTATCCCCCACAGACGGATGGACAATCCGAGCGTACGATTCAGACGCTCGAGGATATGTTGAGAGCCTGTAAGTTGGACTTTCAGGGTTCCTGGGAGGACCATCTGCATCTAGTCGAGTTCTCGTACAATAATAGTTATCAAGCTAGTATTCAGATGGCTCCTTTTGAAGCACTATACGGGCGGAAGTGTCGATCCCCAGTATGTTGGGATGATGTAGGAGAACGAAGATTACTGGGCTCCGGACTCATTGTTCAGACAGTCGACAAGGTCCAAATGATCAGGCAGCGTATTAAGACGGCTCAGGATTGACAGAAAAGTTGGGCAGATACCAGCAGGAGGGCACTAGAATTCGAAGTCGGAGATCACGTGTTCTTGAAGATTTCCCCTACCCGTGGAGTTATCAGGTTCGGAGGCCGGGGAAAGCTCAGTCCCCGTTTTATCGGACCTTTTGAGGTGCTAGAGCGAGTAGGAGAGGTAGCCTATCGACTTGCCTTGCCTCCATCGCTAGCTGGTGTGCACAATACCTTCCACGTGTCACAGTTGCAGCGTTATGTTCGGGATGAGAGCCATGTCATGGACCATTCGGAGCTGGTTTTGGGTACCAATCTATCGTACGAGGAGCAGCCCACTACCATCCTCGACCGCAGAGAGAAAGTGCTGAAGAATAAGGTCATTCCTTTAGTCCGAGTGTCTTGGGGCGGTCGTTCCCCAGAAGAATCCACCTGGGAGCGGGAGGAAGATATCCGTGATCATTATCCACATCTCTTTGTTTAGTACATTGTTTCCTTGTATCCTTGTTAAATTTCGAGAACGAAATTTTTGTTAAGGGGGTATGATGTAAATCTCCGTTCCCATCTTAATAAAAGTTTTCCTATTTTCTAAATCCCAGAGATTTCCCTTCCTTTTCCCTCGTATTTTAATTGGTTGCTTAAGCTTAATATTTAAACTTTATTTTCCGGCTCTTTTAAAAATCATAGTCCAAAACCAAAAGCTAAAATATACTAATATATACACAACCCTAAACCCAACAAAATTTCCCAAACCCTAAAAGCCAAAACCCAAGATTTAAAACCAAAACCAAATTAAACTAAAACCAAACTACTTTCTTAAACCCTCAGCCCATTTAGATTTTTTCCCTTTAAATTCACAATTAAAACCTCTCAGCCCAACCATTCTCACTCAGCCCATTCAAAAATCAAATTAAAATGGAAATCATTAAACCAAATTTCCCCCGGCCCGTTCTAACCTCAGCCCACGAATTTTTTAAAAAGGAATTATTTTAAAAACCAAGCCCGGCCCACTCCCTCCAGCCCGCCTCCTCACCAAACCCGACTCGATCCGCTCCTATTCACCTTCCTCCTCCAACGGCTCCTTCCTCAATTCCCGCTCGTGATCCGCGCTTCTCGCCTCCGATCGTGCCCACGCCCACGCCTCCGCTCTTGCGACGTTTCACCCGCGACTTCAACCCTCATTCATTTCCTCACACCCTCACCTCTCTCTTCTCTTTCATTTTCAAAATTTCCTCACTTCTCTCCATTCACAAAAAAACCCACCGAGCACCCAATATCCCTCACTCCACCGCCGATGGCGACGTCGACAACCCTCTCGGCGACCCCATACCTCCTCCCTCACACTCAACTCACTTCTCACAAGCTCAGCCCTCCATCAACCCAACCCCCTGCACACAAACCCCTGTACACCAACCCCACACCCGAACTCGGCCACCTACGCTCGACGCCGGCGATCTCCACACCACACCGTCGACCTCTACACCCTCTGCATCTTCTCCTCCTCCTCCAAAATCCAGAACCCGAGCCACCACTTCTCTCTCTCTTCAAAATTTCAAAACCACACATAACCCGACACACACTGCGGCCCATCGCCGGAGCGCCGCCGCCGACCGTCGTCGACCCCAGTGCACTCACAGCGGACCACTGAGCATCCCCCAACCTCCAGTGACTGTGCAACGACTCCGGGCAACTCCGACACAAATTCCGTATCGTGAGCCAAGCTCGCGCAAATCGTTTCACGACGTACATCGCGCGTTCGTGACGCCGCTACTGCCGTGTGACCCCGAGACGTTTCTAGGCAAGTGTTTTACTTGCTACATGCTAATACAATTGTGATACAAACTTAAATCATATAGATTATAATTTACCGATTCCCGATATATTATGCGACATATGTGTTCGATGCTAGACCCCAATGAAAGTACTTACATAATTTGACAGAAATAGATGTTTTCTGTTGGCCCATATAATGACGAATAACGTGTATAAATCTCACTGGAAAATACGACTGTTAGTGACTAAAATTGATACCCCCAAATATACCGTTAAAACTAGAAATTCCCTGTATCTGAAAATGGTAAAAATTACTGTAAATTATGTAAATACTGGAATGATGCGTTCGAGGGCTTAAATCGAAGCCGACTCGACGAAATTTAACTCTATGTAAAATTCTAATAATTTCTGTTCTGTAACTGCGATGATATTTAGATCGGAGTGCGACTCTGGACTGCAGTCCAGAGCGACTCTGATTACTGTGTACTGTCCCAAAATGTGTGTCGCTTTGTTTTCTGAATTCGTGTTTTATGGAACACTGCAGTGGATTAAATATGGATCTGTTAGCTAAACAAAATAAGTGGTTCAATTCCGTTTCATTGCCGTTTGCTATTTTAAACTGTAAATAAAAGGGCAGAACGTATAACTGTCCAGAACAGATTCAGAAGTGACATACTTATGTTAAACTGAGTGTAACTTTCGACGTACAGACGCGATTGAGGATCCGTCTATTGCGTTGAATACTCTATCAAGAACCCTAGATTTTATTCAACTGTATCATCGCTAAATTCTAAGCTCAACTGGGTGAAATTCGTGTCGCGAAACGGACTTCAGTTCTGAAACTGAATTTCCAGCCGCGAGCACTTAAAATGAAACAGCCGTATCTTGAATACCGGAAACCCGATTGAACTGAAACTAATTTTGATGAATTGCTGACTGAGTGTTCTATTTATCGTATTTGTATCATTTTGTTGAATTCTAAACAGATGAAGTTATGCAATTTTTGTAAGTTAATGACATGCATATTGATTCATAACATACTTAGCTTAATGATGGCATACATACATATATCATACTCCATTTGCCATATACTTAGTGTTAGCGCGTGTTAGAGTCAGTGGATATTGCATTATCGTGCGTGATTAATGTTGGTTTAGGAGTGACGGGTACACCAATGGAAAGTGAATATTCGTGACAGTGATTGATACAGTGAACAGTGATAAAACCGTGCTATTGGTATACTTGTACACGACTAAATCAAGATCATAAATAGTGTAAACCTGGGGATAAAGGGGAAATCGAAGTGGAAAGAGAATCGTATTTAGCGGGACCGTGTTTTAGAGGATGATCATTCGAGCAGCGATATATATTAGGTAGGATCTAGCGATCCGGCTGACAGGGTTATGTCCCGGGCATGTGGGCCGTTGTCTCGGGTATGTACGAGACTCCTGTTAAACATGATCCTCCTTCCACTATGCGATTTCAAACATGACCTAGAGACCGATAGGGACACAGATCATATTCTGCATCGTATAGTGATATAGTGAATACTCGTATTGTTCTTACACTAGTATTACCTCTTTTACCTGTTTCATCTTATTATAATAATATTGTTAATGTGTCGCTCTGACGACCTGAGTATGCATGCTCAGATCCCGTGGAAGGATCAGCGCAGGAGACGGATCTACCTTTCGAGTTCACGGAGATATAGTCTGGTGTACTTTCTTTCTTTACTGCTTTCCATAAAAGTGATCGTGAGGTTGAACTTGGTTAGTAACTGTTCCTGTTATTTGTAATTTGTGAACAATGGATTTTAATGTAATAAATTAGTGATGTGATTCCTTTACTGCTGTGCTTTATTTACTGATTACCATGTAATGATAGAAGCCGAAGTGTGACTACGGCGGGATGATTCCTTGACCGTAGGAGCATGGCTGGCCTAGTCATCCCTCGTTTTCCGTATTTTGGGAAGCGGGGCGTGACAACCACTGACTTATATCGACGGGCAGCTTTCAGAGCCAGTTCGTGGGTTGGGAAATCCCCTGTAGCTAAGGCGGCTTGGATCTCCGAATCTAACTTTTGCTGAAATCGTTTGGACCTGATCTCAGTGGTCGGTATCAAGTGTGCCGCGAACCTGTTGCGGTCTTGTGTTAGTTATGTAGTATGTGATATTAGAAAATCGAATATTGAGACATATCTTACCTACTGAGTATGGTAAACTCGGCATCATGTTCATCCACGGATTTGGTCCACATCAAACCCTGTTGTAGATGGATAAATTGCTGCTCCATGTCAAATCGGGCAGTCTCTGAGAAGTATTTCGTGTCGATCATGTCGTGAAAGGTTTTCCATTCGATCGGTTGGTCAATACGGCTTTCTTCTGCTTTACACCAAATTCGGGAGTTGTCAGTGAGTTGCAATTTCGCAACTCGTACCCTAGCGATCTCTGACACTTGTGCTGCTGCCAGATCATCCTCAATACTCCGAGCCCATTCTTCGGCTTCCATGGGGGCTCTCTTTTCCCGAAATTTATTTTGGGTGCAATACCCGAAATTTCTTTACTTCGGGCGCTTCCACTTCTGGACGGTTCAGTAAGATAGGAGTCTATTGCTGCTGTCTTTCCAGGAGACTTCGGATTGCCTCAAACAGTACCGTCTGCTCATTGATCGGAGCAGCAACGGTAGGCGTAAGCGGTAGAGATGGTGGTGTGTTGTTGAAGTTGGTGCTGGTGTTGTTTGGAGAATCCATAACTTTGAAAGAAAAATAGGGTTAGATAGATTCAAAGTATTTCAAGGAATATGAAATGTAAAGAATAGTTTTAGTTGCTGATTCTTGTGTTATATTGCTTAAGACTTGATGCAGAATTGACATGCATGTCCATGCAGAACTGACCCGCATGGTAGGGTTCCATGCAGCACTGACCTGCATGGTAGTGTTCCATGCAGCACTGACCTGCATGGGCTGCCAACAAAATCCGTCACGTCCCGCTTCCCGAATGTACGGGAAGGAGACGCGACAGGTCACGCGACGTATTTACTCAGAAGTAAACACGCTAAGCGTATCTAAGCAATATAAAGTAAAATATACACAAGAGACATGAATATAAATGAACAGCAACTTTATTTATTAAACATTTTTTTTCAGGTACAACTGGAAATGCAAATACAAGGATGGAAAGCAATGCCTAAACAATGGCATGAACTGTGTACAAGTAAAGTCAATGCTCGAAGTCATCTGTGAACTACTCCAAGTGCTCCTGGTTGGTCTCGAACTCCTCAGAATCGGGTTCTCTTGACTACATTCCAAAGAAGAAGAGAAATAGGAATGTTGTCAGCGAACAATCGCTCGGTAAATCCTAAAGAAAGAAGAAGAGAATAGAATAAACAGAAAAGAGAGTATATCTAGTATAATGTTTGATTGTTATGTTAACATGGTGTTTGTAGTTTGGTACAGAATATGCCAGTATATACGAGAGGAGTCCAATTTACACCATGGACTTTGGTAACCCGTAGTACAAGGCTCCGTCGAAATATCATGGAACAACGGCATGGATGTAATAACGTCTTTTAGTGACCATCCCGTGCCACCTTTAACATGTTCCGTACCAGTCTACCCCTTTATAAACCCCGTAATGTTGATTGTATTGATTGTACTGATAGTATTGTATTATCTTGTAGTAAATGGAAGACTTGCTGAAACCATAATATCAGTAAACGGAATAGATATAATTAGATAGTCATGTAATCAGAGTATATCCATGGTTCGGTTCGATCATGTTCATGTTGACATAGATTGTATTCTGGATTCATAGATTCATGTTGTATTGCAGTTATACTTGAATTGAATTCAAGTCATATTGCATTCAGATTTTATCGTGACTCTAACCGAGTCAGACTTTTAAACAAAATTGAAGTCATGAGTTAATTTTGATGTTATCGGTAGCTGCTGCATATGGACAGCAGGATTTGTGTCTTTTTTCAAGACAATTATTGTGTTGATAACACCGTTGTTAGATTGTCTACCTTAGATAGGAAAGCACCTATATTCTCCGGCTCCCCGTGACTCAAGAAAACCAGTCCCGCTTAAACCTATGTTTACTAGGGTCCTTATTATAAATTAATATCACTTGAGGGGTTTTATGTAAAAAAAAGTTTGATATATTTTTAAAATACATTTCAAGTATTTAATTATCGTTTTTAGGGTTTTCATAGATGTATATTTTATAAAAGTGAAATTTTCTAGTGAGTAAAACTAGTTTTCATTGTATGTGGCATTTTAATGTAAATTTGGAATGGTATTGAATTGTAAAGGTGGTTCATGAACTTGTAATTTTTTTGCTTTAGAAAACATGGAATATTCATATATTATATTTAAAATAGATATTTTAATAATAGTTATATATATATATATATATATATATATATATATATAATAAAAATAAAGTTTATTTATTTTGTAGAAATCTCGTATTCTTAAAAATTGCATCAAAATTCCATCGAGATCGAATGCACCTTGCGGAGATCTGCATCTCGCTCTACTGGGCCCGAGGATATGCGATAACCCGCACTATCCCGATCGGGGTTCCCCAAAATGGGTTGTAGAAGCGCAATTGCAAGGAATTTAATTAACACACTTTTAAAAAAAACGGTTTTGAATGTTCAAGATATTAATTCGTAATCTCATATTTTCTCATAAATTAGATTCCCAAAATTTATCGTGATATGTCAAAAATGTGTGTTGTGATGAGGTAGGTCATTATCTCATGAGTTATTTAAAGGTAATACGGTTAAATTGAACAATTATAAGTTGTATGTAACATGATGGTATTTTAATAAAAAAGTGAAATAAAATTTGTAACATGAATTGTTTTGAGGTGAAACTTATTCTAATGTGTTTATTTATATTTGTTAAACATTATGAGAGAATATGGTATTTTATTATTTAAGAAAAATGGAATTTTTAAAGAAAAACGAATCGGAAGTCGGATTAACTTCGCTTCCGACGAGTTTTCGAAATAGATTATTTTAGAATAGAGATGGAGGAGGGGAATGGAGACTTACAGGTTAGAAAACAAGAGGAGAGAGAGAGGAAGCTATTGGAACCGTCGGGGCGTCATTTCGTCGCTGGATTCTCCTCGGAACTTCGACCTTTGCTAACTCTGCTTGCACAACTTAGGACTTGGAAATTTTAGAGAGTTTTTGTAATGAAATTCTGAATGAGGTAGGGTGAAATATGGTGTGGTATTTATAGAGAAAATTATGGTTTAGGGTAATGAAGAATAGAATTAAAATGCGCATTAATATATGGATTAATGCTTATTTTTAATTCTCTGAAAATATGCAAAGAAATCAAATAGTATAGGAGTAGTGGAGGAATCCAAGGGTTCATAGGTAAAAATTTGGGAAGCATCCCCTACAGGGGGCCCGTCGGTGCCGGCCGTAGGCCTCATCTCGCCGGTCCAAATCCGATGAGGGGTCTTGGGATTTTCGCCTCGTGTTAAGGTCTGTTGGTATGTCTTAGTGCACGTGTTTTTTTAATCTATAACTTTCCATTTTACGTGTAGTGCATGTGTAAACCTTTGGCTTTCTAAAAGATTAAAAAAAATCAATTAAAATTTTACGTGGCTGGGAGGATTCGATTACAGGGGCTATGTCACAACAGTACAAGGCTTTACCAATGAGCTGCAGGTACTTTCTTGTTGTTCAAAAGCAAATCAAATTTATAATTTGTTTCAGACTTAGGTGTTTCTTTCTGTATTTTGGAAAAATTCTGTACAGAAAGTTTAGGGTTGTTACAAGAGGAATGTGATGCAATTTGAAAGTGTACCTTATTGTTTTTCACTAAATATATGGGTGCAATTTCAAAATGCACCTATTGATGAAAGCACTTGAAATTGTACTGGGTGCAGTTTCAAACTGCGCCACTTACAAATGTAATGGGCACAGTTTGAAAGCTTGTCTCATATATTTATAATGGGCACAGTTTCAAACTGCGTCTCTTAAAAAAAATTATTGACGCTAGCGCCAGCGCTGATGTGGCTCTGACGAGGCAGAAATTGGTATGTTCTTGTAACATGTTTTGAAAGTGGTTTGTCTTAAAAATATATTATTTTGATATGGATTGATATAAAAAATTGTCCATAATTTTAGAATAAATTGTCAATAAAAACCAAAACACTTTTTTCTATTGTCAAAAACCCCCGGCCTCGAAAGATTAGTCAAAACCCTCCAAAAAAGTTTTTGGGTGTCAAGAAAGGCCTTACCTATGATATTTAGTAGTTGCCTGCTATATCTAGTTTTCTCCGATATCTAAACAGCAGCTACTGACTTCTAAGCAGTTTCCTGTGATATCTAAACCGTTTCCTGCTATATCTAAATAGTTCTTGCAATATTTAGCGGTTGCCTGCTATATCTAGTTTCCTGCGATATCTAAACAGCAGCTAGCAACTTCTTAGCAGTTTCCTGTGATATCTAAACCGTTTCTTGCGATATCTAAATAGTTTGTATAAATTGGTTAGATATAGCAGACTGCTATATAGATATCGCAAGAAAAATTTCTAAGAGCTTTTTGACTACCGTTTCGAGGCCCGGGGGTTTTGACAGCAGAAAAAGTGCTTGTTTTTTTTTTTTCCCCGGACAATTTACCCTTAATTTTTTTTCATGCTCCAATGCATCTAGATTATATCTTAACTATATTCTTTATAAATTTCTTCACCCAGTTCTCCTTATTAGCTCCCTTGCAATGCAATGAAGAGTGAATACATGTATAAGATGAAAAGATTGGATCCCGTATCTACCAGAGAGTTCCGGCAAAATCATGATCAACATCAACGAGGTTGTCAAAGACTTGGATTATAACAAAATCCATTGCTTTCTATCCAATTTTCCGTTTTAAGTAAAGAAACCGAGACAAGAAAACAACTTGAGTAGCCGGAAAAAAAACCGCATTCTTAAATGCAAGACAAGAATTTTATCTTTATTGTTCAATTTTCATTTATGAAACAAATTTTAAAAAATACAGGAATCTATGTTAATCTATAATGCTGGTCTAAAACAGCATAATTTTTTGATGATTTTATGATCCAAACAAAAAATTGTATGGGTCTCCTGGTATTATATGAAGACCAGCTAGGATCTGACTCAGCTTCCACATGTGCATCTCAGGAGCAACAGGAAGGGGTGGGGCCCGCCTGTACTCCATATACACTCCGCCACGTCAGACCATGATATTTAAACTTGTGTAGGTCCCACTCAGCACAATCAGCCAACACAACCATCCAAAATTCTACAATATCCTCCTATTTATTTGCCTAAGATTCTCTATATATCTCTTCTTCTAAAAAGCAGGGCCAATTTATACCCTTGTTTTCCTAATCAAAAACTCTTTGTTTTTTCATCTCTCTCCTCTCTCTCAAAATAATTGGAAGCAGGAGCATCAATCCCAACCCCAAACCAACCAAAATCAAGCCATCAAGTAAGGATATTTAGTTATTATTGCTCATTGCTTACAAATTTCATGATTTAGCCCTTTATATATGTTTGAATCATTGGAAACTTTATGCAATTGTCAAAACTAGTATTTTTTTTTTATCCTAATTCGTAGTTGTAGTCGTATATTGTTTATTTATTTCATGTGCTTTCTAATTTTCTCCTTGATTTTTTATCTGAATATATGTGCCTTGATCAATTCTTTGTGTTGTTTATAAGTTTATAAGTTCATTATTATCTTAATTAGGAGTAGCTAATTTATATGTGTATTCATATATTTTTAGTGTGATGGTGTTCTAGCTAGCTAGGTTCCTTCGATTTTAGGTTCCTTCGATTTTGATCAAAGAATCATGCGGTTCGAAGTTATTCCATTACAGCAAAATGAATCGGATTCTTCACCTTTAAATTCCTTGCTCTCTGAGGTTTCTTTAGACTTACCGAAATCTATAATTTTCACAAAAAATTAATATGTATTCTACCACAAAATATTGTATATAGACCCGATTTTCACCTATCAATACTCAGTGAGAAAATTTGTAAATAATTTTAGTCGGCATATCAAAGTTTTTTAAATACTTCTATGATACCTAAAATAAGATTTGAGAAGATTTAAAAAGTTTGTCAGGAATTTTAAAGTATCTTTCTCAAAATTATGATAAATTTTCGGACAATTTTTTATATTAAACCATATTAAAATAATATTTTTAAAACAGACCACTTTCAAAACATATTACAAAAACATGTCACTTTCTGTCATCTAAGCACCACGTTGGCGCTAGCTCAGCGCCTGCGCTGACGTCAATAATTTTTTTAAGGGACACAGTTTTAAACTACGTCCCTTACAAATGTATTGAGCGCAGTTTCAAACTGCGCCCCTAATATTCGTAAACTACGTCCATAATATTCGTAATGTACGCGGTTTTAAACGGCGTCCATTAAATGAAGCAAAATAATATGATAGGTGCCAAATAATTTTATCAATGGGCGCACTTGTGCGCCCATTAAATTTCATTGGACGCACTTCAAAATTGTGCCAAATTCAACATTTTCATTGTTGAGACTTTGATTTTTTTGGACGCGGTTGCAAACTGCGTCCCAAAAAGAAACACTCATTCACGGGTTTGTGTTCTTTATGACACGGTTTGCAGGTGTGCCCCAAAAAGAAACACAATCATTCACGGTTATGTGTTTTTCTGGGACGAGATTGCCAACTGCATCCCAAAAAACACATACCCGTGAATAATTGTGTTTCTTATATGAAGAATTCAATCTCTTCCTCTCTATCTCAAATCTCACTATCTGTGCCGAGCTCTCTCTCACTCTCTCAGATTTCATCGACGCCACCATCTCTATCTTTCTCCCTCTCAGTTCTCAGTCTCACTCTCTCAATCTCTCTCAATGTCGGCATTTTCATCTGCAGAATTGCCATCAATTAATGAAATTAAGAGGTGTGCCCTTACGCCGTCGAAAAATCTGTATACATGAGGATAAACTACTATAGTTATGAAAGCATTCTTTATCGATTACGGAGGTATGAACTGGCCGATGAAAATCGATCGTGAAATATTGCGGCTCTTGCATTTAGCCGTATTGGCTGCGCTCCCATCTCCTCCTGAAAAAATAATCCATGACCATCATAGGGAAGCAAAGCGTCGTTGTAGGGTGTTTTTCGTCGCCTCATTGAGATAGGAATACGCGTCGCTTGTCAGGCGTACTACAGATTCCTCCTGCCTAGGGTAGGCGGGGGTTTAATAATTGTGGGGATCCGAACTTCCGGCAGCCGCGGACTAAACTGCAGTTAATTACCCCTCGCGTTTGGAGCGAGAGAACCTCCGATTGACGGGTCAAACTGGTCATGCGAACTCATTGTGCAGTTTTGTGTTCTGAAGGGGTTTTGGATATATCGGGGGCCCCGCAGAGTTTTTACGAGGGTCCCGCTATCCGGATAGCGGGGTGGGGATCAAGGGGGTTAGCAACCCCCTTACGGGATGCGGGGCAGCACCCCGTTAGAAATTTTTTTCTAACGGAGGATGTATTTTTAGTGTGGAGTGTATATAAAATGGGGGAAATGGCGTCCAAGGAATGCGTGAGCACCAGCGCCTTACGTGCCTAGCACGCTGGCGCTGGGCGCGAGCGCCTCACGTGCCCGGCACGTGGGTGCGAGGGCATGAGCACCTCACATGCTTGGCACGTGGGCGCGAGGGCGTCAACAGAAAAAAAGACTTTGTCCCGGCACTGAGAACTGTGCTCCCGATTTGACTTCTGGAGTTAAACTCCTAAAAAGAGATTAATTTATGGAGTTGAACTCCAACAGATCTTGAATGGAGTTAAATTCTTAGAAATCTTTAGAAATGATCAAAGGGAGCCCCTTTGTTTCTCTCCCCTTTAGCTCTGGATCTTCCAAAGATGGGATTTCTGGAGATGGGTCTCCTTCTTCTTCCTCTCGGTTGGCCGGATCTTGGAGATAGGGGATGAGATTTAAAAATCTCCCATTTTTTAGATCTAATAGAAGATATGAGCTTCCCTTTGTGGGTTTTGTGGTGAAAAACTATTTATTTTTGGAAAAGAAAGAGCAAAACTCTTGATTTAATTCAGAAAAGGAGAAGAAGGTTTAGAACTTTGAAGAAGGAGAAGGAGGCACACAAACCCTAGAATTTGAGAGAATGAAAAGTTCTTTTTTATTTCATTATCATGTTGCCTTTTATAGGCTTACAAACTTACATATAGCCCCTCAGGATTTACAAAATGGTATTTTGCCCATCCCATGCCTCATGTGCTCATTTATTTTGCACATGGGGCATAGGCTTTACAAAAATTTAGTTTTTTGTCAATTCATGCATAAAAAATTACATCAAGATTATTTATTATATGATTTTTTATTTCTGTATGGGAGAGGCCGGCCGTGGGGCTCGACTTGGGCATGGACCCACTTAATCTGGGCTTGGGCCTGCTTGTTTAGGATTGACTTTGATTTTGACTTGGTCAACCAGGATGCAATTTTTGACCCCAACAGTCGTCTCCACTTCTTTCATTCTATGGGTCTTCTTTAGCAATATCGATACTCCGCAAGCTCTCTCTACCGTATTTTTATGCACCGTCAGACTTTCAACCATCTCGAACTCAACTCGAGATTTTATGGTAGGTGATGCGGCCATTGCTGTCATTACAGAGCGGATCAATTCTGTTATTACGGAGCTTAGTAACGAAAATGATTTATTTCTGAAATTTTAATGATGAATTATGGTGTTATTATTGTTCTTGCTATCTATTCTGTTTGCGATATTCTCGTGTATGTTGTGGAAGTGTGTACCATGTCTATGTAATATATTGTATATGAACATGTGTTTGTGTGTGAGAGAATTAACGTTTGAATTAAAATAAATTAAAGTGTTTTCTTGTAAAGAATTAATGTTTGAAAATCGGACAGCACCTCATTCGTAAATTTTGAATAAAATTCATGTACAAAGATAATAAAATAATAGAATCCACAGACGGAGTTAACTCAACGTCCAAACGGCGGAAACTTAACACCCAAATGGTGGAGACAATCCACGCAAAATATACGACACCCAAACGACAAAAACCAATAAGCTGAAAACAATAAATACTGTAAAATAAATAACGAAGTTATCGCAACACAATACAACACAATACTCCGCGCAATCTAATGAAGTCGTCGCAACATCCCTGGTGTCCTTTTCTTCGCTACAGGACGTCGAGACTGTGACGGACCGGCTTCGTCGGTGGCAGATGGTTGAGACGGCTCTGGCTGTGATGGTCCATGTTCGTACTCATCGGGATGCTGTAACAGCTCCAGCTATGCCCGTTTAAATCTTGTCCATGCATATGTGATAGGAATGGCTGGTGCGGACACGGATGGTGGAGGCACGGATGGTGCAGGCATGGGTAGTGCGGGAATGGTTGGTGAAGGGATGGGTGGTGCAAGCACGGCCAGTAGAGTGTGAATCTGTCTCGTCATCACAACTCCTGATGAGAGATTTGATATTCATAAAGCAGCTCGCTGAGTCCCTGGTGCCACTAATCCTCTCATCAGCTATATTCTCTAACCCGTATATGATTTGGATATATATTAATGGTAAATAAGATAATGAATTTTATAAAAATAAGATTATAATTTTATAAGGTTTGATATAAAGTTACCAAATCTGTCTTTATCGGTCCTTGAGGCGTATATGAGATGGGTATGAGGTGGGTGGATGGGCGGCTGTGATGACGAATATGCGGGTAATCATCCAATACCAGGCAATGTATTAGTCTATTGGTATACCTGGCTCTATCTTATTGGCTATATGGTTTACCCGACCGTAACATCGACCAATCCAAATATGATACTCCACAAGTCAGGTATCTTCAACTAGCGCTCCACCCTAATGCGGTGTCCGCTCCACCGCACTTGGTATGTGATGTCTCAAGCCGAACTGCCGAAGGACACGGTCTGGCACGTGCATCTGAATAATATTGTTGCAGATGATCGGCGTCCGCGCACGCCAGAAGCTGGCTCCAGCCAAATATAATGGATGCAGAGTGCCCAATAGGTCAAGTGTGTTAGTGTCCACGTAACTGATGCTCCTCCATGACATCAAACTCATTGCCGTAGAAGCGGAGACTGCGATCCGGTGTCACATCCTATAACCTGAGCATATTCTACCTGCATAAAGATTACACATAAATTAATATTCTAAAAAAACTTGAAATTTGAAATATGCGCATTGGTTCAATTACTTACTGGCAACCATATGACTTTTGGCCATCTAAATCGAACTGCGTCGTAATGGTTGGGCGACCAATAGAGAGATATGTCCATGATCTGAAATAAAATATGATAGAACGTGGCTTTATATTGAATATCAATTTAATTACGCAAAATTAGTAAAATGCGGTTTGAAGTATTTTATACCTGAAGAAGTATCAAACAGCCCCAAAACTCTTCTGTTACATCAATGCAGCCATTCTTAACTCTTCTGTTACATCAATGCAGCCATTCTTAACTCTTCTGTTACATCAATGCAGCCATTCTTAACTCGTTGTAGAGGAACGATAGAACTGCACTCTCCCACAGTAAAGTGGCACACTGGTCGAGATCAGCTAAAAGAGGCAGCCAGACAAGACTAACTCTGCTTTTGCTCCTATCCGAGGACAAATGAACCCCTATCTGATGTAAAATGTAGGCTCATATGTGTTGCTCGATCGCCGCAGTGGTTGCATCCATGGTAGGCTTAGCACTAAACGCCCCGTGAAGCCGACTCAAGTTAATGCTACTGCATCTCCTTTTCCCAACAGATGGAATCCTACCCAATAAGCTGGGACACAAATCTGACCAATCGTGGTTGTGCTTTACAACAACCACTTCTCCGTTTATAGACAAATCAAGTAGCACAATGACTTCCTGAAGAGTAATATTCATCTCACCAACTCTATAATAAAATATGGAAATCTTTGGTCTCCATCTATCTACTAAAACCATAATCAAGTCTCTATCCAGACGTATATACTCTAATCTAAATAGAAGATGAAAACCTGCCCGGTACAGCTCAGCCTGCACATGGGCTTCTCCGGCTGGGATCCTGCTGGCTCTGGACTTAGTGGTCAATGCATATAATCACCTGATCACTCTGCCGATTATAAAAAGAGGGCTTATATCAGTAACGTATAAATAACATATGTAATTAGAGAAAATAAAATTACAAAGTTTTACCTATACTAATGCGACGTTGACTGACCTGTGGTCAATCTACAAGTGCAGAACAGTCGTATCTATAGGTCCAAACTCCATAAGTATATCTGCATAATGAAAAGGTCGACTTATATTATCTTTGAAAAAAAATGAGCATTATAACTAAGAACATATGTGTGCATATATGTGTGTATATGTATGTTTATTTTTTGTGTTTGCACGTGTGTGAGTGTGTTTCAAAGTATAAGCGGTGATTACTAATGGCGACGTGGGGCTAGAGGATTTTTGCATCGTGCCTTATTATGACCATACTCATTGCAGATACTGTATCTATTTTGCCTACGTCTTTCTCGTGAATCATTCATATCACCTTTGATACGAGTAGAACATGATCGTCCTGCTTGTCTCCTACCGATATGTGGTAATATCATTGGACCGTTGTACGCCTTCCAATATCGGCTATCAGGTACAGGATAGAACAACGGGGCATAAGCAGCTTTGTCTTTAGAGACAATACCACTTCGAAGTAAGATCGTGATGTGCAATGTTTCCCCCACTCTCAACTTGTGTACATACTGAAATTACATGTGAACAGGGCAACTTTTGCAACTTAGGTATATTGCACGTACAACTGCAATTCCTACCATCGATGACTATACAGTAATTTTTTCCATCTTTGTCAGTCACCTGCCATTCGGACTGGCTGAACCTCACGATCCAAACATGTCTAGCATCAGTAGTCCTTTTTGTTATTAATTGTTCAAATTTAGGACATAGCTTTGTTGTCCACTCTTGACGTCGTGCAAATAAGTATTTTGTTTGCCGTGTAAAAATTCCATCCTACTAAGACCCGAATAGGCAAAGATCAAAATCCTTTTAAGATCCCATTAAAACTTTCTGTAGCATTCGTAGTCATCATGCAAAATCATCTACTACCATCTTTTGAAAGAGCCAATTTTTTTTCTTCATTTTTAAGATTACTTTCCATCTCAGCATCTGTTCTTGGACATATGCGTTTAAGCTACTCTCTTAGCTCTGTATATGTTAAGTCATCTGGCGCACATGCAATTTGAGAGAACAAATTCTGCAAGCTTTTGCCACTAAATCCAGCAGCTGAGAAGTTGGTTCTGATGTGTCACATACAATAACGAAAACTATGAGATTCCGGCCATGATTTTCTTAGTGCGGTCGGAATCTCTTTTATCCGGTCAGATATGAAGTAATGTACCTTCCCCGTACGGCTGGAATGTAGAGATAAATGCAAGTAATGAATCATTCCCAATTTTCAGTGGTTTCACCTCCAACTACAGCATATGCCAAATGATAAAGGCCATCATTTGCATCAGCACTGATAGTAATGAGCAAAGTCTCTTTGTATTTGCCGTATAAGTGTGTCCCATCAATATTGAGAACGGGACGACAATAAACAAAACCATCAATTTCCGGTCCGAATGCCCAAAATATACCGGTAAAGTATCCCATTCTTTCTGACATTGAAGCATCGATTATCTGGAAGACAGTCCCGGTATTAGTAGATTTGATGGCGGTAAGGTATCATGGCAAATGTTCATTCGAATCTTACCAATCTCCGTATATTTTAGAAAATGCCCTGTTCAACGCATTCCATTCCTTCATATAATTTATTTCAATAAATAATGTATATTTTATAAGCACATGAATCGTTTTGGGGGTCAAATCGACATCCGCTTCCACAAAAGGCAATATCCTGTTACATATGAATGTAGAAGTGACCTATTTTTAATTTGAATTCACTATATAATTCGCACAAGTATGATTACCTGCATACTTCTTTCTCTGCCAATGTCCCGTCGATGATTTCTTTGAGATATACGCATGAAGCCTCCACGAGAAGTTCGCGTCTGTTCTACAAATGACAGTATATTTGGTCGTGGTAGTCTTGATTGGTTCAAAAGAAACTCCATGTTTAATTGACCAAACGCTGACTGCCTGAATTAACTTCTCCTTATTCTCGAATAAATCGCCGACCTTCAACCCACTTTCAATATCGACTGCCGAAAGCCTATCAGCTCGAAAGTCGATATTCTCCATTACCGCCGCAGATAACATGTGAGCACATATCATGTTATCGGTAAATGGATATTCAAACGCAACGAAGTCATTATTAACACATGAATTAGTAATCCACTGCCTATCATTCTCATCGTCAAGGACATGTGCAATTTGAATGCTATATTGTGTTTAAATCTCGTCCTCATCTCTTGCATCATCATCATCACTTTCATCTCCATTATGTTCCAACACCACTGGATCCGTAGCAGGTATATCGGTTAGATGTGTTGAACCAAAATTAGGGACTGGCATGGTACTTGATGTTCCGGTTTCATACCGACAAAATCCCAACCTATCATCTGCAAACAATGTCTATCCCGTATTGTATGACTGCATATGCTCAGCATTTTGGGGCATAATATTGAAGCCGAAACTTGGCGTTGGTATGCAATTAAAACCAAAACTTGGCGGTGACATACAATTATAATCGACCGACAGTACAAAAGAACTGCACACAAATTTATGAATACTTAATAACTATAGTATACCTTCACTCTCAATAAATAGTGTCCCGCTAAATGTACATGCGGTATAAACATATGCAATGTAATACTTACTTCGTAAACTGTTAATTCACCGGCGTCTCGCTTGATGTGCCTTCACTTACGTAATTTTGATCTATATAATGTTCATCACTGGTAGGAGACATAAAACCGGTAGAATCAGCATTCATATTGAGCATGTGTGTCATTTCTTCTTGCGAGTAATACTCGGATGCTTAAAAAAAGGATCAAACACTTCAGAATAAGATTCGGACTGTTGAGCGGACGTCAATATCTCCTTCTTCACAAATAGCTCAATCGATTTCGATTTCAATGCAAGCATGACTTGTGTATTCTCGTCATCGGATATTTCAATGGCGGTATATTCATGCTCCGTCGGCCATTTGCATATTAAGGAGATATTGAACTCTAACGGATTGATTTTGGTAGTTTTGTATACTACTTGACACAGCTCGTTCTATATATGTGCTAGACTTCTTGACGCTAGTCATCTTAGTTTTTCCTCCGAAATATTCAAGAATATTATTTTTTCCAATCGATAATTGGCCACCGAAATAACAAACTAGATGGATGTAATTATCCGTCATTTTTCCACCTGCCAGGAAATTGATGCATGTTTTGAGAGTTCTCATTAAACAACATACTTATTTATCTTCACATTTATACTCATCTAATTACATAAAATTACAATAAAATCCATATTTCTAGCATATAACAAGTTGCAAGAACTTGTATTCTACACATTGATCCGTCACAAGTAAAATCGAGGAAAACTCCTAATATGTGCCCAAAATTTTCGAATTGCTTTCCCAATACGAAATTTTAACCAAATATTTTTATGAATTATTATTAAATAAAATTAAGGTTTTGCTGACCTTCTAGATGCTCACGATGGTGATGACGACGGCGAGGATGAAATTGATTGTTCGCCGATGAATTTTCACCTAAAACTGCACAAGCGAGAGGATGTGAGATCGAGAGATAACAGAGAGAGGAGAGATCGAGAGAGAGAGAGTGAGACAGAGATATGAGAGAGAGAGACGAAGGGGGGAGATGAGAGAAAGACCGAATAGGGAGAGATCGCCGGGGGGAAGAGAGGTCGTGGGGGGCCGGGGGGAGAGGAGGAAGAGAGGTCGAGAGATCTCGGGGGGGGGTACTTGAGAGAGAAAGAGTGAGCGCACCAGAAAGAGATGAGAGAGAGAATAGTGAGGAATGATGGAAGTAAACAGGTCGTCTCTATTTAATTAGAGGAATGAGGTGCACTTTGAAAGTGCGTCCCATTGTTTTGCGCTAAAATATATGGGCGTACTTTTGAAAGTGCGCTCGTTGATGAAATTAATTGGCACTTGAACATTTAATGGATGTAGTTTCAAACTGCGTCCATTATAAATATAAGGGGCACCGTTTGAAATTGTGCGCAGTACATTTGTAAGGGGCGCAGTTTCAAAACGCGCTCCTTACATTTGTAAGGGGCGCAGTTTCAAACCGCGCCTCTTAAAAAAAATTATTGACGCCAGCGTCAGCACTGAGCTGGCGTCTACGTGGTGTTTGGATGGCAGAAAATAGCCTGTTTTTTTAATATGTTTTGAAAGTGGTTTGTTTTAAAAAATATTATTTTAATATGGTTTAATATAAAAAATTATCCTAAATTTTCTTCAAAAGAGATAATTACAAAGGACCCAACTTTGCCAAAAAATTCACATACACATATATATAATTTTATAAAAAAAAAATAGGTGCTCGTGATGAGGTGTTCATGGCATTGACATCCACCGTGCCATCCTAACGTGGGTCCCATGCAATGTGGACTATTTTACAAGTTGATGTGTTTGGTATATATTTCTATTTTCAAAAGAGGATGAGCACAAAGGTGCTTTTTTCCCTTTAAAATTGTCGAAATATTATTGTTTAATTTTAAAAAATGTACATATATTTTTTACCCAATCCACTAGATTCTTTCTCCAGTCGCTTTCATAGGTTAGATTAGCATTCATAACTAATAATATATATACAGTTTACAATAAGTTAATAATCATACAACAACTCTATATATATTATAGAACCATATGTTATTCTCCATAACTAACTATTAAACTAACATCTTTGATTAAAAAAACCTACTACGAGTCATATCCCTTAAAAATATTATAGTTAGGTAACTAAGTCATGATCTGTTCTTAACGCTGGGTTTAATTATTGCTTGATGGTCAAGTAATGTATATATAATTTTTTACTTTGGCTCGTATTGTAATGTTTTTTTTCCCAAAAAAATAATACAGCGGAGTAACATCCATCACCTCCGAGGCCCACAAAAATTAAAAACAACATACCCTCTAACATATCAACCAATCATTGAATAAGCTTCTCCTTCTTAATTGATGCAGTCATTGTACAATATTTGATTGAAGCATTTAATTAGTTTTCTTTTGCTAAATTTCACTATCATGCCATGACCTTGCCGTGTTTTATAAATAAATACCATGTATTTTATCCATGGCTGAAAATTGTGGAAAGCTTCTGATTTTTATTTACTATCAAGTAAGATTCAAGTAAGATTATAGTATTTATTTATAACCTATCAAGTATACATTTATTCGAGAAACAACGAAAATCATGGTATTTTAGTAAAAAAAATCCTTCATCATTGCTAACCGTCACGTCCCACTTCCTAAAATACAGAATACGGAGGATGAATAGGCCGGCCATACTCATACGGTCAAGGAACAATCCCGCCGTAATCACACTTCGGCTTCTAACGTTACATGATAATCAGTAAACACGGTACAGAAGTAAAGAAAACACATCACTAGTTTATTACATCAACTTTCATTGTTCACAATTTACAATAGTTTAACAAAAAAGAAAACTACTAACCAAGTGCAAATACAAGATTGCTTTAGGGAAAGCAGTAAAAGTGCTGAAAATAAAACCATCTAGATCTCTGCAAGTTCGAATGGTAGATCTGACTCCTGAGCAGTGTTCTCTCCAAGCTCTGAGTATGCATACTCAGGACGTCAGGGCGACGCAATAGCAAATATATAATAACAATATAATAAAGCATGAAATAAAAGATAATACAGTGGAGACAGTGAATGCAGGTAATCAGTGTATCAATAGTCAATACAGTAAATGATCTATGTTCCCAATGGTCTTTAGATCAATTTGAAATCGAACCGTGGAAAAGAGTGATCATGTTTAACGAGAGTCTCGTGCAGACCTGAGACTATAACCCGCTGTTACTCGGGACATAACCCTGTCAGCCAAACCGCTAAGTCCATAACCTAAAATATATATAAGAGCCGTTGTTCGAACGACCATCCTCTAAATCGCTAAATACAAGTTCCATTCCATTTCGATTTCCCTTTTTTCCCCGGGTTTCAATAAATATATGTATGGGGCTAGTTGTGTACAAGTACATATCAATAACTGTCACGCTCCGCTTCCCAAAATACGGAAAACGAAGGATGACTAGGCCAGCCATGCTCCTACGGTCAAGAAATCATCCCGCCGTAGTCACACTTCGGTTTCTAGCATTACATGGTAATCAGTAAATAAAGCACAGTAGTAAAGGAATCACATCACTAATTTATTACATTAAAATCCATTGTTCACAAATTACAGATAACAAGAACAATTACTAACCAAGTTCAATCTCACGATCACTTTTATGGAAAGCAGTAAAGGAAGAAAGTACACCAGACTATATCTCCGTGAACTTGAAAGGTAGATCTGTCTCCTGCGCTGGTCCTTCCACGGGATCTGAGCATGCATACTCAGGTCGTCAGAGCGACACAATAACAATATTATTATAATAAGATGAAACAGGTAAAAGATGTAATACTAGTGTAAGAACAATACGAGTATTCACTATATCACTATATGATGCAGAATATGATCTGTGTCCCAATCGGTCTCTAGGCCATGTTTGAAATCGCATGGTGGAAGGAGGATCACGTTTAACAGGAGTCTCGTACATACCCGAAACAACGGCCCACATGCCCGGGACATAACCCTGTCAGCCGGATCGCTAGATCCTACCTAATATATATATCGCTGCTCGAATGATCATCCTCTAAAACACGGTCCCGCTAAATACGATTCTCTTTCCACTTCGATTTCCCCTTTATCCCCAGGTTTACACTATTTATGATCTTGGTTTAGTCATATACAAGTATACCAATGGCACGGTTTTATCACTGTTCACTGTATCAATCACTGTCACGAATATTCACTTCCCTTTGGGTACTCGTCACTCCTAAACCAATATCAATCACGAACGATAATGCAATGTCCACTGACTCTAACACGCACTAACACTAAATGTATGCCATCAATAAGCTAAGTATATTATGAATCAATGTGCATGTCATTAACTTACAAAAATTGCATAAATTCATATGTTTAGAATTCAACGAAATGATACAAGTACGATAAATAGAACACTCAGTCAGCAATTCATCAAAATTAGTTTCAGTTCAATCGGGTTTTCAGTATTCAAGATACAGCTGTTTCATTTTAAGTGCTCGCGGATGGAAATTCAGTTTCAGAACTGAACGTCCGTTTCGCGACACGAATTGTATCCAGTTGGGTTCAGAATTTAGCGATGCTACAGTTGAATAAAATCTAGGGTTCTCGATAGGGTATTCAACGCAACAGACGGACCCTCAATCGCGTCTGTACGTCGAAAGTTATACATAGTTTAACATCAGTATGTCACTTCTGAATTTGTTCTGGACAGTTATACGTTCTGCCTTCTTATTTACAATTTAAATAGCAAACGGCAATGAAACGGAATGAAACCACTTGTTTTGTTTAGCTAACAGATCCATCTTTAATCCTCAGTAGAGTTCCGTAACATACGAATTCAGGAAACAAAGTGACATACATTTTAGGACAGTACACAGTAATCAGAGTCGCTCTGGACTGCAGTCCAGAGTCGCACTCCGATCTAAATATCATCGCAGTTATAGAACAGAAATCATTAGAAGTTTACATAGGGTTAAGGTTCGTCAAGTCGGCTTCGATTTAAGCCCTCGAACGCATCATTCCAGTATGTACATAATTTACAGTGATTTTAATCATTTTCAGATACGGGAAATTTCTAGTTTTAACGATATATTTGGGGGTATCAATTTTAGTCACTAACAGTCGTATTTTCCAGTGAGATTTATACACGATATTCGTCATTATATGGGCCAACAGAAAACATCTATTTCCGTCAAATTAAGCAAGTATTTTCATTGGGGTATAGCATCGAACACATATGTCGCATAATATATCGGGAATCGGTAAATTATAATCTATATGATTTAAGTTTGTATCACAATTATATTAGCATGTAGTAAGTAAAACACTTGCCTGGAAACGTCTCGGGGTTGCACGGCAGCAGCGGCGTCATGAACGCGCGATGTACGTCGTGAAACGATTTGTGCAAGCTTGGCTCTCGATACGGATTTTATGTCGGAGTTTCCCGGAGCCGTTGTACGGTCGCTGGAAGCTTAGGGGGTGCTCTGTGGTTCGCCTGAGGAGTGCTGGGGTCGACGACGGTTGACGGCGTCGCTCCGGCGACGAGCCGCAGTGGGTGTCTGGAAAATTGGTTATGGGATTTTTCTTGAAGAGAGAGAGGGGGGGCTCGGATGTGGATCTTGGAGGAGGAGGAGAAGATGCAGAGGGTGTAGGGATCGACGGATGCTTCGGGTCAGCGGGGGCTCGCCGGCGTCGAGCATGCAGGGTGGGGGGTCGAGCTCGGGGGTAACGGTTTGGGTGTGCAGGGGATTGGGTTGATGGAGGGTTGAGCTTGTGAGAAGTGAGTTGAGTGTGAGGGAGGAGATATGGGGTCGCCGAGGGGGTTGTCGACGTCGCCGTCGGCGGTGGAGTGAGGGATATTGGATGCTCGGTGGGTTTTTGTGAATGGAGAGAAGCGAGGAAATTTTGAAAATGAAAGAGAAGAGAGAGGTGAGGGTGTCAGGAAATGAATGAGGGTTGAAGTAGCGGGTGAAACGTCGCAAAAGCGGAGGCATGGGCGTGGGTGCGATCGGAGGCGAGAAGCGCGGATCGCGAGCGGGAATGGAGGAAGAGAGCCGTTGGAGAGGGAGGTGAACAGGAGCGGGTCGGGTCGGGTCTGGTGAGGAGGCGGGCTGGGCTTGGTTTTAAAAGAATTCCTTATTAAAATTTTTGTGGGCTGAGGAGAAGAGTGGGCCGGGGGATTGAATAAGGATTTATTTTAAAATGTGGTGTGTGGGCTGGGTTAATTTTAAATGGAAAGAAATTTTAAATGGGCTGAGGGTTTAGTATAGTTTGGGTTAGGATTTTATTAGTAAAATTTTGGTTTTAGTTTAACCTAGCTTTGATTTTAAATCTTGGGTTTTGACTTTTAGGGTTTGGGAAAAATATAAATATTGGAATTCAAGCAACCACCTTCCTACCAAAAATATATGAGGGAAAAAAGAAAGGGACATCTCCGAGATTTAGAAAAATAGAAAAACTTTTATTAAGATTGTAACGGGGATTTACATCATACCCCCCTTAACAAAAATTTCGTCCTCGAAATTTAACAAGTATACAAGGAAACAATGTACTAAACAAAGAGATGTGGATAACGATCAGGGATATCTTCCTCCCGCTCCCAGGTGGATTCTCCTGGGGAACGACCGCCCCAAGACATTCGGACTAACGGAATGACCTTATTCTTCAGCACTTTCTCTCTGTGGTCGAGGATGGTAGTGGGTTGTAACAATCCTGCTGTTCTCTGATGCTCCGCCTTCACCTGCTGGCATACCAGACACCTGGATACGAACCTCGCAATTTCCCGCTTCATCCCGTTCCACCAAAAGTGCTGCTTTAGGTCCTGATACATTTTTGTACCTCCTGGATGCACAGAATAAGCTGAACTGTGTGCTTCAGCCAATACTTCTTCTCGAACATCTCCCTTGGGTACGCAGAGTCTGCTACCGAATCTCAGAGAGCCATCCTCATGTATAATCAAGTCCGTTCTCAGTCCAGCTTCCACTTGCTCTCTGAACCTTTGCAATCAGGGATCATCCGCTTGTGTAATCTTGATGCGATCCACCAGGGAAGATTGCACCTGTAGTTGCCAAAGTTGACTGAGTGCGTTCGGCGTAACGACTTCAATCTCGAGTCTCTGGAAGTCCTCAATAATGTTCCTCTGATCGGTCAACATCATGACCGCTGGCTTGCGACTGAGCGCATCTGGTACAACATTCACCTTCCCCGGGTGATACTGAAGGTCCAAGTTATAATCTGCCATTAGTTCTAGCCATCGGCGCTGCCTCATGTTTAGTTCCTTCTGAGTGAAAACATACTTCAAACTTTTATGATCTGTGTACACCTCCACTTTCTCACCCAATAGATAGTGCCTCCAAATCTTCAATGCAAAGACTACCGCAGCTAACTCCAAGTCATGCGTAGGGTAGTTCTTCTCGTGATTTCTCAGTTGTCGAGAGGCGTAAGCAACCACTCGGCCGTGCTGCATTAGAACACAGCCTAAACCCTTCCCTGAGGCATCACTGTGTATCACAAAACCACCGGAATTATCTGGTACTGTAAGAATAGGCGCCGTGGTTAACTTCTGCTTCAGTGTGTCAAATGCCTGAGTGCACTCCTCTGACCACGTAAACGGTACATCCTTCCGTGTCAGCCTCGTCAATGGTTCAGCGATTCTTGAGAAATCTTGGACGAATCTCCGATAATAACCTGCCAATCCCAGAAAACTCCTGATCTCGGCTACTGACTTCGGCGTTGGCCAATCTCTGACAGATTCTATCTTTGCCGGGTCCACCGAGATGCCTTCGCCCGAAACAATATGTCCCAAAAACTGAACCTTGTCGAGCCAGAATCCACACTTGCTTAGCTTCGCATACAGCTTCTCTACCCGAAGAATTTGTAGGACCGTGCGCAAATGTTCAGCGTGCTCATCCCGGGTCTTCGAGTAGACAAGTATGTCGTCGATAAACACAACGACAAACGTGTCCAAGTACTTTGCGAACACCCTGTTCATCAAGTCCATGAATATTGCTGGGGCATTGGTAACACCGAACGGCATCACAAGGAACTCGTAATGTCCGTATCGGGTCCTGAAAGCCGTCTTGCATACATCCTCGGCTGCTACTCTGATTTGATGATATCCAGAACGAAGGTCCAACTTCGAGAATACCTTGGCTCCACTTAGCTGACCGAATAGGTCGTCGATGTGCGGGATTGGGTACTTGTTCTTTATTGTGACCTTGTTTAGCTCCCGATAATCTATACACATTCGCAGCGATCCATCCTTCTTCTTTACTAACAGAACTGGTGCACCCCACGGTGAAACGCTTGGCCGAATAAATCCCTTCTCCAATAGTTCTTCAACCTGCTTCTTCAATTCCGCCAACTCAACTGGTGCCATTCTGTATGGGGCTCTGGATACTGGGGCTGTACCTGGAGTCAAATCGATCGAGAACTCCAAGATTCAAGGAGGTGGTAGACCTGGTAGATCTTCGGGAAATACATCCAGAAAGTCCCGAACAATTACTGGGACTGGGCTCTCATCAATCTCCATAGCTGTCAGTTCCTTGGGCTTGGCTCTGTACTTAGCTGGCTCTAAAGATTTGCTTCCGCCCTCGAAAATAAACTCCGGATGATTGGGAATGCGGAAGATCACCTTCCTTACACGACAATCGATAACTGCATGGAAAGTGCTCATCCAATCCATCCCGAGAATTGCGTCGTAACTGCCTGTCCCAATCAGAAGGAAATTCGCATAGAATTCCCTGCCACACACTACAACCGGGCATAATCTACATTCTCGACTAGATATTATAATGCCATTACCTGTATGAATTTCCCATCCCTTGGTTAGTGGTTCATGTGGTATTGAGTGTGTATCAGTGAAATACTCAGACAAGAAACAATGCGATGCTCCAGAATCAAATAGTACTCTAACTGGCAAGGAATGTACGAGCAGAGTACCTGTAACCACGTCTCCTGACGCCTCTGCCTGCTCGGCGGTCAAGGTGAAAGCCCGTCCCTGACCGCGACCTGTAAAGGGTTGCCTCTGCTCCTGTGGCCTCTGCTGTGGTGGTCCAGAACCTCCCTGTATCTCTGCTCGCTCAGGACAACCGCTAATCCTGTGCTGACTGGATCCGCAAATCAAGCACTGTCCCTTGGCACGGCGACAGTCCTTCTGGGTATGCCCACCTCTACCGCAATAGCTGCAAACTACGCCCTGTCTCTGGAGGCGATGCTGTGGTACGAACGGGCGCTTCATTTGTGTCGTTCCAGGCCTGTGGACCGGTATGGCTCCTCGAGAAAGTGCGTGGGTACGTGCTGGAACGATTGGGGGTCTCCTGAACTTGTTAATCAATTGCTCCTGAACTCTCGCCGCGTTAAGTACCTGTGCGAAAGTCTGCAAATCCAGCGATGCAATCAACTGCTGCAACTCGAAATCTAGCCCCTGAAGGAAGCATCTGGCCCTGGTGGCCTCTGAGTCGACCATGTATGGAGCAAAACGGCTCAGACGGTTGAACTCTGCCGCATATACGTCCACTGGGCGTCCATTCTGCTTCAAAAGAATAAACCTTTCCTCCATTTCTACCTTGGCCGTGAAAGGAAAATAATGATCTAGGAAACATTCCTTAAATTTGCCCCATTCAATCGGCCCGTCTAGCCTGCTTTCTTCCACCGACCACCATGTACGGGCTTCATCTTCCAATTGAATCTTTATCACGTCCACCCTATCTTCCTCTGGAACCCTGGCGGCTGTCAGTAAGTTCTCCATGTTCACCAGCCATTGCTCAGCCTCAAGGGGTTCAGCTAGCCCTGTGAATGCAGCTGGATGTAACCGTCGGAAGTCTGATACGGTACCATCCCTAGCATGATAAGCTGGTGGAGTAGAGCCCTCGGGAGCGGTAATGAGTGCGGAGGGTCCTCCTGCGACGGTAATCGCCCTGAGTCCCTCAGCGAGTAAATCTGTCTTCCTCTCCTAAGCTTCCGCGAGAGAGGTCAGTGCACTAAGTATTCTCTCCGTGCGGTCCTGAGAGCCGGAGTCCGAGGAGGGGTCGTTCGGGGACGTCATATCACTAGAAGATTCAACAGGATAAGATCAGATTCAAGGATGAAAATCAAGAGTAGTGAAACGAGAATAACGTAATACAGTGTAGTTAATGTTATCCCATGATACTAAACACGGCTCTGATACCAACTAAACCATGTCACGCCCCACTTTCCAAAATACGGAAAACGAAGGATGACTAGACCAGCCATGCTCCTACGGTCAAGGAATCATCCCGCCGTAGTCACACTTCGGCTTCTAGCATTACATGGTAATCAGTAAATAAAGCACAGTAGTAAAGGAATCACATCACTAATTTGTTACATTAAATCCATTGTTCACAAATTACAGATAACAAGAATAATTACTAACCAAGTTCAATCTCACGATCACTTTTATGGAAAGCAGTAAAGGAAGAAAGTACACCAGACTATATCTCCGTGAACTCGAAAGGTAGATCTGTCTCCTGCGCTGGTCCTTCCACGGGATCTGAGCATGCATACTCAGGTCGTCAGAGCGACACAATAACAATATTATTATAATAAGATGAAACAGGTAAAAGAGGTAATACTAGTGTAAGAACAATACGAGTATTCACTATATCACTATATGATGCAGAATATGATCTGTGTCCCTATCGGTCTCTAGGTCATGTTTGAAATCGCATAGTGAAAGGAGGATCATGTTTAACAGGAATCTCGTACATACCCGAGACAACAGCCCACATGCCCGGTACATAACCCTGTCAGCCGGATCGCTAAATTCTACCTAATATATATATCGCTGCTCGAATGATCATCCTCTAAAACACGGTCCCGCTAAATACGATTCTCTTTCCACTTCGATTTCCCCTTTATCCCCAGGTTTACACTATTTATGATCTTGGTTTAGTCATGTACAAGTATACCAATGGCACGGTTTTATCACTGTTCACTGTATCAATCACTGTCACGAATATTCACTCCCCATTGGGTACTCGTCACTCCTAAACCAATATCAATCACGCACGATAATGCAATGTCCACCGACTCTAACACGCACTAACACTAAGTGTATGGCAAATGTGGTGTGATATATGTATGTATGCCATCAATAAGCTAAGTATATTATGAATCAATGTGCATGTCATTAACTTACAAAAATTGCATAAATTCATATGTTTAGAATTCAACAAAATGATACAAGTACGATAAATAGAACACTCAGTCAGCAATTCATCAAAATTAGTTTCAGTTCAATCAGGTTTCCAGTATTAAAGATACAGCTGTTTCATTTTAAGTGCTCGTGGATGGAAATTCAGTTTCAGAACTGAACGTCCGTTTCGCGACACGAATTGCACCCAGTTGGGTTCAGAATTTAGTGATGCTACAGTTGAATAAAATCTAGGGTTCTCGATAGAGTATTCAACGCAACAGACGGACCCTCAATCGCGTCTGTACGTCGAAAGTTATACACAGTTTAACATCAGTATGTCACTTCTGAATTTGTTCTGGACAGTTATACGTTCTGCCTTCTTATTTACAATTTAAATAGCAAACGGCAATGAAACGGAATGAAACCACTTGTTTTGTTTAGCTAATAGATCCATCTTTAATCCTCAGCAGAGTTACGTAACATACGAATTCAGGAAACAAAGTGACATACATTTTGGGACAGTACACAGTAATCAGAGTCGCTCTTGACTGCAGTCCAGAGTCGCACTCCGGTCTAAATATCATCGCAGTTATAGAACAGAAATCATTAGAAGTTTACATAGGATTAAGGTTCGTCGAGTCGGCTTCGATTTAAGCTATCGAACGCATCATTCCAGTATGTACATAATTTACAGTGATTTTAATCATTTTCATATACGGGAAATTTCTAGTTTTAACGATATATTTGGGGGTATCAATTTTAGTCACTAACAGTCGTATTTTCCAGTGAGATTTATACACGATATTCGTCATTATATGGGCCAACAGAAAACATCTATTTCCGTCAAATTAAGCAAGTATTTTCATTGGGGTCTAGTATCGAACACATATGTCGCATAATATATCGGGAATCGGTAAATTATAATATATATGATTTAAGTTTGTATCACAATTATATTAGCATGTAGCATGTAAAACACTTGCCTGAAAACGTCTGGGGTTGCACGGTAGCAGCGGCGTCACGAACGCGCGATTTACGTTGTGAAACGATTTGCGCGAGCTTGGCTCGTGATACGGATTTGATGTCGGAGTTTCCCGGAGCCGTTGTACGGTCGCTGGAAGCTTAGGGGGTGCTCTGTGGTTCGCCTGAAGAGTGTTGGGGTCAACGACGGTCGACGGCGTCGCTCCGGCGACGAGCCGCAGTAGGTGTCTGGAAAATTGGTCATGGGATTTTTCTTGAAGAGAGAGAGGGGGGCTCGGGTGTGGATCTTGGAGGAAGAGGAGAAGATGCAGAGGGTGTAGGGGTCGATGGATGCTTCGAGTCAGCGGGGGCTCGCCGGCTTCGAGCGTGCAGGGTGGGGGTCAAGCTCGGGGGTAACGGTTTGGGTGTGTAGGTGATTGGGTTGATGGAGGGTTGAGCTTGTGAGAAGTGAGTTGAGTGTGAGGGAGGAGGTATGGGGTCGCGGAGGGGGTTGTCGACGTCGACGTCGCCGTCGGCGGTGGAGTGAGGGATATTGGATGCTCGGTGGGTTTTTGTGAATGGAGAGAAGTGAGGAAATTTTGAAAATGAAAGAGAAGAGATAGGTGAGGGTGTGAGGAAATGAATGATGGTTGAAGTCGCGGGTGAAACGTCGCAAGAGCGGAGGTGTGGGCGTGGGCGCGATCGAAGGCGAGAAGCACGGATCACGAGCGGGAATGGAGGAAGAGAGCCGTTGGAGAGTGAGGTGAACAGGAGCGGGTCGGGTCGGGTCTGGTGAGGAGGCGGGCTGGGCTTGGTTTTAAAAGAATTCCTTATTAAAATTTTTGTGGGCTGAGGAGAAGAGTGGGCCGGGGGATTGAATAAGGATTTATTTTAAAATGTGGTGTGTGGGCTGGGTTAATTTTAAATGGAAAGAAATTTTAGATGGGCTGAGGGTTTAGTATAGTTTGGGTTAGGATTTTATTAGTAAAATTTTGGTTTTAGTTTAATCTAGCTTTGATTTTAAATCTTGGGTTTTGACTTTTAGGGTTTGGGAAAAATATAAATATTGGAATTCAAGCAACCACCTTCCTACCAAAAATATACGAGGGAAAAAAGAAAGGGACATCTGTGGGATTTAGAAAAATAGAAAAACTTTTATTAAGATGGTAACGGGGATTTACAATAACACTGTTTTATTCACTTTTCACTGCACTGTTCACTTTCACGAATCATTCACTTTTCACTGGCGTGCTTGACACAACTAATCCGATACCACTCACGTTCGACAATGCAATAATTGCCAAGAATCAATAAGAGTGCTCGCTATCACTAAAGGTGTCACGGTCGAGTAAATATGTAAATTATGCCATTAATCAAGTCATGTACAATACATCACAACGTGCATTATAAGTTCAGAAAATCATATTAAATCGTACGATTGTAATTAGGAAAAATGATACAAAATGGGTAGAAATTAAACTTAAACAGCAATCCAACAAAATTGTTTTTAGGTCAATCGGGTTTCAGGTTTACGAGTTACGGTCATTCCATTTTAAGTGTTCACTGCTGGAAATTCAATTCCTGAATTGAAAGTCCGTTTCGTAACACGTTTTACTCCATATTGAGATCATAATTAGGCGACACTACAGTTAGATAATATTTATATTTGTCTTTTATGTTTCCAATGCACCAGAAGGATCGATAATATCCGCTGTATGCAGGAAGATATGCACTGTTTAAGGTTAGAGTATACAATCTATCTCTGTAGAAAACTGCAGTACATACCGACGGTTTAAAATACATTTAAAATAGATACATTAATAAAACTAAACGAAACCACCATCTATAGTTAGCTAACAGGATTATATTCGCAACGATATAGGATTACGCATATTTTCGTTTCCATACAGAGATATACATGCAATTAAATTCAGGTGTCAACATGAAATACTATTCTGGACTGCTGTTCAGAGCAGTATTTCCGTTTAGTTTTTGTCATTGTATTATAGCATAATTAAAATATAAAATACAGAAGGTTCTAGGTTATCGAGTCGGTTTCGATACGAGCCCTAGAACACAATATTCCGGTATGTATCTAATTTACTATGATTTTCATAAGCAACGTATGCGAGAAATTTCAGATTTGACGAAACTAAATGGGGTATCATTTCATGGTGTTAAAGCCCGTATTTTTAACCCAACTTATTACGTGTTATTCATTATCACTAAAAGAATCTATTAGTCATAAATTCTGCCATTTTAACAGGGTTTTGGTTTAAGATTTCGTATTGAACACTCGGCATGTGTATACGAGTGTCGGTCGAAACAATCAATTCATGTAAAATTCTAGGCATCCATACGATTAATAGACCTGAGATAGGTTCGATTCAATACAACCAGTTATGATGGCTCAATATATAAGTGTCCGATTTATAACTTAACGTTATATAGATATATAAATGTATATACCCACACATATATACGCATATCTATTTATAATTATCTAATATTAGCATTAACCTATAAAATTATAATAGCATGAGTAGCAAGAGATGTGATTTCTTTTGCCTGAAGACAACGGCGGCACAACAGCGACGACGATGGATGACACGGACACGACACGATCACGGCGCGGCGACACAAACTTGGGCTCGTCCGCTTGCTGGGAGCTCGGTTACGGCTCAACGGCGACACGGCGGCTACGGGGTTCTAAGCTTGCTGTTGGCTGAAGCGGTGTAGGGAGTTCGACGGCGTGGTCGGCGCCGAGGGCTCGATCGGAGGCCGTGCAGTGGCGGCTTGGGATAGTGAGCTGGAGCTCGAAGGCGGGGAGATGGGTTGAGAGAGGAAGTGGGAAGGTGATGTTGTGGGGTCAGGAGCTCGGCGGCGACGAGGTTGAGGGCTCGGTGGTGGCCGTTGGGTGTCGACAGAGTGGTGGTGGAGGGAGTGGTGGTGGGTTCGGTTCTGCAGAGGGGAGGAAGTAAGGAAAGCTTGAGAAGGATGGTGGTGGTGTCGGGAGTTGGGACACGATAAAGGAGGGTTCGTTGGCGTTGAGTAGCGGCTGTTGAGTTGTGGGTTTGATCGAGAGAGAGAGAGAATTAGAGAGTGCAGTAGAGAGGGGGGGAGATGTTGAGGATAAAGGGGGAGGTAGGCGAAGGGATCTCGAGGCATTGGCGACGAGGGCTACGTCGGCGTAGAGCGGGTCTCGAGAAGTCATAGGAGAGGATAGGAAAGTTAGCCGTTGGGTTTGAAAAGAAAGGGGAAAGAAGAAAGAAAAAAAAGAAAGAAAGTAAGAAAGAAGAGAGAGTGCCGGGTCGGGTTCGGGTTTGGGTTAGGGGTTTGTGGGCTTAGGCCGGGGCTTACGTTTGGGGTTTTTAGTTATGGTTTAAAATTAGAATTTAAAACTTAGGGTTTTAAAGAAATGGGTTTTAGGTTTAAATTAATAAGAAAAATAAAATAAAATAAAATAAGGAAAAATTAGAAAATATTTATTAAAAATTATGAAATTTTTTACAAAGAGCTAGGGATTTACATCATACCCCCTTATAAAAATTTCGGGCCTCAAAATTTGAGAACGAAAACAACGGAAACAAACAAACGAACAACTATTCAAAAAAATACGGGAAGCGCGAACGGATATCCTCCTCGCATTTCCGGGTAGACTCCCCTGGTGAACGACCACCCCAAAATACTCGGACTAGCGGTATGACCTTGTATTTCAGCACCTTTCTACGATTGATAATAGTAATAGACTGCTCCACATAAGATAAGTCGGTACCCAACGTCAACTCCGAATGATCTATAACATGACATTTGTCTCGAACGTAGCACCGTAACTGTGGCACATAAAATGTGTTGTGCACACCGGCTAACGATGAAGGCAAGACAAGTCGATAAGACACATCTCCTACTCGCTCTAGCACGTCGAAAGATCCGATGAATCGGGGACTAAGCTTCCTACGGCTATCAAATATGATCACTTCCCGAGTAGGTGATATTTTCAAAAAAACGTTATCATCGGCTTTAAACTCTAACGATCTTTTATTGACATCTGTCCAACTCTTCTGTCGGTCCAGAGCAGTCTTAATGCGTTGTCTGATCATCTGGACCTTGTCCACCATCTGAACCATAAGCTTTGGGCTTAGTAATCTCCGTTCTCCAACGTCATCCCAACAAATAGGAGATCGACATTTCCGTCCGTAAAGAGCTTCGAACGGAGTCATCCGGATGTTAGCCTGGAAGCTGTTGTTATAAGAAAACTCTGCCAGATAAAGAGGATCCTCCCAAGAACCCTAAAAGTTTATCATACATGCTTTCAACATATACTCGAGCATTTGAATAGTACCCTCAAACTATCCGTCCATCTGTAGATGGTAAGCCGTGCTGAACTTGAAACGAGTACCTAAACTGTCCTGTAAGCTCTTCCAGAAGTGGTAAACGAATCCGGTGTTTCTATCCGATACTATGCTGACCGGAACTCCGTAAAGTCGCACTATCTCCAGCATGTACTTCTCTGCAAGTGACTCTGTCGACTGTCCCACTTGGAAAGGTATAAAGTGTGCTGCTTTCATGAGACGGTCGACGATAACCCAGACGACATTGTTGTCTCTTGGACTCCGTGGTAGGGTTGTCACGAAATCCATTGTGATGTGCTCCCATTTCCACTCGGATATCGGAAGCGGTTGCAAAAATCCAGTTGTCCTATGATATTCTGCTTTTACCAGTTAGCATACTAAGCACTTGGACGCAAACCATGTAATATGTTGCTTCAACCCGTTCCACCAATAGTACTGCCTTAAGTCTTGGTATATCTTCGTGCCTCCCGGATGCACTGAATAAGCCGAACTGTGAGCCTCAGCCAGTACTTCTTCTCGAACATCACCCTTGGGAACATAGAGTCTGTCGCCGAATCTCAAAAAAACGTCTTAATGTATCAGTAAATCCGTCCTCAGTCCGGCTTCCACCTGCTTTCTGAACTTATGCAATCGAAGATTGTCAGTTTGTTCAGCCTTAATGTGATATACAAGTGAAGACTGCACCTGTAGTTGCCAAAGCTGCCCGATTGTACTCGGTATAACGACTTCTAGTTCGAGCTTCTGAAAGTCTTCAATAATGCTCCTCTGACTGGTCAACATCATGACCAATGGCTTATGATTGAGAGCGTCAGGTACGGTATTTGCTTTCCCCGGATGGTACTGTAGGTCCAAATCGTAGTCCGCCATTAGTTCTAGCCATCGGCGTTGCCTCATATTCAATTCCTTCTGAGTGAACACGTATCTCAGACTCTTGTGATCCGTGTGCACTTCCACCTTTTCGCCAAATAAGTAATGTCTCCAGATCTTTAAGGCGAAAACCACTGCAGCTAACTCCAAGTCATGAGTTAGGTAGTGTCACGCCCCGCTTTTCAGTAGACGGAAACGGTGACGTGGTGGGCCGCAACGTATTTACTAAGAAATAAATACGTTAAGTGTAATTAAGCAATATATATATATAATGCATAAGAATGACAAGAGAATTAAAATGAACAGCAACTTTTATTTACATTCATCTTTACATACAACTGTTTTAAAAAGGAAAGATATAATAATATAAAGCAATACCTAAACAGTGGCATATAAACTGAAAGTAAGTACAAGAAAAGCTAGTAGTCCTGCTGTGCGGTGAGCTGGTCCACGTCCTCCTGGTTAGGCTTGATCTTCTGAGAGTCCAGTCTTCCTAGCGAACATTCCAAAGAAAGAACAGACAGGAATGTTGTCAGCGAACTAGCGCTCGGTAAGTCCCAAAAGAAGAAATGGAATATAACAAGTATTGTGAAATGAAACTGGTAATGTGTACATGTATGATTGTTATTCTAACGTAGTTGTTTGTAGCTTGGTAAATAAGGTATTTGTGTATACGAGAGTAGTCCATCTTATCTCGTGGACTATGGTAACATGTAATATAAGGCCCCGTCAAAACTCACGAGACAACAACATGAGAGTTCATGTAGGTGTCTTTTAAGTGACCATCTCGTGCCACGTTAATACGTTCCGTACCAATCTACCCCGTTATCCTCGCGTAATGTATTGTATAGAGTTATCTTTACAAGTCTTGCCGAAACCATGGATACAAGTTATTCAAGTAATCAGGTTCAGGATGTAATCTTTTATTCAAGAAGTCGTGTCAAGCTATAACTATGGTTCGGCCAAGTCAAGTCAAGTTATACAGGTTTGATATTGGTATTTGAATTCAGATATTCAGGTTCATGTTCAGGTATACATGTCAGACTTTGAATTCATGTTTGAATTGAACTCTGATTTGAGTTTGGATTTAGGTTTGAGTTAGAGTTAGACTTGAGTCAGACACTTATAACTGATTTGAATCTTGAATTAGGTTCGGGAGTCATCGGTAACTGCTGCACATGGACGGCATGATTTGTGTCTTTTTCCAAGACAATTACTATTGATAACTCCGGTAAGTTTTTTTTACCTTAAATAGGTAAGCACTCACTTTCTCCGGCGCCCTGAGGCTCAAGAGAATTGATCCCGCTTAAATTTATATTTATTAAAGTCCTTAAATATTGTTTTATATAACTCGAGGGGGTTTTATGAAAAATATTTTTAATACAATTTCAAAATAAATCTCGAGTATTTATTTATATTATTTAGGGTTTTTATGAATGTGGATTGTAAGGATTTGAGCTATTTTAGTGATAATTACATAGCTTGGAAAGTTCATGGTATTTTATTGTAGAACTTGTTTTTTGTTGGTATTTTAATGGTGTTTTGGTGCAACTTGTAATGCTTTTATTTAAAAAAATATAAGTTTATTATATTTTAAAAATATATGGATTTGTAATTTTTTTATAATTATTAAGAATTAAATTTTATTTAAGTAGAAAAAATGCGTTTTTCTTTAAAACCGTATTTAACACCTTTCGAAACTGAATGCTCCATGAGGAGGTCTGCATCTCACTCTATTAACCCAAGAATATGCGATAATCTGCACCATCCAATAGCGGGTCCCCTGAAAAGGGTTGTAGAGGCATATTCGCAAAGGAATTAAGAATATTGTTTTAAAAGAAACCATTTTTAAAGTGAGTGGTATTTTAATGCAATATTTTCTTCGTAACCAAAATTCACACAAAGGCATCGTGCTATGGAACAAGAGTGTATGTGAGGGGTAGCTTATTACCCTATGAAGTTTTCCTAATGTATGTTTAAGCGATACTAAAAGAGATGATATTAAAGTTCATGGTATTTTAATGAAAAATTTAAATTAAACTTATTTTGCATGAAATTTTAGGTCAAAATTTATTATAAATATTTATAATTAAGATTGCAAGTATTGTGTAAAATTTGGATGAATAATATGTAAGAAAAAGGGGAGTTTTTAGGATTTAGAAGATAGATATCAGTATCAACTCCACTTACCGATATCCGTTTTAAAATGAATTTTTAAAGAAGAGAAAGGAAGATTGGAAGGGACTTACTGCTAGATTAGCTCAAAGAAAGGTTGAAGAAGGAGAGTTGAACTTCGTGGTATCGCGGAATCGCCGGAATTTGCTCCGATCCTCGCCGGAAGTTGATCGCTTGCTAACTCCTCTTTTATTCCACTTGTACTTAAGAAATTTTGAGAGTTTTGGCTAGAATTTTCATAATGATATTGAACCAAAAGATGGGGTGGTATTTATAGTGTAGAATTAGGGCTTTGGAATTAAAATAGTGAATTAAAATGTATTAAAATTTGGTTTAATGGTGAAATGAAGAGTCTATGTTTGATTGCATGGGTGTTAAGGGTAGGGGAAAAGTTGAGTGTGCGAAGCCCTGGGCTCCTCGGTTCACCCGTCGGTACCGGTCCAATCCCCATATCCGCCAGCCGATCTAGGGTTTCATGCCTCTGGATTTGTGCCACGTGTACAACTCAGTGTTTAAACCCTTTTGCACATGTTTGATTTTTCTGATTTTTCACGTGTAAACTTTGGGCTTCTAAAAAGTTAAAAAGAAAAATCAGAAAAAAATAATGTGTTTGATAGGATTCAAACACCGTGGTTACGTCACAGCAGTGTAAGAGCTTTACCAGTTAGCTACAAGTGGTTTTTTGCTGTTATTTAACAAAGTTAACTTATAACTCAATCTCAGGCTGTATAACTCATTTCTGTACATTAAACTGGAAATTCCGTATAGTAAATTCCGAGTCGTTACAGGTAGTTCTTCTTATGATTCTTCAGTTGTCGTGAGGCATAAGCAACCACCTGACCGTACTACATCAAAATACAGCCTATATATTTTCCTGAAGCATCCCTGTGTATTACCAAACCACTTGAATTATTCGGCACTGTAAGAATAAGGGCCGTAACCAACTTTTGTTTCAGCAACTCAAAAGCCTGCGTACATTCTTCTGACAATACATAAGGCACTTCCTTCCATGTAAGCTTCGTCAAAAGTTCAGCAATTCTCGCTAAGTCCTGAACGAAATGCCGATAATATCCCGCCAATCTCAGAAAGCTTCTGATCTCGGCCATTGATTTCCGTGTCGACTGTCACGCCGTGCTTCCCGGCATACGAGTAAAAGGGCGCGACTGGCCCGCTACGTATTTACTCTGAAGTAAACACGCTAAACGTATCTAAGCAATATAAGTAAAATGCACAAGTGACAATGTCAATAGATATAATTGAACAACAACTTTATTTATTAAACAGTATTTTTACAATACATCTGAAAAGTAAATACATGGAAAGAAAAGCAATGCCTAAACAGTGGCATAACAGAAATGGAAAGTACTGAAATGAAATGTACAAGTAACTAGAGCTCCAGGTCGAAAGCTAGCTGGTCCAAATCCTTGCTGGTGGGCTCGATCTCCAGTGAGTCCGAATCACCCGACGACATTCCAAAGAAAAAGAAGAAAGAGAATGTCATCAACGAACAAATCACTCGGTAAGTCCCAAAGATGAGGGAGAAATAGAATAAACAGAGAGAGAGTGTAACTTTTAAAGTTGTATTATATTGTTAACGATGTTATTTGTAGCTTGGTACAGAAGAGGCCAGTGTATACGAGAGGAGTCTCACTTACCCCGAAGACTAAGGTATCAGGAGTATAAGGAACCGTTCAACCACGATACAACGGCAATTGAATTCGGGTTAAGTGTATTATGGTTGCAGTCTCGTGCCATTTCTAACACCTTTCGTACCAATCTACCCCTTAAACCCCGTGATATCTTGATTGTATTATTCATATTGTATTTTCTTGATTTATATAGATGGATGACTTTCCGGAACCATGATATCAGTAATGGAACGGATATAATGGATGAATATATAGATGGAATATATCCATGGTTCAGTTCAGTCAAGTTATATAGATTGATAGATTGAACAGATTGAATATATGGATTCATATTGAATTGGATATATATTTGAATCTCATTCAAGTCAGATTGATTATATTAAGACTCAGTCTGAGTCAGACAATTAGAAAAGAAATTGAATCCTAAATTAGGTTTTGGTGTTATCGGTAACCGCTGCACATGGACGGCAGGATTTGTGTTTTTTCAAACACAATTACCATGTTGATAACATCGTTTGTTAAGTTGTCTACCTTAAATAGGAAAGCACCTATATCTCTGGCTCCCTGAGGCTTAAGAGACTGGTCCCGCTTAAACCTAAATTTACTAGGGTCCTTATTGTAATTTATAAAACTTGAGGGGGTTTTATATAAAAATAATTTTATATAATTTTCAAAATACACTTCAAGTATTTTATTACCGTCTTTAAAGTTTTCATTGATGTATATTTTATCATTATGACATTTCTAGTGAATAAAAGCTATTTTCATAATATATGGTATTTATTTGTAATATTGGAATTATTTGGTATTTTCTTGTAAATGGAATGTTTTTCTTGAATTTTGGAAATGTGAAATATTATAGATATTAAAAATAGATATTTTGATATTGATTACATATATATTTATTTATTAAAAAAATAAGTTTTATTTATAATAGAAATCACATTTTCTAAAGAAAATTGTATTTTAAAATCTTTCGAGCCGTATGCTCCTTGCGGAGATCTGCATTTCGCACTAATAAGCCCGAGGATGTGCGATAATCCGCACCATCCCGAAAGGGTTCCCCGAAATCGGTTGCAGCGGCATATTATAAAGATTTGTTAAAAATACATATCTTGTAGAAAAAGGTTTTTATAAGTTTGAGATAGTTTTGTGTAAAATCGTATTTTCCCAAAACTATGTTCCCAAAGATCATCGTGCTATGTTACATATGAGTGTTGTGAGGAGGTAGGTCATTAATTCATGAACTATCTAAAGTTATAACAAGGAATTATAAGATTTATGTCGAAACTAAACTATATGCTATTTTTCTGTAAAAATTCTATAAAAATTGAAATATGAATTCTTTTGATATGAAACTTGTCAACATATTTTGTTAATATTCAATGATCATGATGTGAGAGTTTGGTATTATTGTGTTTAAGAAAAATATGATTTTTAAGGAATAACCGAATCGGAAGTCGGATTAACTCCGCTACCGTCGGGTTTTAGTTTTGAATGGTGTTTAGAATATAGAAGAGAAGAGAAATAGGGACTTACTATATTGTAGGGTATAGGAGAGGAAAAGGAAGCAGTGGAAGGCGTCGGTGCGTCGTTTCGTCGCTGGAATCTCCTCGGATCGTCGTCGGAAGTTCGCCGGAGTTTCGCCCTTCGCTAACTCCACTTGCACACAAAAAGTCTAGGAAATTTTTTTGAGAGTTTGGACAGATATTTGGAAGTGAGGAGGGGCGATTTTAGGTGTGGTATTTATAGGAAAAAATTAGGGTTCAGGGATATGAAAAGGTGTATTAAAAATAGCTTAAATGAGGGTTTTAATTTGCTCTGTAAATGTGCATGGAATTTAAATAGTACAGGGGTTATGGGGAGTTCAAGAGTTGCCAGAAAAATGAAAACAAAATAGGGTTTCCAACTGAGTCGGTCGGCGGCGGCGACCGATTCGCACTTCCCGCCGGCCCGAGTCGGCCGAATCAGGGCTCCCTTCGACGCCACGTGTCCCCGACGCTTTGACTACTGCAGTGGACTTGTTTGTTTTATGCGTGACTCTTCAGTTTACGTGTTATGCACGTGTAGACCCTTGGGCTTCTAAAATATTAAAAGAATTTAATAAAAAAATATGTGGCTGATGGGATTTGAACTCTAGTGCTTTGGTTTAGCAGTGCAAGGTATTACCAATGAGCTACAAGCTCCTTCTTGCTGTTCTAAAGCAAAACAAACTTATAACTTGTGCTGAGGCAAAAGTATATCTTTCTGTATTTTTGAAAAAAATATACAGAATGTTTAGGGTTGTTACATTCAATCCTCCTTAAAAAATTTCGTCCTCGAAATTTGTAAAAGAAAAGTGCAACAGATTTAAGGAAAGTTTGGTGATAGAAATATGACAAGTGATACAAGAGTTTGAAAAGAGTTGAGAAAATTACCAAGGTTAGCTTGGTCTACGGCCTCTACTTCTTCGGTCGCTAAAAGGAAAGCTTGACGCCATGGTACATTCCTCCTAACCGAAGGCACATTCTTCTGTCCTTGGAGCATGTTTCTCTGCCCTCAAGGTATTCTCCTCAGTGCCTGATAGAATTGGCGAGTAAGTTGTGCAGGTGGTAGAGCTGGGAGTGCAAGACAAGGTGCAAGAGCCTGGGTAGCTGGCCGCTGCGGGTAGTTGGTGGGTGTGTGAGCTGTGTTGCGTCTACAAGGACAATTTCCAATTCTGTGATTGGACGCGCCACAAACTAAACACAAGCTTTTTGCGCGCCTACAGTCTTTCACCAAATGTCTATCTCTCTTGCAATGGAAACAGAAATCTGGACTTGGCTGGTTATTGATTTCTTCTGATCTCCAGGGTTCAACAGTTAGCCTTGAAGAGGCTCCTCTTGCCATCTGAGTGGCGGGGCGCTTCACTCCGGCAGATTGTGGTCTGCCCTTCCTCTTCACCACTGCCTTATATCGTCGGGCAGCCTTCAAAGCCAAATCATGGGTTAGGAAATCCCCTGTAGCTAATATAGCTTGTATTTCTTGGTCCAACCCTTACTGAAATCTTCTAGCCCTGATCTCAGCAGTCAGTATCAAGTGTGCCGTGAATCTGTTGCGGTCTAGTATTAGTTGTGTAGTATATGATATTTGAAAATCGAAATATAGAGACATATCTTACCTGCTGAGCATGGTAAACTCAGTATCATACTCATCTACTGATTTGGTCCACATTGAACCTTATTGCAGATGGATGAACTGTTGTTCCATATCAAAGCGGGCAGTCTCTGAGAAATACTTTGCGTCGAACATGTCGTGGAAAGTCTTCCATTCGATAGGTTGGTCAAGACGGCTTTCTTCCGTATTCCACCAAACCTGTGCATTATCGGTGAGCTGCAGCTTTGTAACTCGAACCCAAGCAATCTCTGGCACTTGTGCTGCTGCCAGGTCATCTTCAACGCTTTGGGCCCATTCCTCAGCTTCTAGAAGGCTCTCTTTTCCCGAAAAGTTCTTGGGGTGTAGTGCCCGGAATTGCTTCACTCCGGGTGCTTCCGCTTTTGGACGGTTCAAGAGAATAGCAGTCTGTTCCTGCTGTCCTTCCAAGAGTCTGCGAATTGTCTCAAGTAGAACCGTCTGCTCGTTGATCGGAGCAGCGACGGCAGGTGTAATCGGTAAGGAAGGTGGAGTGTTGTTGAAATTGGAGCCGGTGTTGTTTGGGGAATCCATAACTTTGAAAGAAAAATTTGGGTTAGGACAGATTCAAAGTATATGAAATGATAAGATTTAAGGAATGTGGGTTGTAAAGAATGTTTTCAGTTGCTGGTTTTTGTGTTATATTGCTTAGGTTGTCCACGCAGAGCTGAACTGCATCGTAGGGTTCCATACAGCTCTGACCTGCATGGGCCACCAACAAAACCTGTCACGCCTCGCTTCCCGGCATACGGACAAAGGGCGCGACTGGCCCGCTACGTATTTACTCTGAAGTAAACACGCTAAGCGTATCTAAGCAATATAAGTAAAATGCACAAGAGACAATGTCAATGGATATAATTGAACAACAACTTTATTTATTAAACATTTTTTTTACAATACATCTGAAAAGTAAATATATGGAATGAAAAGCAATGCCTAAACAGTGACATAATAGAAATGGAAATTACTGAAATGAAATATACAAATAACTAGAGCTCCGGATCGAAATCTAGCTGGTCCAAATCCTCGCCGGTGGGCTCGATCTCCAGTGAGTCTGAATCACATGCCAACGTTCCAAAGAAGAAGAAGAAAGAGAATGTCGTCAGCGAACAAATCGCTCGATAAGTCCCAAAGATGAGGGAGAAATAAAATAGACAGAGAGAGTGTGTAATTTTTAAAGTTGTATTATATTGTTAACGCTGGTGTTTGTAGCTTAGTACAGAAGAGGCCAGTGTATACGAGAGGAGTCTCACTTACCCCGGAGACTAAGGTATCAGGAGTACAAGGAGCCGTTCAGCCACGGTACAACGGCAATTGAATTCAGGTTAGGTGTATTATGGTTGCAGTCTCGTGCCACTTCTAACACATTCCGTACCAATCTACCCCTTAAACCCCGCGATATCTTGATTGTATTATTTGTATTGTATTGTCTTGATTTATATAGATGGATGACTTGCCGGAACTATGATATCAGTAATGGAACGGATATAATGGATGAACATGTAGATGGAATATATCCATGGTTCGATTCAGTTAAGTTGTATAGATTGATAGATTGAACAGATTGAATATATGGATTCATATTGAATAGTTATATATACTTGAATCTCATTCAAGTCAGATTGATTATATTAAGATACAGTTCGAGTCAGACAATTAGAAAAGAAATTGAATCCTGAATTAGGTTTTGGTGTCATCGGTAACCGCTGCTTATAGACGGCAGAATTTGTGTAATTTTCAAAGACGATTACCGTGTTGATAACACCGTTTGTTAAGTTGTCTACCTTAAATAGGTAAGCACTCATATCTCCGGCTCCCTGAGGCTCATGAGAGTGGTCCCGCTTAAACCTATATTTACTAGGGTCCTTATTGTAATTTATAAAACTTGAGGGTGTTTTATATAAAAATAATTTTGTATAATTTTCAAAATACACCTCAAGTATTTTATTATCGTCTTTAAAGTTTTTATTGACGTATATTTTATTATTGTGACATTTCTAGTGAATAAAACTTATTTTTCATAATATATGGTATTTATTTGTAATATTGGAATTGTTTGGTATTTTCTTGTAAACGGAATGTTTTTCTTGAATTTTGAAAATGTGAAATATTATAAATATTAAAAATAGATATTTTGATATTAATTACATATATATATATATATATTTATTAAAAAAATAAGTTTTATTTTTAATAGAAATCATATTTTTAAAGAAAATTGTATTTTTAAATCTTTCGAGACCGTATGCTCCTTGCGGAGGTCTACATCTCACACTAATAAGCCCGAGAATGTACGATAATCCACACCATCCCGAACGGGTTCCCCGAAATGGGTTGTAGCGGCACATTGCAAAGATTTGTTAAAAATATATATCTTGTAGAAAAAAGTTTTATAAGTTTGAGATAGTTTTGTGTAAAATCGTATTTTCCCAAAACTATGTTCCTAAAGATCATCGTGCTATGTTATATATGAGTGTTGTGAGGAGTTAGGTCATTACCTCGTGAACTATTTAAAGGTATAGTAAGGAATTATAAGATTTATGTCGAAACTAAACTATATGGTATTTTTCTGTAAAAATGCTATAAAAATTGAAATATGAATTCTTTTGATATTAAACTTGTCAATATGTTTTGTTAATGTTTAATAATCATGATGTGAGAGTTTGGTATTATTGTGTCTAAGGAAATATGATTTTTAAGGAAAAACCGAACTGGAAGTCGGATTAACTCCGCTTTCGTCGGATTTTAGTTTTGAATGGTGTTTAGAATATAGAAGAGAAGAGAAATAGGGACTTACTGGATTGTAGGATAGAGTAGAGGAAAAGGAAGAAGTGGAAGGTGCCGGTGCGTCGTTTCATCGCCGGAATCTTCTCGGATAGTCGTCGGAAGTTTGCAGGAGTTTCGCCCTTCGCTAACTCCACTTGCACACAGAAAGTTTAGGGAATTTTCTTGAGAGTTTGGACATATATTTGGAAGTGATGAGGGGTGATTTTAGGTGTGGTATTTATAGGAAAAAATTAGGGTTTAGGGATGTGAAAAGGTGTATTAATTATTTTTATTAAAAATAGCTTAAATGAGGATTTTAATTTGCTCTGTAAATGTGCAAGGAATTTAAATAGTACAGGGGTTATGGGGAGTTCAAGAGTTGCCAGAAAAATGAAAAAAATAGGATTTCGAGCTAAGTCGGCCGGCGGCGCCGGCCGATTCGCTCTTCCTGCCTGCCCAAGTCGGCCAAGTCGGGGCTCCCCTCAACGCCACGTGTCCCCGACGCTTTGACTATTGCAATTGACTTGTTTGTTTTATGTGTGACTCTTCAGTTTACATGTTATGCACGTGTAGACTTTTGGGCTTCTAAAGATTAAAAAATTTAATAAAAAAATGTGTGGCTGATGGGATTTGAACTCTGGTGTTTTGGTTCATCAGTGCAAGGTATTACCAACGAGTTACAAGCTCTTTCTTGCTGTTCTAAAGCAAAACAAACTTATAACTTATGCTCAGGCAAAAATACATCTTTCTGTATTCTTGAAAAAAATGTACAAAAAGTTTAGGGTTGTTACATCGACCGATCTCGAATAGATTCTATCTTCACTGGGTTCACTGAAATACCTTCGCCTGAAATAATGTGTCCCAAGAACTGTACTTTGTCGAGCCAGAACTCGCATGCGTATAGCTTCTTTTCTTGCAGAATTTGTGGTATAGCTCGTAAATGTTCGGCGTGCTCCTCTCGAGTTTTAGAGTGGACTACTGTTCTCTGCCGAAAGACCGGGAAGACAAACGTCTTGCCTGAATTTGGGGGCATACGCTATTTGGTTTTATCCGTCCACCTCTCCGAAGACGCCAAGTTGATTAATGGCACCGTATATCGGAGGTTTAGACAGATGCGGCCATTGTAGCAGACTTTGTCAGATTCCCCCTCATTTGAGGGGTTTTTGATTGTGTGGAAGCTCTTCCCTGCAGGCGCAAGACCCTGCAGTTAATTACGTTACCGCATCACGGTAATCACTTTCTCCTTCTCCAGATGGTCACTTCATGTTGTGTGTGTTTGTTTTATTTTTGGTTGCCCGTGGATTGTATATGGAGACTAATTTATGTTGTCGCCCGTAGGGCGTGGGTTAGTCAAAATCTGTTTTTTCTTAAATTTGGTTTTGGGTTGGGTTTAAGGATCGTTAATCTCATTTGAGACTAAGATCAACTTAAACGTTTGTTAAGGATACGTTAGTCTAATTTTAGACTAAGATCAACTTAACAATTTGTTAAGGATACGTTAGTCTAATTTTAGACTAAGATCTACTTAACAGGATCATTTAAATCCAACAAAAGAGCATTTGGGCTCTATTGTTTTAGTTTAGAGACTTTGCGGTCCAGTTTAAAGACATTATAGTCTGTAAAGTTTAAAGACGTCATAGTCTATGAGTTTAAGGACCCCACAGTCCATGGTAGTTTAAAGACATCATAGCCTGTAAAGTTTAAGAACATCATAGTTCATGAGTTTAAGGACCCCACAGTCCGCAAAGTTTAAGGACATCATAGTCCAGTTTAAAGACGTCATAGTTTGTGTGGTTTTGGTTTAACCGTTTGAAGATGCACCAAAAGTTATTGGTTATTGAGACCCTCTACCTCTCTGAAGACATTGAAGAATTACAACGACACATATCAGAGGTGTGAAGAGATGTACCCTTGAACTAATGTCAGTTAAGGGATCTGTATTTGGATTGATTTAAGGATCGTTAATCTCATTTGAGATTAAGATCAACTTAAATGGTTGTTAAGGATACGTTAGCCTAATTTTAGACTAAGATCTACTTAACAAGGTTTTTAGGATCATTTAGATCCAGCGAAAGAGCATTTGGGCTCTATCGTTTTAGTTACGGTCCAATGGGGGGTATCTCTGGGTTTGGAAATGTACCAAAAATAATTGTTGGTTGTCGGGACCCGCCACCTCTCTAAAGACGTTGAATAATTACAACGACGTGTATCAAAAGTGTGGAGAGATGTACCCTTGAACCAAATGTCAGATTGAGAAAGAATGGGATAACATGCCATCTGAGATCAATTTTGAAAGAACTGAGTATAATTGAGGCTCGGTTGAAAAAGAGTTTTGACTTTGGGAGACTTAGCTAACTTGGGCTAAGGTTGGCCTCAAATAATAGCATATGCTTGGCGCTCATGTGCTCCCATGTGAGGTCTTAAAGTATTGTTTAAATACTGAAAATTTGAAGCGCTCACGTGGGGTTACGTGAGGCGCTTGAAGTAGTGTTAAATACTGAAGATTTGAAGCGCTCACGTGGGGTCACGTGAGGCATCCGAAGTAGTGTTAAACACTGAAAGTCTGAGGCGCTCACGTGAGATCACGTGAGGCGCCTGAGATTTGGCACAGTTTCTTTGAATTTGTTCCATTTTTCTTTTCTGAGTGCTGAGTACTATTGGGTCACGTGGGATCACGTGAGGTGTCCCCAAAGACTAAAAGCTGTCTCTGTTTTATTCTCTTTTGAAAAGTACTAAGCATTATTAAAGGGTCACGTATTGTCACGTGAGGCGATCTAAAATAGAAACCGCCTTGAGTTTATTTTCCCTTTTTCTTCTGAAGGGCTTGTTCAGGGGTCACGTGGGAGCACGTGACCTGATCTCATTTGTTTTCTCTCCTTTAACAAGGGTGCTCACGATCTGTCATTTATCATGTTGGGTGCTAATATCTTTTTCGTGCATAGAGATCTTGAGTTAAATCCCCCGTTTAATAAGAATCAAATTCTTTTATAGGGTTGAACCCTAATTTTATTTAGAGAAATTAAATTCATATATGTTGTAAGAATTAAATTCTTTGAACTCAATTCTCCTCCTAGGTTTTGAATCTGCATAACAAATCTCCCCGATGAGAATTGAATTCTCAATTTATGGGGAGATTTGCTTCTGCAGATCTTCAACCATAGAAAAAACTAAGTTCTTGAGAAGAGTTGAACTCTTGGTTTGAGAATTAAATTCTCTTTTTTTTTGTGGGAGCTTATAGGATGATTTCCTTCCTTCTTTTATCTACTTCTCTGAAGAGATCTTCTTCTCTATTTCTCTTTGTTGTATTCTCTTCTCTCTCTGTTGTTGTATCCCTCCTCTTTTCTCTTCTCTTCTTGGCTCCTATTTATAGGAGAAAGAAAAGAATCAGTTTGTTTAGTCAATCTTTCATTGAAAGATTTTGATTGATTTTATAACCAACACGATCTTTTAGATCATTCGATGAATTTTATTCACTATTGGATTTTTAATCCAAAATATATTTTATTTGTTGTTCCCGGCAAGTTTTAGGAAAATATTTCTTTGCACAAAATCTTTCTATAAATTGGTGATTTTTAATCACCATTGGATTTTTAATCCAACGGTACTCCCTTTTACAGAGTGTAATCTTTTTTGTTTGGAAAGATCTAGGGAAATATTTTTCAATTAGGGTTTTTGATTCCTTTTAATTAGAATTTAATTCTATTAGTTCAGAGGGTTTAAGAGTCTATCACGTGTGGGCACGCGACCTTACCAATTAAGCATTTAATTAGAATTTAATTCTATAGGTTCAGACTTCAGAGGGATCAGGAACCCGTCACGTGTTGGCACGTGACCCCACTGATTAAGCATTTAATTAGAGTTTAATTCTATTAGTTCAGAGGGCTCAGAAAACCATCACGTGTTGGCACGTGACCCCACTGATAAAGTATTTAATTAGAATTTAATTCTATTAGTTCAGAGGGCTCAGGAACCCATCACGTACTGGCACGTGACCCCACCGATAAAACATTTCCAATTGTTTATTTTATTCAGCGCATATAGGATTTTCCTGTAAAAGGTCACGTGTCTGCACGTGAGACCCGGTCACGTGTGGGCACGTGATGCCCCCTTTGGGGGTTTTCCTTGCTGCTTTATTTATATATTTTATTCGGTTCTCATGAGGGAACAAATGCTTTTAATTCCTTTTAATTAGAATTTAATTCTATTAATTCAATGGGTTCAAGAGCCCATCACGTGTGGGCACGTGACTTTATCAATTAGGCATTCAGGCGTAGATAGAATCTGCCCATAAAAAGGTCACGTGTTTGCACGTGAAGCCTGGTCATGTGTGAGCACGTGATGCCCCATTTGGGGGTTTTTCTTGCTGCTTTATTTGTATTTTATTCACTTCCTATGAGAGAACAACTAGTATGTCGTCGATGAATACAACGATAAACGTGTTCAAGTATTAAGCAAAGACCCTGTTCATCAGATCCATAAATATTGCTGGAGCATTGGTAACACCGAACAGTATCACAAGAAACTCAATATTTGTATCAGGTCCGAAAAGCCGTCTTGTATACATTTTCAGCTGTTACTTTGATATGGTGATAACCCGAATGAAGATCCAGTTTCGAAAAAACTTTGGCACCATCCAATTGATCAAATAAGTCGTCGATGCGCGGAATGGGGTACTTATTCTTTATCATTACTTTGTTCACATCATGGTAGTCTATGCACATCCACAGCGAGCCATCCTTCTTTTTTACTAATAAAACCGGTGCACCCTACGGAGAAGCGCTTGGACGAATAAATCTTTTCTTTAGAACATCTTCAATTTTTCAATTCTGCCGATTCAACTGGCGTCATTATGTACGGTGCTTTAGAGACATGTGATGTACCTGGAATCAGGTCGATTGAGAATCCCAAGATGTGAGGAGGTAGTAGATCTGGTAAATCTTTAGGGAACATATCAAGGAAATCCCGAAAGATCTCTGGCGCTGAGCTCTTATCAATCTCTATCGTCAATACCTTCGGCCTAGCTCTATACTTGGCTGGCTCTAAAGATTCGCTTCCACCCTTGAAAACAAACTCAGGGTGGTTGGGTATGCGGAAGGTCACATTCCTAGCTCGACAATCGATGATCGCATGGAATGTACTCATCCAATCCATCCCAAGAATCACATCATAACTTCCTGTCTCGGTTAAAAGGAAATTCATATAGAATTCCTTGCCACACACTACAATTGGACAAGATCTACATTCTCGACTAGATATTATAATACCATTACCCGTATGTATTTCCTAACTCTTGGTTAAGGGTTCATGCCGTATGGAGTGAGTGTCGACGAAATGTGCAGATATGAAACAATGTGACGCTCTTAAATCAAATAGTACTCTAACCGGCATAGAATGAACGGGTAGAATACCTCTAACAACTTCACCTGAGGCCTCTGCCTTTTCGGCAGTCAGGGTGAAAGCCCGTCCCGGACCGCGACCTGCGTTGGTCTGCCTTTGCTCCAACGTTCTCCATTGCTGTGGTCCAGATCCTCCCTGTACCTCTGTCCGCTGAGGGCAACCACTAACCATGTGCTGAATGGACCCGCAAAATAAACACTGTCCCTTAGCACAGCGACAATCTTTCTGAGTATGTCCGATCCTGTGACAGTAACCGCAAACCAAATCCTTCAACTGTTGCTGCTGCCGGGCACGAAGGGACGCTTCATCTGCGTCGTTCCTGGCCTGTAAACCGGTATGACCTCTCGGGACGATGTTTGAGTACGTTTCGGGATCACTAGGGGCCTCCTGTCACTTGAGCTGGGTTTTTTGAATTTATTAATCAGCTTCTCCTGAATTCGTGCAGCGTTGTGCAATTGCGCGAAAGTTTGCAACTCGAGAGACGCAATCAACTGCTGCATCTTGAAGTCCAGTCCCTGCACGAAACGTCTGGCCCTGGTGGCCTTTGAAGCGACCATGTAAGAAGTGAATCGGCTCAGATGGTTGAATTCTGCCGCATATACATCAACGGGACGGCCGTTCTGCTTCAGCAAGATAAATCTTTCCTCTATTTCTAGTCTGGCTGTGGAGAGGAACTAGTGGTCCAAGAAACATTCTTTGAACATGCTCCATTTGATTGGCTCACCGAGCCTGCTCTCTTCGACGGACCACCAAGTATGGGCATCGTTTTACAGCTGAATCTTTATAACGTTTACCTTCTTTTCATCGGGGGCCCGTGCGGCCATCAGTAGGTTCTCCACATTGACTAGCCATTGCTCGGCCTCAAGTGGTTCGGCTAACCCTGTAAACACAGCCGGGAGTAGCCTCCGGAAATCCGATACAGTGCCGTCTCTGGCAGGTATAGCTGGTGCAGCACGCCCTCGGGGACGATAATGAGATCTATGGGTCCTCCTATTACGGTAATTGCCCTGAGACCCTCGGTAAGTAGGTCAGTCTTTCTTTCTTGTACTTCCGCGAGAGTCGTTAGTGCGTTCAGGATCCTCTCTGTGCGACCCTAGGAGCTAGAGTCCGAAGAGTGGTCGTTCGGGAAGGCAGTGTCACTGAAAAATGGATCAAAGGATAGGATTAAATACAAAGATGAAAGTAAAGGATAATGAAGTGAAAACAACATAATAAAGCATAAGTCACGTTATTTCTTATACTAAGCCCGGTGCTCTGACACCAACAAAACCATGTCATGCCTCGCTTTCCAGAATATGGAATACGGGAGGGGGATGACCAGGCCAGCCATACTCATACGGTCAAAGAATAATCCCGCCGTAGTCACATTTCGGCTTCTAGCGTTACATGGTAATCAGTAAATACGACACAGAAGTAAAGGAAACATATCACTAGTTTATTATATCAACTTTCATTATTCATAATTTATAATAGTTTAACAGAAAAGGAAACTACTAATCAAGTGCGAATACAAGGTTGCTTTAGGGAAATCAGTAAAAGTGTTGAAAGTAAAACCGTTTAGATCTCTGCAAGCTCGAACGGTAGATTTGACTCCCGAGTGGCGTCCTCTCCAAGCTCTGAGCATGCATATTCAGATCGTCGGGGCGACGCAGTAGCAGATATATAATAGCAATATAATAAAGCATGAAATGAAAGATAATATAGCGGAGACAATGAATGCAGGTAATGATTAAATGATTTTTTGTCGATCAAAAATAATTACAGCAATCAAGAACGTCGTCGCTTGAAGCTAGCCGGTGAATACGGGTCGGTCCACAGGGATGTGTAAATCTTCTTTAAGTTCTTACGAGTTAATTCCAAAAGGTGTTTGGAAGTTTAATTAAATCTAAAAAATCGAAGTTGTATGAAGGTAGAATTAGAAACTTGCTAGGATTAGATTTAGGGAAAATTTGGTAATTAAAGATTTACATCTCTTTCCATTGCCATCAATTAAATCAATCATATTAGAGTTATGGTAAATATTAACAAAGGTGATTAGGATGATTGGGAAGATTGATTCTTCCTCTAGATCCTTGTCCTCCTTTCTTAATCTTCACCCTAACCTCCATGGAAAACCTTAAGATCCGGGCCTTTATACTACGGAGTTCACCGTTACCTTGAAGGTAAAAGTGCCGTAGGGAGCGGAATCAAAAGGTATGCATGGAGTTCTAATGTTCATAAAAGTTTAGCGATGAAAAGAGATGAGAGATCTTCATCTCTCAAATCCTTCCCTATTCCTAACCCTAACAAGCGAGGAAACTACTCGCTCATTGAGGGGATGAAAGAAAACAAGAATTTATTAAAGAAAGAAGACATCGATTGCAAGTTAATAAAAACTAAACTAAGGCGAGAAAATAAGAACAGATAAAAAACTACAATTATTGCAAAGAAAATAACCTACTTACTTTTGATGCACTCTTAGAAAAAAAACAGAATTTTATTTCATGAGAAGAGGCATAAGAAAATACAAGGTCTTGGGTTCTATTTATAGGACATAGAAACCCTAGGGCTACAGATTGCACCGCATGTCTAAAGTTACAATTATACCCCTAAAAAGATCTCTCCAGAGCCGTCACAAAATATGGAAAAATTTAAGCGCACTAGGGCTTCTTTCCGCCGCGGAAGCGCCGCGTATATGGGCTTTGGGCCGCGCTTCCGAGGCGCAATGATGATGTCAGCTTCTGGATTTTTCTGGGCTTCTTGGTATGCTTCTGGGCTTCTTGGTTATGTATTCAGATAATCATTTGGGCTTCTACAGTGATACCAGATTTTCAACGAACACTTTGCAATGGATATTTTAACCGTCTTTCTTGTAAATTTGGATCTTTTGTTGTTTTGTTGATGGTGAACCGTTCTTCTGCTGAGCTTTACTAAGATCTTCCTATTTGCTGGTCAAAATCCTTCTTTTGTGTCGTCTTTTGTGTTTTTCACCGTTTTCGTGCCAAGAACCTGTAACCTGTAACATGTAGCAGACATGGGTCAAAAGCACCTGTTTTTACTCTTAAATGCATAAGAATGGGGCATACAAAAATGCAATATTATGTCATGAACAAATACCCCCAAACTTATCTTTTGCTCGTCCTCGAGCAAACTTATTGTTTTATTCTCTACAAAAATCCTAACCGCACTTTCGCAGGGAAACGCGATTGCACTGAGCTCGTGCAACAAGCCGTTAAACCTCTAGGTGTCCCTAGTAGGAGGAGTGTTGTCTCCTGAGGGTTTTCAGCGGATTACACCCACAAAATCCTATCAATTTGGCCCATTGACTTTTGTTCTCTAATTAGGTTTTCTAACAAGGAATTCTATTATCTTTTGACTCGCAAATTATCCACCCATATTCTTCACACTTCCTCATTATTTAACTTAAGATTATATATGTTATGTAGAATTACTTAGTTTTCGGCATTTCTTAAGTCTTCCTTCTAGGGTTACATCTCCACTTAGGAATTTTTATCAACTCTACTAAAGATACAAGTTCTATTCTTCATTCCTTTCTCTTATCTAGATTCCAATCACATACCCCTACATGTGTGTATAGATCACCCCTACACTTGGAAATTCAAATCAAGCAATCGTACTCTCGTCCATTGTCCAAAGCACTTATTAATTGGTGAATTTTCGCTTACACATCCTTCATGCGACCGTTAATACTTCTTGAGGTACCAACAACCGATTACAAGATGCGTTAGCACTTTAAAGCGTAATTCCTAGTCTTGCAACACCCAAGGCTTTAGCAGTGACTCCCAAACCAGTTGGTCTAAGGCACTAGGTGATGAAGCACCCTCGCTAAATATTTTTCTATTTTTGCAGCCTTAAGTAATCACAAAAACCAGTGTTCATTTTTTTCTTTTCTTTATTCACCCTTTTTTTTTTCATTGTACTAAGGACTTTAGACAAGAGCATTTCAAGGTCTCCTCTACTATTCCAAGTTTCAAGGTGCGTGATTGTGCAAATTGTAGGGTATACGTTTTCAGAATCTAAACTTAAGCTAGGAACTATTTTTCAAACTTATACTCTAATAAGAACATCAATACTCTTTCCTCATTTCGACTTAGCCCAAGAAGTTAACTCAAAATTTGCCTATTTCTAAATAACCTACAAAGACATATACTTTCTACCGTTAAACTCTAAAGAAGGTTATTTTTAGGGTTTTTAATTTACTAAGTCTAAGATCTAGTTTTCCCTAGCCAGTTAACCTTTTTATCAAACTCAAGTCAATTAGCCAAAATTGAATATAATTATTTTTACAATTTTTGAAATTTTTCAATTTTTATGGGTTTTTCAAATAAATATGCAAATGCAAAAATGTACATATGAATGCGAAGGAAGAAGACGTACCGGGCATACCCCCAAACTTGAACTTGACAGTGTCCTCACTGTCATGCTAAACCAAGAGGGTCAAAATACCGGCACTCCCCTGTTTATTTATTTACATTTTTTTTTGTATTTTTAATGTTTTGAATTTTTTTTTTATTTTTTATTTTTTTTTAGAAAAAGAAAACAAAAATATATGTACATATATACAAAGATTCCCCCAAACTTAAGCTTGGCCTTACACAAGCCAAAAGTTAACACCAACCATTCAAAAATCTTATCGTGGAAATGGTATAGCTGGTGCAAGAATGGGATGGAAAGAAAAGATATGAAAAGCACGCGAGACCGTGTGGAAAGAAGAATGGTAGAATATGGTCTCGGTGGGGGAGAAGAATGGCGAAAAGAAAAAGGAAGTGGAGGACGATCTTGAGGGTGTAAATTGAGTGAATAAATTAGCGCAGTTTGTGATGACCGATGTGTTAAAAGCGATTGCGCTAACCTATCAACTCGTCGAGAAATGGGATCAAATCCCTCAAGAGTCGTGAGAAAACATGGGCACGCCGAACTTGGTATAGGAGAAGAAAGCGTAACGGTCATTTGTTCGGTCGGAACAATAGGAAGGAGGGAGGGTGATATAACAGTCAAAGGTTCAGGAGGCTGAATTGGAAAATCCGACACATCAAATAAAAAAGGTTCAACCTCAATATTATCCTCAAGACTATCCTCATAATTATCCTCATAATTCTCCTCAATATTCAACTCATCCATGCCATTATCATCAAAATCAAGACGCATATGAGATTCGGGAGAAACATTTAATAACTCGGGATGATGATTTGAACATAAAACTTCAATTAAATCGACAGGTTCATCATCCGAAATATTCCCGGCGTCTATATCCTCAATCAAGTGAAAGTCAATTTCTTTAGACACCTCCTCAAAAGCATGGATGTTTATCAATGTAGGTTCTAGAGTGGAAGTGTAAAGATCGAAAGGATTAGGTGCGGTTTCACTCGAAAGGGGTTCTTCACAATCTGGCAAATCAAACACTACAAAATCACACAACTCAGTTTTATTTTCAACAGGTGAACTATTTAGGGCAATTGATGGAAAACAGGAGTTGTGGGCTTCTATTGGGTAAGGGTAGGTTTGATTTGAAAATCCTCTCTCATTCTCACTCCGTCCAACTGCCGCCTCATACATTGAAAAATTTGGAGCTAGCGGGACACTAGCTACCGGTTCACTAGGTTGCATAAGGGTGGCCACGGACGCTTCCACATTCCTAACCATTTTATTTGTTGCTGCGATATACGCCTCCAACGCCTCTTCCAAACTAGACTTGGGTGGTAAGGGGGTTTCGGTAAAAGATTCAAAATTGTTTGGATATGTGAAACTCCCAAAAGGCTGTGTAGGAACAGGGTCTAGTGACGGTGGGAAAGTCGGGTAGGACTGGTAGGAAGTGGGTGATTGGACTGGGGTAGGGTCAACATGTGGATAAAAAGGTGAATAGTCTTGTTGATCCCTAGAACTAGATGTGTGGAGAGAGGTGAAAGATCGGCTACGAGATTGAGCAATATGCTCAGCAATGGACATCGGCCTAGGAGTGACAGAAGGACTTAAAGAAGTGGTGTCAACATATGTAGGTGGTGAAGGTTGACTCGGTTGACACAAGGTGGGTTGAAAAGTCAAACTGTTTCTTCTAGACTCCTCTATGTGATCTTTCAAAGATTTTTTTGGCATGGAGGGATCGTCTTTAGATTGACCGAACAAATTGCCGAACGACGCAAAATTAGGTTCAGGATACCAAAGTTCGGCAAGTGATTTTTTATGTGGGGTACCCATGTTAAAAGAAGAAAGGTTGAAAGAAGGAAGGTTGGATGGTGCAAGGATTTATTGGGGCTAAAGTTTGCAAGTTCTCTAATAAAAATTTTCCTATTTCTTTTTCTTTGTTTGAAAATTTGTTGCAAAAAAGATTTTTTTAATTAAAGATATGCAATCTAAAATATATTACCTGCAATCAGTTATTATCTTAAGCATATCACAAGAATCTTTATTTGGAAAAACTGTTGCAAAAAGATATTTGAGAAAAGATATGCAACAACAAAATATTTCTTACAATCAATTTAGTTCAAGCGGGGCCCAAAAATCCTGCACAAGACTTGTTATATGGAAGGGGAAATATTTTTAAGGCGCACAAAATCTTGCAGGAATATTTCAGAAAAGATTTATCTATATTTGCAGAAGAGAAAGAGCGGAGCTTACAGAAAAATTTTCGCCAGATGATGCCTCGAGATAACCGCCCTTCCGCCGCAAATTTGAGGTTAATACCGCGGTTCCGCGGTGAAGAAGTGGGCGCGGGCCCCCAGAATTTTTCCCGTACGACGACTCGACAAGATGGCCGCGTTTCCGCGGCCTAAAGTGGGTTTTGGCCGCGGAAGTGCGGCAAGTTGGGGGGTTTGGGGCTCCAAAATTTTTGTGCTTCTCTGTTTTTTAAAATCCCTTCTGTTCCGATATCTCCTTTTCCGTTTCGCTTTCTGGAAATCTCCAGATCCGAATTTGTATATCCTGCAAAATTCAAATAACAAAGTATCCCTTCCAAAAATAACAGATTATATATTTTTTATATTTTTTTTTTTTTGGATTTTTTAGATTTTTATGATTTTTTTTAAATTTTATGATTAACCCGAAATTACGAAAAGAAAATTCTACGCCATCCCCGGCAACGGCGCCATTTGATTAAATGATTTTTTGTCGATCAAAAATAATTACCGCAATCAAGAACGGCGTCGCTTGAAGCTAGCCGGTGAATACGGGTCGGTCCACAGGGATGTGTAAATCTTCTTTAAGTTCTTACGAGTTAATTCCAAAAGGTGTTTGGAAGTTTAATTAAATCTAAAAAATCGAAGTTGTATGAAGGTAGAATTAGAAACTTGCTAGGATTAGGTTTAGGGAAAATTTGGTAATTAAAGATTTACATCTCTTTCCATTGCCATCAATTAAATCAATCATATTAGAGTTATGGTAAATATTAACAAAGGTGATTAGGATGATTGGGAAGATTGATTCTTCCTCTAGATCCTTGTCCTCCTTTCTTAATCTTCACCCTAACCTCCATGGAAAACCTTAAGATCCGGGCCTTTATACTACGGAGTTCACCGTTACCTTGAAGGTAAAAGTGCCGTAGGGAGCGGAATCAAAAGGTATGCATGGAGTTCTAATGTTCATAAAAGTTTAGCGATGAAAAGAGATGAGAGATCTTCATCTCTCAAATCCTTCCCTATTCCTAACCCTAACAAGCGAGGAAACTACTCGCTCATTGAGGGGATGAAAGAAAACAAGAATTTATTAAAGAAAGAAGACATCGATTGCAAGTTAATAAAAACTAAACTAAGGCGAGAAAATAAGAACAGATAAAAAACTACAATTATTGCAAAGAAAATAACCTACTTACTTTTGATGCACTCTTAGAAAAAAAACAGAATTTTATTTCATGAGAAGAGGCATAAGAAAATACAAGGTCTTGGGTTCTATTTATAGGACATAGAAACCCTAGGGCTACAGATTGCACCGCATGTCTAAAGTTACAATTATACCCCTAAAAAGATCTCTCCAGAGCCGTCACAAAATATGGAAAAATTTAAGCGCACTAGGGCTTCTTTCCGCCGCGGAAGCGCCGCGTATATGGGCTTTGGGCCGCGCTTCCGCGGCGCAATGATGATGTCAGCTTCTGGATTTTTCTGGGCTTCTTGGTATGCTTCTGGGCTTCTTGGTTATGTATTCAGATAATCATTTGGGCTTCTACAGTGATACCAGATTTTCAACGAACACTTTGCAATGGATATTTTAACCGTTTTTCTTGTAAATTTGGATCTTTTGTTGTTTTGTTGATGGTGAACCGTTCTTCTGCTGAGCTTTACTAAGATCTTCCTATTTGCTGGTCAAAATCCTTCTTTTGTGTCGTCTTTTGTGTTTTTCACCGTTTTCGTGCCAAGAACCTGTAACCTGTAACATGTAGCAGACATGGGTCAAAAGCACCTGTTTTTACTCTTAAATGCATAAGAATGGGGCATACAAAAATGCAATATTATGTCATGAACAGGTAATCAGTGTATCAATAGTCAAGCATTATATGATCTATGTTCCTAATGGTCTGCAGGTCAATTTGAAATCGAACTGTGAAAAAGAGTGGTCATGTTTAACGAAGGTCTCGTGCATGCCCGAGACTACGGCCCGTTGTTGCCCGGAACATAACTCTGTCATCCGGGCCGCTAAATCCATAACCTAAAATATATATAAGAGCCGTTGTTTGAATGATCATTCTCTAAATCGCTAAACCTCGCTAAATACAAGTTCCATTCCACTTCGATTTCCCCTATTTTCCTCAGGTTTCAATAACTATATGTATGGGGTTAGTTATGTACAAGTACGTACCAATAATATTTTTTTATTCATTTTTCACGCATCGTTCACTTTCACGAATCATTCACTTTTCACCGGCGTACTTGACACAACTGATCCGATACCACTCACATTCGAAAATGCAATAATTGCTAAGAATCAATAAGAGCGCTTGCTATCACTAAAGGTATCACGGTCGAGCAAGTATGTGAATTATGTGACTAATCAACTCATGTACAATACGAATCACAACGTGTATTACAAGTTTAGAAAAACCATATTAAATCGTACAATCGTAATTAAGCAAAATGATACAAAACTGGTGGAAAGTAAACTTAAATAACAATCCAACAAAATTGATTTCAGGTCAATCAGGTTTCAGGTTTGCGAGTTACGGTCATTCCATTTTAAGTATTCACTGCTGGAAATCCAATTTCTGAACTGAAAGTCCGTTCCATAACACGTTTTACTCCCTGTTGGGATCATAATTAGGCAATTCTACAACTGGATAATATTTATATTTGTCTGTTATGTTTCCAACGCACTAGACGAATTGATAATATCCACTGTATGCAGGAAGATATGCACTGTTTAAGGTTAAGGTATACAATCTTTCTTTGCAGAAAACTGCAGTACATATCGACGGTTTAAAATACATTTAAAATAGCCACACTAATCAAATTGAACTAAACCACCACCTATAGTTAGTTAACAGGATTATCTTCGTAAAGATATAGGATTCCGCATATTTTCGTTTCCATACAGAGATATTCAGGCAATTAAATTCAGGTATCAACATGAAATACTGCTCTGGACTGCAGTCCAGAGCCGTATTTCCATTTTGTTTTCGTCATTGTGTTATAGTAGTATTAAAATATAAAATGTAGAAGATTCTAAGTTATCGAGTCGGGTTCGATATGAGCCATAGAATACAACATTCCGGTATGTATCTAATTTACTTTGGTTTTCATAAGGTACGTGTGTGAGGAATTTCAGATTTGACGAAACTAAATAGGGGTATAATTTCATGGTGTTAAAGTCCGTATTTTTAACTAAACTTCTTACGTGTTATTCATTATCACTAAAGGAATCTATTAGTCATAAATTTTGTCATTTTAACATGGTTTTGGTTTAAGATTTCGTATTGAACACTCGACATGCATATACGAGTGTCGGTCGAAACAATTAATTCATGTAAAATTCTGAAATGACATACATACTATTAATAGACCCGAGATGGGTTAGATTCAATACAACCAGTCATGATGGCTCAATGTATAAGTGTTCGATTTATAACTTAACGTTATATATATATATATATATATATATATATATAGAGAGAGAGAGAGAGAGAGATCTATTTATAATTATTTAACATCAGCATTAACCTATAAAATTAAAATAACATGAGTAGCAAGAGATGGGATTTCTCTTGTTTGTAGACAACGGCGGCGATGACGGATGGCACGCGCATGACACGACCACGGTGCGGCAACACAAACTTAGGCTTGGCTGTTTGCTGGGAGCTCGCCTACGGCTCAGCGGCGACACGACGGCTACAGGGTTCTGGGCTTGCTATTGTTTGAAGCGGTGCAGGGAGTTCGACAGCATGGTCGACAACGAGGTTGAGGGTTTGATGGTGGTCGTTGGGTGCCGGCAGAGAGGTGGTGGAGGGGGCGGTGGTGGGTTCGGTTCTGCAGAGGGGAGGTAATGGGGAAAGCTTAAGGAGGAAGGTGGTGGTGTCAGGAGCTGGGGCATGACAGAGGAGGGTTCGTCGGCGTTGAGTAGCGGCTGTGGAGTTGTGAGTTTGATCGAGAGAGAGAGTGTGAAGTAGAGAGGGGAGAGAGACGTTGAGAATAAAGGGGGAGGTAGACGAGGGGATCTCAGGATGTTGGCGACGAGGGCCACGTCGGCGTGGAGCGGGTCTCGAGGAGACGTGGACGAGGATGGGGGAGTTGGTCGTTGGGTTTGGAAAGAAAGGGGAAGGAAGAAAGAAAAAAAAATGAAAAGAAAGAAAGAAAGAAGAGAGAGAGAGAGAGCCGGGCCGGGTTCGGGTTTGGGTTGGGGGTTTGTGGGCTTGGGCCCGGGCTTGGGTTTGGGGTTTTTAATTAGGGTTTAAAATTAGAATTTAAAACTTAGGGTTTTAAAGAAATGGGTTTTAAGTTTTAATCAATAAGGAAAAATAAATTAGGAAAAATTAGAAAATATTTATTAAAAATTACTAAATTTTTTAGAAAGAACTGGGGATTTACACTGACTTCATGATGCTAACATATTATCTGAAAACTGTAGGTTGATCATCTCCCTTGCTCTACCATGGCCTCCCACCAGCACAACGCGGCCTCCACATCCCCACACATGCGTCTGATGTGCAGCTTCAACGGATGCATCCTCCCACGGCCCCACGATAACCAGTTGCGCTATGTAGGCGGCGACACCCGCATCCTCTCCCTCCCCCGCCACCCGTGCTCCTTCTCCCTCCTCCTGTCGAAGCTCTCCAAATACATCACCGACCCCGCCGTCATCAAATACCAACTCCCTAACGAAGACCTCGACGCCCTCATCACCCTTGCCTCCGATGAGGACCTCGAGAACATGCTCGAAGAGTACGACCGCCTGCAATCCAACGGCCCCACCAAATCCCCGAGAATCCGTCTTTTTCTGTTTTCTGAATCTGCCACTGCCAGTGCTGCTTCCGGAGGCGGATTCGGGTCGATACTAAGCGGGTCAGGCTCTAAACACGAGAACTGGTTTGTTGATGTGCTTAATGGCCGTCCACTTGAACGAGGCAGGTCCGAGGCTTCCTCGATTGTATCAGAAGTTCCAGACTATCTGTTTGGGCTCGACGCGAACTCTTCAGATGAACCTGTAATTGCACCACAGGTTGAGAGTAAACCAGAGATTAGTCTGGTGGTTGAACAGGAGTCGAACCAGTACATGGAGAGCCCAGCCTGGCAGTACGCGCCTGAACCAGTTCAGTTTTATTATGTTCCGGGTCCGGTTCAGGGAGGGAATTTAAATATACCGGCTAGGCCGATGCAAATGCAAATGCCGGCTTATGCTCAGCCAGTTCAACGGGTGGCTTGTGGGCAGACACCGTTTGGGTTTGGTCCGGCTTATGGTGGTTCGCAGATGATGATGGGTGGGGCCTACGATTATCCTGGGGTGATTCCGGTGTATCGTCCGGCCATGGGGTTTCCTCAGGGGACAGGAGAGGCACCGGGCTCACCAGCAAACAAAGGGTCTCAGTAATTTTTAGAGCTATTATTATGATTCTTATGGACACGCTTATTTTTATTTTATTTCTGTGTTAATTTTATTGGACTAAAATTATATTGTATGGATATTAGAAATATCGGGTAGTTATAATCGAATGTGAATAAAAATGGTTTGGTTGCAAATTGTTTGCAGCTGTCTGTCATGGTTGTTATTTGGCCTAGCTAGTTGATCTTGAAAGGGTTTGGTTTTCATTTGGTGCCATCATCATGAATTCGAAGTATAGATTTTTTATAATTTTATAAATTAAGGCTTGGGGTGCATAAAAGGTCAAAAGGAGATAGGTTGATGGAGATCCCTCTGTAGTCTACTTCTCGGATCAGAATACAATTTTAGAATAAATGTTTTTCTTGACTCTTGGCATGAGAACATTTGGGTTGACTCATCGTTGAGTTCTTTTTTTTAAATAAAAGGTTAATTGCAGATCGACCCCCCAGTACTATAAGAGGGATTGCGCACTTATACATGATCATAAACCATGAACTATAATAATCAGCACTTAGATAATGTTTTTTAGCTACTTCCTATAGTATCCCTTTCTTTATTCTCTTTTCAATCCTAAACAACTATTCTTTAACCCTAACCTATAAGCTTGGTGATATTTTGTTTTCCTCCAACACAACTCCAAACTTTCTTCCATTATCCTTTGGTTATTTCTGTTTTTTTCTTGCTCAATTGCTTTTTTTATTTTCAAAATATGTTATTACTTGACGTATTTGATAATTCTATAGAGAAGAAAAGCATATTTCTTAAATTTTGTTGCAATGTTGTTTTCTCAAGTTGCTTTTATGGAACAACAGTCCTTGTTAGCCAACAAACAGTTGTGCGGGTTCAGATAAAGAGAGTAGGTGAGTTCAATTCCGTGGAATAATGCCAGAACTCTGGACATACTCCCATCATTCCTGCACAAGCTGCATCATATGAAGCCAAATGCCATGACTCGGCAAAGGTCTAGCAATGGAGCAGGAAACAGTTAGTTTCTGATTGAATTTTTATTTCTCGGCGTATTACTGAACTAATATAATGTCATTTGAGCTTCTTTGCACTTCTCAAATTATAGGATAAATGTTAAATGATACTGGATATGTTTTCTTTTCTTTTATCTGGAACACCATTGTCCCAATAAATGTTATAATACCTGAATATATGTTTCTTCTCTTTTGTTTGGAACAATGTCCTTCACGTAATTTATTTTCTAGAAGCTAAAGAATTTAGTGACAACTATTTACAATTCTGCAGTCCAGAACCTCACATTGTCGTCAAGCTTGTCAACTTACTTGTGGAAGTAATATTTAAGCTCAAGTATTTTATAAAAAAAAGTCCATGTGTGATGATGCTCAATATCGGCGATACGAGATCGGGACATATGGCGGATGACATGTCCCAAGGCCCGGAAGAAGGGGCCCACAGAGGCCGACCAGGCCATCCTTTGTACCCGACCTGCAAGCACAAGATGGCCCTCCTCGGAGCAAATTTGCCTCCTCGGCCCCTCAGCTCGCCCCGGGCTGCCACGGGACCAAAACTCCTCGACACTCTTGCTCGGTTCCGAGCCCCCAGCCGAGGCCGTCCTCCTCGGCCCCTCCGATCGACCAACTCTACCACTCGCAGGCGTAACCGCCGCTCCGCAAATCTCGCCACGCGCAGATTTTCCGCCAGCAACGTCCCACGTTCCACGCCATCATGATCCCCATTAATATGCGATCCGCTCTTCACGCAGGTATGACGTCGGGAGCGTAACGGCCGGCGAGACTCTCGCGCCTACCGTTGCGTGTTGCCGCCGCTATATAAACCCCCATCACAGAGGGGTCAAGTAAGCCATTTTTTATTCCACTTAGCCATTACTCTGCTCGGATTTAGCACTAACTTGATCGTTGGAGGGTCCTCGGTGGTACCAAACCACCCGGGACTTCTTTGCAGGTACTCGGCGCTAAACTCCTCAAATCACCAATCTCACCAAAACCTATTGAGATCCACACGCAACAGAAAAGCACCACCAAAATCCACCGGGAGATCAACGGAAGAAAACATTTGACGGAGACCTGAAAAGGACCTCCATCAGTTGGCGCCGTCTGTAGGAATCGAAACTCCACAAAAACAAAGTTGGACTTCCGATCCTCGTCCGCATGGCGAGCAACCATCCTGAAGATCCCGGTACCAGCCGCTGCCTTCCACTCACCGAAGGCGTGGATGAGCCTCCTCCAGCAACCATCATCAACGCCCTCGCCAGCCGGATAGATCGGCTACAGTCCCTCATGGAGGCGCTCGTCTGCGTCCAAGCGGCCGGGCATGGGCCCCAGATCGCCGCTCCACCGCCTCCAGAAGGCTCTGCCCCCGTCGGGACGGCTGACCACCAGCAGGCTACGACTCCGGGCCACAGATCTCTCGCGCCGGTACTCCCTGAGGCCCGCTGGGCGCCCCACGGCTCCACACCAAGGCCCGCCTCCAGAACGCCTCGCCTCGAGCCTCCTCACGACCCTTATCCCCCTGAGGAGATGTCAGTCACCTCGTCTGTCCACAGGCATGGTCGACACCACCCCCCTCGGTGGGGCCGCACATAAGGGGTTCACATCGGCGGCTCGAGAGCCACCGAGCCCAGGGATCTGAGGCACCTCATCGAAAGGAACCGGGGCCGCTCCCAGACGCAGGTCACCCGCAGCGGAGGCCAGGGATCCCAAGGCGCCGATTCCTCGGGATACCACGGTCGACTCGACGCCCTTGAGAAGAAGATCAAGGGCATGGGCCGGAGGCTCACCTCTCGAGCGACGGGGCTAAGTACGCCTCCGATTCGTTCACAAATCCGTTCACCGAGGAATTGCTCACCGTCCATGTCTCCTCGTACAACAAGCCCCCAAAGGTCTCTTTGTTCGACGGGAAAACCGACCCGAAGGACCATTTGGACGCTTTCACCGCGGGGATGAGCTTCCAGGACCACTCCGACGCCTCCCAGTGCAGGGCCTTCCCGGCCACCCTCATCCGCGCAGGTCGGGACTGGTTCCGGGGGCTCGAGACCCGCTCAATCTCGACCTTCAACGAGCTGGCTACTCAGTTCCTCGGCCATTTCGTTGGGAACCGTCGGCAGAAGCGCACGGTCGACTACCTCTTCACGGTTAAGAGTGGGGACAAGGAGACGTTCAAGGCCTACATCACCCGCTTCTACAACGCCCTTCTCGAGGTCCCCGAGCACCGGGACGAGACCGTCATCACGGCGCTCAGATCTGGTCTAAGGCATAAGGAGTGGTTACGCTCCTTTGCGTTGGCGCAACCTAAGACCATGGCCGAGGTCAAGGCGTGGACCGAGTGCGAGGTTCAGCTGGAATCCAAGGTGAACGCGAGTCTCCCCCGAGCAGAACGATCCGACCAGAAGAAGAGGACTCGGGAGGAGAGGCCGGAGCGTCAGCAGCCCTATCACCCGAAGTTCCAGGAGTATACCCCCCTCAACGTCTCCCTCGCAGTATTGCTAAAGGAGGCCCATAACGAGGGGTTCTTCAAGTTCCCTCCGATCCTGCGTTAGGCCGCGAAGCGAACCCAGGGCCCTTACTGCGCTTTCCACCAGACACTGGACCACGCCACGGAGGATTGCAAGCAACTCAGGGACTACATCGAAGAGCTCATCCGATCGGTACACCTCGCCACATACTTGAGGGACAAACGGCAGGCCGACCGCGAGCAGGAGCAGCATCACCCTCCCGCTGATCTGACCATCGGTCAGATTATGCTCGTTTCGGCGGACGGCCAGCACGGAACTCAGGGAGCCCCGTACCCTGTGCCAAGCACGGAGGCCAACAGTTCTCCAGGGAGCTCGGGCCGAGCCAATAAAATCATCTACTAGCCTGTACTTTTCTTTTAGGGCAATGTAAACTCTTCCTAGGGTCTGTTGTTAATTTAATAAAGATCAATGGAACATTGCGAAAAAGAAGGAAAAACCTTGTTTATTCAAAAGGTATTATGGGCTCCTCAGCCATACATGCAAAAAGGAAAAGGAAATTACAACAGTGGGGGAAGGGGGTGCAGGGAGCACTGCTCGTGATACTCGGTAAAGATCTCCGCCAGCCGGGGCCTCGCGAGGTCCGACCTCTGCTCCCGGTTCCCCCCGCACGTTGATCCCGAGCCTCAGCTCGTAGCACTCGCGGACAAGCGCCTCTGAGCGAGCCGGACGGTTCACGGAGATCAGGCCGAAGCGTCTCAGAGACCGCAACTTGCCCACGGCCTCGTCATAGAGCAGCTCAGACAGGGGGTTGTAAAGCCCCGGCGATGCCCTCCAGATGGAGTGCATTAGTAGCTGCAGCAGGGAGGAGCATCGGGGGAGCAGCCGACCGAAGTGGTCTTCGATGCTCCCGTAGACCAACTGCACCGTGTCCTCGGTGCAATTCTGGTCATAGAGGTATACATCTTCGAAATGGATGATATCGGGGATAGTAAAGGGGAAGTCTTGCATCCTCAACGATCTGTTTATGAAGAAAAGAAGGACCAGTGCTCCTTCAGCCTTATATAGCCCACCGCGCCCCAACAGAACTCAACAGTCGCCCGCCTTCGCCCTAAAAATTCGCTGCCACGCTGCGATCAACGAGCCTCCCCTGGTGGAATTGGAACGACGCGATCCTGGCACTTCGCCTCCCCCCGCATTCAATGCGCATGCTGCGCGCGCGATCGCCGCGACCGTTCCTGTTCCCCATACCTGCGACTGGATGGTCGGGCGAAACCTCATGAAGAACCAGCCGAGCAGCTGCCCTGCTCGGCTATCCCTGGCGGGTAGCTTCCCTACCGCAACGCCAAGGACCAGAAAGTCCTCTTTAGAGGCAGCTCAGCAGCTTCCCTGCTCGGCTATCCCTGGCGGGTAACTTCCCTACCGCAATGCCAGGGATCAGAAAGCCCTCCCAGAGGCAGTCGAGCCCGAGGATCCCTCACCCGGCTATCCTTCAGGACAAAAGCCCTCGCCAAGAGGCACCGGGTAGTAACCCTTCCCGGCCAAGGGTCCTTGGTAGGCTTCTTATAGCCCCTCCCGCGCCAAGGACCAAAGTCCTCCCAGAGGCAGTCGGGTCCTTGCTCGGCTTTCCCCGGCTGGTAGCTTCCTACCACAACCGACAGGGATCAAAGTCCTCGCTAAGAGGCACTGGGCGGTAACCTCGCTCGGTCCCCGTCCTGTAGGATCAAAGTCCTCGCAAGAGGCAACCGAGCAGCTGCCCTGCTCGGTCAACTCCAGCTGGTAGCTCCCTACCCATGACGCCAGGGATCAAAGCCCTCATAAGAGGCACCCGAGCGGCTGTCCCGCTCGTTCATCCCAGGCTGGTAGTTGCCTACCCACGACGCCAGAGGTCAAAGCCCTCGCCAAGAGGCAACCGCACAGCTTCACTGCCCAGTCATCCTTAGTGGGCTTCTTACAGCCCCTCTAACGCTAAGGATCAAAGCCCTTGCAAGAGGCAACCGAGCAGCTACCCTGCTCGGTCGTCCCTGGCGGGTAGCTTCCCTGCCGCAACGCCAGGGATCAGAAAGCCCTCCCAGAGGCAGTCGAGCCTGAGAATCCCTCGCTCGGCTATCCGTCAGGACAAAATCCCTCGCCAAGAGGCACCGGGTAGAAAACCTGCCCGGCCAAGGGTCCTTGGCAGGCTTCCTACAGCCCCTCTCGCGCTAAGGACCGAAGTCCTCCCCAAGAGGCGCCCCGCTCGATCCCCGTCCTGAAGGATCAAAGCCCTTGCAAGAGACAACCGAGCAGCTACCCTGCTCGGTCATCCCCGGCTTGTGATCGATGCTCGCATTGCCAGAAGTCAAAAGATGGCACCCCTCATGGGGCCACCGGGCAGCTTCCCACTCACGCTCGGCACAAATACGGCGAACAGCGCTCTGCCCGTCACCCGCAGAGGATCTGAGACCCCAGCGAGGGGCATAAAGTCTATCCAGGTCTAAACGATCTCCCCTCGACTTCGGGGCCAATGCGGGTACCTCCTCGGCAGCGCTTGGCATGCTTGTCGGCAAGTGATCGAAACCAACTCGACGGACGATCGCTAGACAGATGGCCAACCTGACATGAAAACACAACGGTGCAAGCAGAGATATCTTATGAGCATTCTTTACAAACAGATGGTAAAGCGCGATTCGATGAAACCAAAGAAAAATTTTATTACTACCAAAGACAAAGGCTTTACAAAGGGTATTTTTTGAGGTCCCCAGCCTTACAAAATTCCAAAAACAAAGAAATAAAAAGAGGAAGACGGGGGCTCTAGACCTCGGGGCCAGGTGCGGCCTCGAGGTCCTCGACATCCACCACATGACGCGCGGGGTCCTCGGCGGCTTCCTCGCCAGGAACCTCTTCCCCCTGCTCATCGGCATCCGCGAGGGGGAACTCGGCCCGGAAATCTCCGTCGGCAAACTCCGGCATCCGGGCCTTAACGGCATCAAGGGTGTCATGCCAGATGCGAGTCGTAGCCAAGGCCAGGTCATCATAGAAATTCTTCGACTTCTTATAGCTCTCCACCGCCTTCAGTTCGGCCGACTTGGCCGCCTCGACTGCCGCCTCAAGCTCCTTCCGGAGGGTCTTCACTGTCCTCTTCAGGTTGTCAGCAAGCACCTGGGCATCCCCGAGCTTGGCCTCGGCAATCACGGCAGCCTCGCGGTGCCGGGCCACCTCCCGTTTCCCGGCCTCCACCTCGCCTTCCAAGGCGGCAACCCTCGCCGTCACCACCTCCAGCTCTCGCCTAGAGCTCTCTTCCAGCGAGGCGAACTGGCCCGCAGCCTCCAGCGCCGGGGCTGCCACCTCAGCTTCCATACGCAAGGCGAGGGCAACATGCTGGAGAACCTGGGAGATACGAAAGAGATGAGAAAGACGAAGGAGGCACCGAATCTCACAATGAACCAAACACTTACCTGCACGGACTCCTGGGCGATGGACGCCAGCTGAGCCCTAAAGGTCCCCCCGGGAACTCTACCGTCGGCCGAGGCCTCTATCTCATGCAGAAGGCTATCCGCAACGGATAGCCCCGATGGCACCGCGAACCGGAAGCCCCCTTCCTCTACCATGATCGGCGAGGACCGGCCCCGGGAAGGTCTCTGGGAGCTCCTCTTGAGCAACTCCGAGGGAGAGCCAATCTCCTCCTCCGAGTCCGGGTCCTCCAGAACCAGGGCCCGCTTCCGGCCCGACACTCTGCTGGGACCCGGGGCGGGATCCGCCCCCGAACGCTTACGGGACGCCACCACCGGAGCAGTAGGAGCCGGGGCGGGCTTCGCGCAAGAAGAGCTGGCGCCCCCAGCCTTCGTAACCTTCCTCGGCTGGTGCATGGAGGCTTTAAGTGAATCGAAGTCCATGGATCATGCACAAAGCAAATACCCAACAAGTCAGCAACACGAGCAAAACACAAGCCAAAAAGCTGGCCTAACTTACCGACGAACTCAACGGGGCTGAGCCCGGCCCAGCTCAGGACCCTCTCAGACAGCAGCACGTCAGGTCGGGGGATGGACTCCCACGACGCCACTCTCACCGCGGCGGGATCATTGGACTGATTCCCTGGCAAACATTTCTCCCTCGACCACTTGGTAGGCACGGGCCAGTCCTCGCCCTCGGGAGGAGAAACGAAGAAAAATTTCTTCTTCCAATCATGAATAGAAGAGGGCAAGGCCACGACCCCGGTCTCGGCGGCGCCCCCCGGCCGCTTTCTGAAAGAGAGATAGACCCATCTCGGGTCGCCCGCTTGACCACCAGGGTGACTTTTGAAGACGAAAGAAGAATCGAGAAGGGAGAGGCTGAAGGGAACCGCCTGTAACTTCAGGCGGATCAAGAACCCGAGAAGGATCCTCCACGAGTTCGGCACTAACTGGCCGGGGGCCAGACCGAAAAAATTCAGCGCGGCGATGACCTCGGGAGAGAAGGGCAGGCGCATTCCGCCCCAAAAAGCTTCCAAATACAGGGTGATTTCCCTGCCCCGTGCTTGATCCGCCCTCTCTCCCTCCTTGGCCAATCGGAGCGTGTAACACGAGGGGATGTGGAAGCGAGCCCGAGCATTGGCGAGCTCGTCCTCATGCCTCACCCAACACGAGGAGCCGGGGGCCGCATCTGCCTCCTCCTCCCTGGGGGCTGCCCCCGCCACACGATCCCGGGGGGAGGATCCGACCCCTGCTCCCCAGGGTGACTCGGACACAACTAAAGGGTCCCTAAAACCTACTTCTACAACATCTACTGACTCTACAAAAGAAGACATCTAACCTTGAAAAAGGGAATCTTCGGGAGCCGAAAGCGGGAGAAAGAAGACGAGCGCTGAGCAACCAGAACTTAGAAGAGGGAAATATGAAGGAGTAGGGGCCCAAGGACGGGCCCCATCCCCTATTTATTGCTGCAAGCGGCCTCATCCAACGACGCCCGTCATCTCCCGCCGAAACGACTCCTCACGTCCAGCGGCTCTGATCGCTCCACGTGTCGATCCTGCGCTGGACCGCATCCCATCAGACGTCGCAGGCCTGCATACGTCGCGTCGGCCAATCGATGCTTGACGTATGGACCGTCGCTTCAGTGGCGGAGTGCACAAACCGGCGCACCTTCTTTAAATGCTGAGATCTCGCCCTGATTCGCTAGCAGAAAAGACAACTGACATCGCGAGGACTCATCCCGACAAAGACTTAGGAAGGAGCTCACCTCGGGAGGCCTGGCAGTCCACTCCTGACACGACCCGCTGTTTACCCCAATCAGAGCAAAGCTCTGTTCAAATTCCATGGCGGAAGATGAAGCAACGCTTCATCTTCCCCCCAATCGGAGCAAAGCTCTACTTTGAAAATTTAAACTTTAGTAAATGAAGCAGCGCTTCAGATTCTTTGCGCTGCGCGTAACGCGCCACGTGTCATGCGTTGATACATCAGCACAGCGCCCAAGACAGCTCACCCAATCATAGCAAGGCTCTGTTTAAAATTCAAACTTTAATTAAAGAGGCAACGCTTCAGCTGCCCTGCGCTCTGCGCTGCACGCCACGTGGTAGCGCAGTTGCGGTAGCGCAGTTGCGCTGCGCGACACATGTCAGCGCAGTTGCGCAAGCGCAGTTGCGCTGCGTAGTGCGCTGCGTGACACGTGTCACGCTCTGGAGCATTTGCGCCAAACAGAATTAAAATTCTAAGAAATCTTTCTGTTCTTATTAAAACAAGAAGATTTTCTTCTGTAAAACAGAAGCCCTTGGATCAAAGATCCAACGGTGGGAAAAATTCCCCAAATCACTCAGAGAAAGATCTCTTTAACTAATTTATGGGCACTATAAAAAGGACCCTAGACCTCAATTCAAAGGCATCAACATCGAGTGAGAAATTAAACAGAGAGAACTCTGAAGAATTGGAGAGAAATCCTCAAGAACAAAAAATGTAAAAAGCCTTTAGAGAAAGAGAAAATTCTCTTATGAACAGATCATTGATCTAAAAACAAGATCAATGATCTTTAATAAAAAACAAAAATAAAAGAGTGCTTTGCACTTTTTATGAACATCTGGTTCCCTGAAACAAAAAAAAGAGGAACTTGTTTTCTTTGATCTAAATTAGATCAAGAAAACAAATAGTGCTTTGCACTTCTTTTATAAACCATTGGTTCTGGAATCTAAAAGATTCTCAAATAATAAAACAGCGCCCTGCACTTGCAAAATCTACACTGTTGCGCTCTCGGGTCGACGCAACCCACCAGAGAGCGCCACGCGTCAGCCCCATGATGATCTGCGCTATGCGCTTCTAAAAACAGAGCACTGCTATCATGAATTGGCGCAACTCACCGGAGTGCGCCACGTGTCAACAGCGCAATAGCGCAGCGCGCTGGTGCAGCGCACTGCGCTTCCGCTCTCCTGAGCATGACACGTGTCACCTCCATATGGACTTGCGTCTTGCTCTCCTCAATCAGCGCAAAGCGCCTGACAAGCTATGTGGCACTCTGTCAGACTAATTAATGCAATGCATCATCAAGGGCAGAGCCCAATAAAGAAAGGTCTATCAGACCAAACAATGTGCTATGCACTGTTAAAAGGGATAAAGCCCAAATAAAAGTCTATCAGACCAAAATAAAATGCTCTGGGCCTAAAAGGCCAGAGAAAATGCTATGCAGGGGCAGAGCCCCAGTAAAGGCCTAACAAGCCAAATGCAAATAAAAGGTTGAATACTCTCAACTGGACTTAGCCCAATCGTGGCCGTAAGTCCTCAAATTAAATTGACTAAGCACAATTACTCTTTTAAATCAATTTACACTTGGTCCAATGGTACATCTCTGAACCCCTCTGACACATGTCGTTGTAATCCTTCAACGTCGTCAGAGAGGTGACGAGTTCCGATGGCCATATATTAAATGAACCACCACGTGCCTAAACTGGAACATGGACCACCACGTCCCTAAAATGGAACATGGAGCTCCCAAATGATCTTTTGTCGGATCTAAACGATCCCGTTTAAGTTGATCTTAGCCTCAAATATGGCCAACGTATCCTTAAACATTCAAACAGATTTTAGTCCCAAATTGGACTATAAGACCCCCAATCAACTTTGGTTTAAGGGTACATTTCCGAACTCCTCTGACACCTACGTTGTAATCCTTCAACAACGTCAGAGAGGTAACGGGTCCCGATGGCCATGCATACAATGGACCACTATGTCCCTAAACTGGAACAATAGAGCCTCCAAACGCTCTTTTGCCGGATCTAAACGGTCCCGTTTAAGTTGATCTTAGCCCCAAATACGGTTAACGTATCCTTAAACATTCAAATGGACTATAAAACTCCAAATCAACTTTGGTTCAAGGGTTCACCTCTGAACTCCTCTGACATCTATCGTTGTAATTCTTCAACGACGTCAGAGAGGTGATGAGTCCCGATGGCCAGATATTAAATGGATTGTCACGTTAAGTTGATCTTAGTCTCAAACAGGACTAACGTATCCTTAACGAACGTTTAAGTTGATCTTATCCGCAACGCGACTAATGCATCCTTAAACTAAAAACACCAAACCCAAATCTAAGTAAATACAGATTTGGACTAATCCACGTCTTACGGGCGACGGCATTACTCAGTCTCCGTATACAATCCACGGGCAACCACAAACAAAACAAACACCCACGACACGAAGTGAAATTCTGGAGATGGAGAAAGTTGTTACCGCGATGCGGTAGCGTAATTAACTGTAGGGGCTTGCGCCTGCAGGGAAGAGCATTCCCATAATCAAAAACCCCTCAAGCGAAGGGGAATCTGACGAAGTCTGCTACATCGGCCGCATCTGTCTAAACCTCCGATACACGGTGCCATAAATCAACTTGGCATCTTCGAAGAGGTGGATGGATAAAACCATATAGCATCTGCCCCGAATCTCAGCGTCAGGACATCGCAGTCTTGTGTGCCGTCTTTCGGAGGGGAACAGATTCTGGCACGCCCGGTGGAACCTTTTCCTCTTTCCACTCCACACTTCGTGTGTCGTGTTCGCGAACAAATCGCGGTTTGCTGTGGTTGCCTGTGGATTCGAGGTACTAAGATTTGAGGTCTTGCTCCATGCAGAAAACAGAAGATCGATGGCTTCAAACTGCACTACCCGCAACTGCAACTCTCGCCCCGTCCCTGCTGGAGGAGTGACTTATGGGCCCCAAGCTGCCTCTTTTTTCAAGATACCAGTGGAGCAGGTAACTCAAGCCACCACTGGACTATTCTTCGGGACTATGCTCCCACTGATGAGCTTCAATGCCCCAATGACATCGCAAGAAGCTCCAAAGAAGCCGGTCTTTGATCGACTTACCACTGCCGCGACCCCTCTCAACTGGTCGTCCAGTTTCAATACCTCAGTTTTCAACAAACCGGGCCAGAACGTCCGCAAACCTGCGATACCCGAAACGGCCATCCCAAAGCGGATAGCCATCCCGACTCAAACAGACGAAATCATTAGAAAGGCTCCTCCTTCCAAGAAGTCAGTTTTTACAAGGCTGGCCATTCCGCTTGCTGCTCCAGGCGAGGTCCTCAAAGCTGCTTCCCCTGCTCAGAGGGGGCATGAAGAAGCTTATACAACAACGGAGGTGATCTCATCCGCACGACATGCTCGACGTCGCCACTGGCGCCGAGTGAGGAAGGCTGGGGGCAACTCTCCCTCTGGATTTACGCCACCAGCTCCGATGGTAGAGATCGAGGCTGCTGTTCCAACCGGGAACAACTTTGAATTGCTGAACACGGTGCGCAGAAACTCTCCTACTGCGGTGTTGAAACGAACTCCTTCACCTGTGGGGAATGACATAGAAAAGAAGCCAGAGCAGCCCCCTCAGCGGCTGTCCTCTAAGATTCACAAAGTCTGGCGTCAGGTCCAGGAGTCGGTGATCGATCAAGACTACCTTCGACGACAGAAAAAGGTGAAGGTTCGGCAGGAGAAGGATTACTCCGTCAAGCCACGAAAAGCAAAAGCTACTTGGGTGCCCACTACAACGGCCCCCACAACTTCAATCACTCAAAAACGGAGGCCGCAAAAAGCCCCTGTGTCTTTGGCAGATCGCAAAGACACCGAACACAAACGCCCCAAGTCTGGGGGCATGGTGGTGCACACCGTTTATATGGCTTCCGGAAAGGAGGAAAGTCGTGCTTCAACAGGTCACCGACCGCTCACCCGATCTGTGACGAAAGCCTAGGAACAGCAACAGAAGCTTCAGGAAATAATGACTGTGATGGCTGCACTTACCGAACCGAAAGAAAGTTCAGAAGTATCATCAGAGCAGCGTTACGAACAAGAAACTGATGCTGATTTCTTACGTAGAATACTCGAAAAGAAGGACATAGAAGCCGCAGAACAAGCGGCTAACATAAAACAAATGGCACTCCTCTTCCAAGACATGGTAGGGATGATGTTACAGCCGGACCCTCCAGCTGAAGACCCTCCAGTCATTGTCGGAAATGACGGAAGGGAAACATCTGACCCTCCTCCGGCTCTTTCAGCAGCCAAGAAAGAAACCATTTCCAAGGCCGCACTGGATGACTATATAGCTCAGCAAATATGAGCTCTTCAGGCGAGTGAAGCGGCTGGGCAAACTGTTAGAACTGGACGACCCTATCCGGGCTGGTATGACCAAATCAGTTACCCGCCGGGATATACGATCCCTAAATTCCACGTATATAAAGGGACGGGGAATCCACATCAGCATGTCGCTCAATTCAGGGCCTTATGCGGCAATACTGGAGGCGATGACAAATTGTTGCTTCGCCAGTTCGTCAGCAGCTTAGCAGAAACAACCTTCGAATGGTATTCGGAGCTACCTAACGACTCTGTCAAAACATTTGCGGAGATGGAGCTACTGTTCACACAAAGATTCGCGAGTGCTAGTGAACGCATCCCGATAACAGCAATGATAAATGCCAGGATAAGGCCCGGCGAGACGTGGGTCTAATACGCAACACGATGGCGGAACCTATGGTCAAAATGCGAACAACGCATAGAAGAGGCACCTGCAGTAGGCATGTTCGTGGGCACTCTTGATCCGCAAGCGATCATCTCGCAATTCATGATGTTCTTCAGGCCGACCACCTTCCAGGCATTGATCGACAAATTAGCCCAAATGGACCAGATGGGCCACGGACCGTCTCCTCCAAAACCAGACTCTCGAAATGAGAAAGGAAAAGGGAAAGCGGTTGTCGTTGCCAATGCTCAACAACAGCCGAGCAACTCAAAGCCGGTCGTCTGCCAAAATAACGTGCATCCACGCCCGTCCCTTGAGGAGAGACTAGGACGTCCTTATTCGTTTCTTCGGAATAAAACGAGAAGACTGTTCGAACTGGCAGTACGCAACAGACTCATCAATCTGCCGAATCCAAAACGTCCGTTACAGCCAGGCGATCTCAATAATCCCGATTATTGCCCTTACCACCAAATGGTAAGTCACCCGGTTGAGGATTGTTTCGTCTTCAAGGGATGGATCGAGGATCAGTACCTACAAGGCAGGTTTGCGCTGTCTGAAAAGTGGAAGGTAAACCCACCACAGCCGCATACTCCAAAGAAAACGGATGTGCCGGAGGCAACTTGTCATGTGATCTCCCACTCATTGGCGGACGATAAAGAGGCTCCTTGCGCCGAGAAACCGAGGGTGAACCCTGAACCAGAAATTCCACGGCCATCAGACGAGTTGATCGATGCCTTCCTGAATGAGATTCATCTGAAAGTTAAACCCGATGAAGAGCGTAAGATGGCCATACTGGAAGGAGCCAAACGCCGACTACTAGACAAAAGAGTCGAAGCACTTCCATCAAATCAAAAGCCATCCGCTGCGGATAAAAACAAATTCAAGACGAGGAAAAGGTTCGCTAAAGCCCTGTCAGCAGGAATGAAGCTACCGCCCTCTGAAGAGAATACTCTCGGTGGAGTAGAGATGCATCCTAACTTCTGCTTATATCATCAGAAGATCATACATCCTACCAAAGATTGCGAATCCTTTAACTGTTGGTGGCAAGGGTATGTCGCTCAAAAGCTACACTTCGACAGGAAAAAGTGTGAAGCTCGTAGACATCGGAAAAATGCGATAGATGAGCGCAAAAGAGCCGCCGATGACTGTCGTATAGCCGACTCCAAAGGATCACAAATTATCACCTTTGGAAGCGACTCTAATGAAGAAGTTGCCCTCAACCCTCTTCTCAAGGAATCCATTTCAAAAATAAAAGAATTGAGGAATTGCGAGAAAATTCAGCCTTGCAATCGCCCGCTACTCGGAAAAAATCTCGGCTCCACAAGCAAAGAATCGAGCAGAAAGGATAAAGGAAAAGGGAAAATGACCTTCGTCGCCAACACTCGACAACAGTCGAGTGGCCCTAGACCAATTGTTCGTCGAAACAATGTGCATCCATGCATATCCCTCGAGGAAAGGCTAAGACGTCCTTATTCATTTCCCCAGGATGAAACGAGGAGGTTGTTCGAAGTGGCAGTGCATAATAGGCTTATCACTCTACCGGAGCCGAAACACCAACTACAACTGGATGATGTCAACAGTTCTAATTATTTCCCTTACCACCAAGTATTGGGACATCAGATCGAAGACTGTTACGTCTTTTAGAACTGGGTTGAAGACCAATACCAACAGGGAAAGTTCGTGCTCTCCGAAAACTGGAAGGTGAACCCGCCACAACCGCACGCTCTGAGAAAGACGGATACGCCGGGGACATCATGCTCAGTCATAGAGAAAGCCTCATGGACTGAAAAGTCCGTAAACTAAAGGTCCGTCTCAAATACGGTGAAATCAGACCGAAACATCCTTAAACTAATGACCGACCGAAACGTCCTTAAACTAATGACGGACCGAAACGTCCTTAAACTAACAGCGGACCGAAACGTCCTTAAACTAATACCGTAGCATCCATAGGCTGACCAAAAAAAAGAAGAAGAAGAAGAAAAATATAATAAATAAAAACGGTGTTCCCGCCAAAAATTTCTGCGCAAAAGAGCCCAAGGTATCAAATGGCGGCGATACGCTTAAGAAAATGGGAACCAGTATCTTCCGGGCTGTTTTTTGACAAACTCCTGAATGAGAAACAGATAAATTCTGATGGTATCAAAAGCGGCTCGAAAAACCCTTCGATTTGATATATTATGGGCCTCGTAATTCATCCGGGATCAAAAGTTATGAGAAATTACGTGTCCACACGTGATGGGCTTTTAAGAACCCGCTGGAGGAGTTAAAAGATACAATAAAAACTCAGAAAAGACCCCAATGGGGCATCACGTGCTCACACGTGACCATGGGTCACGTGCAGACACGTGATGGGCTTTTAAAGCCTCTAAAATAATGAATAGAATTTAATTCTAAAAGTCAGAAAATACCTCAACGATGTATCACGTGCTTACACGTGACCAATGGTCACGTGTTGACACGTGATGGTTAAAACTGAAATATAAATAAGCGGCTGAGAAAGGAACCCAATTGGGGGTCACGTGCTCACACGTGACCAAAGGTCACGTGCCAGCACGTGACTGGCTTTAAAAGCATTATAATTTAATAGAATTAAATTCTAAAAGTTTCTGAATCTTTCCAAATGGAAAAGGATTATGGGGACCGTTGGATTAAAGATCCAAGGATGATTAAAAATCACCAATTTATGGAAAAACCTTGGACAAGGAAAGATTTCCCTGAAAATCTCACCAGGATAACAAATAGAATATCTTTTGGATTTAAAATCCACGGTGAATAAAATTCACTGAATGATCTAAAGGCCCAGATTAATGATAAATATAAATCAAATCTCTCAACATTCAAATCAAATCTTTCAATGAGAGATTTGCTAAACAAATTGATTCTTTTCCTTCTCCTATAAATAGGAGCCAAGAAGAGAAGAGGGGGGATCTACATTTTTTTGGAGAGAAAAACAGAGGGAGGAGAATTTAATTCTCAAGAGAAGAAGAAACAGAGAAAGAAGAATTTAATTCTCTGCAAAAGAAAAACCCTAGGTAAGAAAAGAGAGGATTCAAAAGAGAATTTAATTCTCAAAAGAGTTTAACTCTTATTTAAAGAAAAGAACTTAGTTCTTCTTCTGGTTGAAGATCTGCACAGAGCACATCTCCCCATAAGTTGAGAATTTAATTCTCATCGGGTCGAGATCCTGCCATGCAGATCCTAAACTTAGAAGGGGAATTGAGTTCTGAGAATTTAATTCTCCTAAAACAAAACTAGGATTTTACCCTAAATAAGAATTTAATTCTTTCAAAATAGGAATTTAATTCCTCCAGAATCAAAATTAGGGTTTTACCCTAAATAAGAATTTAATTCTTAAAGATAAGGAGACTTAAAAGATCTCTGTGCATGAAAAGACAAAGGTCACGTGCCCCACGTGACCCCTGAACAGATCCCCCAAAAATGAGAAGAGGAAATCTTTGAGACAATGCCTCACGTGTTCCCACGTGACCCTCATTATATATGGAACAAAAGCAAAGGCAGAAACAATTCTGGGCGCTCTCACGTGTTACCACGTGACCCCTAATAAATGTTCTAATAAATCAGGGCATGATTATACATCACGTGCCCACACGTGATGGCTATGAAAGTTAAAAGTGTTTAACACTTGTTTGCAGAACAAAATAAAGGGGATCTGGCCCCACTTTTTGATGCCATCACGTGTTCCCACGTGACTCCCAAAACACAGAAAGAAAGATCAATGGAAATGAAGGCTTTGGGCGCTCTCACATGTTTACCACATGACCCCTTAGCAAACGTTCTAACGGTCAGCGCATAAATCCCCATCACGTGTCAACACGTGATGCTCGAAATAAAAAGGAAAAGTGTTTAACACTTATTCACAGATTTGAGGATAAAACAAAGGAGATCTGGCTCCACATTTAGGGCGCTCTCACGTGTCCACACGTGACCCCTCTCTCCTTAGTGTTTAACACTAATCTGGAGACTTTGTTCCCAGTGTTTAACACTGATTTGCTTTAGTGTTTAGCACTAATTTGAAATCTCTGATTACCAGTGTTTAACACTGATTTGCTTTAGTGTTTAACACTAATTTGAAATCCCCGTTGCTAGTGTTTAACACTGATTATCTTTTAGTGTTAAACACTAACTTGCTAATCTTAATTCCAGTGTTCAACACTGTTGGTCTTTAGTGTTCAACACTATCTTTAGCCCAATTGGCTAAGTTTCTAGAGGCAAAGCCTCTCCTTCAATGGACCGACAGAGGGCCAATATTTCAAACATAATTGGACTTAGCCCAAACTGGCCGTAAGTCCTCAAATCATATTGAACTGAGCACATCTGCTCTTTCAACCAACTCATTGGTTCAAGGGTACATCTCTGAACTCCTCTGATATTTGTCGTTGTAATCCTTCAACGTCTTCAGAGAGGTGACGGGTCCCGACAACCACACATCAACACGGACTGTGGGGTCCTTAAACTCATGGACTTATGCGTCCTTAAACCAAGATACGGACTGTGGGGTCCTTAAACCCGCGGACTTATGCGTCCTTAAGCTAACGGACTAATGCGTCCTTAAACACACCCATATGGACTGTGGGGTCCTTAAACCCATGGACTTATGCGTCCTTAAACTACCAATGGACCGCAATGTCCTTAAACTACCAATGGACCACCACGTCCCTAAACTGGAACTTGGACCACCACGTCCCTAAACTGGCGACGGACCACCACGTCCCTAAACTGGAACATGGACCACTATGTCCCTAAACTGGAAATGGACCACCATGTCCCTAAACTGTCAATGGACCACCATGTCCCTAAACTGGAACAATAGAGCCCAAACGCTCTTTTGTTGGATCTAAACGATCCCGTTAAGTTGATCTTAGTCTCAAACTGGACTAACGTATCCTTAACAAACGTTTAAGTTGATCTTAGCCTCAAATACGGCTAACGTATCTTTAAACCCTCAAACAGACTTTAGTCCCAAATTGGACTACAGGTCTCCCAACCAACTTTGGCTCAAGGGTACATCTCTGAACTCCTCTGACATCTGTCGTTGTAATCCTTCAACGTCGTTAGAGAGGTGACGGGTCCCGATGGCCATACATGCAATGGACCACTATGTCCCTAAACTGGAACAATAGAGCCCAAATGCTCTTTTGTCGGATCTAAACGATCCCGTTAAGTTGATCTTAGTCTCAAATTAGACTAACGTATCCTTAACAAACGTTTGAGTTGATCTTAGCCTCAAATATGGCTAACGTATCCTCAAACCAAAACCCCAAACCCAAATCTAAGAAGATACGGATTTGGACTAGTCCACGCCCTACGGGCGACGACATAACTCAGTCTCCGTAAACAATCCACGGGCAACAAAACACAAAACAAACACCCACGACACGAAGTGACCAGCTGGAGAAGGAGAAAGTTGTTACCGTGATGCGGTAGCGTAATTAACTGCAGGGGCTTGCGCCTGCAGGGAAGAGCGTCCCCACAATCAAAAACCCCTCAAACGAGGGGGAATCTGACGAAGTCTGCTACATCGGACGCATCCGTTTAAACCTTCGATACATGGTGCCATAAATCAACTTGGTATCTTCGGAGAGGTGAACGGATAGCACCAATTAGCATCTGCCCCGAATCTCAGTGCCAAGACATCGCAGTCTTGTGCGCCGTCTTTCGGAGGGGAACAGATTCTGGCACGCCCGGTGGGACCTTTTCCTCTTTCCACTCCACACTTCGTGTGTCGTGTTCGCGAACGAATCGCGGTTTACTGTGGTTGCCTGTGGATTCAAGGTACTAAGAGTTGGTGTCTTGCTCCGTGCAGAAAACAGAAGATCAATGGCTTCAAACTGCACTACCTGCAACTGCAACTCTCGCTCGGTCCTTGCTGGAGGAGTGACTTATGGGCCCCAAGCGGCCTCCCTTTTCAAGATGCCAGTGGAGCAGGTAACTCAGGCCACCACTGGATTATTCTTCGGGACCATGCTCCCACCGTTGAGCTTCAATGCCACAATGACGTTGCAAGAAGCCCCAAAGAAGTCGGTTTTTGATCGGCTTACCACTGCCGCGACCCCTCTCAATGGGTCGCCCAACTTCAATACCTCAGTTTTCAACAGATTGGGCCAGAGCGTCTATAAGCCCGCGATACCCGAAGTTGTCATCCCGAAGCGGATAGCTATCCCGGCTCAAGCAGACGAAATCATTGGAAAGGCTCCTCCTTCCAAGAAGTCAGTTTTTACGAGGCTGGCCATTCCGGTTGCTGCTCCAGGCGAGGTCCTCAAATCTGCTTCCCCTGCTCAGAGGTCTGTCTTTGACAGATTAGACATTGCTTCTCAATGGGCGTCGGTCTTCGATAGGCTAGCACCAATAACAGTCTCTCCTCAAAGCAAGGGGAATGAAGGAGCTTATCCAACAACGGAGGTGACTCCATCCGCAAGACACGCCCGACGTCGCCACTGGCGTCGAGTAAGAGAGGCTGGGGGCAACTCCCCCTCTGGATTTACGCCACCAGCTCCAATGGTGGGGATCGATGCTGCTGTTCCAACCGGGAACAGCTTTGAATTGCTGAACACGGTGCGCAGAAACTCTTCTACCGCCGTACTAAAAAGATCCCCTCCTCCGGTGGGAAACGTTGCGAAAGCCAAGCCAGAACAGTCCACTCAGCGGCTGTCCTCTAAAATCTACAAGGTCTGGCGCCAAGTCCAAGACTCGGTGATTGATCGAAATTTCTCCCGCCAGCAGAAGAAGCTGAAGGTCCGGCAGGAAGAAAACCGTCTTGATAAGCCACAAAAGATGACGACTACTTGGGTGCTCACGACAGCGGCCCCCTCAACGTCAACTACTCAGAAAAGAAGGAGGCCAGAGAAAGCCCCTGTGAACATGGCGAACCGTAAACGCGCTGAGCACAAACACCCCAAGTCTGGGGGCATGGTGGTGCACACCGTATACATGGCTTCCGGAAAGGAGAAAAGTCGTGCTTCGACAGGTCACCAACCGCTCACCCGATCCGTGACGAAAACCCAGGAGCAGCAACAGAAGCTTCAGGAGATGATGATTGCAATAGCCGCACTCACCGGGCCAAAAGAAAGCCCGGAGGCATCATCAGAGCAGCGTCACGAACAAGAAACTGATGCTGGCTTCTTACGCAGAGTCCTCGAAAAGAAGGACAGAGAAGCCGCAGAGCAAACGGCTAACATAAAACAAATGGCGCTCCTCTTCCAAGATATGGTAGGGATGATGCTACAGCCGGACCCTCCAGTTGAAGACCCTCCGATCATTACTGAAGACGATAGAGGAGAGACATCTAATCCTCCTCCGACTCTTTCAGCAGCCAAGGAAGAAACCATTTCCAAGGCCACACTGGATGACCATATAGCTCAGCAAATACGAGCTCACCAGGAAAATGAAGCGGCTGGGAAAATTGCTAGAACCGGGAGGCCATACCCGGGCTGGTATGACCAAATCAGCTACCCGCCGGAATATACGATCCCTAAATTCCATGTGTACAAGGGGACAGGGAATCCACATCAGCATGTTGCTCAATTTAGGGCCTTATGCGGCAACACAGGAGGCGATGACAAACTGTTGCTTCGCCAATTCGTCGGCAGCTTAGCAGAAACGGCCTTTGAATGGTATTCGGAGCTACCTAATGACTCTGTCAAAACATTTGCGGAGATGGAACTATTGTTTACACAAAGATTTGCCAGCGCCAGCGAGCGCACCCCGATAACAGCACTGATTAACGCCAGGGTGAAGCCAGGCGAAACGTGGGTTCAATACGTAGCACGATGGCGGAATCTATGGTCGAAATGCAAACAGCGGATCGAAGAAGACCCGGTGGTGGGCATGTTCGTGGGCACTCTTGATCCGCAAGCAACCATCTCGCAATTCATGATGTTCTTCAAGCCAACTACTTTCCAGGCCTTGATTGACAAGTTGGCCCAAATGGATCAGATGGATCATAGATCATCTCCTTCCTCTTTAAAGACGGAGCCTTGGAATGAAAAGGGTAAAGGGAAAGCAACCTTCGTCGCCAACGCTCAACAACAACCGAGCAACTTAAAGCCGGTTGTTCGTCAAAACAACGTGCATCCACGCCCATCCCTCGAGGAGAGACTGGGACGTCCTTATTCGTTTCCTCAGGATAAAGCAAGGAGACTGTTCGAGCTGGCAGTGCGCAACAGACTCATCCATCTGCCGAATCCAAAACGTCCGTTGCAGCCAGGCGATGTCAACGATCTTAATTACTGCCCTTACCACCAAGCGATAAGCCATCCAATCGAAGATTGCTTTGTCTTTAAGGGATGGATCGAAGATCAGTACCAACAAGGCAAGTTCGCGTTATCCGAAAACTGGAAGGTGAACCCGCCACAGCCTCACACCCCTAAGAAAACAAACACACCGAGGGCAACATGCTCTTTTGTTGAGGAAACTCCATGGGAGGTGGCTCTTTTGGCCAAGACCAAAAGGATGCTAAATGATCTTCAAACGTGCCCGGCGATTATATGGAAGAACCCGTTGGAACCTGAGATCGTCAAGAGGATGCTGAAGCCGCGCCCAATTCCAAATATTAGTGGTGATAGCCAAAGCATTCACACCCAGCCGTCGAAATCTTCGAAAAAGAAGGAGAATTCCAAGAAGCCCATGAAGCCTGGCAACAAGCGCACGGATTTGCAGAAACAGATTGACACGCTGGAAGAGTATAACCTGAAGGCGCGGATTCCAATCACGCTCCAAGAGTTTCTCAGCCACGTCCTCGAGGATGAAAACGATGGAGAAGACTCATCAGATGAATCTGAGCACTACGTAGCAAGTTGTCATGTGATCTCTCACTCCTTGATAGATGATAAAGAGGCTCCTTGCACCGAGAAACCGGGGGCGGATCCTGAACCAGAACTTCTGTGGCCGTCAGACGAGATGATTGATGCCTTCCAGAATGAGATTCGTCTGAAAAGTAAAGCCGATCGGGAACGTGAGATGGCTATATTTGAAAAAGCCAAACGCCGGCGACTGGACAAAAGGGTCGAAACACTCCCACCAGATCAAAGTACATCCGCTGCAAATGAAAGCAGGATCAAGACAAGGAAACGATTCGCCAAAGCCATATCAATGGGGATGAGGCCGCCCTCTTTCAGAAAAAATTCTCCTAGTGGTATACATTTTGATGAAACGGACGTACACCCTAACTTCTGCTTATATCATCAGAGGATCGCACATCCTACTGAAAACTGCAACTCCTTTAAGTGTTGGTGGCAAGGATATGTCGCTCATAGACAACACGTCAATAGAATAAAGCGGGAAGCTCGTAGACAGCGAAAAAATACGACAGATGAGCATAAAAGAGTTGCCGGCAATTGTTATAGGGACGAGCCCGAGGGATCACGAGTTCTCACCTTTAGAAGCGATTCTGACGAAGAAGCCGTCCTCAACCCTCTCTTCAAGGAATTCATTTCTAAAACAAAAGAATTGGAGAGTTGTGAGAACGTTCAGCAGTACAATCTCACGCTACCCGGAAAGAATCTCGGACCCGCAAACGACGGAGCAAACGAAATGAGAAAGGAAAAGGAAAAAACGGCCTTTGTTGCCAACACTCAACAACAGCCGAGTTACCCGAGACCGTTTTTTCGTCAAAACAACAAGCCGCGATACCTCAATGAGAAGTTGAAACGTCCTTACTCATTTCCCAAAGATAAAACAAAGAGATTGTTCGAGCTAGCAGTGCGCAGCGGGCTTATCACTCTGCCAGATCCAAAACGTCTATTGCAACCAGGTGACGTTAACAATCCTAACTATTGTCCCTACCACAGATCAATGGGTCACCCACTCGACAATTGCTACATCTTCAAAAACTGGGTTGAAGACCAATACCAACAGGGCAAGTTCGCGTTACCCGAAAAGTGGAAAGTAAACCCGCCACAACAACATGCTTCGAAAATGGTGGATATGCCGGGGGCATCATGCTCATTCATAGGGAAAGTCCCATAGACCGAAAAGTCAGTAAACTAGAGATTCGCCTCAAATACGGCGACGGTGGACCACTATGTCCTAAAACTGGCGTCGGACCGAAATGTCCCTAAACTAACGACGGACCGCAATGTCCTAAAACTTGCAAATGACCGAAACGTCGTTAAACTACTATCAACCCGCGGTATCCTCAGGCTGGCGTGGTTAAAAAAAAGCAAAAAAAAAAGAGCAAAAAAAAAAAGCAAAAAAAAAAATTAAAAAAAAATGGTATGTCCATGAGCAAAATGGGCACGGATGAAAATCCGAAAGGGCTCCGTGAGTAAAAACAGCAGGGCTACCGGCGAGTGTTTGTGAAAACCTGAAAGGGCACAACCTCGTTAGAAAAAAGAAGAAAAAGAAGGAAAAAAAATCGGTATGTCCATAAGCAAAATGGGCACGGATGAAAATCCGAAAGGGCTCCGTGAGTAAAAACAGCAGGGCTACCGGCGAGTGTTTGTGAAAACCCGAAAGGGCGCAACCTCGTTAAAAGACACTTACAGGGTCCTCTCGACCTTGTAAGGAGAAACCACCCGCGTGAGATCCTTACGACTCACAAGGGAGTAACACACTTAAGAATCCTCACGATTCCTAAGGAGAAATTACACTTGCGAGATCCTCACGACTCGTAAGGAGAACTCTCTTATGGTACCCTCACGGCTCATAAGATTTGAAAGTCTTAAGTTACAGAAACCTTAACCTGTTCTTAAGCAGCCCCCACAACCTTTGATATTGCCCTACAAGCGGCTCATATTGACCCTTGTATACAATCCACGGGCATGAATAAATATTTTCCTAACAAAGTCCCATCCGTGACTAGGGATATGCTTGTACAGCAAACAACACTTGTAAGTCCTCTCGACTTATAAGGAGAAAACTCTTTTGTAAGATCCTTACGACTTACAAGAGAACATGCACTTAGGAATCCTCACGATTCCCAAGGAGAAAACACACCTACAAGATTCTCACGACTTGTAGGGAGAAATACCTTTGTGAGACCCTTACGTCTCATGAAGTCAAAAGCCTTAGCCGACAGGACCCTTAACCCTGTTTACTAAGCCACCTTTGTTCAACATCGACAGAGGCAAATGATGATTCGCTCCTGGCAATATCCCAGTTGCAGCGATGCTGATGCCTAAACCGGTATCAAATTCCAAGTCCTTTCATGGCAAATGATGATTCGCTCCTGGCAATATTCCAGTCGCAGCGATGCTGATGCCAAGATTGGTATCATATCCCAAATTCCCTACTCGCAAAAAAAAAAATCAGCGAGCCAAAAAAAAAATGCATACGAAATAGCCGAAATGATGGGGCAACTTGCAAACAAAATCAGCAAGTAAAAATGTATGCATGCAAAATAGCCGAAATGATTGGGCAACTCGCAATAAAAAGCAGCGGGTAAAAAGAAAAAATAGCCGAAATGATTGGGCACCACGAAAAATAGCCGAAATGATGGGGCAATCGCGATTTTCGCGATATAAAAAGCTGAAATGATAGAGCATCGCGGAAAGAATAAAAAAAAATATAATAAAAGAATGAAACTTTTTGCCCTACAGGTGAAATCACATCAATCCCTGTATACAATCCAGGAGCACAGATAAAAAGGGAACCATACCTTCCCAACAGGCTCCGCCAGAAAGCGAAGCCAAATCTCGACGGTTCATAGACAATCTAGAGACAACCTCGACATCTGTCGCAATATCGCAGACATAATGTCAACAGACGAAGCAAAAGGAAGATCCCTGTTCCCACCAAAAATTTCTGCGCAAAAGAGTCCAAGGTATCAAATGGCAGCGATACGCTTAAGGAAATACGAACCAGTATCTTCCGGGCTGTTTTTTGACAAACTCCCGAATGAGAAATGGATAAATTCTATTTGTATTGAAAGCGTCTCGATAAAACCTTCGATTTGATATATTATGGGCCTCATAATTCATCCGGGATCAAAAGTTATGAGCAAATGTCTATGCACATGTGATTTAAGGAAGAAGATGCGAACCAGTATTTTCCGAGCTGTATTTTGACAAACTCCGGAACGAAAAACAGCTAAATTCTGATGATATTGAAAGCATCTCGAAAAGACCTTCGATTTGATATATTATGGGCCTCATAATTCATCCGAGATCAAAAGTTATGAGCAAATGTGTTATACACGTGTAATCTAAAGTAATGCTCTACTACATGGGGAATGCATTTTTTAGTCCCACATCGGGAAAAGGAGAGCTGGCTTCTCTACCACTCCCATATAAATAAGAGGGGATACCTCTTAGAAAGGGAGAATTAAAATCCTCAAAAGATTCAATACTCAAAGGAGCTTAGTTCTCCAAGATAGGAGCATGCTCCTCCATAATGCGCATATGCGCAAGCGCCATGTGCGCTACGTGCAACGCACGTGTGCTTGCCATGCGGCACTACGTGCAACGCACGTGCGCACCACATGGGAATATTTAATAATATTAAAAGGAGCTTGTTCTCCATATATAGAAGCTTTGCTTCTCCTCATAATGCGCATGTGCGCCACGTGCAACGCACGTATGCCCGCCATGCGGCACCACGTGCAACGCACGTGCGCACAACAGATGGTGCCTTGCACTTGCTATGAACCTCTGGTTCTCAGATGAATAAATAAATAAAAATAGTGCCTTGCACTTGCTATGAACCTCTGGTTCTCTGAGACAGAAAGAAAGAAAAGATTTTCTTTTCTCTTCTTTGATCTAAATTTAGATCATTAAAAAGTGCTCTGCACTCATTTTCTTGAATCCAAAAGATTCTTGGTGCTTTGCACTATTTGAAGGGCCAGGCCCAAATCAAAATGACCTGACAGGCCAAAATAAATTGCAAGGCAATAAATGGGCAGAGCCCAAATAAATTGATGCTTTGCATCCTTTATATAAAGGCAGAGCCCAAATAAAATTGATACCTTGCATCATTCCTAAAGGGGCAGAGCCCAAAACAAAGTGATGCCCTGCATCCTTTCTGGGCAAGGCCCAAATAAAAAAAATAAAAAGAAATGCAATGCAAAAGCAAATAAAATATTGGACATTTCAACTGGACTTAGCCCAATTTCGGCCATAAGTCCTTAAATTAAATTGACTGAGCAAAATGGCTCTCCTAAATCAATTTACATCCGGTTCGAGGGTACATCTCCGAACTCCTTTGACATCCATCGTTGTAATTCCTCAACGACGTCAAAGAGGCGACGGGTCCCAACGACCACACATCGATATGGACTGCGGGGCCCTTAAACTCGTGGACCGAAACGTCCCTAAACTAATATTGGACCGAGACGTCCTTAAACTAATGATGGACCACTACGTCCCTAAACTGGCATCGGACCGAAATGTCCCTAAACTAATGACGGACCACCACGTCCCTAAACTGGCGATGGACTGAAATGTCCTTAAACTAATAATGGACCACTACGTCCCTAAACTGGCATCGGACCGAAACGTCCCTAAACTAATAATGGACCACTACGTCCTTAAACTGGTATCGGACCGAAACGTCCCTAAACTAACATTGGACCGAGATGTCCCTAAACTAATATTGGACCGAAACGTCCCTAAACTAATATTGGACCGAAACGTCCCTAAACTAACATCGGACCACCACGTCCCTAAACTGGCGATGGACCACCACGTCCCTAAACTGGAATATAGACCACTACGTCCTTAAACTGGCGACGGACCGAAACGTCCCTAAACTAATAATGGACCACCATGTCCCTAAAACTGGCAACGGACCGTCACGTCCTTAAACTGGCACAAAAGAGCCCAAACGTTCTTTTGCCGGATCTAAACGGTCCCGTCTAAGTTGATCTTAGCCCCAAATACGGCTAACGCGTCCTTAGATATTTAAATAAATAATAAAACTCCCAAATCAACTTTGGTTCAAGGGTACATCTCTGAACTCCTCAGATGCCTGTCGTTGTAATCCCTCAACGACGTCGGAGAGGTGACGAGTCCCGACGGCCAGATAATTAAATCAATCACTATGTTAAGTTGATCTTAGTCTCAAACAGGACTAACGTATCCTTAACGAATGTTTAAGTTGATCTTAGCCGCAACGCGACTAACGTATCCTTAAACTAAAAACACCAAACCCAAATCTAAGTAAATACGGATTTGGACTAATCCACGTCCTACGGGCGACGGCATTACTCAGTCTCCGTATACAATCCACGGGCAACCACAAACAAAATAAACATACACGACACGAAGTGAAATTCTGGAGAAGGAGAAAGTTGTTATCGCAACGCGATAGCGTAATTAACTGCAGGGGCTTGCGCCTGCAGGGAAGAGCGTCCCCACAATCAAAAACCCCTCACCCTGAGGGGGAATCTGACAAAGTCTGCTACATCGGCCGCATCCGTCTAAACCTCCGATACTCGGTGCCATAAATCAACTTGGCATCTTCGGAGAGATAGACGGATAAAAACCAAATAGCATCTGCCCCGAACCTCAGGCACGTGACGTCCTAACGTCGCAGGCCGCCGTTCGGAGGGGAACAGATTCTGGCACGCCCGGTGGGACCTTTTCCTCTTTCCACTCCACACTTCGTTTGTCGTGTTCGCGAACGAATCGCGATTTGCTGTGGTTGCCTGTGGATTCGAGGTACTAAGATTTGGTATCTTGCTTCGTGCAGGAAACAGAAGATCAATGGCTTCAGACTGCACTACCTGCAACTGCATCTCTCGCTCCATCCCGTCCGGAGGAGTGACTTATGGGCCCCAAGCGGCCTCCCTTTTCAAGATGCCAGTGGAGCAAGTAACTCAGGCCACCGCTGGATTGTTCTTCGGGACTATGCTCCCATTGATAAGCTTCAATGCCCCAATAACATCGCAAGAAGCTCCAAAGAAGTTGGTCTTCGACCGACTTGCCACTGCCGCGACCCCTCTCAACGAGTCATCCAACTTCACTGCTTCAGGTTTTAATGGATTAGGCCAGAGCTCCATCGGGCCCATGAAGAAGCCTGCCATACCAGAAGGCGTTATCCCGAAACGGATAGCCATCCCAACTCCCGTTCCTGGCAAAATCACCAAGGTTGCTTCCCATGTTCAGAAGTCCGCTTCTGACAAGTTGGCCGTCCCCGTTCAACGGACGTCGATCTTTAAAAAGCTGGTACCGGTATATTCTGACCAACACAGGGGGCATGAGGAGGTTACCCCTATAGCTGAAACAACTCCATCAGCACGACACGCTCGACGTCGCCACTGGCGTCGGGTAAGGAAGGCTGGGGGCAACTCCCCCTCTGGGATAACTCCGTCAGCTCCGATGGTGAGAATCGATACTGCTGTTCCAACCAAGAACAACTTTGAACTGCTCAACAGGGTGCGCAGAAATTCTCCTACTGCGATGTTGAAACGAACTCCTTCACCTGTGGAGAATACTCCAGAGAAGAAGTTAGAGCAGCCCCCTCAACGGCTGTTCTCTAAAATTTACAAAGTCTGGCGACAGGTCCAAGAGTCGGTGATCAATCAAGACTGCCTCCGACGACAGAAAAAGATGAAGGTTCGGCAGGGGAAGGATTACTCTGTTAAACCACAAAAAGCAAAAGCTATTTGGGTGCCCACTACAACGGCTCCCTTAACTCCAATCACTCAAAAAAGGAGGCCACAAAAAGCCCCTGTGAACATGGCGAAGTATAAAAGCGCCGAATACAAACGTCCCAAGTCTGGGGGCATGGTGGTGCACACTGTTTATATGGCTTCTGGAAAGGAGGAAAGCCGCACTTCTATGGGCCACCGACCGCTCACCCGATCCGTGACGAAAGCCCAGGAGCAACAACAAAAGCTTCAGGAAATGATGACTACAATGGCTGCACTCACTGAGCCAAAAGAAAGCTCTGAAACGTCTTCGGATGAGCGTCAAGAACAAGAAACCGACGCTGACTTTTTACGCAGAGTCCTCGAAAAGAGGGACAAAGAAGCTGCAGAGCAAGCGGCTAACATAAAACAGATGGCGTTCCTCTTCCAAGATATGGTAGGGATGATGTTACAGCCGGACCCTCCTGCCGAAGATCCTCCGATCGTCCTTGAAGACGACAGGGGAGAAACGTCAAATCCTCCGCCGGCTCTATCAACAGCCAAGGAGGAGGCAATCTCCAAAGTTGACCTAGACGAATATATAGCTCAGCAGATCCGGGTTCATCAGGCGAATGAAGCGGCTGGGCAAATTGTTAGAACCGGACGACCGTATCCGAGCTGGTATGACCATATCAATTACCCGCCAGGATATACGATCCCTAAATTCCACGTATATAAAGGGACAGGGAATCCGCATCAGCATGTCGCTCAATTCAGGGCCTTATGCGGCAATACTGGAGGCGGTGACAAATTGTTGCTACGTCAATTCGTCGGCAGCTTAGCAGAAACAGCCTTTGAATGGTATTCGGAGCTACCTAACGACTCTGTCAAAACATTTGCAGAGATGGAACTGCTGTTTACACAAAGATTCGCAAGTGCTAGTGAACGCACCCCGATTACAGCACTGATAAATGCCAGGATAAGGTCAGGCGAAACATGTGTCCAATACGCAACACGATGGCGGAACCTATGGTCGAAATGCGAACAACGCATAGAAGAGGCTCCTGCGGTAGGCATGTTTGTGGGCACTCTCGATCCGCAGGCGACCATCTCGCAATTCATGATGTTCTTCAGGCCGACCACCTTCCAGGCCTTGATCGACAAATTAGCCCAAATGGACCAGATGGGCCATAGACCGTCTCCTCCAAGATCCGATCCCCGAAATGAGAAAGGAAAAGCGATCATCGTCGCCAACGCTCAGCAACAGCCGAGCAACTCAAAGCCGGTCGCTCGCCAAAACAACGTGCGTCCACGCCCATCCCTCGAAGAGAGGCTAGGACGTCCTTACTCGTTTCCTCAGAATAAAACGAGAAGACTGTTTGAGCTGGCAGTGCGTAGCAGACTCATCAATCTGCCAAGTCCAAAGCGTCTGTCGCAGCCAGGCGATCTTAATAATCCCAATTATTGCCCTTACCACCAAACGGTAAGTCACCCGATTGAGGATTGTTTCGTCTTTAAGGGATGGATTGAGGATCAATACCTGCAAGGCAAGTTCACGCTGTCTGAAAGCTGGAAGGTAAACCCCCCACAGCCGCACTCTCCAAAGAAGACGGACACGCCGGGGGCAACTTGTTCTTTCGTCGAGGATGAAAACAATGGAGAAAACTTATCGGATGAATCCGAAGATTACGTAGCTACTTGTCATGTGATTTCTCATTCACTGACGGATGAGGAGGAGGATCCTTGCGCTGAGAAATCAACGGCGGACCCTGAAACAGAAATTTCGCGGCCGTCAGACAAGTTGATCGATGCCTTCCTAAATGAAATTCGTTTGAAAGCAAAAGCCAATCAAGAGCATGAAATGGCCATACTTGAAAGAACCAAGGTATTCCCGTCAAATCAAAAGCCATACACTGCGGGTAAAAATAAATTCAAGACGAGGAAACGGTTCGCCAAAGCTCTATCAGTAGGAATGAAGCTACCGCCCTCCGAAGAAAATCCTTTCTCTGAGGTAGAGATGCACCCTAACTTCTGTTTATATCATCAGAAGATCATACATCCTACCGAAGACTGCGAGTCCTTTAACTGTTGGTGGCAAGGGTATGTCGCTCAAAAGCAACACTTCGACAGGACAAAGTGTGAAGCTTGTGGACATCGGAAAAATGCGATATATGAGCGCAAAAGAGCCACCGCCGACTGTCATATAGCCGACTTCAAGGGATCACAAATTATCACCTTTGGAAGCGACTCTGACGAAGAAGCTACCCCCAACTCTTCCATCGGGGAATCTATTTCAAAAATAAAGGAATTGAGAATCTGCGAGAACGTTCAGCCGTGCAATCGCATGCTACTCGGAAAAAATCTCGGCCCCGTAAACAAAGAATCGAACAAAAAGGATAAAGGAAAAAGAAAAACGGCCCTCGTCGCCAGCACTCACCAACAATCAGGTGACCCTAGACCGGTTGCTTGCCAAAGCAACAAGCGGCAATCCCTCCAGGAAAAGTTGAAACGTCCTTACTCGTTTCCGCAAGATAAAACAAGGGGACTGTTCGAGCTGGCAGTGTGCGACAGACTCATCAATCTGCCGAATCCAAAACGTCCATTGCGGCCAGGCGATATTAATAATCCTAATTATTGCCCTTACCACCAAACGGTAGGTCATCTGATCGAGGATTGCTACGTCTTCAAGAACTGGGTTGAAGACCAATACCAACAGGGCAAGTTCGCGTTGTCCGAAATTTGGAAGGTGAACCCGCCACAACTGCATGCTCCGAAAAATATGGACACGCCGGGGGCATCATGCTCATTCATAGAGAAAGCCTAACGGACCACTACGTCCCAAAACTGGATAACGGACCGAAACGTCCTTAAACTAACAACGGACCGAGATGTCCTTAAACTAACGACGGACCGCAATGTCCTAAAACTTGCAAATGACTGAAACGTCGTTAAACTACTCCCAAACCGCGGCATCTTTAGGCTGACGAGATAAAAAAAAATATATAAAAATAAAATTAAAAAAAAAAACGGTATGTCCATAAGCAAAAAAGGGCACGGATGAAAACCCGAAATGGCTCCGTGAGTAAAAACAGCAGGACTACCGGCGAGTGTTCGTGAGAACCCGAAAGGGCACGACCTCGTAAAAAAAAAATAAAAAAAAAATAAAAATAAATAAAAATAAAAAAAATAAAATAAAATATATATATATATATATATAATAAATAAAAACGGTATGTCCATAAGCAAAATGGGCACGGATGAAAACCCGAAAGGGCTCCGTGAGTAAAAACAGCAGGACTACCGACGAATGTTTGTGAAAACCCGAAAGGGCGCAACTTCGTTAAAGAACCCTTACAGAGTCCTCTCGACCCTGTAAGGAGAAACCACCCGCGTGAGATCCTTACGACTCATAAGGAAACAACACACTTAGGAATCCCCACGATTCCTAAGGAGAAAATACACTTGCGAGATCCTCACGACTCGTAAGGAGAACTCTCGTATGGGACCCTCACGGCTCATGAGATTTGAAAGTCTTAAGTTACAAAAACCTAAACCTGTGCTTAAGCAAGCCCCCACAAACTTTCAATATTGCCCTACAAGTGGCTCAATATTGACCCTTGTATACAATCCACGAGCGCGAATAAACGTTTCCCTAACCAAGGTCCATCCGTGACCGGGGATATGTTCGCATAACCCTTGTAAGTCCTCTCGATTTACAAGAAGAAAACCCCCCTGTAGGATCCTTACGACTTACAGAGGAACAAAACACTTTGGAACCCTTACGATTCCTAAGGAAAAAATACACCTACAAGATCCCCACGACTTGTAGGGAGAAATACCTTCACGAGACCCTTACGGCTCATGAAGTCAAAAGCCTTAGCCGACAGGACCCTAACCCTGGTCGCTAAGCCTCCTTTGTTCGACAACGACAGAGGCAAATGATGATTCGCTCCTGGTAATATCACGGTTGTAGCGGTGCTGATGCCGAAATCGGTGTCCAATTTCAGGTTTACGGCAAAAGCCAGCAGGCCGCTCATGCATACGAAATAGCCGAAATGATAGGGCAACTCGCAATAAAAAGCAGCAAGTAAAATGTATGCATGCAAAATAGCCGAAATGATTGGGCAACTCGCAATAAAAAGCAGCGAGTAAAAATAAAAAAATAGCCGAAATGATTGGGCACCGTGAAAAACTGCCGAAATGTTTGGGCAATCGCGACCTTCGCGATATAAAAGCTGAAATGATAGAGCATCGCGGAGATAAAATAAAATAAAAGAAGAAATGATAAAACTTTGGCCCTACAGTCGAGGTCACATCGATCCCTGTATACAATCCAAGGGCGTAAACAAAGAAGGAACCATACTTCCCCAGCGGATTCCGTCAAACGACGAAGCCAAACCTCAAAGGTTCATTTCAACCGAAGAAGCCAATGACTTCAACAAAAACTTCTCAACTCACGGATACAAACACTCCTTGACGAGAGCCTTCTGATCCGCGTCGACTCGCAGAGCCACCAGCGCCTCCGTGGGAATCATCGACTCGTTTCAAACCCCAAGGACACAAATAATCCTTGGCGCTTGGGAAACAAATAATCCCAGCAAACTCCTCGACTCACGGATACAAACACTCCTTGACGAGAGCCTTCTGATCCGCGTCGACTCGCAGAGCCACCAGCGCCTCCGTGGGAACCATCGACTCGTTTCAAACCCCAAGGACACAAATAATCCTTGGCGCTTGGGAAACAAATAATCCCAGCAAACTCCTCGACTCACGGATACAAACACTCCTTGACGAGAGCCTTCTGATCCGCGTCGACTCGCAGAGCCACCAGCGCCTCCGTGGGAACCATCGACTCGTTTCAAACCCCAAGGACACAAATAATCCTTGGCGCTTGGGAAACAAATAATCCCAGCAAACTCCTCGACTCACGGATACAAACACTCCTTGACGAGAGCCTTCTGATCCGCGTCGACTCGCAGAGCCACCAGCGCCTCCGTGGGAATCATCGACTCGTTTCAAACCCCAAGGACACAAATAATCCTTGGCGCTTGGGAAACAAATAATCCCAGCAAACTCCTCGACTCACGGATACAAACACTCCTTGACGAGAGCCTTCTGATCCGCGTCGACTCGCAGAGCCACCAGCGCCTCCGTGGGAACCATCGACTCGTTTCAAACCCCAAGGACACAAATAATCCTTGGCGCTTGGGAAACAAATAATCCCAGCAAACTCCTCGACTCACGGATACAAACACTCCTTGACGAGAGCCTTCTGATCCGCGTCGACTCGCAGAGCCACCAGCGCCTCCGTGGGAACCATCGACTCGTTTCAAACCCCAAGGACACAAATAATCCTTGGCGCTTGGGAAACAAATAATCCCTCGCAAAACTTCTCAACTCACGGATACAAACACTCCGTGACGAGAGCTTCTCTGACTCACATCTCGGGCAGTAAGGATTCAAAAACTTGCTTCCTGAACAATGGGACCCTGCAAGTCAATCCTAAATGGTCTCTTGCATACTATTCACGGGTCTCACTCTCTGAAGTCGATTCTCGACAAAGAGGGAAACAACCGCTTACGAGCCCTCTCGACTCGTAAGAAGGGCAATGGGATCCTGCAAGTCAATCCTAAATGGTCTCTTGCATACTATTCACGGGTCTCACTCTCTGAAGTCGATTCTCGACAAAGAGGGAAACAACCGCTCACGAGCCCTCTCGACTCGTAAGAGGGAGAAATTCTCTCATAAGATCCTTTCGACCTATGAGAGAGAACTACACTTGGGAATCCTCACGATTCCTAAGGAGAAAATCTACCTACGAGATCCTCACGACTCGTAGGGAGAAAAGTCTTTATGAGACCCTCACGGCTCGTAAAGTTGAAAAGCCTTAGGTGGCAGATCCTACCCCTGTCTCCTAAGCCATCACTGCCCTGCAAAGAAGTCAAGATGGGCCGACCATCTATGGGCCACACTTGCTAAAGCTACATGCCACTGAAATGGAGAACTTACTCATAAGCGTATGAACTACTCCACGCCAGAGTGAGACAAAAAAAAGAAATAGAAGGATGCGGCTCATGGAGTTAAGGGTTGGAACTATATCCCTTAAGAGTTGAGATTTGAGTCGAAGATAAATGACGACGCTTGTGTCCGCTCGTTATCTTCTCAGATCAAGATTCTGAAAGTGATACATCAACCCAAAACTGGCCATACGCCATGCATAACTCTGCATAACTCTGCACTACTTCACCTACGTACATACTTACGTGGGCAAAGTAGTGGGGGGCATTTGTTCCCACCAAAAATTTCTGCGCAAAAGAGTCCAAGGTATCAAATGGCAGCGATACGCTTAAGGAAATACGAACCAGTATCTTCCGGGCTGTTTTTTGACAAACTCCCGAATGAGAAATGGATAAATTCTATTTGTATTGAAAGCGTCTCGATAAAACCTTCGATTTGATATATTATGGGCCTCATAATTCATCCGGGATCAAAAGTTATGAGCAAATGTCTATGCACATGTGATTTAAGGAAGAAGATGCGAACCAGTATTTTCCGAGCTGTATTTTGACAAACTCCGGAACGAAAAACAGCTAAATTCTGATGATATTGAAAGCATCTCGAAAAGACCTTCGATTTGATATATTATGGGCCTCATAATTCATCCGAGATCAAAAGTTATGAGCAAATGTGTTATACACGTGTAATCTAAAGTAATGCTCTACTACATGGGGAATGCATTTTTTAGTCCCACATCGGGAAAAGGAGAGCTGGCTTCTCTACCACTCCCATATAAATAAGAGGGGATACCTCTTAGAAAGGGAGAATTAAAATCCTCAAAAGATTCAATACTCAAAGGAGCTTAGTTCTCCAAGATAGGAGCATGCTCCTCCATAATGCGCATATGCGCAAGCGCCATGTGCGCTACGTGCAACGCACGTGTGCTTGCCATGCGGCACTACGTGCAACGCACGTGCGCACCACATGGGAATATTTAATAATATTAAAAGGAGCTTGTTCTCCATATATAGAAGCTTTGCTTCTCCTCATAATGCGCATGTGCGCCACGTGCAACGCACGTATGCCCGCCATGCGGCACCACGTGCAACGCACGTGCGCACAACAGATAGTGCCTTGCACTTGCTATGAACCTCTGGTTCTCAGATGAATAAATAAATAAAAATAGTGCCTTGCACTTGCTATGAACCTCTGGTTCTCTGAGACAGAAAGAAAGAAAAGATTTTCTTTTCTCTTCTTTGATCTAAATTTAGATCATTAAAAAGTGCTCTGCACTCATTTTCTTGAATCCAAAAGATTCTTGGTGCTTTGCACTATTTGAAGGGCCAGGCCCAAATCAAAATGACCTGACAGGCCAAAATAAATTGCAAGGCAATAAATGGGCAGAGCCCAAATAAATTGATGCTTTGCATCCTTTATATAAAGGCAGAGCCCAAATAAAATTGATACCTTGCATCATTCCTAAAGGGGCAGAGCCCAAAACAAAGTGATGCCCTGCATCCTTTCTGGGCAAGGCCCAAATAAAAAAAATAAAAAGAAATGCAATGCAAAAGCAAATAAAATATTGGACATTTCAACTGGACTTAGCCCAATTTCGGCCATAAGTCCTTAAATTAAATTGACTGAGCAAAATGGCTCTCCTAAATCAATTTACATCCGGTTCGAGGGTACATCTCCGAACTCCTTTGACATCCATCGTTGTAATTCCTCAACGACGTCAAAGAGGCGACGGGTCCCAACGACCACACATCGATATGGACTGCGGGGCCCTTAAACTCGTGGACCGAAACGTCCCTAAACTAATATTGGACCGAGACGTCCTTAAACTAATGATGGACCACTACGTCCCTAAACTGGCATCGGACCGAAATGTCCCTAAACTAATGACGGACCACCACGTCCCTAAACTGGCGATGGACTGAAATGTCCTTAAACTAATAATGGACCACTACGTCCCTAAACTGGCATCGGACCGAAACGTCCCTAAACTAATAATGGACCACTACGTCCTTAAACTGGTATCGGACCGAAACGTCCCTAAACTGGTATCGGACCGAGACGTCCCTAAACTAATATTGGACCGAAACGTCCCTAAACTAATATTGGACCGAAACGTCCCTAAACTAACATCGGACCACCACGTCCCTAAACTGGCGATGGACCACCACGTCCCTAAACTGGAATATAGACCACTACGTCCTTAAACTGGCGACGGACCGAAACGTCCCTAAACTAATAATGGACCACCATGTCCCTAAAACTGGCAACGGACCGTCACGTCCTTAAACTGGCACAAAAGAGCCCAAACGTTCTTTTGCCGGATCTAAACGGTCCCGTCTAAGTTGATCTTAGCCCCAAATACGGCTAACGCGTCCTTAGATATTTAAATAAATAATAAAACTCCCAAATCAACTTTGGTTCAAGGGTACATCTCTGAACTCCTCAGATGCCTGTCGTTGTAATCCCTCAACGACGTCGGAGAGGTGACGAGTCCCGACGGCCAGATAATTAAATCAATCACTATGTTAAGTTGATCTTAGTCTCAAACAGGACTAACGTATCCTTAACGAATGTTTAAGTTGATCTTAGCCGCAACGCGACTAACGTATCCTTAAACTAAAAACACCAAACCCAAATCTAAGTAAATACGGATTTGGACTAATCCACGTCCTACGGGCGACGGCATTACTCAGTCTCCGTATACAATCCACGGGCAACCACAAACAAAATAAACATACACGACACGAAGTGAAATTCTGGAGAAGGAGAAAGTTGTTATCGCAACGCGATAGCGTAATTAACTGCAGGGGCTTGCGCCTGCAGGGAAGAGCGTCCCCACAATCAAAAACCCCTCACCCTGAGGGGGAATCTGACAAAGTCTGCTACATCGGCCGCATCCGTCTAAACCTCCGATACTCGGTGCCATAAATCAACTTGGCATCTTCGGAGAGATAGACGGATAAAAACCAAATAGCATCTGCCCCGAACCTCAGGCACGTGACGTCCTAACGTCGCAGGCCGCCGTTCGGAGGGGAACAATCCCTAGCTTCAGGGTCTCGACGTCAATATCGACAACTTAGAGATCACCAACGGCGTTTCTCCTCACTCCAACCAGATGCAGACGTGACATCAACAACCGACCTCAGAGTCGCAACGAAACGGAACCATGGCAAAGTCCCTAGTTCCAAATCTCAATGGCCACATCTACAGCCTGGAGACCAACAACGGTGTGCCTCCTCATTCCAACAGGACACAGATGTTATGCCATCAAACGGAGTGACGGCGAAATCCCAGCTCCACCTCAGCATTCGTCTCGTTACAGCAGACGAGATGTCAACAGCAATGTTCCTTCGCAGTCCAGCAGGACGTAGATGTAACGTCAACAAAAGAACTCATGGTCGAAACAAAGCGGAGTGACGGCAAAATCCCAGCTCCACCTCAGCATTCGTCTCGTTACAGCAGAAGAGATGTCAACGACGGTGTTCCTCCGCAGTCCAGCAGGATGCAGATACAACATCGACGAAAGACCCCATGGTCAGCAAAGCGGAGTGACGGCAAAATCCTAGCTCCACCTCAACACTCGTCTCGTCACAGCGGACACATCATCAAGCAAAGCGGAACAGCGGCAACTCCCAGTTCCATGACTCGACGATGTACTCCCACAGAGAGTCAAATCCCAACTCCGTGAAATGCGGATATAATCAACAAAATTCCTGGTCACGTGGAACACGGATAACGTCACTCTTTGACCCCGTGGAAAATGTCCAGAGCGGATCCTGGTCCTCGCAGAACACGGCAGTGAACCCGTGCGAAGCATCCAGAGCGGAGCCTAGTCCTCGCCTAACGCGGCAGTGAAACCGTGTGAAGCATCTAGTGCAAAATTCCTGGTCACGTGGAACGCGGAAAACGTCACTCTTTGACCCCGTGGAAAACGTCCAGAGCGGATCCTGGTCCTCGCAGAGCACGGTAGTGAACCCGTGTGATGCATCCAGAGCGGAGCCTAGTCCCCACCTAACGCGGCAGTGAAACCGTGTGAAGCATCTAGTGCAAAATTCCTGGTCACGTGGAACGCGGATAACGTCACTCTTTGACCCCGTGGAAAACGTCCAGAGCGGATCCTGGTCCTCGCAGAACACGGCAGTGAACCCGTGCGAAGCATCCAGAGCGGAGCCTAGTCCTCGCCTAACGCGGCAGTGAACCCGTGTGAAGCATCTAGTGCAAAATTCCTGGTCACGTGGAACGCGGATAACGTCACTCTTTGACCCCGTGGAAAACGTCCAGAGCGGATCCTGGTCCTCGCAGAACACGGCAGTGAACCCGTGCGAAGCATCCAGAGCGGAGCCTAATCCTCGCCTAACGCGGCAGTGAACCCGTGTGAAGCATCTAGTGCAAAATTCCTGGTCACGTGGAACGCGGATAACGTCACTCTTTGACCCCGTGGAAAACGTCCAGAGTGGATCCTAGTCCTCGCAGAACACGGCAGTGAACCCGTGCGAAGCATCCAGAGCGGAGCCTAGTCCTCGCCTAACGCGGCAGTGAACCCGTGTGAAGCATCTAGTGCAAAATTCCTGGTCACGTGGAATGCGGATAACGTCACCCCTTGACCCCGTGGAAAACGTCTAGAGCGGATCCTGGTCCTCGCAGAGCACGGCAGTGAACCCGTGTGAAACATCCAGAGCGGACCCTAGTCCTCGCCTAACACGGCAGTGAAACCGTGTGAAGCATCTAGTGCAAAATTCCTGGTCACGTAGAACGCGGATAACGTCACTCTTTGACCCCGTGGAAAACGTCCAGAGCGGATCCTGGTCCTCGCAGAGCACGGCAGTGAACCCATGCGAAGTATCCAGAGCGGAGCCTAGTCCTCGCCTAACACGGCAATGAACCCGTGTGAAGCATCTAGAGCAAAATTCCTGGTCACGTGGAACGCGGATAACGTCACTCTTTGACCCCGTGGAAAACGTCCAGAGCGGATCCTGGTCCTCGCAGAGCACGGCAGTGAACCCGTGCGAAGCATCCAGAGCGGAGCCTAGTCCTCGCCTAACACGGCAGTGAACCCGTGTGAAGCATCTAGAGCAAAATTTCTGGTCACGTGGAACGCGGACAACGTCACTCTTCGATCCCGTGGGAAACATCCAGAGCGGATCCTGGTCCTCACACCAACATAGAGTGATCACCACCGCGACATTCATCTCGATACAGCAGACGCGATACCAGCAAACGAAGCGAAGGCCAAATTCCTAGCTTCAGGGTCTTGACGGCAAGTCATGTAAAGCCTGAAAGACAATCGGAGATCATCCCACACCAGCGCGGAGTGGTCACCACCTTGACGTTCGTTTCGATACAGCAGATGAAATGTCACCCCAGCGTTCTTCCCCCAGCAGGATTCGGACGCGACAAAGCAAACGAAGCGAAGGCCAAATTCCTAGCTTCAACGTCTTGACGGTAAGTCATATAAAACCGGAAAGACATTCAGAGATCATCTCATACCAACATGGAGTGATCACCACCTCGACGTTCGTCTCGACACAGCAGACGCAACATCACCGAAAGGAGTCACGGCAAAATCCCTGGTTCCAAACCTCGACGGTTCACCAGCAACCTAGAGACAACCGCGACATTCGTCTCGATACAGAGGACGCAATGCCAGCAAACGAAGCGAAGGCCAAATTCCTAGCTTCAAGGTCTTAACGGCAAGTCATATAAAGCCTGAAAGACCACCGGAGATCATCCCACGTGGAGTGGTCACCACCTCGACGTTCGTCTCGATAAAGCAGACGCAACATCACCAAAAGGAGCAACGGCAAAATCCCTAGTTCCAAACCTCGACGGTTCACCAGCAACCTAGAGACAACCACGACATTCGTCTCGATACAGAGGACACAATGCCAGCAAACGAAGCGAAGGCCAAATTCCTAGCTTCAGGGTCTTGACGGCAAGTCATGTAAAGCCTGAAAGATAATCGGAGATCATCCCACACCAGCGCGGAGTGGTCACCACCTTGACGTTCGTTTCGATACAGCAGATGAAATGTCACCCCAGCGTTCTTCCCCCAGCAGGATTCGGACGCGACAAAGCAAACGAAGCGAAGGCCAAATTCCTAGCTTCAACGTCTTGACGGTAAGTCATATAAACCCGGAAAGACATTCAGAGATCATCTCATACCAACATGGAGTGATCACCACCTCGACGTTCGTCTCGACACAGCAGACGCAACATCACCGAAAGGAGTCACGGCGAAATCCCTGGTTCCAAACCTCGACGGTTCACCAGCAACCTAGAGACAACCGCGACATTCGTCTCGATACAGAGGACGCAATGCCAGCAAACGAAGCGAAGGCCAGATTCCTAGCTTCAGGGTCTTAACGGCAAGTCATATAAAGCGTGAAAGACCACCGGAGATCATCCCACATGGAGTGGTCACCACCTCGACGTTCGTCTCGATACAACAGACGCAACATCACCAAAAGGAGCAACGGCAAAATCCCTAGTTCCAAACCTCGACGGTTCACCAGCAACCTAGAGACAACCACGACATTCGTCTCGATACAGAGGACGCAATGCCAGCAAACGAAGCAAAGGCCAAATTCCTAGCTTCAGGGTCTTAACGGCAAGTCATATAAAGCCTGAAAGACTATCGGAGATCATCCCACACCAGCGCGGAGTGGTTATGACTCATCGGGGCTCTCTAAAATGAGCCTAACCTCAAGTAAAAAGCGGCATGGAAAATTCCTAGCGCTTGCTCTTCCGACGGTCAAACTGCCAAGGAGGATTGCTTGAAGACGTCTTGTCCAGCCCCCGAAGGGATCAGAGACAAGGCAGTCGCAGGGCTACTCGAACAGCACGATTGCCTATTGAGGAATACATCAGCTCATGCGATGGTACGACGGCCAAAACCCTAAGTACCACAGACCCTAACGGACTTCTGTCGTAAAGAGCAGAGGTTAACTGTGACGTTAGGATATTCTTGCGAGATCTGCTCGATTCGTTTCGACTCGTGAGGAAAATGATGTCTTTGCGAGAACTTCTCGATTCGTCTCGACTCGTGAGATAAAGCCTTAGGCAGTAGGGATTAAAAAACCTGTTTCCTAAGCACTGGGATCCTGCAAGTCGGCCCAAAATGGTCTCTTGCATACTATCCACGGGTCTCACTCTCCGAAGTCGAATTTCGACAAGGAGGGGAACAACCGCTTACGGGTCCTCTCGACTCGTAAGAGGGAAAAATTCTCTCATAAGATCCTTACGACTTATAAGAGAAAACACACTTAGGAATCCTCACGACTCCTAAGGAGAAAATACACCTACGAGATCCTCTCGATCCGTAGGGAGAAAAGTCTTTATGAGACCCTCACGGCTCATAAAGTTGAAAAGTCTTAGGTGGCAGATCCTAACCCTGTCTCCTAAGCCATCACTGCCCTGCAAAGAGGTCAAGATGGACCATCTATGAGCCACACTCGCCAAAGCTACATGCCACTGAAATGGAAAAGCTACTCATGAGCATATAAACTACATCACTCCAGAGTAAGATATAAAAAGATAGAAGGGTGCGGCTCATGGAGTTAAGGGTTTGGAACTATATCTCTTAAGAGTCGAGATTTGAGTCAATGATAAATGACGACGCTTGTGTCCGCTCGTTATCTTCTCAGATCAAGATTCTGAAAGTAATATACCAACCCGAAACTGGTCATACGCTATGCATTACTTTGCACTACTTCACCCACGTAAATACTTACGTGGGCAAAGTAGTGGGGGGCATTTGTTCCCGCCAAAAATTTCTGCGCAAAAGAGCCCAAGGTATCAAATGGCGGCGATACGCTTAAGAAAATGGGAACCAGTATCTTCCGGACTGTTTTTTGACAAACTCCTGAATGAGAAACAGATAAATTCTGATGGTATCGAAAGCGGCTCGAAAAACCCTTCGATTTGATATATTATGGGTCTCGTAATTCATCCGGGATCAAAAGTTATGAGGAATTACGTGTCCACACGTGATGGGCTTTTAAGAACCCGCTGGAGGAGTTAAAAGATACAATAAAAACTCAGAAAAGACCCCAATGGGGCATCACGTGCTCACACATGACCATGGGTCACGTGCAGACACGTGATGGGCTTTTAAAGCCTCTAAAATAATGAATAGAATTTAATTCTAAAAGTCAGAAAATACCTCAACGAGGTATCACGTGCTTACACGTGACCAATGGTCACGTGTTGACACGTGATGGTTAAAACTGAAACATAAATAAGCGGCTGAGAAAGGAACCCAATTGGGGATCACGTACTCACACGTGACCAAAGGTCACGTGCCAGCACGTGACTGGCTTTAAAAGCATTATAATTTAATAGAATTAAATTCTAAAAGTTTCTGAATCTTTCCAAATGGAAAAGGATTATGGGGACCGTTGGATTAAAGATCCAAGGATGATTAAAAATCACCAATTTATGGAAAAACCTTGGACAAGAAAAGATTTCCCTGAAAATCTCACCAGGATAACAAATAGAATATCTTTTGGATTTAAAATCCACGGTGAATAAAATTCACCGAATGATCTAAAGGCCCAGATTAATGATAAATATAAATCAAATCTCTCAACATTCAAATCAAATCTTTCAATGAGAGATTTGCTAAACAAATTGATTCTTTTCCTTCTCCTATAAATAGGAGCCAAGAAGAGAAGAGGGGGGATCTACATTTTTTTGGAGAGAAAAACAGAGGGAGGAGAATTTAATTCTCAAGAGAAGAAGAAACAGAGAAAGAAGAATTTAATTCTCTGCAAAAGAAAAACCCTAGATAAGAAAAGAGAGGATTCAAAAGAGAATTTAATTCTCAAAAGAGTTTAACTCTTATTTAAAGAAAAGAACTTAGTTCTTCTTCTGGTTGAAGATCTGCACAGAGCACATCTCCCCATAAGTTGAGAATTTAATTCTCATCGGGTCGAGATCCTGCCATGCAGATCCTAAACTTAGAAGGGGAATTGAGTTCTGAGAATTTAATTCTCCTAAAACAAAACTAGGGTTTTACCCTAAATAAGAATTTAATTCTTTCAAAATAGGAATTTAATTCCTCCAGAATCAAAATTAGGGTTTTACCCTAAATAAGAATTTAATTCTTAAAGATAAGGAGACTTAAAAGATCTCTGTGCATGAAAAGACAAAGGTCACGTGCCCCACGTGACCCCTGAACAGATCCCCCAAAAATGAGAAGAGGAAAGCTTTGAGACAATGCCTCACGTGTTCCCACGTGACCCTCATTATATATGGAACAAAAGCAAAGGCAGAAACAATTCTGGGCGCTCTCACGTGTTACCACGTGACCCCTAATAAATGTTCTAATAAATCAGGGCATGATTATACATCACGTGCCCACACGTGATGGTTATGAAAGTTAAAAGTGTTTAACACTTGTTTGCAGAATAAAATAAAGGGGATCTGGCCCCACTTTTTGATGCCATCACGTGTTCCCACGTGACTCCCAAAACACAGAAAGAAAGATCAATGGAAATGAAGGCTTTGGGCGCTCTCACATGTTTACCACATGACCCCTTAGCAAACGTTCTAATGGTCAGCGCATAAATCCCCATCACGTGTCAACACGTGATGCTCGAAATAAAAAGGAAAAGTGTTTAACACTTATTCACAGATTTGAGGATAAAACAAAGGAGATCTGGCTCCGCATTTAGGGCGCTCTCACGTGTCCACACGTGACCCCTCTCTCCTTAGTGTTTAACACTAATCTGGAGACTTTGTTCCCAGTGTTTAACACTGATTTACTTTAGTGTTTAGCACTAATTTGAAATCTCTGATTACCAGTGTTTAACACTGATTTGCTTTAGTGTTTAACACTAATTTGAAAGCCCCGTTGCTAGTGTTTAACACTGATTATCTTTTAGTGTTAAACACTAACTTGCTAATCTTAATTCCAGTGTTCAACACTGTTGGTCTTTAGTGTTCAACACTATCTTTAGCCCAATTGGCTAAGTTTCTAGAGGCAAAGCCTCTCCTTCAATGGACCGACAGAGGGCCAATATTTCAAACATAATTGGACTTAGCCCAAACTGGCCGTAAGTCCTCAAATCATATTGAACTGAGCACATCTGCTCTTTCAACCAACTCATTGGTTCAAGGGTACATCTCTGAACTCCTCTGATATTTGTCGTTGTAATCCTTCAACGTCTTCAGAGAGGTGACAGGTCCCGACAACCACACATCAACACGGACTGTGGGGTCCTTAAACTCATGGACTTATGCGTCCTCAAACCAAGATATGGACTGTGGGGTCCTTAAACCCGCGGACTTATGCGTCCTTAAGCTAACGGACTAATGCGTCCTTAAACACACCCATATGGACTGTGGGGTCCTTAAACCCATGGACTTATGCGTCCTTAAACTACCAATGGACCGCAATGTCCTTAAACTACCAATGGACCACCACGTCCCTAAACTGGAACTTGGACCACCACGTCCCTAAACTGGCGACGGACCACCACGTCCCTAAACTGGAACATGGACCACTATGTCCCTAAACTGGAAATGGACCACCATGTCCCTAAACTGTCAATGGACCACCATGTCCCTAAACTGGAACAATAGAGCCCAAACGCTCTTTTGTTGGATCTAAACGATCCCGTTAAGTTGATCTTAGTCTTAAACTGGACTAACGTATCCTTAACAAACGTTTAAGTTGATCTTAGCCTCAAATACGGCTAACGTATCTTTAAACCCTCAAACAGACTTTAGTCCCAAATTGGACTACAGGTCTCCCAACCAACTTTGGCTCAAGGGTACATCTCTGAACTCCTCTGACATCTGTCGTTGTAATCCTTCAACGTCGTTAGAGAGGTGACGGGTCCCGATGGCCATACATGCAATGGACCACTATGTCCCTAAACTGGAACAATAGAGCCCAAATGCTCTTTTGTCGGATCTAAACGATCCCGTTAAGTTGATCTTAGTCTCAAATTAGACTAACGTATCCTTAACAAACGTTTGAGTTGATCTTAGCCTCAAATATGGCTAACGTATCCTCAAACCAAAACCCCAAACCCAAATCTAAAAAGATACGGATTTGGACTAGTCCACGCCCTACGGGCGACGACATAACTCAGTCTCCGTAAACAATCCACGGGCAACAAAACACAAAACAAACACTCACGACACGAAGTGACCAGCTGGAGAAGGAGAAAGTTGTTACCGCGATGCGGTAGCGTAATTAACTGCAGGGGCTTGCGCCTGCAGGGAAGAGCGTCCCCACAATCAAAAACCCCTCAAGCGAGGGGGAATCTGACGAAGTCTGCTACATCGGACGCATCCGTTTAAACCTTCGATACATGGTGCCATAAATCAACTTGGCATCTTCGGAGAGGTGAACGGATAGCACCAATTAGCATCTGCCCCGAATCTCAGTGCCAAGACATCGCAGTCTTGTGCGCCGTCTTTCGGAGGGGAACAAACGGTATGTCCATAAGCAAAAAGGGCACGAATGAAAACCCGAAAGGGCTCCGTGAGTAAAAACAGCAGGGCTACCGGCGAGTGTTCGTGAAAAGCCGAAAGGGCGCGACCTCGTTAAAAAAAAAAGAAGAGAAAAAGAAAATAAAAAGAATAAAAAAAAACGGTATGTCCATAAGCAAAATGGGCTCGGATGAAAACCCGAAAGGGCTCCGTGAGTAAAAACAGCAGGGCTACCGGCGAGTGTTTGTGAAAACCCGAAAGGGCGCAACCTCGTTAAAAGACACTTATAGGGTCCTCTCGACCTTGTAAGGAGAAACCACCCGCGTGAGATCCTTACGACTCACAAGGGAGAAACACACTTAGGGATCCCCACGATTCCTAAGGAGAAAATACACTTGCGAGATCCTCACGACTCGTAAGGAGAACTCTCTTATGGGACCCCCACGGCTCGTAAGATTTGAAAGTCTTAAGTTACAGAGACCTAAACCTGTGCTTAAGCAACCCCCACAACTTTCGATATTGCCCTACAAGTGGTTCAGTACTGACTCTTGTATACAATCCACGGGCGCGAATAAACATTTCCCTAACAAAGTTCCATCCGTGACTAGGGATATATCCATATGGTGAACAACCCTTATAAGTCCTTTCGACTTATAAGGAGAAAACCCTTTTGTAAGATCTTTACGACTTACGGGGGAACATACACTTAGGAACCCTTACGATCCCTAAGGAGAAAACGCACCTGCGAGATCCTCACGACTCGCAGGGAGAAATACCTTTGTGAGACCCCTACGGCTCATGAAGTCAAAAGCCTTAGTTGACAGAATTCTAACCATGTCTACTAAGCCACCTTTGTTCAACATCGACAGAGGCAAATGATGATTCGCTCCTGGCAATATCCCGGTTGTAGCGATGCTGATGCCTAAACCGGTATTAAATTCCAAGTCCTTTCATGGCAGATGATGATTTTCTCCTGGCAATATTCCGGTTGTAGCGATACTGATGCTGAGATTGGCACCAGATTCCAAGTTCTACGCTCGCGATAAAAAAAATCAGCGAGCTGAAAATGCATATTAAATAGCCGAAATGATGGGGTAACTTGCAACGAAATCAGTAAGTAAAAATGTATGCATACAAAAACAGCCGAAATGATTGGGCGACTCGCAATAAAGTAGCGAGTAAAAATAAAAAAACAGCAGAAATGATTGGGCACCGCGAAAAATAGCCGAAATGATTGGGCAATCGCGACCTTCGTAATATAAAAGCTTAAATGATAGAGCATCGCGGAAATAAAATAATAATACAAAAAAAAATAATGAATGAAATTTATGCCCTACAGGTGAGATCACATCGATCCCTGTATACAATCCAGGGGCACGAACAAAGAGAGAACATACCTTCCCAACAGGCTCCATCAGAAAGTGAAGCCAAATCTCGACGGTTCATAGACAACCTAGAGACAATCTCGTCATTTGTCGCAATACTGCAGACACAAGGTCAACAAACGAAGCAAATGAAGATCCCTAGCTTCAAGGTCTTGACGTCAATATCGACAACTTAGAGATCACCAACGGCGTTTCTCCTCACTCCAACCAGTGCAGACGTGACGTCAACAAACTGACCTCAGAGTCGCGACGAAACAGAGCCATGGCAAAATCCCTAGTTCCAAACCTCGACGGTTCACCGGCAACCTAGAGACAACCTCGACGTCCGTCTCGATACGACAGACGAGATGTCACCCCAGCGTTCTTCCTCCAGTAGGGTTCGGACGCGACAATCAAACAAATGGAGCCACGGCAAAATCCCTAGTTCCAAACCTCGACGGTTCACCAGCAACCTAGAAACAACCTCGACGTCCGTCTCGATACATCATCAAACAAATGGAGCCACGGCAAAATCCCTAGTTCCAAACCTCAACGGTTCACCAGCAACCTAGAGACAACTACGACGTTCGTCTCGATACAGCAGACGAAATGTCACTCCAGCGTTCTTCCTCCAGCAGGATTCAGACGCGACAATCAAACAAATGGAGCTATGGCAAAATCCCTAGTTCCAAAGCTCAACGGTTCACCAGCAACCTAGAAACAACCTCGACGTTCGTCTTAATACAGCAGACGAGATGTCACCCCAACGTTCGTCTCGACACAGCAGATGCAACATCATCAAACAAATAGAGCCACGGCAAAATCCTTAGTTCCAAACCTCAACGGTTCACCAGCAACCTAGAAACAACCTCGACTTCCGTCTCGGTACAGCAGATGAGATGTCATCCCAACGTTCGTCTCGACACAGCAGACGCAATACAATCAAACAAGTGGAGTAACGGCAAAATCCCAGCTCCACCGCGACGTTCGTCTCGGTACAGCAGACGAGATGTCACCCTAACGTTCGTCTCGACACAGCAGACGCAACATCATCAAACAAATGGAGCCACGGCAAAATCCCTAGTTCCAAACCTCGACGGTTCACCAGCAACCTAGAGACAACTACGACATTCGTCTCGATACAACAGAGGAGATGTCACTCTAGCGTTCTTCCTTCAGCAGGGTTCAGACGCGACAAATCAAACAAACGGAGCCACGACAAAATCCCTAGTTCCCACCGCGACATTCGTCTCGATACAGCAGACGCGATGCCAGCAAACGAAGCAAATGCCAAATTCCTAGCTTCAGGATCCTGACGGCAACTTACATAAAACCCGAAAGACTATCGGAGATCATCCTACACCAGCGCGGAGTGGTTATGACTCATCGGGGCTCGCCAAAATGAGCCTAACCTCAAGTAAAAAGCGGCATGGCAAATTCCTAACGCTTGCTCTTCCGACGGTCAACCTGCCTAGGAAGATTGCTTGAAGACGTCTTGTCCAGCCCCCGAAGGGATCAGAGACACGGCAGTCGCAGGGCTATTCGAACAGCACGATTGCCTATCGAGGAACATATCAGCTTATGCGACGGTACGACAGCCAAAACCCTAAGTACCACAGACCCTAACGGACTTCTGTCGAAAAGAGCAGAGGTTAACTGTGACGTTAGGATATTCTTGCGAGAAATGCTCGATTCGTCTCGACTTGTGAAGAAATTGATGTCTTTGCGAGAAATTCTCGATGCGGCTCGACTCGTAAAATAAAGCCTTAGGCAATAGGCATAAAAGGAGCCTGTTTCCTAAGCACTGGGACCCTGCAAGTTGGCCCAAAACGGTCTCTTGTACACTATCCACGAGTCTCACTCTCCAAACTCGAAACTCGACAAGGAGGGAAGCAACCGCTTACGGGTCCTCTCGACTCGTAAGAGGGAAAAATTCTCTTATAGGATCCTTATGACTTATAAGAGAAAGCACACTTAGGAATCCTCACGATTCCTAAGGAGAAAATCCACCTACGAATCCTCTCAATCTGTAGGGAGAAAAGTCTCTATGAGACCCTCACGGCTCATAGAGTTGAAAAGTCTTAGGCGGCAGATCTGAACCTGCGGCCTAAGCCATTGCTATCTCTCGGAGAAATCTAGATGCTTACTCTATTATCTATCAATCCTGTTTATTCAGACAACTACGCACAATAAAAGAAAGAAGGAAGTGACAGGAAGACCATCCGATTTACATTTGATCAAGCGTTCGAGACACACTCACTCGTGCATGTGCAAAAGATTCAGAACAAGAAATAAGACAAACTGAAATGGAAATTTTCTATTCATATCATAAAAAGGGGTCCTTACAATCACGGAGAAATAGATAATAACATTATTAAAATGTTTACAAAGGTATAACCTCAAACCCAGGACATGGGTTGAGGAACTCGAAAGTGACCCTATCTATGACTCTCCAAGCCTCGCGGACCATCTTGGTGTGCTTTCTTTCGCGAGCACAAGCGTCAGGGTCCCCCCTGATGTCTTCCACCCTCCGATAAGCAGCGAGTATGGCAGACTGTTGAAAGACCTCGTGCAAGAGATCGACAAGACTGTCTCTCCGTCTCTTCGAGATAAAGTTCATCAGGTATACCGAGTGCACCTTATCCTCAGCGGCATCCAACGCCCTAAGCGGCACACCGGAACAGAATAGGGGAAGCGCTTCCCAGATGGCTCCCACGATAAGTTTCAGGAGGGAGGAACGTCGGGGAAGTAGTGGACCGTTATATGCGTCGAAGCGGCTCATGATTTCAGCACACTCCGCGTTTGTGAACCCTCGATTTTGAGAACGGCCAAGTCGGCGGATGTCCCCGTAAGAGATGATCTCGTCAAGATTGTACATGTGGGCGTTCATTGTTTCTGTAAAAGAAAATCAACAAAAATTATCAGAAAGACTGATTAAGCAAAACGATATAATGCACTGAGGAATAAAATGTCATCTTTAACTTCCAAGATCCATGAAGAATTCTTAAGAGTTCTTCTATATGATTTGGGAGGAGCAAAGCTCCATTAATGAAATAAGAAAATACAGGGAAGATCTTTTAGAGAGCAAAGCTCTATTAATGGAACCCTAATAGGGCTCTTCTTAGTCTTCTATAGACCCCCTTAGAGCAAAGCTCTGCTAAGTGAAACCCTAAATGGGTCTTCTTTAGATCTGGGATCTATTGAGAGCAAGGCTCTTAAAATTGATTTAATTTAATCAAAATTAATATCTTTACTTAAAATTCTCTAAAGTTTGAACTTTTAAAAGTGTTTAAACAAGAGAGCAGGGCTCTGAGTTCGGAAAGTAAAATCGCGAAGATGAAAATCATCTAAGGGACCAAAAGTCCTATTTATAGGCATCAAATGCCCTTTCAACTTCCAAAAGTTGCCGCGACGGCTGAGAGTCTACCACCGCTGCGCTCACGTTTGGAGGCCACGTAAGCGCAACGGTGGGAGGGCATTTGTTTACCCCAATCAGAGCAAAACTCTGTTCAAATTCCAAGACGGAAGATGAAACGCTTCATCTTTCCCCCAATCGGAGCAAAGCTCTATTTTGAAAATTTAAACTTTAGTAAATGAAGCAACGCTTCAGATTCTTTGCGCTGTGCGCAACGCGCGCACGTGTCATGCGTTAATACATCAGCACAGCGCCCAAGGCAGCGCACCCAATCAGAGCAAGGCTCTGTTTAAAATTCAAACTTTAATTAAAGAGGCAACGCTTCAGCTGGCCTGCGCTCTGCGCTGCACGCCACGTGTCAGCGCAGTTGCGCTGCGCGACACGTGTCAGCGCAGCTGCGCAAGCACGGTTGCGCTCCGCTGTGCGCTGCGTGACACGTGTCACGCTCTGGAGCATTTGCGCCAAACAGAATTAAAATTCTAAGAAATCTTTCTGTTCTTATTAAAACAAGAAGATTTTCTTCTGTAAAACAGAAGCCCTTGGATCAAAGATCCAACGGTGGGAAAGATTCCCCAAATCACTCAGAGAAAGATCTCTTTAACTAATTTATAAGTACTATAAAAGGGACCCTAGACCTCAATTCAAAGGCATCAACATCGAGTGAGAAATTAAACAGAGAGAACCCTGAAGAATTGGAGAGAAATCCTCAAGAACAAAAAAGGTAAAAAACCTTTAGAGAAAGAGAAAATTCTCTTATGAACAGATCATTGGTCTAAAAACAAGATCAATGATTTTTAATAAAAAACAAAAATAAAAGAGTGCTATGCACTTTTTATGAACCTCTGGTTCCCTGAAACAAAAAAAGAGGAACTTGTTTTCTTTGATCTAAATTAGATCAAGAAAACAAATAGTGCTTTGCACTTCTTTTATGAACCATTGGTTCTGGAATCTAAAAGATTCTCAAATAATAAAACAGTGCCCTGCACTTGCAAAATCTACACTGTTGCGCTCTCGGGTCGGCGCAAGCCACTAGAGAGCGCCACGCGTCAGCCCCATGATGATCTGCATTGTTCCCCTCCGAACGGCGGCCGAGACGTTAGGACGCCTGTGCCTGGGGTTCGGGGCAGATGCTATTTGGTTTTATCCGTCTATCTCTCCGAAGATGCCAAGTTGATTTATGGCGCCGTGTATCGGAGGTTTAGACGGATGCGGCCGATGTAGCAGACTTCGTCAGATTCCCCCTCGCTTGAGGGGTTTTTGATTGTGGGGACGCTCTTCCCTGCAGGCGCAAGCCCCTGCAGTTAATTACGCTACCGCATCGCGGTAACAACTTTCTCCTTCTCCAGAATTTCACTTCGTGTCGTGTGTGTTTGTTTTGTTTGTGGTTGCCCGTGGATTGTATACGGAGACTAAGTAATGCCGTCGCCCGTAGGACGTGAATTAGTCCAAATCCGTAATTACTTAGATTTAGGTTTGGTGTTTTTAGTTTAAGGATGCATTAGTCACGTTGCAACTAAGATCAACTTAAACGTTCGTCAAGGATACGTTAGTCCTGTTTTGGACTAAGATCGACTTGACGTGGTGATTGATTTAATATCTGGCCACCGGGACTCGTCACCTCTCTGACGTCGTTGAGGGATTACAACGACAGGCGTCAGAGGAGTTCAGAGATGTACCCTTGAACCAAAGTTGATTTGGAGTTTTATAATCCATGTGAATGTTTAAGGATACGTTAGCCGTGTTTGGGGCTAAGATAACGGGACCGTTTAGATCCGGCAAAAGAGCATTCGGGCTCTATTGCGCCAGTTTAGGGACGTGGTGGTCCATATTCCAGTTTAGGGACGTGGTGGTCCGATATTAGTTTAGGGACGTTTCGGTCCGACGCCAGTTTTAGGGACGTAGTGGTCCATCATTAGTTTAGGGACGTCTCGGTCCGATATTAGTTTAAGGACGTCTCGGTCCGATATTAGTTTAGGGACGTTTCGGTCCGATATTAGTTTAGGGACGTTTCGGTCCATTATTAGTTTAGGGATGTTTCGGTCCATTATTAGTTTAAGGACGTTTCGGTCCGATATTAGTTTAGGGACGTTTCGGTCCACGAGTTTAAGGACCCCGCAGTCCATTTGGATGTGTGTTTGTTGGGACCCGTCACCTCTTTGACGTCGTTGAGGAATTACAACGAGGGATGTCAAAGGAGTTCGGAGATGTACCCTCGAACCGGTCGTGAATTGGTTTAGGAGAGCCATTTTGCTCAATCAATTTAATTTAAGGATTTACAGCCAGGATTGAGTTAAGTCCAATTTTTTTTATTTATTTTGGGCTTTGCCCAATTAGAAAATCAATCCAAACAGGGCTCTGCCCCTTTATTATTTTGCAATTTGATTTGGGCCAGGCCCTTTTAAATAACGGGTTGCATTTGTGCAGAACATCAAGAATTTTTCAGGTTTAAGAACAAAAGTGCATAGTACTTTTGATCTAAATTTGGATCAAAGGAAAACAAGTTTTTCTTCTTGTTTTCCCTGATTTCACAGAACCAAGGGTTCATACCAAGTGCAAGGCACTATTTGATTTTAGATCTAAGAAAAACAAGTTTTTTTTTGTTTTTTCTTCCCTGAGAGAACCAAGGGTTCATAACAAGTGCAAGGCACTATTTATTTATTTTCATTTATTTCCCTTTTTAAATCCTTTGTTCTTCAGAGATTTTTCTCTTAAAAAGGGTTTTTACCTTTCTTTTTTTTTGTTCTTGAATAATCTCCAAGAGTTCTCTTTTCTTCTTTTTTTTGCTAGAAGTCGATTATCGAAGTTCCTTTTTTTTTTGAATGAGGTCTAGGGTCCTATTTATAGTGCTCACAAATTTGTTGAATTTGTTAACAAGATCTTTTCTGAGTGATTTTGGGAATTTTCCCACCGCTGGATCTTTGATCCAAAGGCAGAAGAAAATCTTCTGGTTTTGGAAAGAACAGAAAAGATTTCATAAATTTTGATTCCGTTTCTGCGCAACTCCCCAATGAATGACACGTGTCGCGCAGTGGAAGGCTTGCGCAACAGTGCTTGCGCAACTGCGCAGACACGTGTCGCGCAGCGGTGCACTTGCGCAACAGTGTATGCGCAACTGCGCAGACACGTGTCGCGCAGCGGTGCGCTTGCGCAACTGCGCAGACACGTGTCGCACTGTGGACCGCTTGCGCATTGCGCAACGCACGGAATTTGAAGCGTTGCTTCAGAAAATTTGAATTTTCAAAATTCAAATGAGCCTTGCTCAGATTGGGGGAACAAATGCCCCCCCACCGTTGTGCTTACGTGGCGCGACGTGAGTACAACGGTGGAGAGATCTTAGCCGTTGGATCAAGGGGGGTCAGTTGAAGGGGCGCAGGCGCCTATAAATAGGACCCTTGGTCCTTGGTAATTTTTCTTACCATCTTCAAGAATTTTAACTCTCAGAGCCTTGCTCTTGCTTAAAAATTTTCAGAGCCTTGCTCTTGATTTCTCTCAAGAACTTTCAAGTTCAGAACTTAGAATTTCTAGGTTAAAAAAAATCAGATTAATTCAAATTAAAATTAATTGACAGAGCCTTGCTCTTGTAGATCTTGGATCTAAAGAAAACCCCTTTGGGGTTTCTTCAACAGAGCCTTGCTCTTGGGATCTTTGATCTAAAGAAAACCCCATTGGGGCTTCTCCACCAGAGCCTTGCTCTCAAGATTTACAGAGGTCCTGTTCATGGGTTTTGACCCATGAACAGAGCTTTGCTCTTGGATGAACTGAAAATTTTTTATGAGTTTTCATGGATTTTTCAGGATTTTAAAAAAAAACTTCAATTCTTCTAAGTGTTGATGGATTTTCGATTATTACCACAGAGCCATGCTCTTTTAAGGAATCTTGTTCCCCTGAGACCAGAGTTTGACAAATGTCACTCTGTGACAGAGCTTTGCTCTAAAAGAGGAGATTTTCTCTTTGTCTCTGGGGACTTCCCCACCAATGGGTGTATCCTATTGGGAACTTTTTATGAATTGACAGTCCCATCTAATGATGGGATTGTCTTATTAAATGATGCGCATCATCCAGATTTTGTGGGTCCCCCTTTGGTCCCCTACCCACTGCATCACAGTGTGGAGCAAGATTTTTATTTTTTTTTAAAATGCCAAGCATTAGGCCACTAATGATGTATATTTTTTGTCTTTCCACAGAAAACATGTCTGACGACTTGTCTTTTCCCTTCGTTCGCTCGGAAGGAGGGTTCCCCCATGCGCCAGTGGATCGGGTGGTGTTCGCTCTTATTAAAGATCACGATCCTGAGTGCAAAAAGCTCCATCTGTGGGGAAGATGGTATAGCCAGATCATCCAAGGCCGTCGCAGTTTTAGTTCCGCCGCGCCCTCCGAGCCCATTGTTACGATTCCTTATGCGGACGAACCCCCGGTGAATTATGCCGTGGAGGTTAAGAATTGGAATTCTGATGACCTCCTTCAGCCTGCAATCGGCGCCATCCCCGTGCAGCCGCCGCCGGCGATAGATATTCTGGGGAGGCGAATCTGTCAGGGTGAAGCACGCCCTTGGGGACAGGCTTATAACATTGGAATGATCCCACGACCCCCCGCCGGATATTTGCAGTGGGCCCGGTACATTCTATCGGCGAAGATGACCCACCTAACGAAGATTGGTCTATACTCGGCCGTCTTCGTCTCGCTCTTCGAGTACCCCTCTCCTCCAACGTGGTGGATAAAGGCCTTCGTTGAACAATGGAATATCCCCACCCATACCTTCCTGATGGCGGATAAGGAAGTCTCTATCTCTTTGGAGGAATTTGCCGAAATTTCAGGTCTGCCAATAAGGGGAGAGCACTACGAGGAGTTGCTTCCTCCTGACGAGTATGTCTTTGCCACCAAGCAGCTGGTATTTGACTTAACCCCGGAGAATGCCATTCAGCATCAGCATCCGGGTTTGGTGAAGGTGTTGGAGATCTATGAGGAACTCCATTTGGAATCGGGAGACAAGAGCGTCAGTTTCGCAGCTTTTATTGCTCGCTTTATCCGCCCGGAGTTCTTATCAGAGCAGAGCGAGAAGTTCGCTCAGCTTGACGACCCCTTTGGTTTCGGTTTGGATCGCCGACCCGTATCGGAGAATAACCAGAGGGATTTCTATCTCCCCAATGCTGCCATCGTCGCTTTCTCGGAAATCGCCGTCCCCGGCATGGATGAGGAAACTTTCTTTATTGGGTTCTTGGGCTTGTGGTTATGCAACTTTGCGCTCCCTATGCACCCGCGCTTCATGCGGCCCTCTGTCTTTTACCCGGCGCATCGGATGGTGGCCGGTCTGCAGTTGTCGGTAGGAATTGCTGGGTTAGCTTACCTTTATCATGGACTCAATGTAGCGGCGGACGCCAATGATCCTGGGGCACAGCCTGCTAACTTCCCGATGCATTACTTCGTTTCTTGGATGGAGATGCACGTGCGAGGGGTGTTTGGCGCCCACAAGACTCCTCCATTCTTCGAGAAGTACAGACTCCCGAGAGTCATACGGTTAGTCGGGGCTTCAATTGTGTTTGCATCCCCGCGGGATTCTAGGGGACTCCTCCTGCGCCCACATTTGGTCGGAGCGACTGTTTCTTTCGTGGATAAGGTCATCACCATGGGCTCCGAGACCGCTAAATCAGTGGTGTCGCTGCGTGATGACTTTAAGGGCGGGGTTTCTGTACTGAAGGCTCGGAAAATCCTTCACCTTTATTCCATTCGGCCGGGCTACCTAGTATTTAGGCAGAATAAGACGGCTCTCTTTATTAGGTATAACCCACATCGATTTGCCCGACAATCGGGTTACAATCAAGGGATCCCGATGGAGGCCTTTCTGGAAACGCCCGTGGTTGGCCCAGAGGGGATAAAGAATGCGATGCATCATTTTATACGGCTTAACACGGGTTCCTATTTCTTCATTAGTGAACCCAGCTGTGTCCCTAGGATGCTTAATTCATATGTGGCCTGGTATGCGCACGCTATGGGCCCAATCATTTTAATGGAGAAACGCCTGCTGGTTGACCGTAGGGGTGCGCCTCCTGGCGGTGATCGCAAGGCTCCCTTGCAGCCAAGGACCCAGGTCACCCTCCCGATAAAAGATGCCGGAGCTGACCGACCACGCGTGCTGGCCCCTCCGCGTGGATTGCCACTGTCTACTACGGTGGATGCACCAACGGCGCCCCGTGCTCCGACAAAGACGGTTAAAGTGGTATCGCCAGAGTCGGGCGTAGGAGCGGATATCGGGACTCGCCGCCCGAAAGTGACTGCCAAGCGCAAAGCTGCTCCGAGTGGATCTAAAGCTGGCGGATAGAAGAAGAAGAAGTCCACCCTATCCCTCGATGCGATCCTCAGCTTAAAGCCTGCGGCTTCTCCTGCCGGGACTATATGTGAGTATGGCAGCAATGAGGGCTTCGTGGTAGACCCTGAGGACACCAATCTGGCTGCCGCCATTGCAGCTTCAGAGCGATCGGCGAGGCTTGAAGCGATGTTAAGCAAACTCGCTGAGTCCGGTAATCATCAGACGCTTTATTTGTTATTTCATTGCACTTTGTATTATTATATTTAACTAACATTTGCTCCATTTTCAACAGGTGTCTCTACGGAAGAGGCTATCGCTGCCTCCCTGAAAACCTTCCAGGAGGAGGAGGAGAAGCGTGCCTTAGCAAGCGTCGGTATGTTTTATCCCTTTCTCTTTTATAAGGAAAGTTTGTTGTCTTTTTATGATAGTCAACCTGACCTTCTTTTGTTTCTTTGCAGGGGTTGTATTAATCGACGCAAGGATCCTTCCCAAGCCCGTCATCGAAGTCCCGGCTTCGTCGAAGTTGCCACAAGAGCCTCGGCTTGACAAAACGACGAGGGATGCCTTGAAAAATCTGGAGGCATCCCTCTATACGGATGAGGATGCTTCACTCAAGGAAGCTCTGATGGCATCCGTCTCAACGGCTCGAGAGGAGCGGAAGCGGCTGAGACGTGAAGCAAAGGCGCGGAAAGTTGCTTTGGCCACGGGAGCGGGCCCTAGCACCATTCCTCGCGCTAGTACTCCTTCCGAAGAGCCTCCTGTTGCCCTGTCTACTGCTCGTCGGCAAGTGGCGCGCGCGGTTCGGAGCGCCAATGATAAATCTGCTTCAGGTAGTACTCCTTTCAGAACCTTGTTGTACGAATTGTAAAGCTATTGGCTCATACGTATCCCATCTTGCAGGGTCAAGTCCAACTGAGGGGGAGGCGGAGACGACCGTCAAACCCAGGGGAGCGGAGGAAGCAGTACCTGCTGAACCTGAACCGACAGTGAGCAACGTTGTCGGGGTCATGGGGCCTGGAGCCGAGATTGAGGGACCTGCCGCGGAGAGGGTCATTGATGTCGCACCTGAAGTGGCGGCAGATGAGATGATTGTCTCAACCGAGCCGAAGGCGGTAGAGGGCGAGGTGCTTGAGGCTGGGGACCTCGTGGTGCCGATGGGCGAGGCAGCTGCGACCGCCGATCCTGAGGGAGCAGCGGGTGAGGCGGCTATGATTCCTGAAGACGGGCTAGGCGCTCCTTCTCAGGAATCTGGCAATGTTCCTATCATAGCCCTCCCTGCCTATGGTCCCCCGCCGCCTGTAAAGCTTGCGAGCATAACAATGGTTCCCCTCGAGTCGGGTGATGAAGCTACAGGCGGTGGCCTTCCGTCAGTGGAGGAAGGGATTGCCTCCGTTTCTGCTGGCAGCTTGTCGGGTAAATTTTGAATGACCAATGTTCTTCATTTATATATACCTCACAATCTCTTTTAACCAGTTTGTCTTTGTTTTAAACGCAGGTGCGGCTAGTGCCGATGCTCCATTGCCTGAAGGCACACCGTCAACTACTGCTTTGGCGGTGGTCGCTCCTCAGCCTTCCCTTGTGCCATCGCAGATGTCGGAAGGTATGAATTTACGACTTATGCATTAATCTTTTAACGTGTAGCTTATGTACTAACGTTATACCACTATGCTCTTTTCAGGAGTGTTCTTCGATCATCTATACCAAGTGCTGCTCCCACACTTCTCTTTCCCATCCGAGCTCGCTTCTCCCTCTAGTGGTACCGGTAAGTGCTATCTTGATCTCTTTCGAGGGAATATAGGATCGTATCTGACTTTTCCTCTTCCTGATTGCAGTGTCTCGAATCGAAGGAAGGGACACCAGGCCTGCGCTGCCACCGGCGCTTCCGGCTTTGCCATCCGTTGCGACTGGTACAGCATATTCCTTTCCCCTTTTTATATGATCTTTCACCGACTTTTCGAATCATTGTTTGACCATGTTTCGTTTTTGCAGCTAATGTTCCAGCTCTGATCCCTTTTGAGTCTCGCGTTCTCTCACCGGCGGGCCCTTTCTCGAGGCGTCCATCTTCAAGGGGTGCTGCGATGAGTTTGGGCATGCTCAGCGGGTACATCGAAGAGCTCAACATGGACGCTCTCACCTCTGCCGTAGATTTCGCTGTGGAGGTTAACCTGATGTTGGCGGCGCTCGTAAACTTTCACAACGAGGGCGTCGTCGAATCTTGGGTTAACCACTGCAGAGAGATCGAGGCTCGCCTGCATCGGTTGGAGTCGACGCGCCCTTCTCCCAAGGTTTTGGCCGCGAGCGCCCAACGGACAGCTTGGCTTGAGCAAAGCGTTTCTTATCTCCGCCATTTGGAGCAGGAGGCAGCTTTACGGCTAAAGGCGCATCGGGAATCTTCAAACGCGACCGCTCGCCTTCGTGCTGAAGTTAGGACGAATGCTGCTGAAGTGAAAGTCGTCTTTGAAGGTCTTCTCAAGCGTATATCTAATGGGCTAGCACTGAAGCGGAAGCTTGATGCCGCTGAGCGCGATGCCCGAGGCCAAGAAGCAGCTCAGCAGGTTGTTGGGGAACAGCTCACATCCTTCACGCAGCAGCGAGCTCAAGTAGAGGCTGAACTGGCAGTGGTAGTTGATCAGGAGAAGGCGTGGAAGGAAGTACGCGAGCAATTGATAGAGTTGTTCAAGAAGTTCCTTCTCCCTGAATATTTTTGTATCGTTTACACGCCTTTAATTTGTATATAGCATAGATGCATTCTTTATTCTTTATACGATCCGCCTTGTATTTTGATTGAATTTATGAATAAAGACACATTCTTTCTTGCAATGTCTGGTACTATTTCTTCGCTTTTTCCCTTTTTGTTATGGTGTTTTCGATGAACCTGATCGGCGGGCAACTTAACTTCTCCGAGAGGTAGCGATGGCTTAGGTTGCAGGTTCAGGTCTGCCGCCTAAGGCTTTTCAACTCTATGAGCCGTGAGGGTCTCATAGAGACTTTTCTCCCTACGGATCGAGAGGATCTCGTAAGTGGATTTTCTCCTTAGGAATCGTGAGGATTCCCAAGTGTGGTTTTCTCTCATAAGTCGAAAGGATCCTATAAGAGAATTTCTCCCTCTTACGAGTCGAGAGGGCTCGTAAGCGGTTGTTTCCCTCTTTGTCGAGAATCGACTTCAGAGAGTGAGACCCGTGAATAGTATGCAAGAGACCATTTAGGATTGACTTGCAGGGTCCCATTGTTCAGGAAGCAAGTTTTTGAATCCTTACTGCCCGAGATGTGAGTCAAAGAGGCTCTCGTCACGGAGTGTTTGTATCCGTGAGTTGAGAAGTTTTGCGAGGGATTATTTGTTTCCCAAGCGCCAAGGATTATTTGTGTCCTTGGGGTTTGAAACGAGTCGAGGGTTCCCACGGAGGCGCTGGTGGCTCTGCGAGTCGACGCGGATCAGAAGGCTCTCGTCAAGGAGTGTTTGTATCCGTGAGTCGAGGATTTTGCTAGGGATTGCGCCAAGGATTATTTGTGTCCTTGGGGTTTGAAACGAGTCGAGGGTTCCCACAGAGGCGCTGGTGGCTCTGCGAGTCGACGCGGATCAGGAGGCTCTCGTCAAGGAGTGTTTGTATCCGTGAGTCGAGGATTTTGCTAGGGATTATTTGTTTCCCGAGCGCCAAGGATTATTTGTGTCCTTGGGGTTTGAAACGAGTCGATGGTTCCCACGGAGGCGCTGGTGGCTCTGCGAGTCGACGCGGATCAGAAGGCTCTCGTCAAGGAGTGTTTGTATCCGTGAGTCGAGGATTTTGCGAGGGATTATTTGTTTCCCAAGCGCCAAGGATTATTTGTGTCCTTGGGGTTTGAAATGAGTCGAGGGTTCCCACGGAGGCACTGGTGGCTCTGCGAGTCGACGCGGATCAGAAGGCTCTCGTCAAGGAGTGTTTGTATCCGTGAGTCGAGGATTTTGCTAGGGATTATTTATTTCCCGAGCGCCAAGGATTATTTGTGTCCTTGGGGTTTGAAACGAGTCGAGGGTTCCCACGGAGGCGCTGGTGGCTCTGCGAGTCGACGCGGATCAGGAGGCTCTCGTCAAGGAGTGTTTGTATCCGTGAGTCGAGGAATTTGCTGGGATTATTTGTTTCCCGAGCGCCAAGGATTATTTGTTTCCTTAGGGTTTGAAACGAGTCGAGGGTTCCCACGGGGGCTCTGGTGGCTCTGCGGGTCGACGCGGATCAGGAAGCTCTCGTCAAGGAGTGTTTGTATCCGTGAGTCGAGGAGTTTGCTGTTGAAGTCACTGGCTTCTTCGGTTGAAATGAACCGTTGAGGTTTGGCTTCGTCGTTTGACGGAATCCGCTGGGGAAGTATGGTTCCTTCTTTGTTCACGCCCTTGGATTGTATACAGGGATCGATGTGATCTTAACTGTAGGGCCAAAGTTTTATCATTTCTTCTTTTTATTTTGTTTTATTTCCACGATGCTCTATCATTTCAGCTTTTATATCGCGAAGGTCGCGATTGCCCAATCATTTCGGCTATTTTTCGCGGTGCCCAATCATTTCGGCTATTTGTTTTTGTTTTTTTTTTTACTCGTTGCTTTTTATTACGAGTTGCCCAATCATTTCGGCTATTTTGCATGCATACATTTTACTTGCTGCTTTTTATTGCAAGTTGCCCTATCATTTCGGCTATTTTGCATGCATACATTTTACTTGCTGCTTTTTATTGCAAGTTGCCCTATCATTTCGGCTATTTCGTATGCATGAGCGGCCTACTGGCTTTCGCCGTAAACCTGAAATTGGACACTGATTTCGGTATCAGCACCGCTACAACTGGGATATTACCAGGAGCGAATCATCATTTGCCTCTGTCGTTGTCGAACAAAGGAGGCTTAGCGACCAGGGTTAGGGTCCTGTCGACTAAGGCTTTTGATTTCATGAGCCGTAAGGGTCTCATAAAGGTATTTCTCCCTACAAGTCGTGAGGATCTTGTAGGTGTATTTTCTCCTTAGGAATCGTGAGGGTTCCTAAGTGTTTTGTTCTTCTGTAAGTCGTAAGGATCCTACAGGAGGGTTTTCTCCTCATAAATCGAGGGGATTTATAAGGGTTGTTCACCATGCGAACGTATTCCCAATTATGGATGAAATTTGGCTAGGGAAATGTTTATTCGCGCCCGTGGATTGTTTACAAGGGTCTATATTGGACCACTTGTAGGGCGATATTGGAAGTTTGTGGGGGTTTACTTAAGCACAGGTTTAGATCTCTGTAACTTAAGACTTTCAAATCTTATGAGCCGTGAGGGTCCCATAAGAGAGTTCTCCTTACGAGTTGTGAGGATCTCGCAAGTGTATTTTCTCCTTAGGAATCGTGGGGATTCCTAAGTGTGTTGCTCCTTTGTGAGTCGTAAGGATCTCACGCAGGTGGTTTCTCCTTACAAGGTCGAGAGGACTCCATAAGGGTTCTTTAACGAAGTTGCGCCCTTTCGGGTTTTCACAAACATTCGCCGGTAGTCCTGCTGTTTTTACTCACGGAGCCCTTTCGGGTTTTCATCCGTGCCCATTTCGCTCATGAACATACCGTTTTTTTTATTTTCTTTTTCTCTTTTTTTTTTTTACGAGGTCGCGCCCTTTCGGGTTTTCACGAACACTCGCCGGCAGCCCTGCTGTTTTTACTCACGGAGCCCTTTCGGGTTTTCATCCGTGCCCTCTTTGCTTATGGACATACCGTTCTTTTTTATATATCTTTTTTATTTATTTATTATATTTTTTTAATTTATTTTTATTCATCTCGTCAGCCCAAGGATGCTGCGGTATTAGTTTCAAGACGTTTCGGTCTGCTATTAGTTTAAGGACATTTCGGTCCACTATTAGTTTAAGGACATTTCGGTCCACTATTGAGAAGGCTGGCCACTGCTTAGAAAGCTTAAGCTTAGGAAGATAGCGAGCGGACTTAGTTGTCGTCATCCATCATTGACCTAGGCTGTTGCTCATTAAGCGTAATATTTCTTTAGGAAGCGACCGTTTATCGGCCTAAAAGGCCTTTCACCGTGCATGCCCATGAGTAGGTAGGCCCCACCCTGGTAAACTTTATCTATGACGTATGGGCCTTCATAGTTCGGCTCGAATTTTCCCCGCTTAGCGCTATTGGGGATCATAGGCCTTTTGACCACCAGCACGAGTTCGCCTTGACGAAATGTCCTCGGTCGGGTCAATCTTTCGTATGAGCGCGTCATCTTTGCTTTATAAGCTTCCAGATTTTGTTGTGCTAGAAGCCGGGTTTCATCGAGGGCGTCAAGCTCTTCAAACCGAAGGTGAGCATTTTCTTCGTCAGTCAGCTCGTAGTGGACTGCCACTCGTAGAGAGGGTAATTCTATCTCGAGAGGGAGTACTGCTTCCGTCCCAAATACCAACGCATATGGCGTTGTGTTTGTGGCCGTTTTAAATGTAGTTCGATACGCCCAAAGAGCCTCTTGCAATCTTTTGTGCCAATCTCTCTTATTTCATGACACTGTTTTCTTCATGATCTTCGTCAAGGTCTTGTTGAAGGCCTCAGCTAGACCGTTAGCTCGCGGATTATAAACTGAGGAATATCTCCAGTCTATATTGTGCTGCTGTGCGAAGCGGCTAATTTTATGACTTCGGTAGGCTGGCCCATTATCAGAGATGATCCTTCTTGGGGTTCCAAACCGGTATATGACATGCGTTTTGAAGAAATGGAGGATGTTCTCCGTCTTCACTTCCCTCAACGGTACCGCCTCTGCCCATTTGGAGAAGTAATCAGTCGTCGCCAAGATGAAACGATGTCCCTTTGACGATGCTGGTTCGATGGGGCCGACTATGTCAGTTCCCCACATTTCGAATGGCCAACTAGCCACTGTTGGATGCAGTGGATTGGGATGCTGATGGATGAAGTCCCCATGAATTTGGCATGAATGACATTGCCTTGCGTATTCCAGGCAATCCTGCATCATCGTGGGCCAGTAGTAGCCCATCCGTTTTATCTTCAACTTCATCTTAGGGCCTGCTTGGTGGGAACCGCAAAGTCCGTCGTGAACTTCTTGGACGACCCTTCTCGCTTCGTCAGGTCCTAGGCATCTCAGCCACAGAGAATCAAATGACCTCTTGTATAGAGTATCGTTGACGAAGGCGAAAGACAGAGCTCGTTTCACGAGCTGATGTCTTATGGACGCTTCTCCAGGCATTCGGTGGAACTTGAAGTAATCTATGAAGACTTCTCTCCAGTCTTCGGTCTTCTCATGGTCTTTTATTTGTAGGGTCGCCTGCTCAGTCGCTCCCTTTTCTTTATATGATTCTGGAGGTATTTCTGCCGGGGCGAGTACTCGACGGCTTTGTACCACGATTCTAACGTCATCGAGGTTCTCATCAGCCAATTCTTTAGCAAGTTTAGCCAGTGCGTCCGCTTTGCTATTTTCCGCGCGCGGTATACTTTCCAACGTGTAGGAGGGAATTTGGGTTAGCAGTTGCTGCACTTTTTCACCGTATTTTACCAATTCCGGTTTGCATGTTTGGTAATCGCCGTTCACTTGACTAACGACCAGTTGGGAGTCCCCGTAGATGAGGAGGCTTTCAATTCCCATATCAATGGTGATCTCGAGGCCTGCTATCAAAGCTTCATATTCAGCTTCATTATTCGTTCTCGGCTCTGTTAAGGAGAAGGCGAAGCGCATTATTCCTCCTTGTGGAGTCACAAAGATGAGTCCTACCCCCGATTTGATCATTGGCATACTTTGTTTGTGCTTTTTCATGGAAGATGCTCCATCGAAATAAAGCTCCCAACGGGTATCACCACTGTCGATTGCGTCAAACGCATGTCTGTCTGGCAAATCGCAATTTAAAGGAGAATCGGCAGGTATGGGATGCTCAGCAAGGAAGTCGGCGATGGCCTGGCCTTTTACTGCCCTGAGGGGTTGATATGTTATCGAAAATTCCATCAAGAGCAGGGCCCATTTAGTGAGTCGCCCTGTCAATATGGCTTTTGACATTAGATATTTGAGAGGGTCCACTTTTGAAATAAGACGGACTTCGTGCGCCAACGCATAGTGCCTAAGCTTTGTTATTGCGAAGCTTAACGCCAGGCAGTGTTTTTCAATGGGAGAGTAGTTGCTTTCTGCCCCCAGCAGAACTCGACTTAAGTAGTAGAGTGCTCTTTCTTTCCCTTGATCGTTCTCTTGTGCCCATAATGCGCCTAAGGAACCTTCGAGGGCGGTTGTATAAAGAATGAGAGGCTTCCCCTTAACCGGAGCAGCCAACACTGGCGGGTTCTGCAGGTATTGCTTGATCTCATCCAGTGCGCCTTGGCATTTTTGATCCCAAACGAATGGGGTTTCCTTCTTCATCAGGTGGCTATAAGGACGGCACTTTCCTGAAAGGTTGGCTATAAATCGCCGTATGTATGCGAGTTTCCCTTGGAGAGACCGCAGCTGTTTGAGAGTCCTCGGCGGAGGCATTTCCATGATCGCTTTAATCTTTGACGGATCTATTTCAATACCTCGGTGTTGAACAACGAATCCCAGGAATTTGCCCGAGGAAACTCCGAACGCACATTTAAGAGGATTCATCTTCAAATTGTATTGCCGAAGGCGTTGAAATACAGTCTTCAGATGCTCGAGATGTTCCTCGTATGATTTGCTTTTAACTACGAGATCGTCGATATAGCATTCAACGATTTCGTGTATATGGTCATCGAAGATCTTTGTCATGGCCCTCTGATAAGTAGCACCGGCGTTCTTCAAACCGAAGGGCATCACTTTATAACAAAATATACCAAGAGGAGTCCTGAAGGCTGTGTGCTTCTGGTCTTCTGGATGCATTTTTATCTGGTTATACCCCGATGAGCCGTCCATGAAGGAGAAGACTTCATGAGTGGATGTATTGTCTATCATCAGTTCAGTGACTGGCACTGGGAAATCATCCTTCGGGCAAGCTTTATTAAGATCCCGGAAGTCTACGCATATGCGCACTGTCCCATTTTTCTTCATCACTGGGACGATGTTGGCGATCCATTCAGGGTATTGAACTTCCTGGATGAAGCCAGAGTCGATTAACTTTTTGACTTCGGTATTTATGCTCATCTCAAGCTTGAGTCGCATTCTTCTCGGCGCCTGTTTGACTGGCTTGATGTTCGGGGATATTGCTAGTCTATGTACAGCAACTTCTGGATCTAGTCCCGGCATCTCGGAATAGTTCCATGCGAAGCAATCTTTATGCTGCACAAGGACGTCTTTTAACGCAGCCACCCTCTCTTCAGACAGCAGCTCGCTGACGAATGTCGGTCGCGGATCATTTATTGTCCCCAACTCGATTTTCTTGAGGTTATCTGCAGTAGTATGGATTCCATCCTCCAGTTCTTTCGGAGCTGGGGGAAATTCTGAGATTACCTCATCGCTGCCGTTTTCAAAGCACCAAGGAAGGTTGTTCATGTCCTCGGACTCTTCTTTTAATATTGTTACCACGTGGCAAGTGCGAATTTTCTGCCAATCCCAATGCGGAGTTGGTTCTATCCTTGTGTTTTCGGGTTCGTGCTTTTGCGGCGGCGCTACCCTCCAGTTGTCAGACAACGCGAATTTGCCAAGCCGATATTGGTCCTCAACCCAATTCTTAAAGGTGAAGCAATCTTCAAGTGGATGCCCTACTACTCGATGGTAAGAGCAATAATTTGGGTTGGAGACTTCGCCCGCTTGCTCAGGGTGTTTAGACTCTGGCAGTGTAAGCATTTGATGTTTTAGAGCAAGATCAAGTATTTTCCTTGTTTTGTTCTGAGGAAATGAGTATGCTCGACCCATTTTCTTCATGAGGGCTAGGTCAATAACGCTCGACTCTCGGATGCGTGGCTTCTTAGCTCTGCTTTGTGATTGTTGAGCGCCTTTCTTGCCTTTCAACTTGTTTTTGCCTTCGCGTCGAACCTTTTTTGTAGCAGGTTGACATGGGGCAGCATCTTCGTTCTTTACTGCCTGTTGAAGGAGGCGCTGTGTCTTGGCTTTCTCATAGATTGCCATTTCACGATTGTGATCATCTCGGGCTTTTTGACTTGCATCCCTTATAAGTTTGCTCATCTGGTCTTCAAACGATGGACTGGGCGGTTTTGCATCAGGAACTTTTGCTGGTTCAGGATTAGCGTCCTCCCATTGAGCGTCCGCCTCTTCATCGAAGTCATACATGACATAACAGCTGTTTACTAGCTCCCGTCTCTTTGACCGGATGTACCCAAGCCCTTTTGTTTCTATTCTCCCGTTAGGCAGTTTGCATTGAGTCCCGGGGACGTTCCAGATTTTGTCATAGAACTTGGCTTTTCGAACAGTTTGCTTGAAGGATATCCCCTGGCGTTTCAGCAGCTTTTTCAAACCCGCTGTATAATATCTGGGGAGACGGATGGGCTGAAGCCTTTCAAGCGTAGAATCCGCACCATGCCAAATTTCTTTTTCCACCTTGGTTTCTTCAGAACGGTAGAACAGAATTGCTTTCTCGCTCTCTCTCCTGGGAGGAATATAGAATGTCTGCAATTCTTCTACGCTGTTGGTGTCGAGTGCATCCAGTTCTTTGTAATGTTCAAGCGGCACCATGGTTATCTGCAGACTTCGCTCTTCATCAGCGGAAACCCGTATTGAGGGCCGAGCAGGGAATACAGCATGAACTTCATCCTCTGAATCACTACCGAAGATCAATGAAGGAACGGATGGTCCTGGCCTGGTGGATTGGGATGGACCTGAATAAATTATATCCTCTTCCTCCTCGGTGTCACTGCCGAAGACAGGGATGGTGGCGTTAGTTTTGTTCTCCGGTTTGTGACACCTTTCCGTGTCTTCGAAACTCGGTAAAAAGTATTTGGCATCTTCATACTTGCGAACTTCGTTTACGGAAAACGGATTCAACTCTCCCGCCACTGTGTACTCGAGGCCATCCCTAGAATACTTCATGCACTGATGCTGTGTAGAAGGGATGATATTGTACTCGTGTAGCCATGGTCGGCCGAGCAGAGCATTGTAGCATGTCTTGGCATCTATAACATGGAATTTGATGTCTGTGACGAGCAACCCGAAGCGTAGCGTCAATATCACAGATCCAAGAGTTTTTGATGATTGGGAGTCGAACCCGGAGATGGTGATCTTGTCTCGGGCGAGGTGTTGGACACTCATGCAAATTTCCTTTAACACCCGCACATTAAGTAGATTGACAGATGATCCGTTATCGACCAAGATTTTACCTATCTTTATGTCATGGCAGTATCCTGAGACATAAAGGGGGCGATTGTGTTCACACGTCCCGAGGAGAAGGTCTTCATTACCAAAAGCAATGTCGGCAGTGTACACCTCTTCCAATTCATCCTCCATCTTTTGTTCGGCCAGGAAAGCTTGGAATTGGTCCGGATCTTGTAGGGCCTTAATCAAAGAGTCTCTCGCCTCCTTTGATAGTAACAAGGCATTAAGGACGCTGAGCTGAGAGGGCAGTTTCCTCAGATGTGCCAGAACGTTGTAATCCACCTTACTTCTCTTCGGCGGGTTTTCGGCGTTTAGCTCTTCCAGAACTTGGTCATCTAAGACGATGTCTTCAGAGACCTTTTCTTTCCCTTTATCTTTTCTATTCGATGGTCCGAGGTTCTTTTCAGGCAGTGTCCGATTCCGCAGCCGGATATTTTCGCAAACCACTGGCTCCTCTTCTTTTCCCGAAGTTGACTCTCTAAAGAGAGGGGCAAGCTCTAGCTCCTCATCAGAGTTGCTCCCAAATGTAGGCACTTGTGACCCGGTAGTGTTAACCATGTGACAATTGCCGGCAGTTCTTTCAAGTTCTTCGGTCGTATTTCTTTGCTCCCAGCGAATTTTACGTTTTTTCCGTTTAAATCGTTGTCGATTAGCGACGTATCCTTGCTACCATCCATTGAAAGCTTTGCAATTTTGGGTGGGATGCGAGACCTTCTGATGATATAAGCAATAAGAGGGGTGCATTTCTACCACACCAGTTATTTTTCCTTCAGAGGGTGGTAGCTTCATGCCCATTGATATGGCCTTAGCAAACCTCTTTTTTATCTTGACTTGGCTTTTGTCAGCGGTGGAGGCATTTTGCTCCAGCGGGATCATCTCAGCTTTTTTCTCAAGTCGCTGGCGCTTGGCCCTTTCGAATATAGCCGTCTCGCGTTCTCGATCAGCTTTACTTTTCAATCGAGCTTCACTAAGAAACGCATCAATCATTTCGATTGATAACTCCAGAACCCTTGACTTAGTATTTGCCCCCGGCGTTTTAGTGCCAGAAGTCCCTTCATCGTTCGTGGTCGAATGGGAGATCATATGACAGCTCGCCACATATTCCTCGGATTCATCCGATGAACTCTCCCCCTCATCTTCTTTTTGAAAGACGTGATCAAGGAAATCTTGGAGCGTAATGGGAGTCCGCGCCTTTTGGTTGTACTCATCCAGTGCGTCGATTTGCTTCTGTAAGTCCGTGCGCTTGTCGCCAGGCTTCACGGGCTTCTTAGATTTCTTCTTCTTTTTCGAAGATTTTGACGGCCGGCTATGAACGCTTGCACTACCACCATCGGTCTTCGAAGTCGGTCGTGGCTTCAACATCCCCTCAATAATCTGCGGTTCCAAGGGGTTCTTCCACTTGACCGCTGGACAGGTCTGAAGATCATTTAGCATTCTTCTCGTTTTGGCTGATAATACAACTTCCCAGGGAGCTTCTTCAATGACGGAGCATGTTGCCCCCGGCGTATTTGTCCCTTTAGAGGTGTGGGGCTGCGGGGGATTCACCTTCCATTTGTCAGATAGCGCAAATTTGCCCTGGCGTTACTGATTCTCAAGCCAATTCTTGAAAACGTAGCAATCCTCGATGGGATGGCCTAGCACTCGATGGTAAGGGCAGTAGTTGGGCTCGTTGACGTCGCTTGGTTGCGACGGGCGTTTTGGATCTGGCAGATTTATGAGTCTGTTGCGCAACGCCAGCTCGAATAGCCTCCTTGTTTTATCGCGGGGGAAGGAGTAAGGACGTCCTATCCTGTCCTCAAAGGGTACATATGGGCGTGTATTGTTTGGACGAGCAACCGGCTTCGAGTCGCTCGGTTGTTGTTGGGCATTAGCGACAATGATCGCTTTTCCCTTTCCTTTATCGTTTTGGGAGTTCGGCTTCGGGAGAGGGGGTTTATGGCCCATCTGGTCCATCTGCGCTAATTTGTCGATCAAAGCCTGGAAGGAAGTCGGCTTGAAGAACATCATAAACTGTGAAATGGTTGCTTGTGGATCAAGGGTTCCAACAAACATTCCCACCGCAGGGGCTTCTTCTATGCGCTGTTCACACTTAGACCACAGATTACGCCACCGTATAGCGTATTGAACCCATGTCTCGCCGGGTTTTACCCTGGCGTTAATCAGCGCCGTCATCGGGGTACGCTCGCTGGCACTTGCAAAACGTTGGGTGAAGAGCAGCTCCATCTCCGCGAAGGTTTTAATAGAGTCATTGGGGAGCTCAGAATACCATTCGAAGGCCGTATCTGATAGGCTTCCAACGAACTGGCGAAGCAAAAGCTTGTCGTCGCCGCCGGTGTTACCACAAAGCGCCCTGAATTGGGCAACATGTTGATGGGGATTGCCGGTCCCTTTGTAGACATGAAACTTGGGAATTGTATAACCTGGCGGGTACTTGATTTGGTTATACCAGCCTGGATACGGTCGCCCCGTTTTTACGACGTGGCCGGCTGCTTCGGCTGCGTGATGAACCTTTATTTGCTGGGCTATATATTCGTCCAGATCAGTTTTAGAGATTGTGTCCTCTTTAGCCGTTGATAGAACGGGCTGAGGGTTTGATGTCTCTCCCCTATCATCCCCAAGGACAATCGGGGGTTCTTCCGTCGGGGGATCTTGTTGTATCATCATCCCTATCATGTCCTGGAAGAGGAGGCCCATACGCTGTATATTGGCGGCTTGTTCAGCAGCCTCTTTGTCTCTCTTTTCCAGTACTCGGCGGAGGAACTCGGCGTCGGTCTCTTCCTCTTGGCGTTCATCTAAGGACATCCCAGGGTTCTCTTTTGGCTCCGTGAGTGCAGCCATTGTAGTCATCATCTCCTGGAGCTTTTGTTGCTGCTCCTGAGCCTTGGTCACTGATCGGGTAAGTGGTCGGTGACCCGTAGAAGTACGACTTTCTTCCTTTCCAGAAGCCATATAAACCGTATGAACTGTTATGCCCCCTGACTTGGGGCGTTTAGGTTCACCGCTTTTAAACTTTGTCAGTGTCACGGGGACTTTCTCCGGCCTTTTTCTTTTGTGGACCATTGAGGTTGAAGGAGCCGTTGAAGTGGGCATCCTAGCATTTGTTGCCCCCTGCTGTTTAATGGGGCGGTTCTTGTCCTTTTCCACCTTTGCCTTTTTCTGGCGACGAAAGTGGTCTGAGTCAATCACGGAGTCTTGAACCCTCTGCCAAACTTTATAAATTTTTTACGACAGCCGTTGAGAGGGCTGTTCCTGCTTTGTCTCCGGAGCTTTTTCCATGGGCGGAGGGGATCTTTTCAATGTAGCAATTGGAGAGTTCTTTCTCACCTTCCTCAGCAATTCAAAGCTGTTCCCGGTTGGAACAGCAGCGTTGACCTCCACCACTGGAGCAGGTGGGGTTAGCCCTGAGGGGGAGTTGCCCCCTGCTTTCCTTACTCGTTGCCAATGGCGACGTCGCGCACGACGAGCCGTTGGGACTGGCTCGGAAATCGAGATGGTTTCTTGTTGCCCCCTGTTGGAGTGTGGGGTAACTGCCGATGTCAGCCTATCGAAGACTGATGCCTTTTGACCAGCTGGGGGAGGAATGGGAACCGTCAATCTTGTGAAGACCGACTCTCTGATGGGAGAAGCCGCTTTAACGACTCCCGAAGCAGCGGCCGTTGCCCTCTTTGGGACGGCCACTTTATAGTTTTGACCTAGCCTGGTGAAAACGGAGGCTGTCGGCTTAGTAGCGGGCGACCCGTTGACAGGGGTCGGGGTAGTAGTGAGCCGGTCGAATACCGACTTCTTGTTCGCTTCCGGTGCGGATATCGGCATAGAGAAGCTTGTAGGTGGGACCATGGTCCCGAAAAACAGGCCGGTGGTGGCCTGGGTCACCTGTTCTACCGGCAGGGCGAGGAAAGAGGCCGCTTGGGGCCCATATGTTACACCTGTCGGTGAGGTGGAGCGTCCGTTGCAGTGGTGCTTCGCGCATTTGGTGCAGTTGGTGGCCATTGGATCTTGAATTCTGCGCCAGGCAAAAGACCAAATCTTAGTACCTTGAAATCCGAAGACAACCATTTAACAAACCGCGATTGGTTCGCGACGACGACACACGAAGTGTGGAGTGGAAAGAGGAAAAGGTCCCACCGGGCGTGCCAGAATCTGTTCCCCTTCGAACGGCGGCCGAGACGTTAGGATGCCTGTGCCTGGGGTTCGGGGCAGATGCTATTTGGTTTTATCCGTCTATCTCTCCGAAGATGCCAAGTTGATTTATGGCGCCGTGTATCGGAGGTTTAGACGGATGCGGCCGATGTAGCAGACTTCGTCAGATTCCCCCTCGCTTGAGGGGTTTTTGATTGTGGGGATGCTCTTCCCTGCAGGCGCAAGCCCCTGCAGTTAATTACGCTACCGCATCGCGGTAACAACTTTCTCCTTCTCCAGAATTTCACTTCGTGTCGTGTGTGTTTGTTTTGTTTGTGGTTGCTCGTGGATTGTATACGGAGACTAAGTAATGCCGTCGCCCGTAGGATGTGGATTAGTCCAAATCCGTATTTACTTAGATTTGGGTTTGGTGTTTTTAGTTTAAGGATGCATTAGTCGCGTTGCAACTAAGATCAACTTAAACGTTCGTCAAGGATACGTTAGTCTTGTTTTGGACTAAGATCGACTTGACGTGGTGATTGATTTAATATCTGGCCGCCGGGACTCGTCACCTCTCTGACGTCGTTGAGGGATTACAACGACAGGCGTCAGAGGAGTTCAGAGATGTACCCTTGAACCAAAGTTGATTTGGAGTTTTATAATCCATGTGAATGTTTAAGGATACGTTAGCCGTGTTTGGGGCTAAGATAACGGGACCGTTTAGATCCGGCAAAAGAGCATTCGGGCTCTATTGCGCCAGTTTAGGGACGTGGTGGTCCATATTCCAGTTTAGGGACGTGGTGGTCCGATATTAGTTTAGGGACGTTTCGGTCCGACGCCAGTTTTAGGGACGTAGTGGTCCATCATTAGTTTAGGGACGTCTCGGTCCGATATTAGTTTAAGGACGTCTCGGTCCGATATTAGTTTAGGGACGTTTCGGTCCGATATTAGTTTAGGGACGTTTCGGTCCATTATTAGTTTAGGGATGTTTCGGTCCATTATTAGTTTAAGGACGTTTCGGTCCGATATTAGTTTAGGGACGTTTCGGTCCACGAGTTTAAGGACCCCGCAGTCCATTTGGATGTGTGTTCGTTGGGACCCGTCACCTCTTTGACGTCGTTGAGGAATTACAACGAGGGATATCAAAGGAGTTCGGAGATGTACCCTCGAACCGGTCGTGAATTGGTTTAGGAGAGCCATTTTGCTCAATCAATTTAATTTAAGGACTTACAGCCAGGATTGAGTTAAGTCCAATTTTTTTTATTTATTTTGGGCTTTGCCCAATTAGAAAATCAATCCAAACAGGGCTCTGCCCCTTTATTATTTTGCAATTTGATTTGGGCCAGGCCCTTTTAAATAACGGGTTGCATTTGTGCAGAACATCAAGAATTTTTCAGGTTTAAGAACAAAAGTGCATAGTACTTTTGATCTAAATTTGGATCAAAGGAAAACAAGTTTTTCTTCTTGTTTTCCCTGATTTCACAGAACCAAGGGTTCATACCAAGTGCAAGGCACTATTTGATTTTAGATCTAAGAAAAACAAGTTTTTTTTTGTTTTTTCTTCCCTGAGAGAACCAAGGGTTCATAACAAGTGCAAGGCACTATTTATTTATTTTCATTTATTTCCCTTTTTAAATCCTTTGTTCTTCAGAGATTTTTCTCTTAAAAAGGGTTTTTACCTTTCTTTTTTTTTGTTCTTGAATAATCTCCAAGAGTTCTCTTTTCTTCTTTTTTTTGCTAGAAGTCGATTATCGAAGTTCCTTTTTTTTTTTGAATGAGGTCTGGGGTCCTATTTATAGTGCTCACAAATTTGTTGAATTTGTTAACAAGATCTTTTCTGAGTGATTTTGGGAATTTTCCCACCGCTGGATCTTTGATCCAAAGGCAGAAGAAAATCTTCTGGTTTTGGAAAGAACAGAAAAGATTTCATAAATTTTGATTCCGTTTCTGCGCAACTCCCCAATGAATGACACGTGTCGCGCAGTGGAAGGCTTGCGCAACAGTGCTTGCGCAACTGCGCAGACACGTGTCGCGCAGTTGTGCACTTGCGCAACAGTGTTTGCGCAACTACGCAGACACGTGTCGCGCAGCGGTGCGCTTGCGCAACTGCGCAGACACGTGTCGCACTGTGGACCGCTTGCGCATTGCGCAACGCACGGAATTTGAAGCGTTGCTTCAGAAAATTTGAATTTTCAAAATTCAAATGAGCCTTGCTCAGATTGGGGGAACATGCGCTATGCGCTTCTAAAAACAGAGCGCTGCTCTCATGAATTGGCGCAACTCACCGGAGCGCGCCACGTGTCAACAGCGCAATAGCGCAGCGCACTGCGCTTCCGCTCTCCTGAGCTGACACGTGTCACCTCCATATGGACTTGCGCCTTGCGCTCTTCAATCAGCGCAAAGCGTCTGACAAGCCATGTGGCACTCTGTCAGACTAATTAATGCAATGCATCATCAAGGCAGAGCCCAATAAAGAAAGGTCTATCAGACCAAACAAAGTGCTATGCACTGTTAAAAGGGATAAAGCCCAAATAAAAGTCTATCAGACCAAAATAAAATGCTCTGGGCCTAAAAGGCCAGAGAAAATGCTATGCAGGGGCAGAGCCCCAGTAAAGGCCTAACAAGCCAAATGCAAATAAAACGTTGAATACTCTCAACTGGACTTAACCCAATCGTGGCCGTAAGTCCTCAAATTAAATTGACTAAGCACAATTGCTCTTTTAAATCAATTTACACTTGGTCCAATGGTACATCTCTGAACCCCTCTGACACATGTCGTTGTAATACTTCAACGTCGTTAGAGAGGTGATGAGTCCCGATGGCCATATATTAAATGGACCACCACGTCCCTAAACTGGAACATGGACCACCACGTCCCTAAAATGGAACATGGAGCTCCCAAATGCTCTTTTGTCGGATCTAAACGATCCCGTTTAAGTTGATCTTAGCCTCAAATATGGCCAACGTATTCTTAAATATTCAAACAGACTTTAGTCCCAAATTGGACTATAAGACCCCCAATCAACTTTGGTTCAAGGGTACATCTCCGAACTCCTCTGACACCTATCGTTGTAATCCTTCAACGACGTCAGAGAGGTGACGGGTCCCGATGGCCATGCATACAATGGACCACTACGTCCCTAAACTGGAACAATAGAGCCTCCAAACGCTCTTTTGCCGGATCTAAACGGTCCCGTTTAAGTTGATCTTAGCCCCAAATACGGCTAACGTATCCTTAAACATTCAAATGGACTATAAAACTCCAAATCAACTTTGGTTCAAGGGTACATCTCTGAACTCCTCTGACATCTATCATTGTAATCCTTCAACGACGTCAGAGAGGTGATGAGTCCCGATGGCCAGATATTAAATGGATTGTCACGTTAAGTTGATCTTAGTCTCAAACAGGACCAACGTATCCTTAACGAACGTTTAAGTTGATCTTAGCCGCAACGCGACTAATGCATCCTTAAACTAAAAACACCAAACCCAAATCTAAGTAAATACGGATTTGGACTAATCCACGTCCTACGGGCGACGGCATTACTCAGTCTCCGTATACAATCCACGGGCAACCACAAACAAAACAAACACCCATGACACGAAGTGAAATTCTGGAGAAGGAGAAAGTTGTTACCGCGATGCGGTAGCGTAATTAACTGCAGGGGCTTGCGCCTGCAGGAAAGAGCGTCCCCACAATCAAAAACCCCTCAAGCGAGGGGGAATCTAACGAAATCTGCTACATCGGCCGCATTCGTCTAAACCTCTGATACACGGTACCATAAATCAACTTGGCATCTTTGGAGAGGTGGACGGATAAAACCATATAGTATCTGCCCCGAATCTCAGCGTCAGGACATCGCAGTCTTGTGCGCCGTCTTTCAGAGGAGAACACCCGCTAGCTGGTCGGGACAAGAGTGCGGGGTTAATGATGATGCTCAATATTGACGATACGAGATCGGGACATGTGGCGGATGACATGTCCCAAGACCCGGAAGAAGGGGCCCACAGAGGCCGACCAGGTTACCCTTTGTATCCGACCTGCAAGCACAAGCTAGCCCTCCTCGGGCCCCCCTGCAAATTTGCCTCCTCGGCCCCTCAGCTCGCCCCGGGCTGCCACGGGACCAAAACTCCTCGACCTTTTTGCTCGGTTCCGAGACCCCAGCCAAGGCCGTCCTCCTCGGCCCCTCCGACCGACCAACTCCAACACTCACAGGCGTAACCGCCGCTCCGCAAATCTCGCCACGCGCAGATTCTCCGCCAGCAACGTCCCACGTTCCACGCCATTATGATCCCCATTAATGGGCGATCCGCTCTTCACGCGGGCGTGACGTCGGGAGCGTAACAGCCGGCGAGACTCTCGCGCATACCGCTGCGTACTGCCGCCGCTATATAAACCCCCATCACAGAGGGGTCAAGTAAGCCATTTTTTTTATTCCACTTAGCCGATACTCTGCTCGGATCTAGCACTAACTTGATCGTCGGAGGGTCCTCGGTGGTACCAAACCACCCTGGGACTTCTTTGCAGGTACTCGGCGCTAAACTCCTCAAATCACCAATCTCACCAAAACCCATTGAGATCCGCACGCAACAGAAAAACACCACCAAAATCCACCGGGAGATCAACGGAAGACAACATCTCTCGGAGACCTGAAAAGGACCTCCATCAATGTGTATGCATACTTGCATGCATGCGAATGTGCGTGCGTGTGCCGTGCGTGTGTGCATTTGCATGTGTGTTGGTTGTGTGTGCATGTGCATGATTGTTTTTTTTTTTTCACATGTGCGCGGTGCATGTGCATGTGCGTGTGGGTTAATAATCCTGCGACACCATTAAGCCTAATACTACAAGTCATCCAAGAGACAGAGCTTGAAAGACTGATTAAATTCCTTTACCCTCGCCTTTTTTCCACTAATCCTTGATCCCCTCGCACCAAATTTTCAGCCCTGGACCCTCCGTTAGAACCACAACCTTAATAGCGATCATTGGGATATTCTGGCGGCAGCAACTTGAGGTTGATAGGAATAAACCAATATACATTAGAGACAATGCCGAAGCATTGTAGACTGGCACATTGAATCGGTAATATCTATTTATTTTTTGATAGGTTCATTATGAAACAAAAACGGATTAAGAACCAGCATCAGTTTGATTACATTTTAAGGCCAGAGATCGAGACATCTAATATTAATAGAATAAGCATAACCACAAAATCAAGAGATTTTAAGACCACCATGAAGCATCATTTGTTCTGAAGTCGGTCTTGACGCATGTCACGAATATTACGTATCTTTCCATCATGAATATCCGCATCAGCCAACGCCAATGACCATCGCAAACAATTCCAAACCAAACAATTGGACCTGCAAAATATATAAGATAAAATGGAAAAAAAGAAGAAGAAGAGGAAACATGCAAAAGCATGAATATATAAACATTATCACAGTCCTATATCATATTCTTAGGCGAAAATGAATATGAGAAAAAGAAGCGTTCATTGCCAAACTAACTAAAGGGTATCGAGACATCGTATAATTTGAAATATCTTGGGAAGACGGATTTTGTGCTTGCATTTTATCATGTATAAAGTAAGAAGCAGTACAGAATGATATCTCGCACTTTCCGACAATAAGAAGATGATGTATAGCTGGCTAGTTATAATGCATTTTAACAAGAAATTATAGGAATCACGATTCATAAAATTTAAGTTTTTGTAAAAAGGATGTTTATTCCCGCACCCAATCGTAATTGTGAAAGAAAAGACAATTTTGGCATCCCCAGATTCAGAAAGTCGAAACCAAAAAGAGTATTGCAGGGATCGAGTTTGCATTAATAATGCGGGCTTAAAAGATGAAGCACAAAGAAGCCCAGATTGATCTATAGGTCCACCAATGAATCGATGCTTAAACCAATTTTGCAACAAAATTCCCACGGTTGCTTCTTCATCCCTCATCATCGCTCGATGTCGTCACTCCTCAGTCTCCGATCCCATTATCCGTTCCCGCTTTCTCTCTCCTCTCCCAAATCGATCCCTCTTCAACTTAAAAACTCTCTGTCTCCTCCTCTCTCTCTCTTCAAACCAAACCCTAACCCTAGCTCTAAACCCCTCTCCATCTCTCAGCTACGCCCCCCCTCTCTCTCCAAAGGCCGCAACCCTAACCCTAACCCTAACGATGAATCCATCGTCGCCACCGATTCCATCGACCGATCTCGATTCGCCCGCGATTTCGACATCGCCGCTGTCAGAGTCCCCGCCGCCGGCTGCTCCGCCCTCGAGCGCCGCCTCCCCGGCCACCTCCCCAACTGGCTCTCCAGAGTAGAAGGCGACGACGTCGACCCTGATTTCAAGAATCTCTTGAGGAATCCATCGTCGGCCAGCGACGAAGAGGACCGGCTCGATTCGTTGGATCGGAGATCGGACGACGAGCGGGAGGCGTTTAGTCCTGTTCTGTATAGGGAGAAGCTCGTGAAGGACTTCAACTGCAGAGGGTTTGTGAAGTTTCGGAACCTGCCGAAGATGTCGAAGCCCAAGAAGAAAAAGAACAAGAGGGGGGCATGCAGTCGAAGGAGGGAAGGACAAAAGAGGGAAGGATGAGGTTTATGTTGTCGAACTGGTTGTGGAGCAAGAGGAGGAAGAGGAGGATTGGAGTGCTTTGATTGGAGAGGGGTTTAAAAGGAGGAAATGGAGAGGGCTGACGAGGTTGCTGCTGCTGGATGAGCGGTATGCGAAAAAAGGGGTGGATGAGATGCCGGAGGCTGTTAAGGTGGCTTTTTATTCCCTGTGAGTCGATTTAATTGAATTTGAAGCCTACTAATTGCTGTTATGTTTGGGGATTTTGTCATCGATATTGCTTTTGAGTGATGGTCTGAATGTAGAGTAGGTGAATTTGGTTGCTGGGTGTTGCGTATCCAGTTGCACAAACATCCTTATAATTTGATTTCGGCAATTTCTGTCTACTATAGTTAGCGTTAATGTTGTACGAGTATTGTGCTGTACGAGTATTGTTAGACGGGAGATTTGAGATGTAACCCTGAAGAAGTACTGCACTATGTAGATTTGGAATTTTGATTAGAGAGCTATTTTAATTAGTTGGTTTTGAGTGCAGTTGTTATTGCTTATGGTAGTCTGTCAGCTGCAATTTCATTTCAATCATCAACACATCTTGGTTGTCATTTGTTTGCTGTTCCAGTTATAATTAGATGGTTGACGGTTAAACAAATTACCACCTACCATGTCATGTTTAGTCTAATTAGCTTGTCAGAATTTAAAAGATATGGATTGTAAATTAATTAAAACATGATTCAAGAGTTGGAAATCTATAAGTTGAGTATAATTTGGTTATAATATATGAACTACACCTAAACACATGAGCCTGTTTTGCATGACTTTCCATGAGAATGCACTTAGGGGCTGTTTGGTAGTTAGGAAATGGAGATGCATGCAACATTTGTTGCAAAAAATCTCCATTTCCTATGTTTGGTTAGTAACAAACTTGAGATAGAAATGGAAATGGAGATGCAAAAAACATCAAATTCTTGTAACATTTGTTGCACTCTTTTTGGTTGTAGCTGAAGTTGCAATTTGGGAAATGGTGAGCATATCAATTATTATGGGGTGCCACATAAGATTTGTACACAACACTTATTGCATTTCCTTAAGGTTTTTGTTTAACCAAACACAAATATGTTTTGGATCTGGAAATCAAATTACAACACTTGAAGATGACCGAACACTTGAACAATGGAGCCATTTTTTTTGCAACAAATACCATGCAACATTTGCAACAAAAGCTGCAATTCCTTTTTGTTGCTAACCAAACATGCTCTTAGCTACTAAAGCTAGACAGATGCTCCATGACGCACAAGATTTAGTTACTTGGCGCATGAGGCCTATGCAAGTTCGTACCTTTACCTAACGCTTATAATAGCAATCCTAAGCCAACCAATTAAACTTAAAACTATTTCGGGGCCTATTTTGGAATGGAGTTAAGTTTTCTAAATCGGAGTTTCAATAGTTAGTAAAACTTAACTCCAAAATGTTATCTTTGCCTTGTTTGGCATTCATTTTGGAGTTTAGATAACTACGTTTTTCCAAACTCCAATATGGTCGAAGTTTAGTGAACTCCATTTGGCTAATCACATCTCTATAATCATAACCATAGTTTAGTTTAAAACGGAGTTTGGGTTAGTTTGCATCTCCTTTGCCTCCATTTAAAAATAAACTATAGTTTTCCTCACTTCATATCCAAACTGGGCCGTAAGATAACGGCAACACATGTTGAAAAGCTAATGGGTAAATTGTTGAAAAGCCCCCGGCCAAAGAAAAAGGGGTCAAAATGTCTCCGGTATTTTCGAAATAGGGAGAAAGGGCATACTGTTCAAAAACTTGGTCAAAAAACCTCTGGCCCAAGGCCTGGGTATTATAATTTGATGGAGACACGAAAATACCACTATTCAAAAATCTCTCTATCACTCGAGGTCACTATCGCTCGAGCTCCTCAGAGAACCCACGCGCTCTTCGTCGTCGTCTTCGCCCTCTCGTTGAAAACTTTAGATCCCCTGCCCGTCGTCGCTTCACGTCGTCGTCGCCTTTCGTTGAAAAAGCACTCCTTGTAGAATGACACCTAAATCAAATGATAAGGCCTTGAAATTGGCGAAAAAAGCGTCGGCTAAATTAGTAGCTCCAGAATTGGAGTCGACGACGTCGACAACGTCCGAGATACAAATTAGGTAAAATTCATACCCTTGATGTTGATCTTACATTGCAATTCGAAGCTGTTTATTTTGTAAACATCTACAATGTTTCCTGTAACATCTATAATGTTGTCCGTAATATCGACTAAAGTTGCCTGTAATATGTACCAAAGTTGCCTATTAGAAGTTACAGGTAATCGGTTACAAGTTACAGGCAACTTCATAGATGTTACAGGCAAGTTCTTATTTTCATTTGTTGTTGGTAAGATGTTACAAGGAAATTATTTGCATGTAACATCTAAGTAGGTGCCTGCAACTTCTATAAAAGTTGTTTGTAATATCTAAGCAGTTGCCTGTAATATCTAAGCAGTTGCCTGTAACATGTAGGCAGCTGCCAGTAACCTCTAAGCCGTTGCAAGTTAAAAGTACCAGGCGCTTTGTAGTCAATTTCCAGAGACATATTTTGAACCGGAGACGTCTGCCACAGACGTCTTCAGTGCAAAAAATACACAACAGGGATGGGTTACCAACTCGTAAGTAGAAATAAAACATCACAAAACATAAGCAGTTGCCTATAATTTTCAATTTAAAGAATTGATTGCTATAATTTAATGTTTAAATTTGGTTTTCCGCAGAAAAAAATATGGAGCCAATCCCGCCATCCGGACGTATGTCGACGCCGCCCGCCACAGCAGCTTCATGGACATGTTGAAGCCACACATTCACCATCAGCACATACGGAGGCTAAATAAAACTCCGTTCCACCATTACATGAAGCTGCCAACTTTGAGTCAAGATAGGCCTACCTTATGCAGACTTGTGTTTTGCTATGATCTAAGCACCAGAGAGTTCTCTTTTGGAGGCCCATCATATAAATTTTCTGTGGATTGGGTTAGCGAGTACATCGGCTTGCCATAGGCCAGCAAATACATGAAGAGTAACCATGATATCACCCAGTTTTGAAAGAAGTATGTTAACGTATAGAAAGGTGAAAGGACGCACATCACAATATTGTAGGCTGCTTTGAAGCGGACTGTACAGGATAGAACTTCAGAAGTGATGGATGATTTCGTGTCTTTGCTGATTCTTTATCAGCTTTTGTTATTTTAGATACCCGTCACGTCCCCGCCCGTCCCTAGAGATGCATTCCCATATGTTGAGCTATCGGTACTGCCGAGTGTGAACTGGGCCAAAGCGGTGCACGAGATGATAATGGTCGGTGTCGTGACTAAGCTTAGCTCAAAGGCTAGCGCTGCATAGTTACCCGAGTGTTAGATCCTTCTCACCGTGAGTATATGCAAAGTAATATAGAGGTTATAGTATATTTGTAAGCAAAGTATAAACTACATAAATTAATAATGTTGATAGATGTGTTACGATCGTTTAATATTAATAATGCGAATGTGATGTATATTTGTTTGCAGTTATGGTTTTATTCCATCACGGGTCTGAGGCAACCGACAACGTAGACGCCATGAAACCGGCCCTATGTGGATGGGAATTCAGTACATAGTTGAAGATGTGAGGATTGGAGAAGGCAATGAAGAGAAAGATGGTCTTTTGTGTGCCGAAGGGGGACGTGGTTGCGTCGAAACATTCCGCTGATGCTTCGATTCTATATCACAAGAGAAGAGCGGTGCAAGAGAAGAGCAGTGGAGACGACAACGCATCAACTGCATTGGTAAGTTGTATATTCTTTATTTACATTAAAAAAATATGTTGTGTATATGTAGGTATTTGCTTGTAACTTCTAATAAGTTGCATATAACCTGTAAGCAGTTGCATGTAATTTCTAAATATCTTAACACAAATACCATTTGGTTACAAGTATTAGATGTCTCTGAAGCCCATTTTCAGACATATTTTGAATTGGAGACGCTTGCCAAAGACGTCTGTAGTACAAAATTTTTATTCCAGACGTCTGCCGCAGACGTTTCCAGATGTCTGATGCGGTTTTCTAAGGAAATTTGTTTATGGTTGCATATAACCTGTAAGCAGTTGCTTATAACTTCTAAGCACTTGCATGCAACTTCTATATCAGTTGCATGTAACTAGTAATAAGTTATCTGGAAGCTCTAATAACTTGATTATAATATATTGTGGTCTTCATTGGTGCAGATTCTAAAAGAACGATCTGTTGAGAAGCCGAATGAGAAGGACATTGTGAAGGGCATGTCTTTTGAAGCACAAGCGACGCGTTGGAAGAATGTGCAAAAAAGGAGTTGCTTCATAAAACGGTTCTTTCTAAGCAACAAGCGGCGTTGGAGGCAGCGGAAGCCAAGAGGGATAGGGTAGAGGAAGAAGATGGGAGTGAAGATGAGGACGAAGTTGGCCCCTTTGATGGCGGTTTCGATGACCGTTTTGATATTACTACTGTACCCCCACTGGTTACTCGAGTTGAAGAGGAAGTAGTTGCGGCTGCTTCTGATGAGAGAAACATTTTGAAGGCGGCTGAAGAGCCCGTTATCGAAGGTGCTGATAATGTGTTGAAGTCTTTCGCGGTCATCCCTGCACCGCTACCAAAGAGGAAAGCGGTCGCCTATAAGTCTAGCACCAAAAGTCTCGAGAAACGACTGAAGAATAGCCAGGACCAGAAGCCGTCTAAGTATCTAAACGAGAACGAGTATGCGACCGCGAAAATTAAGAAGGTATGGGTGGCCGCGGCGAGAAAAAGGAATATGGGGAAAGCGGAGACCGAAACCGTGATAGAAATTTCCAACGTCGACGGCATCGTCGAGAATGCATGTGCTATTGCCGCGGTTGATGCATTGACCAAGATGTATAAGTCCTGCTATTACGGAAAGTTATGCCCAAAAAAGACGGAAGATCCTAAGTCGCCAGGTGGGAAACAGTTGTGAAATTATCATAACTGTGTTTGTTGCCTGGAAACTATAATTCTTTGTGTATCATATCCATATAAACTATAATTCTGGGAATTGTCTAAATAATGTAAGATGCAATATTCTTTAGTGTCTTAACTAAAACTCTTTTCGTTGTTTGCAGGCATGCTGGCGAAGGTTTACGGGGATTGGACATTTGTTGCTTTTCCCGTAATCGGGAAGGTTCACAGGGATGCCGTCGACGATTTTTTGAAGGAACGTATTTCGTTGAGGGTAGTACCTTTTGACCCTACCAGCCGCGTTTTTATTTCCCGCTGCGAGCTCTTCGATTTCTTAATCAGGCAGCAGGTGGGAGACAGTACGTTTTTAGAGGTTACATGCAACTTATTAGAGATTAAAGCCGGCTTATAAGAAGTTAGAGGCAACTGTCATAGGAGTTCATGCAACTTACCAGAAGTTACAGGCAGCTGCTTAGAAATTGCATGCAACTTATTAGATGTTATAATCAAGTTAATAGATATTACATGTAACTTAGTAGAAATTACAGGCAACTAATCTGATATTACAGGCAACTTAGCAGATGTTACAGGCAACTTATGAATACGTGAACTCTTTACAGGTAATGGACTTCTTTGTCAAGTTGGCAGATAACTTGATGAAGTCTTTAGCCTCTGCCGCAGTGATGCCTCAATTTGCTTTCGTGAGACCGTGGATAATGGTAATGCTTACTCATCTTACCCGGTTCTCCTGATTACATTCATCAATTTATTACAAGTTAAATACTTGTGGCAGGGCATGATTGTTGATCCGGATGAATCCGGAAAGGGCCACATGAATTTTGCATGGAATATATTTGTTGACGATGCATGGCAGTCCCCCAGTACTTGCATCATGATCCCGATATGTCATATCGGGCATTGGACGTTGCTCGTTATACACTTTGCCGCAAAGGAATTGTGGCATTATTCTTCTCTGAAGCGCGACCCTTATTGGAGTAATGGGCTAGGCTATACTTGCTGTTTCTTTATCATTTTGGGGCGAACAAATTCGACGGCATGGGGTTACAATGAATTTCAATTTATAGCTTCCCCTTGCCCGATATAAGGAAATCGGTAAGCAGTATTTCCTTTACAAGTTTTTTTAAACATTTCTGATTGTTAAGGGTTATAACGGTATGCGTTAACGTTGTTGGTTAACAGTGATGACTGCGGCAATTTCGTGTACCTATTCATGAAGGCATTGATTGAGGGTCGGCGGATTCCGGATGCACTGGAGGGGAAACCGTCGGAGCAGTGGTGGCCGATACTTACGGTCCAAATTCTATTGGCCAATGAGCGAGAAACGGTTTGATATTGTTTCAGTTTTTGTATTTATCTGTTTGTATTTATCTATTTGTATTCATCTATTTATCTATTTGTATTTAGCCGATATTCGTCGATATTAATATTTGTTTTAAGTGAGCATGACAAATTGCTTATATCTTACCGGTTTGTCTAATGAATATTAAAAATTGTTGACGCATTTACTTTAATATCGCTAATGTTGGCCGATACTGTGATATGAATAATATTTTTGTTGAGTTTATCTGTTTTATATAGCAGATATTGGCAGGTGCTATGATATGTGATATTTTTGTTGATATTATCAGTTTTATATAGCTGTTACAGGCAATTTATTAGATATTACAAGCAACTTATCAGAAGTTACAGGTAATTGCTTACAAGTTATAAGCAATTGCTTAGAAGTTACATGCATCTACTTACAAGTTACAGGCAACTGATCCAAACGTCTGGAATAAATTTTTTGTACTGAAGATGTCTATGGAAGACGTCTCCAGTTCAAAATATGTACTGTTTAGAAGTTACATGCAACTACTTGCAAGTTACAGGCAATTGATCCAGACGTCTGGAGTCTCTTCCAGATATTTGGAACAATTTTTTTGTACTGAAGACGTCTGTAGAAAACGACTCCAGTTCAAAATATGTACTGCTCAGAAGTTACAGGCAATTGCTTACCAGTTACAAGCAACTAATCCAGACATCTGGAACAAATTTTTTGTAGTGCAAATGTCTGTGGAAGACGTCTCAAGTTCAAAACAGGCAACTGCTTACAAGTTACATGTAATTGCTTAAAAGTCACAGGCAACTGTTTACAAGTTACATGTAACTGCTTACAAGTTACAGGTATTTGGTATTTGATTACAGGTTACAGCTAGGTGCTTAGAAGCTACAGGCAAAATGTCTTTGGAAATTGCCTTCGGAGACGTCGGGTATTTTAAACCAGATGTCTGCACGGGCAATTTTTTGAAACAATCGATGAAATCTTGGCGTTCGATTTCTTCTAATCTAATCCTAACTGTCCATAACCTCTATATATAAAATTGGCCCCAAATTCTCAATTACTCTATATGTCCGTCTCTCTCACTTGTTCCCTTCTTCCTTTACTCAAAACTTAAAAACCCTAGAAATCTCCCAAAATTTCACAAATTTCTTCACAAAAAATCTTATGGCTCTTAAGAAGGATAAGGACATTGCAGCAGAATCATCCTCGAAGAAGAGAAAGGCTCTATCAACCGAGGAATCTCAAGAAGCCAATCTCTTTCTCAACGATGATTGTAAAACAAGGTTTCAGTCTTTAATCTCTAAACCCATTCACACTGGGTTATTGTCTTGTTTAGAGATTTAACTGAATTTGATTTTCAAGACATTTTTGAAAAGGTTGGATGCCTTTCTTAACTTTACATTGTTCAATTTACGACAAGGTCGTGAAATTATTTTATGCAAATCTCACCGGCACAAATGAAGATCCCACCAAACTAAAAACCAAAGTCTATAGCACCACTTTTAATTTTGTTCCGGGAACCCTTGCTAGGGCTTTAAACATTCTCAATGAAGGTGCCGATATTTACTGTAACACTTTGAGCGATTATGAGTATTCAGAAACTCTTGATAAGGAAAAGGCTTCAAGCGTTTGCATGGTCGAGATAACCCCATCCTTTTGTAAATCAAAAAGCCAAAACCCTAACCAAGCGTGCCAGAGTTCTTGCCAATCTTCTTGGCCACAGTGTTTCTCTAAGTTCGGAAGCAGAGACACATTATATGGATGCCATAAGCTCATGACTTATTGTATTCTCACGAGCATTCAGGTAAATCTTCCTCTCTTCCTCATTCATAGCATGTGGGAAGTATCGGATGGACACGGGAATTTATATTATGGACGAGCTATTACCAAACTGTTAGAATATCACAACGTCGATTTGCGTGGATCATTGGATAAAGTAAGGCTTGATGCCGATTTTGGAGCGAGGAATGTTAGCTTGATGAAATTGGTTTCTTTGACTCCACAACAACCAAGCTCTTTCTGTACTCCCTAAATTTCCACTGTTGCTCCTACTCAAGCAACCCCTCAAGACTTCGAATATCAAGGATTGGAAAATCAGATTGTGGATCGGATTATGAGTCATCTGGATCAGATTAAGGGGCATCTGGATCGTCATCTTGATTACCACATGCAATATCTTTACTGCAAAAGTCAAATTTGCCCTCCGCCACCATTCAGAAGTACTCAAGACCCACAAAATCCAGAAGAACAGCCATTCGGGTTGCTTATTTATTAGTTACTATTTTATTTTCTATTATTATGAAGTCTGTAACCTAAGGCTCAGTTGTTGTATGAAGTCTGTAACTTTATCCTTTTTCCATTATTATTATGAATTGGTTCATTACGCTTCATATCATGCTTGAATTATTCATTTGTTATGCTCTATTCATGTATAATCTTATGTTCAAATGATATTTCAACAACAAAATTGAGTCATGTTACAGACATTTGGTACAGATGTCTGATTAAGAATTTTTTGAAAACCAAACGTCTTGTACATACATGTGGTGAAGGAAATTTTCATTTTCAAACCTCGATTTCTATTTTATAGACGACTAAGGAGACACCTTCTTATGAAATTTTTGAACTGCAGTCGTCTAGTACAGACGTCTGCTAAGGGAAATTTTCAAAATGTCAGTTTCTGTTTTTTTACAGAAGGTGTCTGGGGCAAACGTTTACAAGTTACAGACAACTGCATAGAAGTTATTGGCAACTTATCAGAAATTATAGGCAGGTGTAGATATTACAGGCAACTGCAAATAAAGCGATTCATAAAATAGTTGATAAATTTCATTCAGATGCATACTTAACCAAGAGAAAAACTTACTGCAAAATTATAACGAACATCGTAATGTTTAGTACAAAAAGTTCATGAAACTTGACGATGGATACATAAACATAAAACAAAATACCGACATGTAGCTATTTTAATTTTAATCAATTGGAGCAGTGCATGTCGCTCTATTGTGGCCTTCACTACTACAATTTATCTTCTTCTTTAGAACATCCTTATTATTTATGCGCCTCGTAGGGGGCTTTTCCGGCCGTTTTCTCGTCAAACGAGGCTGGATCTCAATATTCTCTTGCGTGATCGTTGGCTTTTCAAATGTAGGTATTGAGTAAATTGTATTCGCGTAACCTGCCGTGAAATATGCGATCGTCAAGAAAGGATCACGGTAGTTATAGATTGATTGCCTCAAGAAACTGATAACGATGTAAGCATGCTTATAAGGAATCCTAGTAACATCCTATTCTCGGCATGTACATGAGCGAGCCGACATATTGATCCGAACAGTTTTAATGTCAAACACTTCATGATGCTCCGTATCAGCTTGACGAACAAAAAAAGACCCAGCGGCCAAATTTTTGTTCAGAATGTCCTCCGAATTGGGACATAACACTCCAGTCCACTTTTCGGTTTTTTCTCGTCGACTATTGAAGCGATCCATCAAACATGCCTTTATGTGGTCCACCATTTGAAGAATAGGAAAAGTACGGGCCTCATGTATCCAGTTATTATATGATTCAGCAATATTGGATGTAACATGACCATATTCGCATTCAACAAACACATAAATAGATGTTACAGACAACTTTAATAAATGTTACATGCAATTTATTAGCACTTACAGGCAACTTATTAGATATTACAGACAACTACCGACAGGTTACAAGCAAGTCAGTGGATGTTACATGGAACTTAATAATTATAATCAAGTTAATAGATGTTACATGCAACTTGGTAGAAGTTACATGCAACTGGTTAGAAGTTACATGCAACTGCTCTGATGTTATACATATCTATGTCAATCATATTCATAGCCAAATTAGATGTATTGAGGAGCAAGAATTGAGATTGTACCTTATTCCAGAGAGGTAATAATTAGCCTAATGTTGAGAATTGTAATGTTCAACTATTGTGTTATAGGCAACCATCGATTCCTCCCTCAATAGGTTCATCTTCTCCAAGAACTCAACTGTCGTGTATTGGTAATACACTGTCTCCATTAGTTGTGCACAAGTTTTGGCTTCTGAATTTTTCATACCATGCTTTTTGAGCCTATTTTTAAAATTCTGCTTCAAGTGAAGAATGCAAAAAGAATGCAATGCGGTGGGAAAGCATATCCTAACCGCTTCTTTGATTCCCTTGTCGGAGTCTGATACAAACACAAGGGTATGTGGCGGGTGGTAGGCCCTATGACCATCAAACAACACAGACCTCAACTGACCTAAAACTCATGTCCAATTGGTGATGTTCTCTTAATCGCAAATAGTGAAAACTAACCGAAACAAACCATTGTTTCCGTCATAAGCAGTCGGCGCCAATAGAAAGACCTCTTGCCCTGTTCTTATGAATGTTCCATCAAGAAACATGAGAGGCCGACAACTATTTAAATACCCGTCAATACAAGCACCATAGCTAACAAATAGCTCCATGAATCTGTCATCCATCATTTTGTCGATGCTAATTACGCTCCCGGTATTGGTTTCCATGCATTTGCTTTGATACCATATCAATGAGTCATAAGAATACCGATAATTGCCGAAGAGGGTCTCTTGTGCCAATTCCCATGTATTCCACGCAATATCGTATGAAATCCTCATCCCGAATCTTTGATGGAAGTCCTTAGTCTCGATTGGCCGATACCTCGGTCGTGACCTCAAAACATCTACAAGTATACTGGCTACCAATTTCTTCGTAGTCCGGAGATGTCCGTCGCTTGAAATTCCTCTGGAACATGTGTGCATCGGGTAGTATCATTTTATAGCCCATAGAGAACTACTCAAACATAACAAACATGCAAATCTTAGCGTAACTTAACGGTTAAAGCAACCACAATTTGAAAAAACGATAATTACACTTTTACATTAACAACATATATGTTAACTCTATACTTCCGAGTACAAGACGATGCATGCAATCTCCATTGGCATGCTTTATTCCTTTGGGAACTAGCCACTGTTACCCTCAAGCCATCATTCTTAATGTAGTCAAAGTTGAACTGTTTCACAATAGCAAATTGGCGTGCCGTCCTAACTTTGTAAGAACCCTTGAATATTTGAGGTGTGTCCTGAATTGCGTCATGCCACATAACCGGGATATTGTTCCTCATTATTTGATCATCTTCCCTCACCGGTGGCGAGCTTGACTCCAACTCAAGTACTCGGTCATGCGCAATTGCTGGAGCGGAGGAACATTATCCGTGTTGACTGTTACACAAAAAACACTTAAAAGTTACAGACATCTGCTTAGAAGTCACGGGCAACTGAAGTTACAGACAAATGGTTAGAAAACCACCGCAGACGTCTGAAACAAACACAGACGTCTTCAGTTCAAAATGTCTCTGGAAATTGACTTCAGAGCGTCTGGTTCTACCAGACGTCTCCATTTCAAATTTTGCCTCTGGAAATTGACACTGGAGATGTCTGGTATTTGAAACCAGACGTTTGCAGGGGCTTAGAAGTTACATGCAACTGCTTAGAAGTTGCAGGCAACTGTCTTGTATATTATTCTAAGCAAAAATCATGCCAAAAAAAGATCAAACCTGCTTATAATGACTTGAGAATCAACAGAGGCTTGCATATGGATGACCTTTTCGTTCATCTCTTAATGGATGCAGACCATATTTATGTAGTCATCTTCATTTATCATCTTAACCTTATGATCTTCGTATTTCTCCATTTTATAAGAAAGTTTCAACTTCTCAACCGGCATATCTAGACAAAAAGAGAATGTTCCTTCAGTTCAAACCATGTTGTCGTCTCCGAGATGGTCAAGACTGCACCTTTACCATTCGGTCCATTCACAAAACATGTTGATTTCCAAGTTTGGGCGAGATAGTACCTGAAGATTTAGTTTGTTGGGGTAGTAAATGAAAGTGAAGTAAATGAGAGAAGATAATGGATAATGGATAATGGAGAGAATGAATGGGATAATTCTTGTTTTGTTGGCAATATAGGTTTTTTCGGGGAGGGGAGGGGGGGGAAGTGGTGAATTTGGAGAGAATGGCTAGTTAAGAGCACTTGATGCTCAGTACTTTAAGGAAAAATCAACAAAACACAATTCGGCATAGAAGTTATATGCAACTGCTTACAAGTTACAGGCAACTCAATTGCAGATTTAAAAAAAATTAAAATGGCAGCTGTCTTTTTGTATTTGGGCACATGGGTCACAAGAGGCGGTTTTGAGATATACCAAAATACACAAAAGATTAAAGCATTTTAGGGAAAAATTGATGGGCGTAGAAGGTTTTCAACAAGTTCAAAAAGCCCAGGGAGTTTTTGACCTCTTTTTCTTGGGCCGAGTTTTTTTCAACAATTTACCCAAAGCTAATTGTGAGCTTCACACCATTCAAACCATGAAGTTTGCATCATTTAGTTTCACTGTGCAACTTATTTAGCTTAAACACATTTGAGCCAATTAAAAAGATTGCCGCTTAAAAGGAGGGATGTGAAGCAAATATTGCCAAGTGACCATCACCATCTAGGAAGAATGGCCCAGCGCTTACAGTTGCTCTGTTGCTGCTGCTTTGATTTTGTTGTTTCTGTCTCTTGCACTCACTATCCTTTTTCTCTTCACTCGACAATCAAAAATCCTTGTAGCTGACTCTCAAACTTCTCAAAATTAACCCAAGCCAAAATTCTTGAAATCATCCCCTTTCCTATTATCCTTCATAAATACACATTAGCGAACTGCTTTTTCTTCATGTTATTAGATTAAAACCTACTTCAAGCCTTGTTTCTTTCAGGGTATATATATCATCTGCGAGATATATATGAACAATATATTTGGCCTTCGAAGCTCTAGAGCCTAGATTCACAGCAGTTTCAGATACTATGTTTATTTCATCCAAATCATGAGGACACTTAAAGAGTTCCAATATGTGGAAATTGTGCCTGAATCTTGCAAAGGATAACGGTATCAATTGGTAGCAGGAAATTTAATTCTTTGGTTATGCAGTTTGAAAATAATCAAGAGGAAATATTTTATTGGCTTAAGAGAAAAATAATTGTTCATACAACTATATATAGAGAGTTATAGATCACCCCTTCTAACAAATATATAATAACTAATTAAACTGATAATTAAATATAATAATTAAATATGTATTCATAACAATATTCATAATACTCCCCGTAAGCTGGAGCGTAGATATCAATCATGCTAAATTTGGACAGAAGACGAGTGAAAACCGGTCGAGGAAGAGTTTTGGTAAGAATATCTGCTAGTTGAGTTGCAGAGGATATATACTGGAGTGCAACCATCTTATTTGTCACTTTGTACGAATGAAATGACAATCTATCTCGATATATTTGGTCTGCTCTTGAAAAATTGGATTCTCAGCAATGTGAATTGCGGCCTTGTTATCACAGTAGAGTGTGGTCGGTAGAGAAGAAGGAACTCCTAGATTTGCCAAAATGGAGATAAGCCATACTAACTCAGCAGTTGTATGCGTCATAGATCTATACTCAGTCTCTGCAGAAGAACGAGCAACTACATTTTGTTTTTTACTTTTCCATGTAACCAAGTTTCCTCCCAAGAAGACACAATAGCTACTCGTGAAACGACGATCATCAACGGATCTAACAAAGCCAGCATCCGCAATGACTGCGAGCGACAACGCAGATGATGGTTTGTAAAGAAGACCCTGTTCTGGAAAACCTTTGATGTATCTGAGAATATGCTCAACTGTCTTAAGGTGAAAGGTCAAATGATTCTGTATATATTGACTCACTGTACTATGACAAAGGCAATGTCTGGCCGAGTGACGGTGAGGTAAATAAGCTTCCCAACTAGACGTCGATATCGTCCTGGGTCAGATAGTGGACGATCCGAAATAGAGCTTAATCGAGATAGTTTGACTGAGAAATCCATAGGGGTGTTTGTTGGTTTACATCTCAGAAATCCTGGCTCAGATAGAAGATCAAGTGCATACTTGCGCTGAGAGAGCTGCAATTTATTAGAATTCCGTGATATTTCAATTCCAAGAAAATATCTAAGTGGCCCAAGGTCCTTGGTATGAACCTATGAAGTCAAATGTTTTTTCACCTTGGAGATACCAGCAGAATCATCTCTAGTGATGATAATGCCATCAACATATATCAGCATAATTACCCTGCCTTGAGAACGATTATGCGTAAAAAGAGGTGTGTCGGTGCAACTACGTTTGAAACCAATCTGTCGTAAAATCATACCAAACTTCTCAAACCAGGTACACGGTGATAGCTTCAGTCCATGTAACGATTTGTGTAGAAGGCAAACCATAGACTCCCCCGATCGTTCAAAGCCCGGAGGCTGCTGCATATAAATAGTCTCTGATAGATTGCCATTAAGAAATGTATTTTTCACATCAAGCTGATAAAGAGGCCATGCCTTAAAAACAACCAAGGATATGAGAACACGAACTGATGTAAATCTGATGATTGGCGAGAAAGTCTCAACATAATCCAAACCATACTGCTGAGTAAATCTTTTGGCCACCAAATGAGTTTTGAGACGGTTAGTCGTTCCAACTGGATTTTGCTTGATTGTAAAAACCCATCTATAGCCAGCAACCTTATCTGAAGGCGGATGTACCAATTTCCAAATCGGATTGGAGCGTAATGCAACAATTTCCTTTAATATACCTGCATGCCAATCTGGGTGCTGAAGAGCATCCTGAACAGAGTAAGGAAGAGTGATGGCAGATAAGAAAGAAACAAATTGACGAGCAAATGACGTTAGTCCATGGTAGGAAACAAAGTTAGAAATAGGATGTGCAGTAATATACATGCACGCTTACCCTTGTGTAAGGCAATAGGAAGAGATATTTTCTTCTGAAGGCAGCAGCGGTAGTGATTCAGGAACAATGGACTGTATATTAGTACCTGCAGAAAAATCGTTAGAAGAATCATTGGGGGAAAGGGTGTTACAACTTTCTTATGACGTTGATATATCCGTGGATAAGGGGCTACAGGCAGAAAACTAGGGCACATAGGTGGAACAGACGAATCAAGGTCCAAGGAAGGTATGTGAGGAATATGAATAGGAGTGGGGTCCTTAACAGGTGGTGGAAAATATGCTTGATCTTCTAAGAAAATCACATTACAAGAAGTTAACATACATATCCTTTTTGAGATCGTGTGTAACCAACAAATACCATACGAGTAGCTCTAGAATCAAGCGTGTCAATATAAGGACCTAGAATATGAGCATAACATAGACAATCAAACACTTTAGGAAGAACGAGAAAATGGTTGCCTTGTGGAAACAAAATAGAGAACGGAGACTAGTTGCCTAGGGCATGAGAAGGCATACAATTGATATAAAAACATATAGCTAAGATCGCAAAATTCCACAATCGTTTAGGAATATTCATATGCAAAACAAGAGAACAAGCGACCTCAAGCAAATGTCGGTTCTTCTGTTCAGCAATCCCATTTTGCTGAGAAGTATAAGAACATGAAGTTTGATGCAATATATCCAAATCCAGTAAACTCCGTGTTGATATACTCCTTAGCATTATCTGAACGAAGAACTTTTACCGGAACACCGAATTGATTAGTAATTTCAGCTACGAAGCTTTTAAAGATAGACAAAAGTTTAGACCTAATACGCAGAAAATACGACCAAGTTATACGTAAATGATCATCGATAAAAGTCACAAAATATCTATAACTAAACACAGTGGGAATTTTAAACGGACCCAAATATCAGAGTGAACTAACGCAAAGGGTAAATCATGTCTTTTATTAACTGGAGGAAAAGATGAGCGATGATATTTACCAAGACTACATGATTCACAACCGAACTCTGATAAATCAAGAGAAGGCATCATATTACGTAAAGAAGAAAGAGGAGGATGACCAAGTCGTCGATGCCGCTGGATAGTAGAAACAGCCGCAGATGTACTTGGAAGGTGATCAACGTCGTACAGTCCATACTGTTCATGCCCCCACCAATCCGCTGCTTCGTAAGAAGATTCTGTATCACAAAGTGAGATGGATAAAATGTTACGGAGCAGTTAGAATCATTTGTAAGCCGACGAATAGAAAGCAAGTTTTGTTTTAAAGATGACACAATTAGAGCATTTTTTAGGTGTAAAGATGAAGTGATAAATCAGTAGAGCCAGAAACAGGTGTGGTATTACCATCAGCCATGGAAATCAACTAGTGAGGACTAGAAGTAAGATCAGACGGTTCATCACAAAACATGACGTGAGGCACCGGAATTAGCGACCCACGAATTAGAATAAGAAATGAACGATATGCCTAACAGAGTAGAAAGGTTGGCAGGAGCTACAGAGGAGAGGAGACGACGCAACTGGTCTCACTCAGCATTGGATAAAGGTAAATTGCTGGCAGAAGAGTAAGATCGAGCAGTGGCAACTGTGTGAATGTCTGGCGAGCTGTAGGTGTATTATCATGGTAGCCATGCTTCTCCCAACACCAGTTTATACGATAATTAGTGCCCGCCGCAATAAGAACAATAAAGGCTAGCATGGCCACGACCACGAGTATAAGAACCACGAGCACAAGCAGTAATAGAGGAACGATCATGAGTAGTAATTGAGCCTGAATCAGAAACCATAGTGAATGGCGCAGAGGTAAATCACGAGAGAGCGAGAATAAGGGACACGATAAACAAAATCAACAAAATCCAAGCGGAGGCGGTGATTCACAATTCACTCTCAAATATGGCTGATCCAGAGCCAGAGACCATTGGGCAATCAACAAAATGTAGAGCTTGTTCAATCAAAGCTAGTAGCAATCAACAAATTCCCGAGCAGGGAAGGCAATCAACAAAGTCCAGATCCAGAGCTCGAGGAGGCAGCTTCCAGAGGGCATACTGGGTGTTGGAGGGTGGTTTAAAGGCCTGGATGGGGTGGTATTACTCATCGATCTCTTCTTCAAATGACACTAATTCAAGATGCAGAACGAAGGAGCCGTTGTTGATCTCTACATCCCAAGAAAATGTTCTGCAACAAATCAGCTCATTACTGCAGCAGGGTTTCGAGGGCAGCAGGGTGGGTTTTGAAGGGCTGGAAGGGGACCGGAGGGTTGTTCGAAGGGCTGGAAGGGGCTTCGAAGGGTTGCTGGTTGGGTTTCGAAGGCAGCAGGGGGGTATTTCAGCGAGGAAGGTGGTTTCAATGGGGATCCAGGGGGTTGCGATGGTGCTGGAGGGTTTGATCGAGGGTGGAGGGGGCTGGTGAGAGGGGGGAAATTAGGGTAAGGATTTGGTGGGAAATTAGGGTTTCCACTTAATTATTTTCAAAGCTCTGATATCATGAAAATAATCAAGAGGAAATATTTTATTGGTTTAAGAGAAAAGTAATAGTTCATACAACTATATATAGAGTTATAGACCACCCCTCCTAACAAACATATAATAACTAATCAAAGTGATAACTAAATATAATAACTAAATATATATTCATAACAATATTCATAACACAGCCTAAGTATGAAGCAATCCCCCAAAGGCCCAAATTTTCCCATGACTGGAAGAGGAAAATGTACAAGGATGGAAAGCAGAATTTTTTTTATATTGTCGGTGCCAGTTTCATATATTTATTCAAGTGCAGAATGTGGATTTTACTCGGACTGTCAAGAACAGAAATTAATATTGTATTTAGAAAAACTAGAAATTGATGATGATTTGAATGCAAAGCTGAAGCCACACAAACTTGGAGTAGAATGTGTGTGTGTGTGTCATCGACCATTTCTGATACATAAATTATTTAAGCATACTAGCAAGCTCTTATTTGAGTGATCATATTTTTCCCGGCGTTTAGGAGAGTAACTATTATATTCTGATTATCGGAATGATCAATCTTGGTGGTTTTGATTACCTATTCCAGGCTGTGTTGGCGGGTGGTGCTATGCAAAGCAGGCCTTTAATATTTGAGCTCGTGCAGTGCTGGTTAACGTTGTATTATAACTACTGGCAGATGAACGAGGTATCTTGTCATCTTTATCTACATTATTATTCACTTTTACATTATTATTATTCCCTTTTTTACTGTTTAAGTTATTTGCAACTCTTCTTACTTTCTAATATCCTCCCTGCAGCTATTGGATGCCTTGCTTCCAGAGGGTATGATAGTTCCAACCGGTTTTGAAACGATTGGGCATATAGCACACTTGAATTTGAGCGAAGAGCATTTACCTTACAAGAAACTTATTACTCAAGTACATTTTAGCCTCCATGTTGATTGATTCGCAATAATTTCATATATCGAAGATTGTTCATCTTTTCCTGTTCATTTTCCTAATTACCTGTGCATCCTACACTAATGAAAGTTTGATCAACTTTCAGGTTGTTTTGGATAAGAACAAGCCTAAAATAGAAACAGTTGTAAACAAGATTGATGCTATTCAAAATAATTACAGAACTACGGAGCTTGAAATGTTGGCTGGCAGCCATTCCCTTGCAACAACAGTAATAGAAAATGGAATTCGTTTTCAAGTTGATTTAGGAGCAGTGTATGTCCTTTTCTCTTTTACTGTAAATAGTCATTTTAGAACTTTAACAATGTTAACCATATTAGTTAATCTGAGATAAGAAAACAGGTAAGCACATTTAACAGACTTCAGATTGCACCATGCAAAAAAAGAAAAAAGAAAGAAAGAAAAAAGGGAAAAGAAAATGCTATGTGATATTGGAGTCTGTCTTGCAAAGTTAGGTGACTTAACCTGAATATGTTGGAATGTGGTAGAACCTATAGTAATATTATTCGCCGATATTCAAAGGGACCCTGTCCTGATGTACATAGACGTTTATGTGACAATCCCCCATTACCGTTTCTTCCTATCAGGTTCATGGATCAAGAGCATAATTGCATTCGAGTGTCCATACTATTCGCAGGGAGGCGAGGTACATGCAATTAGGGAGGTGCGTGCCTGTGTGCGCCTCAGGTGTGCCTCAAGTGAGGTTGAAAGTCAATCAAACCCTTATCGACTATGATTCAGCCATTCAGGCTTATTTTTTAAAATCTAACAGTAAAAAAGCCATTTGTTTAAGTATTCTTCCAGCTTAGAGCTACTTTTCTTTCCGCATATCAAGAGCAGCTTTCATCATTTCTTCAACCGGGAGCTACGGTAGAGAATAGTAGCAAGAGCTGGGCTAGGGGCGACCGTCCTTTTTTCATTCTCTTCATATTATCTCTCTTTTGCTGTTCGCTTCTCACAAAGCAAACACAGATGAGATAGTAATTGAAGATAAAAATTGATTGGGGAAAAAACTGAAGCATTAGATAATTCTTTCTTTATCTCTTCTATTTTGATCTTTACTTGATAGAAGACAAAAAAAAGTGGCATTGTTTTTTGTTTTCTGAAAGTAATTAGAAAATAGAGCATTTTCATCCTTTTTTTGGCTCATCATATTTTAGGCATTGTTTATCATTTTATTTTGCATGTCGTGGTATGCTGATATTAGGTATTCCTCGTTCAGAATTTCCTTACGTAAAAGTCACTTGCATTATATGGTATACTTGTTAATTAGATGTAAAATATCTTTATGAATTATATTCTGAATATTCTAGAAATTTATGCGCCTTAATCACCCAGGCATGCGCCTTGCGCCTCAGACGCACTACATCCTTTGCGCCTGAGCCTTACGCATTGACTGCACTGAATACATTATATCTGCGAGTTAATAGGAGGGACAGTTCTGTTATAAAACCACTTACACTTTGCTATAAAAGAATTTGGTATCACAAGATAATTCATTAGCTTATCTCCTGCGACAGGAAGGATTTGAGGGTAACTCTGTTGGAATCCATCTGTCCCTAGCAAATCCAAATAATTGAAGTTCATTTTAATTCTAAAGATAGGTTCTTGTCTTTATTTTTCTCATATGGCATCACCTTTACAAGCTTGGAAGGGGTTCATTTGCAAACTCAAAATATTTATAACCGCCAATTTTTTTTGTAAAGGAAAGGATGGCTTCCGTAGGAAGGTCGTGCCTTCATGCTAGTTTAGTTTTCTAATCTCATTTTCTCTTTAGTTTGTTGGGAAATTTAATTTTATTATTATATAGATTGTTTATGTTAGCTTAGTTTGTCTTCATATATGAAATAGGGCTTGTATTTTGAATTGGAAACAAAGTAACACTCTTCTAGTTAGCAATCGTGTTCCATCAGAAAGGGTTTTGGTTACTCTGCAACATAGTTTACTTAGTTAAAGTTTGTCAACTCTTAAGATATTCGTCCCTTTTTATTCACTTTTTCTTCTCTCTGTTTTCGTTATTATTTATTCCCGTTTGACATTATCTCACAAAAGGCCTTTCCCTTCAAATACTTAGCTCGGGCCTTTTAAAATCGTCAACTCCATAAGACATGTTAGTTGGACACCATAAGATATAATGACATGTAAGTTGGACACCATAAGATATAATCAAAATCATATGTTATACTAAACATTCTTATAAGTATAACAAGATATGGACAAACCATATATTATGACTTCGTTATTGTTTCAGGGGAGGTGTATCTTAGTATACGTATTATGGTTCCATCTTATTATATTTCTAAGAACAGGCCCTCGTTTTAGAACATCTTCATTGTTTTGGCTTCTTATTATACATATAAAAATGTTAATCTTTATTTCATTATTCTTATAATAATTGTTAGAATACCTGTAGTGTATACGGATTTATTATATGTAATTAGATGCTTAATAAGGGTGTAATAGCAAAATGACTTTTGCTTATATAAAGGGAAGGATTAACTTAGGCCAATTTATCCATTACTTTTCCCTAAAACATTCTCTCTTAATTCTCTCTCCCCCTCTCCTAATAATAATTTCATGGTATCAGAGAGAGCTGATCTGAGCCACTCAATATCCTAAGATCTAATCCTAGCCACTCATCCTCATCTAAACACTAAACAAGCCCTAACCCTAGCTTTTCCCCTGCCGCCGCTACCACCTCACCCTCTCATCGTAGCTTCGTCGGACCTTGCCTACCTTTGTCAAGGTCTTGCCGGAGCACCTGTGACCACGTCAAGGTGATTTCAGCCAAGTCAAGCTCATATCTTCGTCAATTCCTTTGAATCTGAGCTCGACATGGCTGTTCGATAGAAGTTGGAGTTCGTCAGCGCCGGATCTTTGTTGATGTTGCTTGATCTCGCCGGATCTTCATCGATGATGCTTTGGAGTTCGTCCACACCATCGATCGTGACCTGAGCCCCTCTAGCATCCTCGATCTCATCTCTTAGATCAACCTGATCTCAGATCTTTGGGTCGATCCTCCCCCTTTCATCATCAATCAACTTCCTTTGCCCTCAACTTGGTGTGTAGGTCGATTTCTTGACGTCAGCAGTGTTTTTTAGCCCGATTGCCAAATTGATTTGGGGGTTTCAAGCTCGATTTGGGAAGGAGGTTGTTTTTTGGTTGCTTTTGGAGTTGATTTAGGAAGGAGGTTGCAGTTTGTTGGAGATGGAGTTCAATTGGAGGACCTGGATTCGGCTAATAAGTGATATTTAGAGGTTTTTGGTTGCTTTTTAATTGGTTATGTCTATTTTTAATATATTTTGGAGCATTGAAGAATTTGGAGTGTTGGAAACCGAGATTGTTTTCGATTGAGTCCGCTATTTGCGTGATTAGTGTTTGCTTGCGTGGAGATCGGATCTTGGGATCCCTTTTCTTGATTTGTTGAGTAGTGGTTCTTTGGTTCTTGGAGATGATGACGGAGAGTAATTCCGAGAGTAAGTCTATCTCCTCAACCGATGTTGTAGCCATCAAGATGGTGGATTTCAAGCTTGATAATCAAAATTTCCATAGTTAGAAGCTTATGGTGGAGCGTTATGTCAAGGGGCGGAGGAAGGGCAGTCACTTGATGAAACCTCCCCCGATCCACTTACCGTTGATTGGGATGCGGATGACGCTCAGTTGAATCACTTTATGCTTAGTTCGATAGAGCGATAGATCATGGATAGGCTTGTGCATTTGGGATCCATGAAGACGATTTGGGATCAGCTCCATGAGCTCTATTCATCACAGCAGAGCCTCTTAAAGGTCTATGATTTGGTGCACCAGCTGTACAAGATTCAGCAAGGGACTCTCACTGCACCAGTATTACTTGGTCTCGGAGTTGTTCCCAATCACTAGTGATGTTGTGGAGATGAGAAGGCGATATAAGGCTCTTCTTGTCATCATTTTTCTTGGTGGGTTACGGCCCGAATATCAGTCAGCATGCCCGACCTTACTTGGAAAGTCGGATATCACTCTTGCGACCACTTATCATACACTTCACCAGATTTTCAGTCGGAGATCACCGATGAACAGCTTGCATCTAATGAGCACAGTGCTCTCATTAGTCCCGAGACTTCTCTTACATCTTACTCTCCATGAGGGAGAGAGGGAGTAGGCCGTGAAGGAGGTAGAGCCGGAGGACGAGGTGATCCTCGTTTTTTTGATTACTGTCATCAGGAGGGACACTTTCACAGTACTTGCTGGAAGCTGAATGGAAGGCTTCCTCACCCTGCTATCCGTGCACACATTGGGACATCTTCAGCATCCTCCACTATTTCGACGGACTAAGTATCGTCTGAGAGTTATGTCAATTTTCGATTGAGGCTTCTCATGACCTCATATGTTTTTAGTAGCTCTGCTGGATCAGCTACACCTCGCGCTGCAGCCGTGACCACTTCAGGTCTCTTGGGAGATACTCATACAACCTTTATTAGTTCGACTTCTATATGTTGTTCTTGGGTGATCGACTCAGGCGTGACGGACCATATGACGGGAGAGGCATATTATCCTCGTATAGGCAGGCCTGGGTGTACCCCAGTGACCTTCGCAAATGGTACCATCTTTGGTATAGAGGGAGTAGGGTCTGTTTGTGCTATATCACAGTTGCCTCTCTCTACTGTCTTATATTTGCATGAGTTTCCTTTCAACTTACTTTCCATTAGTCAGCTGACAAGAGATTTTAACTGTGACGCAACTTTCTTTTCTGATGGATGTATTTCTCAGGAGTTTGGGACGAGACGGACGATTGGCAAAAGAGTGAGGTTGACGGGTTGTACCATCTTGATGAGCATCCACGTCCTATAGCCTGCCTAACAACATCCACATATGCTTTTGATGCCTATTATCGGTTTGGTCACCCTTCTCTGTAAACCTTGAAGAGAATTGTTCCCTTTCTTGGTACTTTACCTAGCTTAGAGTGTGAGTTGTGAGTTGGGTAAGTATCATCGTTTTAGCTACCCATCTCATACCAATAAGAGAGCTGATAAACCTTTTACTTTAGTAAATTCTGATGTTTGGGGGCCGTGCCCTATTATTGCCTAAGAAAGCTTTCGTTATTTTGTGACCTTTATCGATGATTTTTCTCGAGTCTTATGGTTATATTTGTTGAATCTAAAAATGAAGTGTTTTCTCATTTCCAGATATTTTGTTCCGAGTTCAGACTCAGTTTGGAGCCACTGTTGGTATCTTAAGAAGTGATAATACCAAGAGGTATTTTAGTACGCGCTTTAGGGAGTATATGGAGAAACTTGGTAATGTTCATGAATCTTCTTGTCCTTATACCCCGGTAACATGGGGTGGCATAAATGAAGAAGCAGTATTTGTTAGAGGTTACTCGCATCCTTTTGTTTCATATGCGAGTGTCTAAATCCTTTTGGGGATGCGGTTCTTACTACCAATTACTTAATCAATCGTATGACCTCCTCAGTCCTAGATAGACAAGTTTCTCATTCTACATTATTTCTTTGGGTAGTATCTTTCCATGTTCCTTCGCGGGGCTTTGCGTGTGTCTGCTTTGTCCATGATCTATAGCCTGGGGTTCTAAACTGGACCCCAAGGCTATTAAAGTGTGTTTTTCTTGGGTACTCTCGGACTCAAAAAGGATATCGGTGCTATAGTCTCAGGTTACGTCGTCGATTTATATCGGCTGACGTGACTTTTCATGAGTCCACCCCATACTTTTCTACATCTCATACACCTGTAGATATGGACAGTGACTTTCCTTTAGATATCTTATATCTTTTGTCACACGACAACACCCCTTCTGTGTCGGTTGAATCTCCACCCCCGAATGGAGGTCACCCGTACTGTTTCTCTTGACACACCTCCCACTCCTGATTCCCCACCGTTGGGTCCCATATCACCGGTTACAAGGGTGTATACTCGTCGGGCCCGTACGGCTTCTGAACCTCAGCCTCCTGCTACTGATCTCCCAGAGTCTTAAGCCCGGAGGTTGACATTGATCCCCCTGTTGCCGTACGTAAAGGCACCAGCAGCTGCACTTCTCATCCTATGGCTCATGATGTGGCGACTTCTTATTTATCTCCGGCATATCGGACGTTTCTGTCGTCCTTTGACTCATGCTTTACCTAAGTCCGTCTCCGATGCTTTGTCTCATAAAAGGTGGACCGATGCGATGATTGATGACATGCTTTACCCAAGTCCGTCTCCGAAGCTTTGTCTCATAAAGGGTGGACCGATGCGATGATTGATGAGATGCTCGTCCTTGAACAAAATCAAACTTAGGATTTGGTTTCTCTTCCGTCTGGGTAAAAGGCAGTAGGGTGTTGCTGGGTATACACCATTAAGCTTCATCCTAATGGGACTCTTTCCTGCTTGAAACCACGTTTGGTCGTTAAAGGGTATTCATAGACTTACGACATTGATTATGATGAGGTGTTTTCTCCGGTGGTCAAGATGACTTCTGTTCTGCTTATGTCTTTTGCGGCTACCCATCATTGGCATTAGCTTGATGTGAAGAATGCGTTTCTTTATGGTTCTTTGATCGAGGTCTATATGGAGCAACCACTTGGGCTTGTTGCTCAGGGGGAGTTTGGTCTAGTTTGTCGATTGAAAAAGTCATTGTATAGCCCGAAACAGTCTTCTCGAGCGTGGTTTGGGAAATTTACTGAGGTGGTTATTTCGTTTGATCTCAGACGGCGTGCACATGATTATTCGGTGTTCTATCGTAATAACATTAATGGCCTTCGTATTCTTTTGGTGGTATATGTTGATGACATAGTGATTACTGGCGATAATGCGGCTGGTATTGCACAGTTTAAGCATCACCTTCAAACGAAGTTTTAGACTCAAGATCTTAGGAGCCTTAAATATATTTTGGGTATCGAAGTTACTCGATCGAAGGATGATATTTACATTTCACAGCGGAAGTATGTGCTTGATATGCTGACTAAAACATGGATGTTAAGGTGCAAACCCATAGAGCCTCCAATGGATCCTAATGAAAGTCTACCCTAGCACCACCACCAGGTTTTCACAAGCATCTAGCATGCTATTTTAAAAAAAACTTGGTGCTAAGCTACACTTATCTAGAATCTTAACTAGATGATTAGGGTTTTAAGCATGATATAAAGATAGCTACACTAAGTGATGGAAACAACAACCTTTGAAGACCGAGTCCTTCACTTCAATAGCTCCGGGTAGTAGTCCCTACGACTCCACCAGGCTCCACTTGAAGATTGAACGAGCTTCCTTTGCGATCTTTGGGCCGAAGATGATCCACGCGAAGCTCCTCTAATCCAAGCTACCTCTTCACTAATCTATCTATAGTGAAGGAAACACCCTACACTTAAATGCTAATTAAGTGTAGGATGATGAAGTAAGGATGTGTAGGCTCACTAAGGATTCTCATAAACCCTAAGATTCACAACTCATGTAAGGATTAGGGCTCGTAGGAGGAGATGAAGAAAATAGGAGAGAGCAAGCACAAGAATGAGCTCCAGGAAAAATAACTCAAGTGAAGAATAGAATGAGATGATGGCTCATATAATCTCCTCACTTATTGAAGCATGAAATTTATTTCAATAAATAAATTGAACCATGTTTCAATAGTGCAAGTAAATGAATAAATAAATATAAAAGCCATGCTTCACCCCATTCCTCAAATCTTCTCATTTTCCACCTCATTTTCTATTTTCTAAAAATAGAAAATCCAACCATGCTTCATAAATAATATATATATATTAAAAGAAGAAAATAATTAGTGAGCTTAATATTAGTCAATATATAATTATATCAAATATAAATATATATCAAATTGTTAAATCAACACTTAATTTAATAATCCAGTTATATCACCTATAACCGACTAATATCATTTGTCTGTATATTACATTATCAAATCAATATTTGATTCAATAATCCGGTTATATCACATATAACCTAACTGATAACATTTTACCGCCAGATTAGAATACGGTATCACATACTTGTATTTAATCAGGCCCCTGCACATATCAACATGTGTGCCCTACTTCGTTTTGCTTGAACTAGGAAACCTCTGTGTGGGACTCTAAAAACTCGTCAATACGCCAGCAGTAGGTGATGATCACATCAGTCACCCACAAGCCGTCAGCGGTACTAGCTGGATGTAACGACTATTCAGGTATTGAGCGAATAGAAGATCAACAAGTAAACTTGTCCAAACTCCCATGAAGTCTATAAGTAACACTTACCGTACAGTCCGGTCTCTTCGTCTGATATGTCGCATATCGAGTCTAGGAGTGGAATCGTCAGACCTCAGTAACTTGATAAGTCATGCCAATGTGTGACTCATAACGGTTCGAAAAACTACTAATATCACTTACCAGTAAATCTCATCAGCCATGGACCGCTCACTGCCTCCATGTGACTCAGGACTGCACCAAAAATCCACCTGTTTGCACGACTCCTTTGAGCCGTGGTACGGAGAAAATCAAAGCACAGTGGGAACTACACAACACTATGACGATCTCGGGTTTGCAGACTAACATGTACCAGTGTCACCAGAGAACTGCTATCTGACGATATGTATAGTACCATCTAGGAGTTCTCTTCGAGTTCTGTTCGGTGTACCCATTCTCTAATGAGCACCTGTGTACAATCTTTGATGTGAAACACCAATGGTTATGGGATCAACCATCGCCCCTTACAGGGTCAATAAACGTACACACTAGTCTACTCTGGAATATCGATGCCCTGTCTCGATACTCTCTCGACTAGAAACTGTTAAAGGATGTGCTTGTGGACTACACAAGTCCCAGTAGTATGATCCGCATCATAGTCCTGGTAGTCAAGCAAATATCCTAAGGGCTTTATCAACATGTATCAAAGAGACATGATAATAATACCAGTGTACATGTTAAGATAAAGAGCAACCAGATAGCATACTATCATTTCGAGCAAGAAAGTCTTTTGTATATATGTCCAAGCATCCACTATATCATACAATAATGGTCTCTAGGGCATACATATTCCTAACAATCTCCTACTTGCACTAAGGCCAGTTTTTGCAGTATCTCATATCCAACATCCCCAAAAGTCTCTCAAACTGCGTCTGGGGGAGAGCCTTCGTGAGTGGATCCGCTACGTTGTCCTTCGTGTCAACTCTCCTGATCTCGATCTCCCGTCGATCTACCATCTCCCGGATCAGGTGATATCGTCTAAGAATATGTCTGGATCTCTGATGGGACCGGGGTTCCTTGGCCAAAACCACAGCTCCGTTATCACAATACACAGGTGTTGGATGCTCAATGGATGGAACCACACCAAGTTTAGCAACGAACTTTTTCATCCAAACCACCTCTTTGGCAGTATCGTTGGTAGCGATATATTCAGCCTTTATCGTCGAGTCTGCTATGGTATCTTACTTGGAACTCTTCCAACATACCGTCTCGCCATTGAGGATAAAGACAAAACCCGAGACCGACTTACTGTCGCCTCTATCACTCTGGAAGCTCGAATCGGTAAAGGACTCCATCTAGAATTCACTGTTATCATACACCAAGAACATTTCTTTAGTCCTTCTCAAGTACTTAAGAATGTTCTTCAAAGCTGTCCAGTGTTTCTCCCAAGGATCTGATTGATACCTACTCACTACACCTAGTGAGTAAGCTACATCTGGTCTGGTACATAATATCGCATACATAATAGACCCGACTGCCGAAGCATAGGGTATTCCTTGCATGCGAGCTCTCTCCAAATCAGTCTTGGAAGACATCTCTTTGGAGAGAGTTATTCCCGAGCAAGCGGATAAATTACCACGCTTAGAATCTTCCATACTAAGTCTCTTTACTATGGTGTCAATGTACCTGGATTGAGATAATCCCAATATCCGCTTAGATCTATCTCTATAGATCTTTATTCCCAGAATGTAGGAAGCAATCACCTAGATCTTTCATGGAGAACTTGTGTGATAAGAAGAGTTTTGCCGAGTGTAGCATATGAATATCATTTCCTATCAAGAGTATGTCATCCACATACAATATGAGGAAGACAACCTTACTCTCTACAACCTTCTTATATATACAGGTTCATCTACATTTTTAATGAAGTCAAACTTTTTGATAGCTTCATCAAAACAGATGTTCCAGCTCCGCGATGCCTGTTTTTAGCCGTAGATGGATTTAAGCAGCTTGCACACGCTTCCGCTGCTCCCACTGTCTACGAAGCCCTCTGGCTGTGTCATGTACACGCTCTTTTCTAAATCACCATTTAGAAAAGCGGTCTTGACGTCCATCTGCCAGATTTCGTAGTCATGGTATGCTGCAATGGCAAGTAAGATCCTGATGGACTTAAGCATGGCGACAGGAGAAAAAGTTTCATCATAGTCGACACCTGGTCGTTGACGAAAACCTTTTGCTATAAATCTAGTTTTGAAAGTCTCAGCTTTTCCATCTACACCAATTTTCTTCTTAAAGTTCCACTTGCTCCCGATGGGTTTTACCTCTTCAGGAGCAACTTCCAAAGTCCATATTTTATTAGTGTACATGGATTTCATCTCAGATCGCATAGCATCCAACCATTTCACAGAGTCCCCAATTATGATGGCCTGCTCGAAACTAGTTGGGTCATCATTTTCCATGATGCAATCTTTGCTCCCACCATCTATGAGAAAACCGTAGTATCTCTCAGGTGGGTGAGGAAACCTACTAGATTTGCGGAGTGACCGAGGTTCGTCGGATACTATTGGATCCTCCGGTTCTATCAAATTGTCAGTTGTAGCTTGTGCAGCTGGAACTTCTTCCAGTTCTATCTCATTACTATTAATTTCTTTCATAAGAAATTCCTTTTCTAAAAAGGTGGCATATTGAGCAACAAACATTTTTTGTTCCTCACTATGGTAGAAAAGGTATCCATGCGAATTCTTTGGATATCCCACAAACTTGCAAAGAACTGACCTTGCCTCGAGCTTGTCCGAATTTTGCTTTTTGACATAGGCCAGACAACCCTATATCTTAACTCGTTTAAGATACGGTGTCTTTCCACTCCATATCTCATATGGTGTTTTAGGCACAGATTTTGGTGGAACTTGATTCAATAGCTATATGGCTGTCTCAAGCACATAACCCTAAAAAGAAATAAGTAACTCAGCAGTACTCATCATAGAGCGCATCATATCTAATAGGGTGCGATTCCTTCGCTCCGATACTTCGTTGTGTTGTGGTGTATACGAAGAAGTAAGTTGAGAGAATCCCATTCTCTTTTAAATAGTCTCGGAATTCCGTGCTTAAGTATTCTCCTTCCCGATCAGATCGTAGGATTTTAATAGTTTTACCCGTTTGGTTCTCTACTTCGCACTTATATTTCTTGAATTTCTCGAAAGATTCAGATTTGTGTTTTATCCGGAACACATGTCCGTATCTTGAGAGATCATCGGCGAATGTAATGAAGTATGGGAACCATTCCTAGCATGTGTAGACATAGGACCGCATACATCATTATGTATCAGTCCCAAGAGTTCAGTAGCTCTTTCTCCGTATCTAGTAAACGGAGTTTTGGTCATCTTATCTTTGAGACATGACTCGCAAGTTTCATAATATGTAAATTCGAACGGATTCAAATATCCATCTTTATGCAATTTAACTAGTCTGGTCGTATTGATATGACCTAGTCTACAATGCCACAAGAAGGCTTCGTTCATTTCTGAACTTTTGCTTTTGTGTGTGTTCTGTACGCGTTTAGAACTGTAGTTTGATTTAGAACGTATATACCATTACATAACGTACCAAACCCAATCAACACTTGATTTAGAAAAATGTTCATAACATTATTCTCCAATGCAAAGTTATATCCTTTTTTATGCAACAAAGAAACTGATATAATATTGCACATCATATTTGGTATGTAATAACAGTCGTTTAGAATTATTATATTACCATTTGGTAATACTAGGTGATATTCGTCAACTGCTTTGGCTGCAATAATTGCTCCATTCCCTACTTTTAGAGACATCATCCTTTCCCAGTTCTCTACCTTTTTTTAGCCCATGTGACAAATTACATACGTGGGATCCTGATCCGGTATACAATACCCAGGACGTAGAGTATACTGAGAAACAGTTCTCGATAATGAACACACCCGAAGATGTATCATCATGCTCATTCTTCGTTTGGGTTGCGTGGGAATCTTGATATTCCCTTATTCCTTACTTAGACTTATGACGATCATAAGAAAAAACGGAACCAACGTTCTCCAGCTCAGTATAATAAGTGGGTTCGGTCAATACATCTATATTATTATCTTGATTAACGCGTGTTATTGGTCGCTATCTCGAGAGAGAAAGAAGGAAACGCTTTAGCGTACACTCTTTGTAAGATTAGATTGGTTATTATCTTATCTAATTAGGATGGCGCCCACCGTTTTTATCAAATCTTCCTTCAAACCATAAAAGATAAGATTAGCCGGGATTAATTACACCTTACAAGTTCGCCAATCGGTCAGCCAGGCAGGTATTAGTACTCCGAGGGAGTTTCCCTATGCTTTCGCATGTAACTAATTAAATAAGCTCGTTTCCGCAGAGGCATAACCCCGTCAACATCTTTCTTAGACACCTACTGGATCAGCTAATTGTAAAGTGGAAAACTCTTCTAGGAGTAACACTTACTCGCAGTGGGTATTGGGATCCAACTATCTCATAAAAGGTATGCAATCTTATTGCAAATTTCAACACTTGAAATTCCCAATATCTGTTTTTACCCCCAAGCGATTTATGACCTTGACAAGGTCAACAAACCATAAACCGCAAGTCAAGTTCAACCCGTTCATTTCGTGATTAAATTAAACCCACCCGCACGACCCTTGACAAGGTCAACAAGGTCGTACGACTACTCTAATCTAATCGCATCATATGCGGCAGATAAGCACTAATTAGCTACCGCACACTACGCCTTGACAAGGTCAATAAACGCAGCACGAATACTAAATATCACTTGTCTGAAATGACGGAGGGCTACGACTGGTTTTGTAGAAAACCTTTAACGTAATGAACTTGATATCGTTGTAGAATCTAGTGATTTGAAAATGGTGGTTTTTGTAGCATTTGCTAGTTTTGCAAAGCAAGAACTAGAGCCATCTTTTTAAAATTCGATTCTACAACATCTTTAGATTTCTTATCTTTCCATTAATCTCATTAATGAAGACCCATCATTTGTGTTTCCTAAATATTACAGAAAAAAGAAATGAAAATAAAAAGGTACGCTTATGCCATCCGCATTCGCTACGGGATCCCGTCATGCACCGTTAGGTTACTTAACTAACGGCAGAGCGGGGGCTGGACTAGCGCGGGTGCAAAACATAAGCAACGTTTATTTATTTATTTATTTTTATATATATATAGCATTCATCTCACGCAGTTTTATGATCACATCACAGAACACAAGCAGCAGGAGTCAACATATGAAATATTGGATATATTAGGAGGTCCGTATTTTAAATTTAGCCAATAATGAAAAACACGGATTCCATGATCGTGATGAATAGCCAAACCCACATCTCTAGACCCCTACGAGAGCGGCAAGCAACCCTGCCAATTCTAGAGTTAGAAGACCCGGTCTTGACTCCTCGAGATAGTCTCCCACTGGACTCTAGAACCCGATTACTTGTGATCCCCGCCTTGGGTTTATCCTAATGCGGAAAAGTAAATAATATGTATCAATGGTGACATCATTCTCAACCCGGAAGTGTCCTAATAAAAGAATATTACATACAATTTTACATGAATGAAAATAGAAAAACTCTCATCTCACGTAAAAAAACCCGGCCATTCAATCACGACAATTCAATATAACATATCACAACAACACATAACATCATATATCATCAACACAAGTAAATATGCGTATCCCGAATGTCGTTGACATATAGCAACGTGATCGGGGATATCCCATATATTACACTTACGACCGCAAAAAAGAAATGAAAAACTACAATATTTAGAATCCGCATATACCTTAGACATCATAAATCCGGAATATCTCATATTCCGAATTTCATGCCTAAACTATAAACCTTGCATTTCAGTCTCAAATCGAAAACACTTTTCAATAACTTAGTCGAGTAATTCAATAAGATTCCCGACTTCCTGATCGAATGCTCGTCGGGAACTTTAGTAGATGGCCACACCCCCGATACCGTCGACGAAGTGCACTTAAGCGGAACACCGTGGCCGTGAGCACCCGAGTGGATGCTTTTGACAACGGGGTTCTCCTAAAGTCACTTGGTCGGGGTTATGGGGCATCGCTATCTAGTAATATTATCCGGCGAGTATTCACGTACTATATGTGATTGCGACGGAGTTTTGATCCGAATCAAAATTCCGTGGCAATCGGTCAATAAAGACTAAAACGCTAGATTTATAAAACACTAACTAGTTTTCTCAAAACTAATTTATTGTGGATTCCAGATATTGTATCACATATCAATACTTAAATCCGAAACGATGTTAAAACACGATTACGAAACACTCCGAATAGCCCCAATAGAAAAGTTAACATCACATGCAAACTGGGCTAAACAAACATAACCTGAAACCCTAGATTTAACAGACCAGATCACCAAAGAAACACGAGACTTTATGGGGTTAAAGGGACCGGCCAGGCCGGCCAAATTGGCTATGTGGCCGGTGAGATTTTAGAGTTAGGGTCTCGAGTTTCTCTGGTCTTCTAGTTATATCACATGTAACCTTCTGTACTTATTTAAAAAATTTTTAGAGACCATTTTAAAATCGACAGAGAATAGGGTTTTAGATTACGGTTTTCGGAGTCGTTTCGGTTTCGCAATTATATAAACATCGTATAATCTTCAAGTTTGGCTCTGATACCATGAAAGTCTACCCTAGCACCACCACTGGGTTTTCATAAGCATCTAACATGCTATTTTTAAAAAATCGTGGTCCTAAGCTAGACTTAACTAGAATCTTAACTAAATGATTAGGGTTTTAACCATGATATAAAGATAGCTACACTAAGTGATGGAAACAACCTTTGGAGACCGAGTCTTTCACTTCAATAGCTCCGGATAGTAGTCCCTACGATCCACTAGGCTCCATTTGAAAATTGAACGAGCTTCCTTTGCGATCTCCGTGCCGAATGATCCACCCGATGCTCCCTATAATTCAAGCTACCTCTTCACTAATCTATCTATAATGAAGGAAACACCCTACACTTAAATGCTAATTAAGTGTAGGATGATGAAGTAGGGGTGTGTAGGCTCACTAAGGATTCTCACAAGCCCTAGAATTCACAACTCATGTGAGGGTTAGGGCTTGTAGGAGGAGATGAAGAAAATGGGAGAGAGCAAGCACAAGAATGAGCTCTAGGAAAAATAATTCATGTGAAGAATAGAATGAAATGATGGCTCACATAATCTCCTCACTTATTGAAGCATGGAATTTATTTCAATAAATAAATTGAACCATGCTTCAATAGTGCAAGTAAATGAATAAATAAATATAAAAGCCATGCTTCACCCCATTCCTCAAATATCTCCTTATTTGCCACCTCATTTTCTATTTTCTCAAAATAGAAAATCCAACCATACTTCATAAATAATATATATATATATATTAAAAGAAGAAAATAATTAGTGAGCTTAATATTACTTAATATATAATTATATCAAATATAAATATATATCAAATTATTAAATCAACACTTGATTTAATAATCCGGTTATATCACATATAACCGACTAATATCATTTATCTATATATCATATTATCAAATAAACACTTGATTCAATAATCTGGTTATATTACATAGAAACTAATTGATAACATTTTACCGCCAGATTAGAATACGGTATCACATACTCGTATTTTATCAGGCTCCCCGCACATATCAACATATGTGCCCTAGTTCGTTTCGCTTGAACTATGAAATCTTTGTGTGGTACTCTAAAGACTCGTCAATACGCCAGCAGTAGGTGATCACATCAGTCATCCACAAGCTGTTAGCGGTAATAGCTGGACGTAACGGCTATCCAGATATTGAGCGAATAGAAAATCAACAAGCAAGTTTGTCCAAACTCCCATGAAGCCTATAAGTAACACTTACTGTACAATCCGGTCTTTTCGTCTGATATGTCGCATATCGAGTGTAGGGGTGGAATCGTCAGACCCCAATAACTTAATAAGTCATGCCGATGTGTGGCTCGTAACGGTTCGAGAAACTGCTGATAACACTTACCAGTAAATCTCATCCGCCATGGTTAGGGACTTACTGTTGTAGCCAATCGAGTATATCGCAACATCAACTCCCAATACCGGAAGAGACGAAACCCCTCCTATCGCTCACTACCTCCATGTGACTCGGGACTGTACCCAAAATCCACCTGTTTGCACGACTCCTTTGAGCCGTGGTATAGAGAAAATCAAAGCACAGTAGGAACCATATAAAACACTATGACGATTTCGGGTCTACAGACTAAACTGTACTAGTGTCACTAGAGAATTGCTATCTGACGATAGGTATAGTACCATTTAGGAGTTCTCGGCGGGTCCTGTTCGGTGTACCCATTCTCTAATGAGCACCTATGTACAATTTTTGATGTCAAACACCAATGGTTATGGGATCAACCATCGCCCCCTACAGGGTCAAGAAACGTACACACTAGTATACTCTGGAATATCGATACCCTGTCTCGATACTCCCTCGACGAGGAACTGTTAAAGGATGTGCTTGTGGACTACACAAGTCCCAGTAGTATGATCCGCATCATAGTCCTGGTAGTCAAGCAAATATCCTAAGAGTTTTATCAACATGCATCAGAGAGATAATATAATAATACAAGTGTACATGTTAAGATAAAGAGCAACCAGATAGCATATTATCATGTCGAGCAAGAAAGTTCTATATATATGTCCAAGCATCTACTATATTATACAATAATGGCCTTTAGGGCATACATATTCCTAACATCTAATAATAAGCTACTTCGAGGATAAGGTGACCTGGTTGAAAATCCCGGAAGATATTGACGTTTGGTCGGTGAGCTGAATTATCTCACTGTCACTCGACCTGATATCTCATGCTCAGTTACTGTTGTGGGCCAATTCATGGCTGATTCTCGAGTGGCTCATTGGGATGCGGTGATTCGAATCGCTATTTGAAGAATACTCCAGAAAAGGGTCTACTGTATTCAGATCATGGACATTCTCGAGTAGCAGGCTTCACTGATGCAGATTGGGCCGGGTCTTCATCCGATCGCAGATCTACTACAGGATATTACGTGTTTGTAGGAGGTAACTTGGTTTCTTGGAAGAGCAAGAAACAGAGTATAGTGTCCCGCTCCAGTGCTGAGTCTGAGTACCGGGCCATGGCGAATAGCACTTGTGAAATCGTATGGGTTCGTTTCTTGCTGGGGGAGCTTGGTTTTGAGCCCACTTCCTTATGCGACTGTATTGTGATAATAAGACTGCAATCTATAATGCCTCTAATCCCGTGTTTCATGAGCGAACGAAGCACATTGAGGTGGATTGCCACTTCGTGAGGGAGAAGGTTGAAGATGGGATCATCGATACTTATTGTGTTCATTCTTCTCTTCAACTAGCAGATTTCTTCACAAGGCCTTTAGGAAGAAATAGAGTGCAGTTTATTTGTAACAAGCTGGGCATATTTAATATGTATGCTCCAGCTTGAGGGGGAGTGTTAGAATACCTGAAGTGTATACGGGTTTATTATATGTAATTAGATGTTTAATAAGAGTGTAATAGCAAAATGACTTCTGTCTATATAAAGAGGAGGATTAGGTTTATGCCAATTCATCCATTACTTTTCTCCAAAACATTTTCTCTCTTAATTCTTGCTCTCTCGCTCCTAATAATAAATTTGTTCTCAACAAGCTTGACAGAAAAATCGAGGCATGAGTAATCAGTTTTCACATTCCGCAACAATTTTACTATGCACACACATCCACCCACATCTACAGAATAACAGATATGCACATATACTACTCACTATGATTAGTTGATATTACTGGTAGTTTTTTGGCCTAGTTTTTCTGAATATAGAATATATTAACATGTTGAATATATTAACATGGTAATGTTGCATATCTGATATAACCCAAAAAGATGCTGCATATATTCACTGGCTCAAACACAAAGTATTGCAACTGATGATAAGTGGTTATAATTAATAAATGTATGTATTTGTCTTCCTCAGGTTTCTAACATGGAAGGAAGAAGGTTCATTCGCAGTTTATTTACCAACTGGTATGCTGATAGTATTGCACAAGTGGTAATGAATTTACCACAAGATGCTGCAGAGTTTCTTGGTTTGTTTCTTTATATCTATATTTCAAATCTAAGATATGTTAAAGAAAGGTTCAGTTTGGTGACGTTCATTTTTCTTGCCATAGTTATTTTGCTGAATGTGATACCTTTCAATAGGTTTTCTATGGAAATAATTTGGTGTCTTATATTCTCGTTTAAAGCTATGTAATAATGTGGTGAAAACTAATTTTTTAAAGATTTGGACTAGAAATATATGTTTTATTTAGAAATTGAAGCAACAAACTCATGAACAAGCAATATAAATGTTCTATGCACCCCTCTTATTATGAAGGGGACTAGATTTAAGAAGTTTATCCATCTTATTTTGAACAATTGATAAGCAACTGACTCATGGTTGTCTCTGACTAATCTGTTGCACAAGAAGATGGTGACAATAACATATTTCTCAACAAACTCTCTCTTTTTTTTTTGTGTGTGGGTGGGGTGGGGGGTGGGGGTGGGGGGTGTTGGGCAAAACATATTTGTCAACATTATTAGTATTATTTATTTATAGGGAAATACTGTTTACTTAGCACTATCAAACATTTTATCGACTCGGTTAACTTGCAATTTTCTTAAAATTATGTATAGGGGAGATACTGTTTGCTTATCAAATGTTTTATCGACTTACTTAAATAGTGATTTTTACAATTAGGTAGGTATCTTCTTGGTTCAAATTACCCATGAGCTATGTAACAGAATTCTGTGGTTTTTCCTCGATCCTTGAGCTAAAGTTAGTATACTGTTTCAGACTGTTTTTGAGGCATATTTGGAAAGCGTTTTTTGGAAATTGGCTGCACATTGCCAAAGATCCATGTCTATGGATTCTCCAAGGCTGAAAATCCTGAGTTTGACTTTCATGAGGTCAGCCTTCAATGGTTCAAAAAAGCAAATTGTCCTAATTATGCTCTTGTAGATTCTTAAACAAAACATGTATTTTCAGCGGATAAACATGGCGCTATGTGAAACCGTGGAGGAAGTCGAAGCTTGTTGCTCCTAGAAAATGGATGCTTTGTGCAACATTTGTACTACCACAAAGTGTTGCTTTTGCCAAAAATTCTACAGGCTATTAAGGGGCACAGGGTTTCTCCAGCGCCTAACCCCACACAGATTATATTGTTTACATCTGATGGTGGTGATAGAGTTGAGAGCAAGGCTGATGAAGCTTGTTATAGGTAAATTAAATATAAAACTACTGTACTTTCACACCTTGTGCTATACTTTTTTCTTTTTTTTTCTTTTTGAGAAAAAAGGTGGATAATTGGCCACCCCATTGCATTAAAAAGTGTTTAATGATTACACCGATACGCTGGTAAGGACAAAATAAACCTACAACCATTCACCAAAATAAACATCTTAGGCATATAAGCCAGCAACAAAAGTACATCAAGTGCCTCGCATCCGAGTAACACTAAAACCCAAAAGAGCACACCTCCCACTCCGTTAACCTTAAACTCTATTCAAGCCTCACCATCTGTCTCATCGCCCTCGTCTTCCTTTCCCCCACTGCCCGGGTCATCATCCTCCTCCCGAATCTTGGGTACCATATTCCTTATCTTTAGCTTTGAGTTATCTGAAACCTGGACGTAGTTCTTTCTCTCACTAGTGCTAGCCAACTTATGTTCCAGACTTGGAATCTCCCCTCCATGTCTATTGCTCCTCCTCAGAATGCTAGCCTCTGACTTCTCAACGGTCCCAAGGGTCGTGCTATCATTCAAACCTCATGTTTTTGGTACTAGAGGGAACCTCTCCAGCCGAGTTTCTTCCACCCTATCCACCTCTTCCAGCTCTCTGTCTTTTGTGGAAACGATCTCATCTATTTCTGCACCCGTGCCCTGCTCACCATCCAATTCCTCTGTAATAATCAAGATTGACCATGACGGGTTTCCCCTATACCATCCATTCATACCAAAACTCTGCTCCAGCCAGTTATCTAGATAATTTTTGAGCCCATGAGAAACCTTATTCTCTAAATCCCTTCTTTTGCCCACCTCCTTTATCAGAAAATCCGAGCCCATTCCTTCCAAGCCCATACCGTCTTGGCCCAGCGCTATACTTTTTTCATTATGTTATTTAAACCCACAACTGCGATTTACATTTATATATTTACTTTTGAGCATGCTCCTGTTGCAGCAGATGACTGAGTGTGCCTCTGATCCACGTATTGAAAGAACTCAACACACAATCTGGAAAAGCTGAAGCAACACCTGCCGACTGTGGCTCCACTGCATGCCAAAGGATGCAGGTTCCATTACTTTGTATTTGTTGCCTAATTATTTATGTACGGGTAATAGCAGCAGTAAAAACAAATTATAAATCATCCATATTATATATATTATTATATATATTGAAATTAATGAGCCGTGAGCAGCGTATCTCAGTTGAGATGCAAACAATCTTTCTCTCTCTCTTATCCTTTTTGTTTCTAATTTTTTCTGCTTCTATCCTGTTGCCAGATTCAGCACTGTCGTAGTGGAGGCCGTTTCCACTCCCTGTCCTTGTCATTTCTTTTCTTTTTTCTGCTGGTCCCGTCCCGTCTCTCTTTTACTTCACTGCAAGAAAACAAAGCCTTCCACGTGTAATATTACTCATATACCCCTAGTGCCAGGGCCCTCTGCTGTGGGTTCGGTAGGGGTAGGGTTCGGGAAACACAGATTTATAATTTTATATATAGGAGCAGGTGGGTCTCTGTGGGGACCAACCAGCTCTAATCATTCTAAGCAGAGCATCATCCTAGTCACCAGGCCCACAGAATCCTCTATGCATGCCCACATGAGGTAAATAAAAAAAGCTACGACGCTTTATTAGTAAATAGCAAGAAATTTTAATCTCCTGCTTACATTAAGTCTGCATCTTCATCTTGGAGCGTGTGTAGTATTTGCATACGACTCCCTGCCAAGCATCTTAACATAATGAACATATCTTGCACCTGAGTTGAAGTAAAATTCAATTTCAAAATGTTCCTTTGTAAATATTGAACCAAAGCATATGTAAGAAATATTGGTTTTTCTTCATTTTGTTTTGGGACTCTCCTTCAGTGACATGTGCATCTTTTTTCATCACTTGTTTGTGGGGTTTTATGTTACAAAATGTGCACTTGGTTCTTCTATCTATCAGGGTTTCCCTGCAGGTATATCGCGCCTATCAATGAAGCTTAATTGAAAATAGGTTTCCATTAGGTCATTTGTTTTCTGCAAATGGCGGACAATTGGGCCATGTCTAGTTTGGTGATAAGTTGTTTGCGTTCCGTCGTGTTGCCGTGATGGATTGAGTGCAATACATTGCTTCCGTGATATCTCGGTTTTTGACAAAACCGCATCGGGCCATCCGTATAGTTTTGGAGGTCGAGCCTTTCCACCCATTCACTATCATTCTCGAAAGTAACTTGTAAATTGCTTTACATAGGCTAATTGGACTCAGGTCATTTGGGTAATGCTGCGTTTTAGGAATAAGGATAATAGTGGTTTTGTTTGTGTGTGGGGGCGGGGGGCGGGAATGTTGAGCAAAGTAATTCATGCCTTGGAGGAGGCTCGCAGGTTGAGAGATGTTTATAGAATTCAGCTCCGAAACCGTCCAGGCCCATGGCTGTACCATTCGGCTGGTCATTAATAGCTTGCATCAATTAGTTCATACTGAAGTCGTCGGTTAGGTATATGTATTGATATTGTTTGGGCTGTAGCGAGAACTTTCTCTTTTGCGCACACTTTAGCTGTTGAGTTAATCCAAATCCATTTGCCAAATAAACTTGAAGCGATCCTCGGTAGTTTTTTGATCCCTGTCTGCATAAAGATCCAATTTCCATGGCCGTCTCTGACTGACTTCAGGTTGTTTCTAACTCGCTTTAAGATCAACGATTGGGGGAAGAATTTGGTGGTGTTGTCACCATGGTGTAACCAATTGCAGCATCTTGATCTATAGCGAAGGAGACTCACCTTGTCACGAAGGAGATTATGCAGTCGACATTTGAGACCCCTTTCCCTCTAGGCCATAGAACAGTGGTGGTCCCCTAGCTATCTCATCCATGATTGCTCTATTGGGACGTCCTAAAGGATGACGTGTCCTCTTTGGATTGGAAAGGACATCACATGTAGAATGTGAGCCTAAACAAGTTTTAGGGAAAGATTATAGTGGGATTTATTTGATGATGTTTAATAATTAGGCTAGCATATGGAGTCAAAATCTATCTATTATTAAAAACGTGAACACAGGATTCTAGGCGGGGTCTTATTCTAAGTTTCCAACCAACTCTTCCCGGCCCCTTGGCTTTCCTAAAATAAACCCACCTAATCATAACAATATCTCCCTAAAATGGGGGCTTATCTTTCCATTTCAAGCAATGTAAACCCGCCCCAGCCCCGTCCCAGCCCCACGCACACACCCACCACCATACACACACACCACACACGTTAACATCATCTGCCTTGTGCTTTAATTTGCTCCTCCTTTGTGTATGCCCCTATCCATTTAGGTCTTTGGTGCTAGTAATTTTTAGACTTGCTAACCTCTTCCATTAGTTTTTACATCGACAATCCCTTTGAGTGTTAAACGGTCATACCGAATCTGAAATGTCTAATTAACACTTACAAACTTTTTCCTTTTCCCGATTCACATTTTTCTAAACTCAGAAAATGAATGAGAGAACACTGAACCGATCAGATAGTAAATAGTATATCGTTTCATCTTAAAAAGATGGATTATTTGTCCATGTGACAAAAAAAGAGAGTAATCTATATGTTTATCATCCAATAAAAATTAAATTAGCTTTTAATGTCATGTAGTCACTTGAATGAATACTGTTTATCATCCAATAAAAAGTAAATACAATTCACCATATATAGAAATTTACAAATGCACTAAACATGAATCTAGCTATTCAAAACATGATACATCTTATGACATTTTTAACATCTCAAACATCACATTATTTTGATTTTCCAAATATAAAACAAACTTGCTAACCGTCAGTTCCATGCCACAAGAAAGATTTCAAGTGGGACAATATATAGATAGATAAAAAACAAACGACACAAAAACAGAGAGAAAATTGGAGAGAAAAGAGAGACCGTGGACCCCATCACCCCACCCTGACCTTTATCGTACCTCGACACCTCCTGCCTTCTTCCGACACGTGTCCCTCTCCTTGTGGGGACCGCCTCCCTCCCACACTCTCCTGCTATAAATACCCCTCCATCTCTTGGCTCTTCACTCTTCACACTTCATCACCTCTTCTCTCTGTTTGTTCGTTTGTGAGATCCATTAATGGCGAATCCCACTCTTTTCCTCTGGCCTCAAGACACATCGAGAGAAGAAGAGAGAGAGAGCCCCAAGCCAAAGCCCAAACGGAGCGGATCCAAGGCGACGAGGGCCCCGCAGCGAGGCCTCGGCGTCGCTCAGCTCGAGCGGATCCGCCTCCAGGACCGCGAGATCCAGCCTCTTCCGGCGATATTGCCGTCGATCTACGAGCAGCAGGCGCTGCTTCCTCCGTCTCCCAGGTACGCCGCCGCTCCCCTCGCATACGCCGGATCCGCGCCGATCTGCTACGTGCCTCAGCTCAGGGTCTCAAACCAGGGGCTTATCGGATGCGGGCCCATTTCCACTACCGGGTCGGTGCTGCAGGAGCAGTGCGCCATGGATCGGGCTAGGATCGCGGCGGGGAGTGTTTTGGTTCCTGAGCTGCCTTCAAACCAAAACGTCGCCGGCGCCTGTGATTGGAATCACTGCGAGCTCTGCGTTCGAGTGAGTTCGATCTATAGATTTTTAGATTTTTCTATTGTGAGTAGTTTTTAGGGTTTTGGTTTTCATTTAATTAATGGTTTTTTTTTGTTAGAGGAAGCGAGTGATGTGCCAGGATCTAGGGTTTTGCGGCGGAAGTGGCGTGAATCATTACTTTCCGATGAATGAGGTGACCACTTCGTTGATTAATTAATTAAACCTAAGTTTATTAAATGCTTCTATTAATTAATTATCTCGTTTTTCTTTTTTTATTTTAAATATTTTGGGTGGATGAACGTAGGATCCGAGAATGGGGTGGTTGTTGAGAGAGAAGGAGATCAAGGAGTTCGATTTTTTCCCGCAGAAATCCGCGGGCGGAAGCGGCGGCGGCGATATGGGATTCGAGGATCAAATGGTGACTCCAACTTCTTCTGCTTCTGCTGATGCTGATGCCTCCAATTTTGTGGATTTATCCCTTAAACTCTTTTATAAGTAGGAACCTCTTTTAGTATTTTAGGAAGTGTTTTTAATCTAGGGAATCAAAAAAATGGGAGGAAAAGTAAAGGAAATATGTAATAGATATTTAGCTGTTTGAAGTTTAATGTGTTTTTATTTGTTTTTTCAGTCTTTGTATATATATATATGCTTTAGTAAGCAGATGGCTGTTATTGGTTATCAGAAGCAATAACATTTTGTGGGGAAATTGTGTTTGACTCCTTGTAACACCAATATTTTACAGTTTATTGGTGGCGCTTGGAGTAGCTCATGAAGAGACTCAAGATCGATCTCGGGGTCTTCCATTTATGAGGGGTGGCTAATCCCATCTATTATCTCATAAAAAAAACATTTTGGGGGAAAAGAATCCAAATCGTTTATTTTTTTGCAATTTTTTTTGAGATTTTTGCCCTTATACATATAAAATGATAAGAAAATAAATATAAAAAAGATCTTTTTTGCTAGCATTAGTTTAGTAATTCAAATTTAGATGTTTTCATTTGATATATAAATAGTCAGAAGGTTAATAGTTTTAAAATCGTTATTTACTGTGGTAAAGAGAGCACACTGCTGTGATTGTGAAACGCTAGCTGGTCTTAATTGGGTAGCATGTGGTGAAAGAAATCACAGGGCGACTCTTTTTTGGGTTGTTTGCAATTCAATATAGTTATTTGAGATTTCTTACTTCGATTATGGTGCCCAATAAATAACTAAATAAAATGCAAAACAAAAGGAAACTGGGGATGCATGTATATCTAGGGATTGCCTATTTGATGAGGTGAAGAGTACAGTTTTTTTTAAGCTATAACTTCTATGGACCCAGCCGGGCCATTAGGTTTTATTAAAATTGGCTGTGAAGTACCCAAAAAAGAAAAAGAAATACTTGCTACTTATCCCCACCTTGGCAATTGGAAATTGGAAAGTGAAAAAAAACAGTAAATTAAAAATGTTGTAGGAAAGTGAAATAGAAAAAAAATGAAAAAAGTGCTCATTCTTGTTTGTTTTGTTAAATGGAAAGTGAAAAAAAAAGCCAAGTTGGCGCTTATGTGGCAATAAAAAGTGGCATTGAGTTGTTTGGTTGGAAAATAGAACGTAAGAAAGTCTGAGATAAAATTAGAAAGTATAATAAATATATAATAAATATATGCATTCTATATTTGTTTTCTCCCACTTTCTAAGATTTGAGAGAGAAAGTGAAATAGATTGAAACGGTGAAGTGATTTCTATTTTTTTTTTTTTGGATGCCCAAACAAAAATGGTTAGAAAGTGTATCACTTTCCAACTTTCTTTGCCCACTTCCCTGCAACCAAACATGCCCATGAGAAAATTACACTTCAAAGCAATAAGAAGGGAAGAGAAACTCTTCTGTACATTATGAAGCTCAAAGACTGCAATCATCATAGCAGGGTCTTCAACCAAACTTATTTACAGGGTCTGGACCATTTCTTTAGTCTAATTCTTGGCATACTAGACATGTCCAATTTGCAAGCAGATGGAGTCCCTTAGGAATAGCAAATTGGGGGTAACTAGAACTGACTTCTTCTTTTAAGGCTTCAGTCGCAAGTAGATCTGCTATTTTATTGTTTTTACCATAATGGTGTAAATAAAAAGTTTGAACATTGAGTGAAAAGGAGCTTGTTTGAGAAAGGCCGTACTAACCCTTGCTGCTGCTGCTTTTTTTTTTTGCCTCCACTTTTCTTTTGTACTATCTGCTAGTTCCCTTTTAGTTGAAGCCACTTCCAATTTTGTGTGTGTGAGAGAGAGAGAGAGAGAGAGAGATTTACCCAGCATTGGAGAGTAGAAACTGCTTGATCATACAGTAAAGTTAAATTTTTGAAGATGAATTTTGCTAAATGAGTAAAGGTTAAAGTAAATTATTTTTGTAAGCGGAGACAAGCACCATGTGCCCATCTGTTTCACACTATCACCTAGGTTTTATGGGTCTTACCATTTTGTCTTTTGGGTAAAATTTCGGATAGACAAATTGCGGGTAGGAAAAGCATTGCTCGCATATAAAAGGCCTATGGGCTTAAAATGTTCTACATTAAATTAACACCTGCTGAAATAATATTTGGGATTGTGTAACCCATCGATCTCAAATGATCATGGTCATTTTGCTTTCATTGCAAGTTGCAAAGCAGAGAATCAATACAGATATATTTTTCTCCGGTTTTATACCGACAAATTATATGTCAAATGCATTGGTTGTGAGGAGAACCGATGAGGTTGTGGTGGAAAACTGATGCAAAATCAAGAATTGAAAAAGGTTTCAGGGTGCACTAAATCATGAGTGGATTCTTGATCATATAGAACACAATACTAATACTTGGAAAATCCCAAAACCTGCGTGTCTCAACAGAGTTTTTTTTGGGGTGGTTTGTGTGGGGTGGTGGTGGTGGTGGTTTGGAAATGTCTATCTCTATCAAGGCCAAACATTTCCTGTTGCATTTAATCAAACCTGGCAATTAATCAAACAAATACTATACAAGAATATGAGGCACATCTCTTGAGCTAACTGTGCTAATTTGAAAACACTGAAATTTTAGTTTTAAAATAGATTCTCAAAATTATGGGCACCCACAAATAACACATGTAAAAACATTTCCTTTTTTACAATTGACATAGAAGAGGCACATCTGTCGAGCTAAACCGCGCTAATTCGAATGTCATCGATTACTAACAATTTCACATCATAATTCAACCATAATATTCCAACATACCATAGTTGCCTATGTTACAAATCCATCAGGCAGCCATAACCATTCAGAAACGCACAAGTTTTTAATGACATCGCCTGCTCCAAAACATGAAACCGTCAACTTTTTAAACGAGAGAGCAATTCACGATATAACCTCCGAAGTATTCTTCAGCAAGACGGGGAGGGGGGTTGACCAGCATCATTACATCCCCTTCCTCTTCTAGCAAATAACAAAACATCGCATCTAGTTAATATATTCAACAAGATCAAACAATCCTAATATGCCATATGTCAATTATATATCATGCATCAAGATCGTGCAAGTACCATCAGCTATGTTTGTTTCCTCATCAAATACACTACGCCTTCTCTTTCTCCATCCCTCAGCCGCTTGAACAGGCAAGAACATGCCGGTAGTCCACCATTCCTGCGTGCCATATGCCAACACAGTTAAAAATCATTAGATGTGGTAGTAGAAAAATGGGCTAACTGCTTCTAAACTTAAAAAAGTATAATATATGTCTGAAAACCATAGCTTAATTAATAAGATTAAATCAACAATGCAGATCTATAAATTTATGGGTATATTACACTAAAATATATCAACTATCGCTGATTTCACAAAAATACAATAAACAATTCTAATTACACTAAAGTTCCTTACACAACCATTGATTCTCACACTAAAATACCTTCCGTACGTCTAAGGCCACAACTAATACAATGTATTATTTCCTAGGAAACCAGATCAATCAAATAAAATCACATATGCAAGTTCATAAATTTATATATGCCCAGACTTCTTAACTCAAGCTAAGAAGCAAGCATAGATATTCAAACGATATTACTATCAAGTGAACTAATTCTAGAAGTATAGCTCTCTTCTATTAATGAATTAGCACGGTGGCACAATGCAGATTCTAAATTCACCAATCTACAAAAGTATCAACATTATGCATAAAGCGTGTCGTATTGGAGAAATGCTCACTTTCGAAATCATACACTTTTCTAACCCTACACTTCTCTAACCCAAGCAGCAGCATCAGCTGTGAGCTGCTCCTTCCCATCGTTACTGGAATTGGTTCAGGTTTTGGAAATCTTGTGGAGGAGACCAGGGAAGGCATGTCGCTCACCAAACACAGGATGGGAGAGCGAGAGTGAGTCCTCAGGTCAAAATCTGAGGTCCAATTGGTTTGAACCCGAACTTCAAACTTAAAAAACAAGCGAAGAAAGTGATAAGATTTTTTTTTTTTAAAAAGAGAGGAATAATTCATAGGGTGGCAGCCTGTCAGTGATGTCAAAAAATTTTGCAAAAGTTTTTCCAGGAACATCTTGTTCTTATATTTGAACCATTCCCTTGCACCGTAGATAACTCAGGGAAAAAGATTAGGTAATGACAAGGAGACCGTTTCCTCTTTTATTGTTTCTCTAATTTCACAAAGATGTTCCCAGATATTTTTTCTTTTTTGATAAAAATCTTCTTTCAAAAGGTAATGACAAAATTCTGAAGTGAATAACAAGTTTCTACATATAAGTTGAGTAGAAACAGTAGACATTTAAAGACTTAAACATGTATAGATTTGCAATAATACCTCAAGAGAGCTAATATGTCTCGAAAAGAATATAATTCGAAGATAACAACCAAGTATAACCTGTCTTCTATACCACAACCTGAAATTAGCCTTTCAGTGTTGAAACATATTCTTTAAACTAATGTTGTAGCAATAACAAATGCCTATGGTCATAAAAGCCCTATGAACTTACGGAGTGCTCTAATGTTTAGAGCAACATTATCAAAAGTAGATTTTGCATCTACAGAGACACATTGTTGACTCTATTCTCTTAAGTCATTTGAAAACAAGAATTGGACAGGCATATCCTTCATAGAGCCTAACCATATATTTAAAACAACCGTAACCAAAGGATTGGTAAGTAATTAAACCAAAGAAATCGACAAAAAAAGAGCATAGAGTAGAGGAAATCGCAAACACTATTATATCCATTGCATATGCAATGTTAATCAAAATAAAGCCTGCACAATCAACACAATTTGACATAACCAACATTATCAAGCAGAATTGCTATAAGAAACAAATGGATCAATCCATAGAATAGTATATCCAACCAAAAGGAAAACAATAGAAAATAATAGGATGATGTGATCTACCATCAACTCATTCTTAGGTAATATTTGGAAATTATATCCTAGGATAAGTCTGTTATGTAGCTAAGAAACACCATATATAAGATAAAGAAAGAAAGGGTACTGATGATGCTCAATAACGGTAATTCCTTATATCATGACACGTGGCGGATGACGTGTCACATGCGTAAGCCAGTTAGGCCCCTGAGGACTATGGAGGGGGAACCAGCGTGCTACAGTGGGGGCTTCTCTCAAACCCTGTCTCCGAGGTTACACCACACTCCTTACTCCCGAGCACTTCAGCAGCCAAGCCAACCGTCCCTTTGGTCTACTTTGAGCTATCACGGGCCCGAGCTTCCTCGGCCATCCGGCTCTCCTCCGAGCCTTCCTTCAGGCCGGGCTTCCTCGGCCTCCCAGCTCGTCTCTGGGCTACTGCAGAACCAAGATGCCTAGGCTCTCCCGCTCGTCCGCGGGCTCTCCCGCCGAGGTCATCTTCCTCGGTCTCATCGACCGACCAACGACACCGCTCACAGGCGCAACCGCCATCCCGTGAATCTCGCCATGCGCGATATATCCACCGGCCACATCCCACGTTCCACGCCATCATGATCCACCATTAACGAGTTTGTCTCGCCATTACTGCGGGATCCCGCTCATCATGCGGGCGTGACGTCGGGAGCTAACGGCCGACATGATTCTCGCGCCTGCCTACCTGCTGCCACCGTTATATAAACCCCTCCTTCAGACGGTTCAAGTAAACCATTTTTACTCCACTAAGCAGTTACACTGCTCGGATTTCCTCTCTAACTTGACCGTCGGAGGGTCCTCGGTGGTACAATCATCCCTGGACTTCCTTGCAGGTAGCTCGGCCCAACCAACCTCAAAACCATTGAGATCCACACGCTTCAGGAGCCTGCCTCCAGATCCAATCTCAGCCGTCTATCGCCGCCATCAGCAGATCAACGGAAGGTAACATCTTGGGGTGTCGGTCATGCCTGGAAGCAGGCAAGCTGACCGACATCTTCTCGGGAGGGACAAGTGCGTGAAGGATCTCGGGGCGAGGCGTCCTGGCGACAGAACTTGGTGTTGAACTGTGGAGCACCCAGCGGGTCGCAGAATGTATTGGCTCGGAAGATCTGCGGCCGTGGGAGGTAACGAGGCGGTGGTCGGCTGTACCGACGTGAGTAGAGTCTTCTCTCCCTTTGCAGTGGGTCCTAGCCCCGAGGTGGGGGAGCAGCGACCTGGGGAGCTTACCCCGCCGTTTGGACACGGACGAGCGCGTCCACGACGGACGCGAGTCAATCTATTTGAGCGGCGAGGACGATAATGGTGTTCGGAGGAGGAGATTCATCCGCGCCTCCGTTGTGGGGGGAGACGACGGCTGGTGCTTGGATCGTCGTGATGACCGCTCGCCATTTGGTTGAGATCGGAAGATGAATTTTTTGTTTTGTGGAATCAAGGAGTTCCCACAGACGACGCCAGCTGACGTGGGTTGGATCGCACCAAGATATTACATTCCGTTGATTTGCTGATGGCGGCGATAGACGGCTGAGATTGGACCTAGAGGCAGGCTCTTGAAGCGTGTGGATCTCAATGGTTTTGAGGTTGGTTGGGCCGAGCTACCTGCAAAGAAGTCCAGGGATAGTTGTACCACCGAGGACCCTCCGACGGTCAAGTTAGAGAGGAAATCCGAGCAGAGTAACTGCTTAGTGGAGTAAAAATGGTTTACTTGAACCGTCTGAAGGAGGGGTTTATATAGCGGTGGCAGCAGGCAGGCAGGCGCGAGAATCACGTTAGCCGTTACGCTCCCGACGTCACGCCCGCGTGATGAGCGGGATCCCGCATTAATGGCGAGACAGGCTTGTTAATCGAGGATCGTGATGGCGTGGAACGTGGGATGTAGCCGGCAGATATATCGCGTATGGCGAGATTCGCGGGATGGTGGTTGCGCCTGTGAGCGGTGCCGTTGGTCGGTCGATGAGACCGAGGAAGATGATCTCGGAGGGAGAGCTCGCGGACGAGAGAGAGCCGATGTATCTTGGTTCTACGGTTGCCCGGAGACGAGCTGGGAGGGCGAGGAAGCCCGGCCTGAAGGAAGGCTCGGAGGCGAGCCGGACGGTCGAGGAAGCTCGGGCCCGTGATAGCTTGGAGTAGAGCAAAGGGACGGTTGGCTTAGCTGCTGAAGTGCTCGGGGGCAAGGAATGTGATGTAATTTCAGAGGTAGGGTTTGAAGGAAGTCCCCACTATAGCATGCTGGTACCCCTTCCGTGGCCCTCATGGGCATAACTGGCTTACGCATATGACACATCATCCGCCACGTGTCATGATATAAGGAATTACTGTTATTGAGTTTCATCAGGTACAAATTGTATATTTACAAGTGGAAAAATAATTTTAAAAAAAAAGAAATGAGAAGAAAAGCATGGACGGCGGGAGCCAAACCTGCTCAGGCAAAAAGCCCACGCGATTTATAGTCACGCCCGAAAACCACCCAGCACATCCGCTGCAATTTGTAAGTATACAATATACTAGTATATGGTATATATAAAAGGCCTATGTGCAAGTAGCAATAATACTTGGGATTGTTTAACGTACGATCTCAAATGATCATGGTCATTTTGCTTTATTTGCAAGTATCAAAGCTGAGAATCAAAGAAAACATGAATTCATGATATAAAATTCAATACTAAGGACATGGAACCGAGTATTGAATAAGCTGGGGCCAAAATGGATATGAAGCTATTGAATTGTGAACTATGACAATATATAGCTCGTGGTCGCAAGTAAACGATAGTATTGGATGTATTGCAAGCGAAGTCTTCTCCAGAACACAGTTTATTATGCGTCAGATACACAAAGCAATGAATAAATACATGTTGAATCTATGACAACCATCCTACAACCAATTCTTTTCATCATGAGGCGTCGAATATGAAAACAGCAGGGCCAAAATGAAATGTAACAAGAAAACTTGAACCATGGTAATTAATGGCTCCGTAGTGTAATGCAAAAGAAGAATGCAACAGTAGAAGGAACAAGATACTAGTTTAATGAAGCATCACAAAGTAACAACTAACACAACCTAAAGAAACTCCTAAACCCCACCAACATCAAACATCAAGGAACGAACCACAACTCCTAAACACAAAAACGTAAAGCAACCACTAAACCCCATAATCATCAACCAACAAAGCAACTACGTACTAAAAGCAACCATCTACGAAAATTAACCTAAAGCAAAAGAACAACAAATTAAGCAACTACGTACTAAAAGCAGCGTCCGGGTGCTCCCTCAACACCACAGACAGGACGGATGACCAGTCCTTGACACGACCCAGGCTCCTGTCAAAGGGATGCCCAGCAACAATCTGCTCGTGCATCTCCCTAAAAAACCCTAGCATCTCATGACCGGCAGTATAACCAGCGTGCAATGCACACAAAGCCTCGATCAAACTCGATCTCGATAACAACAGCGGGCTGCTAGAGGTGCCAGCATCGGCAGTACCTGATCCAGCGATGCCATGGGTGCTGCTGGGGGCAAGCAATCCGGCGCTACGACCATGTGCCAGTGATCCGGCGCTACGACCACTGGCTCTGCCGGGACCGTCGAATCCACGTATTCCTATGTCCCGAATGCATGCTGCATGTCGAGCCTGGCGAGGGTGTCATGTACGGTCAGAGGAAAATGGGAAGGGCTGTATGAGAAAAGCGGGGCTGGCCGTGCTGGGGGCGGAGATTTGGTCGAGGGGAGCAACAGGAGGGGCCTCGTGCATGGGGGATGTGGTCGGTGGGAGCGGCAGGAGGGGCCTCGTGGGGATGCGACCATAAATCTGGAAAGCAAGGGCAGCGGCACTATGATGTGATGATGGTGCAAAATTAACGCATTTACCCAGAATAGAACTTTTTACATTGCTAAATAAACGCTGAAATGATATTTTAATCATATGAAATTTAGAGTATTGACAAATTAAAGGGAGATCAAGTTGGAAAGTGCCGATTGTCAAATAAAATAGAGGGCGCACTTTTTGCCGCTATCTAACGCAAAAAGCCTCCTACGGCCTCTTTCCTCTATTCAACTCATCGATCAACGGCTTCAAATAAATATCGATATCAATACTTGCTTTCAGGGATCAATAGAGCCATTTAGATGTAAGACTGTTTCATACTCATCCATGACGGGAGATTAAAAACTACTAGTGTAACGGGATATACACTGTGAGATGCACATCTTTTAAACAGTTCCAATCCATCAGCCGATAATCCAAGTCTCACATTACGAGTTTTTGCAGCGAACGCGGGAAATTAAGCGTCAAATCTTTGCCACTCTTCACCATCAGACTCCTTCCTTCCTGCGGCCATCTGCATGCCATGTCATATGTTTGACGGTTTTAGACGACAGAAATAACATCTGTAGTATTTTCTTAATAGAAAAAAGCACAACACATTCACAGGAATTTTCGGAATTGACTTCTCACCCCTCGGGGGCCTTTTAGGTAATATCCACCTCGATTCCCCACAAGTTCTATACTTATTTAAGTTCCTGTCATCATCCGTTGTAAATAACATGCGGTCATTTGGACATGCGTCAATTTTTTGATAACTGAAACCGATGTCGGAAATAATTTTCTTCATCTCTTGAAATTTGCAGGAAGATCGGAATTCGGGTAAGCCTCCTCTATCTTTAGAAAGTCATCGACTGACTTGTTGCTCTATAAACTTTTGTATTTAAGATAAAACATGTGAACCATCCAATCCAATTTCGTCATTATCGCACCCTCGTAAAGAGATTTCTTAGCATCCTCCATATACTTAAAATACTAGTAGATTTAGAATTTGGAACCGCATCATCTGTAGGGGTATCATTGTTCATACCATCATATAACTCGTCCATCATATCATTTAAACCGGTGGTTTATGGGGTTCTCATAAGAGGCGGCAACAGACGATGTGCACCGATATTATAGTCCATGAACTCTCCATGCAAGTGCCAGATAGTGTAATCTTCACGGAATCCATTAGCAAGTATATGCAGTCGAATCGTCCCTCGACTATCACTTCTGCCATTTTAACATTTTCTATAGGGACAGAGATCCGACTACCACCCACTCTTGACGAGAATTGCATAAACTCTTCTACACCGATTTTAAATTTAGAGCCAAACTTGTTCTTATTTATCCAAATCATATCCATTTTTGTCCGATATGTAAAACCTAATACAGTTCATAATTAATTATTATATTATAACAAATATTTTAAAATCATACACGATATCAACAATTTTATACCGCAGTGAGAAAGCTAAGAACGCGATGGTTATAAAGAAAGAAGAGAATGACAAAAATGTCTCGGAAATACATTTGAGTGATTTATCATGACTGTCGGGGGTAAGCCTTCTATCCCATTAAGAATGTATAACGCATACACCCTCTGAACTTGTACTTTAATTCGCTTCGAGAAAATTTCGGCACTACCTCCCCGCTGTTTTCTGAGTACACTGCAATAGAAGAGATAAACATCGCAATACTATCAGTATTGAGATGATCATCTCAACTATATTTGTACACGGAAAACAAGCGGAAAGGTACCGACGAAACTTATCTCGAAACGAATGAAAAGCATAAGTATCAGAAAAGTGTGTACGTTATACATTCTTAATTTGTCCAAAATAGGACAAATCTATCGATTATAGTGTGACAAGTATTCTCGTCGCATATGTTGGGGTCAAAATTTATACTCCGGTTGATCAAGTCAAAATCAAAGTTAACCCCAAGCCAAGTAGGCTCGAGCCCAGATCAAGTGGGTCCATGCCTGAGTCGAGCCCGAGCATGAGGCGGCTGGCCCCCCATGCCAAAATAAAAATTTTGTAACAAATAATTTTGGTGTATTTTTTATATGAATAAATGTAAGAAAAATGGGTGTAAAGCCAAATTTTTGTAAAACCCATAGCTCATGTGCAAAAGAAATGAGCACATGAGGCATGAGATGGGAAAAATGCCATTTTGTAAACACCAAAGGGCTATATGTAAATATGTAAGCCTATATAAGGCAACATGATGATGAAACAAAAAGGAACAATTCATTCCCCTAAAAATCTAGGGTTTCTGTGTCTCCTTTTCCTTCCTCAAGGTTCTAAAGCTTCTTCACCTTTTTTGAATTAAACCAAGAGTTTAACTCTTTCTTTTTTCAAGAATAAATAGTTTTTCACTATGAAACCCTAGAAGGGGAGCTCAGATCTGCCATCAAATCTCTAAAAGGGAAGATTTTAAGTCTTATCTCCCCCTTTTCCCCCAAGATCCGACCAACAGAGAGGAAGAAGAAGGATACTTATCTCCAAAATCCCGTTCCAAGAGGATCCGAGACTTAAAAGAAGATCCAAAGATTTATAGGAATTTAACTCCAAATCTATACATAATCTCTGTTAGGAGTTCAACTCCAAAGCCCCCTTTGGAGTTCAACCCCTAACCGAGGGGCTAAGCCCCTTTTCCTGCTGGTGTTCCCAGCGGTCGCGAGCCGCGTATGTGACACGCAGGCTTCCAGCAGTCGCGTGCAGGGCATGTGACCCGCAAGCTCCACTACGTAGGATTGGTGGTTGGCATATGATGCGAGTTTGCCGCACTTGCAAAGTGCAGCTTATACGTGAGCCTCTCTAAGCGTCCCAAGATTATTCCGCACTTTGAAAGTGTGGAATAAAAAAACCCCTCTAGAGAATTGGCCCCCAACCAGAGTGCCAACATGTTGGGCCACGGCAACGCCCCGGCCGTCTAAACAAGGCCAAATGTGGAACAAAAACTTTTTGCAGAACCGGCGCTACCGCAACCCAAATACCCGGATCGTTCCATTAACCGTAAACTAGACAACTGTAAAAGGAGTTTGGAGATTATACCGATCGATCCGTGTTCTTCGGTCTTCAATCTCCGCGCCAAGCTCCTCGCTGCTGTGCCGACGAAGTCTGCTCTCCGATCTCGCTCGTCAAAGTGGCACCACGTCATCGAATCTTTATACGGGCTCCCGCTTCAAACCGAAGCAACTCTGACATGAAGTTTGCTAGCCGACATGTCCAAAAATGAAGTAGAGAGAATGTGGAACACTTTGTCTCAGGCACCCAAGTGATTGGGTGGAGGTAAATTGGAGTTTCCATATATGAAATGAGATGAAAAGAGCTAAAGGATTTTGCAAGAGATGAAATTTTTCCTCACCCCTCACAAATTCAGCCTTCCAAAAAATTCAGCCCCCTCATCCTCAAGTGCTCGGCCATGGTGTGCAGGGAAAGAAAAATGCTGCTCTGGGAATTCATTTGAAGTGAAGAGAGTGTGTAAAAAAAATATGAATGAATAATAATCCAACTAAACAATTCACCTCATATTAAAAACTATTCACCCCAATACCCACAGCCCCTCGCCACAGAAAAGCCCCCATATAAAAGCATGCGAAATTTGCAAATACCCCGCTAGCCACTAAAAGTCAGCCACCTTTTTAAAACAATGAAGCAAGACCAAAGACCATCCCTCATAAATGGCCATACCCAATCAATGAGGCAAGACCATGTTGGCCCCTGCCTAATGAATGCACTCGAAATGATCAGCCCAGAAAAACAGTGCAAGAAGGAAAAGTTAAAGGCAAATTGCTCACAATAAATAAACAAGGTGTTTGAGGCGGAAAAAGAAACTGGCAACTCCGAGAGTGATCCCGTAACGAATTACGAGATTAACCCTCAATTGTAAATACATATCCGCATTTGTATTCCGACCGAATACAAATGCAATGAGACAAAAATATTCCTACAATATAATATTAGGATCCGGCTTAAACCAAAGCCCTCTAGTATTATCCGTCCGATCATGATCCGTGTACAAGTGCATGGATATGATCGAACCCCGCTATATATCCATACGGCCTCTACAACGTTTCACCCGAGCTTGGAAAACTGTCTGTGGGGGACTCTAATGACTCATCAATACACTGGCACTAGATATAACCACAAGCACGTTAGTGGTACAATCGGTACATAACGGTTGCCCATGTATTGATCGGAAGGGAAGCTGATGAGCGAACTCATCCAGAAACCTTATTGAGCCTTACAGTGACAATATCCGTACAGTCCGGTCCGTTCGTCTATGAGTATCGCATATAGGGCCTAGAGCGGTAAACGTCAGACCCCCAATAGCGGTATAAGTCGTGTCGGAGAGTAGCCCAGAACACCCTGAGATACTACTGGAATACCTACCAGTAAATCTCGATTATCCTGGCCAGGGATTTCGTGTAATGGCTCTCCTAAACACAGCGCGATCTCACCCCCAATACCGGGAGAGACGAATCCCTGACGATCCGCTCACTGCCTCCATGTGGCTCGGGACTGTACCTAACTAAAATCTGTTTGCACGACTCCTTTGAGCCGTGGTAGAGTAGTAATCAAAATACAGTGGGAACTCACACGAGACAAATGACGATCTTAGGTTGACAGACTAACCTGTACACATGTCACCTGGGAACTGCTATCTGACGATATGTATAATACCAACTAGCATGTTCCCGGCGAGTCCTGTCCCGTGTACTCATAAGCTAATGAGCACCTGTATACATCTTAGGTAAACAACCTGACACTAATGGCTTGTGAGACCGGCCACCGCCCCTCGTCGGGGTCTCGACTGTATACACTAGTCTACTCTGGAGTATCGATGCCCTGTCTCTAAACTCCCACGACTAGGGACACTTTAAGGATGTGCTTGACACTTTAAGGATGTGCTTATAGACCCCAGCTCCCACGTATATGATTGCCATCATACTGCTGGCAGTCAAGCAAGAATCCTATGGGCTCTATCAACATGCAATAGTGAACTAAAACATGTACACAATGATAAAGACAAACCAGATAGCATACTATCATCTCGAGCAAGACTGTCCTATCGGTATAGGTCCTCCCTCAATCATTGCAATCACGTACCTGCCATCCAATAATTGACTTTGAGGGCACTATATCCAACACAACTGTTTAGGGCCCAAGACATATTCCGCACTTTAAAAGTATGGAATATACTGGCCACAACATCCAGAGAGCCAAGACATTAGACTTGGCTTTCTGGTTTGGGGGCCAAGTCTTATTCCGCACTTGCAAAGTGCGGAATAGACGGGAACCACCTCCAGCAACCAATCCTGAAACTCTTCGTCTTCTCGTTGGTTTCAACGCTCAATTTATTAATTTTTGTAACTACACAAGCTGAATCAGACTTCAACTTTTGCACCTTAAACCAAAAACACACTGTCTAAAAGTTCAAACAAAAAACGGGCAGCACCCATTTTGTAAATTTTGAATAAATTCATTTACAATATTAATAAAATAAACGCTATCCAACACGGGTGCTAACTCGACACCAAATACGGTGGAGACACAATCCACACAAAATATACGACGCCTAAAGACGAAGAATAACAAGCGGAACACAATAAACAATATATATAAATAAATATTTACATCTCATGAAATTCGATTAAAAAAAAAAAATACAAAAGAGGGCGTCACATCAAGCAAGACAAAGCCCGTGGAATCCTAGATCGGCCGGGACGGCGCCGAGATGGACCGGATATATCCTCCGGTTGTATGGCTGGCTGTGAGGGTCCAGCTTAGTCCGTAGCTCTACAAGGACTAGCTTCCCCTCTGTGTCGGCGATATTGATAAGTCACGGTCACCGGTGCTCTATGGGGTGGAGGAGGATGAGGATCCAGACGTCGTATCGGACGGCGCTGGAAAAAACGACTGACCAATCTTTAAATGGCCTCGATCCTACTAGCTAATGTCGTATGTCCGCCCGTGACGCTGTCTGCGACATCATGGACCTGAAACAAGACATCCGCCTGTAACGTAAATAAGTAAATATCTCAAATATATAATATTAAGGAATTACATAATAAAAAATATAAAGTAACAACAAAGTGTTTATCATCTCACGCTTTACAGGTCCTTGCGGCTCATATGTTACCCGTGGAGGAAACGCCGTCTAAATATACCGCCGAGTAATTCTCGAGTACCGGCCCTGGTAACCTTCTATCGGTAAAGGCAGATCTCTCTGGTGTACGACAAGCAGAGCTTGTGCATCCCATCGAACGATGTAGATATGTTGAAAAGCCTTCCAATCAACATCTCTACCTCTCCGTGTGGCCCGATCAATAATTTCTACCGGATCCGTGATGTGCTATACAAGCCCGAACTGTCGTAATATACGGTCGGGGACATAATATGCGACGATGCAGAAACAGATAATAGGTGTCCGGGCACGCCAGATATCTGGAAACTGTAAACAAAAATCCGTTAGAGCCTGGTAGATATCCAGAGTATATGGTATCCAGAGGACAGCTCGGTCCGGGAATATATCTAACTCATTTCGATAAAACTCGAGCGATTTGGCAGGTGTCCTATCCCATGTCCGACCGACGTTAAACTTGTAATGCAACAATAAAGTATTGTAATTCAGGAGTCACACCTATGATTCACAACCTCAAATTTCCTAAAGGTCGATTTTAATTATATCACTTATAGTTTTACCTACACTATAATGGTTGATCTCCATCTAACTGGACCTTCTGGATAAATGTAGGACAACCGGTGGATAGTCGGATCCAACACCACATCTGCAGATATCATACTTTATTAGATACCGCTATATTTAACATAATAACAAAATCTATTATGTATTTTAAATTTTTTACCTGAAGAAGATAAAGACAGTAATCTATAATATTGCGCTCCTACAAAACGATAGAGGTCAATTCCTCGTAAAGTGTCATGCCCCCCGTCCCAAGATACATAAATTTTGGGAACGTAACAAACCCAACCATGCTACCTACGATAAGAAAATATCCTCTCATAGTCACATTACGACCGTTGATCAGTAATCAAGAACAATAATATAACCATCTATCTCTAAACATGTCCAATAACCATAAGAACGATAACAGTAAGCAGTAGCAGAAACAATACAGATCCATGGGAAGAGAATACTTAACCATTAATAAGAAATATATCGGTGAAATGGTCCTCACAGATCGGCAATCCTGTCGATGTACTCGCGTGCTAAAGTCATGTATCTTGGCCACGCAAAACCCAGACGTCAGTACGTCATTGTAACACCCTAGTTCATTTATACCAGTTCTATTTTGAGTATTTCTTTATTTATGGTATTTTCTTGATTTACTGTGTTTTGGGTACGAATAGTGTATTTGACATCTGTATTTGCATCCGACCCGACCCGCTTGCTGGAAACCCATCTTGATTCCTATTTATCATTTATCCCGGCTTGTTATGTGGATCCGTGCACTTTCATATTTTTTTTATATACTGCATACTGGCATTATATCTGGCATCTGCATTTTTTTTCAATATAACATATAAAGTCAAATAAAATATTTTAAAAATATCTAGCTTGGCCTGCATAATATCCCTGACCCTGTGGTAGCATCCGCGCATCTTGCTCTCGTCCCATTCAGTGAAACAGACTCGTTGGATAGTTACGTGTACGTTGCGTGCATCCGTTCTTGGGGGTATGCATTTTCGTGACCCGGATATCCTATTTTGATTTTGGCTACTACGTATATTATCCGTATTTTAAAACTAGATTTTTAGACCCGACCTGGACGTGCTTTGGACTATTTTTGTATTAGCCAAAAACTCAAAATTAACTAATATTATATTTTAAATATTTCTAATTGTTTAAAATTTCTATTTAACTAAAAAGATTTTTTAAAAAATCTAATTGTTTAACAGAAACTCTCTCTCTCTCCTCTTTTTAACCCACGAATTTCGTCACCTCCTCTCACTACACTCACCTTCCTCTTTTTTTTTCATTTTCTTCCCACCTCCTCGCCCACGAGGAAACCCACGCGCGCACCTATCACCCGTCGCGCCCGTCGCCTCGTCGCCGCCTTCTCCCCGACCTCGACCTCCTCCCTCTACTTCCTCCATCATCTCTCCTCACAACATCACGATCCATCACCCCGTTGCAGCCTAACCCTAGAACCCAAAACCCACGTACCTCGCCATCGTTGACCCCCTCACCGCCGTCGACCTTTCCTCGTCATCACTATCCTCATCACCAAGACCCTTCCTCCTCTTCACCAACAACCCCAAGCCAACCGATTCCCTGCACAAAAAAAAACCTCGCCCGACTTCAAGAAACCCGCAGTAGCCTCGCTTGAACCCTCGTCACCGGAGCTCCGACCTTCCCGCGGCCTCCTCGTCATCACAACAACCTCCCCGCCTTCTCCCAAACCCAGAACACCAAATCCACAGTCTCCTTCTTCTCTTCTTTCTTCTCCTTCTTCTTTCCTTCTCTTTTCTTTTCTTGATCTGTTTTTCCGGCCATCACCGGAGTTGTGCCGTCGCTGTCGATCAAGCCGACCCAGTGGGCATCCCTAGCCAGCGTGGTCACCTTCTTACTTTGCTTGGACCTGTCCCGTGCGTGTGTGTGTGCGTTGCGACGTTTACCCGACGTCAGACGCTGTGTTTACACCCCGTCGTGAGATCCGTTCAGGCAAGTTCATCTTGCTACATGCTATGTATCTTATTTTTTGCATCCATATGAATAAAAATATCACATGTTGATTGCACTGTACACCCATATTAATGTTTTACTGTTTTCGGATACCCGTATGCATCTATATCATTTATTATATATATGTGGCTGTATCTACAGATCATATTATTTCATATTATTGTCGTATTAACACCCCATGCTCGATAATGTGTATCCTACGTAGTCATGGAGCTGTAGATGTAACCCCTGATAGATATTTGTGCATCCGTGTTTTATTGTGAATCCATACCATTAATTATATATCTAGTTGCATGCCATGTCACATTAATTCATATTACTGTTACATTAGTACCCCATGCTTGATAATGTGCATCCTACGTAGTCATGGAGTTGTAGATGTAATCTCTGATAGTTATTTGTGCATCCGTGTTTACTACGCATCCGTACTTTTATCGTGCATCCGTATTTGCTACAGTTTTATTATAAGCATCCGTTGGATACATTGTGCACTACCTAACATGACCTGTTATACCACTGCTTGACTTGATACCTGATCCTGTTTCTAATGCCGACAATCCTGACATGTTGTCCCGATGGACATATCCTGTTGTCTATTTTAGACAAACTTGTACCTGCTTGATCCTGTGTTGGCATTAGCTCCAGATTTATCAATACCTGATTTGAACACATAACTTGGGGGTAAGGGAAAATCAATGATGAAATCTGACTTGTAACTCAACAGTTCGACGCTTACTGATCAGTTTTACGGGCTAGGTCAGCCCCGGGATGATGCTGCTGACATCATTTGTCTGTACATGTTACCTGTTTACTGCCTAGCGGCACGTCTCGGATTTAGCCCGAGAGTCTTGACCGTGGTCCCGGGCATGCACAGGATACTATTGAGTTACATCGACGATTCATTAAATTGATTTCAAGGACTTGCGAGTAATTAACTCAGTAGTTTAGTTCAGATTACTCACCGCACGTCACATGTGCTTATACACTTCACTGTTCCATATTCGTGTTACTGTTATACTTTTATTACTGTTCATACTCATGCCTGCATATCTTGTTACCTCCTGATTATATTTTATTGCTGATATTATGAAGCACTGACGTTTGGGTTTTGCATGGCCCAGATCCTCTGTCTTTGACGCAGGCTGACCAGGAGTATTTTAGCCGACAGGCCGAGCAGTGAGGATCCTGTTAGTATCCAGTAAGTTTATTTTATTTCCGTATTTCATTTCCTGATGTGAGCCCGTATTTGGGACGTACTTTCCAGATGTTATTGCTTTTGGGATTTATTGCTTCCGCATATTTATATTTCTTGACTCGTTTATTCTGGCATATGGACATGTACTAGATAGTTTATTTTTTTTTACTTTATTGTTCTCGATATCTCATAGACAGCCGTAATGTGACTGTGGAGGGATGTTTCCTAGCCACAGGTAGCATGGTTGGCTCTGTCACGTGCCGATCTTTGCGTACTCTGGGAAGCGGGGCGTGACAGTCATAGATATCATAATAATAGTATAAGCAATATACGATATAGTATGTCATGCGCACGATGTCATGAGTATAAGCAACAAGCAGTATTAGTACATGTGAAGCAAGATATCAACAAAAACCATATCATATGTATCCTAAGGGTTCATGTCACTAGATTATCTGTCCTACAGATATTTGAAACCAATTAATATACTCATCCATATAACTCAAAAGTATATATCCCATTATCCCTGGGACCACGGACACGAGATATATCCCGTTACCCCTCGGGATCATGGATGCAAAATGTATGAATCAAGAATGATTATGTTCCGTTACCCCCGGAACCACGGAAACATATAATATTCTTTTAAGTTACACTTCAGTTACACTTTTGATTTCCCCATTTCCCAGGTTTCGTTTTCCAAGTCAGGTATGAATAATATTTACCTAAATCTAACACAGGAGCAGGCATGTATATGTTATGTCTATATATATAACATGTCACATCCATCAGGACAACAAGTCAGGATTGCTAGCATCGGTAAGTATTGCAGGTAACAGGTATTAACATGATAACAAAATAGTAAAAGCCTGACAGGTTACAAGCATGTCAGGGATGGTGTAATAAATAAATTGTTTATTTGCAATAATTTCGTGTAAACAGGTCATGATGAAATACGGTTGTAATCGTTATCTAGGTGTGAAATGCAATGTAAAGAAACAACCATATCACTTCCTACCAGTTCAATTTAACAATTTGGCCATACTGGAGTCGTTTGTTATAATTACTAGGTCTTGTTATTTAGAAATATTGCATAAAACAGTATATTGTAAAACTTATTGATATTAACTGTATAGGCATACGAATTGTATAGATATAATAGTATAATAATAATACGACAATATATAAGTATATTGCGTAAACTATAGCATATAGCAAGTTAGAAACTTGCCTCGGTCAATCGATCACGGAAACGCAAAACACAACATGATGCAAGATGAATATTTGATCTCAGTTATAAGTTTTTTGCTCGGTTCTAAGGTGCTTGGCTCAACTAGGGGTGATGTCTTGGTTCAGATGCTGATGATGGTGATCGTCTCGATTGCAAGAGAAGCAAGACAATTAGCGATGATAACGGTGACGCTTGAGGTGAAGACTGGAGTTTTTGTAGTTGTCGTAGAGGCAAGACGAAGAAGATGAAGTGGTCGGCGAAGCTTGAAGGCGAGGTTGGGTTCTCGATGTTGAGACGAGAAGATGGAGATAGGTCTAGCTAGGGTTGTCATGTGAGGTGGAGAGGAAGAGACAGAGAAAGGTGGCCGCAGTGATGGTTCATGGGGTAACGTTATAGGTTACAGAGGAAGGTAGGAGAAGGAGTCGATGGAGATGAAGAAGACGGCTGGAGTTGGTGGGTTCTTGGAGCGTAGAGACACGAGTGAAAGTTTGTGCTAGGTGCGGCGACGGTGGTTGGGCCGAGATCGGTGATTAGGGAAGGCGCAGTGAAGGAGGCAATAGGTTTACGTTGGTGAGGCGGCTGCAGCCGACGATGGGTGATGGTTCGAAGGTGGTATTCTCCGGTCGGTGGCTGTTCGGGGAAGACAAAGGTGGTGGCGTTATAGGGTGTTGGAGAGGTTGGTTCAATGGAGTTGAGGAGAAAGAGAGGGAGAAGTCGGCGGTGAGGATCTCGGAAGGAAGAAGAGGGAACTATAGGGTTCTGAGGTGCAGTTGAGGGAGTTGACGATGGTGGTTGAAGAGATCTCGGGTAGGATGAAGTCGAGAAAGAAGGATGATGATGAGGTGATGGTGTTGAGGGAAATGATGGCGGTGTTGGAGTTGAGGTATAGGGCTGGAGCTCGGAGGAGGCGCGGTTATGGATCTCAGGGCTTGGGTTTTTAGCTTTGAGGAGAGAGATGGAGACGCAGGGTTTCTTGGGGTCGCGGCTAGGTTAGTTTTGAGGAAGAGGGAGGAGAGGTGGAAACGCGAGAGAGAGAGAGAGAGAGAGATAATTAAGATTTAGGTTTTTTTATTAGTAGAGGAGATATATGATATATAGGGTCGGTATATAAAGATTTTATTCGAAAAAAATCACAAAACCCTCTATTCCATGTTGTTATAGATCTGAAAGGATTTTAGGGAATTTTCAATATCTATTATATCTTCAAAAGTTATCGTACATATATAATTACTTGTTATATAATAAAGTATACTGTACGAATATTAAAAAAAGATATTACTAAATTAACAAAACAAATATTAAATACTAACGAAGTATTATAGTAACTAATATCATAGCTATGATAATTAGAAATTATCCTTAAAGATATAGATAAAATATTTAGTTTAGATGCAAGCGGGTCGGGTACAGACATGATAAACACGCATAACCATCCAAACACAAGATATACTCAATAACACTGACAATTTATCTTGCCTAACATATTTATTTATATAACTAAATAACGTACGATCGTGCTAGGGTGTTACAGAAAGGTAAGCAAGCACGATACTCCCCTAAGATAATGTGCCACATACGTCGAGATCAGCTAATAATGGTAGCCACATGAGATGTACCATATTCTTCGATGTGTCGGGAAATAAGAAGGTCTGTATCTGACGATGAAGAATATAAGCACGTACGTACTGCTCGACCGCCGCCTGATCTGTATCATCTCCTGGGGGATCGAATGCCTTGCGTAGCCATAAGTCCGATAGCACCTCCTTTCATCTGTGCGGGTGCCCGACCAAGATGCTCAATGCATAGCTCTCACCAGTCGTGATCCGTATCCCCTGTCATCGGTGGACCATGGATGCGCAAGCCAAGCAGTATGGCAACATCCTTGTCACGCCCCGCTTCCCAAGATACATAAACACGACACGTGACAGAGCCAACCATGCTACCTATGGCTAGGAATCATCCCTCCACAGTCACATTATGGCTGTCAATCAGATATCAAGAACAGTAAAATAAAATCTAGCTAACACATATCCATCTGCCACAATAAATAAATCAAGAAATGCATATAGCAGAAACGAATCAAGATCCAATAAACAATAGTATCTGAATTACGTCCCAATATGGGCTTACATCAATAGAAATAAACTGCTGAAATAACTAAACTAAGAGTCTATAAACTAAATAGCTAGCTCTTCATGGCTTGGCTTGATTGCTAAAGTACTCCTGATCTGCCTGTGATAAAGGTAGAGAAACCGGGCCATGCAAAACCCAGACGTCAGTGCGCCATAAATACCAAAATAATAGTTATAATTAGGATATGTTGCTATGATTAAACAAGAATATAAATGATAAACACATGTATAAATAGTGCTATATGTTTGTGATGTGTATCCTAAAGTCTGTGCTTCTAGGTTATCTATTCTACGAGTCTTTGAAATCAATTAATGTAATTCTCATCGTAACTCAACAGTATATATCCCGTTCATGTCCCACGGAACCACGATACAATATATCTCGTTCATTCCCCACGGGACCACGGTACAATAAACAATGATTTAATCCGTAACACTCGGAATCACGACAAACAATAATAATATTCTCTTGAGTTACGTTTCAGTTACATTCGTGATTTCCCCTTTTCCCTAAGGTTCTGTGTTCAAGTCAGGTATTAACGATATAAATCTAATGCCAACACAAGATCAAGCTGGTACAGTTCTTGTCTATGTAGATAATAAATTACGTCCATCAGGACAACAATCATGATTGTTGGTATTAGTAATAAGATCCAAGTAACAAGTCTGCTAGTTGGTCGTGAACATGTCATGTACTATATATTAATCCAAATAGATGCCAAATGTAAAACTGTAACCAATATCGAAACACGGTAAACACAACTGATACCAGGATGCATATGTATCTATCTGTAATAACCATCATATGTCCATAACCATGTATGATGCAATCTAGATAACGTATTGGACTAATATAGTAGTATGATAACATCGTGACATTTCGGTATGCAACTAGATAGGCTATTATTCACATGCTGTTGTCCCGTAGGTTATGACGGGGCTTTGTACTATATGTTACCATAGTCCAAAGGGTAAGATGGAATCCTCTCGTATACATGAATACCTTCCTTATCAAACTACAAATAACCACGTTAGAATAAATGTCATATACCTGTAGATGACCATTTACAATTTTGCCCGTCCTTTGTTCTTATAGTTCCTATTCATATAATATACTATTCTCTCTTATTTCCCTTGGGACTTACCGAGCGTTAGTTCGTTGATGACATTTCTCTCTGTTTTTCTTTTCTTGGAATGTTCGTTAGGAGGACCGGACTCCGAGAAGATAGAGTTTAGCGAGGAGGACTTGGCTGAGCTTACAGCTCAGCCTAGCTACTAGTTCTTACTGCACTTACTTTCTGTATGCCATTATTTAGGCATTACTTTGTTTATTATATCTTTTATTTTAGACAGTTGTATGTAAAGTTGAATGTAACTAAAGTTGTCGTTTCATTTATTCTTCTTGTCATTCTTGTTCATTGTTATATTGCTTAATTACGCTTAACATAATTGTTTTATAGTAAATACGTTATGGGCTTGCCACGTCACTGTTTCCGTCTATTGGGAAGCGGGGTGTAACAAGTTTTGTTGGCGGCCCATGCAGGCCAGTTCTGCATGAAGTCTTAAGCAATATATCATAAGAATTATAAGAATCAGCAACTATACATTCCTTGGATTTCTAATTTCTTGAATCTATCCTAATTTTTCCTTTTCTATCAAGGTAATGGATTCTCCCAACAGCACTAGTACCAATGCCAATGGCAACACACCACCACCTATTTTACTACCTCACCCTACTGTTGCTGCTCCAATCAACGAACAGACGGTGCTTCTAGAAGCTATCAAAAGTCTTCTGGAGGGCCAGCAGCAGCAGACTGCTATTCTTATGAACCGTACGGAAGCCGAAGCACCTGGAGTAAAGCAATTTTGTATGTTGCATCCCAGGAATTTTTCAGGGAAAGAGAGTCCTCTTGAGGCTGAAGAATGGGCCCAGAGTATAGTGGACGACCTTACCGCAGCACAGGTACCAGCCATAACTTGGGTTCGTGTGGCCAAGCTCCAGCTCATCGACAACGCAAGAGTCTGGTGAAAAGCTGAGAAAAGCCATCTCACATAGCCTATAGAGTGGAAGACGTTTCGTGACCTGTTCGATGCAAAGTTCTTCCCCGAGACTGCCCGTTTTTAGATGGAACAACAGTTCATCCATCTGCAACAAGGTTCCATGTGGGTAAAATTGGTAGATGAATATGATGCCGAATTCATCATGCTCAGCAGGTAAAAAATTCGTATCATATTTTGTTTTGTAAAACACATCACTATCCTGACATCAACATCTTATCAGGTTCGCGGCACATTTGATCCCGATCGATGAGATTCGGGCTAGACGATTTCAACAGGGCTTAGACTCGGAGATTCAGGTGGCATTAGCCATAGGCGACTACCCAACTCATGAACTTGCCCTGAAGGCAGCACGTCGTTATGAAGCCGTGGTCAAGAAGAAGGGTAAGCTCCAAACAGCCGGAATCAAACGCCCTGCTATCCAGATGACAGGAGGAGCCTCTTCTAGGCCGACCTTTACACCCAGGAGGCCAACAGGATCATTCAACCGGTCCAGTCTAGATTTATGTTTCTACTGCAAGAAAACTGGACACCTGGCAAAAAACTGCAGGCGTACAAATGGCCTGTGTTTTATTTGTGGTGCATCTACTCACTCTATAGGATCATGCCCATATCGTTTTAACACAGCACCAACACCCAAACCCGCAACACAGCCCCGCAGAGGCCATCCATTTAGGCTCCTGCACCTCGCCTAGCTCTTCATGCACCAGCTCCACGTGGACCACCTGCACAGCCTCATCATCAATTCCATCAGGCACAGAGAAATGTGCCTCAAGGGCAGAGAAACGTGCCCCAAGGGCAGATGAATGTGCCTCTCGCACGGAGGAATGTACCAAGATGACATGCTTTTACAATGAACGTCGAGGAGGCCAAACCCACAGGATAAGTCATCACTGGTAATTCCTCCATCCTTTCAACCTTTCAACCCTTGTATATCGTTATACTTTTCCTATATCTAAACCCAAGTTCACACAACTTAGATACTATACTAGTAACCACCCTTCCTGCACTCGCACTTTTTGCACTGGAGCTTCACACTGCTTCATGTCACAACGATTGATGAGAACGCACGCGATTCCCGTGAAGCCACTCATTTCAATCTAGAATGTCACTTCCGGGAATAGAGTCTTGAAGGAAACTTTGGGATATGATCAGTGCCCAGTTGTAGTTTGCGGTCGAGAATTCTACGCAAATTTCAAAGTACCGGACATACCAAATTTTGATGTTGTGCTGGGAATGAATTGGCTGGGAGTATTCTATGCTACTATTGACTGCCGTCAAAGGAGGATAGTATTTGAGATAACAGAACACCCAGTCTTCTATTTTAAAAGTGGAGATAGAACCTTGGAGCCAGGAAGCTACCGTGCTAAACCAAAAACTGCAGAAGTGTTCTCTCTACCTGTGGAAGAAGAAAAGGCTGAAGTAGTTCGAGAGTTCGAGGATGTGTTCCCTGAAGACATATCAGGTTTGCCTCCCGATCGAGCTCTTGAATTTAGTATTGATTTATAACCTGGTGCACAACCTGTAATCAAAGATCCATATCGATTAAGTCCGGAGGGATTGAAGGAGATCCGTATTCAGTTGGATGAACTACTGAAGAAAGGTTGGATCTGACCCAACACTTCAAGTTGGGGATCTCTGGTGTTACTAGTGAAGAAGAAGGAAGGTTCATACAGCATATGTGTGGATTATCGAGCTTTGAACGAAGTGACGATTAAGAACAAGTATCCACTACCACGCATTGATGACCTTTTCGATCAGTTAATTAGGTCTTGTGTCTTTTCAAAGCTAGATCTTCATTCGAGTTATCATCAGGTGAAGGTCAAAGAGTTTGACATTCCGAAGACGGCGTTTAGAACTCGCTATGGTCATTATGAATATCTTGTAATGCCATTTGGAGTGACCAATGCACCTACCATTTTTATGAACATGATGAACCAAGTTTTCCGAGAGTACTTAGACAGGTTCGTTGTCATCTTCATCGACGACATCCTGGTATATTCAAACAATCGAAAGGAACATGCCAAGCAGTTACGGATTGTCCTGGAGACATTAAGACAACATCAGCGCTATGCCAAGTACAGCAAGTGTGAGTTCTGGCTAGATCAATTCGGATTTCTCAGACATATTGTTTCAGGCAAAGGAATCTCTGTAAATCCAGCTAAGGTGTCAGCTTTCAGTGAGTGGCCGACACCAAAGACGGTGAAAGATATACGAAGTTTCTGAGATTAGCAGTATACTACCGACGATTCATTGAAGGCTTCTCAAAGATCGCAGCACCCTTGACCAAGCTCACACGCAAAGACGAAGCATTCGTGTGGTCAGAAGCATGTGAAAAAGCTTTTATAGAACTCAAGTCGAGATTAACCTCTGCACCTATCCTAGTAATACCGGATCAATTTGGAGGATTCATGGTGCATTATGATGCATCCGGTAAAGGATTAGGATGTGTTCTACACCAGCATAGAAAAGTTATGGCTTTTGCATCAAGACAACTAAAGGTTCATGAGCGCAACTATCCGACACATGATTTGGAGTTGGCAGCCGTCATCTTCGCACTCAAGATTAGGCGCCGCTATCTCTTGGGAGAATGGATGGATATATACACTGACCACAAGAGTCTGAAATATGTATTTACTCAGAAGGAACTCAACATGCGGCAGAGAAGATGGCGAGAACTCATAGATGACTTAGACAACAACATACAGTATCATCCCAGGAAGGTGAACGTATTTCCTGATGCCCTTAGTCGCTAACCATTTGCAATGAATCTCACCGCTCAGTGGAGACTACAACAAGAACTGCACGAATTGGAGATTGAAGTAGTTGGGCCAGGAAACGCTTCATATTTGATGAACTTACAAGTCCAGTCCACTCTTGTAAATCAGATCAAGGTAGCTCAAGCAAATGATACCAAGCTACAAAAGATCTGAGAACAAGTAGAAAGTGGACTTCGAACCGACTTCATCATCCATGAAGAAGGATCCTAGCGATATGGAAGTCGTTTATATATGCCAGTTGGACCTATTCGAGAAGAGTTGATGAAAGAAGCTCACAACTCTCCTTATTCGGTACACCCCGGTGGTATGAAGATGTACAAGGATCTACGGTAACACTACTAGTGATATGGAATGAAGCGTGAAGTAGTAAGGAGCGTAGCCAAGTGTTTGGTGTGTCAGCAAGTGAAGGCTGAACATCACAGAACTCCTGGTCTACTTCAGCCGTTACCAATCCCAGAATGGAAATGGCAGCACATTATCATGGACTTCGTGACTGCCCTCCCTCGCAGCACGAAAGGTAACGACGCAATTTTGGTTATTATGGATTGACTCACTAAGTCAGCTCACTTTATTCCATTTCGAGTTGGCCAGTCAACCGAGACGTTAGCAAAGAAGTACATGGAGGTGAGTATAAATCTAAAGTAAGATTTAAACCTTTAAGATGTACCCTATTTGATACCCATAAACTCATGCAGGAGATCCTGAGATTACATAAAGTACCTGTTTCCATCGTCTCGGATTGTGATACAAGGTTTCGATTACAATTTTGGCAGAGTCTGCAAGCTAGCCTGGAAACGAGTCTGAATTTTAGCATGGTGTATCATTCACAAACAGACGGACAGTCCGAGCGAACAATTCAGATTCTGGAAGATATGCTAAGAGCCTGTATGTTAGACTTCGGAGGTTTTTAGGAAGATCATTTACACCTTATGGAGTTTTCATACAACAACAGCTATCAGGCAAGCATTAGAATGACACCATTCGTAGCACTCTATGGACGGAAGTGTCGTTCACCGCTAAGTTGTGACGACGTTGGAGATCGTGACCTCCTTAGACCAGAGATGATCGTGGCAACTATGAACGTGGTTCGCATGATCAGGGAAATGATGCGTATAGCCCAAGACTGACAGAAGCATTAGGCAGATGCAAAATGTCGACATTTGGAGTTCCATCCTGGATACCATATATTCCTGAATATTTCTCCAAACAGAGGAGTGATCTATTTTGGCAAGAAGGGTAAACGCGGTCCAAGATATATAGGACCGTTCGACATACTCGAACGAGTTGGAGAAGTGGTATACCATTTAGTACTACCACCCTTATTGGAAGGAGTGCACAATGTGATCCACATATCCCAGATACGATGATATGTGAGCGACCCCAGCCACATACTTGATCATTCATAGCTCACAATACAAACTGACCTAATCTGCAAGCAATAACCAGTTGAGATCCTGGACCGAAAGGTGAAGACATTGCGGAACAAGGAAGTAAACTTAGTCCGAATGATGCGGAGAAAGGATTCTTCAGGAGAATCAACTTGGGAAAGAGAAGAGGATATGCTTACACGATACCCTTACCTTTTTGAAAATTAGTCCCTATGTAATTGTAAATTTCGCGGACGAAATTTTTATAAGGAGGGTAGAATGTAACGACTCTGAAATCACTGTACAGAAATTTTCTTCTTAATATACAGAAAAGAGTGTTACAGCCTGTGTAAGAGTTAAAAGTTATTTCTGCTAAATAAAAGCAAGAAACAACTTGTAACTCACTGATGAAGCCCTTGCACTGCTATGACGTAGCCTGTGTGTTCGATTCCCGTCAGACACAACCATTTTTCTGATTTCTTTTATTTTTAATTTTTGGAAGCCCAAGAGTTGCACGTGCAATACACGGGGAAAGAAAAAGTTTCAGAAAAATTAAACACGCGCAAAATGGAGTAAACACAGAAAAACCTACTTGGCATGAATCTCGAGGCCAGAGCTCGAGATCCGATAGGCCAAAATGCCCATAGGGCCGGCGCCGACGGTTGGGATGAGTCCAATTGGCTCCATGCTTTGCACACTTGTCTCTTCAGCTCCTCTTAACCCCTCTGCAATGTTTGATTTCCCTGCAATCAAACAAAGACCCTTTATTTCACCATTAAACATCTTTTTAATGCATTTCAATCCAAAATTTTAATTCCCAGACCCTAATTCTCCACTATAAATACCATCCCATACGTTAGCTCTTCACCATTATGAAATTCTAGCAAAAATTCTCTCAAAAAGTTCCTAAGTGCAGGTGGAGTTGTCACGCCCTGTAACAACTCTGTTTTTAAGGTACAAAAATTTTAAATTAATGTACAGAATGGAGTATTTTGCAAACCCGAGTATACTATAAGTATTATTTTTGTTTGTGAACTGCAAGAAAACACTTATAGCTCACTGGTAAATCCTTGCACTACTGTGAGTAGCCTGTGTGTTCGAATCCTATCATCCATATATTATTTTTTATGATTTTCTTTTTAACTTTTGGAAGCTCAAAAGTTTACACGTGCAATACACGTAAAAATGAAAAGTCGCTGAAAATAAACATGTGGTAAATGTCATATGAACAGATAGAGACACGTGGCAAGAATCCCACACCCCACATCCAATAGTGGACCGGCGAGATTTGACAAAAGTCCGGCGCCGCCGGGCTAGATCGTCGGTAATGCCTCCAATTTTTGCTCACCTGACTCTTGGCCTACCTCCTTAACTCCTATTATGTTTGATTTCTCTGTATTTATCCAGAGAGTATAATTTCACTCTTTAATTCTATTTTAAATGCATTTTTAATTCATTTCTTCAATTCTCAAAAGCCTAATTCTACTCTATAAATACAACCCCATACCCTAGCCATCTCCATTCTGAAATCTATTGTTCAAAATCCTAAAAAATTTCCAATTCAAAAAAGAGTACAAGTGGAGTTAGCCCAAGGTCAAGTTCCGGCGACCCCGTGACTCCATGAAGCTTCCAAATCCTTCCTCAACCTCCCCTCTTTCATTTCATCTAGTAAGTCCCCTCTCTTTTCTTCCTAAATTAAAAAGTTCTCTTTTAAAAAATCGCCGGAAGAGGAGTTATTCCGACATCCTGTTCTAAACTCGTTAATAACACAACTTTTCTTAATAACCATTCATCCATGTTATTAAAACTTGCTTAATAATCATGAAACAACCTTTGAGAATAAGTTTCATCTCAAAATACTATGATATGTAACCTATATTTGAAATTTTCGTTTAAATACCACAAACTTACATATGCCATATTTTAATACCTTTGCTTATACTACCTTTAGGAAAATCTTACGAGGTAATGACCTACCTCTCACAACACACATCATTACCTAGCACGATTTCCTTTTAGCAATATTTTCGAGACAAATACGACTTTTACATCAAAATACCATAAACTATTAAAAACCGTATTTCTTTGAATTGTGTTATTTACATTCCTTGCGATTAAGCCTCTACAACCCATTTTAGGGAAACCGATCAGGATGGTGCGGGTTATCGCACATCCTCGGGACTAGTAGAGCGAGATGCAGACCTCCTCACGGAGTATACGATCTTGATAGAATTTTTAATGCAATATTTAAGAAAAACGTGATTTTCTATGTTATTTTTAATAACTATATATAAATAGTATCAAACCATCTATTTTAAATATGTAATAAATTCCATGTTTTCCTAAACAAAATAAAAAGAGTTACATTTTCATGAAAATATCATCAAGAATCCATACAGGTCAAATTTTCACTAAAATGACATGAACTATTCAACTAGGTATTTATTCACTAGACTACCTCACTTTTAAAATTTATATCCATGAAAACTATAAATACGATAAATAAACATTTGAGGATTATTTTTGAAATTATACTAAAAATATTTTCATAAAACCCCATCAAGTTATATTAATTTACAATAAGGACCCTAGTAAATATAGGTTTAAGCGGAACCAATTCTCTTGAGCCTCAGAGAGCCGGAGAAAGTGGGTGCATGCCTATTTAAGGTAGAAAACTAAAATGGGGTTATCAATGGTAATTGGCTTGGAAAAAGTCACAAATCCTGCTGTCCATGTGCAGCTGTTACCGATAACTCCTAAACCTAATTCAGGACTCAAATCTGTTTAAAGTTTCTGACTTAATCCGAGTCTCGGTCTAATCTGAATACAATCCAAACATGAATCCAACTATAACTCCATTTCAACATGAACCCAATGTATGAAACATGAACATTTGAATATGAACATGCAACATGACTCGATAGGACCGAACCATGGATATATTTTGAACTTGACTACATGACTATCCGTTTACATCCTTATCCGTTTACATGAACAACTTATACCATGGTTTCGGCAAGTCTTATACAACAAATCATTACAAACAATACATTATACATTACGGGGTTTTTAAGGGGTAGACTGGTACAGAATGTATTAGAAGTGGAATGACACGGTCACTATAATACACCTAACCTGAATATCCGTTGCCGTTGTCCCATGGATTTTGATGGGGCCTTGTACTCCATATGCCTTAGTCCACGGAGTAAGTTGGACTCCTCTCATATACACTGATACATTCTGTACCAAGCTACAAACAACTACGTTAGTATAACAAAAACAGATAAATTACCATATCTATTCCTTTTACTTGATCTCTCTCTTTCTCTTGGGATTTACCGAGTGATTGTTCGCTGACGACATTCCTATTTCTTCTTTCTTTAGAATGTTATCAGAAGGACCCGACTCTCAGCGAGCCCAGCTAGGAAGTTTTGGAGCAGTTCATTGAGGACCCAGAGCTCTAGTCTACTTGTACATATTTTTAATTTCGGTTCATATGCCATTGTTTAGGCATTGCTTTCCAGTATTGTATTTACTTTCCAGTTGTATTGTAAAGAATGTTTAATCATTAAAAAGTTGTTGTTTATTTATATCTCTTGTCTTTTCTTGTGTACTTTTATTATATTGCTTATATACGCTTAACGTATTTACTTTTGAGTAAATACGTCACGGGCCTCGCCACGTCTCCTTACCCGTACTTTGGGAAGAGAGATGCGACAGGTTTTGTTGGTGACCCATACAGGCCAGTTCTACGTGGAAACCAACACAATCATGTATGGTCAATTCTGCACGGAATTCTAAGCAATATATCACAAGAATTATAAAAATCAGCAATTAAACATTCTTTACATTTAATATTTCTTGAATCTATCCTAACCCTATTTTTCTCTCAAAGGTTATGGATTCTCCCAACAACACCAGCACCAATATGAATGACAACACCCCACCACCACCACCACCTCTTCCACTTACACTTACCATAGCCGCTCCTATCAACGAGCAGACGGTATTGCTTGAGAAAATTAAGAGCCTCTTTGAGGGACAACAGTAGCAAACTGCTATACACCTGAACCACCTAGAAGCTGATCCACCCGGTGTGAAACAATTTCGGGCACTGCACCCTAAACAATTTTTTGGAAAAGAGAGCCCTTTGGAGGCAGAAGAATGGGCTCAGTCCATCAAAGACGACTTGGCAGCAGCACAGGTGCCAGAGATCGCTTGGGTAAGAGTTGCAAAGCTGCAACTAACTGACAATGCCAGGGTATGGTGGAAGGCGGAAGAAAGTGGTCTTGCCCAGCCGATTGAATGGAGGATTTTCCGTAAGATGTTCGACGCGAAATATTTTTCCGAGACTGCCCGATTTGACATGGAGCAGCAATTCATCCACCTGCAACAAGGCTCTATGTGGAGCAAATCTATGGATGAGTATGACACTGAATTATCCATCCTGAGCAGGTAAAACATGTCTTAAATATTCAATTTCTTTATATCACATACTACACAGCTAACACGAGACCGTAACAGGTTCGCAGCACATCTCATACCGACTGCTGAGATCAGAGCACGATGATTTCAGCAGGGGTTGGACCAGGAGATCCAAGCTGCTCTAGCTACATGGGATTTCCCAATCCATGACCTAGTTTTGAAGGCTGCCCGTCGATACGAGACAGTAGTAAAGAAGAAGGGCAGATATCAAACTGCCAGTGTGAAGCGCCCTACTACTCAGATAGCAGGAGGAGCCTCTTCGATGCCACCGTTTGTACCCAGGAGACCGGGAGTACCTTTTAACCAGCCCAGTTCAGATTTCTGCTTCTATTACAAAAGGAATGGACACCTGGCGAAGGATTGCAGGCGTGCAAATCGCCTATGCTTAGTCTGCGGCTCATCCACACACGATATTGGATCTTGTCCTCATAGATTCAATCCAAAACCTGCACCCAAATCAGCAATCACCTATCCGCAGGGGCTAGCTATCCAGGCACCTGCTCCTCAACTTTCTCTCCTAGCTCCACCTCCTCGTGGAGCTACTGCACCTCCTCCTCGTCAGTTTCATCACGCACAAAGGAACTTATCTCAGGGACAGAGGAACGGACAGAGGAATGCTCCCCCAGCAAGGAGGAACGTACTTAGGCATCAAGCTTTCACAATGACTGTGGAAGAAGCTGAAGCCACTGGCCAAGTCATCACTGGTAACTTTCCATCTTTCAAATCTGTTCAATACTTGTTTACATCTATATATCTTTTCCTATACCTAAACATATCCCACACAACTTAGGTATAATTTTAGTAGCCCCACTTCCTGCACTATCACTCTTCGATACTGGATCATCACATTGCTTTATGTCGCAACGGTTCGTCCGAACTCATGCGATTCCAGTCAAACTGCTCGTATCCAGCTGGAATGTCAGTTCAGGGAACGACGTTCTAAAGGCAACTTTGGGATACGACCTGTGTCCAGTGGTCGTCTGTAGCAGAGAATTTTATGCCGACTTCAAGGTGCTGGACATACCGAACTTTGACGTAGTCTTGGGTATGGATTGGCTAGGAACTTTCTACGCTACCATCGACTATCGTCAAAAAAGGGTAGTGTTCGAGATTCCAATCCATCCGGTCTTTTATTTCAAAAGTGGAGACCGAACCCTGGAGCCTAGCACTTACAAAGCTAAACCAAGAAAGGCAGTGATTGCAACAATACAAGCTGAAGAAGACAAGCCAAAAGTAGTTCGAGAGTTCGAAGATGTATTTCCTGAAGATATCTCAGGTTTGCCTCCTGAGCTCTTGAATTCAGTATTAACTTAGTACCTGGTGCACAACTGGTGATCAAAGCACTATACCGGTTAAGTCCAGAAGGATTGAAGGAGATCCGTACTCAATTGGACGAACTTCTGAAGAAAGGATGGATTCGTCCCGGTACTTCAAGTTGGGGATCTCTAGTTCTGCTTATGAAGAAGAAGGAAGGTTCATACAGAATGTGCATTGACTACCGAGCTCTGGACGAAGTCACGATAAAGAACAAGTATCCATTACCGCGAATCGACGATCTGTTCGATCAGCTAAGTGGGTCTTGCATTTTCTCAAAGTTAGATCTTCGTTCGGGTTATCATCAGGTGAAGGTCAAAGAGTCTGATATTCCGAAGACGGCATTCAGGACTCGCTATGGTCATTATGAGTTTCTTGTGATGCCATTTGGAGTGATCAATGCACCAGCCATATTCATGAATCTGATGAACCAATTTTTCCGAGAGTACCTAGACAGATTTGTTGTTATTTTCATAGATGACATCCTGGTATATTCAAAGAATCGGAAAGAGCACACTGAACATTTACGAATTGTCCTGAAGACTTTGCGACATCATCAATTCTATGCCAAGTACAACAAGTGCGAATTTTGGCAAGATCAAGTCAGATTTCTCGAACATATTGTTTCAGGTGAAGGAATCTCTGTGGATCCAGCTAAAGTATCAGCAGTAAGCGAATGTCCGACACCAAAGACAGTGAAGGATATTCAAAGTTTCTTAGGATTAGCAGGATACTACCGAAGATTCATAGAAGGCTTTTCGAAGATTGCAACACCCCTGACCAAGCTCACACGTAAAGATGAAGCATTTGTGTGGTCAGAAGCATGTGAACAGGCTTTCGTAGAACTCAAGTCAAGATTGACATCAACACCTATTCTCATAATACCGGACCAATCAGGAGGTTTTGTTGTGCATTGCGATGCATCCGGTAAGGGATTAGGATGTGTTCTACACCGGCATGGAAAAGTTATAGCTTATGTATCAAGACGGTTGAAGATTCATGAGTGAAATTATCCAACGCATGATCTGGAGTTAGCGGCCATTATATTTGCACTGAAGATTTAGCGTCATTATCTTCTTGGAGAATGGGTATATATATGTACGGACCACAAAAGTCTGAAATATGTGTTTACTCAGAAAGAATTGAACATGCGGCAGAGAAGATGGTTAGAACTTATGGCGGACTTCGACATGAACCTACAATATCATCCAGGAAAAGTGAATGTAGTTCCTGATGCATTTAGTCGCCAACCACTATCAGTGAATCTCACCGCACAGTGGAAGTTACAACAAGATTTGCACAAGATGGAGATTGAAGTGGTTATGCCAGGTAATACTTCGGAGTTGATGAATTTACAAGTTCAATCTACTATTGTCAATCAGATGAAACCATCTCAAGCAAGTGATGCCAAGTTGCAAACGATCAGAGAACAAGTAGAAAGTGGACTTAGAAAAGACTTTATCATCCACGAAGATGGATCTTTGAGATACGAAAGCAGATTGTGTGTACCATAAGGTCCTGTTCGGGAAGAGTTGATGAAAAAAGCTCACAACTTTTCATACCCAGTACACCTTGGTGGTACAAAGATTTGCGGCAAAATTACTGGTGGTATGGAATGAAGCGTGAAGTAGCCAGAAGCGTAGCCAAATTCTTGGTGTGTCAGCAAGTAAAAGCTGAACATCACTGGACTGCCGGTTTATTTCAACCGTTACCTATTCTAGAATGGAAGTGGCAACACATCACCATGAACTTCGTGACTGCACTTCCTCACAGCACGAAAGTAAACGATGCGGTATGGCTTATTATGGATCGACTCACAAAATCGGCTCACTTCATCCCATTTCGAGTTGGCCAATCTACTGAGACACTAGCAAAGAAGTACATGGAAGTAAGTCTGAATCTAAGTAAGATTTAACTCTTCATAGTGTACTATTCTTGATACCCATAAACTCTTGCAGGAGATCGTAAGATTACATGGAGTACCGGTTTGCATTGTCTCCGATCGTGACACCAGATTTAGATCGCAATTTTGACAGAGTCTGCAAGCTAGCTTGGGAATGAGTCTGAACTTCAGCACAGCTTATCATCCACAAACAGATGGTCAGTCTGAGAGAACGATTCAGATTCTTGAAGATATGCTAAGAGCATGTATGTTAGACTTCGGAGGATTATGGGATGATCACCTACATCTTGTGGAGTTTTCGTACAACAAAAACTACCAAGCGAGTATTGGAATGACACCGTTTGCAACTCTTTATGGAAGAAAGTGTCGATCACCATTAAGTTGGGACGACATCGGAGATAGGGAACTCCTTGGACCTGAGATGATCGTAGCAACTGTAGACGTAGTTCGCACGATCAGGGCGTATAGCCCAAGACAGACAGAAGCACTGGGCCGATGCAAAACGCCGACACCTGGAGTTCCAACCGGGAGATCATGTCTTTCTAAAGATCTCTCCAAACCGTGGAGTAATTCATTTTGGCAATAGGGGTAAGCTCAGTCTGAGATTCATTGGACCGTTCGACATACTCGAACGAGTCAGAGAAGTGGCTTATCGTTTGGCACTTCCACCCTCATTGGAAGGAGTGCACAAAGTGTTCCACATATCCCAGCTTCGAAGATATGTGAGCGACCCCAGCCACATCCTTGATCACTCCGGGCTCACTGTATAGACGGATCTATCTTATGAGCAACAACCCGTTGAAATCTCGGACAGAAAAGTAAAGTCACTACGGAACAAGGATGTAAACTTGGTTCGAGTGATGTGGAGAAAAAATTCGCCAGGAGAATTAATATGGGAAAGAGAAGACGATATGCGTGCAAGATAACCTTACTTGTTTGTAAATTAGTTCTTAAATAATTATAAATTTCGAGCACGAAATTTTTGTAAGGAAGGTAGAATGTAACGACTCTGTTTTTAATGTACAAAAATTTTAAATTAATGTACAGAATGGAGTATTTTGCAAACCTGAGTATACTATAAGTATTATTTTTATTTGTGAACAGCAAGAAAGCACTTGTAGCTCATTGGTAAAGTCTTGCACTGCTGTGATTTAGCCTGTGTGTTCGAATCCCATCAGCCACATATTATTTTTTATGATTTTTATTTTTAACTTTTGGAAGCTTAAAAGTTTATACGTGCAATACACGTAAAAATGAAAAGTCACTAAAAATAAACATGTGGAAAATTTCATATGAACAGATAGAGACACGTGGCAAGAACCCACACCCCACATCCAACAGTGGACCGACGACATTTGAGAAAAGGCCGGCGCCGCCGGGCTAGACTGTCGGTAATGCCCCCAATTTTCGCACTCAAGATTAGGCGCCACTATCTCTTGGGAGAACGGGTGGATATATATACTGACCACAAGAGTCTGAAATATGTATTTACTCAGAAGGAACTCAACACGCGGTAGAGAAGATGGTTAGAACTCATGGCGGATTTCGACATCAACCTACAATATCATCCCGGAAAGGTGAACGTAGTTCCTGATACTCTTAGTCGCCAATCATTAGCAATAAACCTCACCGCTCAGTGGAGACTACAACAAGATCTGCACGAATTGGAGATTGAAGTAGTTGTTCCAGGTAACGCTTCATATTTGATGAACTTATAAGTCCAGTCCACTCTTGTAAATCAGATCAAGGCAGCTCAAGCAAATGATGCCAAGCTACAAAAGATCCGAGAATAAATAGAAAGTGGACTTCGAACTGACTTCATCATCCACGAAGAAGGATCCTTACGATATGGAAGTCGTTTATGTATGCCAGTCGGACCTATTCGAGAAGAGTTGATGAAAGAAGCTCACATCTCTCCTTATTCGGTACACCCCGGTGGTATGAAGATGTACAAGGATCTACGGCAACACTACCGGTGGCATGGAATGAAGCGCGAAGTAGTAAGGAGTGTAGCCAAGTGTTTGGTGTGTCAGCAAGTGAAGGCTGAATATCACAGAACTGCTGATCTACTTCAGCTGTTATCAATCCCATAATGGAAATGGCAGCACATTACCATGAACTTCGTGACTGCCCTAGCTCACAGCACGAAAGGTAACGACGCAATTTAGGTTATTGTGGATCGACTCACCAAATCGGCTCACTTTATTCCATTTCGAGTTGGCCAGTCAACCGAGACGTAGCAAAGAAGTACATGGAGGTGTGTATAAATCTAAAGTAAGATATAAACTTTCAAGATGTACCCTATTTGATACCCATAAACTCATGCAGGAGATCGTGAGATTACATGAAGTACCTGTTTGCATCGTCTCCAATCGTGATACAAGGTTCCGATCATAATTTTGGCAGAGTCTACAAGCTAGCCTGGGAACGAGTCTGAATTTCAGCACGACGTATTACCCACAAACAGACGGACAGTCCGAGCGAACAATTCAGATTCTGGAAGATATGCTAAGAGACTGTATGTTAGACTTCGGAGGTTCTTGGGAAGATCACTTACACCTTGTGGAGTTTTCATACAACAACAGCTATCAGGAAAGTATTGGAATGACACCGTTCGCAGCACTCTACCGACGGAAGTGTCGTTCACCGCTAAGTTGTGACGATGTTGGAGATCGTGAACTCCTTGGACCAGAGATAATCATGGCAACTGTGGACGTGGTTCACACGATCAGGGAAAGGATGTGCATAGCCCAAGACCGACAGAAGCATTGGGCAGATGCAAAGTCGACATTTAGAGTTCCAACCTGGAGACCATATATTCCTGAATATTTCTCCAAACAGAGGAGTGTTCCTTTTTGGTAAGAGGGGTAAAAGCCGTCCAAGATACATAGGACCGTTCGACATACTCAAACGAGTTGGAGAAGTGGCATACCGTTTAGCACTACCACCCTCATTGGAAGGAGTGCACAACGTGTTCCACATATCCTAGCTATGACGATATGTGAGCGACCCCAGCCACATACTTGATCACTCAGAGCCCACAGTACAAGCTGACATAACGTGCGAGCAATAACCAGTTGAGATCCTGGACTGAAAGGTGAAGACATTGCGGAACAAGGAAGTAAACTTAGTCCGAGTAATGTGGAGAAAGTATTCGCCGGGAGAATCAACTTAGGAAAGAGAAGAGTATATGCTTACACGATACCCTTACCTTTTTGAAAATCAGTCCCTATGTAATTGTAAATTTCGAAGACGAAATTTTTATAAGGAGGGTAGAATGTAACGACTCTGAAATCACCGTACAGAAATTTTCTTGTTAAAATACAGAAAAGAGTATTACGGCCTGTGTAAGAGTTAAAAGTTATTTTTACTAAATAAAAGCAAGAAATGACTTGTAGTTCACTGGTAAAACCTCTGCACTGCTGTGACGTAGCCTGTGTGCTCGATTCCCATCAGACACAATCATTTTTCTGATTCTTTTATTTTTAATTTTTGGAAGCCCAAGAGTTGCACGTGCAATACATGGGGAAAGGAAAAGTTTCAGAAAAATTAAACACGCGCAAAATGGAGTAAACACAGAAAAACCCACGTGGCGCGAATCTCGAGGCTAGAGCTCGAGATCCGACAGGCCAAAATGCCCATAGGGCCGGCGCCGATGGTTGGGAAGAGCCTAATTGGCTCCGTGCTTTGCACACTTTTCTCTTCAGCTCCTCTTAACCCTTTTGCACTGTTTGATTTCCTTTCAATCAAACAGAGAACCTTTATTTCATCATTAAACATCTTTTTAATGCATTTTAATCCAAAATTTTAATTCCCAAACTCTAATTCTCCACTATAAATACCATCCCATGCTTTAGCTCTTCACCGTTCTGAAATCCTAGCAAAAATTCTCTCAAAAAGTTCCTAAGTGCAAGTGGAGTTGCCACGCCCTGTAACGACTCTGTTTTTAATGTACAAATTTTTTTAATTAATATACAGAATGGAGTATTTTCCAAACTGAGTATACTATAAGTATTATTTTTGTTTGTGAACAGCAAGAAAGCACATGTAGCTCACTGGTAAATCCTTGCACTGCTGTGAGTAGCCTGTGTGTTCGAATCCCATCATCCATATATTATTTTTTACGATTTTTCTTTTTAACTTTTCGAAGCTCAAAATGTTACACGTGCAATACACGTAAAAATGAAAAATCACTGAAAATAAACATGTGAAAAATGTCATATGGAAAGATAGATACACATGGCAAGAATCCCACACCCCACATCCAATAGTGGACCGGCGAGATTTGACAAAAGTCCGGCGCCGCCGGGCTAGATCGTCGGTAATGCCTCCAATTTTTGCTCACCTGACCCTTGGCCTACCCCCTTAACTCCTATTATGTTTGATTTCTCTGCATTTATCCAGAGAGTGTAATTTCACACTTTAATTCTATTTTAAATACATTTTTAATTCATTTCTTCAATTCTCAAACCCTAATTCTATCCTATAAATACAACCCCATACCCTAGCCCTCTCAATTCTGAAATCTATTGTTCAAAATCCTTAAAATTTTCCAAGTCAAAGAAGAGTACAAGTGGAGTTAGCCCAAGGTCAAGTTCCGGTGACGATTCGAGACGATTCCGGTGATCCCGCGACTCCACGAAACTTCCAAATCCTTCCTCAACCCCCCCTCTCTCATTTCATCTAGTAAGTCCCCTCTCTTCTCCTCTCTTCCTAAATTAAAAAGTTCTCTTTTCAAAAATCGTCGGAAGAGGAGTTATTCCGACATCCATTTCTAAACTCGTTAATAATACAACTTTTCTTAATAACCATTCATCCATGTTATTACAACTTGTTTAGTAATCATGAAACAACCTTTAAGAATAAGTTTCATCTCAAAATACTATGATATGTGTTCATATCAGATTTTTGCATTTTCATACCGCCCAATTTTTATCACATTGCATATCCGTAGATACTCTTGAGCCGTGTTTGCTAGTCAATTGTAGGATACAGGTTCTCGGTTCCAAAACGGTGAAATTCATGGAAAACACGAAAAATCCGGGTTCCTGCCAACCACAGATAAAACACGGTCTCCGCCCTTCATCCGTATGCTGCCAGATACCAGTTTAGGAAGACAAAATGTCAAATCAATGTCGTTTTCAGGCACAAGGCTCAATGGTAGCACAAGATCCAAGAGATCTACGCGGAGCTCGAGGCAAATCATGACAAAATCTTGACAAAAAGTCCACCTTTCCCTCAACAGAAATTCTGGAAAAATCGTGGAGCCAAATTGAGAAAATACATATGCCAGAATAATGTACACTGCAAACCAGGCCAGCACCAAAAAGCACATAGCCCAACTCAACAATACGGCCGCGTAACCGCGGCCAAAGGGGGGTCTTGGCCGCGGTTCCGCGGCCATTCTGGCGCCAGAAGAAAAGGGGTTTTGGGGGTAGTTGGGTCTTTTCATGTATGTTCTGTTGGTTGCCCTAGGGTTTCATGTTTTGGCCTATAAATAGCCCAGAAGTTTGTGAAGGAAAGGGTCCAATTCTTGTATTTCTTTTGCTAGGTTTTAGTTACATGTTCTTCTTCCTCTTCTCACCTCTTCTCCATTAAACTTGTAAGTGAGCTTTTGAGTGAAGAGTGATGAATAAAGAAGACCGTTTTATTATCATGCTTGTCTCCTTATCTTTATGCTTGTTGTAATTTTAATTCGTTAAGTAGTTGTTGTTATTTCCTTGTTGTTTATTTCTTCTCTCTTTTTCTTTATCATTCATACGACAATGATACTTACGCTTGATCCTCGCCAAGGTGAGGTCGCAAATAGTTAGTCGTATTCTTCTAGTCTCCTTCTTTCTATCTTCCTCTTTTGTTTGTTTTATTTTTCCGTATGATGAAGTGTGAGTAGTTTTATACTTGTTAGGGTAGGATAAGGGAAGTTTGAGAGAAGGAAATCTCTCTCACTCTTTCCTTGCCCAACAACTTAAATCGACTCCCGTTAATTGAACCACAATCCGCTCCTTACGGCACCCTATCCTACATGATAGCGGTGATTCCGTAGTGAGACCGGTTGTGGTTGAATTAACCGGAGGTTATGGATAAGAGCCAAGAACGGACGGACAAGCACCAAAAGGAAGGACTATGCGTTGGAAAGCCTAGCTTATACTCGCAAGTTCCTTCCTAGTCGTGCTAATCCCCGTTGTTGCCGATTACCGTAACACCGATATTAAGTGGGGCAACGAAAGATGTGGAGACTCCTAACTCAAACTAACCTAATCCTAACCCTAGCAAGCTCTCTTTAAATATCAACTTACACTTAGATAGTTACAAACAAATCTAAACAACCGGACTTAACTCGTCGAAAAACACATAGAAAAAGATTCCCATCTCCCTGCGGACGACCCGTACTCAACCGGCTAGCTACGTGCGAAACCGTCTTGATTGCGGTATTTAAACTTAAACTTGAACACGCTCGTATCCTAACAATCAAATGGCGCCGTTGCCGGGGAGACGGTAGTTTATTTCCTTGTGTAATTTCGGGTTAATTTGTAAGTAAAAAAAAAAAAACGAAAAAAAATATATACTTTGTAAAAGAAACCATCTTGTTATTTTTGATTAGTTTTTGTGCAAGTGTGCAGGAAATACGAAGTTCACGATCGACGCCAAGGACGTTGAAAATACGGAGTTCAAGTACAGTGCCAAAGACGTGGGAAGATAGACCCACATTTTCGCGGCTACACCGCGACGGACAAAACGAAGCATACGGTCTACTGTACAAATCTGGAGCAAATACAGTGAGCAAATTAAGATTCAGTACATCCAGAAAAGCAGAGGACTCCAAGACCAGCAACCAGAAAAAAAATTGTGATCCCAATCTCTCTGTCTAGCCGCTGAACCGCGGCCATATCTGGTGTTTGGCCGCGGAAACGCGGCTAGTTGGTGCCTTCGGGTTGCCAAAAATTTTTGGTGAGTCTCTCTTGCTTCTCCCACTCCTCTAAGCTCCACTGAATTGTGTTTTCTGCAGGCTTCTTTGCGCAAATTCTTCTCCCCCCTCCAATAAACTGTTCTTGTGCAGGATTCTTTGCGCCGCAAAATAAAAATTGTTTGCTGTTGATTTGTTACTGTTTTGCATTCTTTAATACGGACTTAAGGGGCTTGAAACCAATCCAGATTGGGTGGGGATTTCATCACCCTTCCCAGGACCCTGGAAATCACTAAAGCATATGCATTGTCCATTGTAAATTAAAAAATACTAGACTTCAGCCCTAAGGACTTCGCGCTCATTAGGAGAAGATAAACCTTGTTTAGAACCTCGCTTAACCGTATATTGTTTACGGGGTGTCTAGGAAAGTGTTAAAGGCGCAACCGCCGAAAGAGAAAGGGTTATTTAATTAAGGAACTTCGCGAAAGCGTTGGACAACCTCCCCTTATCTCTGCACTTACCTGGCCTCGTGATCAGTGTATTTTTAAGCCTGTTTCTCGACACTGTTTAACTTCGAAAATCAAGTTCAGGAGCAGGTCTAGTAGACCTAGGTTACCCTAGATCTAGGTGTGATTGTGCATATCTTGTTTGTGATTGCTTAAGCCGTATTTCCGTACATATTTCTGTAAATCTCTTTCTAAAAAAAAAAAAAAAGAAAAAATCAAAAACTTTTATAAAAATTAGCCCTTTTGTCGCCAAATCCATTTTCACCCACCACCCATCGCCTTTCTCCATTGACGTTTTCTTACCCTCACCTTCTCCGCTTTGACTATACTAAACTCGTTTAGTGTATGTCCGCTTGGACTCGGGACACTAGCGCCCGTCTAGTCCGCGTTACGTTAGTCGCGACCGACTACGCGATCGACTCCGAAGTCGATACTCCGTCCACTCCTCTTTCTCCTCTTCCTTTGCCGGCCAACTCCGACGTTGACCGGAATTCTGTTCATACATCTTCACCTTCACCTTCACCTTCACCAACCTCTTCTTCCGCGATGTCGGGATTTAATCCGAACATCTCGTTGACCACCCCTGGATTGGCTCCACCTCCTACGGAGACCAATCTTCCACCACCTCCGCCTGTTGTAGCGCCGCAGCGAATTGTGCTCCAGGATCGTTTCTACCCTACCCGTTCTGCACTTCCCACCTGTCTTTCTCTTCCTCCGGCCAATAAGGACAACTTTGAAATTAAGCCCCATTTCATCAACATGCTTCCACGTTTTCATGGGCTTGAATCTGAAGATGCCTATATCTTCATCAACAAATTTCAAAATGTCTGTGCCATGATGAAAACAACCCAGCTGTCAGACGATGCTATACGTCTACGGGTCATTCCGTTCACTTTATGCGATCTCGCAGAAAAATGGCTGTATAGCACCGCTTCCCACTCAATCACCAGCTGGGACGAGTTTGTTAAAGCGTTTCTGAAAAAATTCTACCCAAATCATAAGACCGCAAGAATTCGAAATGAGATCAACCAATTCTCCCAGCTTCCTTCTGAACCCTTCTGGAAGTGCTTTGACCGATACAAAGACCTTCTTGTTGAGTGTCCTCACCACGGTATAGAGAAATGACAACTCTGCCAAACCTTATACGAGGGACTGAACCCAGCAACGAAACAGTTGCTGGAAACCATCTGTCAGGGCCACTTCCTATCCAAATCTGACGAGGAAGCGTGGCAGTTCTTTGACGATCTTGCGGAGCAAACGCTACAGTGGGAGAGCACTAGACCGACTTCTTCTTCTTCTACCTCCACTTCTACCGGTCAGTCTAGGGTAGGAATCCACCAACTCGATGTCTCTATTGCGATGAAAGCTGAAATGGCTGCAATAACACGAAAACTTGAAGCGATAGAGAGCAAATTTTCTGCTCCTGCCCCCACACCTGTTCTCCCCCTTCGTACCATCTGCGCTTGTTGTTCCGATCCTTCCCACTTGACCGAAGAGTGTCCTTACAATCCACCCTCGCAAGGACAGGATCAGGTTAATGCTGCCTTCCAGCAAAGACCGAGGAATGATCCATACTCTTCCACCTACAATCCCGGTTGGAGGAACCACCCCAATTTCGCCTGGAATCAGAATCAGAATCAATTCCAGGGAAACAATTTCCAAAGGGCCCCTCCACCGCAACAACAAGCGCCACAACAAACTCAGCATCAGTATCAGCAGCCCTTCCAACCCCAACCTTTCCAAAACCAGACGAACAACTTTGCACCGAACAACTCTTTTCCACCAAACAATTTTGTTCCGTCAAACAACGATAAGGTTTCCTCGCTCGAGCGAAGTCTGGAGGCGTTTGTTAAACAATCGACTCAATCCACCGCCAACATCCAGTCTTCGATTCAATCTTTAGTGCAACACACTGCCGCACATGGGCAAAGCATCAAGACCATCGAGGCCCAGATTGCACAGCTGAACGCGGCCTTGAGCGAGCGAGAGAAGGGGAAGCTCCCGTCCCAGCCACTTCCAAATCCCGGCTACCCACATAATGCACATGTTGCTCTTGAACAACAAAACCATAATGTGAGTGCCGTGACCACACTGAGATCAGGGAGGGTGCTGCAAAACAACATTGGCAAACGGATCAACGATGACACCCCGGCCGCTGCTTCTTCTTCTTCTTCTTCTCCTCCTTCTTCTTCTTCGTCTTCTGAGCCTATTCTCCGTTCTTCACAAGGCTCTCCTTCCTCTTCTTCTCTGAACGGACCCACTTCTCACTCCACGAAAACACCTATTCTGGGATCCGTTCCAACTCCACAATCTCCTCCTCCAGCATTAGACTCAACCAATTTTCAAAATGTTCCATTTCCAAACCGGTTGAGGTCTAACAAACAAAATCCACAAATGGAGAAGATTTTGGAGTTATTCAAGCAAGTTAACATTAACATTCCTCTTTTAGATGCTGTCCAACAAGTCCCGTCTTACGCGAAAATCTTAAAGGACTTGTGCACGAAAAAGAGGAAGTCTCAGGTACCCAAGAAAGTTTTCTTGGCTAGTGCTGTGAGTGATGCCCTTACCCAATCTTTACCACAAAAACGGAAGGACCCTGGCTGTCCTACGATTTCAATTACTATTGGGGATAAGAACATCAACCGCGCACTATTAGATCTTGGTGCCAGTGTTAACTTGCTTCCGTATTCAGTATACGAGCAATTAGGCATCGGAGAGCTGAAACCCACCCACTGCACTCTCCAGATGGCCGACCGATCGATCACCCATCCTAGGGGTGAGCTAGAGGATGTGTTAATAAAAGTCGGGGACTTCATATTCCCCGTCGACTTCATTGTCTTAGATACACAGCCTGTAGCTAACCCCCGGAATCAAATTCCGGTGATACTCGGTCGCCCATTTCTCGCAACCTCAAATGCTGTGATCAATTGTCGCAATGGTTCAATGAACCTCTCTTTTGGAAATATGACAATTGAACTCAACATTTTTAGGTTGGGGAATCAGCCCGCCGAACCTAATGCTCATATACTGGATGTTTGCTCGATCCAGGAGATCACACCAGAAGAGTGTGAATTCGAGGAGTTTCTGTTTGAACACGATAATCTTGACGTCACTAGTGCGTTTCTCGAACCTGCTGCTGCTTCTGCGCCCGACAACGAATACGAGTGTTTCACGTTCTTGAACGATCTTAGCCGCGCACAACCCGAGTTTGAATCTTTCGACTTTCCGGATGAGTTACCTGAACCATCCAACTCGGTTGCCTACACTCGCTTTGAACCTTTGCTGGAGTCCTTTGAGTTCGAGACCTTTGCACCGGTCTTGCCTTCCATCATTTCACCTCCAACGCTCGAACTCAAGCCGTTGCCGTCTCACCTTAAGTATGCTTACTTAGGTGAGAACGAGACCCTCCCTGTCATCATTTCGGCTTCTCTAGCTCCAGAGCAAGAGAAAGCCCTTCTCGCGGTCTTGCACAGCAACAGGCAAGCTTTTGGCTGGTCCATGGCGGACATCAAGGGGATTAGTCCCCTGATCGTTGAGCATCACATTCATCTGATGGATGATGCCAAACCAGCCCGGGATCCACAAAGACGTCTTAATCCAGTCATGAAGGAGGCTGTGAAGAAGGAGATCGTCAAATGTCTAGATAGTGGTATCATTTACCCTATCTCTGATAGCCAGTGGGTTAGCCCCATTCACGTTGTCCCCAAGAAGTCGGGCATCACGGTCATAACCAACGAGGCGAATGAGTTAATCCCTACTCGCACCCAAACTGGGTGGCGAGTTTGCATTGATTACAGAAAACTCAACGCCGCAACGCGGAAAGACCACTTTCCGCTACCCTTCATTAACCAGATGCTTGAACGATTGGCCGGACATGAGTACTATTGTTTTCTTGATGGCTACTCTGGCTATAATCAAATTCCCATCGCCGAAAAAGACCAGGACAAGACCACTTTCACTTGTCCTTTCGGCACGTTTGCATATCGTCGCATGCCCTTTGGGTTATGCAATGCGCCCGCTACCTTCCAGCGGTGTATGATGGGTATTTTCTCGGACATGGTGGAAAAATTTCTGGAGATTTTCATGGATGACTTCTCCATCTTCGGCGACTCCTTTGACGAGTGTTTGCTGCATCTTGACGCTGTCCTTACCCGATGTAAGGACAAGAATCTTACTTTAAACTGGGAGAAATGCCACTCCATGGTGCGCGAAGGTATTGTCTTAGGACATATCATCTCGCAAAATGGCATAGAGGTTGACAAAGCAAAGATTGAGGTCATTTCCAATCTGCCTCCTCCCCGTTGCGTCAGAGATATCCGAGCCTTCCTTGGCCATGCCGGTTTCTATAGACGGTTTATCAAGGACTTTAGCAAGATTGCTAGGCCCTTGACTCTTTTGCTGGCCAAGGATACACCATTCGACTTCAACTCGAGCTGTGTGACTGCATTCGAGTCACTGAAACGCTCACTCACTTCTGCTCCCGTTCTCTCCTCACCTGACTGGACGCACCCATTCGAGATTATGTGCGATGCATCCGACTTTGCCATCGGTGCTGTCCTTGGACAGCACATCAACAAGATGCCGCATGTAATCTATTACGCGAGCCGAACCCTGAACGACGCCCAACTCAACTATACAACAACTGAGAAGGAATTCTTAGCTGTTGTATTTGCTTTAGAAAAGTTCAGGCCCTACCTCATCGGCTCTCCAGTCATTGTCTACACGGACCATTCAGCTCTGCGCCATCTTTTTGCGAAGAAAGATGCAAAATCTCGGTTAATCCGTTGGATCCTCTTGCTTCAAGAGTTTGACCTTGTCATTAAGGACAAACGAGGATGTGAAAACGTGGTTGCCGACCATCTCTCACGACTTCCTTCTTCGCCTTCGCTTCCAATTCCGATCAATGACGTTTTCCCGGATGAACAGCTCTTGGCAGTATCGTGCGAACCCTGGTCGCAGATATTGTGAACTATTTGGCCACGGGATTACTACCGACTGAATGGTCGAGTCAGGACAGACTTCGCTTCTTATCCCAAGTAAAACACTTTTACTGGGACGAACCCTACTTGTTCAAGTACTGTCCCGACCAGATTATCCGTCGGTGTGTCCCTAATGAAGAATTCAAGAGTGTGCTGTCTTTTTGCCACGATCAAGCGTGTGGCGGGCATTTTGGGCCCAGAAAGACAGCTGAGAAGATCTTGCAATGTGGTTTCTACTGGCCACAACTTTTCAAAGACGCTCACGATTATTGCAAGACTTGCTCCCGGTGCCAACACATGGGCCGGATATCCCGGCGAAACGAGATGCCGCTCCAACCGATCTTGGTTGTGGAGATTTTCGATGTTTGGGGGATAGATTTCATGGGGCCGTTTCCCAGCTCTTTTGGGAACTTGTACATTCTTCTAGCTGTTGATTACGTCTCTAAATGGGTCGAGGCTGTGCCCAGCCGGACTAACGACAACAAGGTTGTCGTTAGGTTCCTTAAAGAAAACATTTTCTCCCGGTTTGGGCACCCCCGAGCGATCATTAGCGACAATGGAAGTCATTTCTGCAATAAAACTTTCGAGGCCTTGATGCGGAAATACTCCATTAATCATAAGCTTTCTACGCCCTACCACCCCCAAACCTGCGGGCAGGCCGAAGTTTCAAATCGGCAAATCAAGCAGATATTGGAGAAGACGGTTTCCAAGAACCGTAAGGATTGGTCTCTGAAACTCACTGATGCCCTTTGGGCATTTAGAACCGCTTATAAGACCGACCTTGGCATGTCTCCCTATCGGCTTGTGTACGGAAAAGCCTGCCACCTTCCTGTCGAAATCGAGCATCGCGCATTTTGGGCGATAAAGGAGCTGAATCTGTCTCTTGAGGACGCGGGCAGCCATCGGAAGCTGCAGTTGAACGAACTGAGCGAGCTTAGGGATGAGGCTTACGACAACGCGGTTGTCGTTAAGAATCGAACGAAGGTGTTTCATGATAAACACCTTTTGCGCAAAACCTTCGTACCTGGTCAGCAGGTACTTCTTTACGACACCCGACTTCACTTCCATCCTGGAAAGCTCAGATCTCGCTGGAAAGGGCCGTATTTTGTGCGGAATGTGTATTCGCAGGGCGCTGTGGATTTGGAGAATCCAAAGGACGGTTCACTCTTCAAGGTGAACGGACACCGATGCAAACCGTACCTTAGCGCCGAACCAACAGAGGAGCTCCTGTTCTTACAGGAGCCGGTTTACCTTGCATGATCTTCCTCTGTCTACCTCCAAACTTCGGTTATCCAGCCAAGAACAGTGGACACTGTTCCAAATAAGTTTGGGGGTATGTACAAACCATTTTGTTTATATTTGTGTATATTCTTTTTCTTTAAAAACAAAAACAAATAAAAATTGTGTATCGCTAACCGACAATTTTGAACCTTCAAACTGATCTCTTCATGCAACGACAGTGAGGACACTGTCCAGTTTAAGTTTGGGGGTACGCTCGGTACGCATTTCTTACCTTCGCATTCATATGTATATTTTGCATCTGCATATTTAAATCCATAAAATCCATAAAAATTTGAAAATTTTCTAAAAAAATATAAAAACTTTTTTGTCAAGTTAGCTTGTGGAAGAACTCGGATTCAACATTCGACGGTTTTTGTTTGAAAAAATAGGAATAACTAGATCTTATGTTTGGATTTTGAAAAACCTGAAAGATAACTCTTCTTTGAAGTTAACTATAGCTGATATACGTCTTTACATCACACTACACGTGTCGTAAGATTTTGGGAATTAGATGACAAGTCTTTCATGTTTAAACTTTTAAACAGATAAATGATTTTCTGAGGATCAAATAGGTTTGTTCTGAAATAAGTAATGTCAAGAATAGTTTATAAAGTAAAGCGAATATGAAGGAATGTTATTGATGCCGTAATTGGAGCTAAGTCGGAAAAATAACCCATCTAAAACTTGATTGGAATGATTACACACCAAACCCACCAAACACGTCTTTTATCCAAAAAAATATTTGAGCTACCGGTTATATCTCCGTTCGTATTAAATCATCTGATTTTCACGACAAAATGTCTTTTGTTTTTGGACCTAGGTAACTTGAGTAATTAAGTCCGCTGGGGTGTTTCTACACCTAATGCCCTAAAACCAACTGGTTTGGGTGCATTGGCCCAAAGCTCGCTAAGAAGCCTAGAAAGTCCAGTTTAAAACAAAGTCAAGCAAGTGTTCTCTCCGAGTTAAAATTCCTAACGGTTCTTTGTGTGAGAATAATCTTGATAAAAGATAGGCTTTTAAAAAAAATTTTTAACGGAGATATGAAGGTTTTATTCTATGATAAAGACTATTGCACGTTCACAGAGGTGTGTATGAAATGAAAACAAGAAAAAGGTGGAGTGAAAAATACGACTTAGTTTCCTGTTAAGGAAGATAGAAATTCTGAAGTTGAAACCTTACTGGAAAACGAAACTTGAAAAAATGCTTAACTCTTTATAAAACTTATGTGATCCTTTTAAAATTGTTATCTGGGCTTTATTGTGCGACATGATGACTTTTATCGATCCTTCTGGAATTTAATGACACTATTTGCACTGCACGTAAAGACATATAAAGTCTGTAGTTAAATAAGAAGCGAGATGTGAAAAATAAAGGTTCGATAGTCTAGATTTAGGATTATAGAATTGTTATTTTCTAAAACAAAACTTTTGGGTTTGAAGCTTAGTTATTTTACAAAACCAACTTGACCGGATTTTGTGGGTAGTATCCGCTGAAAACCCTCAGGAGACAACACTCCTCCTACTAGGGACACCTAGAGGTTTAACGGCTTGTTGCACATGCTCAGTGCAATCGCGTTCCCTGCGAAAGTGAGGTTAGGAAATTTTTTGTGAATAAATGGACTTTGCTCGGGACGAGCAAATGATAAGTTTGGGGGTATTTGTTCATATCAGATTTTTGCATTTTCATACCGCCCAATTTTTATCACATTGAATATCCGTAGATACTCTTGAGCCGTGTTTGCTAGTCAATTGCAGGATACAGGTTCTCGGTTCCAAAACGGTGAAATTCATGGAAAATACGAAAAATCCGGGTTCCTGCCAACCACAGATAAAACACGGTCTCCGCCCTTCATCCGTATGCTGCCAGATACTAGTTTAGGAAGACAAAATGTCAAATCAATGTCGTTTTCAGGCACAAGGCTCAATGGTAGCACAAGATCCAAGAGATCTACGCGGAGCTCGAGGCAAATCATGACAAAATCTTGACAAAAAGTCCACCTTTCCCTCAACAGAAATTCTGGAAAAATCGTGGAGCCAAATTGAGAAAATACATATGCCAGAATAATGTACACTGCAAACCAGGCCAGCACCAAAAAGCACATAGCCCAACTCAACAATACGGCCGCGTAACCGCGGCCAAAGGGGGGTCCTGGCCGCGGTTCCGCGGCCATTCTGGCGCCAGAAGAAAAGGGGTTTTGGGGGTAGTTGGGTCTTTTCATGTATGTTCTGTTGGTTGCCCTAGGGTTTCATGTTTTGGCCTATAAATAGCCCAGAAGTTTGTGAAGGAAAGGGTCCAATTCTTGTATTTCTTTTGCTAGGTTTTAGTTACATGTTCTTCTTCCTCTTCTCACCTCTTCTCCATTAAACTTGTAAGTGAGCTTTTGAGTGAAGAGTGATGAATAAAGAAGACCATTTTATTATCATGCTTGTCTCCTTATCTTTATGCTTGTTGTAATTTTAATTCGTTAAGCAGTTGTTGTTATTTCCTTGTTGTTTATTTCTTCTCTCTTTTTCTTTATCATTCATACGACAATGATACTTACGCTTGATCCTCGCCAAGGTGAGGTCGCAAATAGTTAGTCGTATTCTTCTAGTCTCCTTCTTTCTATCTTCCTCTTTTGTTTGTTTTATTTTTCCGTATGATGAAGTGTGAGTAGTTTTATACTTTTTAGGGTAGGATAAGGGAAGTTTGAGAGAAGGAAATCTCTCTCACTCTTTCCTTGCCCAACAACTTAAATCGACTCCCGTTAATTGAACCACAATCCGCTCCTTACGGCACCCTATCCTACATGATAGCGGTGATTCCGTAGTGAGACCGGTTGTGGTTGAATTAACCGGAGGTTATGGATAAGAGCCAAGAACGGACGGACAAGCACCAAAAGGAAGGACTATGCGTTGGAAAGCCTAGCTTATACTCGCAAGTTCCTTCCTAGTCGTGCTAATCCCCGTTGTTGCCGATTACCGTAACACCGATATTAAGTGGGGCAACGAAAGATGTGGAGACTCCTAACTCAAACTAACCTAATCCTAACCCTAGCAAGCTCTCTTTAAATATCAACTTACACTTAGATAGTTACAAACAAATCTGAACAACCGGACTTAACTCGTCGAAAAACACATAGAAAAAGATTCCCATCTCCCTGCGGACGACCCGTACTCAACCGGCTAGCTACGTGCGAAACCGTCTTGATTGCGGTATTTAAACTTAAACTTGAACACGCTCGTATCCTAACAATCAATATGTAACTTTTATTTGAAATTTTCGTTTAAATACCACAAACATACATATACCATATTTTAATACCTTTCCTTATACTACCTTTAGGAAAATCTCATGAGGTAATAACCCACCTCTTACAACACGCATCATGACATAGCACGATTTCCTTTTAGCAATATTTTCGGGACAAATACGACTTTTACATCAAAATACCATAAACTATTAAAAACCGTATTTCTTTGAATTGTGTTATTTAAGTTCCTTGCGATTAAGTCTCTACAACTCATTTTGGAGAAACCGATCGGGATGGTGTGGGTTATCGCACATCCTTGGGACTAGTAGAGCGAGATGCAGACCTCCTCATGGAGCATACGATCTCGATGGAATTTTTGATGGAATTTTTAATGCAATTTTTAAGAAAAACGTGATTTTCTATGTTATTTTTAATAACTATATATAAATTTTATCAAACCATCTGTTTTAAATATATAATAAATTCCATGTTTTCCTAAATAAAAGAAAAAGAGTTACATTTCCATGAAAATACTATCAAGAATCCATACATGTCTAATTTACACAAAAATACCATGAACTATTCAACTAGGTATTTATTCACTAGACTACCTCACTTTTAAAATTTACATCCATGAAAACCATAAATAAGATAAATAAATACTTGAGGATTATTTTTAAATTATACTAAAAATATTTTCATAAAACCCCCTTAAGTTATATTAATTTACAATAAAGACCCTAGTAAATATAGGTTTAAGCGGGACCAATTCTCTTGAGCCTCAGGGAGCCGGAGAAAGTGGGTGCTTGTCTATTTAAGGTAGAAAACTAAAATGAGGTTATCAATGGTAATTGGCTTGGAAAAAGTCACAAATCCTGCCGTCCATGTTCAGCAGTTACTGATAACTCTTAAACCTAATTCAGGACTCAAATCTGTTTAAAGTGTCTGACTCAATCTGAGTCTCGGTCTAATCTGAATACAATCCAAATATGAATCCAACTATAACTCCATTTCAACATGAACCCAATGTATCAAACATGAACACTTGAACATGAACATGCAACATGACTCGACTGGACTGAATCATGGATATATTTTGAACTTGACTACATGACCATCCGTTTACATCCTTATCCGTTTACATGAACAACTTATACCATGGTTTCGGCAAGTCTTATACAACAAATCATTACAAAAAACACATTATACATTACGGGGTTTTTAAGGGGTAGACTGGTATGAAATGTATTAGAAGTGGAATGAGACGGTCACTATAATACACCTAACCTGAATATCCGTTGCCATTGTCCCGTGGGTTTTGACGGGGCCTTGTTGTAACAACTCCAAATTCTGTGTACATAAAATTGTTTAAAAGTTAATGTACAATTGGGATATTTGAAATCCTGTGAATGCTATAAGAATTTGTTTTCTTTAGAACAGCAAGAAAGTACTTGTAGAACATTGGTTTAGCCTTGCAATACTGAGACGTAGCTCCTGTGTTCGAATCCCATCAGCCACATTATCTTTTTATTTAATTTTCTTTTAATCTTTTAGAAGTCCAAGAGTTTACACGTACAATACACGTAATAGGGTAAGTTACAGAATAATCAAATATGTGAAATAGGCTAGTTGAAGCGTCGTGGACACGTGGCCCCGATCCAGACCCTAGCCCCTCGGATTCGACCGACGAAACTCGCTCCTAGGCCGGCACCGCCGGTTTTCCTTGGCCCAAACCCCAAAAAGTTTTTTAACCCTAGACCTTTAGACTCCCCCCTTAACTCCAGTATTGCTTATCTATTCTGCACATTTACAGAGAATAATAAAACCCTTCAAATTCCATTTTAATGCAAAATTTTAATGCATTATTCATCACCCCCTAAATTCTAATTTGCCCTATAAATACCCACTCCATTCTACGCCCCTCTCACTCAGAATTCTCTTGCAAAAACTATACCAAATTCCCAAGTTTTTTAGTGTACAAGTGGAGTTAGTGAAGGGCGAAGCTCCGACGAACTTCCGAGGAGATTCCGGCGACGAATCGATGCCCCGAAGCCTTCTTTAGGACCCTCTCTCTCTCCTCTGGTCCAATAAACCAGTAAGTCTCTCTTTCTCTTCTTTTCTCTATTATAAAAACTTTCAAAACTAAAATCCGACAGAAGCGGAGTTAGTCCGACTTCCGATTCGGTTTTCTTTAAAAACTATACTTTTCTTTAACAAGATAAAACCATATTTTCATATGTTGTTTAATAAATATTAAAATACTCAATAAAACAAGTTTCATATCAAAATATTCATTTTGTGAAATTTATCATATTTTACATAAAAATACCACAAACTATTCATTTCGACATTATAACATTTATTCCTTGCTATACTTTTAGATAGTTCACAAGGTAATGGCCAACCTCATCACAACACACATCTCTAACATAGCACGATGAAGTTTGGGACAATAGAATACGGTAAAATACGACTTTACAAATAAATACCTTAAACTTACAAAACCGTTTTCTATAAAAAAGATGTGTTAAACATTTCCATGCAATTATACCTCTACAACACATTTTGGGGACCCCGTTCGGGATTGTGCGGATTATCGCACATTCTCGGGCTTAGTAGAGCGAGATGCAGACCTCCCCAAGGAGCATTCGATCTCGATGAAATTTTTATACATTTTTCTTTAGAAAATGAGATTTTTTACAAGAAAATAAATAAAATTATTTTCATTAAATATGAATATATAATTATTACCAAAATACTTATTTTAAATATGTATAATATTTCATATTTTCAAAACTCAAGAAAAAATTCAAATATTATATGAAACTACCATGATAATTCAAAACAATATCCATATTACAAATAAATACCATACATTATGAAATTAGGTTTTACTCACTAGAAATTTCACATTTATAAAATATACATCTAAGAAAACTCTAAAGACGATAATTAAATGCTTGACGTGTATTTTGAAATTATGCCAAAATTATTTTTACATAAACCCTCTCAAGTTATACTAAATTACAATAAGGACCTTAGTAAACATAGGTTTAAGTGGGACCAGACTCTTGAGCCTCAGAGAGCCGGAGATATGGGTGCTTGCCTATTTAAGATAGACAACCTAACAAACTGTGTTATCAACACGGTAATTATTTTGGAAAAAGACACAAATCCTGCCGTCTATGTGCAGCAGTTACCGATAACATCAAAACAATCACGATTTCAAGTTCTTTTAAAAGTGTCTGATTCAGACCGAGTCTCAATATAATCAATCTGACTTAAATGTGATTCAAGTACAATCTACAATACAACAATTCAATATGAATCCGTATATTCAATTTGTAACAATCTATTGATTGAACCGAACCATGGATATATTCTATCTACATGTTCATCCATTATATCCGTTCCATCTACTGATATCATGGTTTCGGAAAGTCATCCATCTATATAAAATAAGACAATACAATCAAGACATCGCGGGGTTTATAAGGGGTAGATTGGTACGTAAGGTGTTAGAAGTGGCACGAGACTGCAATCATAAGACACCTAACCTAAATCTCCATTGCCGTTGTACCGTGGCTGAACGGTTCCTTATATTCCGTATACCTTAGTCTCCGGGATAGTGGGACTCGTCTCGTATACACTGGCATCTTCTGTAACAAGGTACAAACAACAGCGTTAACAATATAATACTACTTAAAAGTTACTTTCTTCTTCTGTCTATTTTGTCTCTATTTATTCTTTGGGACTTACCGAGCGATTGTTCACTGACGACATTCCTTTTCTTCTTTTATTGGAATGTTGTCAGGTGGATCGGACCTTCTGGAGACAGAGCCGACCAGCGAGGATTTGGATCAGCTAGCTTTCGACCAGGAGCTCTAGTTACTTGTACATGTCATTTCTATTATGCCATTGTTTAGGCATTGCTTTCATTCTATGTATTTTCATTTCAGTTGTATTGTACAAAGAATGTTTAATAAATAAAGTTGATGTTCATTTATATTCTTGTCTCTTGTGCATTTTATTTAATATTGCTTAGATACGTTTATCGTGTTTACTTCTGAGTAAATACGTAGCGGGCCTGTCACGTCCTCTGCCCGTACACTTAGAAGCGGGGCGTGACAGGTTTTGTTGGTGGCCCATGCAGGTCCACACTGTATGGACATGCAGGTCAGTTCTGCGTGGACAAACCTAAGCAATATAACACAAGAACCAGCAACTGAAAACATTCTTTACAATTCATATTCCTTGAATCTTATCATTTCATATATTTTGAATTTGTCCTAACCCAAATTTTTCTTTTAAGGTTATGGATTCCCCAAATAACACCAGCACCAACTTCAACAACACTCCACCAACCCTACCAATTACACCTTCCGTAACTGCTCTGATCAATGAGCAGACGGTACTGCTTGGGGCGATCCGCAGCCTCTTAGAAGGACAGCATCAGCAAACTGCTATCTTGATAAACCGTCCTGAGGCAGAAGCACCTGGGGTGAAACAATTCAGGGCCGTGCACCCCAAGTAGTTCTCAGGAAAGGAGAGCCCCTTAGAAGCAAAGGAATGGGCTCAGAGTATTGAAGATGACCTGGCAGCAGCACAAGTGCCAGAATTCGCTTGGGTTCGAGTTGCAAAGCTGCAGCTCACTGATAATGCACAGGTCTGGTGGAAGGCGGAAGAAAGCCGTCTCACCCAGCCGATCAAATGGAGAACTTTCCGCGATATGTTCGACGCAAAGTACTTCCCCGAGACTGCCAGATTTGACATCGAACAGCAGTTCATCGATCTACAATAGGGTTCAATGTGGACCAAATCAGTGGATGAGTATGATACTGAGTTTACCATGCTCAGTCGGTAAGATACGTCTCAATATTTCGATTTTAAAATATCACATACTACACAGCTAACACAATTCCTTAACAGATTTGCGGCACACCTGATACCGACGGATGAGATCAGAGCCCGACGATTTTAACAAGGGTTAGATCTGGAGATCCAGGCTGCATTAGCCACAGGGGATTTCCCGACTCATGAATTGGCTCTGAAAGCAGCCATCGATATAAGGCGGTGGTAAAGATGAGGGGCAGACCTCAGTCTGCCAGGATGAAGCGCCCTGCCAACCAGATGGCAGGAGGAGCCTCTACAAGGCCACCTTTTGTGCTAAGGAGACCGGAAGTACCAAACAACCGGCCTACCCCAGCCTTTTGCACCTATTGCAGGAGGGATGGACATCTGATGAAAGACTGCCGGCGTGCAAATCGCCTTTGCTTAGTCTGCGGATCAGCTACTCACGACATTGGGTCTTGTCCTCGAAGACACAACCCATATGTGGCACCTAGGCCAGCAATCACTTATCTGCAGTGCCCAGCCATCCAGGCACCTGCTCCGAGACTTGCACTACCTGCTCCACCTCCTCATGGATCGATTGCACCTCCTCCTCGTCAGTTCCATCAAGCTCAAAGGAACCCACCTCAAGGATGTAACAACTCCAATTTTAGTGTACATAAAATTCATTTAAAATCAATGTATACTTGGGGTATTTAATTTCCTGTGAGTACTATACATATTTGTTTTGCTTTCTAATAGCAAGAAGGAGCTTGTAGCTCATTGGTAAGACCTTGCACTGCTGAACCAAAGCACCAGAGTTCAAATCCCATCAGCCACATTATTTTTTATATTGATTTCTTTTAATCTTTTTAGAAGCCCAAGAGTCTACACGTGCATAACCCGTAAACCCAAAGATCACACTAAAAACAAACGAGTCTAGGAGGTAGACCAAACGACGAAGGACACGTGGTGTCAAGACACGGCCTGACTCAGCCGGATCGGGCCAGCGGCGCGGTTGACTCGGCCGGCGTCGCCGGGTCAACTCGGCCAAATCTGATTCCCTCCTTCTTGACTCCTGTGTCTTTTGGTCTCCTTATAACCCCTTGTAGGGTGTTTTTCGTCATCCTATTGAGATGGGAATACGCGCGCTCTTGTTGGGCGCATTACAAATTCCTCCTGCCTAGGGTAGGCTGGGGTTTATTGATTGTGGGGATCTGAATCTCCGGCAACTGCGGACTAAGCCGCCGTTAATTACCCCTCGCCTTTGGAGCGAGAGAACCTCCGATTAAAGGGTCAGACAGGTCATGCGAACTCGATGTGCAGTGTACGTGTGTTGTGTTTTGAAAGGGGTTTTGGATATATCGGGGACCCCGCAGGGTTTTTATGGGGGTCTCGCTACCCGGATAGCGGGCTGGGGGTCAAGGAGGCTAGCAGCCCCCTTGCGGGGTGCGAGACATCGCCCCGTTAGAAATTTTTTTCTAACGGGGGACAGTGTTGCAGAGTATGTGTGTGCGTGTGTATATGTGTGTGTGTGTGTGTGTGTGTGTGTGTATAAAGGAAAGGGCGTCCAAAGGATGCGTGGGAGAAAGCGCCAGCGCCTCACGTGCGCGGCACGCGGGCGCTATCGCCTTGGGCGCTGGCGCTTTGGGCGCCAGCGCCTCATATGCCAGGCATGTGGGCGCTCAGGCGCTAGCGCCTCACGTGCTAAGCACGTGGGCGTTCGGGCGCTAGCGCTTTGGGCGCTCGGGCGCTAGCGCTTTGGGCGCTAGCGCTACACGTACCAGGCACATGGGCACTCGGGCTCTAGCGCTTTGGGTTCTAGCACCACAAGTGCCAGGCACGTGGGCGCTCGGGCTCTAGCGCCTCACGTGCCAAGCATATGGGTGCTCGGGTGCTCACGCTTTGGGTGCTAGCGCTTTGGGCGCTAGCGTCTCACGTACCAAGTACGTGGGCGCTCGGGCGCTGGGCGGCAAAAAGGACTTGGTCCCTATACTGAGAGTTGTACTCCCAGAAAGAAATACTTATATATATATATATATATATATATATATATATATATATATATATATGAGGAGTTAAACTCCTAAGATATTTTTGAAGCTGGCAGCCATATTTGTGTCTAGGGTGGGGCGCTCTCGAGAACACCACATTTAGCCTCTTGCCTTTCGAGGCCGGTTTGCTGGTTACCGGAGCTTGAAGAGCAGGGACTGCGTTAGCTGGCATGAACAGAATAGAGCCAAATGGTAGCGGTGGCTCCTCCCACTGTCGTCCGAGACTGGCCGAAAGAACCGTCCTGGTGTCCATCTTCATCGTGTAGAAGATGGGTGTTGTGCTGAGAGCTGAGATCGTCCTTAGAGACATTTTGCTGCGTCCGAAGATTGCGATTGGAAAAAGTTAACCTGCACAAAAAAGCATGATTTCAGTATAGGCAATTGATATGCATATTAATTGAGTTCGCATGAATGCTTAACCCGAAATATGGGAGGAAAGATATGTCCCACCGGGCGTGCCAGAAATCTGTAGGGTGTTTTTCGTCACCCTATTGAGATGGGAATACGCACATACTTGTCAGGCATATTACGGATTCCCCCTGCTTAGGGTGGCCGGGGTTTATTGATTGTGGGGATCTGAATCTCCAGCAGCCACGGACTAAGCTGCCGTTAATTACCCCTCGTCTTTGGAGCGAGAGAATCTTCGATTGACGGGTTAAACTGGTCATGCGAACTCAATGCGATGTATTGGTGTGTTTTTTTTTTAACATATTACAATGGAGACGTGTTCACTTTGTTTTGTTCCATTTGTAAAAAAAAGATATATATCTATTTTTTTTTATATAAAAAGGAATAAATAAATAAATAAATAAATATTTAGAGAAATGTTATTTTTAAAAAAAAAATATTTATAATTTATTTTTATTTATTTAATATTTTTTTAAATAAAAATAAAAAAGATTAAAAGAAAGAAAAGAAGGAAGAAAGAAGAAGAAAAAAAATTAAAAAATAAAAAGGGTGGGGGGTGGGGGGGAGGCTCCTATTTAATGGGAGCCAGGGCTCCCATTTAACGTGACCTCATGTGAGGGGGCCAGAGGGCTCCCATTTGATGGGAGCCCTCCCTCCTCACTTGACCTCATGTGAGGGGGAGAGGGAGGGGGAGGCTCCCATTTGATGGGAGCCTCCCCCACACGTGGAGCTCCAAATTTTTTTTACATCTAGTTCAATTCTAGAAGAAATTTTTTTGTGGAGTTAAACTCCAAATGAATTTTAAATGTGGAGTTAAACTCCAAAAAGATTTTAAATGGAGTGTAACTCCAAATTTTTTTTTATTGTGGAGTTAAACTCCAAAAAGAATTTTAAATGGAGTTCAACTTCAAATTTTTTTTTATTGTAGAGTTAAACTCCAAAAATATTTTAAATGGAGTTCAACTCCAAAAAGATCATTATTTGGTGTGGAGTTAAACTCCACTAAATGGGGAGCCTCCCCCTCACGTGAGAGGGGAGAAATCTCCCACTTGGTGGGAGTTCCCTCTTTTTCATGTGAGAGGGAGCAGAGGCTCCCAAAAGATCATCTTTTTTTGTGTTGGAGTTAAACTCCAAAAAAATTTATTTGGAGTTAAACTCCCAAAACAATTTTATTCGGAGTTAAACTCCAAAAAAAAGGTTTTTATTATAGAGTTAAACTCCAAAAGAATTTTATTTGTGGAGTTAAACTCCAAAAGATTTTCTCCTTTCTCTTTTGAGAAGAAACCCAAAATGGGTTCTCTTGAAACTCCAAGATCTAGATCTTGGATGATAAAAAAAGAAACCTTTTTTCTTCTCTTGATGAAGTCTTGGGAGGTGGGTTTATGGTAAAACTTTATTTAGTTTTAAAAAAAAGAAGAGCTAAGCTTTTGATTTAATTGAAAAATGATAAGGAAGAGGAAGAACCCGAGAGAGTGAGGATGGAGGCACACACCCTAGAGATTTGAGGAGAATGAATTGTATGCTTTATTCATCATCATGTTGCCTTATATAGGCTTACACATTTACATATAGCCCCTTGGGCTTTACAAAATGGCATTTTGCCCATCACATGTCTCATGTGCTCATTTCTTTTGAACATGAGCCATGGGCTTTACAAAAATTTGGCTTCATGCCCATTTTTTTACATTCATGCATAAGAAATTACGTCAAAATTATTTATTACATGATTTTTTTTATTTCGGCATGGGGGAGGCCGGCCGCGGGGCTCGACTTGGGCATGGGCCCACTTGCTTGGGCTTGGGCCCGCTTACTTGGGATTGACATTGACTTTGACTTGGTCAACTGGGGTGCAAATTTTGACCCCAACAACGTAAAGATGAAGACTTTATGTGTTCAGAAGTATGCGAACATGTTTTCGTAGAACTCAAGTCAAGGTTAACATTAGCGTCTATTCTCGTTATACCGGATCAATCTGGAGGTTTCGAAGTGCATTGTGATGCATCCGGTAAAGGATTATGATGTGTTCTATATCAGCACGGTAAGGTTGTGGCTTATGCTTCAAGACAACTGAAGACTCATGAGCGCAATTATCCGACGCATGATTTGGAATTGGCAGCCGTTATCTTTGCTCTTAAGATTTGGCACCATTATCTTTTTGGTGAACGAGTGAACATATACATAGATCTCAAGAGTTTGAAATATGTGTTTACTCAGAAGGAGCTTAATATGCGGCATAGATGATGGTTAGAACTCATGGCGGATTTCGACCTCAACCTGCAATATCACCTAGGGAAGGTGAATGTAGTACCTGATGCCCTTAGTCGCTAACCATTAGCAATGAATCTCATTGCCCAGTGAAAGCTTCAACAGGAATTGCATCAGATGGAGATTGAAGTAGTCATGCCAGGTAACGCTTCAAGTTTGATGAATTTACAAGTTCAATCTACCATTGTCAATCAGATCAAAGCTGCTCAAGCAAGTGATGCTAAGTTGCAAAAAATTAGGGAACAAGTAGAGAATGGACTCAGAACAGACTTCATCATCCATGAAGACGGATCTTTGAGATACGGTAGCAGATTATGTGTACCAAAAGGTCCTGTTCGGGAAGAGTTAATAAAGGAAGATCACAGCTCTCCCTACTCAGTACACCCTGGAGGTAAAAAGATGTACAAAGATCTACGTCAAAATTACTGGTGGCATGGAATGAAGCGTGAAGTAGCCAGAAGCGTCGCAAAATGCTTGGTGTGTCAGAAAGTAAAAGCTGAACATCACAGGACTGCTGGATTACTTCAACCGTTACCAATACCAGAATGGAAGTGGCAACACGCCACAATGGATTTTGTGACTGCACTTCCTCGCAGCACAAAGGGTAACGATGCAGTATGGGTTATTGTGGATCGACTCACAAAGTCGGCTCATTTCATCCCATTTCGAGTTGGCCAATCAACTGAGACATTAGTAAAGAAGTACATGGAGGTAAGAATCTAGTAAGATTTAAACTTTTCATAATATACTATCTCTGATACCCATGAACTCATATAGGAAATTGTGAGACTTCATGGAGTACCGGTTTGCATTGTCTCTGATCGTGACACCAGCTTCCAATCGCAATTTTGGCAAAGTCTGCAAGCGAGCTTGGGAACAAGTTTGAACTTCAGCACAGCTTATCATCCACAAACAGATGGTCAGTCTGAGCGAACTATTCAGATCTTGGAGGATATACTCATAGCGTGTATGTTAGACTTTGGAGGATCGTGGGAAGATCATCTACATCTTGTGGAGTTTTCATACAACAACAGCTACCAAGCAAGAATTGGAATGGCACATTTTGCAGCACTTTATGGAAGGAAGTTTCTATCGCCATTAAGTTGGGACGACATCGGAGATAGGGAACTCCTTGGACCTGAGACCTGAGATGATAGTAGCAACTGTTGATGTGGTTCGTACTATCAGGGAAAGAATGCGCATAGCCCAAGATCGACAGAAGCACTAGGCTGATGTGAAGCGACGTCACTTAGAGTTCCAGCCTGGAGATCACGTATTCTTAAAGATATCTCCAAACCGCGGAGTGATTCATTTTGGAAGACGGGGTAAGCTAAGTCCGAAATACATTGGACCGCTCGACATACTCGAACGAGTCGGTGAAGTAGCATACCACTTGGCACTTCCACCCTTATTGGAAGGTGTGCACAATATGTTCCACATATCCTAACTCAGAAGGTATGTGAGTGACCCCATCCACATTCTCGATCATTCTGAGCTCACTGTACAGCCCGACTTATCTTGTGAGCAACAACTTGTTGAGATCATGGACATGAAAGTGAAGTCACTTCGGAACAAGGAAGTCAACTTGGTTAGAGTGATGCGGAGAAAAGAAACTCCAGGAGAATCGACATGGGAAATAGAAGACGGGATGCGTGCAAGATACCCTCACCTATTTGTAAACTAGTCCTTAAAATAAAATTGTAAATTTCGAGGACGAAATTTTTATAAGGAGGGTAGACTGTAACAAATCCAATTTTAGTGTACATAAAATTCATTTAAATCAATGTATACTGGGGGTATTTACATTTCCTGTGAGTACTATATGTATTTGTTTTGCTTTTTAATAGCAAGAATGAGCTTGTAGCTCATTCGTAAGACCTTGCACCGCTGAACCAAAGCACCAGAGGTCAAATCCTATCAGCCATATTATTTTTTATATTTATTTCTTTTAATCTTTTTAGAAGCTCAAGATTCTACACGTGCATAACCCGTAAACCTAAAGGTCATACTAAAAACAAACGAGTCTAGGAGGTAGACCAAACAATGAAGGACAAGTGGCGTCAAGACCCGGCCTGACTCGACTGGATCGGGCCGGCGGTGCGGCTGACTCGGCCGGCGCCGCCGGGTCAACTTGGCCAAATCCGATTCCTTCCTTCCTGACTCCTGTGTCTTTTGGTCTCCTTATAACCCCTATTCAGAGGAATTAAAATACAATTAAAACTATTTTAATGTATAATTTTTAATGCATTTTCTATCAAACCCTAACCCTAATCTTTTCTTATAAATACCACTCCATCTCACACCCTCTCACTCACAATCTTTGTCCAAACTCTCAAGAAAAATCCCTAAAACTTTTGTGTACAAGTAGAGTTAGCGAAGGGCGAAGCTCCGACGAACTTCCAACGACCTTAGGAGCTCCCGGCGACGAAACGATGCGCCGACACTTCCTACCACTCCTTCTTCCTCTTTTCTAATCTAAAATCCAGTAAGTCCCTCCCCCCTCTTCTCTTTTCTATTCTGAAAACTTGTATTTCTAAAACCCGACGGAAGCGGAGTTAATCCGACTTTCGATTCGGTTTTCTTTAAAAAGTTCCAATTTTCTTAAATACAACAATACCAAACTTGCACATCATGACCATTAAACATTAACAAAACAGATTGAACAAGTTTCATAGCAAAAGAATTCATATTGTAATTTTTATCGCACTTTTTCAGAAAAATACCATATAACTTAGTTTTGACATAAATCATTCTAATTCCTTGCTATATCTTTAGATAGTTCCCGAGGTAATGACCTATCTCCTCACAACACACATCTCTATCATAGCACAATGTCTTTTGGGAATATAGAATACGGGAATACGAATTTATAATTAAATACCTTTAACTTATAAAAATCTTTTTCTACAAGATTATGTATTTTAAACAAATCTTTGCAAAGCGCCGCTACAACCCATTTCGGGGAATCCGTTCGGGATGATGCGGATTATTACACATCCTCAGGTTTAGTAGTGAGAGATGCAGACCTCCGCAAGGAGCATACGGTCTTGAAAGATTTAAAAATACAAATATCTTAAGAAAATGAGATTTCTAGAAAAATAATAAATTAAATTATTTTATAAATATATATACGTATCATCAAAATATCTATTTTTGATATAGTATAAATATTCCAACTTTTCTAAATAAAAAAGAATCACTTTATATGAAAATACCATGCAATTCCATACAAGTTCAATACTTTACAATTAAATACCATATATTATGAAATTAGGTTTTACTCACTAGAAATGTCACATATATAAAATCTACATTTATGAAAACTCTAAAGATGATAATTAAATACTTGAGGTGTATTTTGAAAATTATACAAATTATTTTTACATAAAACCCCTCAAGTTCTATAAATTACTCTGAGGACCCTAGTAAACATAGGTTTAAGCGGGACCAGTCTCTTAAGCCTCAGCGAGCCAGAGATATGGGTGCTTGCCTATTTAAGGTAAACAACTTAACAAACAGTATTATCAACACGGTAATCGTCTTTGAAAAAGACACAAATCCCGCCGTCCATATGCAGCGGATACCGATAACACCAAAACCTAATTCAGGATTCAATTTTCTTTTCTAATTGTCTGACTCAGACCGAGTCTCGACATAATCAATCTGACTTGAATGAGATTTAAGTATATATATATATACATATATATATATTTATATATATATATACACATACATACATACATACATACATACATACATACATACATATATAACAATTCAACATGAATTCATGAATCCATATATTCAACCTGTTCAATCTATCAATCTATATAACTTGACTGAACCGAACCATAGATATACATCCATCTATATGATTCTCCAGTTACATCCATTTACTGATATCATGGTTTCGGCAAATCACCCATCTATAAAATTCAAATTATAAGATAATACAATACAAACAATACAATCAAGATATCGCGGGGTTTAAGGGGTAGATTGGTACGGAAGGTGTTAGAAGTGGCACGAGACTACAACCATTAAGACACCTAACCTGTATTTCATTGCTGTTGTACCGTGGAATAAACGGTTTCTTGTATATTCCGTTCACCTTAGTCTCTGGTCTACTGAGACTCCTCTCGTATACACTGGCCTCTTCTGTACCAAGATACAAACAACAGTGTTAACACTAAATACAATATTATAACAATATAATACCATTTAAAAGTTACTCTCTCTCTGTCTATTCTACTTCTCCTTTATCTTTGGGACTTACCGAGCGATTGTTCGTTGACGACATTCCTTCTCTTTCTTCTTTGGAATGTTGTCAGGTGGATCGGACCTTCAGGAGATCAAGCCCACCAGCGAGGATTTGGACCAGCTAGCTTACGACCCAGAGTTTTAGATTTCTTGTACACATTTACATTCTTTATTTTCTTTTTCTGCTATGCCACTGTTTAGGCATTGCTTTTCATTCCATGTATTTACTTTTCCATATACTGTAAAAGAATGTTAATAAATAAAGTTGTTGTTCATTACATTTGTCTCTTGTGTATATTTCTTTTATATTGCTTAGTTACGCTTAGCGTATTTACTTCTGAGTAAATACGTAGCGGGCCCGTCGTGCCCTCTGCCCGTACACCGGAAAGCGGGGCATGACAAAGGACCAAGGAACGGACAGAGAAATTCTCCTCCAGCAAGGAGGAATGGCCGAGGCGCCAGGCTTTCACAATGACCATGGAAGAAGCTGAAGTCACCGGCCAAGTCATTACTGGTAACACTTCCCTTTCAAATTCTCTTTCAATTTATAGACACACCTTTATATCTTTCCCTTATACCTATAATATATCCCACATAACTTAGGTACAATCTTAGTAGTCTCACTTCCTGCACTCGCACTATTCGATACTGGAGCATCTCATTACTTTATGTCGCAACGGTTCGTCCGAACTCATGCGATTCCAGTCACACCGCTTGTATCTAGCTGGAATGTCAGTTCAGAGAACGGTGTTCTTAAGGCAACAATGGGATACAACCTGTGTTCAGTGGTCGTCTGCAGCAGAGAATTCTATGCTGACTTCAAGGTGTTGGACATACCGAACTTCGATTTGGTTCTAGGTATGGATTGGCTAGGAACCTTCTATGCTACCATCGACTGTCATCAAAGGAGGGTAGTGTTCGAGATTCCAGAACATCCAGCCTTCTATTTCAAAAGTGGAGACCGTACTCTGGAGCCAAGTACTTACAAGGCGAAACCAAAGAAGGCAGTGATTGCAGCAATTCATGCGGAGGAAGGATCAAAGCAAGAAGTAGTTCGAGAGTTCGACGATGTGTTTCCTGATGATATATCAGGTTTGACTCCTGATCGAGCTCTTGAATTCAGTATTGATTTAGTAGCAGGAGCACAACCGGTGATCAAAGCACCTTATCGATTAAGTCAGGAAGGTTTGAAGGAAGTCCGAATTCAGTTGGATGAATTATTGGCGAAAGGATGTATTCGTCTCAGCACTTTAAGTTGGGGATCACCAGTTTTGCTTGTGAAGAAGAAGGAAGGTTCATACAGAATGTGCATTGATTATAAAGTCTTGAATGAAGTAACGATAAAGAACAAGTATCCACTCCCGCGCATCGATGATCTTTTCGATCAGCTAAGCGGATCTTGCATTTTCTCCAATTTAGATCATCGTTCGGGTTAACATCAGGTGAAGGTCAAAGAATCTGATATCCATAAAACGGCATTCAGAACTCGTGTAACATTTTGAAAATTTTAGATAATAAATTAATTTAATCAAATAAATAATAAAATGTTAATTTAAAAAGTTATTGAAACAAAATAAGACATTTTCATAAGTAGCGTGTAAAACTATTTAATTTGAAATTTTAGTTTGTAACCTTAATAAATTACAAGGGTTTTAGTGAAAAATTTAGCTTTATTTATAGTATGATATAGTATGAGGGGTTTTGTGAAAAGTTTAGGCAATTGTGAAAATTGAAAATTTGTGAGGGTTTATGTGTAAAAGGGTAAGATCATGTTTAAGCTTAAGTTGCACTCATGACATAACTTACCCTAGATGACACCTCATGCACACACCTCATCTTTGCATGAAAACCCCACCATCTTTCATGCTACACCTCCTACTTGCATGAAACCACCACATCCTTGCTAAGTGACATCTCCTCCTACAACCTTCACTCACTCTCATTATCTTTGTTCAGTTCATTTATCAATTGAAAATAAGAATTAAACTGAAAAGAAAGAAGAAAACATCCTAGAACAACAAAGAGAAAGAAAAGAAAAGAGAAGAGAAGAAAAAAGCTATGTGCTAAAGGTTTTCACCACCACTATCTAGCTAGGATCTTGAGCTTGTGCATCTTGGAGGAAACCTTTTCAGTGATCATCTGTAGGTATAATTTCAATCCTGGAACTTAAGTAAAGTACTATTTTATCTTAGAAATAGAATATCGGTAATATCGTATTTTTACAAGTTTAGGCTCTGGCTTGAATCTGTTATAGTTTAGATGAAAATTAACATAATTAAACAGTTACATAATCTTATAAACTGGACCTAGAATAAACCCTAAGAAGACGAACACTGCTGCTCGGATTTTGGCCGGCGACATGAAGGAAATATCCGATCTCGCCGGATTTTTAGGAGAGTTGGGTGTTAGGATTTTTAGGGCAGGTCTCTGTATATGTATTAAGATATTTGGTATTGTTTGTTTAAGTTATTTTAGTAGTATATGAAATCTGGAAGCTAATATCTGAAAAGAGATTAAAATTCTAAAACACGACACGGATGTTTCGTAACGCGTTTCTGTTTTCTGTTACGAACAACGATTGGTTAAATTCCAGTTAGTATAGGTATTAGATAGTTTACAAACGTCGTACGTAGTATAGTTAATACATAAAACTTGTATTTTTATGTTTTCGCCGTATCGGAGTTTAGCCGTTTCTTATACAAATTAATGTCGATGTTAGATTTGAGTACGGAAACTTCGGAGGCCACAAGGAAAGAAAAGGGATTGGTGATTTCTGAGTAGAATACGACATATTCCGGTGTGTAGACTAAATATCTACCGGGGGATTTTGTATGGATGGCGTGATACGCCCGTAGTTTAAGTTTAAATAAAAATGCCTTTGCATATAAATGTTGATCATATGCATTCCTATATATATATATATATATATATATACATCGTCATTGTTAGAACACTGCACAATTATTGACGAGTCATGATGCACATGCACATATCTACATGTTACACTACACCTCGTCGATATTAACATGTCACCTACACACTTAGTATTTATTATGTTAAATATGATCCCTATTATACCTTAAATATAAGAAACGGTAGTTACTTTGCATAAAGGACATCATGTTTCATATTCAAGTGTTATTAGTTTGATATAAGATGCATTGGATTATTGAGAATTTATGGTTTTGAGTTTTTATATACTATTGAGTAGATTTAGTGATTCTTCGTGTTGATGTGAGATGTCCACCATGAGATATTTTTATGATTTGGTTTTATTCCGGACCGAGTGGGGGAGCTATACGGTCGTGGATTTTTACGTTATCCAGACTGAGTGGGGGAGCTATACAGTCAGATTCATGGTGGACCTGGTCGAGACCAAGGGGCAGGAAAGCCGCATTTGAGGCGGGGAGCCTAGCGAGGATAATCGATACCGGAGATAGTTGTGAAACATGACGGATATTTAGGTGATACCGACCGGTGTTATTGGATGACAGGATCATTCGGGGAGCGATGCCTGATGGAAATAGAAGATTTGTGTCGATGTTGGACATGGAAAAAAATATGAACCTTATTTGGAAATAATTGATGAGATTTCAGTTTTGATTTATATACTTAGTAGTATATGTTCATGCTTCAACATATTATCATGATTATATTCATCCTTGCTGATATTAGTTTTAGTTCGTCATATTTACATTATGAGCTGATATATGTTAGTTTTATTCACTGAGTTGGCAACTCACCCCCGTTTTGCCATAGTTCCTTGCAGGTGTCGTGTGGACGCGTAGCAGCAGTGCGGATCCACTTATCAGCTTTCATCGCTCTTTTTCCTAGGTGGGTTACTTGCGCAGTAACCTCCTATTTTGGTTTTGTATATTGGATCTTGTATTACTCCATCAGACCCTGTATAATTAACTTAGAACGAGATGTGGTTGTATATATATTATTTCGATTGATGAGATCGTTTAGTTGGGTTAAATTATATTTCTTTTACTTATGCATGAGATTCTTCATTTTGAGTGTCGTATTATTATTGTGTATTGATTCCCGCTGTTTGGCATTGTTGCTCCCAACTAGGGATGCAACTTATTCACACACCCTAAACTGCTTATTTAATAATTAAAAAGGAAGTACTGTCGATGTTTCAAAACCAGTTGTTTAAACTTCTATTATTTAAAAATCATCCGGCATGCTACTTCATTCTTTTACTTAAAAACTAAATAATTTCTAATTTGCGCAGAAAGGGTTTTGATCTTGGTTTTTGGCTTACTCAGATTGTGTCGATATCTTTAGATATCATACAATCTAAGTACCGGTCACATCCAAACTTTGGGTCGTGACAAAGCTGGTATCAGAGCTTAGGATTAACCTTACGGAACTGAGTAGTGACTTGTAGTAAGTAGACTTAAGTTTCGTCACGTAGAATGACCTTTGGTTTGATAGAGTAAGTGATTTAGGATGAGTAGAGTACTGTACATATGTTCCGCGGCATATTTATGCTATGATACTCAGCCTAAGTAACCTTAGGATGTATATCTTGCTAAATCTTTCCTTGACTTCCTATTATTGCTGCTCCTATTTGTACACCTTATCAACTCTCGTTTCTTATTCCAGTTGCTATGGCTACGTGAGCTAGGCGAGCCGCAGCCAGGGATGCAGCTAGGGCGAATCCGCCTGTGACGGAGACTGCCGCACCGAATGTTCCGGCGGAACCTGAGCATGTTGATCCTCCTCCTCCAGACAGACTGACTAGGATAGAGGAGGGCATGATGGGCCTACAGCAAATGGTGGGACAATTGACTGAGGCCACCCATGTTCAGAGGCATGATCAGGTACCGACGATGGTAGAACCCGATGAACAACCTATGCAGATTGTCGCACTGGTAGAACCGAGAGTGATAGAGGTATCTCTTCCAGAGCTCATGAGGTTAAGACCTCCGGTGTTTACAAGGACCGATGCAGCAGAGGATCCTCAGTCCTTTCTTGAAAGGATGGTCAGGATTGGCAGGTCATTGCGATGTTCTGATGTGAGGTCGGTGGAGCTGACCAGTTTTAGATTAGAGGGACTTGCCCAGACATGGTGTGAGTCGATGGAGAGAGGGCGAGCTGCAGGTCTTCCTCCGATGTCATGGGCAGAGTTTTCTGAGATCTTCCTTACCAGATTTCTTCCACAAAGTGTGAGGGACTCTAGAACCAGCAGTTTTGAAGCATTGCGAAAGACTGCAAGTGTGTCGGTGGCAGAGTATGATTTATAGTTCACCCAGTTGTCGCGCTATGCTCTGTACTTAGTTCCCACGGAGGAGCACCGTGTGAAGAGATTTGTGAGGAGCCTGGATACTCAGCTATTTCTTGCTATCGGCTCCTAGCATTTCGATAATTATGCACAGGCCATGGACGCAGCTATGCGAGTGGAAGAGCGTCTGAGTGAGGCAGTGATTGTTCCGGAGCCTAAAAGGACCAAACCCATTGGAACAGTTACCAGGCAGTTTGGCAGAGGTAGAAGCAGACAGTTTCCAGGCCACAGTTTTGGGCGAGGTTGGACCCAGGGCCAGATGTTCAGTTCATTCCCAGATGATTAGTGGTCCCCATCTACATGTTTTAGTTGCGGACTTTCAGGGCATTTCGTAAGGGAATGTAGACCCCAGAGAGGGACTGCTTTTCCACAGACCGCTTTGCCCCCTCCACCTTCTACTTCGATGGCCTTACTTACTCCCCCAGTTGGCACTATACGCCAGGCTATTGCACCGCGAGGTCGGGACTTTGCAGGACGCTTTCAAAGAGGACGAGGAGATCGAGAGAGAGGACGACAGGATGCGGGTAGGGGCCAGGCACGAGTTTTTGCACTGGCTCCACAGGATGCCCAGGCATCCAATGCAGTTGTGACAGGTACTCTTACAGTATGTTACTTAGATGCACATATTTTATTTGATCCCGGTTCTACGCATTCTTACGTATCTGCACAATTTGCACTTTCTCTGGGGAGAGGGTCATCGTTGTTAGAGTTACCGCTAGTTGTGATTACTCCGGTGGGGGATTCTTTTGTAGCTCGACACGTATTCAGGTCTTGTTCAGTATGTATTAGTGATAGGGATTCATTAGTTGATTTGATTCTCCTGGATATGCTAGATTTTGATATACTTCTTGGTATAGATTGGCTAGCCGCTTGTTATGCTTATGTAGATTGTCGGGGGAAAGCGGTCAGATTCTGTTTTCCAGGCGAACCGATTTTTGTTGTGCAGGGAGACTGTAGTGTAACTCCTGCCAATATGATTTCTGCTCTTTGTGCGGGACGGTTCTTAAAGAAGGGTTGTCGTGGGTTCTTGGCATTCGTCCAGGACGTAGGAGCCGCTGAAGTTCCGTTGGACCAGGTTTCGATCGCACGAGAATTTCCGGATGTGTTTCCTGCTAAATTACCAGGATTGCCGCCCGAACGCGATATCGAATTTTGCATTGACTTGATTCTGGGTGCGGGGCCTAATTCTATACCACCTTATCGGATGGCCTCGACGGAGTTGAAGGAACTTAAATGTCAGTTGCAGGAGTTGTTGGATAGAGGACTTGTTCGTCCGAGTGTATCGCCGTGGGGAGCTCCTGTCTTGTTTGTTAAAAAGAAGGACGGTAGCATGAGACTGTGCATCGATTACAGGCAGCTGAATCGAGTTACTGTGCAAAATAGGTATCCACTATCTCGTATCGATGACTTATTCGATCAACTGCAGGGAGCTGGCTATTTCTCGAAGATTGATTTGCGGTCAGGGTATCACCAGTTGAAAGTTCAGAAGGATGACAATCCGGAGACTGCTTTTCGTACCCGATATGGGTATTATGAGTTTCTGGTGATGTCGTTCAGGCTCACCAATGCCCCAGCAGATTTTATGGATATGATGAACCACATTTTTAGGCCATTCCTTGATCAGTTTATTATTGTATTCATTGATGATATTCTTGTTTATTCCCGGAGTCGAGAGGAGCACGAGCAGCATTTGCGTATCACATTGCAGATCTTGAAGGAGTATCAGCTGTTCGCTAAATTCTCCAAGTGTGCTTTCTGGCCAGACAGTGTGGATTTCTTGGATCACGTAGTTACAAGAGATGGTATACATGTGGACCCAAAGAAGATCGAAGCGGTACAGCACTGGCCCAGACCTGTGTCAGTTACAGAGGTTCGCAGTTTCTTGGGTCTGGCCGGTTACTACCGACGTTTTGTGCAGGATTTTTCTCGGATCACTGTACCGCTGACCTGGTTGATCAGGAAGGAGGTTCCATTTCTTTGGACAGAGGCGTGTGAGCAGAGTTTCCAGCAGTTGAAGATTCGCTTGACGACTGCACCAGTCTTATCTTTACCTTTTGGGTCAGGTGGATTCATTGTTTATTGTGACGCCTCTCAAGTGGGTTTAGGCTGTGTGTTGATGCAGCACGGCAGGGTTGTCTCTTATGCCTCACGGCAACTGAAGAGGCACGAGCAGAACTGCCCCACTCATGACTTAGAGATGGCTGCTGTGGTATTTGCACTGAAGATTTGGAGGCATTACTTGTACGGTGAGTCGTGCCAGATATTCACAGATCAAAAGAGTTTGAAATATATTTTCCAGCAGCGGAATCTGAATCTGAGGCAGCGTCGATGGATGGAACTCGTGAAGGATTACGATTGCGAGATCCTGTACCATCCGGGCAAGGTGAATGTTGTAGCGGATGCTTTGAGTCGGAGGCCTGGAGGTAGCTTATCTTACTTGCGCACCATGCAGAGACAGTCTTCTGCAGAATGGCGGATTCTATGTGATAGCCGTGTACAGTTTGAGTTCACATCGACAGGAGGACAGTTGGCTCATGTTCGCACCCGTCCACAGTTATTGGATCGTATTCGAGAGACACAACCCACGGATGCTCGCTTGTCGGAGATCATGGATCAGGTTATACAGGGTAGAGAGTCTGAGTTCGTGACAGATGACCGTGGAGTATTACGTTTTGGGATTCGTCTTTGTGTGCCGGATTCGGAGGGATTGAGACGTGAGATCTTGGAGGAGGCCCATCGGTCAGCATATAGCATTCATCCTGGTTCCACCAAGATGTATCATGACTTGAAGGATGTCTATTGGTGGGAAGGAATGAAGAAAGATGTCGCGGAGTTTGTTTCGAGATGCTTGACTTGTCAGCAAGTCAAGGCCGAGCACCAGAGGCCGGTAGGAGAGTTGCAGCCCTTGCCTATTCCAGAGTGGAAATGGGAGCAGATCTCCATGGATTTCATCATGGGTCTACCCAGGACTAGCAGAGGGTATGATTTTATCTGGGTGATTGTAGATAGATTGACAAAGACAACTCACTTTCTTCCGGTGAAGACAACATTTGGTTATGCGCAGTATGCTCAGATTTATATTGATGCGATCGTGCGATTGCATGGAGTTTCGACCTGCATAGTGTCCGATAGGGGTACGCAGTTTACCAGCCGTCTATAGTAGAAATTTCAAGAGGCTCTAGGTACCCGACTGAGTTTTAGTACAGCTTTTCACCCGCAGACAGATGGTCAGTCGGAGCGGACCATACAGACTCTAGAGGACATGCGTCGAGCCTGCAGTCTTGATTTCGGTGGCAGTTGGGATCGTCACTTATCTTTGATAGAATTCTCTTATAACAACAGTTTTCAGGAGACGATCCAGATGGCACCCTATGAAGATTTATATGGGAGAAAGTGTCGATCACCTATTTACTGGACAGAGCTCAGCGAGAGTAGCATTTTGGGACCACAGATAGTACAGGAGACTACAGAAAAGATCCAGTTGATACGGGACAGAATGAAAGCGGCCCAATGCAAACAGAAATCATATACAGATCGACGCCGTCGTAGACTCGAGTTTTATGTGGGAGATCATGTGTTCTTTCATGTATCTCCGATGAAGGGTGTGATGCGTTTCGGGTAAAAGGGGAAGCTCAGCCCCAGATATGTCGGACCCTATGAGATTCTGGAGTGAGTGGGTGCTGTAGCTTATCGTTTAGAACTTCCACCGAGTTTTCCCGATGTGCATCCAGTTTTTCACGTGTCTATACTTCGCAAGTATCTTCACGATACCTCTCACGCGATCCAGCATCAGACCTTACAGTTTGAGCAGGATTTATCCTACACAGTGCAGCCGGTAGCTATTCTACACCGACAGGCAAAGAAACTGAGAACAAGGGTACTTCTGTCTGTAAAGGTTCTCTGGTGAGGAACAAACCGCGAGGAGATCACTTGGGAGGCCGAGGATGCGATGCGGAAGAAATTTCCACATCCTTTTGAAGGTACGTGTAGTTAAGTTTTAAATTCGGGAACTGAATTTTCTCAAGGGGGAATATTGTAACATTTTGAAAATTTTAGAAAATAAATAAATTTAATTAATTAAATAATAAAATGTTAATTTAAAAAGTTATTGAAACAAAATAGGACATTTTCATAAGTAGTGTGTGAAACTATTTAATTTGAAATTTTAGTTTATAACCTTAATAAATTACAAGGGTTTTAGTGAAAAATTTAGCTTCATTTGTAGTATGATATAGTATGAGGGGTTTTGTGAAAAGTTTAGGCAATTGTGAAAATTGGAAATTTGTGAGGGTTTATGTGTAAAAGGGTAAAGTCATGTTTAAGTTTAAGTTGCACTCATGGCATAACTTACCCTAGATGACACCTCATGCACACACCTCATCCTTGCATGAAAACCCCATTATCTTCCATGTTACACCTCCTACTTGCATGAAACTACCACATCCTTGCTAAGTGACATCTCCTCCTACAACCCTCACTCACTCTCCTTATCTTTGTTCAGTTCATTTATCAATTGAAAATAAGAATTAAACTGAAAAGAAAGAAGAAAACATCCTAGAACAACAAAGAGAAAGAAAAGAAAAGAGAAGAGAAGAAAAGAGCTATGTGCTAAAGGTTTTCACCACCACCATCTAGCTAGGATCTTGAGCTTGTGCATTTTGGAGGAAACCTTTTCAGTGATCATCTGTAGGTATAATTTCAATCCTGAAATTTAAGTAAAGTACTAATTTATCTTAGAAATCGAATATCGGTAATATCGTATTTTTACAAGTTTAGGCTCTGTCTTAAATCTGCTATAGTTTAGATAAAAATTAACATAATTAAACAGTTACATAATCTTAAAAACTGGACCTAGAATAAACCCTAAGAAGACGAACACCGCTGCTCGGATTTTGGCTTGGGGGTATGCTTTTTCATTACAAAATCCTTCATTTTAATTTTTGGAGCTTGCCAATAATTTCTATATTCCAAATCCCAATTTTTGGACCCGACCCGGACGCAATTCTGAAATATTTTGTATTCCGCCAAATTCTATTTATTTTAAATCTTTTAAATCAGCTTGTAATATTTTTCTACAGCTTAAAATAATCTTTCCATAACAAAATTATTTTCCTCAGGCCAACGAAATCTTTTAATATTTTTCCTAAGCTAATTTTCTTTTCCCCAACCAACCAAAACCTCCCTCTGATTGCACTGGGTCCGCCACACGTTTCCTTTCCTCACTAAAATCTTTTCTTTGTTTCCCTCATATTTTTTTAACCCCGCGAGCCAATCACAGCCCCTCTTTCCCTCGTACCGGGCCCACTGACCCCTCTCTCCCTCCTTTCCCTTTCTTTCTCTCTCTCTCTCTCTTCTTTCTCTCTCCATCGCGCTTTCTCTCTCGGCTCGCGAATACTGTGCGCTCCTCGATTTCCGTCACCGCCTTCAAGTTCTGGTCACCTCCCTTCTTGCGCCCATATATTCTTCGTCTTCCTTTCTTCTGCAAACCCATCACGAGAACCCTAGCCGCTTCTCCTCCTCGTCGCACACAGCCGACGACGAAGCTCCCGACCTCGCTTCTCATCCCTCACCACCATCTCCTCCCTCGACCTCATCTCCTTCCTCTCCGCTGCTTCCCTCCAAACCCAGAAACCCTTCACCAAACCCTTATAACCCTAACCCTACTCCTCTACCTCCTCCTCCTTCAACTCACCGCCGATCTCACCCACTCTCCTCTCCTCCTCATCCTCCTTCCCTTCTTCTCCTTCATCTTTTTCTTCTCTGCTTAACCCTGCACAACCACTGCAGCCGCGACCCATTTTCCCCGGGCACCCTGCACCCTCGCCGGAGCTTCGCCGACCATTCCCCATCGCCATCGCCATCTCCCCCTCTCCTCTGCTCTCCATATAGCACCCAAAACCCTGCATCACAGCCCCAGAAACCAGACCCGAGCCCAAACCCTAACCAAACCCTAGCTCTTCTTAAACCCTTCGCCGGCGCCTCACCGCCGTCGATCTCGCCGCCACTGCTAGCACACCCCTGCACACGACCCAGTAAGCTATCCCTCATTCTTTTTCTTCTTTTCTTTCCCTCTTCTCTTCTTGTTCTTTGTGCATGTTCTGTTCTTTATATTCACTGTTGTTTTTAGATCGCCGGAATCCGGTCGGGCCATCGACGATCTCGACGACCCAGCGAGGACCTCTGACCCGTGTGATTCCATCGTTCGTCGTTTGGACTCATTCCGTGTACCGTGTGCGCGCCGCGACTTTTCCCGCCGACGCGAGACGTTCTGTTTTCCGTCGAGGCAAGTGAAACTTGCTACATGCTATTCAAACTATTTCTATATTAATTTATCTATTTCCCTATTAAATCTATAAATAGAATCTAAAGTCTTGAATTCCAAGTTAACCGCACAATGTTCCGTTTACATATTTTCCGATGTAGAACTTGAAACCTAATTGTTGCATCTAGTTGACTATACCTAGTAATCACATTTATATATTAGATCACATAAACACAATTGTTTGCATAGCTAGATTACTCTTTTGTAGTTTATACTCTATCGGACGACCGGTGGCATACATTTAGCTTAATTCATATTCAATTGCATCTCTAGATTGTTTAGTATATATTATCATCCACATTTGTTATACTGCATTCATGAAATGTTTAAACTATCTCTTAAACAAAAACTGATAACCGAACAACTAAGTAGTTTAATCTGCACATCTTGCTTAACCTAGTACATGTGCCAATTTATTGTGTTGTTGATACCCATGCTTGTTTATTTATAACCATGATTATGAGCACCCACATGATATCTTTTACACCCTGACATGACTTGCTACACACATATTACTTGTCCCGACATGGTACCATACACTACTTGACTTGACTTGATGTACCATGGCTTGACCTGTTACCTGATCTTGTGTCTAATGCCAACAAACCTGATATGTAGTTCTTACGGACCGTTCTTGTTGTCTATCCAGACAAACCTGCACCTACCTGATCCTGAGTTGGCATTAGTTCGTGATTACTTAATACCTGACTTGAACACATATAACTTGGGGATATGGGGAAATCAATGATGAAATCCTGACTTGTAACTCGACAGTTGCTTGCTTATACTGATCAGTTTTTAGAGGCTAGGCCCGCCTCGGGACGATGCTGCTGACATCGTTCGTCTTTACCCTTTTCCTTTTAGTGCTTAGCGGCACGTCTCGGTTTCAGCCCGAGAGTCTTAGACCGTGGTCCCGGGCATGCACGGGATACTATTGAGTTATATCGATGATTCATCAAATTGATTTCAAAGACTTGAGACTATTCAACCCAATAATCAGTTTAGATTACTTACTGCACACTACCTTTCACCGTCCTGATTTTTTTTATATTGTTGTTACCCTGCTTTACTACTTTGATTATACTTGCATGTTCTGTTTGATGTTGGATTCAGGTTTGAATTAAACTTAGACTGAGTCAGACACTTGTAACCAGATTTAGCCCTTGAATTAGGTTCGGGAGTCATCGGTAACTGCTGCACATGGACGGCAGGATTTATGTCTTTTTCCAAGAAAATTACCATTAATAACTCCGTTAAGTTGTCTAGCTTAAATAGGTAAGCACTCACTTTCTTCGGATCCCTGGGCTCAAGAGAATTGATCCCGCTTAAACCTATATTTACTAAAGTCCTAAAATATTTTTTTTAATAAATCTCGAGGGGGTTTTATGAAAAAAAATATTTAAATAAAGTTAAAAAGTAAACCTCGAGGGTGGTTAGTATTACTTAGGGTTTTCATGAGCGTGGATTTTAAGTATTGGGTATTTTAGTGATAATTACTTAGCTTGGAAAGTTCATGGTTTTTTATTGTAAAACTTACCTTTTTGGTATTTTGATGGTATTTTATTGAAATTCGTTAATCTTTTCATTTTTGAAAAACATAGGTTTATTATATTTTTAAAATATGGATTTATAATTTTATATAATTTTAATTTTAAAAATAATTTTATTTTATTTAGAAAATTCGTATTTCTTAAAAACCGTATTTGAATTCTTTCGAGATCGAATGCTCCGTGAGGAAGTCTGCATCTTGCTCTACTAGCCAAAGAATGTGCGATAATCCGCACCATTCATTAGCGGGTCCCCTAAAGAGAGTTGTAGAGGCATAATCTCAAAGGAAATGAAATATCGCTTAAAAAGAAATCCAGTTTTTAAAGTTGTTGGTATTTTATTGTAAAGTTTTCTTCGAAACATATATTCATACAAAAGAGGTATCGTGCTATGGAACCAAGTGTGTGTGTGGGGTAGGTCATTACCCTGTGAATTTTCCTAAAGGTATTTTTAAGCATGTTTTGTCGAAAATATGTGATAACAAAGTTCAAGGTATTTTAATGTAAAAGTTAAATTATGATTGTTTTACATGAGATTCTTGGATAAAATTTATTCTAAAAATTGGTATTAAGATTACAAGTGAAATGGTAAAATTGATTTGATCAAAAGGTAATGGAAAATGGAGTTATAGGCTTTAGTAAAGGTGATATCGGTAATAACTCAACTTTTACCGATTTTGATTAAAAACGAATTTCAATGAATAGAAAGAGAGTTTGGGAGGGACTTACTATTTAGAAAACTCAAAGATAGGTTGAAAAAGAGGGGATGAGCTTCGTGGCATCGCGGGAGCTCCGGAATAGGCTTCGGTCTTCGCCAAAACCAACTTGCTTACTAACTCCTTTTTACTTCACTTGCACTGGGAACTTTTTAGAGAGTATTGGTTAGAATTTTCAGAATGGTGCCGAACCAAGATACGGGATGGTATTTATAGTGGAGAATTAGGGTTTGAGAATTAAAAGTGTGGATTAAAAGTATTAAAATTGTGATAAATTGTGAATTGAAAGGTCTCTGTTTGATTGCAGGGAAATCAAACAGTGCAGAGGGGTTAGCGGTAGCTGAAGGGGTTTGTGTGCAAAACACGGAGCCAAATGGGCTCATCCTAGCCGTTGGTGCCGGCCATATTGGCTTTTCTGTCGGTCGATTAAAGGCTTCTGTCCTCGAGATTCGTGCCAGCTGATTAAATCTGTATTTAAACCATTTTCAACATGTTTTATTTTTCTGAACTTTTCATTTACCCGTGTATTGCACGTGCAATCTTTTGGGCTTCCAAAAAGTTTAAAAAATTCAGAAAAAAATAATTGTGTCTGATGGGAATCGAACATAGGGGCTACGTCATAGCAGTGCAAGGGCTTTACCAGTGAGCTACAAGTTGTTTCTTACTGTTATTTAACAAAATTGACTTATAATTCAAACTCAGGTTGTAAACTCATTTATGTGCATTAAAATGGAAAATTCAGTACAGTAAATTCAGTGTCTTTACAAGAGTCAAGTGGAGTTAGCAACCAAGCTCCTTCCGTCGAAAATCGAAACCATTTCCGGAGCTCCCGCAACGCCACAAAGCCATTCCCTTCTTCCCTATCCTTTTATTGATATTTCCAAATAGTAAGTCCCTCCCAACTCACTTTCTTTTCATTGAAATTCATATCCTAAAAACATATCGGTAAAGTGGAGTTACCGCCGATACTTTTCTTTTTAATCTTGAAACTCCATTTTTCTTTATGCTTTAGTCAATCTAATTATACCACACTATTTTTAACTTTAATTATAAATGTTTAGATTAATGTTTAACCAAAATTTTATGTGAAACGAACATAATCGAACTTTTTCATTAAAATAGCTTGAACTTTATTATCACCTCTTTTCGATATTGGTTAAAACAATACCTTTAGGAAAACTTCACGAGGTAACGACCTGCCCCACATGCACACTTTGGTTTCATAGCACGATGACTACATATATATATAGTTGGTTCAAAGAATAGCTTTAAAATAAAATACCACATATTTAAAAAACCGGGATTCTTTTAAAGCGGTATTTTGTAATTCTTGTTAAATACGCTTCTTTAGCCCTCGTTAAGGGACCCGCTAATGGATGGTGCGGATTATCGCACATCCTTGGGATAATAGAGCGAGATGCAGAACTCCTCACGGAGTATTCGATCTCGAAAGGAAATAAAATACGTTTTTTTTAAAGAAATGCGACTTTTCTAAATAAAACTAATTTTTAAAATTATATAAAAAATTATAAATCCGTATTTTCAATATATTATGAAACCATATTTTTTTTAAAATGAAAGATTAAAATGTTAATAAAATATCACCAAATTACCAAAAAGGGCTAGTTTTCAATAAAATACCACAAACTTTTAAAAGCTAATTATTTATCATTAAAATACCCCAATAAATAAAATACATGCTCATGAAAACCCTAAATATTATAAATCACCCTCGAGTTTTAATTTTTAAACTATATCAAAATATTTTTCATAAAACCCCCTCGAGATATGCAAAATAATATTTTAAAAACTCTAGTTTAATATAGGTTTAAGCGGGATCAATTTTCTTGAGCCTCACGGAGCCAGAGAAAGTGAGTGATTGCCTATTCAGGTTAGACAACTTAACGGAGTTATCAATGGCAATTGTCTTGGAAAAACACACAAATCCTGCAGTCCATATGCAGCAGTTGCCGATTACTCCCGAACCTAAGAAAGTCAAGAGTTAAATCCGTTCACAGGTGTCTGACTCAATCTGAGTCTAAAATAAAACCAGAATCTAAAATCAAACACGAACTTGAATACTTGATCATGAACCCGAATACTTGAATTCAAACATCAAACTCAAACTTGTATACTGACCCGACTTGACCGAACCATGGTTATAATGTGACATGAACTTGAAATGACTACCTGAACACATGATTACATCCTGAACATGAACCTGTACATTTTATATCTATGGATTCGGCCAAGAGTTATAATCTTAATCTATACAATACAATATGCAGGGATAAAGGGGTAGATTGGTATGGAACGTACCTCGTGGCACGAGAGGTCACTTAAAAGACACGTACATGAATTCACGTGCCGTTGTCCCGTGGGTTATGATGGGGCCTTGTACTACATGTTTTCATAGTGTATGGGGTAAGATGGACTCCTCTCGTATACATGAATACCTTCCTTATCAAACTACAAATAACCACATTATAATAAATGTCATATATATGTAGATGATCATTTAAAATTTTTCATGTCCTTTGTTCTTATAATTCCTATTTCACATGATATACTATTATCTCTTGTTTTCCTTGGGACTTACCGAGCGTTAGTTCACTGATGACATTCTTCTCTGTTTTTCTTTCCTTGGAATGTTCTTCAGAAGGATCGGACTCTGAGGAGATAGAGTCGAGCTAGGAGGACTTGGACCAGCTTACAGCTCAGCCTGGCTACTAGTTCTTACTGTACTTACTTTTTGTATGCCATTGTTTAAGCATTATTTTGTTTATTGTATCTTTTATTTCAGACAGTTGTATGTAAATAAAATTGTTGTTTCATTTTATTACTCTTGTCATTCTTGTTCATTGTTATATTGCTTAATTATGCTTAACGTATTTATTTTATAGTAAATATGTTACGGGCTTTCCACGTCACCGTTCCGTCTACTGGGAAGCGGAGCATGACAGGTTTTGTTGGTGGCTCATGAAGGTCAGTTCTTCATGAAGTCTTAAGCAACATATCACAAGAATTATAAAAATCAGCAACTATACATTCTTTACATTTCAAATTTCTTGAATCTATCCTAACCTTTTCTTTTCTATCAAGGTAATGGATTCTCCCAACAACACCAGTACCAATTTCAATGGGAATACACCACCACCTACTTTACCACCTCACCTTACTGTTGCTACTCCAATCAAAGAACAGACGGTGCTTCTAGAAGCCATCAAAAGTCTTCTGGAGGGCCAGCAACATCTGACTGCTATGAACTGTCCGGATGCCAAAGCACCTGGAGTAAAGCAATTTCGTGCATTTCATCCCAGGAACTTTTCAGGGAAAGAGAGTTCTCTTGAGGCTGAAGAATGGGCGCAGAGTATAGAGGATGACCTTGCTGCAGCATAGGTACCAGCCATAGCCTGGGTTCGTGTGGCCAAGCTCCAGCTCCCCGACAGCACAAGATTCTGGTGGAAAACTAAGGAAAGTCATCTCACACAACTCATAGAGTGGAAGACGTTCCGCGATCTGTTTGATATGAAGTTCTTTCCTGAGACTGCCCATTTTAAGATGGAACAACAGTTCATCCATCTGCAACAAAGTTTTATATACAACAAGGTTCCATCTGCAACAGTTCATCCACCAAGTGTAAATGATCCTCCCATGAACCCTTGAAGTCTAACATGCATGCTCTCAACATATCTTCAAGAGTTTGGATCGTTCTTTCAGACTGGCCATCTATTTGAGGATGATAGGATATGCTAAACTTCAAGTGAGTTCCCAAACTTTCCTGTAGACTTCTCCAAAAGTGTGATGAAAATCGAGTATCACGATCGGAAACGATGCTCATGGTACTCCATGCAATCTCACAGTCTCCTGCATGTACTTCTCTGCTAAAGCCTCCATCGATTGACCAACTTGAAACGGTATAAAATGAGCTGCCTTGGTCAATTGATCGACAATGACCTAAACTGCATTATTACCCTTTGGACTCCGTGGTAAAGCTGTCACGAAATCCATAGATATATGTTCCCACTTCCATTGAGGAATCGGAAGAGGTTGCAACAAACCAGCTACCCTTTGATATTCGTCCTTGACTTGCTGGCACACCAAGCACCTCGATACGTAGCGAGCAATCTCTCTTTTCATGCCTTCCCACCAAAAATGTTATCGTAAATCTCTATACATTTTCATGCCTTCTGGATGTATTGAATATGTGGAATTATGAGCCTCCTTCATGACTTCTTCACGAACATCTTCTTTAGACACGATTAAACAACTTTCATATCTTAATGAGCCATCTTCATGAATCAACAGATCTGTTCGAAGTCCTGCTTCCACTTGCCCTAGAAACTTCTGCAATCTTGGATCGTGCGGCTGTGCTGCCTTAATGTTATCGATCAAGGATGACTGTACTTGCAACTGCATTAACTGTCCAGAAAAATCTGATAGTACAATCTCCAACTCAAACCTTTGAAGATCAGTTATAAACTCCTTCTATGCAGTCAACATCCGTATTGCTGGCAATTGATTGATCGTGCGGAAAGATTTTTGTATGTGTTTGTGTTTTGCAAATAACCACAATTAAGACGGTGTCGCAAATAGCTATCCACAATGAGTACGGGTCGTCCGCAAGGAAACATGAACTTCTTTTCTTGCTTTAGACGAGTTAATAAAAGAAAGGAGGGATTGTTGTCGTTTTATTTTAATATGGATATAAAATTTATAATAGAAGGGCTTGTAGGGTTTATAGGACTTAGTAGTTAGTGGATGAATATTTAGAAATGTCTCTTTTGATCTTTTAATAGTTTAAAACTTAGAGAGATAATGATGAATGTGGATTAAGGGTTCTTGAAGGGGACTAGGGTTTCCCACTACTGTCTCTTGTCCTTCCATTGATCTTTATTAATCTCAAGCCTTTAACAAAATAAGTGTTTAACTAATCTCAAATCGTAGTCGTAATTATCAATAAATTGATAGCGCGCCCGATAAGAGAGTTAAAATTTATTTTGCTAAAGTTTATAAATATTAAAATGTCAAAAGAAGTTAAAAGATATTTCATCCATTATTCTACTCTATCCTACAAACCCTAGCAAGTAAGAAATTACCCGCTCATGGTTAGTAGCGATTTAGAAGAAAGGTTGAAGATAAATGAAACCATAATTAAAAGTGCAGAAAAGTAATGCGTAAAATTAATGCGTAAAGTAAATGCAAAAAGAATTAAAACAAAAACTAACTTTATTAATCAACTATTGCATTACAACTTTCTCCTTCAAAAGTAGATTACAAGGACCCTAGTTTCACTCTAGATCTCTCTCTTTTGATGGGTGTAGATGATTAGATTCTGGGATTATCGGATTATTGGATGATTTTGGAATGCACAGCTCTCGGTCCTTTATATAACCCCTGAAAGTAAAAACCCTAGATTCTATATTGGATTAGGTGTGATTACAATCATTCCCCCAAAATCTCAAATCCAACGGCCATCATCAGACCGTGGAACAGCCGCCCAAACCCATCATTGACCGTGGATCCGCTGCCTTCTGGTGGGTTTGGAACTTGGGATTTTTTTGGATTTTTCTCTCGATATTTGTAGATCCTCTTGATATATAAATTCTGAAAATATTGCCCTTAGTCTCTGCCGTTGCTAGATTCCTCGATTTGCTTCTAAAATTTGGCAGATTCGGTTTCGATATCCCGATTTGACTTGGATCTCCTACATAGATTTCAGACATGAGCTTATCTTTTATAATACCTGCATAATATCTTAAATCAAAGTGTTAGTAGAATTTGGTATTTTTGAGATATTATTCCAACTATTTACATGATATAATATCTTAAGAATATTGATTAGGAATATTTGATATAATATGCATATTTTAATTACTAAGATTTCATTTAAATAATATATGCCTATATTTTTCCTAATTATATTAATTATAAATGAGGAAACATATAATCTTTTTACAAATAAACCCACATATGTTCTTTATTTACAATTAACACCTTTTAGTACTTAAAAATAGTAAGGAAAATGTCCATACAAATATGCAATATATTTGACTAATTAGCAACCGACTTAGCGCATCCGGCACTACATCAAGATCATACTCAGCCATCAGCTCCAACCATCTGCGCTGCCTCATGTTGAGCTCTTTCTGTGTGAATGCATATTTTAGGCTTTTGTGATCGGTAAATACTTCTACCCTTTCGCCCAATAAGCAGTGTCTCCAAATCTTCAGAGCGAAAATTACTGTTGCTATCTTTAGATCATAAGTTAGGTAGTTCTTCTCTTCAATTGTCTCGACGCATAAGCTATGACCTTCTCATGTTGCATTAGAACACATCCCAAGCTTTTCCCAGATGCGTCGCTGTGAATAACTAACCCTTCGGAACCATCTGGCACAGTCAAAATAGGAGCGGTGGTCAATCTTTACTTCAGCGCTTCAAAAGCTGATCCACACTTCTCGGTCCATACGAACGGTATCTCTTTTCTTGTTAGCTTGGTTAATGGTTTTGCTATTCGAGCAAAGTTCTCCACAGACCTTCTATAATATCCGGCAAGCCCAAGAAAACTTCTGATCTTCCCTACATTCTTTGGAATTGGCCAATCATGAACAGCTGCAATCTTTTCGGAGTCAACGGCAATTCCATCTCCGGATACAACACAACCCAAGAAATTCACTTCTTCGAGCCAAAACTCACAGTTACACATCTTAGCATATAATTTTTATTGTCTCAACGTTTGCAGTGCGATACTTAAGTGTTCTGCATGCTCTTCTTCGCTTCTCGAATATACCAAAATATCATCAATAAACACCACTACGAACTGGTCCAGGTACGGTGAAAAAATTCGGTTCATCAAGTCCATAAATATTTCCGGTGTGTTAGTAACTCCAAATGGAATCACTGAGTACTCGTAATGCCCATATCGAGTTCGGAACGCTGTCTTGCAAATATCTTCTGATTTCACCCGAACTTGATGATATCTGTATCGCAAATCCAACTTCGAGAATACCCTCGCGCCACTGAGTTGATCGAATAATTTGCCGATACGAGAGATTGGGTACTTGTTCTTAATAGCCATCCGATTTAATCAATGCACATCCTCCACGTGCCATCCTTCTTCTTGACTAGAAGAACTGGAGCTCCCCAGGGTGAACTGTTGCTGCGAATCCAAACCTTCTTTAATAATTCAGAAACTTGTCTATTTACCTCTTCCAGTTCTACCGGTGATATCGGATAGAAGCCTTCGAATTGGCGCCGCTATAGGAATAAGATCAATCGCGAACTCCACATCTCGTTTAGACGGTAAACTCGAGATATCTTTGAACACAACCATGAAATCCCGAATTACTGCTGGCGCTTCATCTGCAACTTGTTTACGAACTTCACCCTTCAGTAAATGGTTCCCTTCATCATGAATTTGCAAGTTTGTTCTAAGTCTTGTGGGTTATCAGCCCACTTCTCTTCCGCTGTGCTACTCTGATAATTTGAGGCGGGTCTTTCAAAACTTTTTCAATCAAACATCTTATATATGATCATCCTTGAAGTGGTCTGTACCAGCTCCCGCTGTGGTTAATCTCGCATTACTGCAATCATCAAAAGTTTCTTATGTGTTTCTCCTTGTTCTTCGAAATGCAAATAGATTTGTTCGAGAGGAAAGATATAACGCGGTTGCTAGATTCAAGCTCACAATAAGGCATAAATTTTTAAGCAATGACGCCGAGAGGAAATAAAGTAATACAACGACCATAAGTCAAGAAAATGAATCGAAATAGGATTCCAGATTACCAAAATAGAGTACCGCATTGTAACCATACCGTGGTACATAGTTACAACTATATAACTCCATTCAATTCGCCTAAATCCTACTATCAGAATCGAGGGAATAAGATGGGAGAAACAATAAGAAACCAGGAGGATTCTAAGTTGAGATGCAAAGTCATTTCCATATTGTCAAGATAAAAGAGTTAAGGGAAAGATAAAATTCAAGAATCGAATGACAAGATAATAATGTGGCAGGACATGTTCCTAAAATTCTGGGTCTTAAAGAAAATGTATTGGGTATCATACGCAACTATAAATTGAACCAAGCCCAGCTAACCTAAAACTTATGGCTCTGATACCAAACAAATCCTGTCACGCCTCGCTTCCTAAGATACGTAAACACGTCACGTGATAGAGCCAACTATGCTACCTATGGCTAGGAATCATCTCTGCACAGTCACATTACGGTTGTCAATCGGATATTAAGAACAGTAAAATAAAATCTATCTAACACATGTCCATCTGCCACAATAAATAAAATCAAGAAATGTATATAGCGGAAACGAATAAAGATCCAATAAACAATAGTATCTGAATCACGTCCCAATATAGGCTCACATTAATAGAAATAAACTGCTGAAATAACTAAACTAAGAGTTTATAAACTAAATGGCTAGCTCCTCATAGCTCGGCTTGATTGCTAAAGTACTCCTGATCTGCCTGCGATAAAGGTAGAGGAACCGGGCCATGCAAAATCCAGACGCCACTGCGTCATAAATACCAAAATAATAGTTATAACCAGGATATGATACTATGATTAAACAAGAATATAAATAATAAACACATGTATAAATAGTGCTATATGTTTGTGATGTGTATCCTAAAATCTGTGTTTCTAGGTTATTTATTCTACGAGTCTTTGAAATCAATTAATGTAATCCTCATTGTAACTCAACAGTATATATCCTGTTCATACCCTACGGGACCACGATACAATATATTCCGTTCATTCCCCACGGGACCACGGTACAATATATCCCGTTCATTCCCCACGGGACCACGGTAAAATAAACAATGATTTATTCCGTAACGCCAGGAATCACGGAAAACAATAATAATATCCTCCTGAGTTACGTTTCAGTTAGATTCTTGATTTCCCCTTTCCCCCCAAGGTTCTGTATTCAAGTCAGGTATTAACGATATAAATCTAATGCCAACACAGGATCAAGCAGGTACAGTTCTTGTTTATATAGATAACAAGTGACGTCCATCAGGACAATAATCAGGATTGTTGGTATTAGTAATAAAATCCAAGTAACAAGTCTGGTAGTGAATCGTGAACATATCATGCACTATATATTAACCCAAAGAGATGCCAAATGTAAAACTGTAACCAATATCGAAACACGGTAAACACAACTGATACCAGGATGCATATGTATCTACTATAATAACCATTATATATCCATAACCATATATGGTGCAATTTAGATAATGTATTGGACTAATATAGTAGTATGATAACATCGTGACGTTCCGGTATGCAACTAGATAGGCTATTATCAGTACAGATACAGACGGATACTGGAAAACGGTAAATCGGTAATTTCTGCTGAATGTTAAAACATGCACTATCATTTATTAAATAAATATTGATATAATAACATAGCATGTTGCATGTTTATAACTTTCCTGATCGAATCTCATGTCGAGATACGGGTGTCACGTTCCGACGTCGAAATAACGTCACGATGCAAAACTTACGCACACAGGAATGGACCTGGCTGAGTAGCTGCGTGATGTGGTGACCGGGTTAGACGACGACGGTGACTGGGTCGTCTGGATCGTTGGTGACGTGCGCAACTCCGGCAAGACGGCCGAAAATCAAGAAAAGAAAAGAACATGAAAAGAAAGAAGAAGAAAAAGAGGAGGAGAAGTGGAGGTTGCTGGGTTTACTGGATTTTGGGATATGTGGGGGTAGAGGAAAGATGGGCGATGAGGTGATGTTGTCGGCGGCGAGGGGCGTGGCATGGGTTAGGTTTTACGTTCGCGGATGAGAACGTGAAGAAGAACGAGGGAGAGCGAGAGAGGGTGAGATTTAGTTTTATAATAGGTTATATATATATATATAGAGAGAGAGAAAGAGAGAAACGAAGAGATTAATTAATATATTATATATAAATATATACTATTATATTATATATATAATATATATAGTTAGATTCTACAGATAATACCGGATCTCTTCAAATATTACCCGTATCCATTCAAAAATCTAGTTTTTCGATATGGAGAATATACGTAAGAATCTAAACCATAATGCGATATCCTGTCAATAAAAACCTATACCCTAAATACAGATCTACGTAATTATACTTAGAGATCCAAAACGGTCTGTTTAACAATTAGGACATGAATCATGATATATGCCGCAACCACAGTACTATGACATGCAAGGCTAAACAACAAAATATATTATTTGATTTTTATTTTGTATTATTAAAAGATATTTGGAATATATTATATATGTGTATAATATCTAGATTTGCATCGATCTTCTGTACCAGCAAATATTTGATATAATCTTGAACTATGATGGATTTCAACCATACGGGTCAGGTCGGATAATAACTATAACTGCTAATTGCATTATCTGCAACCCAAAAGCAATAATAATAAAGAATTTTACCGCAAGATTTGAAATACCCCAAATAATTTTGGTAAAACAGTACTAGGGTGTTACAATCTTGAACGGTGATTGATTGATCTGTTTAAAGAGAAGTGTTGTAAATAACCGCAATCAGGATGGTGTCACTAGTAGCTAGCCGCGATGAGTACGGGTCGTCCACAGGGAAACTTGAACTTTTTTCTTGTTTTAGACGAGTTGATGGAAGAAAGATGATTGGTTGTAGTTACGGATATACTACGGATGTAAGATTTATGAAGAAGAGCCTTGTACGGTTCATATGACTTAGTAGTAATGGATGAATAATTAAAAATGACTCCTTTTATCTTTTAATAGTTTAAAACTAGATCGATGGTAATGAATGTAGATTAGGGTTCTTTTGGAAGAAACTAGGGTTTCCCCACTCTTAACCCTTATCCTTAGATTGATCTCTATTCATGTCTAGCCCTTAACAAAACAAATGTTGAACAGATCTTGAATCATGGTCGTGACTAGCAATAGATTGGTAGCACGCCCGATAAGAATATTAACATTTATTTTGCTAAAGTTTATAGACTTTAAAATGTATAAAAGAGCTTAAATGATTTTATCATCCATTGATCTACCCTAGCCTATGAACCCTAGCAAGTTAGGAATTACTCTCTCATGGTTTGAGATTTAGAAGAAAGATTGAAGAATGAAAACATGATTAAGATGTAGAAATAAAATGCAGAAAGTAAGTGCATAAAGTAAATGCGAAAAGAAATAAATTAAGATCTACCTTTATTAATCAACTATTTCATACAACTCTCATTTTTTGAAAGTAGATTACAAAGAACCCTAGTTTTTGCTCTCTCTCTCTCTCTTTCTTGTCGGAGGTAGATGACTAGCTGATGATCACCTGGATGCTTGGATCGCTTTAGACCTCTTGATCTCTTCGGTTTGATGATCTTTCATGTGAAGCTCTCGGTCTCTTATATAGTCACCATAGACAGAAACCCTAAATTCCATATAATAATATATGCTGTTAAAATCTTACCCTCAAAATCGTAAATCCTACGGCCATCAAGAGGCCGCGAATCCGTCGTGAATATAGTAGTTTGGCCGCCCAACCGCGGTGACATAGTGGGATCAGGACTTAGGATTTCTTCTTCTGTCTGGTGTTGACATGTGGAGATCCTCTAGATATCTGGATTTTGAGAATCTAACTCTGAGTCTCTGTCGTTACTAGATCTTATGATTTACTTCAATATTTCGGCAGATTTGATTCCGACATCTCGGATCTCTTGATCTCCAGACCTGAGCTAATATATGCACAATATCTCAAGTCATAGTGTTAGTAGTATTTGTTATTATTTTGAGATATTACCCTAATCATTTTATATGATTTAAATCTTAAGAATATTGATTAGAAATATTTGATATGGTATGAAAATTTTAATTACAATATTTCATTTAAATATTATATGCATGTATTTTCCCTCCTTATGTTAATTATAATATAGAAACATATGATAATAAACTTTTCACACATAAACCATCATATGTTCTATAATTACAATAAACACCTTTTAGAACTTAACAATAGTGGGGAAAATAATCATTCAAATGTGCAATATTTCAGACTAATCAAATACCCTCAAACTTAACTTTGATCGTCCCGAACAAACTAGTTATTAAAGAGAAGAAGAAGAAAAAAGAAAAAAGAAAAACCTAGCATACTTTCGTAGGCAACACGATTGCACTGAGCACACGTAACAAGACTTTAAACCTCTAGGTGTCCCTAATATGAGAAATGTTGTTTCCTGAAGGTGTTCAGCGGATTATACACACAAAATCCCATAATAAAAGAAAGATGATGAAAGTTACATACAAGATAAAGAACATATAAAAGAAAAAACTTAAAAATAAGAGTTTCAAACTACACTAGTATTTTAGTAGCCATGAACCCTATCTTAATAGTCATGAAAAGATGTTAAAAATCACATCAACCTCAATAAAATATCGCCTTTAGTCTTCCTCCCTACCTTTCTTCTAAACATAGATCATATACCCCTACGTGTGTGTAAAAGGCATCCCTACACTTAGAAAATTCAATTCAAGCTATCATAGTCTTGTCCATCTTCCTTAGTACTTTTCAGTCGGTGAATATTTTATAGATGGAATTGTTCACACATTCTTCATGCGACCGTTAATATTTCTTGAGGTACCAACTGACCGATTACTAAATGTGCTCACTCTGTTAGACGTAATTAGCAATATTCTCATCTTGCAACACCTAAGACTTAGCAGTGGCTTCCAAATTAGTTAGTCTAAGGCATTAGGTGATAAGGCATCCTCGCCATATTTTTTTATGCTGTCTTAAGTAATTACAAAACCAGTGTTCATTTTTCTTCACCATTTTTTTTCATTTATATTTTTGTTTATATATTTATATTCCTTCATACTAAGGCTTTTAGACAAGAGCATTTCAAGGTATCCACTACTATCCCATATTTCAAGATGTGTGCAAGTGCGTATAGTAAATTATCAACGTTCAGATGTTTGGACTCAAGAACATGGACTATTTTTCAGACTCAATTCTATCATCAGATTAATGATTTCTTTCATCTTACTAACCCTTGGGACAACAGCTCATGATTACCTATTACTAGCTTCGTTATAAAACATCTAATTTTCTTGCTTTTCTTAAACTTTTCCTTCCTATCATATGTATTTTTTACTTTCTAACTTTCATTATCAAAAAAAATTGTGCTTTTATTTAGTATAATGCAAAAAAATGATATCTGAATAAGCACAAACCTCCCCCAAACCTATTTGCAGCAGTGTCCTTACTGATGCCATCTATTAAGCTTAAAACCTGTAGACTTGGGAGGAAAAGTTAGTAACGGGGACAAGAATTAATGATAGTGAAATCCTCCTCCAAACTTATTTTTGGCTCACAATTTTGTAAAAATTTGTTTTTCTTTCAAGAGCCAAATCCCCCATCCCAAAACTTGAGTAAAACAGTATTAAACACTTAAAATTATAAGAGGAGGGGTAAAGTTATTGGTTTATGCAAACCTTTATAGAGACCAAAAGTCAACATCAACCATTCGAATATTTTATCAATGAAACACCATGGTTGGTGGAAGATCATAAATGTGAAGAAGTGGGGAATTAAGAAGCGTAATCGCTTGGGTTTACATTTCGGTTGGTAGAGACGAAACAGTGATGGTGCACTACTCGCATTCTTGTTCTTGATAAGAAGAAGGGGTGGCGGTTCAACTTCTTTGGGTGGGGGTTGATTCATCACAACTTCCATGTTTTCTAGGAATGCGAGTTCTTCGGCAAAAATATCTTCAAAACTTTCATCAAGATTACGAATGATAATCTCATCGGAAAGGGAGTTATGAAACTCAGATTGCTCGACTAAATCATTCGACAAGTCAAAGGGTTCGGACTTAGATATGGACTTGTCGATAGAAGGGTCTTCACTTGTATAGTAGATAGTAGGATCAAACAATAACGCACTAGTGGCGTCAAGATCAGAATCGTGAAGCTCCTCAACTTTGCAACTGTCGGAAGCTATCTTTTCGACAGAACATACATGTGCATAGGGTTCTGATGGTTGACTTCCTAGCTTGTAGATGTTAAGCTCAATTGTCATCTTTCTAAAGGACAGGTTCATTGAACCGTTACGACAATTGATTATCGCGTTTGAAGTTGCTAGGAAAGGTCGACCTAGAATCACCAGAATTTAGTTCCGTTGGTTCGCTACTATTCACCGCCGGAAGACGGACCGGGATGTCGGGACGTCTGGCCTGAATTCTGGGGGCAGATGCTATTTGGACTTATCCATCCACATCTCCGAAGACGCCAAGTTGATTTATGGCGCCGTATATCGGAGGTTTGGACGGACGCGGCCGTTGTAGCGTGACCTCATCAGATTCCCTCTAGTTTATGAGGGGTTTTTAATTGTGGGGACACTCTTCCCTGCAGGCGCAAGCCCCTGCAAGGAATTACATTACTATATCGCGATAACCACTTTCTCCTGCTTCGGAAGTTCACTTCATGTCGTGTGTGTTTTTGTTTTATTTTGGTTGCCCGTGGATTGTATATGGAGACTAATTTATGTCGTCGCCCGTAGGGTGTAGATTAGTCCAAATCCGTATATTTTTAGATTTGGGTTTGGGTTGATTTAAGGATCGTTAATCTAGTTTGAGATTAAGATTAACTTAAAACATATGAGCATTTGGGCTCGATTATTTTAGTTTAAGGACATCGCGGTCCATTATTGCCATGTTTGAGGCGAAATTTTAGTTTAGGGACATTTCGGTCCACTATCGCCATTTTGGAGGCGAATATTAGTTTAAGGATATTTCGGTCCATTATCGCCATTTTGGAGATGAATATTAGTTTAAGGATGTTTCGGTCCATTATTCATCTCGCGCGCACGTGTATTTGTTACGTGACAAAGTGAACAATAGAGATATGGAATGTGCCCAATTTGGGGCACGATCCGATTTAAGACATGCATGTCAATTTGGAAGTGCATCAATGTGGGATGAAATGAGTTGTTGGTTGTCAGGACCTACCACCTCTCTGAAGACGTTGAGGAATTACAACAACATATATCAGAGGTGTGAAGAGATGTACCTTTAAACCAAATCCCATATCTGAGGGAAAAGATAGTGATGGACCTAAGAACCGTCAGTCATATTTGAGACTACGATTAACTTAGGAGATATGAATGAAGATCGGTTTGGATATCACAAACATAGGCTTAGCCAACTTGGGCTAGAATTAGGTTGCCATGTTTGAGGCGGATATTTAGTTTAAGGACATTTCGGTCCATTATCGCCGTATTAGGGGCGAATATTTAGTTTAGGGATATTTCGGTCCATCATTCAACTTGCGCGCACGTGTATTTGTTACGTGACGAAATGAACGATTTGGATATAGAATGTGCCCAATTTGGGGTAAGATCCGATTTGAGGCATGCACATCAATTTGGAAGTGCATTAAGAGAAGTTGTTGGTCGTCGGGACCCGACACCTCTCTGAAAACGTTAAGGAATTATAACGACATATATCGGAGGTGTGAAGAGATGTACCCTTAAACTGAATCCCGTATTTATGGGAACAGATCATGGTGGATCATCTAAGAATCATTAGTCATATTTGAGACTAAGATTAATTTAGGAGATATGAGATGAATATAATTTTGGATATCATCGATGAGAGATCATTAGTCCTATTTGAGACTGAGATCAGTTTGGATATCAATTTGGATATCATAAATATATGCTTAGCCAATTTAGGCTAATATTGGGTTTCTGTAACACCCAGCAGTGCTAAGCACTCAGTTGTCTATAGCTCTTACGTGTATATCACGTGAAGCACTATAATAGTGCTAAGCACTAGGTTTTGTGGCGTTCACGTGTATTTTGTGTGAGGCGCTCCAATAGTGCTAAGAACTAACTTTTCCCAGCGCTCAAGTGTGTTTCACGTGAGGCGCTATACAACTTGGCCTTGAGCGCTTACGTACTTTTTACGTGAGGCGCTGAGTTCTTTTGGAGATTTAATCTCTGCTGATGTTTCTAGAGAACTTAAATCTCTGTTAATGGTATTTTGACCATTAACGATCACCAAGATCATTATTTTGAGGATCTTGAATCGGGTTCTTTAAAGAACTAACTTTTTGATTTGAAAGAACTAAGTTCCTAGAGTATTTTGAACTCCATCTTCTTCGAGAGGTTAAACCTCTTTTAATGGTGTTTTGACCATTAAAGATCACCAAGATGACTATTTTGAAGATCTTGGATCGGGTTCTTTAAAGAACTAACTTCTTGATTTGAAGGAACTAAGTTCTTGAAGTATTATGAACTCCATCTTTTCCGAGAGGTTAAACATTTTTAATGGTGTTTTGACCATTAAAGATCACCAAGATCACTATTTTTGAAGATCTTGGATCGGGTTCTTTAAAGAATTAAGTTCTTGATTTGAAGGAACTAAGTTCTTAGAGTATTATGAACTCTAACTTCTCCGAGAGGTTAAACCACTTTTAATGGTTTTTTAACCATTAATGATCACCAAGATCACTATTTTTGAAGATCTTGGATCGGGTTCTTTAAAGAACTAACTTCTTGATTTGAAAAAAACTCCATCTTCTTTCTTTTCAAATTTGTTCTTTCCTGAATCTTTGATTCTCAAGAACAAGATCTTGCTGATGAGAATTAAATTCTTAATTTGTGGAAGATTTGTCTTGCGGATCTCAGATCCATAGAAAGAACTAAGCTCTTTGAGAAGGGTTAAACCCATATATAGGATAGGTAAAGGAGATGTTTTGAACTCGATATTTTCTTTAGCTAGGGTTTTGAGGAAGAAGATCATGTTTGAGAATTAAATTCTTTTTTGTTTTATGGGAGCTTTTGGGAGCCTTCTGTATATATTTTTTACAAAACCTTATGGGGTGGTCTCCTCCTTTATATTTGGAAAGAAGGATCATTGGTCGTTGGGACCCACCACCTCTCCGATGATGCGGAGGGATTACAACGCTATGTATCGAAGGTGTGGAGAGATGTACCCTTTGAACCATGTCCCACTCATTAGGGGAAGAACATGTTGGAGCTTAAACTCCTAATTGCTGAAAATGCTTCTTTGTGTTTGCGCACGTGCGTCGCATATGTTGGACGCACGTGCATTGCACTTAGCGGGTGCACGTGTGTCGCACGTGTTGCATACATGGCGGGCGCATGTGCGTCACACGTGGCTCTTGCATATATGTGCATTATGGGGGGCAGCTAAGGCCCTAGCTTAGAGAACTAAGCTCCTATGGAGAACTAAGCTCCTTTGAGGATTGAATTCTCACACAGAAGGTGCACATACGTTGCACGTGGTGCGCACGTGGCGCATATGCGTATTATGGGGGCAGGTAAGGCCCTAACTTAGAGAACTAAGCTCCTATGGAGAAGTAAGCTCCTTTGAGAATTGAATCCTCGCACGGCGGGCGCACGTGGTGCGCACATGGCGCGCACGTAGCGGAGGCACATGCGTTACATGTGGCGCACATGGTGCTTGCGCATATGCGCATTATGGGGGGCGGCTAAGGCCTTAACTTGGAGAACTAAGCTCCTATGGAGAACTAAGCTCCTTTGAGGATTGAATCATATTTTTTCAAAGAAGTATCCACTCTTATTTATATGGGAGTGATAGAGAAGGGACTTCTTTTTTTCCCGATGTGGGACTAAAAAAGTATCCCCCATGTGGTAGAGCTGTTCCCCTCCGAACGGCGGCCAAGACATGGGCGTCTTGTCTGGGGTTCGGGGCAGATGCTAATTGGTTTTATCCGTCTACCTCTCCGAAGATGCCAAGTTGATTTATGGCACCGTGTATCGGAGGTTTAGACGGATGCGGCCGATGTAGCAGACTTCGTCAGATTCCCCCTCGCTTGAGGGGTTTTTGATTGTAGGGACGCTCTTCCCTGCAGGCGCAAGCCCCTGCAGTTAATTACGCTACCGCATTGCGGTAACAACTTTCTCCTTCTCCAGATGGTCACTTCGTGTCGTGGGTGTTTGTTTTATTTGTGGTTGCCCGTGGATTGTATACGGAGAACAATTTATGTCGTCGCCCGTAGGACGTGGATTAGTCCAAATCCGTATTTACTTAGATTTGGGTTTGGTGTTTTCAGTTTAAGGATGCATTAATCGCGTTGCGGCTAAGATCAACTTAAACGTTCGTCAAGGATACGTTAGTCCTGTTTTAGACTAAGATCAACTCAACATAGTGATTAATTTAATGTATGGCCATCGGGACTCGTCACCTCTCTGACGTCGTTGAAGGATTACAACGATGGATATCAAAGGAGTTCGGAGATGTACCCTCGAACTAGAGTTGATTGGGAGTTTTATAATCCATTTGAATATTTAAGGATACGTTAGCCGTGTTTGAGGCTAAGATCAACTTAAACGTTTGTTAAGGATACGTTAGTCCAGTTTAAGACTAAGATCAACTTAACGGGACCATTTAGATCCGATAAAAGAGCATTTGGGCTCTATTGCGCCAGTTTAGGGACGTGGTGGTCCGATGTTAGTTTAGGGACGTCTCGGTCCGATGTTAGTTTAGGGACGTCTCAGTCCGATATTAGTTTAGGGACGTCTCGGTCCAATATTAGTTTAAGGACGTCTCGGTCCAATATTAGTTTAAGGACGTCTCGGTCCAATATTAGTTTAAGGACGTTTCGGTCCAATATGGGTGTGTGGTCGTTGGGACCCGTCACCTCTTTGACGTCGTTGAGGAATTACAACGATAGATGTCAAAGGAGTTCGGAGATGTACCCTCGAACCAGTCGTAGTTTGATTTAGGAGAGCCATTTTGCTCAGTCTATTTAATTTAAGGACTTATGGCCACGATTGGGCTAAGTCCATTGCTCTTGCATTTCTTTTGCTTTTATTTAGGCTTTGCCCAAAAGGGATGCAGAGCATCAATTTTATTTGGGCCCAGCCCTTTTATTGCTTTGCAATTTATTCTGACCTGCTAGGTCTTTTTAACTTGGGCCTAGCCCTTCAAATAATGCATTGCATTTGTGCAAAGCACCAAGAATCTTTTAGATTCAGGAAAAGAAGTGCAGGGCACTTTTTAATTTGTTGATCTAAATTTAGATCAAAGAAAAGAAAAGAAAGAAATCTTTTCTTTCTTTCTGTTTCAGAGAACCAGAGGTTCATAGCAAGTGCAAGGCACTATTTATTATTTTTATTTATTTATTTATCTGAGAACCAGAGGTTCATAACAAGTGCAAGGCACTATTTTTATTATTTTTATTTATTTCCCTTTTTTTTTTTAACAAGTGCAAGGCACTATTTTTATTATTTTTATTTATTTCCCTTTTTTTTTTTTTTTAAAATCCTTTGTTCTTCAGAGATTTTTCTCTTAAAAAAGGTTTTTACCTTTCTTTTTTTTTGTTCTTGAATAATCTCCAAAAGTTCTCTTTTCTTTTTTTTTTGCTAGAAGTCGATTATCCAAGTTCATGCCCATCGAATGAGGTCTGGGGTCCTATTTATAGTGCTCACAAATTTGTTGAATTTGTTAACAAGATCTTTTCTGAGTGATTTTGGGAATTTTCCACCGCTGGATCTTTGATCCAAAGGCAGAAGAAAATCTTCTGGTTTTGGAAAGAACAGAAAAGATTTCATTAAATTTTCATTCTGTTGTTGCGCAACTCACCAGCGCGTGACACGTGTCGCGCAGTAAGGCGCTTGCGCAACTGCGCAGACACGTGTCGCGCAGCCAGGCGCTTGCGCAACTGCGCAGACACGTGTCGCGCTGCGGTGCGCTTGCGCAGTTGCGCTTGCGCAACTGCGCAGACACGTGTCGTGTTGCCGTGCGCTCGCGCAGTTGTGCTTGCGCAACTGCGCAGACACGTGTCACGCTGCGGTGCGCTTGCGCAGTTAAGTGTTACTTATGTTTTTAAAGAGCCTTGCTCTGATCGGACATACCGCCTTTGGGCATTGTGCTGCCGTATCAACTTTGACACGTGGCGCATTGCGCGCAGCGCACGGGAACCGAAGCGTTGCTTCAAAATTTGAATTTTCAAAATTCAAACAGAGCCTTGCTCTGATTGGGGGAAGATGAAGCGTTGCTTCTTCTCCCGCCTTGGAATTTGAACAGAGCTTTGTTCTGATTGGGGTAAACAAATGCCCCCCCCACCGCTGCGCTTACGTGGCCTCCAAACGCAAGCGCAACGGTGGCAGAATCCGAACCGTCGCGGCACCTTTTGGCAGTTGAAGAGGCGATTGATGCCTATAAATAGGACCCTTGGTCCTTAGTAATTCTTTTACCATTTTCAAGAATTTGAATTTTAGAGCCTTGCTCTTGTTTAAGAACTTCCAGAGCCTTGCTCTTGTGAGAGCTTCAAAGTTCTAGTTTTAGAATCACTCTAGGTAAAATTAATTAAATTAAATTGATTTAAATTAAATTTAATTAACAGAGCCTTGCTCTTATAGATCTTTGATCTAAAGGAAAATCCTTTTGGGGTTCCACCAAATAGAGCTTTGCTCTCAGGAATCTGTTTCAGGGTTTCTCAACCCATGAACAGAAACTTGCATCTTCGGCAAAACATAGATCCCTTTGATCTAAAAGAACTCTCTTAAGAGTGTTTCATTGATCTTAGAGCTTGAAGATGACATTTTATTCCTCAGCGCGTTATATCGTTTTACTTAATCGGTCTTTCTGATAATTCGGTTGATCTTCTTTCACAGGAACAATGAACGCCCGCATGTATGCTCTCAACGAGATCATCTCTTATGGAGACATTTGCCGACTTGGCCGCACTCAAAATCGGGAGTTCACAAACGCGGAGTGTGCTGAAATCATGAGCCGTTTCGACGCATATAACGGTCCACTGCTTCCCCGACGTTCCTCCCTCCTGAAACTTATTGTGGGAGCCATCTGGGAAGCGCTTCCCTTATTCTGTTCCGGTGTGCCGCTTAAGGCGCTGGATGCCGCTGAGGATAAGGTGCACTCGGTGTACCTGTTGAACTTTATCTCAAAGAGACGGCGAGACAGTCTTATCGATCTCTTGCACGAGGTCTTCCAACAGTCTGCCATACTCGCTGCTTACCGGAGGGTGGAAGACATCAGGGGGGATCCTGACGCTTGTGCTCGCGAAAGGAAGCACACTAGGATGGTCCGCGAGGCCTGGAAAGTCATAGATAGGGTCGCTTTTGAATTCCTCAATCCATGCCCTGGATCTGAGGTTATTCTATTGTAACTTTCGTTTATTATTTTTATGACTGTAAGAACTTCAGGCAATATTAATGGAATTTTTTTTTATCCCAGCTTGTCTTTATTATATATCTTTTGTCCTGAGTCTTTTTGCCCATGCATAAATGAATGTGTCTTGAACGCTTGATCAAATGTAAATCGGATGCTCTTTCTGTTGCTTTTCCTCTTTCTCAGTATGTCGTCACAATTAGCAGGTAATAGAGTAAGCTTCTTGATTTCTTCATGAGATAGCGAGGGCTTAGGCCGCAGGTTCAGATATGCTGCCTAAGACTTTTCAACTCTATGAGCCGTGAGGGTCTCATAGAGACTTTTCTCCCTACGGATCGAGAGGATCTCGTAGGTGGGTTTTCTCCTTGGGAATCGTGAGGATTCCTAAGTGTGTTTTCTCTTATAAGTCGTAAGGATCCTATAAGAGAGTTTTCCCTCTTACGAGTCGAGAGGACCCGTAAGCGGTTGTTTCCCTCCTTATCGAGATTCGACTTTGGAGAGTGTGACCCGTGGATAGTATGCAAGAGACCGTTTTGGGCCGACTTGCAGGATCCCAGTGCTTAGGAAACAGGTTTTTTAATCCCTACTGCCTAAGGCTTTATCTCACGAGTCGAGACGCATCGAGAAAATCTCGCAAAGACATCAATTTCCTCACGAGTCGAAACGGATCGAGCAGATCTCGCAAGAACATCTTAACGTCGCATTTAACCTCTGCTCTTTACGACAGAAGCCCGTTAAGGTTGGTGGTACTTAGGGTTTTGGCCATCGTACCATCGCATAAGCTGATATAGTCCTCGATAGGCAATCGTGCTGTTCGAGTAGCCCTGCGACTGCCGTGTCTCTGATCCCTTCGGGGGCTGGACAAGACGTCTTCAAGCAATCCTCCTTGGCAGTTTGACCGTCAGAAGAGCAAGCGCTAGGAATTTGCCATGCCGCTTTTTACTTGAGGTTAGGCTCATTTTGGAGAGCCCCGATGAGTCATAACCACTCCGCGCTGGTGTGGGGATGATCTCCGATAGTCTTTCGGGCTTTATATGAGTTGCCGTTAAGACCCTGAAGCTAGGAATTTGGCCTTTGCTTCGTTTGCTGGCATTGCATCTGCTGTATCGAGACGAATGTTGCGGTGGGAACTAGGGATTTTGCCGTGGCTCCATTTGTTTGATGACGTTACGTCTGCTGTGTCGAGACGAACGTTGGGGTGACATCTCGTCTGCTGTATCGAGACGGACGTCGAAGTGGTGACCACTCCACACTGGTGCGAGATGATCTCCGATTGTCTTTCCGGTTTTATATGACTTGCCGTTAAGACCCTGAAGCTAGGAATTTAGCCTTCGCTTCGTTTGCTGGCATTGCGTCCTCTGTATCGAGACGAATGTCGTGGTTGTCTCTAGGTTACTGGTGAACCGCCGAGGTTTGGAACTAGGGATTTTGCCGTGGCTCCGTTTGTTTGATGACGTTGCGTCTGCTGTGTCGAGACGAACGTTGGGGTGACATCTCATCTGCTGTATCGAGACGGACGTCGAGCTTGTCTCTAGGTTGCTGGTGAACCGCCGAGGTTTGGAACTAGGGATTTTGCCGTGGCTCCATTCGTTTGATGACGTTGCGCCTGCTGTGTCGAGACGAACATCAAGGTGGTGACCACTCTGTACTGATGCGAGATGATCTCCGATTGTCTTTCCGGTTTTATATGAGTTACCGTAAAGACGTTGAAACTAGGAATGTGGCCTTCGCTTCATTTGCTTTGCCATGTCTGAATCCCTGCTGGAGGAAGAACGCTGAGGTTGACATTTCGTCTACTGTATCGAGACGAACGTCATGGAGGTGACCACTTCATGTGAGATGGTCTCCGATTGTCTTTCCGGTTTTATGTGAGTTACCGTAAAGACGTTGAAGCTAGGAATGTGGCCTTCGCTTCGTTTGCTTACACTGCGTCTGGTATATTGAGACGAATGCTGAGGTGGAGCTGGGATTTTGCCATCACTCCGCTTGATGGTGTAACATCTGTGTCCTGTTGGAATGAGGAGGCACACCGTTGTTGGTCTCCAGGCTTTAGACGTGGCCATTGAGATTTGGAACTATGGACTTTGTCATGGTTCCGTTTCGTTGCGATTCTGAGGTCAGTTGTTGATGTCATGTCTGCATCTAGTTAGAGTGAGGAGAAACGCCGTTGGTGATCTTTAAGTTGTCGATATTGACGTCGAGACCCTGAAGTTAGGGAGCTTCCTTTGCTTCATTTGTTGACATCGTGTCTGTAATATTGCGACAAATGTCGAGATGGTCTCTAGGTTATCTATGAACCGTCGAGATTTGGCTTCGCTTTCTGGTGGAGCCTGTTGGGAAGGTATTGTTCCCTTTTTATCTGTGCCCCTGGATTGTATACAGGGCTCGATGTGATTTCACCTGTAGGGCAAAAAGTTTTATTCTTTCATCATTTTTTTTATTCTTTCCGCGATGCTCTATCATTTCAGCTTTTATATCGCGAAGGTCGCGATTGCCCAATCGTTTCGGCTATTTTTCGCGGTGCCCAATCGTTTCGGCTATATTATTTTTTTTTACTCGCTGCTTTTTATTGCGAGTTGCCCAATTATTTCGGCTATTTTGCATGCATACATTTTTACTTGCTGATTTTGTTTGCAAGTTGCCCCATCATTTCGGCTATTTCGTATGCATTTTTATTTTGGCTATCTGAATTTTTTTTTTTAAAGCATTTTTTTTTTTGGCGAGTAGGGGATTTAGGATCTGATACCAATCTTGGCATCAGCATCGCTGCGACTGGAATATTGCCAGGAGCGAATCATCATTTGTCGTGAAAGGACTTGGAATTTGATACCGGTTTAGGCATCAGCATCGCTACCACTGGGATATTGCCAGGAGCGAATCATCATTTGCCTCTGTCGATGTAGAACAAAGGTGGCTTAGCGACCAGGGTTAAGGTCCTGTCGATTAAGGCTTTTGACTTTATGAGCCGTAAGGGTCTCACAAAGCTATTTCTCCCTACAAGTCGTGAGGATCTTATAGGTGTATTTTCTCCTTAGGAATCGTGAGGGTTCCTAAGTGTATTGTTCCTCTGTAAGTCGTAAGGATCCTACAGGAGGGTTTTCTCCTTGTAAGTCGAGAGGATTTACAAGGGTTGTCTTCCATGCAAACACATCCCTAGTCTCAGATGGGACTTAGTTAGGGAAATGTTTATTCGCGCCCGTGGATTGTATACAAGGGCCAATATAGGGCCACTTGTAGGGCAATGTCGAAAGTTGTGGGGGTTGCTTAAGCACAGGTTTAGGCCTTTGTAACATAAGGCTTTCAAATCTTACGAGCCGTGAGGGTCCCATAAGAGCCTTCTCCTCACGAGTCGTGAGGATCTCGCAAGTATGTTTTCTCCTTCGGAATCGTGGGGATTCCTAAGTGTGTTGTTCCCATGTGAGTCGTAAGGATCTCACGCAGGTGGTTTCTCCTTACAGGGTCGAGAGGACCCTATAAGTGTTTCTTAACGAGGTTGCGCCCTTTCGGGTTTTCACAAACACTCGCCGGTAGTCCTGCTGTTTTTACTCACGGAGCCCTTTCAGGTTTTCATCCGTGCCCATTTTGCTTATGGACTTACCCTTTTTTTTAATTCTTTTTATTACTTTTATTTTTTTTTTTTTTTATTATTATTATTATTATTTTTTTGGTCAGCATAAGGATGCTGCGATATTAGTTTAAAGACGTTTCGGTCTGCTATTAGTTTAAGGACGTCTTGGTCCGCTATTAGTTTAAGGACATTTCGGTCCATTGCAAGTTTTAGGACATTGCGGTCCATCATTAGTTTAAGGACGTCTCGGTCCGTTGTTAGTTTAAGGACGTTTCGGTCCGCAGCCAGTTTTAGGACATAGTGGTCCATCGTTAGTTTAACGACATTTCGGTCTATCGTTGCCATGTTTGAGGCGAGTTTCTAGTTTATGGACTTTTCGGTCCACGAGTCCTTCTCCATGAATGAACATGATGCCCCCGGCGTATCCATATTTTTCGGAGCATGCGGTTGTGGCGGGTTCACCTTCCAAATTTCGGACAACGCGAACTTGCCCTGTTGGTATTGGTCTTCAACCCAGTTCTTGAAGACGTAGCAATCCTCGATCAGATGACCTACCGTTTGGTGGTAAGGGCAATAATTAGGATTATCAATATCGCCTGGCCGCAACGGACGTTTTGGATTCGGCAGATTAATGAGTCTGTTACGCACTGCCAGCTCGAACAGTCCCCTTGTTTTATCTTGCGGAAACGAGTAAGGACGTTTCAACTTTTCCTGGAGGGATTGCCGCTTGTTGCTTTGGCAAGCAACCGGTCTAGGGTCACCTGATTGTTGGTGAGCGCTGGCGACGAGGGCCTTTTTTCCTTTTCTTTTATCCTTTTTGTTCGCTCCGTTGTTTGCAGGGCCGGGATTCTTTCCGAGTAGCATGCGATTGCACGGCTGAACGTTCTCGCAGCTTCTCAATTCCTTTATTTTTGAAATAGATTCCCCGAGGGAAGAGTTGGGGCTAGCTTCTTCGTCAGAGTCGCTTCCAAAGGTGATAATTTGTGATCCCTTGAAGTCGGCTATATGACAGTCGGCGGTGGCTCTTTTGCGCTCATCTATCGCATTTTTCTGATGTCCACAAGCTTCACACTTTGTCCTGTCGAAGTGTCGCTTTTGAGCGACATACCCTTGCCACCAACAGTTAAAGGACTCGCAGTCTTCGGTAGGATGTATGATCTTCTGATGATATAAACAGAAGTTAGGGTGCATCTCTACCTCAGAGAAAGGATTTTCTTCGGAGGGCGGTAGCTTCATTCCTACTGATAGAGCTTTGGCGAACCGTTTCCTCGTCTTGAATTTGTTTTTACCCGCAGTGTATGGCTTTTTATTTGACGGGAATACCTTGGTTCTTTCCAGTATGGCCATTTCATGCTCTTGATTGGCTTTTGCTTTCAGACGAATTTCATTTAGGAAGGCATCGATCAACTTTTCTGACGGCCACGGAATTTCTGTTTCAGGGTCCGCCGTTGATTTCTCAGCGCAAGGATCCTCCTCATCATCCGTCAGTGAATAAGAGATCACATGACAAGTCGCTATGTAGTCTTCGGATTCATCCGATAAGTTTTCTCCATCATTTTCATCCTCGACGAAAGAACAAGTTGCCCCCGGCGTATCCGTCTTCTTTGGAGAGTGCGGCTGTGGGGGGTTTACCTTCCAGCTTTCAGACAGCGTGAACTTGCCTTGCAGGTATTGATCCTCGATCCATCCCTTAAAGACGAAACAATCCTCAATCGGGTGACTTACCGTTTGGTGGTAAGGGCAATAATTGGGATTATTAAGATCGCCTGGCTGCGACAGACGCTTTGGACTCGGCAGATTGATGAGTCTGTTACGCACTGCTAGCTCAAACAGTCTTCTCGTTTTATTCTGAGGAAACGAGTAAGGACGTTCTAGCCTCTCTTCGAGGGATGGGCGGGGACGCACGTTGTTTTGGCGACCGACCGGCTTTGAGTTGCTCGACTGTTGTTGAGCATTGGCGACGAAAATCGCTTTCCCTTTTCCTTTCTCATCTCGGGAATCTGATTTTGGAGGAGATGGTCTATGGCCCATCTGGTCCATTTGGGCTAATTTGTCAATCAAGGCCTGGAAGGTGGTCGGCCTGAAGAACATCATGAATTGTGAGATGGTCGCCTGCGGATCGAGAGTGCCCACAAACATGCCTACCGCAGGTGCCTCTTCTATGCGTTGTTCGCATTTCGACCATACGTTCCGCCATCGTGTTGCGTACTGAACCCACGTTTCGCTTGGCCTTATCCTGGCATTTATCAGTGCTGTTATCGGGGTGCGTTCACTAGCACTCGCGAATCTTTGTGTAAACAGCAGTTCCATCTCTGCAAATGTTTTGACAGAGTCGTTAGGTAGCTCCGAATACCATTCAAAGGCTGTTTCTGCTAAGCTGCCGACGAATTGACGTAGCAACAATTTGTCATCTCCTCCAGTATTGCCGCATAAGGCTCTGAATTGAGCGACATGCTGATGCGGATTCCCTGTCCCTTTATATACGTGGAATTTAGGGATCGTATATCCTGGCGGGTAACTGATTTGGTCATACCAGCTCGGATACGGTCGTCCGGTTCTAACAATTTGCCCAGCCGCTTCATTCGCCTGATGAACCCGGATCTGCTGAGCTATATATTCGTCTAGGTCAACTTTGGAGATTGCCTCCTCCTTAGCTGTTGACAGAGCCGGCGGAGGATTTGACGTTTCTTCCCTGTCGTCTTCAAGGACGATCGGAGGATCTTCAGCAGGAGGGTCCGGCTGTAACATCATCCCTACCATATCTTTGAAGAGGAGCGCCATCTGTTTTATATTAGCCGCTTGCTCTGCAGCTTCTTTGTCCCTCTTTTCGAGGACTCTGCGTAAAAAGTCAGCGTCGGTTTCTTGTTCTTGACGCTCATCCGAAGACATTTTAGAGCTTTCTTTTGGCTCAGTGAGTGCAGCCATTGTAGTCATCATTTCCTGAAGCTTTTGTTGTTGCTCCTGGGCTTTCGTCACGGATCGGGTGAGCGGTCGGTGGCCCGTAGAAGTGCGGCTTTCCTCCTTTCCAGAAGCCATATAAACAGTGTGCACCACCATGCCCCCAGACTTGGGGCGTTTGTGTTCAGCGCTTTTATGCTTCGCCATGTTCACAGGGGCTTTTTGCGGCCTCCTTTTTTGAGTGATTGGAGTTAAGGGAGCCATTGTAGTGGGCGTCCAAGTAGCTCTTGTTTTTTGTGGCTTGACAGAGTAATCCTTCTCCTGCCGCACCTTCATCTTTTTCTGTCGATAAAGATGGTTTTCATTAATCACTGACTCCTGGACCTGTCGCCAGACCTTGTAAATTTTAGAGACAGTCGTTGAGGAGGCTGCTCCAGTTTCTTCTCTTGAGTATTCTCCACAGGTGAAGGAGTTCTCTTCAGCACTGCAGTAGGAGAGTTTCTGCACACCTTGTTTAGCAATTCAAAACTGTTCCCGGTTGGAACAGCAGCATCGATCCCCACCGTTGGAGCTGGCGGAATTATCCCAGAGGGGGAGTTGCCCCCAGCCTTCCTCACTCGGCGCCAGTGGCGACGTCGAGCGTGTCTTGCGGATGGAGTTATTTCAGCTATAAGGGTGACTTCGTCGTGTCTCCTGTTTTGGTCAGAATATGCTGGTACCAGCTTTTTAAAGATCGACGTCCGTTGAACGGGGACGGCCAACTTGTCAGAAGCGGACTTCTGAACATGGGAAGCAACCTTGGTGATTTTGCCAGGAACGGGAGTTGGAATGGCTATCCGCTTCGGGATAACGGCTTCTGGTATGGCAGGCTTCTTCATGAGCCTGTTAGAGCTCTGGCCTAGTCCGTTAAAAACTGAAGCAGTGGAGTTGGACGACCCGTTGAGAGGGGTCGCGGCAGTGGTAAGTCGATCGAAGACCGACTTCTTTGGAGCTTCTTGCAATGTCATTGGGGCATTGAAGCTCATTGGTGGGAGCATGGTCCCAAAAAATAGTCCAGTGGTGGCTCGAGTTACTTGCTCCACTGGCATCTTGAAAAGGGAGGCCGCTTGGGGCCCATAAGTCACTCCTCCAGCAATGACGGAGCGAGAGTTGCAGCTGCAGGCGGTGCAGTTCGAAGCCATCGATCTTCTGTTTTCCGCATGGAGCAAGACACCAAATCTTAGTACCTTGAATCCATAGGCAACCACAGCAAACCGCGATTTGTTCGCGAACACGACACACGAAGTGTGGAGTGGAAAGAGGAAAAGGTCCCACCGGGCGTGCCAGAATCTGTTCCCCTCCGAACGGCGGCCAAGACATGGGAGTCTTGCCTAGGGTTCGGGGCAGATGCTAATTGGTTTTATCCGTCTACCTCTCCGAAGATGCCAAGTTGATTTATGGCACCGTGTATCGGAGGTTTAGACGGATGCGGCCGATGTAGCAGACTTCGTCAGATTCCCCCTCGCTTGAGGGGTTTTTGATTGTAGGGACGCTCTTCTCTGCAGGCGCAAGCCCCTGCAGTTAATTACGCTACCGCATTGCGGTAACAACTTTCTCCTTCTCCAGATGGTCACTTCGTGTCGTGGGTGTTTGTTTTATTTGTGGTTGCCCGTGGATTGTATACGGAGACCAATTTATGTCGTCGCCCGTAGGACGTGGATTAGTCCAAATCCGTATTTACTTAGATTTGGGTTTGGTGTTTTCAGTTTAAGGATGCATTAGTCGCGTTGCGGCTAAGATCAACTTAAACGTTCGTCAAGGATACGTTAGTCCTGTTTTAGACTAAGATCAACTCAACATAGTGATTAATTTAATGTATGGCCATCGGGACTCGTCACCTCTCTGACGTCGTTGAAGGATTACAACGATGGATATCAAAGGAGTTCGGAGATGTACCCTCGAACCAGAGTTGATTGGGAGTTTTATAATCCATTTGAATATTTAAGGATACGTTAGCCGTGTTTGAGGCTAAGATCAACTTAAACGTTTGTTAAGGATACGTTAGTCCAGTTTAAGACTAAGATCAACTTAACGGGGCCATTTAGATCCGATAAAAGAGCATTTAGGCTCTATTGCGCCAGTTTAGGGACGTGGTGGTCCGATGTTAGTTTAGGGACGTCTCGGTCCGATGTTAGTTTAGGGACGTCTCGGTCCGATATTAGTTTAGGGACGTCTCGGTCCGATATTAGTTTAAGGACGTTTCGGTCCAATATGGGTGTGTGGTCGTTGGGACCCGTCACCTCTTTGACGTCGTTGAGGAATTACAACGATAGATGTCAAAGGAGTTCGGAGATGTACCCTCGAACCAGTCGTAGTTTGATTTAGGAGAGCCATTTTGCTCAGTCTATTTAATTTAAGGACTTATGGCCACGATTGGGCTAAGTCCATTGCTCTTGCATTTCTTTTGCTTTTATTTGGGCTTTGCCCAAAAGGGATGCTGAGCATCAATTTTATTTGGGCCCAGCCCTTTTATTGCTTTGCAATTTATTCTGACCTGCTAGGTCTTTTTAACTTGGGCCTAGCCCTTCAAATAATGCATTGCATTTGTGCAAAGCACCAAGAATCTTTTAGATTCAGGAAAAGAAGTGCAGGGCACTTTTTAATTTGTTGATCTAAATTTAGATCAAAGAAAAGAAAAGAAAGAAATCTTTTCTTTCTTTCTGTTTCAAAGAACCAGAGGTTCATAGCAAGTGCAAGGCACTATTTATTATTTTTATTTATTTATTTATCTGAGAACCAGAGGTTCATAACAAGTGCAAGGCACTATTTTTATTATTTTTATTTATTTCCCTTTTTTTTTAACAAGTGCAAGGCACTATTTTTATTATTTTTATTTATTTCCCTTTTTTTTTAACAAGTGCAAGGCACTATTTTTATTATTTTTATTTATTTCCCTTTTTTTTATTTTTAAAATCCTTTGTTCTTCAGAGATTTTTCTCTTAAAAAAGGTTTTTACCTTTCTTTTTTTTTGTTCTTGAATAATCTCCAAGAGTTCTCTTTTCTTTTTTTTTTGCTAGAAGTCGATTATCCAAGTTCATGCCTATCGAATGAGGTCTGGGGTCCTATTTATAGTGCTCACAAATTTGTTGAATTTGTTAACAAGATCTTTTCTGAGTGATTTTGGGAATTTTCCACCGCTGGATCTTTGATCCAAAGGCAGAAGAAAATCTTCTGGTTTTGGAAAGAACAGAAAAGATTTCATTAAATTTTCATTCTGTTGTTGCGCAACTCACCAGCGCGTGACACGTGTCGCGCAGTAAGGCGCTTGCGCAACAGCGCTTGCGCAACTGCGCAGACACGTGTCGCGCAGCCGTGCGCTTGCGCAACTGCGCAGACACGTGTCGCGCTGCGGTGCGCTCGCGCAGTTGCGCTTGCACAACTGCGCCGCAACTGCGCAGACACGTGTCACGCTGCGGTGCGCTTGCGCAGTTAAGTGTTACTTATGTTTTTAAAGAGCCTTGCTCTGATCGGACATACCGCCTTTGGGCGTTGTGCTGCCGTGTCAACTTTGACACGTGGCGCATTGCGCGCAGCGCACGGGAACCGAAGCGTTGCTTCAAAATTTGAATTTTCAAAATTCAAACAGAGCCTTGCTCTGATTGGGGGAAGATGAAGCGTTGCTTCTTCTCCCGCCTTGGAATTTGAACAGAGCTTTGCTCTGATTGGGGTAAACAAGAGCATTACTTAGACTATACGTGAATAGCACGTTTGCTCATAACTTTTGATTCCGGAAGAGTTATGAGGCCCGTAATACATCAAATCGAAGGATTTTTCGAGACGCTTTCGATATCATCATAATTTACTTGATTCTCATTTGGGATTTTAGCAAAATGCAGCCCGGAAAATACTGGTTTGCATTTTCTTCAGCGTATTGCTGCTATTTGATACTTTGGGCTCTTTTGCGCAGAAATTTTTTTGGCGGGAACAAATGCCCCCTACTACTTTGCCCACGTAGATATGTATGTGGGTTAAGTAGTGCAAAGTTATGCATCTCCATAGAATTGATGGTTCAGAAGACAGGTTTAGGTCCATGTCGTCTAAAGACTTTTCATCTTCAGGAGCCATAAGGGTCTCAAGAAAGTTTTTTCTCCATATGAGTCGTGAGGATTTCATAGGTACGTATTCTCCCTAGAAATTGTGAGGATTTCTAGGTGTCTTTCATTTTCGTGAGTTTTAAGGATCTCACATAAGTATTTTCTCCTTACGAATTGAGGGGACCCGCAAGTGGTTTCTTCACTTTATTAGTGAATGTAGCTTGTGGATAGTGTATAAGAGTCAGTTTGGACCTTCTTATAGGGAAACGATGGCTTATGAAACAGGTTTAGATCTGTCGCCTAATAATTTTTAACTTTATAAGCCGTGAGGGTCTCATAAAGTCTTTTCTTCTTACGAGTCGAAAGGATCTCGCAGGTGTATTTTCTCCTTAGAAGTCATGAGGACTCCTAAGTGCGTTTTCTCTTGAGAGTCGTAAGGATCTCACAAGAGAAATTTCTCTTTATGAGTCGAGAGGACTCGCAAGTGGTTTTTCCTCCTCGTTGGTATGCGACTTTGGAGAATGTGGCCCGTGGATAGTATACAAGTCATTTTGGACCTACTTATAGGGCCGCGATAGCTTAGGAAACAGGTTTTAGATCTGTCGCCCAAGGCTTTTCAATTTTATGAGCCGTGAGGGTCTCATAAAGATGTTTCTCCCTATGAGTCGAGAGTATCTCTTAGATGTATTTTCTCCTTATAAGTCATGAGAACTCCTAAGTGCGTTTTCTCTTAAGAGTTGTAAGGATCTCACAAGAGAAATTTCTCCTTACGAGTTGAGAGGACTCGCAAGTGGTTTTTCTTCCTCATCGGTATGCGATTTTGGAGAATGTGGTCCGTGGATAGTATACAAGAGTCATTTTGGACCTGCTTGTAGAGCCGCGATGGCTTAGGAAACAGGTTTTAGATATGTCGTCTAAGGCTTTTCAATTTTATGAGCCGTGAAGGTCTTATAAAGATGTTTCTTCCTACGAGTTGAGAGGATCTCGTAGGTCTATTTTCTCCTTAGGAGTCGTGAGGGCTCCTAAGTGTGTTTTCTCTTGAGAGTCGTAAGGATCTCACAAGAGAATTTTCTCCTAACGAGTCCTCTTCGTCAGTATGCGACTTTGGAGAATGTGGCCCGTGGATAGTATACAAGAGTCAATTTAGACCTACTTGTAGGGCAGCGATGACTTATGAAACAGGTTTAGATTTGTCGCCTAAGACTTTTCAACTTTGTGAGCCGTGAGGGTCTCATAAAGGCTTTTCTCCCTACGAGTCGAGAGGATCTCGTAGGTGTATTTTCTCCTTGGAGGTCATAAGGACTCCTAAGTGCGTTTTCTCTTGAGAGTCGTAAGGATTTCACAAGAGAAATTTCTCCTTACGAGTCGAGAGGACTCGCAAATGGTTTTTCCTCCTCATCGGTATGCGATTTTGGAGAATGTGGCCCATGGATAGTATACAAGAGTCATTTTGGACCTACTTGAAGGGTCTCAATGGCTTAGGAAACATGTTTTAGATTTGTCGCCTAAGGCTTTTCAATTTTATGAGCCGTGAGGGTCTCATAAAGATGTTTTTCCCTACGAGTCAAGAGGATCTCGTAGATGTATTTTCTCCTTAAGAGTCGTGAGGGCTCCTAAGTGTGTTTTCTCTTGAGAGTCGTAAGGATCTCACAAGAGAATTTTCTCCTTACAAGTCGAGAAGACTTGCAAGTGGTTTTTCCTCCTCGTCGGTATGCAAATTTGGAGAATGTGGCCCGTGGATAGTATACAAGAGTCATTTTGGACCTACTTGTTGGGCCGCGATGGCTTAGGAAACAGGTTTTAGATCTGTCGCCTAAGGCTTTTTAATTTTATGAGCCGTAAGGGTCTTATAAAGATATTTCTCCCTACGAGTCGAAAGGATCTCGTAGGTGTATTTTCCCCTTAGGAGTCGTGAGAGCTCCTATGTGTGTTTTCTCTTGAGAGTCGTAAGGATCTCACAAGAGAATTTTCTCCTTACGAGTCGAAAAGACTTGAAAGTAGTTTTTCCTTCTCGTCAGTATGCGACTTTGGAGAATGTAGCCTGTGGATAATATACAAGAGTCAATTTGGACCTACTTGTAGGGCCACATTGCTTAGGAAACTGGTTGATATCCCCGTTGCCTAAGGCTTTTCACCTTTATGAGTCGTGAGGGTTTCACGGAGGTGTTTTCTCTACGAGTCGAGATGAGTCGAGAGGTTCTCGCAGGTGTATCCTAACGTGAAATATGGATAACCCCTATTCTTTATGACAGGGGTTCGTTAGATTTGTGGTACTAGGGTTTTAGTCCGTGGTACCGTCATGTTGGCTGATGTATTCCTCGATATGCGGTCTTTAAGCCATTGTTCGAGTAGCCCCGCGACTGTCGTGTCTCTGATCCCTTCGGGGGTTGGACAAGACGTCTTCAAGTAATCTCCTTAGGTCATATTAACATTGAGAGAGCAAGCGTTAGGAATTTTCCATGTCGCTTTTTACTTAAGGTTGGGCTCAATTTGGAGCCCCAATGAGTCATAACCAATCCGCGCTAGTGTGGGATGATCTCCGATGGTCTTTTAGGTTTTATATGAGTTGCCTTCAAGACCCTAAAGTAGGGAATATGTCGTTTCTTCATTTTATTTGACGATGCCGTGCAGTTTCTTTGCTGAAGTAGGGTGGACATCTGTAGGACCTCTATGCTGTATGTATTGCAGTTGAAGTCTGGAGCTAGGAATATGCCTTTGCTCGATTTGGCTATTTGGAGCCTTTGTTGACATTACGTCTGCTTTAACGAGAAGAATGTCGAGTTGGAGTTAGGATTATTCCGTCATTCCTTTTTGATTTGGCTATTTAGAGCCTTTGTTGACATTGCGTCTGTTGTAACGAGAAGAATGTCAAGCTGGAGCTGAGATTTTGCCGTCACTCCTTTTTGATTTGGCTATTTTGAGCCTTTGTTGACATTGCATCTGCTGTAATGAGAAGAATGTCAAGCTGGAGTTGGGATTTTGCCGTCACTCTTTTTTGATTTGGCTATTTGGAGCCTTTGTTGACATTGCGACTGCTGTAACAAGAAGAATGTCGAGTTAGAGCTGGGATTTTGCAATCACTCCTTTTTGATTTGGCTATTTGGAGCCTTTGTTGATATTGCGTCTGCTGTAATGAGAAGAAGTCAAGCTAGAGCTGTAATTTTACCGTCACTCCTTTTTGGTTTTGCTATTTGGAGCCTTTGTTGACATTGCGTCTGCTGTAACGAGAAGAATGTCGAGCTGGAGCTGGGATTTTGCTGTCACTCCTTTTCGATTTGGCTATTTAGAGCCTTTGTTGACATTGCGTCTGCTGTAACGAGAAGAATGTTAAGCTGGAGCTGGGATTTTGCCATCACTCCTTTTTGATTTTGGCTATTTGGAGCCTTTGTTGACATTGAGTTTGCTGTAACGAGAAGAATATCGAGCTGGAGCTGGGATTTTTCTGTCACTCCTTTTTGATTTTGTCTATTTAGAGCCTTTGTTAACATTGCGTCTGCTGTAACGAGAAGAATATCGAGCAGGAGCTGGGATTTTCCCTTCACTCCTTTTTGATTTGGCTATTTGGAGCCTTTTGTTGATGTTGCATCTGCACCGAGAAGGAATGTCGAGCTGGAGCTGGGATTTTGCCATTACTCCTTTTTTGTTTGACCTTTGGGTCTTTGATAATGTTGCGTCTACATCCTGCTGGTATAAGAAGCACGTCGAGCCGGAGTTAGGATTTTGCAATCACTCCTTTTTTATTTGGTAACTTGGAGCCTTTGTTGACGTTGCATTTGCACTGAGAAGGAACGTCGAATTGGAGCTAGGAATATGCTATTGCACTTTTTTTGTTCGACCCTTGGGTCTTTTTTGACGTCGTCTGTACTGAGAAGGAACGTCAGGCTGATCTCTAGGCTGTAGATATTGCCATCGAGATCTAGAACTAGGGATATGCGGTTGCTCCACTTTATTTTGGTGATTTCATACTGATTCTTGTTAGGAATATGTATGCCCTAAAGGCCATTATTTTATGACATAGTTGATACTTAGATATATATATATATATATATATATATATATAGGACTTTCTTGCTCGACATAATAGTATGCTATCTGGTTGCCTTTATCTTAACATGTAGATTGGTATTATTACATTGTCTATCTTTTACATGTTGATAAAGCCCTTAGGATGTGTACTTGACTACCAGGACTATGATGCAGATCATACTAGTGGGACTAGGATGGTCCGCAAGTACATCCTTTAATTGTTCCTAGTGGAGGAAGTATCGAGACAGGGCATCGATATTCCAGAGTAGACTAGTGTGTATGTTTCTTGACTCTGTATAGGGCGTGGTTGATCCCACAGCCATTGGTGTTTGACATCAGAGAGAGATTGTACATAGGTGCTCATTGAAGAATGGGTACATGATCGCACGCTTTTGGCGTGTCGGATGTTCAAAGTTCTAAAGTTTACCGCGATCAGGACGGTGTCGCTTCGCAGCTAGCCGGTTGAGCACGGGTCGATCCACAGGGAAATGGTTGTATGTCCTTTCTTGTCTTAGACGAGTCAATAAAAAATTTGTATGAGTTTGTTCAATCTAACCTATGTGTATTATTTGCAAGTATTATTTGCAAGTATAAAGTTGTTAAGAAAAAGATACGAAATTGTAAGCTAAAGAAATCTGCACTCAAAACCTTTGAGCCGAGTTTTGACCAATTGAAGCTAGAGCAATTGGCAACAACGTGGATTAGGGGATTTAAGCACGGTATTCGTGGAATCCGGCTTATTTATCCCTTGTCCTTCCGTTCTTGTCTCTTGCTTTCGCCTCCGGCCAAACCGAATGCAACCGGTCGTGGTTAGGAATCACCGTTACCTTGTTAGGGTAGGGTGCCTAACGGAGCGCTTGCGTATCGTTTGGGCGGAGTTCAATGGAAAATAACGGGAAAAGGAAATGAGCAAGGAAGTATTAACTTACAATATCGTATTGATTCTTAACAACAACAATTATTACAACCATTCACAAAAGGAACCAAAAAGAGCAAAAGAAAAGAACAAAGAAAAGAAAAGATTACAAGTAAGTAAGTGCATGAATTTAAATTGCAAATAAGTAAAGCAAGATAATAAAAAGCAAGTAATAAATAAGCAATAAAAAGAACTAGAAACTAGAACTCAAGACAAGCATGGGATCAATAGCCAACCCTTAAACTTGCAAGCTCAATCAAGAGGTTGCAAGATCAAGAGAAGGGTAGAGAACGCATGTGAAATGAAGCGCTAATTCCATAAGAAAAATACGACCCTTGAGATCAATAACTAACCCTTAACCTTTCAAGCTCAATGAAGAGGTTGAAAGATCAAGAGAAAGCAAAAATCTCAAGGGGGAGTTAAACTAACAAGAAAGATACAAAAACCCTCATCTTCATTAACATCCACTCAATGCTCTCACTACATTTCCATGGAGGAAGAATGAAGAAGAAGAAGAAGAACTACACTAAAACCTACAAAAGAGGAACAAAGAATGAACACAAAATTGGACCCTTGGCTTAGCTCAGTTCTGGGGTATTTATAGGAGGAGGGTTGAAGACCTAGGGCAAGAATCTGCCACTATATGAAGTCCCCAAACTACCCCCAAAACACGACAAAGTGAGGAGCCCATACGGCCGCGGATCCGCGGCCTAGACCCCCTATTGGCCGCGGATCCGCGGCCCTATGGTGGAGTTGGGTGGTCGGGTTTTGGGTGCTTCCCTGGTTTCATGTTGTCTGCTATGTGGTATATGACTTTTCTCAGAAACTCTTCACAATTATTCCAGAATTTTAGTAGAACAAAAGGTGATGTGATGTGGATCTTTTGCCATGATTTCCTCGAGCTCCGCGTAGATTTCTTGGATCTTGTGTTGCCATTGAGCCTTGTGCATGACATGACAATCGATTTGCCATTTTGTCCCTTAACTGGTATGTGGCAACACACGGATAGAGAGCGGAGACCGTGTTTTATCTGTTGTTGGCAGTAATCCGGAATTTGTCGTACTTTTCCATGGATTTCACTGTTTAGAGTTGAGAACCAGTATTCTGCAAATATGTAGCAAACACTGATTAAAAGCACCTGCCTATAAATAAACGAGCGTAAGAATGGGCGGTATAAAATGCAATATTCTGGTATGAACAGTACACCGAACATGACTCGTCGAGAACTCCTAGATGGTACTATACCTATCGTCAGATAGCAGTTCTCTGGTGACACTGATACAGGTTAGTCTGTAGACCCGAGATCGTCAAAGAGTCTTGTGTGGTTCCTACTGTGCTTTGATTTCCTCCCTACCATGGCTCAAAGGAGTTGTGCAAACAGGTGGATTTTGGGTACAGTCTCAAGTCACATGGGGGCAATGAGCGATAGAAGGGGTTTCGTCTCTCCCGGTATTGGGAGTTGATGTTGCGCTATGCTCGATTGGCTATAACAGGAAGTCCATCGCCAGGGCTGTTGATGAGATTTACTGGGAAGTGTTATCAGTAGTTTCTCGACCCGTTATGAGCCTCACATCGGCATGACATATCAAGTTATTGGGGTCTGACGATTCCACCCCCAGACTCGATATGCGACATATCAGACGAAGAGACTAGACTGTACGGTAGTGTTACTTATAGGTTTTGAGGGGAGTTTGGACAAGCTTGCTTGTTGATCTTCTATTCGCTCAATACCTGGGTAGCTGCTACGTCCAGCTAGTACCGCTGACGGCTTGTGGGTGACTGATATGATCATTACCTACTGCTGGCGTATTGACGAGTCTTTAGAGTCCCACATAGAGGTTTCCCAGCTCAAGCGAAACGAAGTAGGGCATATATGTGATATGTGCGGGACCGAGATTAAATACGTGTATGTGATACCGTATTCTAATTTTGCGATATAGGTTATATGTGATATAACCGGATTATTGAATCAAGTGTTGATTCAATAATTTGTTATATGTTTATTTGATATACATAAGAAATTATATTAGTCGGTTATTTATGATATAGCCGGATTATTAAATCAAGAGTTGATTTAATAATTTAATATATATATATATATATATTTGATATATTAATATATATTAACTAACATTAGCTCACTAAAGAATTTCTTTTCTGGATCTGTATATATGTTGATATATACATTTATGTGATATATATATATATATATTTATATTTGTGTATATATTACATATACTATTGTTTCATGCTAGATGATACATTGGACATGGGTGTATGAGACTCATACCAAACTAAAAATAATTTGGGTGATTTAATTATTAAGGGAAAAACCAAAATTAGGTGGAAATTAGCATGGCTTAAGATGCTTGTGGAAGCATGTAGAAGCCTTGACTTAGTCCACTAATTTTGTTTTACTCTGATATTTATTAATCCAACCATTATGTTTAGCCATGGTTAGGTCTCTACAAATATCATTTGAGATTTTTTTCACTATGGTTCATCACTTGACCAACTTCTTCATCTCATTTTTCTTCTCTAGCTTTTGATGAGGTGAAGAAAGAAAAAAAGAAAAAAAATTCTAAAGTGAGCAAAATTCCTACTACATCAATCTATACCAAACTAGCCATTTAGTATAGGTTTTTTTACTTCACTAATTCCTCAATTAGTGAAGAGATAGCTTGAGTTAGAGATTCCTCAAGGTGGATCATCTTCGGTCTCGAAAATCTTTAAGCAAGCTCGTTCCTTTCGCCAAGTGGAGCCTAAGAAGAGTTCGGGGGACCACTACTTGGAGCTAAGGGACTACTATTTGGAGTTTTAGAAGTGAAGGACCGGTCTACAAAGGTTGTATTCGTTATTCACTTAGTGTAAAGTTTATTTACACGCAATAAAACCCTAATTCTCTAGTTCGATTATAGGATGACATGCATTAGCACACTAGATTTTTTAAAATTGTATATTTGATGCTTCTAAAAATCTAGTAGTGGTGCTAAGCTATACTTTCATGGTATCAGAGCCAAGCTAGAGCATTAGGAGTGTCTAGACGAAGTTAAAGTGTTCGATCGACTTTTCGAAACCCGTAAATCCAATTTTCTGGAAATTTTTTCGAATGTTGGAATTTTTGAAATTAAAAATATTCAGAAAATCATGTATGGTTTTTAATGGAGCCCTAAGAAAAATGAGGCCACGACTCCATAGAACCGCCGCGGAACCACGACCCAAACCCCTGTTTGGTCGCGATTCCTCCACACTTTCATGGAGTTGTTAGTTCTAATTTCTTATGATGCACTATTTTCTTATTTTGCATCTTCTGGGTATTTTTAGTGAGACTCAAGTGTTGAGGTCTCTGTGATTTGTGGGTGTTTGAGATATCGATCGAAATTTTTAACATCGTCTAGGTATATTTGATATGTGATACAATATTTAGAATCTACAATAATTAGTTTTGTGAAAACCAGTTAATGTTTTGTAAATCTAGCAATTTAGTCTTTTTTGATAGATTGCCACGGAGTTTCGATTCGGATCAAAACTCCGTCGCAATCTCGTATATTATGCGAACACTCACCGGATAACACTACTAGATAGCCACGCCCCATTTCCCCAACCAGGTGACTGTAGGAGAACCCCGTTGCCAAAAGTATGCTCTCGGGTGCTCGCAGACACGATGTTCCGCCTGAGTGCACTCCGTAGACGGCATCGGGGGTGCGGCCGTCTACTAGAGTTTTCGGACGAGCATTCGATCATTTGTTGGGAATCTTGTTGAATTTCCCGACTGGTTATTGAAAAGTGTTTTCAATTCGAGGCTAAAATGCAAGGTTTATATTGTTAGGCATGAAATCCGGAGTATGAGATATTCCGGATTTATGATGTCTAAGGTGGTTGCGGATTCTAATTATTGTAGTTTTCAATTCTTTTCTGCGACCGTAAGTGTAATATGTGGTGTATCGCCGGTTTCGTTGCTATACGTCAACGAAAATTGGGATACGCATATTTACTTACGTTGATGACATATGATGTTATGTGTAGCTGTGATATGTTATATTGGATCGTCGTGTTTGAATAGACGGGGTTTTTTGCGTGAGATGAGATTTTTTCATTTTCATTCATGTAAAAATTTGTATGTAATATTCTTTTAATGGGACACTTTCGGGTTGAGGATGATGTCACTATTGATGTATATTATTTACTTTTCCATATTAGGATAGACCCAAGGAGGGGAGAACAAGTAACCGGGTTCTAGAGTCCAGTGGGAGACCATCTCGAGGAGTCGAGACCGGGTCTCCTAACTCTAAAATCGGCAGTGTTGTTTGTCGCTCTCGTAGGGGTCTTGGGATGTGGGTTTGGCTATTCATCACGACCGTGGAATTCGTGTTTTTTACTAGCTTGATTTAAAACACGGACCTCCTAGTATATCCTATATTTCATATGTTGATTTTTGCTGTAATATTCTGTGATGAGATCATATAACTGTGTGAGACGAATGCTTTATACTATACATATGATATATAATAAACGTTGCTTATATTTTGCACCCGCGCTAGTCCAGTCCCCGCTCTGCCGATAGTTAAGTAACTTAACGGTGAATGATGGGGCCTCGTGGCGAATGCGGATGGCATAAGCGTACGTTGTATTTTCATTTCTTTATCAGTGATTGTTCCCTGATAAAAATCAGGAAATACCTCAATGATATATCACGTGCTCACACGTGACCAAGGGTCACGTGTTGACACGTGATAGTTTCCTATGATCTCCACTTCATAGAATTAAATTCTAAATCAAACGAAAATGTAACAAAACAGCTAAGGAAAGACCCCAAAGGGGGATCACGTGCTCATACGTGACCAAGGGTCACGTGCTAACACGTGATGGTCCTTTAGCTCTGTTAAAAGGAAGAATTAAATTCTGAACAAAGGAGGGTCACGTGCCAACACGTGATAGGTCCCTCAGCTCTCTAATTGATAGAATTAAATTCTATTTTAATGGTCAAATGTTGGGATCACGTGCCAACACGTGATGAGCTTTAAAAGCCTTATAAGTTAATAGAATTAAATTCTAATTGAGGGAAATCAAAGACCCTAACTGGGAAAGTATTTCCTTAAATCTTTCCAAACAAACAAAAAGGATTATGCTCTGTAAAGTGGAGCACCGTTTGATTAAAAATCCAATGATGATTAAAAAATCACCAATTTATGGAAAGATTTTATACAAGAAAAGATTTCCCTAAATTTCACCAAGAATAACAAACAGAATATCTTTTGGATTAAAAATCCAATGGTGAATAAAATTCACTGAGATCATGTTAGTTACAAAAAAACAAACAAAATCTTTCAATTAAAGATTTACTAAACAAAATCCTATAAATAGGAGCCAAGAAAAGAAGAAGAGGGATTGATTTTTGGATCTTGGAATTTTCTGAAGAAAAATAGCAGAAAGAAAAGAAGGGAGAATTTAATTCTCAAGAAAAGAAACTCTAAGTAAGAAAAGGGAAAGGGATCAAAGCTCCACAGAATAAAAAAGAGAATTTAATTCTCAATCTAAGAGTTTAACTCTTCTCCAAAAGGATTTAGTTCTTACTTTGGTTGAAGATCTGCAGAAGCAAATCTCCCCACAGGTTGAGAATTTAATTCTCGTCGGGGAGATTCTGCCATGCAGATCCAAGACTTAGAGGGAGAATTGAGTTTAGAGAATTTAATTCTCCCAAAGATAAAACTAGGGTTTAATCCTATATGAGAATTTAATTCTCCAAAAGATAAAACTAGAGTTTAACCCTATATGAGAATTTAATTCTCCAAAAAGATAAAACTAGGGTTTAACCCTATATGAGAATTTAATTCTCTCAAATTCACAGGAATTTAATTCCTACAAGACAGATAAAACTAGGGTTTAACCCTATATGAGAATTCAATTCTCCACAAATTCATAGGAATTTAATTCCTCCAAGACAGACAGAACTAGGGTTTAACCCTATATGAGAATTTAATTCTTCAACATACATAGGAATTTAATTTCTTTAAAACAGAATTAGGGTTTAACCCTACCAGAGAATTTAATTCTTAAAACAAGAGACTTAAATATCTACATGCACATAATGAACTAGGTCACGTGCCCTCACGTGACCCCTAAAAAGATCCTCCAAAATAAGAAGGAAATTAGCCCAGAGGCAATGCCTCACGTGCTCCCACGTGACCTCCAAAACAAAGAGAATAAAAGTAAAGGCAGTACTGGTTTTGGGCGCTCTCACGTGTTACCACGTGACCCCTAATAAACGCCTCAATAATCAATGCGCAAATATCCATCATGTGCCAACACGTGATGGCCAGAAAACTAAAAGTGTTTAACGCTTATTTGCAGATTTGAGAATAAAACAAAAGAGGACTGGTCCTTACCTTCAGAGGTCTCACATGACCCCACATGACCAATCCCATTCCAGTGTTTAACACTATTTTTGAACGTTTTGTTCTTGGTGTTTAACACCATCTTTCAGTGCATCACGTGGGAACACGTGATCATAAAATATATGTTAGTGTTTAACACTATACTCAAATCAATCCTAGCCTAAATTGGCTAAGTCCTTCTGAGGCAAGATTTCTTTTTTTACTAAATCTTAAATACATCCTTGCCTTCCAAAATTGAGCATCCTATATGGCATATGAGTGTTCAGCACTCAATAAAAGATAAAATATTATCAGAACCCATGTTTCGTAGTGCCAAATAATGAGGGTTGAACTCAAACAAATGTTTAATGGTCCAACAAAGGGACAACATTTCTAATCTAATTGGACTTAGCCGAAGTTGGCCATAAGTCCTCAATTCAGATTTAACTGAGCCAATGTGCTCATAATCTAATTAATTGATTTTAGTTCCAAAATTGGACTATAGATCTCCCAATCAACTTTGGTTCAAGGGTATATCTCTTCACTCCTTTGATATTTGTCATTCTAATCCTTCAACGTCTTCAGAGAGGTGACGGGTCCCGACAACCACACATTTCACGGACTATGATGTCCTTAACCTTGACTGTGAGGTCTTAAAACTCACGGACTATGATGTCCTTAACCTTGACTGTGAGGTCTTTAAACTCACGGACTATGATGTCCTTAATCTCGACCGTGGTGTCTTTAAACAAACAATGGACCACCATGTCCTTAAACTGGTAATCGACCGCAATGTCCCTAAACTAAACAATAGGGCCCAAATGCTCTTTTATTGGATCTAAACGATCCCGTTAAGTTGATCTTAGTCTAAAATTAGACTGACGTATCCTTAACAAACGTTTAAGTTGATCTTAGTCTCAAATGAGGCTAACGTATTCTTAAACCCAACCCCCAAAACCTAAATTTATGAAGATACGGATTTGGACTAATCCATACCCTACGGGCGACAACATAAATTAGTCTCCGTATACAATCCACGGGCAACCAAAAGCAAAACAAACACCCACGACACGAAGTGACCATTTGGAGAAGGAGAAAGTTGTTACCGCGATGCAGTAGCGTAATTAACTACAGGGCTTGCGCCTGTAGGGAAGAGCGTCCCCACAATCAAAAACCCCTCGACGAGGGGGAATCTGACGAAGTCTGCTATATCGGCCGCATCCGTTTAAACCTTCGATACACGATGTCATAAATCAACTTAGCATCTTTGGAGAGGTGGACGGATAGCACCAATTAGCATCTGCCCTGAAATTCAGGCAAGATGGATCTGTGCGGTCGCATCTCCGTGTTTCGGAGGGGAATAGATTCTGGTATGCCCGGTGGGACCTTTTCCTCTTTCCACTCCACACTTCGTGTGTTGTGTTTCGCGAACGAATCGCGGTTTGCTATGGTTGCCCCTGAATTCGAGGTACTAAGATTTGGTGTCTTGCTCCGTGCAGAAAATAAGAGATCAATGGCGTCTACTTGCACGAAATGTTCCAGCTTCAACTGCAACTCACGTTCCGTCTCATCTGGAGGTATAGCTTACGGGCCCCAGGCGGCCTCCCTGTTCACAATGCCGATAGAGCAGGTGACACAGGCTAGCACCGGATTTTTCTTCGGGACCATGCTCCCACCAGTGAGCATTAATATCCCACTGCCGCAAGAAGCACAAAAGAAGTCGGTCTTTGATCAGCTCACTACCACCACGGCCCCTCTTAACGGGTTGTCCAATGTCAAGCCAGCAGCATCAGTCTTCGATAGGCCGAGCCTGAACTCTGATGGGCCCATCAAGAAGCCCACGATACCTGAAGCGGCCATCCCGAAACGGATATCCATTCCTGCTCTCGAGGTCACTAAAGAAGCTTCTCCTGTCAAAGGATCAGTCTTTACGAGGCTGGCCGCTCCGGCTCCCGTTCCTGCTCAAAGGTCTGTCTTTGATAGACTGGATACTACTGCTCAACGGATGTCAGTCTTCAAGAGGCTGGTACCAGCAGCGCCTCACCAGAACAGGGGGCATGACGAAGTCACCCCTAAAGCTGAAACAATCCCAATGGCTCGACACGCTTGATGTCGCCACTGGCGCCGAGTAAGGAAGGCCGGGGGCAACTCCCCCTCTGGGCTAACTCCACCAGCCCCAACGGTGGAAGTCAATGCTGCTGTTCCAACTGGGAACAGCTTCGAACTGCTCAACAAGGTGCGCAGAAACTCTCCTCCTGCAGTGCTGAAGAGATCTCCTCTACCTGTGGAGAATGCTCCAGAGAAGAAGCCGGAGCAGCCCTCTCAGCGGCTGTCCTTCAAAATTTACAAAGTCTGGCGACAGGTCCAGGAGTCGGTGATTGATCAAGATTACTCTCGCCGACAGAAAAAGATAAATGTTCAGCGAGAAGAGAACCATCCTGTCAAGCCACAAAAGGCAACAGCTATTTGGGTGCCCACTGCAACGGTTCCTTCAACGTCAATAGCTCACAAGAGAAGGAGGCCGGAGAAAGCCCTTGTGAGTGCAACAAACCGCAAAGACGCTGAACCCAAACACCCCAAGTCTGGGGGCATGATGGTGCATACCGTTTATATGGCTTCCGGAAAAGAGGAAAGCCGTGCTTCTACGGGCCATCGACCGCTTACCCGATCAATAACGAAAGCTCAAGAACAACAACAGCAGAAGCTTCAAGAGATGCTGACTGCAATGGCTGCACTCACTGGGATAAAAGAAAATCCAGAGACCTCGGAGCAGCGTCGAGAACAAGAGACTGACACCGAGTTCCTCCGAAGAATGCTCGAGAGGAAAGAAAAAGAGGCTGCGGAACAGGCAGCCAATATAAAATGAATGGCTCTTTTATTCCAAGACATGGCTGGGATGATGTTACAGCCAGAACCTCCAGCTGAAGACCCCCCGATCATCATCGAAGACGACAAAGGGGAGACATCGAACCCTCCTCCGGCTTTTTCAGTAGCCAAAGAGGAAACCATCCCTAAGGCCGCTCTGGATGACTACATTGCTCAGCAAATACGAGCTCATCAGGCGAATGAAGCAGCCGGCCAAATTGTTAAAACTGGGCGACCATATCCAGGCTGGTACGACCAGATAAAGTACCCGCTGGGATATACCATCCCTAAATTTCATGTATATAAAGGGACAGGAAATCCGCACCAGCATGTCGCCCAGTTCAGGGCTCTATGTGGTAACACCGGAGGTGATGATAAACTGCTCCTTCGCCAGTTCGTCGGCAGCTTGTCAGAGACGGCATTTGAATGGTATTCTGAACTTCCAAACAACTCTGTCAAGACATTTGCGAAAATGGAACTGCTGTTTACGCAAAGATTCGTGAGCGCTAGCGAGCGTACCCCGATTACCGCATTAATTAACGCCAGAGTAAAGCCAGGTGAAACTTGGGTACAATACACAATACGGTGGCGAAATTTATGGTCAAAATGTGAGCAGCGCATCGAGGAAGCACCGGCAGTGGGTATGTTCGTGAGCACTCTGGACCCTCAGGCAACTATTTCCCAATTCATGATGTTCTTCAAGCCAACCACGTTCCAAGCCTTGATCGATAAGCTGGCCCAGATGGATCAGATGGGTCATAGACCGTCTCCTCCGAAGCCGGAGCCACGGAATGAAAAGGGTAAAGGGAAGGCAACATTCGTTGCGAATACTCAACAGCAGCCCAGTGCCCCGAAACTAACGGATCAACTAGAAGAGAGACGGCGGTATTATAATGAGAAAATGAAGCGTCCTTATTCGTTTCCTCGGGACAAAACGAAGAGACTGTTCGAACTGGCGATGCGCAACAGGCTCATCAATCTGCCGAATCCAAAACGACCACTGCAACCCGGTGAGACTAATAGCCCCAATTATTGCCCTTACCATCAAACGGTAAGCCATCCAATTGAAGATTGCTTCGTCTTTAAGGGTTGGATCGAGGACCAATACCAGCAAGGCAAGTTTGCGCTATCTGAGAAGTGGAAAGTAAGCCCACCACAACCGCACACTCCTAAGAAGACGGACATACCGGGGGCATCGTGCTCTTTTGTTGAAGAAGCTCCGTGGGAAATCGCTCTTTCAGCCAAAACAAAAAGAATGTTGAAGGATCTCCATACATGCCCGGCAATCAAATGTAAGAATCCGCTGGAACCCAAGATTATCAAGGGAATGCTGAAACCGCGCCCAACTCCAAAAATTGGTGGTGATAGTCAAAGTGCTCACACCCAGTCGTCAAAATCGTCAGAGAAGAAGAAGAAATCCAAGAAGCTCGTGAAGCCTGGTGACAGGCGTACGGACCTGCAAAAGCAGATTGACGTGCTGGAAGAGTATAACCAGAAGGCGCGGACTCCAGTCACACTCCAAGAATTTCTCAGCCACGTCCTTGAGGATGAAGGTGATGACAATGAAGAAGACTCTTCGGATGAGTCTGAAGATTACGTGGCAAGTTGCCATGTGATCTCTCACTCATTAATAAACGATGAATAAGCTCCTTACACAAAGAAATTGGGGAACCGGAACTTCTAGGGCCATCAGACGAAACGATTGATGCATTCCTGAACGAAGCTCTTCTTAAAAGTAAAGCTGCTCGAGAGCGTGAAATGGCCATATTTGAAAAAGCCAAACGCCGGCGACTGGACGAAAGAGTTGAAACACTCCCGCCAGATCAAAGTACATCCGTCGCAAATAAAAACAGGTTCAAGATGAGGAAAAGGTTCGCTAAAGCCATATCGATGGGAATGAAACTGCCACCCTCCGAAGGAAATATTCTTGGTGAAGCGGAAACACATCTTAGCTACTGCTTATATCATCGAAAGATTTCGCACCCCACCGAAAAGTGCAACGCTTTTAATAGATGGTGGCAGGGATATGTTGCTCACCGGCAACATTTCAAGCGGATGAAACGCAAAACCCGTCGGGAGCAAAGAAGTACGACCGATGAGCGTAAAAGAACTACCGGCAACTGTCGCATGGTCAACGCCGGGGGATCGCAAGTTCCCACCTTCGGGAGCGACTCTGACGAAGAAATGACTCTTGGCCTTCTCTTTAAAGAGTCCACCTTGGGAAAAGAGGAAGAACCGAAGACCCGTGAAAATATTCAGCTGCGCAATCGTACGCTGTCCGAAAAGAATCTTGGGCCCTCGAATAGTGGGTCAAATAGAAAAGATAAGGGAAAAGAAAAAGTCCCTGAGGATATCATCCTTGATGACCAAGCCGTCGAAAAGCTGACAGCCAAGTACCCGCCAAAGAAAAGTAGGGTGGACTACAACGTTCTGGCACACTTGAGAAAGCTACCTTCGCAGTTAAGCATTCTCGATGCCCTTCTGTTATCCAAAGAAGCAAGAGATTTATTGATCAAGGTGCTACAAGAGCCAGAGCAATTCCAACCTTTCCTCGCCGAAGAAAAGATGAAGGACGGGATGGAAGAAGTGCACACAGCCGATATCACCTTCGGCGATGAAGATCTCCTCCTTGGGACGTGCGAGCACAACCGTCCCCTTTATGTCTCCTGATACTGTCACGATATAAGATAGGAAAAATCCTGGTTGACAATGGGTCTTCCGTCAATCTCCTTAACGTGAGAGTGTTGAAGGAAATCTTCATGAGCGTTCAGCACCTCGCTCGTGATAAAATCACTATCTCCGGTTTCGACTCCCAGTCATCACGGACTCTCGGGTCTGTGATACTGACGCTGCGCTTCGGGCTACTCGTCACGGATATTAAATTTCACATCATTAACGCTAAGACTTGCTACAATGCTTTGCTCGGCCGGCCTTGGTTACACGAGTACAACATCATCCCATCTACACAACACCAGTGTATGAATTATTTCAAGGATGGTCTCGAGTACACTGTGACGGGGGAGTTGAACCCATTCTCCGTGAACGAAGTCCGAAAGTACGAAAATGCAAAATACTTCTTACCAGATTTTTAGGACACGGAAAGATGTCACAAACCGAAGAACAAAGCTATCACCACTATTCCGGTCTTCGGGAATGATACCGAGGAGGAAGAAGAGATAGTTTATTCAGGGCCACCCCAACGCAACGACCCGAGACCGTCCACCCCTATGTTGATCTTCGGCAGCGACTCGGAAGATGAGGTTAACGCTATATTTTCCGCTCGGCTGTCAATACAAGCCTTCGCTGGCGATAATTAGAGTTTGCAAATTACCATGGTTCCACAAGAACATTACAAAGATCTCGATGCACTTGAAGCTTATAGTGTACAAGAACTGCAGACATTTTACGTCCCTCCCAGGCGAAAGGGTGAAAAGGCGATCCTATTCTACCGATCTGGGGAAAACAAAGTGGAGAAAGAAATCTGGCATAACGCCGATTCTATGCTCGACAGGCTCCAGCCCATCCGTCTAACTAGATATTATACGGAAGGCTTGAAAAGGCTATTGAAGCACCAAGGGGTACCCTTCAGACAGACTACTCGATAAGCTCGATTCTACAATAGGATTTAGGACGTCCCCGGAACTCAGCGAAAGTTGCCCAATGGGAGAATGGAAACGGTCGAGCTTGGATATATTCAATCCAAGAAACGGGAACGAGTCCATGGTAGCTACGTCATACATGAATTCGATGAAGAAGGAGACACCCTGTTAGAAAATGCTGACCCTGAACCAAAACGAGATCCTACCATCAAAATGCCGAGTCCGTCGTTTGAAGAACGAATGGACAAGCTCATAAGGGAAGCGGGTCAAAAGTTCCAGGATGACTATAACCGTGAAATGTCCATTTACGAGAAAGCCAGGACGCAGCGCCTCCTTCAGCAGGCCGTGGAGAATGACAATGCTCTTCCTTATCAACCCGCCATACAAAAGGCCCGACGCAGAGGCAAAAATAAATCAAAGAGCGGGAAAGGCGTTCAATAGCAGCCAAGCGGGTCTAAGAAGCCACGCGAGCCAGAGTCGGGCAGCCGGGATCCGTCCCTTATAAAGAAGATGGGTCGGGAATATTCTTTTCCCCAAGACAAGACAAGAAAGATATTCTATCTCATCATAAAGTATCAGATGATGACACTCCCGGAATCCAAACATCCCGAGCAAGCGAATGAGATCTCCTACCCAGACTATTGCTCCTATCACCAAGCAATAGGGCATCCTCTTGAAGACTGCTTCACCTTCAAGAACTGGGTCGAAGACCAATATCAACAAGGCAGCTTCGCTCTATCTAGCAGTTGGAGGGTAAGCCCGCCACAGAAGGATGAACCGAAAGCGACGCGTATAGAGAGAGTATAACCAGATCAACATCGATCTTGGAAATGATCTCACACCTGCCACATGATAACACTGTCAGAAGAAGAGCCTGAAAATACGGATGACCTCCCCTGGTGCTTCAAAAATGATGATGACGAGGTGATCTCAGAATTTCCACCGGCACCGAAAGAGCTGGAAGACAGGATACATACTACTGCAGATAACCTCAAGAAAATTGACTTGGGAACGGCAAGTGACCCGCGGCCGACATTCGTTAGTGAGCTATTGTCTGAAGAAAGGGTGGCTGTGCTAAAAGACGTACTTATGCAGCATAGAGATTGCTTCGCATGGAATTATTCCGAGATTCCAGGATTAGATCCAGAGATTGCTGTACACAAACTGGCAATATCTCCGGACGTCAAGCCGATCAAACAAGCACCAAGAAGAATGCGGCTCGAGCTTGAGATGAGCATCAACACCGAGGTCAAAAAGCTAATCGACTCTGGCTTCATCCAAGAGGTTCAGTACCCCGACTGGATCGCCAACATTGTTTCAGTAATGAAGAAAAATGGGACGGTGCGCATATGTATGGACTTCCGGGATCTCAACAAAGCTTGTCCGAAAGACGACTTTCCAGTACCGGTCACTGAGCTGATGATAGATAATACGTCCACTAACGAAGTCTTCTCCTTCATGGAAGGATCATCAGGATACAATCAAATAAAGATGCATCCAAAGGACCAGAAGCACACCGCTTTCCGGACCCCTCTGGGTATATTCTGCTACAAGGTGATGCCTTTCAGTCTAAAGAACGCCGGTGCCACCTATCAGAGGGCCATGACAAAGATTTTCGACGACCTCATACATGAAATCGTCGAATGCTATATCGATGACCTCGTAGTTAAAATCAAATCATAAGAGGAACATTTAGAGCATCTAAAGATCGTGTTTCAGCGCCTTCGGAAATACAATTTAAAGATGAACCCTCTCAAATGCGCGTTCGGAGTGTCCTCAGGCAAATTCCTAGGGTTCATCGTCCGACACCGAGGCATCGAGATAGATCCGTCAAAGATCAAGGCGATTATAGAAATGTCTCCGCCAAAGACTCTCAAGCAACTGTGGTCTTTCCAAGGAAAGCTCGCGTATATCCGGCGATTCATAGCCAATCTCTCCGGTAAGTGTCATCCTTATAGTCACCTAATGAAGAAATGGACCCCTTTCATTTGGGACCATAAATGTCAAAGCGCGCTAGACGAAATCAAGCAATACCTGCAGAATCCTCCAGTATTGACCGCTCCCGTCAAGTGAAAGCCTCTCATTCTGTATACAACCGCCCTCGAAGATTCTTTAGGCGCGCTGTGGGCACAAGAGAATGACCAAGGGAAAGAAAGAGCTCTCTACTATCTGAGTTGAGTTCTACTGGGGGCAGAAATCAATTATTCTCCCATCGAAAAACACTGCTTGGCGTTGATCTTCGCAATAACGAAGCTCAGACACTACGCGTTGGCCCATGAGGTCCATCTCATATCAAAAGTGGATCCTCTCAAGTACTTAATGTCAAAAGCCATATTAACGGGGCGTCTCGCTAAATGGGCCCTACTTTTGATGGAATTCTTGATAACTTATCGGCCTCTTAAGGCAGTGAAAGGCCAGGCTATCGCCGACTTCCTCGCTGAGCACCCGATACCCGCCGATTCCCTTTGAACTGCGAATTGCCAGAAGAACATGCATTTGACACGATCTACGGGAGTGATACCCGATGGGAACTCTATTTTGATGAAGCGTCTTCCATGAAGAAGCGCAAACAAAGCACTCCTATAGTCAAATCAGGGGTAGGCCTCATCTTCGTAACTCCACAAGGAGGGATAATGCGCTTTGCCTTCTCCTTGACAGAGCCGAGGACAAACAATGAAGCCGAATATGAAGCTTTGATAGCAGGTCTCGAGATCTCTATCGACATGGGAATTGAAAACCTCATTATATACAGAGACTCCCAACCGGTCGTTAGTCAAGTAAACAGTGACTATCAAACGTGCAAGCCAGAGTTGATGAAGTACGGCGAGAGAGTACAGCAACTGCTGATTCAAATTCCTTCCTATGCCTTGGAAAGTATACCGCGTACGGAAAATAGAAAAGCGGATGCATTAGCCAAGCTCGCTAAAGAACTGGCCGATGAGAACCTCGACGACGTAAGGAACGTTGTGCAAAGCCGTCGGGTTTTTGCACCGGCAGAAATATCTCCGAAGTCGTCCGAAAAAAAGGGAACGACCGAGCAGACGGCCCTGCAAATAAAAGAGTAGGAAAAGGCTATGGATTGGAGGGAAGTCTTTATAGATTACTTCAAATCCCGTCGAACACCTGAAGATGCGTCCTCAAGGCATGAGCTCATGAAACGAGCTCTATCCTTCACCTTTGTTAACAATACTCTGTATAAGAGATCACTTGACTCTTTATGGCTAAGATGCCTGGGACCTGAAGTGGCAAAGAGATTCATCCAAGAAACTCATGACGGACTCTGTGGTTCTCACCAAGACAGCCCGAAGATGAAGCTGAAGATCAAAAGGATGGGCTACTATTGGCCCACGATGATCCAAGACTGCCTCGAATACGCGAAGCAATGTCACTCGTGCCAGATTCACGGGGACTTTATCCATCAGCATCCAAATCCACTACACCCAACGATGGCTAGCTGGCCGTTCGAAATGTGGGGAACTGACATAATCGGCCCCATCGAACCAACATCGTCCAGAGGACATCGATTCATTTTGGCGACAACTGATTACTTCTCCAAATGGGCAGAGGCAGTACCGCTGAGGGAAGTGAAGACGGAGAATATCCTCCATTTCTTCATGACACACGTCATTTATCGGTTTGGGACTCCAAGACGGATCATCTCCGATAACGGGCCAGCCTACAGAAGCCACAAAATCAGCCGCTTCGCACAACAACATAACATAGACTGGAGATATTCATCGGTCTACAATCCCCGAGCTAATGGTCTAGCTGAGGCTTTTAACAAGACCTTGACGAAGATCGTAAAAAAGAAGGTGTCGCGAAATAAGAAGGACTGGCATGAATGATTGCATGAAGCTCTCTGGGCATATCGAACTACGTTCAAAATGGCCACGAACACAACGCCGTACGCATTGGTATTCGGCACGGAAGAAGTACTCTCTCTTGAGATAGAGTTGCCCTCTCTACGAGTGGCGGTTCATTACGAGCTAACGGATGAAGAGAATGCTCACCTTCGGCTTGAGGAGCTCGATGCCCTTGATGAAACCAGGCTCATGGCACAACAAAACCTGGAGGCTTATAAAGCAAAGATGACACGCTCGTATGAAAAATTGACTAGGCCGAGAACATTCCGCCAAGGCGAACTCGTGCTAGTGGTCAAGAGACCCATGATCCCCAATCGTGCCAAACGGGAGAAATTCGAGCCAAACTATGAAGGCCCGTATATCATAGACAAGGTCTACCAAGGTGGAGCCTATTTACTCATGGACATGCATAGCGAAAGGCCCTTCAGGCCAATAAATGGTCGCTTCCTGAAAAAGTACTACGCCTGACGAGTCACGGCTTAGGTCAATGATAGATGACGACGACTATGTCCGCTCGCTATCTTCCTAAGCCCAAACTCTATAAGTAGTAGCCGTCTAATGGACCGAAACGTCCTTAAACTAACAACGGACCGAAACGTCCTTAAACTAACAATGGACCACTATGTCCTAAAACTAGCCGTTGACCGAGACGGTAATAAACTACTGTGGATTGTAGCATCCCAAGGCTGACGCAAAAAAAGGGAAAGAATAAAAGAATAAAAAAAAAGAAAAAAAAGAAAACGGTATGCCCATAAGCAAAATGGGCACGGATGAAAACTCGAAAGGGCTCCGTGAGTAAAAACAGCAGGGCTACCGGCGAGTTTTTGTGAAAACCCGAAAGGGCGCAAGCTCGTTAAAAGACACTTGCAAGGTCCTCTCGACCTTGTGAGGAGAAACCACCTGCGTGAGATCTTTACGACTCATAAGGGTGTAACACACTTAGGGATCCCCACGGTTCCTAAGGAGAAGCTACACTTACGAGATCCTCACGACTCGTAAGGAGAACCCTCTTATGAGACCCTCACGGCTTATAAGATTCAAAAGTCTTAAGCTACAGGGATCTGAACCTGTTCTTAAGCAGCCACCACAACCTCTAATGCTGCTATAAAACCGGCTCAATGCTGACCTTTGTATACAATCCACGGGCGCGAATAAACATTTCCCTAACAAAGTCCCATCCGCGACTAGGGATATGTCTACACGGTGAACAGCCCTTGTAAGTCCTCTCGACTTAGAAGGAGAAAATACTCTTGTAAGATCCTTACGACTTACGAGAAGCCATACACTTAGGTTTCCTCACGACTCCTAAGGAGAAAACGCACCTACGAGATCCTTACGACTTGTAGGGAGAAGTACCTTTATGAGACCCTTACGGCTCATAAAGTCAAAAGCCTTAGTCGACAGAATCCTAACCCTACTACTAAGCCACCTTTGTTCGACATCGACGAGGGCAAATGATGATTCGCTCCTGGCAATATCCCAGTTGTAACGGTGTTGATGCCGAAATCAGTGTCTAATTCCAAGCTTGCAGCAAAAAAAAAGCTAGCAAGCCACACATGCATACGAAATAGCCGAAATGATGGGGCAACTTGCAATCAAAATCAGCAATTAAAAATATATGTATGCAAAATAGCCGAAATGATTGAGCAACTCGCAATAAAAAGCAGCGAGTAAAAATAAAACAAATAGCCGAAATGATTGGGCACCACGAAAAATAGCCGAAATGATTGGGCAATCGCGACCTTCGCGATATAAAAGCTGAAATGATAGAGCATCGTGGAAAGAAATAAAAAAAAAAGAAATTTTTGCCCTGCAGGTGATATCGCATAAATCCCTGTATACAATCCAGGAGCGCAAACAAAGAAGGGATCATACCTTTCCTCCCCAGGCTTCATCAGAAGAAGAAGCCAAATCTCAACGTTTCACAGATAGCTTGGAGATCATCTCAACATTCATCTCATTACAACAGACACACCATCAAGCAAAGCAGAACAGCGGCAACTCCCAGTTCCATGACTCGGCGGTGCACAGATGACCGAGAGTCAAAATCCCGACTCCGTGAAATGTGGATAAATTCAACCCTTCCTGGTCACGTAGAATGCGGCTTATGTTAATTCTGACCCCGTGGGAAACGTCCAGAGCGGATCCTGGTCCTTGCAGAACACGGCAATGACCCCGTAGGAAGCATCCAGAGTGGAGCCTGGTCCTCACAGAACACGGCTATGACCCTGTGGGAAGCATCCAGAGCAAAATTCCTGGTTACGTGGAACGCGGCTTATGTCAATCCTGACCCCGTGGGAAATGTCCAGAGCGGATCCTGGTCCTCGCAGAACACGGCAATGACCTCGTGGGAAGCATCCAGAGTGGAGCCTGGTCCTCGCAGAACACGGCTATAACCCCGTGGGAAGCATTCAGAGTAAAATTCCTGGTTACGTGGAACGCGGCTTATATCAATCCTGACCCCGTGGAAAACGTCCAGAGCGGATCATGGTCCTCGCAGAACACGGAAATGACCCCATGGGAAGCATCCAGAGCGGAGCCCGGTCCTCGCAGAATACGGCTATGACCCCGTGGGAAGCATCCAGAGCAAATTCCTGGTTACGTGGAACGCGGATTATGTCAATCCTAACCCCGTGGAAAACGTCCAGAGCAGAGCCTGGTCCACGCAGAACACGATAATGACCCCGTGGGAAGCATCCAGAGTGGAGCCTGGTCCTCGCAGAACACGGCTATGACCCCGTGGGAAGCATCCAGAGCAAATTCCTGGTTACGTGGAACGCGGATTATACCAATCCTGACCCCGTGGAAAACGTCCAGAGCGGAGCCTGGTTCTCGCAGAACACGGCTATGACCCCGTGGGAAGCATCCAAAGCAAATTCTTGGTTACGTGGAACGCGGATTATATCAATCCTGACCCCGTGGAAAACGTCCAGAGTGGAGCTTGGTCCTCGCAGAACACGGCTATGACCCCATGGGAAGCATCCAGAGCAAAATTCCTGGTCACGTGGAATGCGGCTTATGTCAACCCTGACCCCGTGGGAAGCGTCCAGAGCGGATCCTGATCCTCGTAGAACACGGCAATGACCCCGTGGGAAGCATCCAGAGCGGAGCCTGGTCCTCGCAGAACACGGCTATGACCCTGTGGGAAGCATCCAGAGCAAAATTCCTGGTCACATGGAATGCGGCTTATGTCAATCTTGACCCCGTAGGAAACGTCCAGAGCGGATCTTGGTCCTCGCAGAACACGGCAATGACCCTATGGGAAGCATCCAGAGCGGAGCCTGGTCCTCGCAGAACACGGTTATGATCCCGTGGGAAATATCCAGAGCAAAATTCCTGGTCACGTGGAACGCGGATTATATCAATCCTGACCCCGTGGGAAGCATCCAGAGCGGAGCCTGGTCCTCGCAGAATACAGCTATGACCCCGTGGGAAGCATCCAGAGCAAATTCCTGGTCACGTGGAACGCGGCTTATGTCAATCCTGACCCCGTGGGAAACGTCTAGAGCGGTGCCTGGTTCTCGCAGAACGCGGCTATGACCCCGTGGGAAGCATCCAGAGCAACTCCTGACTCCATGAAATGCAGATAATGGTAACCTCACCCATCACTTATGGGTCTTCATGACTCGTAAGGGAGCAAACTCTCTTGTGAGATCCTTACGACTTTCAAGAGAAAACACACTTAGGAATCCTCACGATTTTTAAGAAGAAATTACACCTGCGGGATCCTCTCGACCTGTAGGGAGAAAATTCTTTATGAGACCCTCACGGCTCATAAAGTTGAAAAGTCTTAGGAGGCAGATCTTAACCCTGAATCCTAAGCCATCATTGTCCTGCAAAGAAATCGAATAGACTATCTGCAGAATACACTTGCTAAAAGGATCACACCATCATGAAGAAAAAATATATCTTTTATTCATGAATCAAAATGAATACAAAGTACAATTCATAAAAGAACAAAAAATATACTCTCATTCAGGAGTATGTACAAAAGAAGAATAAAAAATGTGTATATACAATTCTTCAAGTCGGTGGGCGATTTAGTAGATTTGCCAGTTCATCCCTTTCTCGCTGGTCCTCGCCTTCATGATTTAGTATCGTCAAAAGATGGGCCTCCGCTTGAGCCTGTTGGGCCTGGTATGAGGCAAGCCGGCCTTCAAGCTCTTTTTCAGTGGCCTTATGGGCTTCGACCATTTCACGAGTAAACACAGTGGCCTTATCAATGGCTACCACCTCCTTGATAGCCTCTTGAAGCACTCACCAAAGTTCATATGCTTTAGTGGCCTTGGCCGTAAGGTTGGCTTGAAGCTCCCGCATCACTTTGGAAGCCAGCTCCCTTTCCGAAAACTTGCGGCTGATCCTTTTCTCACATGATATCATGTTCGCAGCACACCGCTTAATCAACCCCTGTAAGCTCGCCTTCGTGGCCACAAACTCTAAAGGAAGGCGTGTACATTTAAGAACATGCAAGCAAGCCTCCACCTGTCGACAAAACTCAACCCAGACTTGCACCAATGTTTCGCTATAGTAGGTGGCAAGAAAGGGAAGAGATCCGTTAGCTTCAGCGGCAAATGCTTCGGCCGTGATCAGACTTCCAGCGCGAAGGTCTTTAATCAGAGCTGATAGGGAGTGAAGGCTTAGCTTTGCCATCCGTTCCGAGGCATGCAGAGCATAGGGGCCGGGTGGCATGGCGATGCGAGACTCCAGCGTGGTGAGAACTGGCAAAGCTGTTCAGATTTATAAACAGTCAGCGAGACTTGTAAGCAAAGAACAAATGGAATGACGTTGAGACTTTACTTACCCACAGTCATGCAAGAGGGATCTGAAGGCTCCCCAGGCCCGTCAAGAATCTCAACTTCGTCGTCGGCTTCCAGAACTGTAAAAAAAAAATCAATGTCATTATATGAAATAGTGATAATGCTGTGAGAAGAAGGCAAACGACACTAACCTTGCCCGGAAGAGAGGACGATGCGTTGAGGAGATATCGCCTGCGGAGCAGCCATCTCCAACAGGCGCAGAAAGGACTGCCTGGGAGACAGATCAGCGATAGATGCCGCCAGTCCGCACAATTTTGAAGAGACAGAAGGGTTCAAACAATGGAAAGATTGTTAATGTAAAATATAGAAGGTTACCTTCGATACTTCTCCCATTCTGGGCTGGAGGGATAGCAGCTTCGGCGGCCTCCTCCGTGACCTCAGGCACATCATCGGAGACGTGGACCAGTGTAGCGACTTCCGAGCGAGGAGCAGTGGTTGCCACTGCAGGCTCCAACGGAAGGACGGTAGCCTCGACTACCTGTCCCCTAATCTCCGGGCCGCCCCCAGAAAGATCCATTAGAGCGGCGACCGACAAAGATGCCTTCCCCGAGGGAGCAAGCGCTTGGGAAGCGGGAATCACTGAGGGAGACTCCATCGCAGGAGCAACGATTGCATCGACCCCCTCCACACCGATTGGTGTTTCACTGGGGATATCAGCAGAATCTACGGTCAAAGCGCGACTCAGAGCCTCCGCCGCTACCTATGTCCCTGCAAAGTTTTTACGAGGATAAGGATACATATATGTATACAAGCAATACAAAATATTACAAAGAGATACATGAACATACCGATGCGCAAGGGAGCTTCTAGTATGGCTTGTTCAAGCCGACGCTCCTTCCTGAGGAGATATGCTCGCCGAGGTGCGAGAGTAGACTCGTGGCCACCGGTCCACAATGAAAGTGCATCCTCAGCGTCGGCTGAGACGGCTTGCTTAAGAGTCCTTTCACCCCATTCTTCTAAAAGGCCTATGAATAGCCGCCGTATCCACGGAGGGTCTTCATAAAAGATGACGGCAGGGTAAGGCTTCTTCGAGATCCTTACATTCTCGTATTCTTCTTGTGAGCGTCTTATATCCTCAGCCAATTGTGCGGCTTCCTCGGCAGATGAACCCGGGAAAAGTAGACCACCATCCGATTCTTGCATGGCTAGTGGTTCATCCTAAAGAATAGGCTCAGACTCTATTAAAGAGTCGAGCAGATTGGTGACCGTCTTCCTCCGCCTCTTGGGCCCAGAACTAACCGCTGAAGACAATCGTTTCCTTCCCCGTCGAGCTTTAGTACGGCGTTGACCCACTTCGCCTTCAATGTCCTCGCTCGGCGGTGCTACCGAGGACGACACGGCCATTGTTGACGCCGCGGACGATGACACTGCTACTGGCGCCCTATTAGCCCTTGTTTGAGCCCTAGTACGCAGTGGCATACCAGCTATGGGAGTTAAGTCCACTTCCGCCGCCTCCGAAATAAGTACGACACTAGTATCCCTCAAGGGAGGGAGAACCGTTGCATGCGGTTGCGGCGAAACTCCCGTGGCTTGAATTGGAATGGGAGCGTTGTATCCGAGAAGCACCCTCTTCTCCTCAGCAATAATTGGACTGACCCGGTGGAGGTACCAGCCCGTGAAAGGCCCCACACATCGAGGAGTATGATCAGCTTCAGGAATTATGAAGCGAGAACCGGTGTTCAGCCGCACGAAGTGATGAGCGGCGTCACGAACAACTTCAGGCGATGGGCTAGGCGCTACTGTAAATGCCTCGAAGGGGATGCCCTAATCATATCCAAGTTGCCAGGCAAAGCGGTGTGGGTTGTACCGCATAAAAAGGGCCACACCGTTCTAACGAAATACCAGATAACCTGGTCTGATCGCGTATAGGTGCATGGCTTCCCTGGGCTTCAGAGAAGGTACCCCCTCTTTCGACAAGTCGTAGAGCTGTTGAATCGGTCCTGAGGGAGCAGATAGGACTCGATCGATGAATATCATTCTGCACGTATTAGCATAGGGAGCGATCAGCACACGAATAGCCCCAGACTGAGTCGGGTCAGGAGCAAAAGAGTCCACCAGCCGCATGAGTCGCGGAAAAGTGTAGGCGTCATAAAATTTGGGTCTTTGGTGCGCAGCAAAAGCCCCCAACACGTGCATCTCAATCCAGGACGTAAAGTAATGAAGAGAGAAATTTACCACATCTACGCCTGGAGTTGAGGTATTGGCTGCGGCACTTAACCCATGATATAGATGTGCTAGCCCTGGAATGCCCATAGCTAATCGCGTTCCCTCAGCAATGCGGTGAGCAGGGTAAATAACCGAGGCTCTCATGAAACAGCGATGCATGGGAATGACGAACCAGCTAAGCCAAACGCTGATGAAGCCCATAAAGAAAGTTTCCTCATCCATACCAGGAGTTGCAATCGACTCGAAAGATACAGCTGACATGATGGGAATGTAATACTGCGGCAAGTCCTCTTCTTCAGTCGGCCGCTTGTTTAAACCAAACCCAAAGGGGTCGTTAATGTTCGCGAACTTCGGATCCGTCTTTGATAGGACATCTTCGCGAAGGAAGCAAGCGATAAAACTTTTAAAGGTGACGCCCTGCTCCTCTGACTCTGTGAGCAGTTTGTCAAAAATACTCAGAGTCTTGATCAAACTTGGGCGCTTGTGGCGGATGGCGTTCTCGGTAGAAAGGCCGTCAAGCATGGCAGGCTCGGTCTCGAAGACATACTCATCAGGAGGCAGTAATTCTTCATAAAGTGTCCCCCTGACCGGCTGCCCTGAGATCTCGCGAAATTCTTCCAGAGAAATTGAAACTTCGCAGTCCCCTAGGAGGAAGGTGTTGGTGGGAAGATTCCATTGGTTCAAGAAGGCTTTAACCCACCAGACATGGGGAGTTTGGTAGTGGAAAAGGGACGCATATATCGCCTGATAGAGTCTGACCCTCTGCAGGCGCGCGCGATGAGCGGATAGGATGTAACGGGCCAAGAGGAGGTACCCCATGGGGTGTCGAGGGGTAAGCCCTATCTTGTAAATCTGTCCCCATGGCTGGGCTTCGCCATGGCAAATGCAGCACCCTAGAATATCTATAGCCGGCACCGGATGGTTCGGAATACCAGTTGTTGAAGGCTCAAGCCGTCCCATAGGGATCCAATTCGGCATCTCTACAGCAAAAGCAGTCCATGGAGGATCCATCGGTAGGAATGGATAGGTAGGCTCCGTCGGTATCTCGCAAAGAAAACTGCGGCGACCGCGGATGATGTGGCCTTACCAGGTCCCCCATAAAAGCAAATTGGTGCGATTCGGATCATGAGCCCTGATCATCGCCATCACTTCCTCGTCGGACTGTGACTGAGGAAAAGCAGCCTCCGAGCGAGTGAAAGGGAAGTATGGAACAGAAGTCATTGTGCCTGAAATAAAAAAAGGAGAAACTGTTAAACAAAGCCAACACGTGTATATATGTATGTGTGTGTTTGTAAATGAATATATAAAAAGACAGTGGAAGAAAGCGACAAAAGACTTATTTTATGGGACCATTGGTTACAAAACGTATGGGTCCCATAAAATCAAGATGGCGGCTTACTAATGATGAGGCAAAGCAATCACTATGAGAACAAAAGGAAGATTCTCAATAAATGAACAGTGGATTTCCAATGACCCTACACATTCCCGAAAAAGAAATCTATCTTGGACTCTGTAAAAATCAAGCAGAGCAAGGGAATTAAATTCCCAGAAAAACCCTACTCTTTTGTTGCAAAGAGACAACTCAGGGCAAGAAAACCCCAAGAGGTTCTCTGGGAAGAACTAAGTTCTTCATAGGAATTAAATTCCTTTTGAACAGGGGAATTAAATTCCCAGAATTTTTTTTCAGAACCCAAGCTCTTTGAAAATGGAATTAAGTTCCAGAGAAAAGACAAGCATCGTCATCGATTCATGAAGATCAGAGAAACCCTAAAAGGTCTATTGTTTAAAGATTGAATGGTTTTCTTTTTAAAGAACTTTAAAAAATGGGTTCTTGTTAAAGTGAAAAACCCTTGATGTGGATTTAAAATCCAATGAAGATTTCTGCAAAAGTTCTTCAGTCGTTCAAGATCATTACCTGAGAAAAGGGAATCTTTTAACAGAGTTAAACTCTGGAAATTTTCAAAACAGAGAACTAAGCTTTAAGAAAAGAGAATTAAATTCTCAAAGAGAAAAAGTAAGCAAGGAAGAAGATGAGTAAAGTGGAGGCGCTTCTGAAGGGACGCTGGCATTCATAGGATGTGATGGGAAATGTTTCATCTCTCTTATTCCTTAGACAGATCCAACAGACATAAAGGTGACAGCGTTGCACTCACGTGCAGACACGTAAGAACAACGCTGTGGGGGCATTTGTTCCCTGATAAAAATAAGGAAATACCTCAATGAGATATCACGTGCTCACACGTGACCAAGGGTCACGTGTTGACACGTGATAGTTTCCTATGATCTCCACTTCATAGAATTAAATTTTAAATCAAACGAAAATGTAACAAAACAGCTAAGGAAATACCCCAAAGAGGGATCATGTGCTCACACGTGACCAAGGGTCACGTGCTAACACGTGATGGTCCATTAGCTCTAATAAAAGGCAGAATTAAATTCTGAACAAAGGAGGGTCACGTGCCAACACGTGACACTCAGCTCTTTAATTGATAGAATTAAATTTTATTTCAATGGTCAAATGTTGGGATCACTTGCCAAGATGTGATGAGCTTTAAAAGCCTTATAAGTTAATAGAATTAAATTCTAATTGAGGGAAATCAAAGACCCTAACTGGGAAAGTATTTCCTTAAATCTTTCCAAACAAACAAAAATGATTATGCTCTGTAAAGTGGAGCACCGTTGGATTAAAAATCCAATGGTGATTAAAAAATCACCAATTTATGGAAAGATTTTATACAAGGCAAGATTTCCTTAAATTTCACCAAGAATAACAAACAGAATATCTTTTGGATTAAAAATCCAATAGTGAATAAAATTCACTGAGATCATGTTAGTTACAAAAAAAAAAATATCTTTCAATGAAAGATTTACTAAACAAATTGATTATTTTCTTTCTCTTATAAATAGGAGCCAAGAAGAGAAGAAGAGGGATTGATTTTTGGATCTTGGAATTTTCTGAAGAAAAATAGCAGAGAGAAAAGAAAGGAGAATTTAATTCTCAAGAAAAGAAACTCTAGGTGAGAAAAGGGAAAGGGATCAAAGCTCCACAAAACAAAAAAGAGAATTTAATTCTCAATCTAAGATTTTAACTCTTCTCCAAAAAGACTTAGTTCTTCCTCTGGTTGAAAATCTGCAGAAGCAAATCTCCCCACAGGTTGAGAATTTAATTCTCATCGAGGAGATTCTGCCATGCAGATCCAGAGGGAGAATTGAGTTTAGAGAATTTAATTCTCCCAAAGATAAAACTAGGGTTTAACCCTATATGAGAATTTAATTCTCCAAAAGATAAAACTAGGGTTTAACCCTATATGAGAATTTAATTCTCCAAAAAGATAAAACTATGATTTAACCCTATATGAGAATTTAATTCTCTCAAATTCACAGGAATTTAATTCTTCCAAGACAGATAAAACTAAGGTTTAACCCTATATGAGAATTCAATTCTCCCCAAATTCATAGGAATTTAATTCCTCCAAGACAGACAGAACTAGGGTTTAACCTTATATGAGAATTTAATTCTTCAACATACACAGGAATTTAATTCCTTTAAAACAGAATTAGGGTTTAACCCTACCGGAGAATTTAATTCTTAAAACAAGAGACTTAAAGATCTACATGCACATAATGAACTAGGTCACGTGCCCTCACGTGACCCCTAAAAAGATCCTCTAAAATAAGAAGGAAATTAGCCCAGAGGCAATGCCTCGCGTGCTCCCACGTGACTTCCAAAACAAAGAGAATAAAAGCAAAGGCAGTACTAGCTTTGGGCGCTCTCACGTGTTACCACGTGACCCCTAATAAACGCCTCAATAATCAATGCGCAAATATCCATCACATGCTAACACATAATGGCCAGAAAACTAAAAGTGTTTAACGCTTATTTGCAGATTTGAGAATAAAACAAAGGAGGACTGGTCCCTACCTTCAGAGGTCTCACATTACCCCACATGACCAATCCTATTCCAGTGTTTAACACTATTTTTGAGCGTTTTGTTCTTGGTGTTTAACACCATCTTTCAGCGCATCACGTGGGAACACGTGACCATAAAATATATGTCAGTGTTTAATACTATACTCAAATCAATCCTAGCCTAAATTGGCTAAGTCCTTCTAAGGCAAGATTTCTTTTTTTACTAAGTCTCAAATACATCCTTTCCTTCCAAAATTGAGCATCCTATATGGCATATGAGTGCTCAGCACTCAATAAAAGATAAAATGTTATCCGAACCCATGTTTAGCAGTGCCAAATAATGGGGGTTGAACTCAAACAAATGTTTAATGGTCCAACAAAGGGACACCATTTCTAATCTAATTGGACTTAGCCCAAGTTGGCCATAAGTCCTCAATTCAGATTTAACTGAGCCAATATACTCATAATCTAATTAATTGATCTTAGTTCCAAAATTGGACTATAGATCTCCTAATCAACTTGGTTCAAGGGTACATCTCTTCACTCATTTGATATTTGTCGTTGTAATCCTTCAACGTCTTCAGAGAGGTGACGGGTCCCGACAACCACACATTTCACGGACTATGATGTCCTTAACCTTGACTGTGAGGTCTTTAAACTCACGGACAATGTCCTTAACCTTGACTGTGAGGTCTTTAAACTCACGGACTATGATATCCTTAACCTCGGCCGTAATGTCTTTAAACTAACAATGGACCACCATGTCCTTAAACTGGTAATCGACCGCAATGTCCCTAAACTAAACAATAGGGTACAAATGCTCTTTTGTTAGATCTAAACGATCCCGTTAAGTTGATCTTAGTCTAAAATTAGACTAACGTATCCTTAACAAACGTTTAAGTTGATCTTAGTCTCAAATGAGGCTAACGTATCCTTAAACCCAACCCCCAAACCCCAAATCTAAGAAGATACAGATTTGGACTAATCCACGCCCTACAGGCGACAACATAAATTAGTCTCCGTATACAATCCACGGGCAACCAAAAACAAAACAAACACCCACGACACGAAGTGACCATCTGGAGAAGGAGAAAGTTGTTACCGCGATGCGGTAGCGTAATTAACTGCAGGGGCTTGCGCCTGCAGGGAAGAGCGTCCCCACAATCAAAAACCCTCGACGAGGGGGAATCTGACGAAGTATGCTACATCGGCCGCATCCATTTAAACCTTCGATACACGATGTCATAAATCAACTTGGCATCTTCGGAGAGCTTGACGGATAGCACCAATTAGCATCTGCTCCGAAATTCAGGCAAGACGGACCTGCGTGGTCGCGTCTCCGTGTTTCGGAGAGGAACAATGATATTTAGGAAACATAAATGATGGGACTTTATTAATGAGATTAATGAAAAGAAAAGAAACCTAAAGATATTGTAGAATCAAAATTTTCAAAAAGGTAGCTCTAGTTCTTTCTTTGCATAGCGGTATTCCTTGATGAATATCCAGCACCTCATTCGATGAGAAAAGAGCCGAGATCCCTTCACCGGGAATGACCTCTTTAGCGAGAGCTAGCAAATTCTACAACCCACTCGGTTTATTTTGAAAAACTCGATTTTAAAAGAAGAGCTTAAACCACTCCTTTTCAAATCACTCGATTCTACAACGATATCAAGTTCATTATGCAAAAGGTTTTCTTAAAAACCTATCGCAGCCCTCCGTCATTTCAGATAAGTACTATTTAGTATTCGTGTTACGTTTGTTGACCATAACCAAGGCGTAGTGTGTGGTAGCTAATTAGTGCTTATCTGCAACCATATGATGCGATTGGATTAGGGTAGTCGTACAGTTTTGTTGACAATAGCCAAGGGTCGTACGAGTGGGTTTAATTCAATCAGGAAATGATGGGTTGAACTTGGATAGCGCTTATGATTTGTTGACCATATCTAACGTCATAAGTTGCTAGGGGAAAAAACATTATTGCGAATTTCAAGTGTTGAAATTTGCAATGAGTTTGCATACCTTCTATGAGATAGTTGGATCCTGATACCCACTGCGAGTAAGAGTTACTCCTGAGAGGGTTTTGCACTTTACAATTAGCCGATCCAGTAGATGTCTAAGAAAGGTGTTAACGGGGTTATGCCCCTGCGGAAACGATGTTATTTAATTAGTTCCATGCGAAAGCATCGGGAGACTCCCTTGGAGAACCAATACATGCCTGGCCGAATGATTGGCGAACTTGTATGGTGTAATTAATCATGGTTAGTCTTACCTTTTAGGGTTTGAAGGAAGATTTGATAAAAATAGTGGGAGTCATCCTGATTAGATAAAATAATAACCAATCTAATCTTGCAAAAGCGCACGCATTCTCTCTCTCCTGGTAGCGACCATGACATGTCTTAATCAAGATAATAATATTGATGTATTGATCGAACCCATTTATTATACTGTGCTGGGGAATGTTGGTTCCGCTCTACCTTATAACTGTTATAAGTCTGAGCAGGAAATAGGGGAATACCTGAATTCCCACGCGACCCGAACGAGAAATGAGCATATTGATGCATCTTCTTCGGGTGTGTTCGTTATCGAGAATTGTTTCTCAGTTTGCTTTACGTCCTGGGTATTAGGTACCGGATCAGGATCCCATATTTGTAATATGTTACATGGGCTAAAGAAAGGTAGAGAACTGGGAATAGGTGATCATTCTCTCAGAGTAGGGAATGGCGTAATGGTTGCAGCCAAACCAGTTGGCGTATATCACCTAGTATTACCTAATGGTAATACATTGATTCTGAACGACTGTTATTTCGTACCAAACATGATGTGCAATATTATATCAATTTCTTTATTAGATAAGTAAGGATATAAATTGGTACTAGAGAACAATGTTATGAACATTTTCTTAAATCAAGTATTGACTGGATTTGGTACGTTATGTAATGGTATTTACGTTCTAAATCAAAATACAGTTCTTAATATACAGAACACATACAAGAGGAAAAGTTCAGAAATGAACAAAGCCTTCTTGTGGCATTGTAGACTAGGTCATATCAATGCGACAAGACTAGCTAAGTTACATAAATATGGATATTTGAATTCGTTCGAATTTACATTATATGAAACTTGCCAGTCATGTCTTAAAGGTAAAATGACTAAAACTCTATTTACTGGACACGGAGAAAGAGCCACTGAACTCTTAGGACTGATACATAGTGATGTATGCTGTCCTATATCTACACATGCCAGGAATGGTTCCACGTACTTTATCACATTCACCGATGTTCTCTCAAGATTCGGACATATGTTCCTGTTGAACACAAGTCTGAAGCTTTTGAGAAATTCAAGGAATACAAGTATGAAGTAGAGAACCAAACAGGAAAAAGTATTAAAATCCTTCAATCTGATCGGGGAGGAGAATACTTGAGCATGGAGTTCCTGGATTATTTAAAATAGAATGGTATTCTGTCTTAGCTTACTCCTCCATATACACCACAGCACAACGGTGTATCGGAGCGGAGGAATCGAACCCTATTAGATATGGTCCGCTCTGTGATGAGTACTGCTGAGTTACGTATTTCCTTTTGGAGTTATGCGCTTGAGACAGCCGCATACCTATTGAATAGAGTTCCAACCAAATCAGTGATTACCACTCCATATGAGATATGGGAGGGGAAGAGACCATATCTTAATTTCATTAAGAAGTGGGGTTGTTCGGCCTATGTTAAGAAGCAAAATCCGGACAAGCTTGAGGCAAGGTCAGTTCTGTGTAAGTTTGTAGGATATCTCAAGCATTCGCGAGGGTATATCTTCTACTACGGTGAGGAACAAAAGGTTTTTGTTTCTCAATATGCCACCTTTTTAGAAAAGGAATTTCTTGTGAAAGAAATTAGTGGTAATGAGGTAGAACTGAAAGAAGTTCCAGCCACACAAACTACAACTGATAATTTGGTGGAACCAGAGGATTCAGTAGTTCCCAACGAACCTTAGTCTCTCCGTAGATCTAGTAGGGTTTCTTATCCACCTGAGAGATACTATGGTTTTCTCATTGACGGTGGGAGTGAGGATTGCATTATGGAAGATGATGACTCAACTAGTTTAGAGCAGACCATCACAAGTGGGGACTCTGTAAAATGGCTGGATGCTATGCGATCTGAGATGGAATCCATGTACACCAAAAAAGTATGGAATTTGGAAGTTGCACCTGAAGGGGTAAAACCCATCGGGAGCAAGTGGATCTTTAAGAAGAAACTTGGTGTAGATAGAAAAGTTGAGACTTTCAAAGCTAGACTTGTAGCAAAATGTTTTCATCAACGACCAGGTGTGGATTATGATGAAACCTTTTCTCCAATGGTTATGCTTAAGTCCATCCGGATCCTACTTTCCATCGCTGCATACCATGACTACGAAATCTGGCAGATGGATGTCAAGACCGCTTTTCTAAATGGTGATTTAGAAGAGAGCGTGTACATGACACAGTCAGAGGGCTTTGTAGACTGTGGGAGCAGCGGAAAGGTGTGCAAGCTGCTTAAATCAATTTACGGATTAAAGCAGATATCATGGAGTTGGAACATCTGTTTTGATATATCAGTCAAAGAGTTTGACTTCATCAAAAACGTAGATGAACCTTATATATTCAAGAAGGTTGTAAAGAGTAAGATTTTCTTCCTCGTATTGTATGTGGATGACATACTCTTGATAGGAAACAATGTTCCTATGCTACACTCCGTCAAGCTCTTCTTATCACACAGGTTCTCCATGAAAGATCTGGGTGATGCCTCCTACATCCTAGGGATTAAGATCTATAGAGATAGATCTAAACAGATGTTGGGATTGTCCCAATCCAGATACATTGATACTATACTAAAGAGATTTAGTATGGAAGATTCTAAGCGTGGTTATTTACCCACTTGCTCAGGAATCACTCTCTCCAAAAAAACTTCTCCCAAGACTGATTTGGAGAGGGCTCGCATACAAGGGATACCCTATGCTTCGGCAGTCGGGTCAATCATGTATGCGATGTTGTGTACGAGACCGGATGTAGCATATTCACTATGTGTAATGAGTAGGTATCAATCATATCCTGGGGAAAAGTATTGAACATCTGTGAAGAACATTCTTAAGTACTTGAGAAGGACTAAAGAATTGTTCTTGGTGTATGGTAATGGTGAACTCCATGTCGAGTCCTTTACCGATTCAAGCTTCTAAAATGATAAGGACGACTGTAAGTCGGTCTTGGGTTTTGTCTTTACCTTCAGTGGAGAGACGGTATGTTGGAAGAGTTCCAATCTAGATACCGTAGCAGACTCGACGATGAAGGCTGAATACATCGCTACCAACGATGCTGCCAAAGAGGCTGTCTGGATAAAGAAGTTCATGAGATGGACTTGGTGAGGTTCCTACCATTGGGCATCCAATACCTGTGTATTGTGATAACAATGGAGCTGTGGCTTTGGCCTAGGAACCCCGGTCCCATCAGCGATCCAGATATATTCTTAGGCGGTATCACTTGATCAGGGAGATAGAGGTCAGGAGAGTTGACACAGAAGATAACATAGCGGATCGACTCACCAAGGCCCTTCCCCAGATGCTAATCGAGAGATCTTTTGGTATGTTGGGTATGAGATACTACAACAACTGGCCTTAGTGCAGGTGGGAGATTGTTAGGAATATGTATGCCCTAGAGGCCATTTTGGACATATATATAGAGGACTTTCTTGCTCGACATGATAGTATGTTATCTGGTTACCTTTATCTTAACATGTAGATTGGTGTTATTATACTCTCTATCTCTTACATGTTGATAAAGCCTTTAGGATGTGTACTTGACTACCAGGAATATGATGCAGATTATACTAGTGGGGCTAGGGTGGTTCACAAGTACATCCTTTAATTGTTCCTAGTCGAGGAAGTATCGAGACAGGGCATCGATATTCCAGAGTAGACTAGTGTGTACGTTTCTTGACCCTGTATGGGGCGATGGTTGATCCCACAACCATTGGTGTTTGACAACAGAGATTGTACACAAGTGCTCATTGAAGAATGGGTACACCGAACAGGACTCGTCGAGAACTCTTAGATGGTACTATACCTATCGTCAGATAGCAGTTCTCTGGTGACACTGGTACAGGTTAGTCTGTAGACCCGAGATTATCATAAGTCTTGTATGATTCCCACTGTGCTTTGATTTCCTCCCTACCACGGCTCAAAGGAGTCATGAAAATAGGTGGATTTTAGGTACAGTCTCAAGTCACATGGAGGCAATGAGCGATGGGAGGGGTTTCATCTCTCTCGGTATTGAGAGTTGATGTTGCGCTATGCTCGATTAGCTATAACAGGAGGTCTCTGGACAGGGCTGTGATGAGATTTACTGGTAAGTGTTATCAGTCGTTTCTCGACCCGTTATGAGCCTCACATCGGCATGACTTATCAAGCTATTGGGGTCTGACGATTCCACTCCCAGACTCGATATGCGACATATCAAACGAAGAGACCGGACTATACGGTAGTGTTACTTATAGGCTTTGCGGGGAGTTTGGACAAGCTTGCTTGTTGATCTTCTATTCGCTCAATACATAGGTAGTTGTTACGTCCAGCTAGTACCGCTGACGGCTTGTCGGTGACTGATGTGATCATTACCTACTGCTGACGTATTGACGAGTCTTTAAAGTCCCACACAGAGGTTTCCTAGCTCAAGCGAAACGAAGTATGGCACATATGTGATATGTGCGGGACCGAGATTAAATATGTGTATGTGATACCGTATTCTAATCTCGCGATATAGGTTATATGTGATATAACCGGATTATTGAATTAAGTGTTGATTCAATAATTTGTTATATGTATATTTGATATACATAAGAAATTATATTAGTCGGTTATATATGATATAGCCGGATTATTAAATCAAGAGTTGATTTAATAATTTAATATAGAATTATATATTTGATATATTAATATATATTAACTAATATTAGCTCACTAAAAAATTTCTTCTCTTGATTTGTATATATGTTGATATATATATATATATATATTACATATACTATTGTGTCATGCTAGATGATACATTGGACATGAGTGTATGAACCCACACCAAACTAAAGATAATTTGGGTGATTTAATTATTAAGGAAAAACCAAAATTAGGTGGAAATTAGCATGGCTTAAGATGCTTGTGGAAGTATGTAGAAGTCTTGACTTAGTCCACTAATTTTGTTTTAATCTAGATATTTATTAACCCAACCATTATTTTTAGCCATGGGTATGTCTCTACAAATATTATTTGAGATATTTTTTCACCATGGTTCATCACTTGATCATCTTCTTCATCTCATTTTTCTTCTCTAGATTTTTATGAGGTGAAGAAAGAAAAAGAGAAAAATAATTCTAAAGTGATCAATCTATATCAAACTAGCCATTTAGTATAGTTTTTTTACTTCACTAATTCCTCAATTAGTGAAGATGTAGCTTGAGTTAGGGATTCCTCAAGGTGGATCATCTTCGGCCTCGAAGATTTTAAGTAAGCTCGTTCCTTTTGCCAAGTGGAGCCTAAGAAAAGTTCGGGGGACCACTACTTGGAGCTAAGGGACTACTACTTGAAGGTTTAGAAGTGAATGACCGGTCTACAAAGGTTGTATTCCTTATTCACTTAGTGTAAAGTTTGTTTACATGCAATAAAACCCTAATTCTCTAGTTCGATTCTAGGATGGCATGCATTAGCACATTAGATTTTTTAAAATTGTATACTTGATTCTTCTAAAAACCTAGTAGTGGTACTAAGGAATACTTTCAATTCTTTGCTGAAGTTGGGTAGACATCCAAATGACCTTTATGCTGTATGTATCGCCATCAAGGTCCGGAGCTAGGAGTATGCCATTGCTCCAATTTCATTTGACAGTTACGCCCGCACCCTGCAGGAATGAGGAGAACGTCGAGCTGGAGCTAGGATTTTAGCCATTACTCCACTTTTGTTTGTTGAAGTTGCGTCTGCACCGAGAAGGAACGTCGAGTTGGAGCTGAGATTTTGCCATTACTTCTTTTTGATTTGGCTCTTTGGAGCTTTGCTGACATCACGTCTGCACCCTGTCGGAATGAGAAGGATGTCGGGATGACCTCTCGGCTGTATATGTTGCCATTAAGATCTGGCTCTCCCTTTGATGGAGCCTGGTAGGAAAATATGGTACCTTTTCCTTCATTTGTGCCCATGGATTGTATACAGAGGTCGGTGTGGACCTACCTGCTGGGCAGAAAAATTTCATTTTCATTTTTTTCTTTCCGCGATACTCTATCTTTTCAGCTTTTATGTCACGGAAGTCGCGATTGCCCAACTATTTTGGCTATTTATCGTTGTACCCAATCATTTCGGCTATATCGTTTTTTTCCTTTTACTCGCTATTTTTTATTGCTAGTTGCCCAAACATTTCGACTGGTTCATATGCATATATTTTTTTGCTCACTGATTTTTATTGCGAGTTGCCCCATCATTTCGGCTATTTCATGTGCATTTTTTTTTGCGACTCGCTGAGTTTTATTACGAGTCAGGAACTTGAGATCCGATACCAATCTTGGCATCAACATCGTTGCAACCGGAATATTTCCAGGAGCGAATCATCATTTGCCTTTGCGAGAACTTGAAATTTGATACCTATTTAGGCATCATCATTGCTACAACTGGAATGTTGCCAGGAGCGAATCATCATTTGCCTTTGTCGATTTGAACAAAGATGGCTTAGCAAACAGGGTTAGGGTCCTGTCGACTAAGACTTTTGATTTTATAAGCCGTAATGATCTCATAAAAGTATTTCTCCCTACGAGGCGAGAGGATCTCGTAGGTGTAGGTTCTCCTTAGAAGTCGTGAGGACTCCTAAGTGGTATTTTCCCTTGCAAGTCGTAAGGATCTTACGAGAGTGTTTTCTCCTTATAAGTCGAGAGGACTTACAAGTGTCGTTCACCATATGGGATATTTCTCGCTATTGGTAGAACTTGGTAAGGGAGTATATATTCGTGCCCGTGGATTGTATACAAGGGTCAATATTGGACTGTTTGTAGGGCAATTTGGGGGATATGACGGCTTAAGAACAGGTTCAGATCCCTGTACCTTAAGGCTTTTGAATCTTATGAGCCATGAGGGTCTTATAAGGGGAATTCTCCTTACGAGTTTTGAGGATCCCGTAAGTGTAATTTCTCCTTAGGAATCATGAGGATTCCTAAGTGTGTTGCTCTTTTGTGAGTCGTAAGGATCTCACGTAGGTAATTTCTCCTCACAAGGTCGAGAGGACCTTGGAAGTGCACATGAATTTTTTATTTTACGAGTTTGCGCCCTATTCGGTTTTCACAAACTCGCCAGCAGTCCTACTGTTTTTACTCACAGCGCTTTTTCGGGTTTTCATCCGTACCCATTTTTCCTGTGGACACACCGTTTTTTTCTTAATGATATTGCACCCTTCCGGGTATTCACAAGCTCGCCGGTAGCCCGACTGTTTTTACTCACGGCGCCCTTTCGAGTTTTCATCCGTTATCATTTGCTTGTGGACATACCTTTTTTTTCGAAACTCTAGGAAGTAGCTTCGTCGCAGGTGAACCATCTGTTTGCCGGTGGGATTTGTGGGTGGCTTCATCGCTGGAGTAGCTGTGTAGCCGGCAGGACTTGAGTTGCAGTCTTTGCCGTTGAGGTTTTGATTGCAATATGGATCTCAATGGTGGATATCGCCGTATTTAGGACGACGTGCCAGTTCAAGGACGTTCCGGTCCATTATCGCTATGTTTGAGGCGAATTTTTAGTTTAAGGACATCTCGGTCCGTTGTTAGTTTAGGGACATCTCGATCCGATATCGCCATGTTTGAGGCGGGTAATTAGTTTAAAGACTTCTCGGTCCTACATTCCCGTTTTTGGGACGAATATTAGTTTAAGGACGTTTCGGTCCGTTGTTAGTTTAATGACGTTTTCGGTCCATTGTTAGTTTAAGGACGTTTCAGTCCATTGTCATTCGGTCGGAGAGTTGCATAACCCATCCCTTCCAACTCTTGTTTACCGAGGCGCTGCTACATGGACACTTCACACCTTAGACTATCTTCACCTTCTTGGACTACTTCATCTATTATCGTGCCCATCGGGTTGTCTTGCGGGAAGTACCATGTATTTTACACGGCACCTGCCCCCTGCTTATCAATGTCCCTTTTCGATACTGATAGAGTATCTTTTTCATATACGAAAGAACGAGATATCACGTCATTCCTTCTACCGAGTCTTTCTCTTCCTCAGAAGAATGAATTTGACTTGGGGGTTTTTCCCCTCATCGTCCAATTCGGAGTGGGACATGGATTTCACATTCCTCCCATGATTTTTTGGTTCAAGTGGGATATTCTACTTGATTGCACCGCTTGTAAGTCCCTTGATATCTTTTCTATTCTTTGAGAAGAAACGACCAACCCACGTAGAGGTTCTTCCGCCAGTGAGAAATATACTCTCTGTGTATATCTTGGGGGGAGCGAGTACCCCACGCCGTCGCTATTTTGGCGACAGGTTGCTTCAGAGCCACTCATTTTTTGTTGAGTGTTGGTGATAAACGCCACCTTGCCTCCGCTTTTCATTCATCTTTATGAAGGGTCTTGACCCATCTGATCAAATCGAGTCATTTTACCCATGAGCTCTTGGAAGGTCGTCGGCTTGAAGAGGGCCATAAATAGGAACACCTTTGAATTTGGGTCAAGGGTGGCTATGAATATTCCCACGGCTGCAGCTTCGTCGATGCGTTGCTCGCATTTTGACCAGAGATTTGCCATCGAGTAACATATTGAACCCAGGTCTCGCTCGGTCCAACCGTTTCGTTGACCAACGCCGCTACGGTAGTGTGTTTATTCACACTAGTGAATTTCTGACAGAAGAGTATATCCATCTCGTCGAAAGTCTGTATGAAATCATTTGGGAGTTCCGCATACCATTTGAAGGAAGTACTCGCTAGACTGCTGACGAACTGTCGGAGGAGCAGTATATCATTTTCTCTAGTATTGCCGCATATGGATTTAAATCGCGCAATGTGCTAGCGAGGATTCCCAGTTTCTTTGTACATGTGGAACGTTGGAAGTGTTTACTCTGGCGATTTCTGTATTTGATCGTACCAGATCGGATATGGTCGACCAATCTTGATTGACCTATTTGCAGCTTCACTAACATAGTGAGCTTTGATTTGTTGAGCGATATATTCGTCCAGCTTTGTTTTTGGAATCATTTTCTCTTCGGCCGTTGATGAGACTTGCCGAAGATTTAAAATGTCACCGCTGTCTTTAAGAGCGACTACCGGTGGTTCATCTGCCAGTAGTTCCGATTAAACCATAATTCCAGCCAGATTCTGGATTAGAAGGGCCATCTAGTTCATTTTAATGGACATTTCTGCCGCTTCTTCATTTCTCTTTTTGAGAGCGCGCTTTATGTAACAACCCTAATTTTCTTATACACTTTTTTCTATACAAATTTTTAAATTAATTTTTTTCAAAATCCATAAAGGGGTATTTTAGCCTGAGCACAAAATATAAGTAATTATTTTGATTTTTAATTACAAGTTACAAGAATGTAATAACTCATTTTTAGTGTACAAGAAATTACTTTAAATTTAATGTATACTAGGAGTATTTATTTTTGCTGCTATCATTTTAAGTAATTAAATACCACAATAATTACAAGAAGGAGCTTGTAGTTTATTGGTAATACCTTGCATTGCTGAACCAAGCCACCAGAGTTAAAATCCCCTGCATCACATTATTTTTATATTGTTTTTGTTTTAAATTCTTAGGAAGCCCAAAAGTCCACACACCATAACTCCCAAAAGTTGAACTAAACATAAAAAACTAAAAATACCAGAGCTCTCACCTGACGGCCCCCCACATCCCGGCACCCCGACTCGGCCGAGTGTGCCGCCGGACGGCCGAGTCGCCAACATGAAAAATCTGTCTTTTTGTATTCCAAACCCCCCTGCATACTCTAATTTATTGGATCGGTTTCCGATACTTAAATATCCACCATTTACTATAATTTTTAATGAATTTCTACATTTTTTACAATTTTTTTTTATTGAAAAACCCTTCAACTACCCTACCCCTAAACTACCCTATAAATACACCCCCTACCCTCTACCCTCTCATCCCAAAACCCTAAGCACACTCTTTCAAAATCTTCTCAAGAGTTGTGTGCTTTGTAAACAAGTTCGCGGCAAAGCTCCGACGAAATTTCGGCGGAAATTCCGGCGACATTTTTAGGAACAACCGGCGATGAAGCAATGCCTCGGCAACCTCTTTAATCCCCCCTTCACTCCTTTGCTTAATCGAAACCCGTAAGTCCCATTCTATCCTTCTTTCTTATTCTCTAAAATACGAAATTACAAAACCCGACGGAATCGGAAAAAATCCGATTTCCGATTCGGTTTTCTATAAAAATTTCACTTCTCACCAATATATTCATGCTTAAACATTTTTATGTTGACTATTAAATATTTAACAAACAATTTGAACAAGTTTCTTCACATGAAATGATAGCCTTTCCAATTTATTGTATTTTTTTCACTTAAATACCACCATGTTTCGATTTTACATTTAACCGCTTAACCTTACTATACATTTAAAGTAGAGCATGAGGTAATGACCTACCTCCACACACACGCATATACAATCTAAAACGATATCATCAAAAACTTAGAATACGATAAAACAATACTTTCACTTAAATACCATATTCTTAATAAAATCATTTCTAAAAGTTTTAGTTTTGATACACTTTTAAATAAATAGCTCTTATTAGGAAAACACGATAAGTTATGGACATCGATCGTTTATCTAAACCTGATTTTGTGGTGTCTAGGCTAGGCAAGTGAGGAAAGGTAACTTTAAAAGGCCCGTCTCACGATTCGTGAGCGGATCCCTTCTTTCCTCATTTGTACTTACCTGGCCACAATTGGCGGTGAAGAGGCGATTTGAGGTTTCTAACGACTTGTCGTTTAGACCATTTAGAAATAGGCTAGTTGACTTAGGAAACCCTAGAATCTAAAATACGGAAAATTTACACCTTTGCAAATACCTTTTACTTTATAAAACCGTTTTCTAAAGGATTAGTATTTTACAATCTTTGCAAAGCACCGCTACAACCCATTTTTGGGGAATCCGTTCGGGATTGTGCGGTTTATCGCGCACCCTTGGGCTAGTAGTGCGAGATTCAGACCTCCGCAAGGAGCGTTCGGTCTCGAAAGGTTTAAAATACGATATCTTAAGAAAATGAGATTTTTGGAATATAAAATATTTATTAAAATTATTTTTTGTATAAATATATGTATTTTTATCATTTAAACATCTATTTTATTATAATATAAATTTTCCACTCTTTTCTAAAAATCACACGAATAAATTTTACACTAAAATACCATGAACTTCAAATAAATCAATATTATAGATAAATACCCTTACTTATAAAACTGGGATATTTTCACTAGAAATGTCACAATATAAAATCCACCCTCATTACAACTCTAAAGACGAAGAATAAATACTTGAGGTGTATTTTGAAAAGTATATAAAAGTATTTTTACATAAAACCCTCTCAAGTTTTATAAATTACCTTAAGGACCCTAGCAATTATAAGACTTCAATTCACACTTTTGATTGTCTGACTCGGGTTTGAGTCTGATTAATCTGACTTGAATATGATTCAAGTCAATCTATAATCTACAAGATTCCAATACAATTTGAACACATGAATCCATGAATCCAACTATCAATTTATACAACTTGACTGAACCGAACCATGGATATATTCCTTTTACATGATTCTCAATTATTCCATTTATATGACCCTACGGTTACAACCGTTTCCTGATATCATGGTTTCGGTCAGTCAGTCTTTCAATCTTACAATCAATACAATTTACAAGATAACAATATAAACAAGACATCGCGGGGTTTAAGGGGTAGATTGGTACGGAAGGTGTTAAAAGTGGCACGAGATGGTAAGATTAAGACACCTAACATGAATCCAATTGCCGTTGTTCCGGGTTGTATAACGGAGCCTTGTACTTCCATTTGCCCTGGTCTCTAGCATACTGAGACCCCCTCTCGTATACACTGGTATCCTTCTGTACCAAGTTACAAACAACAGCGTTAACACATACTATAACAATATAACAATATAATACAACTGTAAAAGCTACTCTCTCACTCTCTATCTCTCTCTTACTCTCTATCTATTCTATTTCCCCTCTTATCTTTAGGACTTACCGAGCGATCTGTTCGCTGACGACATTCTCTTTCTTTCTTCTTTGAATGCCGTCAGGTGGTTTGGACCCAGCAGAGATCGAGCCATCTCAAGAAGACTTGGAGCAGTTTGCCGAAGACCTTGCACTTTAGTTTCATTGTACACTTTTCCATTCTGTACTTTAGGCATCTTTTTATTTCAGTTGTATTTCCTTTTTATGTATTGTACAAAAGAATGTTAATGAATAAAAGTTGCTGTCTTTATTATCTCTTGTCTCTTGTGTATTTATTTTATATTGCTTAGATACGCTTAGCGTATGTACTTCTGAGTATATACGTAGCGGACATCGTCGCGTCCCCTTCGCCTACACTGGGAAGCGGGGCGTGACACTTTAGGAAGTCAATATCCGACTCCTGCTCTGTTCTTTCTCCAGGCGCGTCTTCGGGATTTGCCTTAGACGACGGATTAGCGAGTGTTGCCGCCTGAGCAAGCATCTACTGCAGCTTTTCACGTTGCAGTTGAGCCTTTTTCAGGGGCCAAGTATGCGGTCCGTGACTAGTAGAAGCACGAACTTTGTCTTTAGAGTTCACCATGTGGACTGTATGAACTACCATGCCCCCTGGCTTGCGGTGTTTTGAGATTTGACATTTGAAGTTTGCTTCGGGCGCTTGGATTTTATTAGGCATCTCTTCTTTTTTTGAGAAGCCGCTTTGGCTTTGGGAGGAACCGTTGTATCAGGAACCGTCTTGGGATGAGTCCCCTTGTATTTGAAAGGGGATTTTTCAGAATTTGGCTGACGTTTAGGGGAAGTGCCACGGTTGGCGACTGAGTCCTACACCTGCTTCCACACCTTATATATAGATGAGGAAAGTTCTTTTAGAGAGTGAACCGGTTTCTACTCTCGTGAGATCTCTACAGGCTGCAGAGATTTATTCAGTATTGCGGTAGGAGAATTTTGTCTGACCCTTCGCAACAGTTCGAAGCTGTTCCCGGTTGGAATAACAACATTCACCACTGGGGTTGAAACAGGACCATACAGAGAACTTCTCCTGGCTTGTTTTGTATGACGCTGATATCGACGTCGACCGTTTCTTACGGCCGGAATTTGATTAGCCTCAGGATTTTGCTGAGCCTGCCCCCTGTTTTCTTTAAGAGGTTGAGTATTCTTCCCCCTGCGTCGACCATGGCCTTTAGAAGGTATCATCTGTTTGGAGACCGATTCCATCGGCAAAGCAGAAGCTTGAGGAGCCAGTCTGTGGAAGACAAACTTCTTCTGGGATTCCTCCTTCGTCGTTGAGGTACCGAGGGTGGGAGGTGGGGGAATAGACCCAAAGAGAAACCCATTAATTTCTTGAAGAGCCAGATTGCAGAGATTTGAGGCTGTAAGTAGCCCATACTTGACTCTACCAGATGTGAAAGAGCCTGAGTTGCGGTGAGTAGAAGCAAACGCCATTCTAGGGTAGAGACGAAACGCCGGCTTCGGTATCCCATCACCCAAGGGCAACTACAAACATTTATACCGCGATTATTTGATCACGGAAAAACATGACATAAGAAGTGTGGAGTGGAAACAGGAAGAGCTCCCACCGGGCATGCCAGAATCTGTTCACCGTCGGAAGACGGACCGGGACGTCGGGACGTCTGGCCTGAATTTTGGGGGCAGATGTTATTTAGACTTATCCGTCCACCTCTCCGAAGATGTCAAGTTGATTTATAGAGCTGTATATCAGAGGTTTGGATGGACGCGGCCGTTGTAGCATGACTTCATCAGATTCCCTCTCGTTTGTGAGGGGTTTTTAATTGTGGGGACGCTCTTCCATGTAGGCGCAAGCCCTTGCAGTTAATTACGTTACCGCATCGCGATAACTATTTTCTCCTGCTCCGGAAGTTCACTTCGTATCTTGTGTGTTTTTGTTTTATTTTGGTTGCCTATGGATTGTATACGGAGAATAATTTATGTCGTCGCCCGTAGGGCGTGGATTAGACCAAATCTGTATATTTTTAGATTTGGGTTTGGGTTGATTTAAGGATCGTTAATCTGGTTTGAGATTAAGATTGACTTAAAACTTATGAGCATTTGGGCTTGATTATTTTAGTTTAAAGACATCACGGTCTATTATTGCCATGTTTGAGACGAAATTTTAGTTTAGGGACATTTCGGTCCACTATCGCCATTTTGGAGGCGAATATTAGTTTAAGGACATTTCGTTCCATTATCGCCATTTTGGAGGTGAATATTAGTTTAAGGATGTTTCGGTCCATTATTCATCTCGTGCGCACGTGTATTTATTACGTGACGAAGTGAACAATGGAGATATGGAATGTGCCCAATTTGGGGCACGATCCGATTTAAGGCATGCACGTCAATTTGGAAGTGCGTCAATGTGAGATGAAAGGAGTTGTTGGTTGTCCGGACCCGCCATCTCTTTGAAGACGTTGAGGAATTACAACAACATATATCAGAGGTGTGAAGAGATGTACCTCTAAACCAAATCCCATATTTGAGGGAAAAGATGGTAATGGACCTAAGAATCGTCAGTCATATTTGAGACTACGATTAACTTAGGAGATATGAATAAAGATCGGTTTGTATATCACAAACATAAGCTTAGCCAATTTGGGCTTGGATTGGATTGCCATATTTGAGGCGAATATTTAGTTTAAAGACATTTCGGTCCATTATTGCCGTATTGGGGGCGAATATTTAGTTTAGGGATATTTCGGTCTATCATTCAACTTGCGCACACGTATATTTGTTACATAAAAAAAGTGAACGATGTTGATATGAAATATGCCCAATTTGAGGCATGATCCGATTTGAGGCATGCACGTCAATTTGGAAATGCATTAAGAGAAGTTGTTAGTCGTCGGGACCCGTCACCTCTTTGAAGACATTGAGGAATTACAACGACATATATCAGAGGTGTGAATAGATGTATCCTTAAACCGAATCCCGTATTTGAGGGAAAAGATCATGGTGGATCATCTAAGAATCATTAGTCATATTTGAGATTAAGATTAACTTACGAGATATAGGATGAATATCATTTTGGATTTCATCGATGAATGATCATTAGTCATATTTGAGACTGAGATCAGTTTGGATATCAGTTTGGATATCATAAATATATGCTTAGCCAATTTGGGCTAAGATTGGGTTTCTGTAACACTCAGCAGTGCTAAGCACTCAGTTGTCTATAGCGCTTATGTGTATATCACGTGAGGCACTATAATAGTGCTAAGCACTAGCTTTTGTGGTGCTCACGTGTATTTTGCGTGAGGCGCTCCAAAAGTTCTAAGCACTAACTTTTCCCGGCACTCATGTGTGTTTCACGTGAGGCGTTATACAACTTGGCTTTGAGCGCTCATGTGCTTTTTACGTGAGGCACTGAGTTCTTTTGGAGATTTAATCTCTGCTGATGTTTCTAGAGAACTTAAATCTCTGTTAATGGTATTTTGACCATTAACGATCACCAAGATCATTATTTTGAGGATCTTGAATCGAGTTCTTTAACGAACTAAGTTCTTGATTTGATGGAACTAAGTTTCTAGAGTATTATGAACTCTATCATCTCCGAGAGGTTAAACCTCTTTTAATGGTGTTTTGACCATTAAAGATCATTAAGATCACTATTTTGAAGATCTTGGATCGGGTTCTTTAAAGAACTAACTTCTTGATTTGAAAGAACTAAGTTCTTGAAGTATTATGAACTCCATCTTCTCCGAGAGGTTAAACCTTTTTAATGGTGTTTTGACCATTAAAAATCACCAAGATCACTATTTTTGAAGATCTTGGATCGGATTCTTTAAAGAACTAAGTTCTTGATTTGAAGGAACTAAGTTCTTGGAGTATTATGAACTCCATCTTCTCCGTGAGGTTAAACCTCCTGTAGTTCATAAACTTGATGTGATTGTGTTGCTTCTTGAGGCGATTGTACATCTTCTTGATGCGATTGTACAACTTTTTTCACCACCAACACCTATATTGATGGATTTTCAGGATACAAGCTAAGTATCATGCTTATATTCTCGCCATCAACTATTTCAACATTTGTGTAGTCCTGACTTGTGATCGGAACCTTGCATACCAATTCGATCTTATAATCTCTCGAATTTGTCCACGTGGTTGCATAAATCTTTCGCTTCAATACATTGTATGAGCACGATTTATTAACTCTCATCATTTTACTTCTTCCACCAACGTAGTTCGGCTTTCCACTCGCTTCAATATTTAAGGTGCCATTATAATGACAAATCAACATAACATTCTCATTTGCCACCGCATCTAATGTTAATAATAATTGTGAAATTATCGAAACTCAAGACATGAACTTATACACTCTACAACATTCACAACAACAACATTCAATACCCTATTTTAATTTAAATCCGGTGCTTATGAATTTTACCTAATTCCCAAAATACACCAATCCTAACCCTCACAAAAATACTAAATTACCCTAATCCTATCTCCCAAAATAACCTAATGTTAACACTAAAAAAACCTAAATTACCCTAACCCCTAAATACCCTATATTACCCTAACCCTAATCCCAATCCCTAAAATACACTAAATTACCCTAACACTAACACTAACATATCCTAAATTACCCTAACTCTAACACTGACATACCATAAATTACCCTAACCCTAACAATACAATACCCTAACCCAAAACCCACTAATTAAAAGCAAAAAATTAACAATAATTTCAAACAAATTTATTTAAAATTAAAACTCACTTGGGAGAATGAGAATTCGGCCTCGACGAGGAAGGGATCGGCCACAATTGAGAGCTTCAAAGGAGTAGGAGGAGGGAGGCTTGAGATCGATGCTGGGAGAGGGGGCTCAGCTTCAAAAATAGGGCTCGGTTCGGAGATGGGGCTCAGGTTCGGATGAGGGAGAGAGGGAGAGAGCCCAAGATCGAAAGGAGAGAGAGTGAGAGTGGAGAGAGGAGAGAGATACATGAGAGAGAGAGAGAGAGATAATCTAATGTATTAAAAGGAAAAAGGGTGGGGCCACGCGAATGTGAATGTGCCAGTATATTCCGCACTTTGCAAGTACGGAATATACTTGGCTAATAGAGACGATGCTCTCTGGAAGAGGCCAAGTAGAATTCCGCACTTTGCAAGTGCGGAATAAGTCTTGGTCACATTCAATTGCTCTCTGGATGGGGAAAGTCGAATTCTGCATGTGCAAAGTGCGGAATAAGACTTTGCCACAACTGGGCCAAGTTCAATTCCGCACTTTGCAAGTGCGGAATTTGACTTGGTACTTTCGAAACTGGGCATCCTACATGGCGCCTACGTGTTATTGATATGATCCAAATGTGCTAAATTCCTAAATAGTTTTAAAAGTGGCCTAAATCCCTAATTGGTTTCTAATTAGTGCTAAATCCCAAATTTTGTCCTTTTTTGTGGGTGGGTGGAGGAGATTTTATTTTACGGTAAATTGTCAAAAAGCCCCCAGACCGCTAGGAGTTGTCTTAAAACCTCTATAATTTTCGAAATTGTTGGAAAGGGCCTATTGTTCAAAATCTTTGTATTCATTTAGGTTTTGTATTCTCTCAACAGCTTGGACATTATAAGCAGCTGCTTAGATATTGCAGATAATTGTTTAAACGGTTTTTTTATATCTCGCTCCCAAAACTTATATATTTCTAAATTTCACCTCTCAAAATTCATATTTGTAAATTTCCTCCCTAAAACCTTTAACTTGTTCAAAAATCTCTCCCGGTTAGATTTACTCGGCATCTTATCAGAATTTTCCGTTAGTTTTGAATTTTCACCGGTTAGAAGACTTGAAAAAGACCAAAATACCCTCAATAGTCATTTTTCTCTTTCAAATTAGGGACAGGATTCGGATTTTTTCTTAATTTCGAAATTAGGGCTTTCTCCTGACAAAAAATTAAAGATTTTCCCTTCATCCATTGGTTGTGGATTGATGCAAAGGAGTTTGAGTTCTTTAATGTATCAATTTTGACAACTCCAATGAAAAACTATTAAAATAATAAAACCCATGAAAAACATGAACATGGAAAGAGAAGAAGAAGGATTCTAAGTCCTTTAAAAAGAAAGATGGATGGATCGCGTCTCTAACTCAAGTCCTTAGTTAAATCAAACTAACCCAAGTTAAATTCTCATGGAATATAAATGACATGGGCTTTTGTGGTTAATTTAGAAGTTTTAGGGAGGAGTTTAGAAGCATAAATTTTTAAGGGCGAAATTTAGAAATATATAAGTTCTTGGAATGAAATATAAAAAAACTTTTGTTAAAATATTATATACAACTGCAACTGCTTAGATATTACAGGTAACTATTTAGATATTACAGGCAAGTGGTATACAAGAGGTTCTGATTAGGCCCGGATTTTTTAATAAGAGCAAAAAGCCTATGGGTACACTTCCCCTCTTGGGGAGAGTGCGGGTTTGAACCCTAAGAACCCCAAGAAGAGAAAATTGCCACATGGTACCATTTTCAGGGCAAACTCGTGGGTCCTCTAGGGGTGTGTGTGTGAGTAGTGTGGGGGCATCGTTTGCGTGGGCATGTTTTGTTTGTTGTGGTTAGACCTTACGGGCCAATGAAAAAAATCCGAGCGTTTTTACACAAGTTTAAAGCAGGCCGGGGGCTTTTGACAATTACCTTTTTATTAATAAATAGATTAATAGTTGTCAAATGTCACGTGTCAGATCGTAAGCCGTCAGAGCACAAATGTCTTGATATCGAATAGGAGAAATTATCATCTATGCTTGATATAAGACACCCCATATGCTTGGGATAAAAAGCTCAGTTGTTGTTATGCTTAATGTAAGACATCCAAGCCAAGAAGATGAGAGGGGGAAGAATTCGGGCAGTTTTAGGCAACATGTGGGTATCCCCACTTTTATCTTTTCTACAGAAATTATTTCCTATTCCGTGATATATCTGGGAAGGAGGAGTGGGGGATTTCGAGCAGTACGTGGGCCCGTATTTCGATCTCTTATCTCTCTTGCTCGACACAGATAACATTGAGAATATTTTTTCCAAGGGTTCATGCTTCCTTTGGCAATAATCAATTAGGTTGAAAGTTGTTCTGACGGCTTACGATCTGACACGTGACATTTGAAATTATCATCTATGCTAGAAATTGTATCTTTTGAATAGAAGGGGGGGGGGGGGGGGGGAATTTAGAAAAGAAAATAAAAATATGAATAACGTGGACAGCAGATTCGAACCTGCGCAGGTGATAAAAGCCCACATGATTTTTAGCCATGCCCCATAACCACTCCGGCACGTCCACTTTAATAAATATTTATAATATAATTTATTAATAATATAAAAATCTGCAAAAAATTGGGTTTATTAAAGCATGATGTTTCTGTTGCAAATAAAAAGAGCTGATGTACCCATATAATTAAAGAAAACAAGAATTTATGACGTAAAATTCAATTCTAAGGGCATGGAATCAAATATCAAATAAGCTGGGGCCAAAAACAAATCCGAGCTAGTTAACTTTCAACTGTGATGATATATACCTCGCAATCGCAAGTATACAATAACATTGAACATATTGACAGTGAAGTTTGTCCCAGACAAACATCAGAACATAGAGATTGCGAATCCATGACAAACATTGTACAACCTTTAGTAAAATCTGAAATTTCACCAGGACTTCAAAGCAAGAAAAAAATAAAATACAAGGTTAATCAAGCATCATCACAAGGGAAGAGAAAATGTAACTACTGGGTTCATGAACTGACAGCAACCAGCATCAATATTATAGGTTCAACACTAGAATTCTTCGATATACATGCATAACAAAATTGCAAACAGAAACCTGAAACAAAATAATATAAGAGCAAAATATCGGCGCCAAATTCGCACAACTAAAAGGTTTCTGGAGAAATCCAGCTATCGTCCTCCTGCTCGTTAATAGATAAGCTCGGTTATACCTGCCCAATAAAAGTTTGAGTTAATATAAGTATAAACACGGATTCGTTTTGGGGGAGAGATTAGATTTAAATACATATTTAATCGTAGGATTTCAAGAGATCCAGGACGATAGCTTTTTGCTATGTTTTTATGTCAGACAGGAACTTTGTGCCGCTAAAATAGCAGCATTTCAAATCAATTGCTAGTATTTATCAAACTGGACTTTTAACTAAATAAAACTTGTGGAATCTCATACACTAAATAAAAAAAGCGACATCATTTTCTTAGAAGCCATGACTAGCATAAAATTTCAAGTTAGTGCCATTAATTCAAATGTAAGAATAACATAGTAGGCTTGCCGAATTGAAATTTTGGTCCACGAACGGTCCCAGCATTTTAATCTATAGAACCAAGAGAAGGCTTGCTTTCGGTTTTTCCATGTGTCTTGGAGGAATGATCCGAAGACAAATCCGAAAAGAAAGCCATCTTTCCTTGGTTATCTGCAAATATTTGAAGCACTCTCGGAATTGGAGGCATATTCACTTCAATAGCACCCTCTAGAATCTGAACCACTTTCCCCATCGACGGCCTCGAATTCTCATCATCTTGAATGCACCAACAAGCAATCTTACAAGCTCGAACGACCTCTTCCAATTTAGCAACTCCTCCCAGCCTTCTATCTAACGAGCTCATGATATCTCCTTCGATAAGTTTACTCGCGGCTAAAGTAGGAAAATAGACACTCTTATTTTCTTCCGACCAATCCGAGTTCCGCTTCCCTGAAATAATCTCAAAGAGGATCATCCCGTAGCTGTACACATCAGCCTTAGATGTTATCGCAACACCTGAAATCCATTCAGGAGCAAGATAACCTCTAGTGCCTCTCATAGTAGTGAGAACTCGGCTGAAATCCCGACTAACGAGCTTAGCTAAGCCAAAATCCGCAACTTTCGGAACAAATGAAGCATCCAAAAGTATGTTCTCTGGCTTGACGTCACAATGAATGATACGGTCTCTACACTGCTCATGGAGATAAGCGAGACCTCGAGCGGTCCCAAGAGCAATTTGGTACCTCGTCGTCCAGTCCAAAGCTTTAGCAGGCGCTTTTCTAAACAACTGGGTGTCTAAGGAACCACAGGGCATATACTCATAAACTAGAAGCTTGTGGATTTTGTGAGAACAAAACCCATAAAGCCTAACAAGATTCACATGATGAATTGTTCCAATAGTGCTCACCTCGGTTCGAAACTGCTTCTCTCCTTGCCGAAGCCCCTTGAGTTTCTTCACTGCAATCACGGTGGAGTCAGGTAAAATGCCTTTGAACACCGAACCAAAACTTCCTTCTCCCAACTTTTCAGAGAACTTTTTTGTGGCACGTCGCATATCACTATATGAAAATGCAACCAAAACACCCTCTACTACCTTGGATTTTGGCGATATTCGTCGCCGTCGCCTCCTTTGCCAAATTAGCAACCACACGACAACCAACAAAGCTAAAGAACCAACAACACCGATTACAGAACCGATCACAACTCTGTTCTTGCTTTTAGGATAAGGAAGCTCCGAAGCAGCGAGACGAATGAAAAGTTTGCCTCCACCTGACTCACCATTCTGATCTTGGAGATTAAGCAAGTCGCCGTACCAAACAGAGCATCGAGTACTGCCATAAGAGTAGGCGGTACAAGAACAATTGTTTAAGCAACTTAACTCACATTCGGAAGCACCCGATACCTGTAAATTCCGAGCATTGATAGGCATTCTGAAAACAGGCATGGTATAAAACCTATCTTTCTCCGTCCTTGTCGAACTATTGTCACCGCACTGCAGCGGGGTATTCCTCACGCAGCCCCCTGTTCGATCACTCAAATCCCAATCCGATGGCGATTTTTCACGGAACCCTTTGATACAATTGCAGGAGGGGGAGGCGTCCTCATTGCAGCTACCGAAAGGGCCACATAGAGCGTGCACCTGGCACTCTGATTTCGACAGCGCCTTAAACAGCAACCATTGTATGCTGCTCTGCATCCACGACGACTCCTTGACTTGGCCGGAGACGTCAAGTATGAGTCTGCAGAAGATATCACTCTTGTAAGAGTAGATGAAATAATTCTCTACAGCATTCGAGACGTATTGAAAGTTGAAGCCGTATTTGCCGACAAGCGAGCTAAAGGCCGTCAGCTCCGGAATCAAGCTGAAGAATTGCCCGTTCCAAGTGCCACTGGTCCAGTAATAGAAGGAACTGTTATAAATCAAGAGGAATTGGTTGGCCACACTAGGATCTATCTGCAAAGTAAATATCCCGGGTGCAGGGTCATCCACATTTTTCCACGAAACTAACCGCTGGAACCGTAGGGTAACTTTATTGAGCCCAAGCTTGGCGCCAGGGAGCCACGTGTCGGTCGGGTGATCGAAGCTCTGCCACAATGTTACGTTGGAGTCTGATTTCGGTCTTAAGACAAGGTTACCGGAGTTAATCAGGATGATGATCACAGTGGAGTCGGATGTTATAGTCGTCATATTGGTGGTCCATATCTGGGGATTGGATTGGTTTGAGAGGACCAGGTTGCCATCGGCAGAGATCTTGAGCTCCGCTGTCGCGGGATCGGCGATCGGAGCCTCTCTGTTGGCTACCCATACCGATGTGAACTGAGAGACCTTGTCGAGGCTGTACCAGATGCCGAGGTAATAGTAAGGAGACTTGCCTGGTCTGAAAAAGCCGAGCTCAAAGTCGCCGCCTTGCGACGTCAGCTTCTGTTTCCCAGCGAGAGACTGGTTCTGAGAAAGGGAGTTCGCCGCCAAGGAGATGTTTGCGGAGAAAAATAACGAGAGGAGAGAGAGTGGGAAATGCAGGAGAGATGAGGTTAGAGTTTTTGAATCATCCATTGCTGAATTACATCAAGAGCATGAGGAAGGATGCAATTTATTGATAGTTGGGAGGGAGTTTTGACAGCTTCTAGTCCTGCACGAAATACTAACAAACCAATGCATGTTTCAATCGCTCAACAGTCATAGGATTGACAAATGAGGAAGCATGCAATGAGTTTAAACGGCTATTTATCTTCCTATAGACGATTAATTAATGCACATTAATTTGAGGCTAGCGCTCAACAGAATCCGACGACCTATATTTATGTCAAAGATAGGTCTCGTCCGTGGACCGTGCTTCTCTTATCATTTAGCTTTGTCTATTTGTGTCATTTATTTTCATTGGATTGGCGAGCTAATATGATCATTTAATTATGTTGTGTAAAATTTTCTGCTTGGGTCAAAATCTGGCCACACCCTACATTTAGAGGGGGGGGGGGGGGGGTAACAACTTCTATATGGGGAAACCTACAAGGGGTTGTGATGAACTTAACCCATTAGTAAATCATCTGATGATAGAAAGTTGGGCCCAAAGATCGCAATGTATGATCCCAAGAATCCCCAGCGATTTTGTGCTTATTGCAATTAAAATAGTTGATACAGAATGAGAACAATTCACAAACTTTACAATGCAGAAGGCAAGCATATACATAAGTGCTTGACATTACAAAGGCCAGAAATTAATCCATTTTTAAAAATAATAAAAAAACTTCATACAATTGTCAGAATAGCTCTCCCACAGGCGAAGATATCAACCGGTAATGGATGCATAATGTCAATATGTCATAGATTAATAAAGCGGAAACTAACAAACCAATACATGTTTCAATTGCTCAACAGTCATAGGATTGATCGATGGATTTTGCAACAGACACTACTTTTTGACTTAGGAAAATATTTCATTCAATATTTTCGATAACAACATTGGAAAATCAGAACAATTGCAGTCACGCACCAATTAGAACGCATTCAAACCTACACTTTTATTTTTACTATTATAACCCAAACTGTGATGACATCATTACTGCATAATTTTGGATAAAAAAGAAATTGAAAAAAAAGGAGAAGTGGGCTTTGCCAAAAGAAAGCAAGAGAGAGCTTCCAAGTCATCATTTTTTAAAAGAAAAAACTATGGTTTTTTTACATAATTCCCCCCAAAACCGAGCTGATTACTAAAAAAACCTAAAACATGATAATTACTTGTTACCCCCACTAAAACGTTTAAGTTGCATCATTTTACCTCTCACTAGCCCTTTTGATTCGCTACATTGGTCAATTCATGCAGAAAGTCGGGTTAGGGATCTCAAACCTCACTAATCTACTCGTATTCACTCTATTTCATTTAAAATTCCAAATCAGAGCCCTGATTCAAGTCAGGGTTTCGGAATTAAGACTTCAAGTCTCCAATAGGCAATGAAATATTGGTCCTCTTCCTCAAATTAAACTTGAATCGGAGCTCTGATTTGGAATTTTAGATAAAAAAAAATGAATACGAATAGGATGGCGAGAATTGAAAACCCTAACCCGACTTTCTGCGTTAATTAACTAATGGAGTGAACCAAAAGGTGTAACGACTCTGAAATCACTCTACAAAATTATTTGTTTAAATGTATAGAAAAGAGTATTTCAGCCTGTTGTGTAGTTATAAGTTATTTTTGTTCAATAAAAACAAGAAGCAATTTGTAGCTCACTGGTAAGACATCTACACTGCTGTGACGTAGCTTGTGTGTTTAAATCCTATCAGTTCCAATTATTTTTTTAGATTTTTCTTTTTAATTTTTCTGGAGCCCAAGAATTGCACGTGCAATTCACGAAGAAACGAAAAATTTCAGAAAAATCAAACAGGCACAGTGAGAAATAAACACTGATTAAAGCAAGTGGCACGAATCTCAAGGCAATCCATCGAAATCCGACGTCCGTTTCCCCATATTGGCCGCTACCGATGGTCCGATCTGGTCCAAATCACTCCGTGCTTTGCACACAACTCCCTTCGACTTCTCTCTACTCCCCTGCACTGTTTGATTTCCTTGCAATTAAACAGTGATCATTCAATTCATCATTTAACACCAATTTTAATTCTTTTAATTTAATTTTTAATTCTCAAACCCTAAATTCTTCATTATAAATACCACACCACTTCTCTAGCTCTCTTCTATTATGAAATTTGGTCAAAAATTCTCAAAACTCTTTAAGTACAAATGGAGTTAAGACTAGTCAAAGGGGAGTTAGCGATCAAGCTTATTTCGTTGAAGATCAGAGTTGCTTCCGGAACTACCACGACGCCACGGAGCCTCCTATCCCTTCTTTACCTTCTTCCTAGCACTACTCAACCGGTAAGTCCTTTTTCTCTTTTTCTTTGCATCTAAAAAATCCAATCTATATAACAATATGGGCAAGTGGAGTTATCCTGTTAACTTTTATTATAAAAAACTTTTGTCACCTTCACCAAGGTTAAATGTTCATTTTAAATCTCTAAATATTATCTTAACATGTTTTTCACATCTTTACCTTTTCATGTAAATAGAAATTCAAGTGAAATACGCATATAATGAATTTTTTCAGAAAAATACCATGAACTTTAGTAAAACCGCTATTTCGATAATTAGCATAAATATCTGTAGACAAATTCACGGGATAAAGACCAACCCCACACGCACATTTTTGATTCATAGCACGAGATTTATATGTATGGTTAATTTAAGAGAATACGGTTTTCAAATAAATACCATCACTTCTATAAAAAATACATTTTTATTGATATTTTTAAATCCTTAGTAATTGCGCCTCTACAGCCGTCGTTAGGGGACCCGCTTATGGATGGTTCGGATTATCACACATTCTTGGGATAATAGAGCGAGATGCAGAACTTCTTACAGAGTATTCAGTCTCGAAAGGAAATAAAAATACGGTTTTTAAGAAATACGAAATTTTCTAAACAAAACTATATTTCGGAAAATTATATATAATTTGGAAACCATATTTTCAGTAAAAACAAATTTTGAAAATCATATTTTCAAATTAAAGGTTAAAGTTAAATGAAAAATACCATCAAGTTTCCAAAAGAGCTAGTTTTCATAAAAATACCATAAACTTTTAAAAACTAGGTTTTATCATTAAAACACCATCTAAATTAAAATACATATTCATAAAAACTCTAAATATCATAAATCGCCCTCGAGATTATTTTTAAACAATATTAAACCATTTTTCATAAAATCCCCTCGAGAGATTAAACAATATAAATACAATGTAAACAACAAAATAATAAATATTTAAGAACTTTAGATTAATATAGATTTAAGCGGTATTATTTCTCTTGAGACTCAGAGAGCCGGAGAAACTAAGTGCTTACCTATTCAGGTTAGACAAGTCTAACGGAGTTATAAATGACAATTGTCTTGGAAAAAGACACAAATCCTACAGTCCATGTGCAGCAGTTGCCCGATTATTTCTGAACCTAAGAAATTTCAAGAACTAAATCTTTTCATAAGATTCTGACTCCAACTTGAATCCAAACTTAAACAAGAATCCAAAATCAAACATTAATTTGAATACTTGATCATGAACCGAAAACTCGAATTCAAATATCAAGCTCAAACCTGTATACTTTGACTCGACTTGACCGAACCATGGTTATAACTTGACATGAATACCTGAACATATGATTACATCTTGAACATGAATGTAGCGCCTTGAAAAGTCGTTTTGGAGTTTTCCCAAAAAAACGGTGAAAATTTGGTATTTTCCGTAAATCGTCATTTTTTTTTGCTATTTTGCAGTTTAGGTCTAATTATAACTAATTTGGATAGGTAATTTCTAGTTTTTAGTAGCTAATGAGTTACTTATGAAATTCTGGTCGTTTAAAAATTTTCCCTAATTTTTCAATTTTTAATATTATTTTAAGCCGGTAAGAAAATACATTAAATTAGCGATAAATACAAATTTAAATGGGATAAATTTAGGCTTTAAAATCATGTTAATTAAAATCTAGTTGTAACATAAATTTTTATTATTTTATTTCAAGTTTTAACTAGTTTTTATGATGGAAAACAAAAATATATATTTTTTGAACTAAAACTTGCAAATATGAACTTGTGGGGGGTCTTTTTGCATAAAACCCTTTTGTATCCACTCCCACTCACCCCCCACTTCCCTAGGCCGGCCCCACCTCAGCTGCTGCCCACGTTTTTCAGCCCTTTTTTTTTCTTTTTGACTTCTTCTATGTGAATGAATGTGAAGAATGTATTATTGTATATTAATTAGAGTTTGGATTTTAGGTGATTGATATGAGATGTTTGACTTTGAAATTTTTTCCACACCACCTCACTTTCTCCCATTCCTATCCTCTGGCCGAGAGCCTCCCACTGCTGTCCCCAATTTCCCTTTCTCTTTTTTCTTCCAAATTCATCACAATTCCATCAAAATTCAACAAAAATCCATCAATTTCTTCACAAATTCAACACAAAACCCTATTCTATCCCTTCTCAAGCCCAAATTGGTTTAAACTTTGGAGAAAAGTGGCAACTTTGGAGGCTAAGGGCAAGAGGTTCAAAACATGTGAGGTGAAAATTCTAATCTAATTGTTTATTTGTAGCTAAACTTGCTAAATTAGAACTTGAAAGTGTTAATTTTGTGCTAAATTCTAGTCTAGTTTTTTTTATAGTTCATGGCTTGAGTTGTAATTAGGGTTTAGAAATCCATTATTAGGTTAATTAATTTACTTTGCTATCTAGTGTTTTGCTAACCTAAATCTAAGAGGTGAACTTGCTATTGGGTTTGAAATTAGTGTTAGTTAAGTTTTTCTAGTATGGATTTTGATTTGCAATTGCTATTGAGAAAAATCAAGAAAGGGTTGGTTGTGGAATTTAGGTTTTGGAGCATGGTTAATGTGTTGAAATTTTGTGTAGTGGCTATCTAATGGTGTGACTTGGGTGATTATGCTAGATTGTAGTCGTTTTGTCGCAAATCGGCGATTTTTGCACCGATTTTGGAATGCAAATGCTTACTAGTTTTGTTATAAAATTATGTGATGAATTATTTTTGATATCTTGATGATTGTAATGGCTTGTCCTACGACTTTTAGGATGCGTGAGTGCGGATTTTTGAGTAGTCGGGTTTTAGTTTTGCCGGGCGACCAAATCGGCGATTTTCGCAGTTTTTGCGATTTTCGCGTGTGTTCCGCGGACTTTGTGCACGTTGTACCTAGCTTGTGAACGTTAGTATTTTCGTTTGGGTTTTGCGTCCTTCTTGATATGTAACCTTATGTTTGGTATTGATGTAAATTCCAGGTTCGGTCGCGGAGACGTCAGACACGGCTCGAAAGGGGAAAGCGGTGATTGGACACAGCTAGCTAGGGATTCCGGTGAGTAGATGTAACATCTACGGGGGGCTATCGTTGGATAGCGCAAGTCGCCCGATAGTTTTAGTACCTTAAAAAGATTCTTAGCAATGTTAGTAATTAGGGGTGTAACACTTGTATGATTATTTGCTACATTCATGCCCTATATTGACATACATATACGAAACCATGTTATAGGACACCTGCACCATTGCCAGGGTTTTTATATGCAGCACGAGCACTATTCATGCTTACACACACACCCTGATAATTGCCATGCCACCACACTAGATAACCTTTAAATTGAACCCTTTTACTTGAATTGATACTTAAATGTACGCTATTGCTTTAATTCCTTAAAATGAAATCGTAGAATTGCTATTCATGTGCATGTACTTCATCATATTAATTGTTCATGTCTAATCTATCAATCATACATCGCAACTTAATTATTGACACCATATGCATTCATTATCATTGGCATATGCATTTATGAGGATTTCATGAGATTTTGTGATATTCTGGATTTCGGGGGAAAGCCGCAAAATTTCTAAACTTATTATATTTTTAAAATATGTAAAATGCGGTTTTCTAGTGATGTAAGTGTCGTCCACCATGAGTTTGCTGTGGTTTTCGAGACCCGTTTCGAGGAGTTGGATGAACCGTCTCGGGTACATGGTGGGCCCGGTAGGGTACCCCGGGGCAAGAAGCTCGTGGTGCTGACGATGAGCCTGGCAGGGGACGGATTACCTACCGGTGACTTCATTGGGCACGGCGGATATCCAGAGGATACCGACCGGGGCCGCGAGAGGATGAGATATTGATATTGAGATGGGTCAGCCGGATGGCTGAGGCCAGAGACACTATGACATGGATTTATGAGATTTGAGACAACTTTTAGGTGTCGTTGCTGGACACCGGTTCTCGTCGATTCTTTGAGTTTTATGCTGGCATTCTAAAAGAGTTTCAAAAACAAAAAGAGATAAAATATTTCCTATATATACCTATTGAGACCTCAGATATTCATGTTGCATACATATTAGTACACTGATGTTGTTTACACACCTGCTAGTGCATCCAGTCATACCTGTATTTTAGATGCTAGGATGCTTGTGTGCATGCATACGATAGCCTTTGTAGATGTTATTTATTACTCACGAGTTGGCAACTTACCCCCGTTGTGCCACAGCCTTTTGCAGGTCCGCTCCGTCAGTACAGTAGCGGCGGGCGCACTTGTTCTTTTGCCTCCTTTGCCTGGACTCGAGGTTTTGCTCTTAGGTGGGTTATATCATTATTTTTGTACCACCTTGTATATTCTTTGTATCTAGTGCACTCCATCTACTGTATCTACCAGCATTATTGTATATTGACCTAGAGATGAGACTGTGAGATTTGTGGACTTTTATGCTGGATTTTGGGATCGAGCTCACTTGAGTCGACATGCTGTTTTTCTTATGCTTCATTATGATTATTTTGCATGTCGTCATTTTATATTGCGTGGGATTTGTGACCGCCTTGTGGCGAAGAGCTAGCTCCCGCTTGGGGATGCCCTATTTTGTTGGATTCATATATATTCTTGTTGTACCCATTTTGGGGGCCAGTATTTACAAAGGAGACTCTGCCGAAATTTTCGGAAAAATTGGTATTGTTTTTAAAAAGGGTTTTACATGACTTATTTGATAAACTCGCTTTCAATTGATTGGGTTCTCTTCACTCTTTTGCTTAATTGGTTTTGTTTTCTGGGCTTTGACTTACTTATTTTACGGATGTCTTGAGACGTTTCGTAACTTAAGTGTCGGTCATGTTCCGTACCCTGCGGGTCGTGACAAAGTTGGTATCAGAGCGAGGTTTTACCTTTTTGAGTGTAGGATGACCCTTGGTAGATGGAGTAAGTGACTTAAGTAGGGTAACGTAGCGTGTGTATGTCCGCGGCATACTTACGATACGGTACTCCGCCTAAGTGACTTTAGGATATACTTGCTTGAAAATTCCTTCTTCAATTCCGTGTATCCTATGATCCTATTGCACTGTTCTTACTATCCGTTTTCCTGTAACAGCCACTATGCCGACGAAGGCTACGAGAGCACAGAGGGCTGCCGCCAGAGACGAGATTCGAGCTGGCTCGTCCGAGACTAGGACTGAGCAGGGTGGTATGCCTACGCCGCAGGGACAGACCGATCCACCTTCCCCAGGCCGTATGGATAGGCTCGAGACTGGTATGGAGTAGTTGTGACAGATGATGGGGGGCATGCAGGAGCTACGTCAGATGGTAGGATCCCTAGTTGCAGCCAGTCGTACACCGAGGCCGGATGACGTACCTACTATATCACAGACGACCATGATACCTGCTCCTACTACTACCACCGTGGTCATTCCGGTTTCGCTACAGGATTTCATGAGGCTGAGACCTCCAGTATTCACTGGCACCGAGACAGCGGAGGACCCACAGACGTTCCTTGACAGTTTAGCCAGGATCTGCCGTTCGCTGAGATGTTCGGATGATCGATGGGTAGAGCTTGCGAGTTTCCGACTAGATGGTCTTGCACAGACATGGTGGGAGTCAGTCTTGAGAGGTCGAGCTGCAGGTCTACCGCCTATGACGTGGGTCGAGTTTACAGCGGTCTTTCTAGCCCGTTTCCTTCCAGAGAGCGTTCGTGACGCCAGAGCTCGTAGCTTCGAGGCCTTAGTCAAGACACCTGGGATGACGGTGTCTGAGTATGACATCCAGTTTACACAGTTATCCCGATATGCTCAGTATTTGGTGGATACCGAGGAGAAGATGGTGAAGAGGTTCGTACAGGGACTTGATGCCCAGCTATATCTTGCCATTGGCGCCCAGCACTACGACACTTATTCAGTTGCTATGGATACGGCATTGCGGATGGAGGCACGCATATCACAGACTTCGGCCGTTTCTGGGCCGAAGAGGATTCGCACCGATGTACCGTCTCAGAGGCAGCGCGCCAGATTCTTTACGAGAGATAGGCCTGGCAGAGGATTTGGGCGGGGACAGTTATATGGTTCTTATCCCTAGGGGCAGCAGCCGTCGTCAGGGTGTTTTGGGTGCGGGAATTTGCACCATCTTGTCAGAGACTGTCCGGCGAGACGACAGGGAGCAGCGACAGTTCCGCACGTGACCCTACCACCATCGCCACCCTCTCCACAGAGAGCCCTACTTCCTACCACAGGCGATGCTCCACGCCAGTTAGGTGCACCCAGAGGCCGTGGACACGGCGGTCCTGTTCAGAGAGGACGAGGAGGCAGAGGCCGAGGTCGAGGTCAGCCCGCTATCGGTGGAGGATAGGCCAGAGTATTTGCTTTGACACCGCAGGATGCGCAGGCATCCAATGCCGTTGTGACAGGTACCTTGCCAGTTTGTTCTTTCGACGCCCGGGTATTATTTGACCCAGGTTCCACACATTCGTACGTCTCTACACACTTTGCACCGATGTTGGGCCGTGATTCATCGTCGTTAGATCATCCGCTTGTTGTTGTTACTCCGGTTGGCGAGTCGTTTGTCGCTCGTTTTGTATTTCGTTTGTGTTCCGTTCGTATCGGGGAGAGGGATTCATCGGTTGATTTGATTCTCCTCGATATGTTGGACTTTGATGTGCTTCTGGGCATGGATTGGTTAGCCACTTGTTATGCTTCGGTGGACTGCCGTGAGAAGGCAGTCATATTTAGCTTTCCGGGAGAGCCAGTCCTTGTTATTCGGGGAGACCGCAGTGTCACCCTTCCCAGCTTAATTTCGTCTCTTCACGCTGGTCAGCTCTTGCGGAAGGGATGTCAGGGATTCTTAGCGTGTATTTGTGATACTCGAGCTGCAGAGGTTCCGTTGGACCAGGTCCCGGTAGTTTGTGAGTTCCCTGATGAGCTACCTGGGCTACCGCCTGAGCGCGATGTTGAGTTCTGCATTGATTTGATTCCCGGCTCGGGGCCTATTTCTATACCGCCTTATCGGATGGCCCCGGCAGAGCTTCGAGAGTTGAAGGATCAGTTGCAGGATTTGTTAGATAAGGGGATTATTCGACCTAGTGTTTCTCCGTGGGGTGCTCCGGTCCTGTTTGTCAAGAAGAAGGATGGAAGTTTGCGCTTATGTATCGACTACCGCCAGCTGAACAAAGTTACCGTTCGGAACAGGTATCCGTTGCCGCGCATTGATGATTTGTTCGACCAGCTTCAGGGTGCGGGGTATTTTTCGAGGATCGACTTGCGATCAGGATACCATCAGCTGCGGGTTCGACAGGAGGATATACCGAGGACAGCTTTCCGCACGCGCTATGGCCACTACGAGTTTTTGGTGATGTCGTTCGGTCTCACCAACGCCCCAGCAGCATTCATGGATTTGATGAACCGTATATTCAGGCCGTATCTTGACTTGTTCATCATCGTGTTTATCGACGATATCTTGGTGTACTCCCGGAGCAGGGAGGAGCACGAGCAGCACTTGCGGATTACGTTACAGACTCTGAGGGAGCACCAGCTGTTCGCAAAGTTCTCCAAGTGTGCTTTCTGGCTGGACAACGTCGGATTCTTGGGTCACGTGGTTACGAGAGACGGCATTTGTGTGGACCCGAAGAAGATTGAGGCTGTTCAGCAGTGGCTCCGACCTACATCGGTTACTGAGATCCGTAGTTTTCTAGGCCTGGCAGGCTACTACAGGCGTTTTGTTCAGGACTTCTCCCGTATAGCTGCACCTTTGACCGGTTTGACCCGGAAGGGAGTTCCTTTCGTCTGGACGGAGGAGTGCGAGCGCAGTTTTCAGCAGCTACGGACTTGTTTGACTACGGCGCCGGTATTATCTTTGCCTTCGGGATCAGGCGGATTTGTGGTCTACTGTGATGCTTCGCAAGTGGGATTAGGATGCGTATTGATGCAGCATGGCCGGGTGATCGCTTATGCTTCTCGTCAGTTGAAGAAGCATGAACAGAACTACCCCACTCATGATTTAGAGATGGCTGCAGTGGTCTTTGCACTGAAGATTTGGCGACATTACCTATACGGCGAGTCGTGTCAGATATTCACCGATCACAAGAGCTTAAAGTACATATTTCAGCAGCGAGACCTGAACCTCAGACAGCGTCGTTGGATGGAGTTGGTGAAAGACTACGACTGTGAGATCTTATATCACCCAGGCAAGGTGAATGTGGTGGCAGATGCGTTGAGTAGGAGGCCCGGGGGTAGTCTATCCTTTTGCGCGCAGTGCAGAGGCAGTCGTCAGCAGATTGGCAGATGTTATGCGACAGCCGAGTTGAGTTCGAGTTCACTCAGACAGGGGGACAGCTCGCGCATGTTCGTGCACGCCCACAGTTGCTTGACCGTATATATGAGGCACAGCGTAGTGACGACCGTTGCTCAGAGATCATGGCACAGATGGGACAGGGCAGATTTTCCGAGTTTGTGATTGACGATAAGGGGATTTTACGATATGGATCTAGACTGTGCGTACCAGATGCTGATGGATTGCGGCGCGACATTCTTTAGGAGGCACACCGATCAGTGTATAGTGTCCACCCCGGTTCCACCAAGATGTACCATGATATGAGAGAGACCTACTGGTGGGACGGGATGAAGAGGGACATTGCGGAGTTCGTTTCGAGATGCCTGACTTGTCAGCAAGTCAAGGCCGAGCACCAGAGGCCCGCAGGAGAGCTACAGCCGTTACCCATTCCAGAGTGGAAATGGGAGCAGATTTCGATGGACTTCGTTGTGGGTCTACCCAGGACCAGCCGAGGGTACGACTCCATCTGGGTGATCGTGGATAGATTGACGAAAGCGGCTCACTTCCTACCAGTGAAGACCACTTTCAGCTTCGCTCAGTATGCTCAGCTCTATATTGACGAGATCGTGCGACTACATGGCGTACCGACTTGTATCGTGTCAGATCGAGGCACTCAGTTTACCAGCCGACTATGGCAGAGACTCCAGGAGGCTTTGGGCACTCGTTTGAGCTTCAGCACAGCATTTCATCCGCAGACCGACGGACAGTCAGAGCGGACCATTCAGACTCTCGAGGACATGCTCAGAGCGTGCGTTTTAGACTTTGGTGGTAGCTGGGATCGTCATTTACCTCTAGTGGAGTTCTCCTACAACAACAGCTTCCAGGATACTATTCATATGGCACCTTTCGAGGCATTGTATGGGAGGAGATGCAGATCGCCCGTTTGTTGGACAGAGCTCAGCTAGAGCAGTATTTTGGGGCCGCAGCTTGTTGAGGAGACGACAGCAAAGATACAGTTGATTCGAGACCGGATGAGGGCAGCTCAGAGCAGACAGAAATCCTATGCAGACAGGCGCCGTCGCAGATTAGAGTTCGCAGTTGGCGACCATGTTTTTCTGAAAGTCTCTCCGATGAAGGGCGTGATGCGTTTTGGGCAAAAGGGGAAGCTTAGCCCTAGATTCGTAGGTCCCTTCGAGATCCTCGAGCGTGTCGGCGCAGTTGCTTATCGTTTGGCCCTTCCACCCAGCTTTCCCGATGTTCACCCCGTCTTCTATGTTTTGATGCTCCGCAAGTACCTTCACGACCCTTCGCATGCGATTCAGCACCCGACAGTCCAGCTAGAGCGCGACCTTTCTTTTGCAGAGCAGCCGGTGGCCATCCTGGATCGGCAGGTGAAGAAGTTGAGATCGAAGATTATACCAACCGTCAAGGTCCTTTGGCGTAGCCCGAGCAGCGAGGAGGTTACCTGGGAGACCGAGGGCGAGATGAGGAAGAAATATCCCCATCTCTTCGAAGGTACGCGTAGTTATATTTTTAAATTCGGGGACCGAATTTCTTTAAGGGGGGAAGATTGTAGCGCCTTGAAAAGTCGTTTTGGAGTTTTCCCAAAAAAACGGTGAAAATTTGGTATTTTCCGTAAATCGTCATTTTTTTTGCTATTTTGCAGTTTAGGCCTAATTATAACTAATTTGGATAGGTAATTTCTAGTTTTTAGTAGCTAATGAGTTACTTATGAAATTCTGGTCGTTTAAAAATTTTCCCTAATTTTTCAATTTTTAATATTATTTTAAGCCGGTAAGAAAATACATTAAATTAGCGATAAATACAAATTTAAATGGGCTAAATTTAGGCTTTAAAATCATGTTAATTAAAATCTAGTTGTAACATAAATTTTTATTATTTTATTTCAAGTTTTAACTAGTTTTTATGATGGAAAACAAAAATATATATTTTTTGAACTAAAACTTGCAAATATGAACTTGTGGGGGGTCTTTTTGCATAAAACCCTTTTGTATCCACTCCCACTCACCCCCCACTTCCCTAGGCCGGCCCCACCTCAGCTGCTGCCCACGTTTTTCAGCCCTTTTTTTTTTCTTTTTGACTTCTTCTATGTGAATGAATGTGAAGAATGTATTATTGTATATTAATTAGAGTTTGGATTTTAGGTGATTGATATGAGATGTTTGACTTTGAAATTTTTTCCACACCACCTCACTTTCTCCCATTCCTATCCTCTGGCCGAGAGCCTCCCACTGCTGTCCCCAATTTCCCTTTCTCTTTTTTCTTCCAAATTCATCACAATTCCATCAAAATTCAACAAAAATCCATCAATTTCTTCACAAATTCAACACAAAACCCTATTCTATCCCTTCTCAAGCCCAAATTGGTTTAAACTTTGGAGAAAAGTGGAAACTTTGGAGGCTAAGGGCAAGAGGTTCAAAACATGTGAGGTGAAAATTCTAATCTAATTGTTTATTTGTAGCTAAACTTGCTAAATTAGAACTTGAAAGTGTTAATTTTGTGCTAAATTCTAGTCTAGTTTTTTTTATAGTTCATGGCTTGAGTTGTAATTAGGGTTTAGAAATCCATTATTAGCTTAATTAATTTACTTTGCTATCTAGTGTTTTGCTAACCTAAATCTAAGAGGTGAACTTGCTATTGGGTTTGAAATTAGTGTTAGTTAAGTTTTTCTAGTATGGATTTTGATTTGCAATTGCTATTGAGAAAAATCAAGAAAGGGTTGGTTGTGGAATTTAGGTTTTGGAGCATGGTTAATATGTTGAAATTTTGTATAGTGGCTATCTAATGGTGTGACTTGGGTGATTATGCTAGATTGTAGTCGTTTTGTCGCAAATCGGCGATTTTTGCACCGATTTTGGAATGCAAATGCTTACTAGTTTTGTTATAAAATTATGTGATGAATTATTTTTGATATCTTGATGATTGTACTGGCTTGTCCTACGACTTTTAGGATGCGTGAGTGCGGATTTTTGAGTAGTCGGGTTTTAGTTTTGCCGGGCGACCAAATCGGCGATTTTCGCAGTTTTTGCGATTTTCGCGTGTGTTCCGCGGACTTTGTGCACGTTGTACCTAGCTTGTGAACGTTAGTATTTTCGTTTGGGTTTTGCGTCCTTCTTGATATGTAACCTTATGTTTGGTATTGATGTAAATTCCAGGTTCGGTCGCGGAGACGTCAGACGCGGCTCGAAAGGGGAAAGCGGTGATTGAACACAGCTAGCTAGGGATTCCGGTGAGTAGATGTAACATCTACGGGGGACTATCGTTGGATGGCGCAAGTCGCCCGATAGTTTTAGTACCTTAAAAAGATTCTTAGCAATGTTAGTAATTAGGGGTGTAACACTTGTATGATTATTTGCTACATTCATGCCCTATATTGACATACATATACGAAACCATGTTATAGGACACCTGCACCATTGCCAGGGTTTTTATATGCAGCACGAGCACTATTCATGCTTACACACACACCCTGATAATTGCCATGCCACCACACTAGATAACCTTTAAATTGAACCCTTTTACTTGAATTGATACTTAAACGTACGCTATTGCTTTAATTCCTTAAAATGAAATCGTAGAATTGCTATTTATGTGCATGTACTTCATCATATTAATTGTTCATGTCTAATCTATCAATCATACATCGCAACTTAATTATTGACACCATATGCATTCATTATCATTGGCATATGCATTTATGAGGATTTCATGAGATTTTGTGATATTCTAAATTTCGGGGGAAAGCCGCAAAATTTCTAAACTTATTATATTTTTAAAATATGTAAAATGCGGTTTTCTAGTGATGTAAGTGTCGTCCACCATGAGTTTGCTGTGGTTTTCGAGACCCGTTTCGAGGAGTTGGATGAACCGTCTCGGGTACATGGTGGGCCCGGTAGGGTACCCCGGGGCAAGAAGCTCGTGGTGCTGACGATGAGCCTGGCAGGGGACGGATTACCTACCGGTGACTTCATTGGGCACGGCGGATATCCAGAGGATACCGACCGGGGCCGCGAGAGGATGAGATATTGATATTGAGATGGGTCAGCCAGATGGCTGAGGCCAGAGACACTATGACATGGATTTATGAGATTTGAGACAGCTTTTAGGTGTCGTTGCTGGACACCGGTTCTCGTCGATTCTTTGAGTTTTATGCTGGCATTCTAAAAGAGTTTCAAAAACAGAAAGAGATAAAATGTTTCCTATATATACCTATTGAGACCTCAGATATTCATGTTGCATACATATTAGTACACTGATGTTGTTTACACACCTGCTAGTGCATCCAGTCATACCTGTATTTTAGATGCTAGGATGCTTGTGTGCATGCATACGATAGCCTTTGTAGATGTTATTTATTACTCACGAGTTGGCAACTCACCCCCGTTGTGCCACAGCCTTTTGCAGGTCCGCTCCGTCAGTACAGTAGCGGCGGGCGCACTTGTTCTTTTGCCTCCTTTGCCTGGACTCGAGGTTTTGCTCTTAGGTGGGTTATATCATTATTTTTGTACCACCTTGTATATTCTTTGTATCTAGTGCACTCCATCTACTGTATCTACCAGCATTATTGTATATTGACCTAGAGATGAGACTGTGAGATTTGTGGACTTTTATGCTGGATTTTGGGGTCGAGCTCACTTGAGTCGACATGCTGTTTTTCTTATGCTTCATTATGAATATTTTGCATGTCGTCATTTTATATTGCGTGGGATTTGTGACCGCCTTGTGGCGAAGAGCTAGCTCCCGCTTGGGGATGCCCTATTTTGCTGGATTCATATATATTCTTGTTGTACCCATTTTGGGGGCCAGTATTTACAAAGGAGACTCTGCCGAAATTTTCGGAAAAATTGGTATTGTTTTTAGAAAGGGTTTTACATGACTTATTTGATAAACTCGCTTTCAATTGATTGGGTTCTCTTTACTCTTTTGCTTAATTGGTTTTTTTTTCTGGGCTTTGGCTTACTTATTTTACGGATGTCTTGAGACGTTTCGTAACTTAAGTGTCGGTCATGTTCCGTACCCTGCGGGTCGTGACAATGAACCTGTACATTTTATATCTATGGTTTCAGCCAAGACCTATAATCTTAATTTATACAATACAATACGCGGGGATAAAAGGGTAAATTGGTACGAAACGTATATGTGGCACGAGAGGTTACTTTAAAAGACACTTACATGAATTCACGTGCCGTTGTCCGACGGGACCTTATACTATATGTTACTATAGTACACAGGGTAAGATGGATTCCTCTCGTATATATGAATACCTTCTTTATCAAACTATAAATAACCATGTTAGAATAACTATCATATACAACTTTATCTGTCCACTATTCATTTTGATCTATATTCACATGATATACTATCTTCTCTAACTTCTTTTGGGACTTATCGAGCACTAGTTTGCTGACGACATTCCTCTCTATTTTCTTTCTTTAGAATATTCGTCAGGAGGATCGGACTTTGAGGATATAGAGCCGTGCCAGAAAGACTTGGACCGGTTTGATACTCAGCCAGACTACTAGTTTCTTATATGTAACAACTCCAATTTTAGTGTACATAAAATTCATTTAAAGTTAATGTATACTTGGGATATTTACATTTCCTGTGATTACTATAAGAATTTGATTTACTTTTGAACAACAAGAAAGAGCTTGTAGCTTACTGGTAAGACCTTGCACCGCTGAACCAAAACATCAGAGTTCAAATCCTATCAGCCACAATATCTTCTTATTTAAAGTTCTTTTAATCTTTTAGAAGCCCCAAGAGTCTACACGAGCACAACACGTAAACTGAAGAGTCACACATAAAAAAAACGAGTGCACTGCAGTATACCAACCGACTCCGACACGTGGCCCCAATACGAGCCCCCAACTCATGACTCGGGCCGGCGAGATGGCGACTCGAGCCGGCGCCGCCGGTCTAACTCGGACCAAACCCTAATTTTTCTAAACCCTAACGACTCTTGGACTCCCCACATAACCCCAGTATTGTTTATTCTCTGCACATTTACAGAGAATAATAATATCCCTTTAAATCCCATTTTAATGCAAATTTAAATGCATTTTTATCACACCCTAACCCTAATTTTTCCTATAAATACCCACTCTATTTTTTACCCCTTCACACTGAAATTTCCTACAAAGACTCTCAAGAAAATTCCAAGATCCTTTTGTGTGCAAGTGGAGTTAGCAAAGGGCAAAGCTCCGACGAACTTCCGACGACAACTCAAGGAGTTTCCGACGACGAAAAGACGCACCGAAAACTCCCACCTCTTGCTCTTTCTCTTATATAGACAATCATCCAGTAAGTCCCTACTTCTCCTTCTTTTCTCTATTCTAAAAACATTCAAAACTAAAACCCGACAGAAGCAGAGTTAATCTGACTTCCGATTCAGTTTTTCCTTAAAAAGTTCTATTTTTCTTAAACACGCTAATATCAAACTCTTATGTCATGACCATTAAACATTAACGAAAACAATAGAACAAGTTTGACATTAAAATAATAACCGTAGCAAGTTTTATTCTACTTTTACATTAAAATACCTTTATCTTTCATATCGACATGTTTATAACTTTTAACCGTATTACCTTAGAAAAACTCACGAGGTAATGACCTACCTCTTCACAACACAAATATCTAACACAACACGATAGAATTTGGGAACATAGATTGGGAAAATACGACTTTATATATAACTACCTTCAACTATTAAAACCTTTTTCTACAAGAAGTGTATTTTAACAAATCTTTGCAATTGCGTCTCTACAACCCATTTTGGGGAACCCGTTCGGTATGGTGCGAATTATCGCACATTTTCTGGCCTAGTAGAGTGGATGCAGACCTCCGCAAGGAGCATACGATCTCGAAAGATTTTTAATACATTTTTCTTTAGAAAATGTGATTTCTATTATAAATAAAACTTATATTTTTAATAAATAAATATATATGTAATTAATATCAAAATATCTATTTTTTATATTTATAATATTCCACATTTCCAAAATTCAAGAAAAACATTTTATTTACAAGAAAATACCATACAATTCCAAATATTTCAAATAAATACCTTATACTTTAAAAACTAGGTCATATTCACAAGAAATTTCATATTGAATAAAAGAAATATCTATGAAAACTCTAAAGACGATAATTAAATACTTGAGGTGTATTTTGAAAGTATAACAAAACTATTTTACATAAAATCCCCTCAATTTATACTAAATTATAATAAGGACCTTAGTAAACATAAGCGGGACCAGTCTCTTGAGCCTCAGGGAGCCGAAGATATGGGTGCTTGCCTATTTAAGGTAGACAACTTAACAAATGGTATTATCAGCAGGGTAATTGTATTTGAAAAGGACACAAATCCTGCCGTCCATGTGCAACAGTTACCGATAGCACCAAAACATAATTCAGGACTTCAATTTCTTTTCTAATTGTCTGACTCAGACTGGGTCTCAATATAATCAATCTGACTTGAATATGATTCAAGTATCAAACTACAATACAACATGGATCTATGAATCCGTATATTCAATCTAATCAATCTATATTGACTGAACCGAATCATGGATATATTCCATTTACATGATCATCCATTATATCCGTTCCATTACTGATATCATGATTTCGGCAAGTCATCCATCTATACAATTTACAATACAAGACAATACAATACAATCAATACAATCAAAACATCGCAGGGTTTATAAGGGGTAGATTGGTACATAAGGTGTTAGAAGTGGCACGAGACTGCAACCATAAGACACCTAACCTGAATCTCCATTGCCGTTGTACCATGGCTGAACAGTTCCTTGTACTCCGTATACCTTAGTCTCCGGGATAGTGAGACTCCTCTCGTATACACTGACCTCTTCTGTACCAAGTTACAAACAACAGCGTTAACAATATAATATAACTTTAAAAGTTACATTTTTTCTGTCTATTCTGTCTCTACTTATTCTTTGGGACTTACCGAGTGATTGTTCGCTGACGACATTCCTTTTCTTCTTTTTTTGGAATGTTGTCAGGTGATTCGGATCTTCTGGAGATAGTGCCCACCAGCGAGGATTTGGATCAGAAAGCTTTCGACTCAGAGCTCTAGTTACTTATATGATGAGGCGATAGGACAGATTGAGGATTTGAGTCATGAGAGTGAGCGGTATACCTTTCCAAATTAAACCTACCCATTGCAAATTGAATCCCACAACTCCGGTTTTGAAAGTCTATCGAGTATCCCAAATGATTCACCAATTGAAGATATAATGTTTAATGAGTTGTGCGACTTTGTAGTGTTTGATTTACCGGATTGTAAAGAGTCCCTGTCAAGTGAAACTACACCCAATCCTTTGACCTCTACACCTCCATCCTAGAAACACAATTGATTGAAATCCATGCTATTGATGAGGTGTCTGAGAAATTTGATTTTCACTTGATTGTGGATATCGACGTTGGGAATATGTTGGATGATGAACCCGTAGTTTTGGATGAGTTTTTCTCACCAACTCATCATGTCCTTTCACTTCCGTATAGACATCATCCTGAGTCATTAACTGTTTTTCCCGAACTTCATATGCATCTAGACATTGATGATAAATGCAAGGATGAGCAGAATTTTAAGGAGAATCTTGAGGATAGAATTGATGATGAACCAGTTTTATTAGACGAGTCGGATTTTCCAATTCATCTTATCCCTTTCATTGACTGTGTACACCCTCCTGAATCTTTAACCAATACCATTTCTCGATCACTCCGCTCCATCCTTTCCATTGTTCCCACCTTACAAGACACCGTATTACTTTCATTTCCGGTGTCTGGATTACCAAGTTCGGTCTACCCATGTTTTCTCACGAATCTTGAGAGGTTTGACCCCATTTCTCAACGGGTTGATAGATTAGTACAATCGCTTTTTACACATCGGTCATTACAAGTTGTACTAATTTATTCACTCCATTTCCACCCTCAAGTTCGTCTTCCATTTTTTTCCCCTCCGTCATCCTTCTCCTCCACCAAGACCGTATCCCGCTTCCATACCCATACGGTCTCGCTTATTCTCCATTTCTTTCCTCTTCGCATTCTTTCACCAGCCTGCACATTATTGCGATAAATTTTCGAATGGTTAGTGCTGACTTTTGGCCTGTGTAAGGCCTTTTATAGATTAATACTGTTCTCCCTCCCCTAACTCTGAACATTAACGCTTAAACAGTGGAAACACTATTTCAATTAAGTTTGGGGGATCTTTTTGTGTATATATATTTTTTGGTTTGCCTTTTGTTTTGTATAAAATAAAAAAATATAAAAAAAGGGGGGGCGACAATTTTGACCCTCTTGGTGTAGCCTGATAGTGAGGACGCTGTCAAGTTTAAGTTTGGGGGTGTGCTCGGTAAGCTTTCTACCTTCGCTTTCATATGCATATTTTGTATTTGCATACTTATTTTAAAAACCCATAAAAATAAATTTTTTTTACAAAAATAGAAAAACTTTGTCGTCAAGTTAGCTAATATGGTAACTTAGATTTTTATTCCGAAAGTTTAGTTGATACGTTAGAAATAACTAAATCCTAGGCTTAGGAATTGAAAACCCTAAAAATAACCCTCCTTCTGTTTAACCTTGGAAATTATATGTCCTTGCAGTTTTCTTTTATAGAAGTAGGTAATCTGGAGTTCAGTTCTTGAGTTAAGTCGAGATGAAGGGAAAGTATTGAAACATTTACTGAAAGATAAGTCTGAAAAATAGTTTCTATTCTTGAGTCCAATTTTAGAAAGTATATACCCTACAAACTGCACATACACGCACCTTGAAACTTGGGATAGTAGAGGATACCTAGAAATATTCTTGCCTGAAAACCTAGTATGAAAGAAAAAACGATATTTAAAACTAACCACCAAAAGAGCACCATTGAAAAATATATCCGGTCTTGAAAAATAAAAAGAAAAAGAAAAAAAGAAAAAAATAAATAAAGTCAAGACCTGGAAACTGCTGTTTACGCTTTAAACTCACACATTCAGTAATCGGCTGTTAGTGCCTCAAGAAGTATTAATAGTCGCATGAAAGGTGTGAGCAAAACCGTCCATCATTAACGAAAAGAAATAGTATTAGGTATTAGGGCAAGGGTACTATAATTTGAATTGAATTCTTAAATGTAAGGGTGAAATTTTACACACACGTAGAGGTATACAATTGATGTTTGGAGGAAAGATATGAATAAAGAATAAGACTTATATTTTCCTTAAAGATGATAAAAATCCCTGATTGGAGACCGCACTTTAGAAGGAAAACTCAAGAGAAACCGAGATCTTTCTAAACCGTAAAAACGTATAGGATCTGATGTTGAATAAATAGGAGGCGTGAAACATAAGGGTTGAATATTTCTAACTTAGGATGATAGAATTTCTAACATAGATACTAAACTGCAGGAGTAGAATCGACGTTAACTTGTGAAACTAGCTTGACGGGATTTTGTGGGTAGTACCCGTTGAAAACCCTCAGGAGACAACACTCCTCCTACTTGGGACACCTAGAGGTTTAACGGTTTGTTGCACGAGCTCAGTGCAATCGCGTTCCCTGCGAAAGTGAGACTAGGATTTTGTTTTGCTCGGGACGAGCAAAAGATAAGTTTGGGGGTATTTGATTATCACAGAAAACTGCATTTCAATACTACTCATTCATTATCTGTTTTTTATATATCGGTACTATTAACCAGTGTCTGCTCAGTAAATACAGACTACAGGTATCCATGACACAATACTGGAAACACACTCAAAATCACGGATATAACGTTTGTGAGCCGACACTGTAACCGAAACTGCAAACCGATCGATATCCAAAGAGTTCTTTTGCAAATAAATGTGTGCACACAATTTTGGTCCAACACAATACAAGTATGCACATAACTCTTTGGTGCATAGACTATGGTGGGGGCTGCCTTACACAAGTTGGCACACACAAATGATGACTTGTTCAAGTAGTAGGCACACATGGGGGACAAGAATGATAAATGCAAAAAGTTGTGATGTGATATAAAGCTACATGTTTCCTTCCAAATCCCTGAATGCAGACCAGGTTCATATAAACAAACCAAATAGCACCAGTGGGATTTTCGAGAGAACACATCATCACAGAACCAACATGAGCCCCAGACTCTTCAATAAAATCGGCGAGATGCTCCATATTCCCGACCCCACCGGTTTTGTCAAGCCCAAATGTCCTCAATTTTCTTCTGTCCATCCCTTGCTGTCACATCATCTTATTTTTATTGCTTGTTTAATCTTATTTTGGGCTTATAAATACAGATTAGTGAGCAAGGGAAGAGGGCATAAAAATAACCATATACTTGGACACAACTTTTTTGTTATTTTTTTATTTAGTTCTTGTACATAGCTAGTTTGCCTTGAGTTATTTGCCTTCTCTTGCTCTTGCAACCTCTTCATTGAGCTTGCAAGTTTAAGTTTTGGTTATTAAACTCATGGTTTGTATAATCACTTGAAGATTAATAAAGCTTTCGTTTGTGTTCTTGGGTTCTTAGTATTTCTCTTGCTTTACTTACTTGCTATTTATTTTCTTGCCATTTACTTACTTGCATTTTATTTCATGCCATTTACTTATTTGCAATGCTTGTTCTATTCTTTTCTTTTATCATTTCATTTGCTCTTTCTTTTTGTTGTTTTTATGGTTTGTGAATATTGGTGTTGTTAGGAAAGAGAACGATATTGTAAGTTAAGGTTTTCTTTTCTTATTTTCTTTGCCCAATATTTTCCAATTGAACTCCTTCCAAACCTTATGCAAGCGCTCCGTTAGGCACCCTACCCTACCAAGATATCGGTGATCCCTAATCGTGACCGGTTGCATTCGGTTTGGCCGAAGGCAAAAGCCAAGAGACAAGAACGGACGGACAAGGGTCAATAAGCCGGATTTCACTAATACCGTGCTTAAACACCCTAATCCACGTTATTGCCGATTGCTCTAGCTTCAATGGTCAAGCTCGGCTCAAAGGATTGAGTACGGACTCCACTAATTTACACTAACTTATCTATTCCTAAAAAACTTATACTTTTGCATGTACACACTTAGGTTAGAAACAAACCACTCCGAACCTCACATTAACTTGTGATAACAAGAACGTAAAACACACCGTCTCCCTGCGGACGATCCGTACTCATCGCGGCTAGCTACACGTGACGCCGTCTTGATTGCGGTTAACTTTAGAAATAAAAACGATGACGCGCAAGTGAGTTTCAATCAATGCCTCAAATCGGATCGTGTCCCAAATTGGGCACATTTCATATCAACATTGTTCGCTTCGTCACGTAATAAATACGCGTGCGCGTAAGATGAATGTTGGACCGAGATATCCTTAAACTAATTATTCGCCTCAAACATGGCGATAATGGATGAGATGTCCATAAACTAACATTCATCCCCAAAATGGGAATGTCGGACCGAGATGTCCCTAAACTAATTATTCGCCTTAAATATGGCGATAATATTGGACCGAAATGTTCCTAAACTAAAATTCATCCCCAAAATGGGAATGTTGGACCGAAAATGTCCTTAAACTAATATTCTCCCCAAATAAGGCGATAATGGACTGAAATGTCCCTAAACTAATATTCGCCTCAATATGGCAATAATGGACCTTGATGTCCTTAAATTAAAATAATTGGGCCCAAATGCTCATATGTTTAACTTGACCTTAATCTCAAACCAGATTAACGGTCCTTAAATAAACCTAGCCCAAATATAAAAATATGCGGATTTGGACTAATCCGCGCCCTATGGGCGACGACATAAACTAGTCTCCGTATACAATCCACGGGCAACCAAAACAAATAAAAACACACACGACACGAAATGAACTTCCGGAGCAGAAGAAAGTGGTTATCGCAATGTGGTAACGTAATTAACTGCAGGGGGTTGCGCCTGCAGGGAAGAGCGTCCCCACAATTAAAAACCTCTCATAAAACGAGGGAGAATCTGACGAAGTCCGCTACAACGGCTGTATCCGTCCAAACCTCCGATATACGGTGCCATAAATCAACTTGGTATTTTCGGAGAGGTGGACGAATAAATCCAAATAGTATCTTCCCCCGGATTCAGGCAAGACTATCCATCCCGGTTCATCTCCGTCTCCGGCGGTGAACAGATTCTGACACGCCTGGTGGGATCTTCTCCTCTTTCCACCCCACACTTCGTGTATCGTGTTCGTGAACAAAATCGCGGTTCACTATGGTTGCCCTTGGATTCGTGATACTAAGATTTAGTGTCTTGTTCCTGTGCAGAAGAAGAGAATATCGATGACTTCCAGATGCACAACTTATAACAGCAACTCCCGCTCCGTCCCAACTGGAGGAGTGACTTATGGGCCCAACACGGCCTCCATCTTTTCAATGCCAGTGGGGCAAGTAACTCAAACTACTATCGGATTGTTCTTCGGGACCATGATCCTACCAATGAATTTCAGCGTCTCAGCCTCACAAGACGAAGCTCCTAAGAGGTCAGTCTTCGATCAACTAGCAACCACAACGACCACTCTCAACGGGCTGTCCAAATCCGATGCCTCAGTCTTCAACAGGCTGAGCCGAAACTCAGATGTCTCAGTCTTCAACAGGCTGAGCCAAAACCAAAATGGGCTCGCAAAGAGCCTCGTCATACCCGAAGTGTTAGTTATATGTATGCTCTAGAGGCCATTACTGTACATACGATGTATATTGTAGTGGATGCTTGGACATATATAGAGAGGACTTTCTTGCTCGACATGATAGCATGCTATCTGGTTGTTCTTTATCTTAACATGTACGCTGATTGTCTTTATGTTACATGTTAATAAAGCCCTTAGGATGAGTACTTGACTACCAGGACTATGATGCAGATCATACTAGTGGGGACAGAGTAGTCGCTAAGTACATCCTTCAAATGTTCCTCGTCGAAGGTGTATCGAGACAGGGCATCGATAAACCAGAGTAGACTAACATATAACTTCTCGACCCATGTAGATGAGCGATGGATGATCCCATATCCATTGGTGTTTGACATCAGAGATGGTATACGGGTGCTCGGTGGAGACTGGGTACACTGGACGGACTCGCCGAGAACTCACAGATGCTATTATACCTCATGTCAGATGGCAGTTCTCTAGTGACACAGGTACAGGTTAGTCTGTCGACCCGAGATCATCATAGAGTCTTGTATGATTCCTACTGTGCTTTGATTTCTACCTTACCACGTTCAAGAGGACGTGCAAAACGGTGGTTTTTGGGTAGAGTCCCGAGTCACATGGAAGAAATGAGCGATAGGAGGGGATTCGTCTCTCCTGATATTGGGAGTTGATATTGCGCTGTGCTCGATTTGCTATAACAGGAAGTCCCTGGCCAGGGCTGTTTCAGAGATTTACTAGTAAGTGTTACCAGTAGTTTCTCGACCCGTTATGAGCCTCATATCGGCACGATTTATCGAGTTACTAGGGTCTGACGTTTACCACCCCTAGACGAGATATGCGACCTATCAGACGAAGAGACCGGACTGTACGGTGGTGTTACTGATTGGATTTGCAGGAGAATGAGCAGGCTTGCTTGTTTATCTTCTGATCGCTCAATACCCGGGTGGCCGTTACATTTAGCAGACTGCTTGCGGCTTGTGGGTGTTTGATATGATCATCACCTACTGCCGGCGTATTGACGAGTCTTTAGAGTCCTACACACAGGTTTCCTGGCTCAAGCGAAACGGAGTAGGAGCACATATGTGATATGTGCGGGACCGAGATTAATACGAGTATGTGATACCTTATTGTATTCTCGCGATATGTGTTATCGACAGGTTATATGTGATATAGCCGGGACATCGGATCATGTATTGATTCGATGAGATGATACATTTTATATTAGTCGGTTATATGAGATATAGCCGGATTATCGGATCAAGTGTTGATTCGATAATTTAATGTATAATTATATATGTGATATATTAAATTACATTAACTAATATATGCTCACTTAAGTATTTCATATTCTCATTTTGGTTACATTTAACATATATGTGATATATGTTTATTGTATTCTTTTCTTTTGTTATATTATATATTATATATGTGATATGTAATATTGTAACATACAAGGTTATAAATGCAACTAGATTTTGTAAGATTAAAACCATGGCTAAGATTATGTTTAGGTTTTTAATTATCTTAGTTAATTCTAAGTGAGTGGATTAATGTTAAGATATTATGATATGGTTGACTTAGTCCACACTTAGATATTTTCTAAGATATTTATTAACCCAACCTCTAACTCTAGTCTATGGTTTATTCTCTATATGAGTTAGCTATGACACATTTAAACCATGGTTGCATTTCTAATTTTATCACAATTCATTCTCACTTGAGCTTGAGCTTCATCTTCTTCTTCATTTTCTTTTGCTCTCTTGATTTCTTCATCTGATGAAAAAGAATGAGAAAATAAAATCTAAAGTGAGCCCACTTCCTACTTCATCATTCTTTACTACTTGCCATTTAGTTTAGGGTGTTCTCCTCATAAAGTTCTTGACCGAGTGAAGGGTTAGCTTGAGTTTGAGTCTCCTCGACGTAGATCATCTTCGGCTTCGAAGACTACGAGCAAGCTTGTTCATTTCTCCGAGGGAACCCATACTAGAGTTCGGGAGATCGATGATCGTAGCGAAGGGACGTCAACACGGAGCTTTAGAAGTAAAGGACCGGTCTACAAAGGTTGTATTTCTTGTTCACTTTCCTTTTGCAAAGTTGTTTGCATTTTATTCCGTCGATTTCTAGTTAACGATTCAATGTTTAGGGTTAGCTAGAACGGCAAAATTTTAATTTGGCATGGACGATGCCTTCCGAAACCTTGCTGTCTTACTAGGTAACCCTGCAGTGGTATCAGAGCCATGCTAGAAATTTAGACGGATTTTGTTAATATCACGAAACCGAAATACTCCGAAACTTGAAACACGGAAACTCAAGTTTCTGTCGATTTTATAAAGCTTTCTGAAATTTTTTTAAATAAGTGCAGAATGTTGTATGGGATGCAACATGAACACACAAGAAAATTTATCCCATCTCGACGGAATTGGTCCGAGCATATTGCTAGGGTTTCCGAGCTCGCCAGCCAAGTAGAGGGTTTCGGGGTTAAATTTTTGGGTGTGTTCCAGTGACTGGGTTTTGGTGTTTCAGGTGTTATTTGTTTTTGCTAATTTTGCATGTGATGTAATCTTACACTATAAGCAATTCGGAGTGTTTCGTATTCGTAGTTTTAACGTTGTTTCGGGTTATTCGCATGCTGTCTAGAAGAAGTTAAAAAGTTCGATCGAATGTCAAAAACCCATTTTTCCAAGTTTAACGTATTCGAAAAAATATGCAAATGATTCTGTGGACCCTCTAGAAGAACGAAACCTTAACTCGATTATATGACCATCAGAACCGCCACTAAACCCTTGGGTTTGTGGTGGTTCAGCGTTGTCACATGTGAGGCATTGGTTTGACCCTTCTACGGCTGGTTCATAGGTACTGTTGCATCTTTTGGGTATTATTGAACTGTGCTCAAGTGTTGAGCTGTCGGGAAATTGTGGGACTTTGATGAATCGATTGAAGAGTTTAACGTTCGTCCGGGTATCATATGATGGGATACAATATTTGGAATCCACAAAATTAGTTATGAGATAACTAATTTGAATGTTATAAATCTAGCAATTTAGTCTCATTTGATCGGTTGTCGCGGGATTTTGATGTGATCAAAAGCTCGTCGCAATCACGTAGCGTACGCGGATACTCGCTGGGTAAACTTAATAGATAGCCATGCCCTATAGCCCCGACCAAGTGACTGTAGGAGAACCCCATCGCCAAAAGCATCCGTTCGGGTGCTCGCGGCAGCGGTGTTCTACCTTAGTGCACTTCATCAACGGCATCGGGGGGTGCGGCCGTCTACTAAAGTTTCCGACGAGCATTCGATCAGGATGTCGGGAATCTTGTTGAATTGCCCGACTAGATACTGAAAAGTGTTTTCGAGATCGAGACTAAAATGTGGGGTTTATAATTGTTAGGCATGCGATGTCTAAGGAATTCATTTGGTTAGGCATGCGATGTCTAAGGAGGTTGCGGATTCCAATTGTTGTAGTTTTTCACTTTCTTTTCTGCAACCGTAAGTGTAATATGTAGTGTATCGCCAGTTTCCTTGCTATATGTCAACGACAATTGGGATACGCATATTTACTTACGTTGATGACATGTGATATGTTATATTGGATCGCCGTGTTTTGAATAACCGGGGGTTTTATGTGAGATGAGAGTTTTTCACTTTCATTCATGTAAAATTCATTATATGTAATATTCTTTTATTGGGGCACTTCCAAGTTGAGGAAGATGTCACCGTTGATGTATATTATTTACTTTTCCGTATTAGAATATACCCAAGGAGGGGAGCACAAGTAACCGGGTTCTAGAGTCCAGTGGGAGACCATCTCGAGGAGTCAAGACCGGGTCTCCTAACTCTAGAATTTGTAGGGTTGCTTGCCGCTCTCGTAGGGGTTTAGGGGTGTGGGATTGGCTATTCATCACGGCCCTGGAATCCGTGTTTTATACTGTCTTAAAATAAAACCCGGAAATCCTAGTATATCCAATATTTCATATGTTATTTTCTGCTGCGATATCTGTGATGTGATCATTTGATATATTGATGAGATGAATACAGGATATAGTATATGTGATATATTATATAGACGTTGCTTATGTTTTACACCCGCGCTAGCACTGTCCCACTCTGCCATTAATTACCTAACCTCACGGTGCACGAGTGGACATCGAGGCGAATGCGGATAACATAAGCGTACGTTGTATTTATCTGTGATGTTTAGGTAACTTAAAATGATGGGAATTCATTAATGAGATTAATGAAATAAAAGAAACCTAAAGATGTTGTGGAATCGAATTTTTCAAAAACAGGTAGCTCTAGTTGTTGCTTTGCATAGCGGTATTCCTTGTAGAATATCCAGCACCTTATTCGATAAGGAAAGAGCCGAGATCCCTTCACCGGGAGGGACCTCTTTAGCGATAACTGGAAGATGCTACAACCCTCGGTTTCGTCTTTTGATTGCTTTTCTAGTTCTTGCTTTGCATAGTGATATTTGTGAAATATCATGCACCTCATTCGACGAGGAAAGAGCCGATATCCCTTCACAGGGAGTGACCTCTTTAGTGAAACTAGCAAAAGCCTAAAAAACACTCCATTTTAAATCATTTGATTCTACAACGATATCAAGTTCATTACACAAAGAGTTTTCATAAAAACCTGTTGTAGCCCTCTGTCATTTCTGATAGGTGTTATTTTAGTATTCGTGCTACGGTAGTTTGGCCTCCGTCAAAGCATAGTGTACGGTAGCTAAATTAGTGCTTATCTGCAACATACGATGCAATTGGATTAGGGTATTCGTACGGCGTAGTTTGGCCTCCGTCAAGGGTCGTGCGGGTGGGTCTAATTCAATCAGGAAATGACGGGTTGAACTTGACTAGCGGACTATGAGTAGTTTGGCCTCCGTCAAGGTCATAGGATGGTAGGGGCAAAATATTATCGGGAATTTCAAGTGTTGAAATTTGCAATGAGATTGCATACCTTCTATGAGATAGTTGGATCCGATACCCACTGCGAGTAAGAGTTACTCCTGAGAGAGTTTTACACATTACAATTAGCAGATCAAGTAGGTGTTTAGAAAGGTGTCAACGGGGTTACGCCCCTGGGAAAACAAGGTTTACTTTAATTAGGTCCGTGCGAAAGCATGGGAAACCTCCCTCAAAGTACCGACACTGGCCTGGCTGAAAGATTGGTGAACTTGCAGGGTGTAATTAATCCCGGCTAGTCTTTCCTTTTAGGCTTTGGAGGAAGATTTGATAAAAACAGTAGGAGCCATCTGTTAGTTATATGTATGCCCTAGAGACCATTACTGTACATAGGATGTACATTGTAGTGGATGCTGGGACATATATAGGGAGGACTTTCTTGCTCGACATGATAGTATGCTATCTGGTTGCTCTTTATCTTAACGTGTACACTGACTCTCTCTCTGTTACATGTTGGTAAAGCCTTAGGATGTGTACTTGACTACCTGGACTATGATGCGGATCATACTAGTGGGTACATGGTAGTCCATAAGTACATCCTTCAAGGTCCCTAGTCGTGGGTGTATCAAGATGGGGCATCGATATACCAGAGTAGACTAGCGTATACCTTCTCGACCAAACAGATGGGCGATGGATGATCCCATATCCATTGGTGTTTGACATCAGAGATGATATACGGGTGCTCAGTGGAGACTGGGTACACTGGACGGACTCTCCGAGAACTCCCAGATGGTATTATACCTTACGTCAGATGGCAGTTCTCTGGTGACACTGGTACAGGTTAGTCTGTAGACCCAAGATCGTCATAGAGTCTTGTGTGATTCCCACTGTGCTTTGATTTTCACCTTACCACGTCCAAGAGGGCGTGCAAAACGGTGGTTTTTGGGTACAGTCCCGATTCACATGGAGGCAATGAGCGATAGGAGGAGATTCGTCTCTCCCGGTATAGGGAGTTGATGTTGCGCTGTGTTCGATTGGCTATAACCGGAAATCCCTGGCCAGGGTTTCTGAGATTTACTGGTAAGTGTTACCAGTAGTTTCTCGAACTGTTATAGACCTCATATCGACACGACTTATCGAGCTGCTGGGGTCTGACGTTTACCACCACTAGGCGAGATATGCGACATATCAGACGAACAGACCGGACTGTACGGCAAGTGTTGCTGGTTGGATTCACAGGAGTGTGAGCGGGCTTGCTCGTTGATCTTCTGATCGCTCAATACCCGGGTGGCCGTTACGTTTAGCAGACCGCTTGCGGCTTGTGGATGTTTGATATGATCATCACCTGCTGCCGGCGTATTGACGAGTCTTTAGAGTCCTACACAGAGGTTTCCTGGCTCAAGCGAAACGAAATAGGAGCGCATATGAGATATGTGCGGGACCGAGAATAATACCAGTATGTGATACTGTATTCAATTCTCGCGATTTGTATCATCGGTAGGTTATATGTGATATAGCCAGGTTACCGAATCAAGTGTTGATTCGATACATTGATACACTTGATATTAGTCGATTATATGCAGTATGACCGGATTATTAAATCAAATGTTGATCTAATGATTTAATGTATAATTATATATTTGATATATTACTTTACATTAACTAGTATTTGTTCACTTAAGATTGATTATCTCACTTGATGTGCACAAGAAGTATATGTGATATATTTTTTTGTGCACATGATTGTATCATGTTTGATGATACATGAAAACTTGGGTGTGTGTGATTAAACCATGATTAGGTTAATGGTTAGGGTTTGATTTACTTAATTATTTGATTTATTCATTTATTTTTTGGGGCAAAAACAATAATGGTGGCTTTCTTTGTTTTCTTCTTGGAGTTTCATGAAGCTTCACCATTTTGTTTTTATCCTTAACCCTAACCATTTACCTTAACCCTAGTTTATTCTCTACAAGAGTTAGCCTCACCCATGGTTGCAAAATGATAAGCATCACTTGAATTTTCTAATTAGACAATTCATTTCTTTTCTATTCTTCTTCATCTTCTTCATGAGTTGAAGAAAGCTAGCTAGAAAATTCTAAGTGATGAATCCAAGTGAGAAATCAAAATCCAAAGTGAACCCACTTCCTATTTCTTCATCCTTTACCACTTGCCATGTAGTATAGGGTGTTTTCTTCACAAGTTTCATGACTTGGTGAAGTTGGAGCTTGATCTTGAGTTGCCTCGACGTAGATCATCTTCGGCAACGAAGTCGACGACCTAGCCCGATCATTTCTTCGACGAAACCATCGCTAAAGTCCGGGATCCGATGATCGCAGCGGAGGGACATCATCACGGAGCTAAGGAAGTGGAGGACCGGATCTACAAAGGTTGTATTTCCGTTCACTTTAGAGTAAAGTTATTTATTCGCATTTGTTTTCGCCTAAACTCTAGTTAACGATCGCATTAGGGTTTCTCGGCACCGGAAAAATTAGAATTTGGCATGGTTGATGCCTTGTCGAACCTCATTAGTGTGCCTAGGAACCCTACAGTGGTATCAGAGCCTAGCTAGAGCCTTAGGCGAAGTGTAGACGATGTTAGAAACCCGATCGAACCCCGAAACCCTAAATTTCACCCCTTTCTGTACATTTTCTGAAATCATGGATTTTTGTGAATTAAAAATATGCAGAAAAATCAGCAGGGTTTTCTAGGAGTTACTGTGAAAAACGAGAGCCTAAATCGATCAAGGCGCCGCAGAACCGCGGCAATAGCATGCCTATTGCGGCGGTTCCGCGGCCGTACGGTCGCTTCCTTCATCAAATTTTGCACAGTAATGTTTATTTGAATTTCCTGTATTTTCTAGGAATTTTTAATTTGCACTCAAGAGTTGAGTTATCTGGGGTGTATTGGGGATTCGATGATTCGATCGGAAACTTTAACTGCGTCTATGTGTTTTTCCGGATAATTTAGAATATGTTATAAAATTCGACTGTATATAAATACCCACTTTTCCCCTGCCGGGAAATTTCCAACTGTTGGATTTTTCCGTAGTTTAATGACGTTCTAAGTAGTGCAAGTAACGCGATGGTCCCTCTAGAAGACAACAAATCTTAACTCGATTATGTGACCGTCTTGAACTGCCCTTTGAACCTTAGGGTTTGGGGCAGTACGGCATGCCACATGTGAGGCGTTGGCTTGACCCTTCTACGGCTGGACCGTTGGTACTGAGGCATGAAGTGAATGTTCTTTAAACTTATTTCATGTGTTGAGCTGTTTCGGGAAAACTTGGGTGTTTGAATGTTCGATCGGAAAGTTTAACATATTCTATTTATCTGGAATGGGATACAATATTTGGAATCCACAAATAGTTATGAGATAACTGAATGAATGTTATAAACATAGCAGTTTAGTCTCACTTGATCGGTTGCCACGGAATTTTGATGCGATCAAAAGTCCGTCGCAATCACGTAGCGTACGCGGATACTCGCCGGTAAACTTTATAGATAGCCACGCCCCAAAGCCCCGACTAAGTGACTGTAGGAGAACCCCGTCGCCGAAAGCATCCGTTCGGGTGCTCGCGGCAGCGGTGTTCCGCCTTGGTGCACTTCGTCGATGGTATCGGGGGTGCGGCCGTCTACTGAAATTTGCGACGAGCATTCGATCAGGATGTCGGGAATCTTGTTGAATTGCCCGACTTAATATTGAAAAGTGTTTTCGATAATGAGACTGAAATGCGGGTTTATAATTGTTAGGCATGTGATGTCTAAGGAATTCATTTGGTTAGGCATGCGATGTCTAAAGAGTTTGCGGATTCTAACTGTTGTAGTTTTACACTTTCTTTTCTGTGACCGTAAGTGTAATATGTGATATCGCCGGTTTCGTTGCTATATGTCAACGACAATTGGGATACGCATGTTTACTTACGTTGTTGACATGTGATGTTATGTGTTGCTGGATATGTTATATTGGATCGTCGTGTTTGAATAGCCGGGTTTTTTTTTATGTGAGATGAGTGTTTTTCATTTTCATTCATGTAAAAACTTGTATGTAATATTCTTTTATTGGGGCACTTCCAGGTTGCGGAAGATGTCACCGTTGATGTATATTATTTACTTTTCCGCATTAGGATAGACCCAAGGAGGGGAGCACAAGTAACCGGGTTCTAGGGTCCAGTGGGAGACCATCTCGAGGAGTCGAGTCCGGGTCTCCTAACCCTAGAATTGGTAGGGTTGCTTGCCGCTCTCGTAGGGGTCTAGGGGTGTGGGATTGGCTATTCATCACGACCGTGGAATCCGTGTTTTATATTGGCTCGTATTAAAAACACGGACGTCCTAGTATATCCAATATTTCATATGATATTTTCTGCTGCGTTATCTGTGATGTGATCATGTGATATGTTCTGTGATAGACATTATATATAGTATATATGATATATTATATAGACGTTGCTTATGTTTTACACCCGTGCTAGCCCTGCCTCGCTCTGGCGTTAGTTACCTAACCTAACGGTGCAGACGGGACATCGAGGCGAATGCGGCTGGCATAAGCGTACGTTATATTTATCTGTGATGTTTAGGTGCTTAAATGATGGGACTTCATTAATATGATTAATGAAAGTAAAAGAAACCTAAAGATGTTGTGGAATCGAATTTCAAAAATAAAACAGGTAGCTACAGTTCTTGCTTTGCACAGCGGTATATATGATATATCCTGCACCTTATTCGATGAGGAAAGGGCCGACGATCCCTTCACCGGGAGTGACCCCTTTAACAATAACTGGCAGATGCTACACACTCGGTTTGTCTTTTCATAGCTTCTATAGTTTCTGCTTTGCACAGTGATATATATGATATATCCCGCACCTCATTCGACGAGGAAAGGGCCGACGATCCCTTCACCGGGAGTGACCCCTTTAGCAAAACTAGAAAAGCCTAAAAAACACTCCATTTTAAAATCATTTGATTCTACAACGATATCAAGTTCATTACGCAATAGGTTTTCAGAAAAACCTATCGTAGCCCTCCGTCATTTCAGATAAGTAGTAGTTAGTGTTCGTGCTGCGTTTGTTGGCCTTTGTCAAGGCGTAGTGTGCGGTAGTTGACTGGTGCTTATCTGCTTATGCATATGATGTAGATTGGGTTAGGGTAGTTGTGCGACCTTGTTGGCCTTTGTCAAGGGTCGTGCGGGTGGGTTTAATTCAATCAGGAAATGACGGGTTGAACTTGACTAGCATCCTATGGTTTGTTGGCCTTTGTCAAGGTCATAGGAGGTTAGGGGTAAAATTATCGGGAATTTTAAGTGTTGAAATTTGCAATGAGATTGCATACCTTCTATGAGATAGTTGGATCCCGATACCCACTGCGAGTAAGAGTTACTCCTCGGAGAGTTTTACACATTACAATTAGCCGATCAAGTAGGTGTCTAGAAAGGTGTTAACGAGGTTACGCCTCTGGGAAAACGAGGTTTACTGTAATTAGGTTCGTGCGAAAGCACGGGGGACCTCCCTCAAAGTACCAACACTGGCCTGGCTGAAAGATTGGCGAACTTGTAGTGTGTAATTAATCCCGGCTAGTCTTTCCTTTTAGGGTTTGAAGGAAGATTTGATAAAAACAGTGGGAGCCATTCTGATTAGATAAAATAATAACCAATCTTTTCTTGCAAGAGCGCACGCTGAGTGTTTTCTTCTCTCTCTCTCTCTCCAGGTAGCGACCATATCACGTCTTAATCAAGATAATAATACGGATGTATTGACCGAACCCGCTTGTTATACTGAGCTGGGGAACGTTGGTCCCGCTCCAACTTATAAATGTTATAAGACAGAGTAGGAAATAGGGGAATACCAGGACTCCCTTGCCGCCCAAACGAAGAAAGTGCATAAGATGCATCTCCTTCGGGTGCATTCATTACAAAGAACTGTTTCTCAGTATCCTTTACGTCCTGGGTATATGATACCGAAACAGGATCCCGCATATGTAATCTGTTACATGGGCTACAGATTGGTAAAGAACCGAGGACGGGTGATAAGTTTCATGTGACAGAAAACGGTGCAAGTGTTGCAACCAAGTCTGCTGGTCACTGTCACCCTGTATTTCCAAAATACATTGATTCTGAACGAATGTTATTAGATACCGAACCTGATATACAAAATCATATCACTCTCTTTAGAAGTAAAGAAATGATAAAATTTTGTATTGATGGATAATGTTTTGAACATTTCCTATATCAAAAGTTGATCGGTTCAGGCACGTTATCTAAAAGTATTGATGTTCTAAATCAAACTACAGTTCTTAGTATACGGAACACACACAAGAGAAAGAGTTCAGAAATGAACGAATCCTTCTTAAGGTATTGTAGACTTGGTCATATCAATACGACCCGACTAGCTGAAGTTATGCATATTTAAATCAGTTTGAATTTACATCTTGTGAAACTTGCCGGTCATGTCACAAAGATACGATGACCATAACTCTGTTTACTGGAAACAGAGAAAGAGTTAGTAAACTCTTGGGATTGATACATGTTGATGTATGTAAGGTCCCCCGTCTATACATGCCAGGACCGGTTCTTTGTACTTCATTACATTCTCTGATGATCTCTCAAGATTCAGTCATATGTTCCTGTTGAAACACAAGTCCGAACCTTTTGAGATATTCACAGAATATAAGTTAGAAGTAGAGAAGCAATACGGGTATAAGTATTATGTCCTTTGATGAGATCAAGGAGGAGAATACTTGTGCATAGAATTCCTGGACTATTCTAAAGGAGAATGAGATTCTCTCTCAGCATTACTCCTCCATATACACCATAGCACGATGGTATATCGGGGCGGAGCAATTGCACCCTATTCGATATGGTGCGCTCTATGACGAGTTCTACTGAGTTACCTATTTTCCTTTTGGGAGTTATGTACTTGAGAAGCTGCATACCTATTGAATAGGGTTCAAATTAAATCAGTTGCCTACCACTTCATATGTGATATGGAAAGGGAAGAGCCCATATCTTAAGTTGGTTAAGATTTGGGGTTGTCCGGACTATGTCTAAAAGAAAAATCCGGACAAGCTCGAGGCAAGGTCTGTAATGTAGAACTGGAAAGGTTCTAGTTATACAAACTACAGCAGATGATTTGATACAACCAAAGGATTCAGTAGATACCAACGAATCTCAGCCTCTCCGCCGATCTAGTAGGGTTCCTCACCCACCCGAGAGATACTTCGGTTTCTCTATGATAGTGGGAGTGAGGATTGCATCATGAGATGATGACCCAACTAGTTTTGAGCAGGCCATCAGGAGTAGGACTCTGTAAGAATGACTGGATGCTTAGCGATCTGAGATGGAATCCATGTACACCAACAAAGTATGGACTTTGGTTGCTATATCTGAAGGGTTAAATCCCCATCAAGACCAAGTATATCTTGAGAAGATTACTTGGTGTAGATGGAAAAGTTGAGACTTTCAAAGCTAGACTTGTTAAAGGTTTTCATCATCGACCAGGCGTGGATAATGATAAAACCTTTTCCAGTGGCTATGCTTAAGTCCATCCGGATCCTACTTGCCACGGCTACATACCATGACTACGATATCTGGCGGTTGGGTGTCATGACTGCTCTTCTAAATGATATTTTAGAAGAGAGAATCTATAAGTACACAGTCAGAGGGCTTCGTAAATAGTGGGAGCAGCGGAAACGTGTACAAGATGCTTTATAGGATAAAGCAGGCATCGCAGAGTTGGAACATCTGTTTTGATGTAGTAGTCAAAGAGTTTGACATCATTAAAATGGTAGATGAACCTTGTATAAACAAAAAGGTAGTAGGGAGTATGGTGACGATCCTCGTAAAGTACGTGGATGACATACTCTTGATAGGGAAGGAGTTTTCTATGCTACGCTCGGTCAATCTCCGCTTATCACAATGATTCTCCATATAGGATCAAAGTGATACCTCCTAAATCCTGGGTTTTGGATCTATGAGATAGATCTAATTGGATGTTAGGATACTCACTAGTTATAGTGAAAAGGTATCAATTGATCCTGGGGAGAATCACAGGAAAGGTTCCAGAGTGATAAGGATGACTGAATGTCAGTCACAGGCATTGTCTTTACCCTCAGTAAAGGGACGGTATGTTGGAAGAGTTCCAAGCTAGATACCGTGGCATACTAGACAATAAAAGCTGGATACATCGCTACCAAAGATGCTACCAAAGAGGCAGTCTGGGTGTATATTAGTTCATGAGATGAACTTCGTTCCTCCCATTGTGTGACAATGGAGTTGTGGCTTATGCCAAGGAACGCCCGTCCCATCAGTGATCCAGACATATTCTAAGGCAGTATCATCTGATCATGGAGATGGTTGATCTCCAGGGGATCGAGATTAGGAGAGTAGACTCAGAGGACAACACGGCGGATCCACTCACAAAGGCCTTTTTCCCAGAGAGGGACTTTTATGGGATGGTTGAGTATGAGATACTACAACCACTGCTATCAGATGGCCGTAGTGCAAGTGGAAGATTGTTAGTTATATGTATGCCCTAGAGGCCATTACTGTACATAGGATGTATATTGTAGTGGATGCTGGGACATATAGGGAGGACTTTCTTGCTCGACATGATAGTATGCTATCTGGTTGCTCTTTATCTTAACGTGTACACTGACTGTCTCTCTGTTACATGTTGGTAAAGCCCTTAGGATGTGTACTTGACTACCTGGACTATGATGCGGATCATACTAGTGGGGACATGGTAGTCCATAAGTACATCCTTCAAGGTCCCTAGTCGTGGGTGTATCAAGACGGGGCATCGATATACCAGAGTAGACTAGCGTATACCTTCTCGACCCATACAGATGGGCGATGGATGATCCCATATCCATTGGTGTTTGACATCAGAGATGATATACGGGTTCTCAGTGGAGACTGGGTACACTGGACGGACTCGCCGAGAACTCCCAGATGGTATTATACCTTACGTTAGATGGCAGTTCTCTGGTGACACTGGTACAGGTTAGTCTGTAGACCCGAGATCGTCATAGAGTCTTGTGTGATTCCCACTGTGCTTTGATTTCCACTTACCACGTCCAAGAGGGCGTGCAAAACGGTGGTTTTTGGGTACAGTCCCGATTCACATGGAGGCAATGAGCGATAGGAGGGGATTCGTCTCTCCCGGTATAGGGAGTTGATGTTGCGCTGTGTTCGATTGGCTATAACCGGAAATCCTTGGCCAGGGTTGCTGAGATTTACTGGTAAGTGTTACCAGTAGTTTCTCGAACTGTTATAGACCTCATATTGACACGACTTATCGAGCTGCTGGGGTCTGACGTTTACCACCCCTAGGCGAGATATGTGACATATCAGACGAACAGATCGGACTATACGGCAAGTGTTGCTGGTTGGATTCACAGGAGTGTGAGCGGGCTTGCTTGTTGATCTTCTGATCGCTCAATACCCGGGTGGCCGTTACGTTTAGCAGACCGCTTGCGGCTTGTGGATGTTTGATATGATCATCACCTGCTGCCGGCGTATTGACGAGTCTTTAGAGTCCTACACAGAGGTTTCCTGGCTCAAGCGAAACGAAATAGGAGCGCATATGAGATATGTGCGGGACCGAGAATAATACCAGTATGTGATACTGTATTCAATTCTCGCGATTTGTATCATCGGTAGGTTATATGTGATATAGCCAGGTTACCGAATCAAGTGTTGATTCGATACATTGATACACTTGATATTAGTCGATTATATGCAGTATGACCGGATCATTAAATCAAGTGTTGATTTAATGATTTAATGTATAATTATATATTTGATATATTACTTTACATTAACTAGTATTTGTTCACTTAAGATTGATTATCTCACTTGATGTGCACAAGTAGTATATGTGATATATTTTTTTGTGCACATGATTGTATCATGTTTGATGATACATGCAAACTTGGGTGTGTGTGATTAAACCATGATTAGGTTAATGGTTAGGGTTTGATTTACTTAATTATTTGATTTATTCATTTATTTTTAGGGCAAAAACAATAATGGTGACTTTCTTTGTTTTCTTCTTGGAGTTTCATGAAGCTTCACCATTTTGTTTTTATCCTTAACCCTAACCATTTACCTTAACGCTAGTTTATTCTCTACAAGAGTTAGCCTCACCCATGGTTGCAAAATGATAAGCATCACTTGAATTTTCTAATTAGATAATTCATTTCTTTTCTATTCTTCTTCATCTTCTTCATGAGTTGAAGAAAGCTAGCTAGAAAATTCTAAGTGATGAATCCAAGTGAGAAATCAAAATCCAAAGTGAACCCACTTCCTATTTCTTCATCCTCTACCACTTGCCATGTAGTATAGGGTGTTTTCTTCACAAGTTTCATGACTTGGTGAAGTTGGAGCTTGATCTTGAGTTGCCTCGACGTAGATCATCTTCGGCAACGAAGTCGACGACCTAGCCGATCATTTCTTCGACGAAACCATCGCTAGAGTCCGGGATCCGGTGATCGCAGCGGAGGGACATCATCACGGAGCTAAGGAAGTGGAGGACCGGATCTACAAAGGTTGTATTTCCGTTCACTTTAGAGTAAAGTTGTTTATTCGCATTTGTTTTCGCCTAAACTCTAGTTAACGATCGCATTAGGGTTTCTCGGCACCGGAAAAATTAGAATTTGGCATGGTTGATGCCTTGTGGAACCTCATTGGTGTGCCTAGGAACCCTACACCATCCTGATTAGATAAAATAATAACCAATCTGATCTTGCAAGAGCATACGCTGAGCGTTTTCTTCTCTTTCTCCAGGTAGCGATCATGTCACGCCTTAACCAAGATAATAATATAGATGTATTGACCGAACCCGCTTGTTATACTGAGCTGGGGAACGTTGGTCCCGCTCCAACTTATAATTATTATAAGACCGAGAATGAAATAGGGGACTAGCAGAATTCCCGTGACGCCCAAACGAAGAAAGTGCATAATGATGCATCTTCTTCGGGTGTGTTCATTACCGAGAATTGTTTTCTCAGTATCCTTTATGTCTTGGGTATGTGATACCAGATCAGTATCCCATATATATAATCTGTTACATGGGCTACAGATAGGTAGAGAACTGAGAACGGGTTATAAAATTTCAAGAATTGGAAACGGTGCAATTGTTGCAGCCAAGTTGTTGGCAGTTATCATCCTGTATTATCAAGTACATTGATTCTGAACGAATGTTATTAGAAACCGAACCTGATATAAAACATCATATCAATCTCTTTACCTAGTAAAGAAAGATATAATTTTGTATTCTTGGATAATGTTTTGAACATTTCCTATATCAAGAGTTGATCGGTTCAAGCACGTTATCTAAAAACATATACGTTCTAAATCAAACCACGGTTCTCAACGTACAGAACACACACAAGAAGAATAGTTCAGAAATGAACGAATCCTTCTTGAGGCATGGTAGACTAGGTCATATCGATGCGACCCGACTAGCTAAGTTATATTAAGATGCATATTTAAATCAGTTTGAATTTACATCTTATGAAACTTGCTAATCATGTCACAAAGATAAGATGACCATAGCTCCGTTTACTGGAAATAGAGAAAGAGTTAATGAACTCTTAGGATTGATACATGATGATGTATGTACGTTCCCTGTCTACACATGCCAGAACCGGTTCTTTTTACTTCATTACATTCACTGATGATTGTAGGGTTCCTAGGCACTCTCAAGAGGTCTCACAAGGCATCAACCATGCCAATTTCAAATTTTATGGGTGCCGAGAAACCCTAACACGGATCGTTTACTAGAATTCTAGGCGAAAAACTAATCTAGTTAACAACTTAACTAAAGGAGAGAGGCTACAACCTTTGTAGATCCGGATATCCACTTCCTTGGCTCCACGTAGGCGTCCTCTCGCTGTCCATCTCGAATCCCGGACTCAATCGTCGGCTTGATCGGAGAAAGGGGAGGACTAGGTCGTCGGCTTCGTGCCGAAGATGATCTACGTCGAGGCATCACAAGTTCAAGCTCCGACTTCACAAATTTGTGAAACTTGTGAAGAAAACACCCAAAACAACTTGGCAAGAGGTAGAGGGTGAATAAATAGGAGGTGGGTTCACTTTATAATTGGATTTCTCACTTTAGATCTCAAATTGCTATTGATGGCCTCAAGCTTTCTATCTTGAAGATGAAGAAGAAGATGAAGCTAGAATTATGATAAGTCTCTTAAAATGAGAAAGAAAATGAATACTTATCATAATCTTAACCATAGTTAAGTGTAGAGAATGAACTAGGGTTAGTTCAAATGGTTAGGGTTAAGCATGAGACAAGAATGGTGACTAAGTCAAAGCTTCATGAAGCTTCAATAAGAAACAAAGAAAGCCACCATTCTCATCTTTATCTTTTCCAAATAAATAAATAAACAAATAAATAAATAAATGAATATGCAAAACCCTAATCATCAAATTAATCATGGTTTAATTCTATACACTTAACTAAATGATCAAGTATCATCAAACATGATACAAATATGTGCACAAAAGTATATCACATATACTTCTTGCACATCAAGTGAGAAAATCCATATAAAGTGAACTAATACTACCTAATGCAAAGTAATATATCAAATATATAATTATACATTAAATCATTAAATCAACACTTGACTTAACGATCCGGTCATATCGCATATAACCGACTAGTATCCTATGTATCGGCTTATCGAATCAATGATTCGATAACTAGGTCATATCGAATATAACCAATCGATACATCCATCGCGAGAATGAAATACGGTATCACATACACGTATTATTCTCGGTCCTGCACATATCTCATATGCGCTCCTATTTCGTTTCGCTTGAGCCAGGAAACCTCTGTATAGGACTCTAAAGACTCGTCAATACGCCGGTAGTAGATAATGATCATATCAAGCACCCACAAGCCGCAAGCGGTCTGCTAAACGTAACGGCCATCCGGGTATTGAGCGATCAGAAGATCGACGAGCTAGCCCGCTCACACTCCTGTGAATCCAACCAGTAACACTTACCGTACAGTCCGGTCTGTTCGTCTGATATGTCGCATATCAAGTCTAGGGGTGGTAAACGTCAGACCCCAATAACCGATAAGTCGTGCCGATGTGAGGCTTATAACGGGTCGAGAAACTACTGGTAACTCTTACCAGCAAATCTCTGATCAGCCCTGGCCAGGGACTTCCCTGTTACGGCCAATCGAGCACAGCGCAACATCAACCCCCAATACCGGGAGAGACGAAACTCCTCCTATCGCTCATTGCCTCCATGTGACTCGGGACTGTACCCAAAGACCACCGTTTTGCACGCCCTCATGGACGTGGTAAGGTGGAGATCAAAGCACAGTGGGAATCACACAAGACTCTATGACGATCTCAGGTCTACAGACTAACCTGTACAAGTGTCACCTGAGAACTGCCATCTGACGTGAGGTATAATACCATCTGGGAGTTCTCGGCGAGTCCGTCCAGTGTACCCAGTCTCCACTGAGCACCCGTATACCATCTCTGATGTCAAACACCAATGGATATGGGATCATCCATCGCCCATCTCATGGGTCGAGAAGCGTATACGCTAGTCTACACTGGTATATCGATGCCCCGTCTCGATACACCCACGACTAAGGACCTTGAAGGATGTACCTATGGACTACCATGTCCCCACTAGTATGATCTACATCACAGTCCAGGTAGTCAAGTACACATCGTAAGGGCTTTACCAACATGTAACTATAAGACAGTTTAAAGAGACAAGTGTACATGTTAAGATAAAGAGCAACCAGATAGCATACTATCATATCGAGCAAGAAAGTCATCTCTATATATGTCCAAGCATCCAATGTAATATACATCATCTGTATAATACTGGCCTCTAGGGCATACATACAACTAACAATCTCCCACTTGCACTAGGGCCAGCTGCTGTAGTATCGCATACCGAGCATCCCGAAGAGTCTCTCAAACTGTACCTGGGGAATGGCCTTCGTGAGTGGATCTGCCGTGTTGTTCTTCGTGTCAACTCTCCTGACCTCGATCTCTCGGCGATCAACTATCTCCCGGATCAGGTGATACCGCCTCAGAATATGCCTGGATCGCTGATGGGACCTGGGTTCCTTGGCCAAAGCCACCTCTCCATTGTTATCGCAATACAAAGGTATTGGATGCTCAATGGATGGAACCACTCCAAGTTCAGTAATGAACTTCTTGATCCAGACAGCCTCCTTGGCAGCATCGTTGGCAGCGATGTATTCAGCCTCCATCGTCGAGTCTGCCATGGTTTCCTTCTTGGAACTCTTCCAGCTAACCGCCTCTCCGTAAAGGGTAAAGACAAAACCCGACTGCGACTTAGAGTCGTCCTTATCACTCTGGAAGCTCGAATCGGTAAAGGACTCCACTTGGAGTTCTCCGTTACCATACACCAAGAGCATCTCTTTAGTCCTTCGTAAGTACTTGAGAATGCTCTTCACAGCTGTCCAGTGACTCTCTCCAGGATCAGCTTGATACCTGCTCACTACAGATAGTGAGTATGCTACATCGGGTCTGGTACATAGCATCGCATACATGATAGAGCCTACAGCCGAAGCATAGGGTATCCCTTGCATGTGAGCTCTCTCCAAATCAGTCTTGGGAGACATCTCTTTGGAGAGAGTGACTCCAGAGATCGTGTGCAAGTTCCCACGCTTGGATTCTTCCATACTAAACCTCTTTAGTATGGTGTCAATGTACCTGGATTGGGACAATCCCAATATCCGTTTGGATCTATCTCTATAGATCCTGATTCCCAATATGCAGGAGGCATCACCAAGATCTTTCATCGAGAATCTTTGTGATAAGAAGAGGTTGACCGATTGCAGCATAGGAATATCATTTCCTATCAAGAGTATGTCGTCCACGTACAATACGAGGAAGACAACCTTACTCCCTGCCACCTTCTTGTAAATACAAGGTTCATCTGGGTTTTTGACGAAATCAAACTCTTTGATAACGACGTCAAAGCAGATGTTCCAACTCCGCGATGCTTGCTTTAATCCATAAATGGATTTAAGCAGCTTGCACACCTTTCCGCTGCTCCCACTGTCTACGAAGCCTTCTGGCTGAGTCATGTACACGCACTCTTCTAAATCACCATTTAGAAAGGCGGTCTTAACATCCATTTGCCAGATTTCGTAATCATGATATGCAGCGATGGCAAGCATGATCTGGATGGATTTAAGCATAGCCACTGGAGAAAAGGTCTCGTCATAGTCCATACCTGGTCTTTGACGAAAACCCTTTGCTACAAGTCTAGCTTTGAAAGTCTCCACTTTCCCATCTACACTAAGTTTTTTCTTGAAGATCCATTTGCTCCCAATGGGTTTTACCCCTTCAGGAGCAACTTCCAAAGTCCATACTTTGTTGGTGTACATGGATTCCATCTCGGACCGCATAGCATCCAGCCATTTTACCGAGTCCCTACTCGTGATGGCCTGCTCGAAGCTAGTTGGGTCATCATCCTCCATGATGCAATCCTCGCTCCCTCCATCCATGAGAAAACCGTAGTATCTCTCAGGCTGGCGAGGAATCCTACTAGATCGGCGGAGAGGCTGAGGTTCATTGGGAGCTACTGAATCTTCTGGTTCCACTAAATCTTCAGTTACGGTTTGTGTATCTGGAACTTCTTCCAGCTCTACCACTTTGCCACTAATTTCTTTTTCAAGAAATTCCTTTTCTAAAAAGGTGGCATGTTGAGCAACAAACACTTTTTGTTCCTCACTGTGGTAGAAAAAATACCCATATGAGTTTGGATATCCCACAAACTTGCAAAGAACTGACCGTGCCTCGAGCTTGTCCGGATTTTGTCTTTTGACATAGGCTGGACAACCCCATATTTTAACTCGTTTAAGATATGGCCTCTTCCCACTCCATATCTCATATGGTGTGGTAGGTACAGATTTAGATGGAACTTGATTCAATAGGTATGCTGCTGTCTCCAGTGCATATCCCCAGAAGGAAATAGGTAACTCAGCTGTGCTCATCATAGAGCGCACCATATCTAATAGGGTGCGGTTCCTCCGTTCAGATACACCGTTGTGCTGTGGTGTATATGGAGGAGTCAGCTGAGAGAGAATCCCATTCTCTTTTAGGAAGTCAAGGAATTCATTGCTCAAGTATTCACCTCCTCGATCAGATCGAAGAATTTTAATACTTTTTCCGGTTTGGTTCTCAACTTCTTGTTTATATTCTCTAAATTTCTCAAAAGTTTCTGATTTGTGTTTCATCAGGAACACGTACCCGAACCTAGAGAGATCGTCAGTGAATGTAATGAAGTACGAAGAACCATCCCTGGCATGTGTAGACATAGGACCGCATACATCACTATGTATCAGTCCCAAGAGTTCGGTAACTCTTTCTCCGTGTCCCGTAAACGGAGTTTTGGTCATCTTGCCTTTGAGACATGACTGGCAAGTGTCATAAGATGAAAATTCGAATGGTTTCAAATATCCATCCTTATGCAACTTAGCCAGTCTTGTCGCATTGATGTGACCCAGTCTATAATGCCACAAGAAGGATTCGTTCAGTTCTGAACTTTTCCTCTTGTGTGTGTTTGTTATACTCAGAACTCTTGATTGGTTTAGAACATAAATGCCATTGCACAACGTGCCTGATCCAACCAACTTTTGGTTACGGAAAATGTTCATAACATTATCCTGTAATACAAAATTATATCCCTCTTTACTCAATAAAGAAACCGATATAATGTTGCATATCAGGTTCGGCATGTAATAACATTCGTTCAGAACCAATGTATTACCAGTTGGTAATACAAGGTGATATTCCCCGACGGTCTTAGCTGAAACAATTGCACCATTTCCAACTCTAATGTCTTTATCACCTTCTCCAAGTTCTCTACCTTTTCTAAGCCCATGTAACTGATTACATATATGGGATCCTGACCCGGTATCTAATACCCAGGACGTGGAGCAAATGGAGAAACAGTTCTCTGTAACGAACACACCCGAAGAAAATGCATCAACATGTACTTTCTTCATTTGGGTGGCATGGGAATCCTGGTATTCCCCTATATCCTGTTCAGTCCTATAACTCTTATAGGTAAGAACGGAACCAACGTTCCCCAGCATAGTATAACATGCGGGTTCGGTCAATACATCTATATTATTATCTTTATTAAGGTATGAAATGGTCACTACCTGGAGAGAGAGAGAAGAAAACACTTTAGCGTAAGCTCGTGCAAGATCAGATTGGTTATTATCTTATCTAATCAGGATGGCTCCCACTGTTTTTATCAAATCTTCCTTCAAACCCTAAAAGGAAAGACTAGCCGGGATTAATTACACACTACAAGTTCGCCAATCTTTCAGCCAGGCCAGTGTCGGTACTTTGAGGGAGGTCCCTCGTGCTTTCCACGAACCTAATTACTGTAAACCTCGTTTTCCCAAAGGCGTAACCCCGTTGACACCTTTCTAGACACCTACTTGATCGGCTAATTGTAATGTGTAAAACTCTCCCAGGAGTAACTCTTACTCGCAGTGGGTATCGGGATCCAACTATCTCATAGAAGGAATGCAATCTCATTGCAAATTTCAACACTTGAAATTCCCGATAATGCTTTTGCCCCAAACGATCTATGACCTTGACAAGGTCAACAAACCATAGACCGTAAGTCAAGTTCAACCCGTCATTTCTTGATTGAATTAAACCCACCTGCACGACCCTTGACAAGGTCAACAAGGCCGTACGACTACCCTAACTCAATCTGCATCATATGTATAAGCAGATAAATACTGGTTAGCTACCGCACACTGCGCCTTGACAAGGTCAACAAACGCAGCACGAATACTAAACAGGACTTATCTGAAATGACGGAGGGCTACGACAGGTTTTTCTGAAAACCTATTGCGTAATGAACTTGATATCGTTGTAGAATCAAATGAAGTTTTGAAATGGAGTGATTTTGAGGCTTTTCTAGTTTTGCTAAAGGGATCACTCCCGGTGAAGGGATCGTCGGCCCTTTCCTCGTCGAATGAGGTGCGGGACATATCATATATATCACTGTGCAAAGCAAAAACTATAGAAGCAATCAAAAATCAAACTGAGTGTGTAGCATCTGCCAGTTATTGCTAAAGGAGTCACTCCCGGTGAAGGGATCTCGGTCCTTTCCTCATCGAATAAGGTGCAGGATATATCACATATACCGCTGTGCAAAGCAAGAACTGTAGCTACCTGTTTTGTTTAAAAATTTGATTCCACAACATCTTAGGTTTCTTTTCTTTCATTAATCACATTAATGAAGTCCCATCATTTAAATACCTAAACATCACAGATAAATACGACGTACACTTATGCCATCCGCATTCGCCTCGATGTCCCCTCGTGCACCGTTAGGTTAGGTAACTAACGACAGAGCAGGGCAGGGCTAGTGCGGGTGCAAAACATAAGTAACGTCTATATAATATATCATATATACTATATACTGTATCTATCACAGAACATCACATGATCACATCACAGATATCGCAGCAGAAAAATATCATATGAAATATTGGATATACTAGGACGTCCGTGTTTTCAATACGAGCCAGTATAAAACACGGATTCCACGGTCGTGATGAATAGCCAACCCACACCCCTAGACCCCTACGAGAGCGGCAAGCAACCCTGCCAATTCTAGGGTTAGGAGACCCGGACTCGACTCCTCGAGTTGGTCTCCCACTGGACCTTAGAACCCGGTTACTTGTGCTCCCCTCCTTGGGTCTATCCTAGTGCAGAAAAGTAAATAATATACAAAGGGTGACAACTTCCGCAACCTAGAAGTGCCCCAATAAAAGAATATTACATACAAGTTTTTACATGAATGAAAATGAAAAACACTCATCTCACATAAAAACCCCCGGCTATTCGAACACGACAATCCAATATAACATATCCAGCAACACATAACATCACATGTCATCAACGTAAGTAAATATGCGCATCCCAATTGTCGTTGACATATAGCAACGAAACCGGCGATATTACATATTACACTTACGGTCACAGAAAAGAAAGTGTAAAACTACAACAGTTGGAATCCGCAACCTCTTTAGACATCACATGCCTAATCAAATGAAATACTTAGACATCACATGCCTAACAGTTATAAACCCCGCATTTTAGTCCCATTATCGAAAACTCTTTTCAATATCTTGTGAGACTAAACCGCTAGATTTATAACATTCATTCGGTTATCTCATAACTATTTGTGAATTCCAATTATTGTATCCCATTCCAGATAAATAGAAAATATTAAACTTTCCGATCGAACATTCGAACACCCAAGTTTTCCCGAAACCGTCCAACACATGAAATAGGTTCAAAGACATTCACTTCATGCCTCAGTACCAACGGTCCAGCCGTAGAAGGGTCAAGCCAACGCCTCACATGTGGCACGCCGTACTGCCCCAAACCCGAAGGTTCAAAGGGCAGTTCAAGACGGTCACATAATCGAGTTAAGGTTTGTTGTCTTCTAGAGGGACCATCGCGTTACTTGCACTACTCAGAACGTTCTTAAACCACAGGAAAATCCAACACTTGGATATTTTCCGGCAGGGGAAAAGTTGGGTATTTATATCCGGTCGAACTTTTTAACATATTCTAAAGTCATCCGGAAATACACAAAGTTGAAATTTGATAATCCGATCGAAACATCGAAGCTCTAAAACACCCCAGAAAATTCAACTCTTGAATAAATATTAAAAATACCCATAAAACTCAGCTGTTGAAATGATGAATTACTGTGCAAAGGAGGAGGGCTGACGTCATCAGTAGGCCGCGGAACCGCCGCAGAAGCCATGCTTCTGCCGCGGTTCCGCCGCACAATATACTGTTCATTGGAAAAAATTTGCACCGTAATTCTTAGAATTCCCTGCTGAATTTTTTAAGCATTTTTAATCTTGAAAAATCCCAGATTTTAGAAAAAGTCCAGAGAGCACTTGGGTTTTAGGGTTTCGGGTTCGTTCGGGTTTCAAACGTCGTCTAGACTTCGCCTAAGGCTCTAGCTAGGCTCTGATACCACTGTAGGGTTCCTAGGCACTCTCAAGAGGTTTCACAAGGCATCAACCATACCAATTTCAAATTTTATGGGTGCCGAGAAACCCTAACACGGATCGTTTACTAGAATTCTAGGCGAAAAACTAATCTAGTTAACAACTTTACTAAATGAGAGAGGCTACAACCTTTGTAGATCCGGATATCCACTTTCTTGGTTCCACGTAGGCGTCCTCTCACTGTCCATCTCGAATCCCGGACTCAATCGTCGGCTTGATCGGAGAAAGGGGCGGACTAGGTCATCAGCTTCGTGCCAAAGATGATCTACGTCGAGGCATCACAAGTTCAAGCTCCGACTTCACAAATTTATGAAACTTGTGAAGAAAACACCCAAAACAACTTGGCAAGAGGTAGAGGGTGAAGAAATAGGAGGTGGGTTCACTTTAGAATTGGATTTCTCACTTTAGTTCTCAAATTGCCATTGATGGCCTCAAGCTTTCTATCTTGAAGATGAAGAAGAAGATGAAGCTAGAATTATGATAAGTCCCTTAAAATGAAAAAGAAAATGAATACTTATCATAATCTTAACCATAGTTAAGTGTAGAGAATGAACTAGGGTTAGTTCAAATGGTTAGGGTTAAGCATGAGACAAGAATGGTGACTAAGTTAAAGCTTCATGAAGCTTCAATAAGAAACAAAGAAAGCCACCATTCTCATCTTTATCTTTTCCAAATAAATAAATAAACAAATAAATAAATAAATGAATATGCAAAACCCTAATCATCAAATTAATCATGGTTTAATTCTATACACTTAACTAAATGATCAAGTATCATCAAACATGATACAAATATGTGCACAAAAGTATATCACATATACTTCTTGCACATCAAGTGAGAAAATCCATATAAAGTGAACTAATACTACCTAATGCAAAGTAATATATCAAATATATAATTATACATTAAATCATTAAATCAACACTTGACTTAACGATCCGGTCATATCGCATATAACCGACTAGTATCCTATGTATCGGCTTATCGAATCAATGATTCGATAACTAGGTCATATCGAATATAACCAATCGATACATCCATCACGAGAATGAAATACGGTATCACATACACGTATTATTCTCGGTCCTGCACATATCTCATATGCGCTCCTATTTCATTTCGCTTGAGCCAGGAAACCTCTGTGTAGGACTCTAAAGACTCGTCAATACGCCGGTAGCAGATGATGATCATATCAAGCACCCACAAGCCGCAAGCGGTCTGCTAAACGTAACGGCCATCCGGGTATTGAGCGATCAGAAGATCGACGAGCTAGCCCGCTCACACTCCTGTGAATCCAACCAGTAACACTTACCGTACAGTCCGGTCTGTTCGTCTGATATGTCGCATATCAAGTCTAGGGGTGGTAAACGTCAGACTCCAATAACCGATAAGTCGTGCCGATGTGAGGCTCATAACGGGTCGAGAAACTACTGGTAACTCTTACCAGCAAATCTCTGATCAGCCCTGGCCAAGGACTTCCCTGTTACGGCCAATCGAGCACAGCGCAACATCAACCCCCAATACCGGGAGAGACGAAACTCCTCCTATCGCTCATTGCCTCCATGTGACTCGGGACTGTACCCAAAGACCACCGTTTTGCACGCCCTCATAGACATGGTAAGGTGGAGATCAAAGCACAGTGGGAATCACACAAGACTCTATGACGATCTCGGGTCTACAGACTAACCTGTACAAGTGTCACCTGAGAACTGCCATCTGACGTGAGGTATAATACCATCTGGGAGTTCTCGGCGAGTCCGTCCAGTGTACCCAGTCTCCACTGAGCACCCGTATACCATCTCTGATGTCAAACACCAATGGATATGGGATCATCCATCGCCCATCTCATGGGTCGAGAAGCGTATACGCTAGTCTACACTGGTATATCGATGCCCCGTCTCGATACACCCACGACTAGGGACCTTGAAGGATGTACCTATGGACTACCATGTCCCCACTAGTATGATCTGCATCACAGTCCAGGTAGTCAAGTACACATCCTAAGGGCTTTACTAACATGTAACTATAAGACAGTTTAAAGAGACAAGTGTACATGTTAAGATAAAGAGCAACCAGATAGCATACTATCATATCGAGCAAGAAAGTCATCTCTATATATGTCCAAGCATCCAATGTAATATACATCATCTGTACAATACTGGCCTCTAGGGCATACATACAACTAATAATGATCTCTCAAGATTCACACATGTGTTCCTGTTGAAACATAAGTATGAACCTTTTGATAAGTTCAAAGAATATAAGTCAGAAGTAGAGAACCACAATAGGTATAAGTATTATGTCCTTTGATGTGATCAGGGAGGAGAATACTTGAGCACGGAATTCATGGACTATTCTAAAGGAGAATGAGATTCTCTCTCAGCATTACTCCTCCGTATACACCACAACACGTTGGTTTATCGGGGCGGAACAATCGCACCCTATGTGATAAGGTGTGCTCTATGATGAGTACCACTGAGTTGCCTATTTCATTTTGGGAGTTATGCGCTTGTGAAACTGCATACCTATTGAATTGGGTTCTAACCAAATCAGGTGCCTACCACTCCATATGAGATATGGTATGGGAAGAGCCCGTGTCTTAAGTAAGTTAAGATTTGGGGTTGTCCGGCCTATGTCTAAAAGCAAAATCTGGACAAGCTCGAGGCAAGGTCAGTTCTGTGAAAGTTTGTTGGATATTCCAAGAATTTGCATGGGAATATCTTCTACCGCACCAAGAAACAAAAGGTGTTTTATTTCTCGGCATGACCGCCTTTTTAGAAAATGAATTTATTTTGGAAAGAAATTAGTGGTCATGAGGTAGAACTGGAAGGAGTTCCAGCTATACAAATTACAGCTGGCGATTTGGTAGAACTAGAGGATTCAATAGTTCCCGACGAACCTCAGCCTCTCCGCCGATCCGGTAGGGTTCCTCATCCGCCTGAGAGATATTTCGGTTTTCTCTATGACAGTGGGAGCGAGGATTGCATCATAAGATGGTGACCCAACTAGTTTCGAGCAGGCCATCAAGAGTGGGGACTCTGTGAGAATAGCTGGATGCTAAGCGATCTGAGATGGAATCCATATACACCAACAAAGTATGGACTTTTGTTGCTTTATCTGAAAGGTTAAATCCCCATCAGGAGCAAGTATATCTTGAGAAGATTACTTGGTGTACATGGAAAAGTTGAGACTTTCAAAGCCAAGACTTGTTGCAAAAGGTTCTCGTCATCAACCAGGTGTGGATAATAATGAAACCTTTTCTGGTGTCTATGATTAAGTCCATCCGGATCCTACTTGCCATTGCTACATACCATGACTACAATATCTGGCGGTTGGGTGTCATGACAGCTTTTCTAAATAGTGATTTAGAAGAGAGCGTCTATAAGTACACAACCAGAGGGCTTCGTAGACAGTGGGAGCAGCGGAAACGTGTGCAAATTGCTTCTTGAGTTAAAGCAGGCATCGCGGAGTTGGAACATCTATTTTGATGTGGTAGTCAAAGTATTTGACTTCATCAAAATGGTAGATGAACCTTGTATATACAAAAAGATAGTAGGGAGTATGGTGGTGATTCTCGTATTGTACGTGGATGAAATACTCTTGATAGGAAAGGAGTTTCCTATGTTACGCTCGATCAATCTCCTCTTATCACAAGGATTCTCCATATAGGATCAAGGTGATACCTCATAAATCCTGGGTTTTGGATCTATGAGATAGATCTAATTGGATGTTAGGATTCTCACTAGGTGTAGTAAGATGGTATCAATTGATCCTGGGGAGAATCGTTGGATAGCTTCCAGGGTGGTAAGGTCGACTGAATGTCAGTCACAGGCATTGTCTTTACCCTCGGTGGCAGGACGGTATGTTGGAACAGTTCCAAGCTAGATACCGTGGCAAACTAGACGATAAAGGCTGGATACATTGCTACCAAGGATGCTACCAAAGAGGCAGTCTGGATATATATAAGTTCATGAGATGAACTTAGTTCCTACCATTGTGTGACAATGGAGTTGTGGCTTAGGCCTAGGAACCCCCGTTCCATCAGTGATCCAGACATATTCTTAGGCAGCATCACCTGATCATGGAGCTGGTTGATCTTCAGGAAGATCGAGGATAGGAGAGTAGACTTAGAGGTTAACACGACGGATCCACTCACAAAGGTCTATTCCCAGGAGAGACTTTTATGGGATGGTTGAGTATGAGATACTTCAACCATTATTGATTATTGGGTATGAGATACTACAACATATGGCCTTAGTGCAAGTGGGAGATTGTTAGTTATATGTATGCCCTACAGGCCATTACTGTACATATGATGTATATTGTAGTGGATGCTTGGACATACATATGGAAGAATTTCTTGCTTGACATGATAGTATGCTATCTGGTTGCTCTTTATCTTAACATATACGCTGATTGTCTCTATGTTACATGTTGATAAAGCCCTTAGGATGAGTACTTGACTACCAGGACTATGATGCAAATCATACTAGTGGGGACAGAGTAGTCGCTAAGTACATCCTTCAAATGTTCCTAGTCGAAGGTGTATCGAGACAGGGCATCGATATACCAGAGTAGACTAGCGTATAGCTTCTCGACCCATGTAGATGGGTGATGGATGATCCCATATCCATTGGTGTTTGACATCAGAGATGGTATACGGGTTCTCAGTGGAGACTGGGTATACTGGACGGACTCGCCGAGAACTCCCAGATGGTATTATACCTTACGTCAGATGGCAGTTCTCTGGTGACACTGGTACAGGTTAGTCTGTAGACCCGAGATCGTCATAGAGTCTTGTGTGATTCCCACTGTGCTTTGATTTCCACCTTACCACGTCCAAGAGGGTGTGCAAAACGGTGGTTTTTGGGTACAGTCCCGAGTCACATGGAGGCAATGAGCGATAGGAGAGGATTCGTCTCTCCCAGTATTGGGAGTTGATATTGCGCTGTGCTCGATTGGCTATAATAGGAAGTCCCTGGCCAGGGATGTTTCAGAGATTTACTGGTAAGTGTTACCAGTTGTTTCTCGACCCGTTATGAGCCTCATTTCGGCATGACTTATCGAGTTACTGGGGTCTGACGTTTACCACCCCTAGACGAGATATGCGACATATCAAACGAAGAGACCGGACTGTACGGTAGTGTTACTGATTAGATTTTTAGGAGTATGAGCAGGCTTGCTTGTTGATCTTCTGATCGCTCAATACCCGGGTGGCCGTTACTGTTCCCCTCCGAATGGCGGCCGAGACATTAGCGTCTCGCCTGAGATTCGGGGCAGATGCTAATTGGTGCTATCCGTCCACCTCTCTGAAGATGCCAAGTTGATTTATGGCACCATATATCGAAGGTTTAAACGGATACGGCCGATGTAGCAGACTTCGTCAGATTCCCCCTCGCTTGAGGGGTTTTTGATTGTGGGGACGCTCTTCCCTGCAGGCGCAAGCCCCTGCAGTTAATTACGCTACCGCATCGCGGTAACAACTTTCTCCTTCTCCAGCTGGTCACTTCATGTCGTGGGTGTTTGTTTTGTTTGTGGTTGCCCGTGGATTGTATACGGAGACTAATTTATGTCGTCGCCCGTAGGACGTGGATTAGTCCAAATCCGTGTTTACTTAGATTTGGGTTTGGGGTTTTGGTTTGAGGATACGTTGGCCGTATTTGAGGCTAAGATCAACTCAAACGTTTGTTAAGGATACGTTAGTCTAATTTGAGACTAAGATCAACTTAACGGGATCGTTTAGATCCGACAAAAGAGCGTTTGGCTCTATTGTTCCAGTTTAGGGACATAGGGGTCCATTACATGTATGGCCGTCGGGACCCATCATCTCTCTGACGACGTTGAAGGATTACAACGACAGATGTCAGAGGAGTTCAGAGATGTACCCTTGAACCAAAGTTGCTTAGGGGATCTATAGTCCAATTTGGGACTAAAGTCTGCTTGAAGGTTTAAGGATACGTTAGCCATATTTGAAGCTAAGATCAACTTAAACGGTTGTTAAGGATACGTTAGTTCAGTTTGGGACTAAGATCGACTTAACGGGATCGTTTAGATCCGACAAAAGAGCGTTTGGGCTCTATTGTTCCAGTTTAGGGACATAGTGGTCCATTTCCAGTTTAGGGACGTAGTGGTCCATGTTCCAGTTTAGGGACATGGTGGTCCATGTTCCAGTTTAGGGACATGGTGGTCCATTACATGTATGGCCGTCGGGACCTATCACCTCTCTGACGACGTTGAAGGATTACAACGACAAATGTCAGAGGAGTTCAGAGATGTACCCTTGAGCCAAAATTGATTGGGGGATCTAGAGTCCAATTTGGGACTAAAGTCTGTTTGAAGGTTTAAGGATGCGTTAGCCATATTTGAGGCTAAGATCAACTTAAACGGTTGTTAAGGATACGTTAGTCCAGTTTGGGACTAAGATTGACTTAACGGGATCGTTTAGATCCGACAAAAGAGCGTTTGGGCTCTGTTGTTCCAGTTTAGGGACATAGTGGTCCATTGCCAGTTTAGGGACATGATGGTCCATTGCCATTTTAGGGACGTGGTGGTCCACCGCCAGTTTAGGGACGTGGTGGTCCACTGTTCCCATTTTGGGGACAAATGTTAGTTTTAGGACGTATTAGTCCATGAGTTTAAGGACCCCACAGTCCGTATTAATGTGTGGTTGTCGGGACCCGTCACCTCTCTGAAGACGTTGAAGGATTACAACGACAAATATCAGAGGAGTTCAGAGATGTACCCTTGAACCAATGAGTTGGTTGAAAGAGCAGATGTACTCAGTTCAAGATGATTTGAGGACTTATGGCCAATTTGGGCTAAGTCCAATTGTGTTTGAAATATTGGCTCTCTGTTGGTCCATTGAAGGAGAGGCTTTGCCTCTAGAAACTTAGCCAATTGAGCTAAAACTAGTGTTAAACACTAAAGGTCAACAGTGTTGAACACTGGGAATAAGATTAACAAGTTAGTGTTAAACACTAAAAGATAATCAGTGTTAAACACTAGCAACATGGCTTTCAAATTAGTGTTAAACACTAAAGCAAATCAGTGTTAAACACTGGTAATCAGAGATTTCAAATTAGTGTTTAACACTAAAGCAAATCAGTGTTAAACACTGGGAACAAAGTCTTCAGATTAGTGTTAAATACTAAGGAGAGAGGGGTCACGTGTGGACACGTGAGAGCACCCTGATTTCCCTTATTTTATTCTGTAGATCAGTGTTTAACTCTTTTAATTCTGACGGCCATCACGTGTGAGCACGTGATGGAGGCCCCTGCTCTGGTCCCACGTGATGGAGGCCCCTGCTCTGGTCTGTTAGAATGCTCATTAGGGGTCACGTGGTGACACGTGAGAGCGCCCTAAATGTGGAGCCAGATCTCCTTTTCTTCGTTCTGTAAGTAAGCGTTAAACACTTTTTATGTTTTCTTTGGAGCATCACGTGCTGCCACGTGGGGAGGATTACTGCGCTGATTGTTAAAGCATTTGCTGAGGGGTCACGTGAAAACACGTGAGAGCGCCCAAAGCTTTCATTTCCTTTGCTTTTTCTTTCTGTGTTTCGGGGGTCACGTGAAGCACGTGATGGCATCAAAAAGTGGGGCCAGATCCCTTTTATTTTGTTCTGCAAACAAGTGTTAAACACTTTTAGTTTTCATAGCCATCACGTGTGGGCACGTGATGTATACTCATGCTCTGATTTATTAGAACATTTATTAGGGGTCACGTGGTGTCACGTGAGAGCGCCCAGAATTGTTTCTGCCTTTGCTTTTGTTCCATATATAATGAGGGTCACGTGGGAGCACGTGAGGCATTGCCTCAAAACTTTCCTCTTCTCATTTTGGGGGATCTGTTCAGGGGTCACGTGGGGCACGTGACCCTAGTTCTTTTCATGAACAGAGATCTTTTAAGAATTGAATTCTCCTTATCTTTAAGAATTAAATTCTTATTTAGGATAAAACCCTGATTTCTTTTTAAAGGAATTAAATTCCCAGATATGTAAAAGAATTAAATTCTTGATTAGGGTTAAACCCTAGTTTCATTTTAGGAGGAATTAAATTCCTGTGAGTTTGGGAGAATTAAATTCTCAAAACTCAATTCCTCCTCTGTGTTTTAGATCTGCATGGCAGGATCTCAACCCAATGAGAATTAAATTCTCAATTCATGGGGAGATGTGCACTTTGCAGATCCTCAACCAGAGAAAGAACTAAGTTCTTTTCTTTATATAAGAGTTAAACTCTTTTGAGAATTAAATTCTCTTTTTAAGCCTCTCTTTTCTTACCTAGGGTTTTTCTTTTGCAGAGAATTAAATTCTCCTCTCTTTTCTTTTTTCTCTTGAGAATTAAATTCTCCTCCCTCTGTTTCTTCTCTCCCAAAAAAAGTAGATCCCTTCTCTTCTCTTCTTGGCTCCTATTTATAGGAGAAGGAAAATAATCAATTTGTTTAGCAAATCTCTCATTGAAAGATTTGCTTTGATTGTTGAGAGATTTGATTTATATTTATCATTAATTCTGGGCCTTTAGATCATTCAGTGAATTTTATTCACCGTGGATTTTAAATCCAAAAGATATTCTATTTGTTATCTCGGTTAGATTTAGGGGGAATCTTTCCTTATTTGGGATTCTTCTATAAATTGGTGATTTTTAATCACCCTTGGATTTTTAATCCAACGGTTCCCCATGACCCTTTTCCATTTGGAAAGATTCAGAAACTTTTAGAATTCAATTCTATTAAATTATAAGGCTTTTAAAGCCAGTCACGTGCTGGCACGTGACCTATGGTCACGTGTGAGCACGTGACCCCCAATTGGGTTCCTTTCTCAGCCGCTTATTTATGTTTCAGTTTTAACCATCACGTGTCAACACGTGACCATTGGTCACGTGTAAGCACGTGATACCTCGTTGAGGTATTTTCTGACTTTTAGAATTAAATTCCATTCATTATTTTAGAGGCTTTAAAAGCCCATCACGTGTCTGCACGTGACCCATGGTCACGTGTGAGCACGTGATGCCCCATTGGGGTCTTTTCTGAGTTTTTATTATATCTTTTGACTCCTCCAGCGGGTTCTTAAAGGCCCATCACGTGTGGACACATGATGCCTTATAACTTTTGATCCCGAATGAATTATGAAGACCATAATATATCAAATCGAAGAGTTTTTCGAGACGCTTTCGATACCATCATAATTTATCTGTTTCTTATTCGGGAGTTTGTCAAAAAACAGCCCGGAAGATACTGGTTCCCATTTTCTTAGGCGTATCGCCGCCCTTTGATACCTTAGGCTCTTTTGCGCATAAATTTTTGGCGGGAACAAATGCCCCCACTACTTTGCCCACGTAAGTATTTACGTGGGTGAAGTAGTGCAAAGTAATGCATAGCGTATAACCAGTTTCGGGTTGGTATATTACTTTTAGAATCTTGATCTGAGAAGATAACGAGCGGACACAAGCGTCGTCATTTATCATTGACTCAGATCTCGACTCTTAAGAGATATAGTTCTAAACCCTTAACTCCATGAGCCGCACCCCTCTATCTCTTCATATCTTACTCTGGCGTGAAGTAGTTTATATGCTCATGAGTAGCTTTTCCGTTTCAGTGGCATGTAGCTTTGGCGAGTCTGGCTCATAGATGGTAAATCTTGACCTCTTTGCAGGGCGGTGATGGCTTAGGACACAGGGTTAGTGTTGGAGATAGTGCCCTCAGAGTCAATTATTGGATCACAGGCACGTGATTGCAATGATTGAGGGAGGACCTGTCCCGGTAGGACAGTCTTACTCAAGATGATAGTATGCTATCTGGTTTATCTTTATCATCGTGTACTGCTTCAGGTGACCTTACAGGTCGCTATTGCACGTTGATAGAGCCCCTAGGATTCTTGCTTGACTACCAGCAGTATGAGGGCGATCATATACGTGAGAGCTGGCAGTCTATAAGCATATCCTTAAAATGGTCCCTAGTCGTGGGAGTTTCGAGACAGGGCATCGATTCTCCAAAGTAGACTAGTGTATACAGTCGAGACCCCGACGAGGGGCGGTGGCCGGTATCACAAGCCATTGGTGTCAGTTGGTTCACCTAAGATGTATACAGGTGCTCATTGGGTTATGAGTACACCGGACAGGACTCGCCGGGAACATACTAGTTGGTCTTATACCTGACGTCAGATAGCAGTTCCCTGGTGATATGTGTACAGGTTAGTTCATCGACCTGGGGATCGTCATTTGTCTCGTGTGAGTTCCCACTGTACTTTGATTACTACCCTACCACGGCTCAAAGGAGTCGTGCCAACAGGTTTTAGTTGGGTACAGTCCCGAGCCACATGGAGGCAGTGAGCGGATCTTCAGGGGTTCGTCTCTCCCGGTATTGGGGGTGAGGTCGCGCTGTGTCTAGGAGAGCCATTACACAAAGCCCTTGGCCGAGGCAGGAGATTTGCTGGTAGGTATTCCAGTATTATCTCAGGGTGTTCTGGGCTACACTCCGACACGACTTGTATCGCTTTTGGGGGTCTGACTTTTACCAACCCCCTAGGCCCGCCATGCGATACTCATAGACGAATGGACCGGACTGTACAGATATTGTCACTGATAGGCTCAGTAGGGTGTCAGGATGAGTTCGCTCATCGACGTCCCTTTTGGTCAATAGCTGGTAGCCCGTCACGTATGGCTAATACCTCTGACGTGCTAGTGGTTAAATCCACAGCCATAGTATTGACGAGTCTTTAGAGTCCACCACACACTCAGTTACTCAAGTTTCGGGCGAAACGCTGTAGAGGCCCTATGGAGATATGGCAGGGTTCGATCAGATACGTGCGGTATTGCACGGATCGTGATTGGGCGGTTTTTTACTAGCCGGCTTTGGTTTAAGCCGGATCCTAGTATTAGACAGTGTAGATTTTGTCTCTTTGCATTTGTGTTCAGTGGGAATACAAATGCGGGCATGTATATACAGTTGCGGGGTTTTTCTGTAATTTATTACAGGATCAGTTTTCTGAAGTTGCCAGTTTGCATTCCGTTCCGGCCGGTTTTCCTTCATTCTTTCCCGGCCGGACTTTTCCGATGGAAGGGGTTATTTGCAAGTGTGCAAATAACATTTTGTGGAGGGGTTTCTTGCTTTTGTGGCTTCATCATGAGATGCTTTTTCCATCTCATCCATTGCTTTTGTTATGATAAGATTAGATTAGAAGTTGATTTGATGATGTTATCATTACCTTTTGGATGTGGTCACCCATTGCTTTACCATCACCTCCCTTCTTGATTTCTCTCCACCATATTTTCAAAAGGGGGGGGGGCGGCCACAATTACAAGAGAGAGGGGAGAGGTTCATTTTTGAGTGTGGGGAATTATACATCTCTCATTTTGATGCTTGAAAAAGATACACTATTCTTCTCCCAAAGTTCTTTTGATTCCTCCACACCATCAAGGCAACTTCATACCCGCATCGAGACATGCTTTCTACACTACAACCTACAGTACCCTTGGACGCGTCGGCTGGCCAACTTCGCGCCCGAGTTGCCTCGGTCCAGAGGTGGGAGCCCGTAAAAGAATCCGGCTACGTGGTGCCCTTTCCGACGAGAAGACGACGAATGGTGATTCCGCAGGAGATCGGGACGACGACGAGAAGACCGAAGGACACGGATCGCTCGGTATATCTCTCACCCCATCTCTTGTTAGCTAGCATTAGGTTAATGGTCACGATCCGGGTATTATTGTCCGCGGTAGCGCCAGTTTAAAAGTTAAGAAAAATTTTGATTCCGCATTTTGGCCTCGAGTAGAAGGCCGGGACGCTGCCGTGGCGCAACATGGTATCAGAGCCATGCCATTAACCTAGTTTAGCTTGCTCTAACGTGTTTACAAGTTCGATCGAACGGATTTTCCAAAAACCCATTTTCATTTGCACAGTTTTCTGTCGAAATTTTTTGGGCTCCAAAAATTTTTCAGTACATTGCAGTGACATGTGCAGGGAATTCTAAGCATTCTGTGAAAATTTGGTAGCGTGATCTCACTATTCCACTGCGGAACCGCGGCCAAACCCACGTATTTGCGGCGGTTCCGTGTCCATTTTTACTATTCATTGGACCAAATTTTTGCAGTGAGCTCCTGGGTTGAAAATGGGGTTTTTGGAATATTCTTTTTGGGCCTAGACTCTCTTTAAGTGCTACAGTAATGCTTGGGGCCCAATTCGATAAATCTGATCGATCGAAAAGTTTAAACACATTAGTTCATAGTATTTACATTATATCTGCGACCGTGAATATCACTTGATCGGTAAATCCTGTCTAACTGCTATAGCCCGGTTAGACGGATTTGCGAACGTGACATTCACGTTGATGTTCTGTGATTGTGCTGTGTTGCTGCGGATCGGTCGTGGGGAATAGCCTGGTTGCAGTATTAGTACTTTTTTGTTGTATTATGTACATTTGATATTGCGGGGCGAGCGTCCGACATGTGGACTGCCGTCACTGCCTGTTTGTATTATTCTTTTGGGGCACGACCAGTTTGCGGTCGATGTACCCGTTGTATGTATATTTTACTTTCTGTACTAAGATTGCCCCGCGGTGGGGTGCACGGATAGCCGGGTTCTAGAGGGCAATGAGCCCGCATCTCATGGCATTGAGACGGAGGGGGCTTCACTCTAGAATTGGCGGGCTATTCGCCGCACTCGTAGGGGGTATAGGATTGACCCAGGAGGGGTGCCCAAGTTACCGGATTCCGTGAAGTGCTGGGTGGTCCATTCACGTTGCTGAAGGAGGCTGCCTCGCTTCAGGTTTTGGCGGGTAACTTACCGCGCCCGTAGGGGTCTAGGATTTCTTTGCACAGGCTATCCACACGACCAGGGGAACGTCGGGTTTCAGCAGCGGCTCTGTGAAACCCGGGGATCCCAGATATCTGTATTGTTCTGTGATGCTCTACATTTCTGTGATGTTGCATTTTATCACGCCTTGAGCGAAATATTATATATTGATATATATACTAGTAGATGTTGTATATGTTTTGCATCCGCGCTAGTCCAGTCCCCGCTCTGTCGTTAGTTAAGTAACCTAACGGGTGATGACGGGACCCAGTGGCGAATGCGGATGGCATATACGTACATCATTATTTTCGTTCTTTTGTAGTGTGATCAATTGATGGGACTGCGTTGATTCGGATCAATGCAAGCTAAACAAATCTATTCTGATGTTGTTAGAACATTTTTCAAAAAGCTGTTATTGCCAGGACGTTCACTTTTGTTTTGCATCGTGGTATTCAGTTGGAATATCCTGCTCCTCAGTCGACGAGGCAAGGGCCGAGATCCCTTCACCGGGAGTGACCCCTTGGACAAAAGTTTGCGTCAGGGTAATAACTTCACTATAGCCGATTGCCTTTTGCTTTGCATCATGGTATTCAGTTGGAATATCCTGCACCTCATTCTACGGGGAAAGAGCCGAGATCCCTTCACCGGGAGTGACCTCTTTAGCAAAGGGTTTTCGCCACTATATTTTTACAAAAAGCTATGCAGTTCCTTCAACGATATCAAGTTCATTACGTTAAAGATTTTTCGCCAAAAACCAGCCGTAGCCCTCCGTCATTTCAGATTGGTATTGCTTAGTATTCGTACTACGTATGTTGTGCTCAGCCGAGGCGTAGTGTGCGGTAGCTCTGTAATGCTTTTCTGTCTTATGGATATGTGATTGGTTAGGACAGTTGTACGGTCATTTTGGCTCAGTCAAGGACTCGTGCGGGTGGGTCTAATGCAATCAAGATAATGACGGGTTGAACTTGACTAGGATCCTTTGATATGTTGGCTCAGTCAAGGTCACTTGGGTCCTAGGGGTAAAAATCACATCGGGAGTTTCTAAAGAAACTGAAACTTACCAGGCATGCGCATACCTTCTGGAGTGTGGTGACTTGAGTGGATTCCATCAAGTTATCATGCGATGATAGTTAGATCCCGATTCCCACTGATGAGTTGGTTTACTCTTCGGGTGATCCCGACTAATTCTTCATTTAGGTTTGGAGAAGAATTTGAGGTTACAGTGGGAGGTTTCCTGATTAGATAAAGTGATAACCATTCTGATCTAGGTTAGAGTGCACGCTGAGTGTTTCTTTTCTCTCTCTCTTTGGCAGCGACCATTGACCCAACCTTAGACTATGACTTAGTGACCAAGTTGACCGAACCTTCTTAACACTGGCTTTTGGATTGTCAGAGTTGCAAACCTCATTGCCACTCCTACTTTTACCCTTTTCTTCAGGACACCCCGTATTACTACGAACGTCCACTTCCATTGGAAAAAACCATCGTATGGTTATATACGAACTCGAAGGAATTCAAGGATGGTTTCCGGTTCTGGAGAAAACGAATAGGACTATTCAGTTGTCTTTTCTTTTCACCTTCTCTCATTACGAGTACTCCTTTGTTTAGAAGATAGTACACCTATTACGCAAATTGGATAGTCTTCTTCCAAACCTTAGGCTGGTGCCGAACGGTAGGGAATGAAGAAAACCAATTAGCCTAAACGGTGTACAGAAGGTATTAAGTTAAGACAAAGAAAGGGATTAGTAAGAGGGCAAAGTAAATTGCGACTGCTATTCACGACCAAACCAAATTTTTCTTCGCCAATTCTAAATCACCTTTGTATTTCTCCAGGACACTCCGTATCACTACGAAGATCCCAGTTTATTGGATAATCCATCGTATGATTATATACGAACTCGAAAGGAACTTGTTCCAGTTCGGGGATGGATCCTGGTTCAGGAGAAATAGGAATAAAGTTCATTCGGTTGTCTTTTATCTTCACCTTCTCTCGCATTGCGAGTGTTCCTAGGATTAGGACAGTACACCCATTATGCTTATTGGATAGTCTTCTTCCAAACCATAGGCTGGTGCCGAACGGTAGGGAAGGAAGAAAACCATTTGGCCTAAAGCGGTGTACAGAAGGTAATGACTAAAGACATATAAATGGATTTGGAGAGATGGCAAAGAATTATACGGTTATAGTTGTGAATCTGGATAATGAAATAGGCATTACTAGGAATACCCAGATACCCCATCGAAACATTTCAATGTTTCAGTTTCACTGTGTACTGTTAAAAGAAAACTGATTTCCCAATTAGATACTTACTCCAGGGTATGTATTTACCAGGTATGATTCTCACATCTATATGGTTTTACAGATGATGAGTGGGAGTAAGTTATTGGGAATTAGGTGATCATCCTCATTATATCGGAATTCGTTGTAATTGGTGATATTTGAGAAAGTCACCTGGGTTGTTTGCCGGACGACAAATATTTGGTTTTGAATATCCGTTGTTGTGCACCAATTTCAAATTGATACATCTGTACGTCTATTTTCATAGAGTGAGATATACCTTTTTGAAATTATGTCTATGACATTTACCTATATCAGTGGATGGTTAGGTAAGGAGCATTGAACAACGGTGTAATTCTTCTTAACCATAGTACAGTTTTCAACCTACGACACACAGTGAATGAGTTGTTAGACTCAGGGACTTATACAGATTATTATATATTGTCCAGTGTCCATTAGGACAGAGGGGTTGGTCCTCGTACTATATTCTGTTTACTTTTAACTTCTCTAGTTCTTAGATATGTGTTTCGTAGAAACACAGGGTCTGAGTTTTGAGGAGTTATTGGTATAAGAATAAAGTAGAGAACCAGGTATTGCAAGTATCGGGATTCTTCAAGGTGATCGAAGATGTAGATACTTGTGTATGGTATTCAGTTGATAGTAATGTTTAAGAGAACTAGCTTCTCTTTCAGGTTACTCATAATTGGTAGTACTCCTAAGTTGAGTAACGCTGATCGGCCTCCTTCCATTTAGTTGACATGCACTGGAGACAGCTGCATGATTTGAATCTGGTTCAATTAAATCAGTGCCTCTGTTTCTATATTGGATATAGAACAGTTCATATCTTAACGATGTTAAGGTACGGGGAGTTGTCCGACTTATGCTTAAAACCGGACTCCGGATAACTCAAGGCACGTTTCTGTAATGGCTGTTTGTGGGTTGACCCGGGCTATGACGAGGGTTGATTTTCTACTATCTGGAAGATCAATAGTGATATTGTTCTTGACTCGCCACATTTTTAAAAGAAATGGATATTTTCAGAAAAACAGTAGTGGGAGTATGGTAGAACTGGAAGTGAATCCAGAACCGCAAACGATTACTGAAGATTTAATAACAACCTAAAGATTCAATCTGATTTGACATTCCAGTGGCCACTCCGCAGATAAAGTGGGTAACCTCAGGCACCCGAGAGGTACTTCGGTATGCTCAAGGACGGTGGCAGGGAGGTTCTTGTTTACCCAGACTTGCCATTGCTGTTGTTCCAGACTGTGAGACCCGGCAGGAGGATGAGTATAACATCATTCTAAACTGGCTTTAGAAGTGTACGTCTATATGACTCTGCCAGAGGGTTGTCGTAGTCAGTGGGAGCAACGGAAGCACAGTAGGCAAGATGCTTATGTCTATTTATAGACTTAAGCAGATATAACGGAGATAGATCATCTATTTCTGATGTGACAGTCATAGGTTTGACTTCATCAGAATAGGGGATGGATCTGTTAAGAAGGTAGTAGGGTGTGATGTCCTGGTATTAGGATGACATACACAGAGTAGGAAGTGATATTCCTATACTACGATCGGTTATTCTTTGGTTTTCACACAGTAGTTTCTCCACATAGGACTTGGATATTATATCAGACATTCTGGTTACTGGATCTATGGTTTTAGATCTAGATTTGGGTGGTTTCCCAATCTGGGTACTTTGACAGCATTCTATGAGTATTTAGAATGGACGACTCCTGGCACGGTAGTGTACCTGCAGGTGATGGAGTCACCCTCTCTAAAGATGTCTTACAGACTAAAAGGGAGAGGGATACGCATGATTGGCAGATCACTTGCTTAGGCAATTGAGTCAATCATGAGATGTCAAGTACCACACCAGATGTTGTTCTTGCAGTAGATGCAATAAGTTGATGTTAATCCAATCCTGGAGAAACGATCGGAAGTAGCTTTAGAACATAAGTGAATGTTCTAGGGATTTGATAACGGCAGCCTCCTTTAGGAGACGGTTATCATTCCAGGCTTCCAAGATGACCTGGATGGTAGATTGGCTGTCAGAGTTATAGTTTTCCCTCTGACGAGGGGCAGTATTTTGGACAGGTGGTCCAAGGGGATACTGAGGGAGGCATGGCGCAGGATACTGATTAAGTTCAGTTGACGATACAGTCTAAGAAGTTTGGATTTGGAGTTCATTTATGAGCTAGGTCCCATCAGACATCCAGACACATTCTAAGACAGGTATTGCTCATTTCGGGAGATGGCTTTCTCCACGAACTTGAGATATAGAGAGACATAGAAAGAAACATCACAACGGATCCACTCACTGAGGCTATTCCTTGAACGCAAAAGTTTCGCAAATGAGCTTTGTCAGACTGACTAGTAGAGGAGTTGGGTATTCGGTATCACACGGGCTGTGAGTATGCGACATTGCAATAATTAGCCTTGAGTGCAAGTGGGAGATTATTGGAGATAGTGCCCTCAGAGTCAATTATTGGATCACAGGCACGTGATTGCAATGATTGAGGGAGGACCTGTCCCGGTAGGACAGTCTTACTCAAGATGATAGTATGCTATCTGGTTTATCTTTATCATCGTGTACTGCTTCAGGTGACCTTACAGGTCGCTATTGCACGTTGATAGAGCCCCTAGGATTCTTGCTTGACTACCAGCAGTATGAGGGCGATCATATGCGTGAGAGCTGGCAGTCTATAAGCATATCCTTAAAATGGTCCCTAGTCGTGGGAGTTTCGAGACAGGGCATCGATTCTCCAGAGTAGACTAGTGTATACAGTTGAGACCCCGACGAGGGGCAGTGGCCGGTCTCACAAGCCATTGGTGTCAGTTGGTTCACCTAAGATGTATACAGGTGCTCATTGGGTTATGAGTACACCGGACAGGACTCGCCGGGAACATGCTAGTTGGTCTTATACCTGACGTCAGATAGCAGTTCCCTGGTGACATGTGTACAGGTTAGTTCATCGACCTGGGGATCGTCATTTGTCTCATGTGAGTTCCTACTGTACTTTGATTACTACCCTACCACGGCTCAAAGGAGTCGTGCCAACAGGTTTTAGTTGGGTACAGTCCCGAGCCACATGGAGGCAGTGAGCGGATCTTCAGGGGTTCGTCTCTCCCGGTATTGGGGGTGAGGTCGTGCTGTGTCTAGGAGAGCCATTACACAAAGCCCTCGGCCGAGGCAGGAGATTTGCTGGTAGGTATTCCAGTATTATCTCAGGGTGTTCTGGGCTACACTCCGACACGACTTGTACCGCTTTTGGGGGTCTGACTTTTACCAACCCCCTAGGCCCGCCATGCGATACTCATAGACGAACGGACCGGACTGTACGGATATTGTCACTGATAGGCTCAGTAGGGTGTCAGGATGAGTTCGCTCATCGATGTCCCTTTTGGTCAATAGCTGGTAGCCCGTCACGTATGGCTAATACCTCTGACGTGCTAGTGGTTAAATCCACAGCCATAGTATTGACGAGTCTTTAGAGTCCACCACACACTCAGTTACTCAAGTTTCAGGCGAAACGCTGTAGAGACCGTATGGAGATATGGCAGGGTTCGATCAGATACGTGCGGTATTGCACGGATCGTGATCGGACGGTTTTTTACTAGCCGGCTTTGGTTTAAGCCAGATCCTAGTATTAGACAGTGTAGATTTTGTCTCTTTGCATTTGTGTTCAGTAGGAATACAAATGCGGGCATTTATATGCAGTTGCGGGGTTTTCCTGTAATTTATTACAGGATCAGTTTTCTGAAGTTGCCAGTTTGCATTCCGTTCCGGTCGGTTTTCCTTCATTCTTTCCCGGCCGGACTTTTCCGATGGAGGGGGTTATTTGCAAGTGTGCAAATAACATTTTCTGGAGGGGTTTCTTGCTTTTGTGGCTTCATCATGAGATGCTTTTTCCATCTCATCCATTGCTTTTGTTATGATAAAATTAGATTAGAAGTTAATTTGATGATGTTATCATTACCTTTTGGATGTGGTCACCCATTGCTTTTACTACCATCACCTCCCTTCTTGATTTCTCTCCACCATATTTTCAAAAGGGGGGGGGGCGGCCACAATTAGAAGAGAGAGGGGAGAGGTTCATTTTTGAGTGTGGGGAATTATACATCTCTCATTTTGATGCTTGAAAAAGATACACCATTCTTCTCCCAAAGTTCTTTTGATTCCTCCACACCATCAAGGCAACTTCATACTCGCATCGAGACATGCTTTCTACACTACAAGCTACAGTACCCTTGGACGCGTCGGCTGGCCAACTTTGCTCCCGAGTTGCCTCGGTCCAGAGGTGGGAGCCCGTAAAAGAATCCGGCTACGTGGTGCCCTTTCCGACGAGAAGACGACGAATGGTGATTCCGCAGGAGATCGGGACGACGACGAGAAGACCGAAGGACACGGATCGCTCGGTATATCTCTCACCCCATCTCTTGTTAGCTAGCATTAGGTTAATGGTCACGATCCGGGTATTATTGTCCGCGGTAGCGCCAGTTTAAAAGTTAAGAAAAATTTTGATTCCGCATTTTGGCCTCGAGTAGAAGGCCGGGGCGCTGCCGTGGCGCAACAGTTAGGATCTGCCACCTAAGACTTTTTAACTTTATGAGCCGTGAGGGTCTCATAAAGACTTTTCCCCCTACGGATCGAGAGGATCTCGTAGGTGTATTTTCTCCTTAGGGGTCGTGAGGACTCCTAAGTGTGTTCTCTCTCATAAGTCGTAAGGATCCTATAAGAGAATTTTCACTCTTACGAGTCGAGAGGACCCGTAAGCGGTTATTTCCCTCCTTGTCGAGATTCGACTTTGGAGAGTGAGACCCATGGATAGTATGCAAGAGAACGTTTTGGGCCGACTTGCAGGGTCCCAGTGCTTAGGAAACAGGTTTTTTAATCCCTACTTCCTAAGGCTTTATCTCACGAGTCGAGACGAATCGAGAAGTTCTCGCAAAGACATCAATTTCCTCACGAGTCGAAACGGATCGAGCAGATCTCGCAAGAATATCCTAACGTCACAGTTAACCTCTGCTCTTTACGACAGAAGTCCGTTAGGGTCTGTGGTACTTAGGGTTTTGGCCGTCGTACCATCGCATGAGCTGATATATTCCTCGATAAGCAATTGTGCTATTCGAGTGGCCCTGCGACTGCCGTGTCTCTGATCCCTTCGGGGGCTGGACAAGACGTCTTCAAGCAATCCTCCTTGGCAGTTTGACCGTCGGAAGAGCAAGCGCTAGGAATTTGCCATGCCGCTTTTTACTTGAGGTTAGGCTCATTTTGGAGAGCCCCGATGAGTCATAACCACTCCGCGCTGGTGTGGGATGATCTCCGATAGTCTTTCAGGCTTTATATGACTTGCCGTTAAGACCCTGAAGCTAGGAATTTAGCCTTTGCTTCGTTTGCTGGCATTGCGTCTGCTGTATCGAGACGAATGTCGCGGTTGTCTCTTGGTTGCTGGTGAACCGTCGAGGTTTGGAACTAGGGATTTTGCCGTGGCCCCTTTTGGTGATGTTGCGTCTGCTGTATCGAGACGAAGGTCGAGGTGGTGACCACTCCACACTGGTGCGAGATGATCTCCGATTGTCTTTCCAGTTTTATATGACTTGCCGTTAAGACCCTGAAGCCAGGAATTTGGCCTTTGCTTCGTTTGCTAGCATCGCGTCCTCTGTATCGAGACGAATGTCACGGTGGTGATCACTCCATGTTGGTGTGAGATGATCTCTGATGGTCTTTCAGGCTTTATATGACTTGCCGTTAAGACGTTGAAGCTAGGAATTTGGCCTTTGCTTCGTTTGCTGGAATCACGTCTGCTGTATCGAGACGAATGTCGTGGTGGTGATCACTCCATGTTGGTGTGAGATGATCTCTGATAGTCTTTCAGGCTTTATATGACTTGCCGTTAAGAAGTTGAAGCTAAGAATTTGGCCTTCGCTTCGTTTGCTGGCATTGCGTCCTCTGTATCGAGACGAATGTCGCGGTTTTTCCAGGTTGCTGGTGAACCGTCGAGGTCTGGAACCAGGGATTTTGCCGTGACTCCTTTCGGAGATGTTGCGTCTGCTGTGTCGAGACGAACGTCGAGGTGGTGATCACTCCATGTTGGTATGAGATTATCTCTGATTGTCTTTCCGGTTTTATATGACTTACCGTTAAGACCCTGGAGCTAGGAATTTGGCCTTCGCTTCGTTTTCTTTGGTGTGTCCGGATCCTGTTGGAGGAAGGACGCTGTAGTGACATTTCGTCTGCTGTATCGAGATGAATGTCGTGGTGGTGACCACTCCATGTGGGATGATCTCTGTTTGTCTTACCGGTTTTATATGACTTACCGTCAAGATGTTGAAGCTAGGAATTGGGCCTTCACTTCGTTTGCTTTGTCGCTTCCGAATCCTGCTGGGGGAAGAACGCTGGGGTGACATTTCATTTCCTGTATCGAGACGAACGTCGAGGTGGTGACCACTCCATGTTGGTGCGAGGACCAGGATCCGCTCTGGACGTTTCCCACGGGGTCGAAGAGTGACGTTATCCGCGTTCCACGTGACCAGGAATTTTGCTCTGGATGCTTCACACGGGTTCACTGCCGTGCTCTGCGAGGACTAGGGTCCGCTCTAGATGCTTCACAAGGGTTCACTGCCGTGCTCTGCGAGGACCAGGATCCGCTCTGGACGTTTTCCACGGGGTCAAAGAGTGAGGTTATCCGCGTTCTACGTGACCAGGAATTTTGTTGATTATATCCGCATTTCACGGAGTTGGAATTTGACTCTCTGTGGGAGTACATCGTCGAGTCATTGAACTGGGAGTTGCTGTTGTTCCGCTTTGCTTGATGATGTGTCCGCTGTGATGAGACGAGTGTTGAGATGATCTCTAGGTTATTTGTGGCCCGTCGAGATTCGGCTTCTTCTTCTGATAAAACCTGGGGAGGAGGAGCGTGACTCTTTCTTTGTTTGCGCCCCTGGATTGTATACAGGGATTGATGTAGCATCACCTGTAGGACAGAAATTTCATTTTTATTTTCTTTCTTTTTCCGCGATGCTCTATCATTTCAGCTTTTATATCGCGAAGGTCGCGATTGCCCTATCATTTCGGCTATTTTTCGCGGTGCCCAATCATTTCGGCTATATTTTTTTATTTTTACTCGCTGCTTTTTATTGCGAGTTGCCTAATCATTTCGGCTGTTTTTGTATGCATACATTTTTACTTGCTGATTTTGTTGCAAGTTGCTCCATCATTTCGGCTATTTCATATGCATTTTTTTTGGCTCGCTGATTTTTTTCTCGCGAGTAGGGGATTTGGGATCTGATACCAATCTTGGCATCAGCATCGCTGCGACTGGAATATTGCCAGGAGCGAATCATCATTTGCCGTAAAAGGACTTGGGATTTGATATCGGTTTAGCATTAGCATCGCTACAACTGGGATATTGCCAGGAGCGAATCATCATTTGCCTCTGTCGATATTGAACAAAGGTGGCTTAGCAAACAGGGTTAGGATCCTGTCGACTATGTCTTTTGACTTCATGAGCCGTAAGGGTCTCACAAAGGTATTTCTCCCTACGAGTCGTGAGGATCTCGCAGGTGCGTTTTCTCCTTAGGAATCGTGAGGACTCCTAAGTGTATGTTCCCCTATAAGTCGTAAGGATCTTACAAAAGGGTTTTCTCCTTATAAGTCGAGAGGACTTACAAGGGTTGTTCACCGTATGGACATATCCCCAGTCACGGGTGGGACTTGATTAGGGAAATGTTCATTCGTGCCCGTGGATTGTATACAAGGGTCAGCACCGAGCCACTTGTAAGGCCATATCTAAGGTTGTGCGGATTTCTTAAGAACAGGTTCAGGTCTCTGTAACTGAAGACTTTCAAATCTTATGAGCCGTGAGGGTCCCATAAGAGAGTTCTCCTTACGAGTCGTGAGGATCTCGCAAGTGTAATTTCTCCTTAGGAATCGTGAGGATCCCTAAGTGTGTTGCTCCCTTGTGAGTCGTAAGGATCTCACGCGGGTTTTTTCTCCTTACAAGGTCGAGAGGACCTTATAAGTGTCTTTTAACGAGGTTGCACCCTTTCGAGTTTTCACAAACACTCGCCGGTAGCCCTGCTGTTTTTACTCACGGAGCCCTTTCGGGTTTTCATCCGTGCCCCCTTTGCTTATGGACATACCGTTCTTTTTATTTTTTTATTCTTTTTTTTAACGAGGTCGCGCCCTTTCGGGTTTTCACGAACACTCGCCGGTAGCCCTGCTGTTTTTACTCACGGAGCCCTTTCGGGTTTTCATCCGTGCCCATTTTGCTTGTGGACGTACCGTTTTTTTTTGTTTTTTTTTGCATGTCAGCCTGAAGATGCTGCGGGTTGGGAGTAGTTTAACGACGTTTCGGTCATTTGCAAGTTTTAGGACATTGCAGTCCGCCGTTAGTTTAAGGACGTTTCGGTCCGCCGTCGTCGTATTTGAGACGCATCTCTAGTTTACTGACTTTTCGGTCTATGGGGCTTTCTCTATGACTGAGCATGATGCCCCCGGCATATCCATCTTTCTCGGAGCATGTGGTTGTGGCGGGTCTACATTCCACTTTTCGGGAAACGCGAACTTGCCTTGTTGGTATTGATCTTCAACCCAGTTCTTTAAGATGTAGCAATTTTCGATCGGATGGCCCAATACTTGGTGGTAAGGGCAGTAATTAGGATTGTTGACCTCATTCAGTTGTAGCTGGCATTTCGACTCCTGTAGAGTAATAAGTCCGTCGCGCACTGCTAGTTCGAACAGCCTCCTTGTTTCGTCCCGGGGAAACGAGTAAGGACGTTTCAACTTTCCATAGAGGAGTTGCTGCTTGTTGTTTTAGCGAACAACCGTTCTAGGGCCACTCGACTGTTGTTGAGTGTTGGCGACGAAGGCCGTTTTTTCCTTTCCTTTATCCTTTTTGTTCGAACCGTTGCTTGCTGGTCCGAGATTTTTTCCGGGTATCGTGTAATTGCAAGGATGAATGCTCTCGCAACTCCTCAATTCTTTCGTTTTAGAGATGGATTCCTTGAAGAGAGGGCTGAGGGCTGCTTTTTTGTCGGAGTCGCTCTCGAAGGTGAGAACTCGCGGTCCCTCGGGATCAACCCTATGACAATCGCCAGCAATTCTTTTATGCTCATCTGTCACATTCTTCCGCTATCTACGAGCTTCACGCTTTGTCCTATTGAAGTGTTGCCTGTGAGCGACATACCCTTGCCACCAACACTTAAAAGAGTTGCAGTCTTCAGTAGGATGTGCGATCTTCTGATGATATAAGCAGAAGTTAGGATGCACGTCCGCTTCATCAGGATGTATACCACCAGGAGAATTTTCTCTGAAAGAGGGCGGCCTCATCCCCATTGATATGGATTTGGCGAATCGTTTCCTTGTCTTAATCCTGCTTTCATTTGCGGCGGATGTACTTTGATATGGTGGGAGTGTTTCGACCTTTTTATCCAGTCGCCGGCGTTTGGCCTTTTCAAATATGGCCATCTCGCGCTCCCGATCAACTTTACTTTTTGGACGAATCTCATCTAGAAAAGCGTCGATCATTTCGTATGACGGCCACACGAATTCCGGCTCAGGCTCTGCCCCCAGTTTCTCATTGCAAGGAGTTTTTTCATTGTCCGTAAATGAGTGGGAGATCATATGACAACTCGCCACGTATCCTTCGGATTCATCCGACGAGCTTTCTCCATCATCTTCCTCCTGAAAGACGTGATTAAGGAACTCTTGGAGTGTGATGGGAGTCCGCGCCTTTTGATTGTACTCTTCCAGCGCGTCAATTTGTTTCTGTAAGTCCGTGCGCTTGTCGCCAGGCTTCACGGGCTTTTTGGACCTCTTCTTCTTCTTCTTTGAAGATTTCGACGGCTGGGTGTCAGTACTTGGGCCATCGCCACCGATCTTTGGAGTTGGGCGCGACTTCCGCATCCCTTCAATAATTTGGGGTTCCAGCGGGTTCTTCCACCTGATCCCCGGGCATGTCTGAAGCTCATTCAGCGTTCTTTTGGTCTTTGCTGAAAGCACGATTTCCCTCGGAGCTTCTTCAATGAAAGAACAAGTTGCCCTCAGTGTGTCCGTCTTCTTTGGAGTGTGCGGCTGTGGTGGGTTTACTTTCCACTTTTCAGACAGCGCGAACTTTCCTTGTAGGTACCGATCCTCGATCCACCCCTTAAAGACGAAACAATCCTCGATCAGGTGACTTACCATTTGGTGGTAAGGGCAATAATTGGAATCGTTGACATCGCCTGGTTGCAACGGACGTTTTGGACTCGGCAGATTGATGAGTCTGTTGCGTACTGCCAGCTCGAACAGTTTTCTCGTTTTATCATAAGGAAACGAGTAAGGACGTCCCAGTCTCTCCTCGAGGGATGGGCGTGGACGCATATTGTTTTGACGGACAACCGGCTTTAAGTTGCTCGACCGTTGTTGAGTATTGGCAACAAAGGTTGCTTTCCCTTTGCCCTTTTCATTCCAAGGCTCCGTCTTTGAAGGAGATGGTTCATGGCCCACCTGGTCCATTTGGGCCAGCTTGTCAATCAAGGCCTGGAAGGTGGTCGGCTTAAAAAACATCATGAATTGGGAGATGGTCGCTTGAGGGTCGAGAGTACCTACGAACATGCCCACGGCAGGAGCTTCTTCGATGCACTGCTCGCACTTTGACCATAGATTACGCCACCGTATCGCATACTGGACCCAAGTTTCTACAGGCTTCACCCTGGCATTGATCAATGCTGTGATTGGGGTGCGTTCGCTAGTGCTTGCAAAACGTTGGGTGAATAGCAACTCCATCTCTGCGAATTTCTTGACAGAGTCATTTGGGAGTTCAGAGTACCACTCGAACGCCGTCTCCGATAAGTTGCCGACGAATTGGCGGAGCAAGAGTTTATCATCGCCGCCAGTGTTGCCGCATAAGGCTCTGAATTGAGCGACGTGCTGATGCGGATTTCCCGTCCCCTTGTATACATAGAACTTAGGGATCGTATATCCCGGCAGGTAACTGATTTGGTCATACCAGCTCGGGTATGGTCGCCCAGTTTTAACAACTTGGCCGGCCGTTTTGTTCGCTCGGTGAGCTCGTATTTTCTGAGCAATATATTCATCAAGCGTAGCTTTTGAGATGGTCTCCTCTTTGGCTGCTGAACAAGCCGGAAAGGGATTTGACGTCTCCACTCGGTCATCTTCAATAATGATCGGAGGGTCTTCAGCTGGAGGATCCGGCTGTAATATCATCCCGGCCATGTCTTGGAAGAGAATCGCCATTCGTTTTATGTTGGCAGCTTGTTCTGCTGCTTCTCTGTCCCTCTTTTCGAGGACTCTGCGGAGGAAGTCAGCATCGGTTTCTTGTTCATGACGCTGCTCTGATGACGCCTCTGGGCTTTCTTTTGGTCTGGTGAGCGCAGCCATTGCAGTCAGCATCTCCTGAAGCTTCTGTTGTTGGTGTTCTTGAGCCCTTGTTATTGATCGGGTGAGCGGTCGATGACCTGTCGAAGCACGGCTTTCCTCCTTTCCAGAAGCCATGTATATGGTGTGCACCACCATGCCTATAGACTTGGGGCGTTTGGGCTTAGCGTCTTTGTGGTCTGCCACGTTTACTGGGGCTTTCTCTGGCTTCCTTCTTTTTTGAGTGGTTGACGTTGAGGGGGCCGCTGTCGTGAGCACCCAAGTAGTCGTCATCTTTTGTGGCTTAACAGGACGGTTTTCTTCCTGCCGGACCTTCAGCTTCTTTTGCTGGCGGGAGAAATTTCGATCAATCACCGAGTCTTGGACATGGCGCCAGACCTTGTAGATTTTAGAGGACAGCCGTTGAGGGGGCTGCTCCAGCTTCACCTTTGGGGCATTATCCACAGGTGGAGGAGATCTTTTCAATACGGCAGTTGGCGAGTTTTTGCGCACCCTTCTTAGCGGTTCAAAGCTATTCCCAGTCGGAACAGCAGCATTGATTTCCACCATCGGAGCTGGCGGAATTATCCCAGAGGGGGAGTTGCCCCCAGCCTTCCTTACCCGGCGCCAGTGACGACGGCGAGCATGTCGAGCGGACGGCGTTGGTTCAGCTATAAGGGTGACTTCGTCGTGCCCCCTGCTTTGAGAAGAGACTGTTATTGGTGCGAGCCTATCGAAGGCTGACACCCGTTGAGAAGTAATGCCTAATCTGTCAAAGACAGGCCTCTGGGCAGGGGGAGCAGCTTTGAGGACCTCGTTTGGAGCAGAAACCGGAATGGCCAGCCTTGTAAAAACTGACTTCTTGCAAGAAGAAGCCTTTCTAATGACTTCGTCCGCTTGAGCCGGGATGGATATCCGCTTTGGGATGGCAGCTTCGGGTAACGTGGGCTTGTAGACGTTCTGGCCCAGTCTGTTGAAAACTGAGGTATTGAAGTTGGGCGACCCGTTGAGAGGGGTCACGGCAGTGGTAAGTCGATCAAAGACCGGCTTCTTTGGAGCTTCTTGCGATGTCATTAAGGCATTGAAGCTCATCAATGGGAGCATGGTCCCGAAGAATAGTCCAGCGGTGGCTTGAGTTACCTGCTCCACTGGCATCTTGAAAAGGGAGGCCGCTTGGGGCCCATAAGTCACTCTTCCAGCACGGACGGAGTGAGAGTTGCAGTTGCAGGTAGTGCAGTTTGAAGCCATTGATCTTCTGTTTTCTGCACGGAGCAAGACACCAAATCTTAGTATCTCGAATCCACAGGCAACCACAGCAAACCGCGATTCGTTCGCGAACACGACACACGAAGTGTGGAGTGGAAAGAGGAAAAGGTCCTACCGGGCGTGCCAGAATCTGTTCCCCTCCGAATGGCGGCCGAGACGTTAGCGTCTCGCCTGAGATTCGGGGCAGATGCTAATTGGTGCTATCCGTCCATCTCTCCGAAGATGCCAAGTTGATTTATAGCACCATATATCGAAGGTTTAAACGGATGCGGCCGATGTAGCAGACTTCGTCAGATTCCCCCTCGCTTGAGGGGTTTTTGATTGTGGGGACGCTCTTCCCTGCAGGCGCAAGCCCCTGCAGTTAATTACGCTACCGCATCGCGGTAACAACTTTCTCCTTCTCCAGCTGGTCACTTCGTGTCGTGGGTGTTTGTTTTGTTTGTGGTTGCCCGTGGATTGTATACGGAGACTAATTTATGTCGTCGCCCGTAGGACGTGGATTAGTCCAAATCCGTGTTTACTTAGATTTGGGTTTGGGGTTTTGGTTTGAGGATACGTTAGCCGTATTTGAGGCTAAGATCAACTCAAACGTTTGTTAAGGATACGTTAGTCTAATTTGAGACTAAGATCAACTTAACGGGATCGTTTAGATCCGACAAAAGAGCGTTTGGCTCTATTGTTCCAGTTTAGGGACATAGGGGTCCATTACATGTATGGCCGTCGGGACCCATCACCTCTCTGACGACGTTGAAGGATTACAACGACAGATATCAGAGGAGTTCAGAGATGTACCCTTGAACCAAAGTTGCTTAGGGGATCTATAGTCCAATTTGGGACCAAAGTCTGCTTGAAGGTTTAAGGATACGTTAGCCATATTTGAAGCTAAGATCAACTTAAACGGTTGTTAAGGATACGTTAGTTCAGTTTGGGACTAAGATCGACTTAACGGGATCGTTTAGATCCGAAAAAAGAGCGTTTGGGCTCTATTGTTCCAGTTTAGGGACATAGTGGTCCATTTCCAGTTTAGGGACGTAGTGGTCCATTACCAGTTTAGGGACATGGTGGTCCATGTTCCAGTTTAGGGACATAGTGGTCCATTACATGTATGGCTGTCGGGACCTATCACCTCTCTGACGACGTTGAAGGATTACAACGACAAATGTCAGAGGAGTTCAGAGATGTACCCTTGAGCCAAAATTGATTGGGGGATCTAGAGTCCAATTTAGGACTAAAGTCTGTTTGAAGGTTTAAGGATGCGTTAGCCATATTTGAGGCTAAGATCAACTTACACGGTTGTTAAGGATACGTTAGTCCAGTTTGGGACTAAGATCGACTTAACGGGATCGTTTAGATCCGACAAAAGAGCGTTTGGGCTCTGTTGTTCCAGTTTAGGGACATAGTGGTCCATTGCCAGTTTAGGGACATGATGGTCCATTGCCAGTTTAGGGACGTGGTGGTCCACCGCCAGTTTAGGGACGTGGTGGTCCACTGTTCCCATTTTGGGGACAAATGTTAGTTTAAGGACGCATTAGTCCATGAGTTTAAGGACCCCACAGTCCGTATTAATATGTGGTTGTCGGGACCCGTCACCTCTCTGAAAATGTTGAAGGATTACAACGACAAATATCAGAGGAGTTCAGAGATGTACCCTTGAACCAATGAGTTGGTTGAAAGAGCAGATATACTCAGTTCAAGATGATTTGAGGACTTATGGCCAATTTGGACTAAGTCCAATTGTGTTTGAAATATTGGCTCTCTGTTGGTCCATTGAAGGAGAGGCTTTGCCTCTAGAAACTTTGCCAATTGGGCTAAAACTAGTGTTAAACACTAAAGGTCAACAGTGTTGAACACTGGGAATAAGATTAACAAGTTAGTGTTAAACACTAAAAGATAATCAGTGTTAAACACTAGCAACAGGGCTTTCAAATTAGTGTTAAACACTAAAGCAAATCAGTGTTAAACACTGGTAATCAGAGATTTCAAATTAGTGTTTAACACTAAAGCAAATCAGTGTTAAACACTGGGAACAAAGTCTTCAGATTAGTGTTAAATACTAGGGAGAGAGGGGTCACGTGTGGACACGTGAGAGCACCCTGATTTCCCTTATTTTATTCTGTAGATCAGTGTTTAACTCTTTTAATTCTGACGGCCATCACGTGTGAGCACGTGATGGAGGCCCCTGCTCTGGTCTGTTAGAATGCTCATTAGGGGTCACGTGGTGACACGTGAGAGCGCCCTAAATGTGGAGCCAGATCTCCTTTTCTTCGTTCTGTAAGTAAGCGTTAAACACTTTTTATGTTTTCTTTGGAGCATCACGTGCTGCCACCTGAGGAGGATTAGTGCGCTGATTGTTAAAGCATTTGCTGAGGGGTCACGTGATAACACGTGAGAGCGCCGAAAGATTTCATTTCCTTTGCTTTTTCTTTCTGTGTTTCGGGGGTCACGTGGAGCACGTGATGGCATCAAAAAGTGGGGCCAGATCCCCTTTATTTTGTTCTGCAAACAAGTGTTAAACACTTTTAATTTTCATAGCCATCACGTGTAGGCACGTGATGTATACTCATGCCCTGATTTATTAGAACATTTATTAGGGGTCACGTGGTGTCACGTGAGAGCGCCCAGAATTGTTTCTGCCTTTGCTTTTGTTCCATATATAATGAGGGTCACGTGGGAGCACGTGAGGCATTGCCTCAAAACTTTCCTCTTCTCATTTTGGGGGATCTGTTCAGGGGTCACGTGGGGCACGTGACCCTAGTTCTTTTCATGAACAGAGATCTTTTAAGAATTGAATTCTCCTTATCTTTAAGAATTAAATTCTTATTTAGGATAAAACCCTGATTTCTTTTTAAAGGAATTAAATTCCCAGATATGTAAAAGAATTAAATTCTTGATTAGGGTTAAACCCTAGTTTCATTTTAGGAGGAATTAAATTCCTGTGAGTTTGGGAGAATTAAATTCTCAAAACTCAATTCCTCCTCTGTGTTTTAGATCTGCATGGCAGGATCTCAACCCAATGAGAATTAAATTCTCAATTCATGGGGAGATGTGCACTTTGCAGATCCTCAACCAGAGAAAGAACTAAGTTCTTTTCTTTATATAAGAGTTAAACTCTTTTGAGAATTAAATTCTCTTTTTAAGCCTCTCTTTTCTTACCTAGGGTTTTTCTTTTGCAGAGAATTAAATTCTCCTCTCTTTTCTTTTTTCTCTTGAGAATTAAATTCTCCTCCCTCTGTTTCTTCTCTCCCAAAAAAAGTAGATCCCTTCTCTTCTCTTCTTGGCTCCTATTTATAGGAGAAGGAAAATAATCAATTTGTTTAGCAAATCTCTCATTGAAAGATTTGATTTGATTGTTGAGAGATTTGATTTATATTTATCATTAATTCTGGGCCTTTAGATCATTCAGTGAATTTTATTCACCGTGGATTTTAAATCCAAAAGATATTCTATTTGTTATCTCGGTTAGATTTAGGGGGAATCTTTCCTTATTTGGGATTCTTCCATAAATTGGTGATTTTTAATCATCCATGGATTTTTAATCCAACGGTTCCCCATGACCCTTTTCCATTTGGAAAGATTGAGAAACTTTTAGAATTCAATTCTATTAAATTATAAGGCTTTTAAAGCCAGTCACGTGCTGGCACATGACCTTTGGTCACGTGTGAGCACGTGACCCCCAATTGGGTTCCTTTCTCAGCCGCTTATTTATGTTTCAGTTTTAACCATCATGTGCCAACACGTGACCATTGGTCACGTGTAAGCACGTGATACCTCGTTGAGCTATTTTCTGACTTTTAGAATTAAATTCCATTCATTATTTTTGAGGCTTTAAAAGCCCATCACGTGTCTGCACGTGACCCATGGTCACGTGTGAGCACGTGAGACCCCATTGGGGTCTTTTCTGAGTTTTTATTATATCTTTTGACTCCTCCAGCGGGTTCTTAAAGGCCCATCATGTGTGGACACGTGATGCCTCGTAACTTTTGATCCCGAATGAATTATGAAGCCCATAATATATCAAATCGAAGGGTTTTTCGAGACGCTTTCGATATCATCAGAATTTATCTGTTTCTCATTCGGGAGTTTGTCAAGAAACAGCCCGGAAGATACTGGTTCCCATTTTCTTAGGCGTATCGCCGCCATTTGATACCTTGGGCTCTTTTGCGCAGAAATTTTTGGCGGGAACAGTTACGTTTAGTAGACTGCTTGCGGCTTGTGGTTGTTTGATATGATCATCACCTACTGCCGGCGTATTGACGAGTCTTTAGAGTCCTACACACAGGTTTCCTGGCTCAAGCGAAACGGAGTAGGAGCACATATGTGATATGTGTGGGACCGAGATTAATACGAGTATGTGATACCATATTGTATTCTCGTGATATGTGTTATCGACAGGTTATAGGTGATATAGCCGGGACATTGGATCAAGTGTTGATTCGATGAGATGATACATTTTATATTAGTCGGTTATATGAGATATAGCCGGATTATCGGATTAAGTGTTGATTCGATAATTTAATGTATAATTATATATGTGATATATTAAATTACATTAACTAATATATACTCACTTAAGTATTTCATATTCTCATTTTGGATACATTTAACATATATGTGATATATGTTTATTGTATTCTTTTCTTTTGTTACATTATATATTATATATGTGATATGTAATATTGTAACATACAAGGTTATAAATGCAACTAGGGTTTGTAAGATTAAAACCATGGCTAAGATTATGTTTAGGTTTTTAATTATCTTAGTTAATTCTAAGTGAGTGGATTAATGTTAAGATATTATGATATGGTTGACTTAGTCCACACTTAGATATTTTCTAAGATATTTATTAACCCAACCTCTAACCCTAGCCTATGGTTTATTCTCTACATAAGTTATCCATGACACATTTAAACCATGGTTGCATTTATAATCTCATCACAATTCATTCTCACTTGAGCTTGAGCTTCATCTTTTTCTTCATTTTCTTTTGCTCTCTTGATTTCTTCATGTGATGAAAAAGAATGAGAAAATAAAATCTAAAGTGAGCACACTTCCTACTTCATCATCCTCTACTACTTGCCATTTAGTTTAGGGTGTTCTCTTCACAAAGTTCTTGACCTAGTGAAGGGTTAGCTCGAGTTTGAGTCTCCTCGACGTAGATCATCTTCGGCCTCGAAGACTACGAGCAAGCTTGTTCATTTCTCCGAGAGAACCCATACTAGAGTTCGGGAGATCGATGATCGCAGCGAAGGGACGTCAACACGAAGCTTTAGAAGTGAAGGACCGGTCTACAAAGGTTGTATTCCTTGTTCACTTTCCTTTTGCAAAGTTGTTTGCATTTTATTCCGTTGATTTCTAGTTAACGATTCAATATTTAGGGTTAGCTAGAATGGCAAAATTTTAATTTGGCATGGACGATACCTCCCGAAACCTTGCTGCCGTGCTAGGTAACCCTGCATGAAGGGGCTACCCCAAAATAGATAGCCCTCCCAACTCCTCCTGCAGGTGAAGTCGTCAAAAGTGCTTCCCCCACCAGAAGATCGGTCTTCAGAAGATTAGTCATTCCTCTGCAAACCCTACCAAGGACGTCATTCTTCAATAGGCTGACACCAGCAACAGTCCCTTACCAAAGGATGGGACATGAAAAAGCTGCTTCCAAAGCTGAGGCGGTCCCCTCTGTAAGACACGCTCAACATCGCCACTTGCGTCAGGTAAGAAAACCGAGGGAAACTCCCCCTCTGGACTTACTCCGCCAGCTCCAATAGTGAAAATTGATGCTGTTGTTCCAACCGGGAATAGCTTTGATCTGCTTAGGAGGGTGCGAAAGAACTCTCCAACGGCGGTGCTAAAGAAATCGCCCCCGCCTGCAGAAACCACAATGCAGGCAAAGCTGGAGCAACCCCGTCAACGGCTCTCCTCCCAAACTCATAGAGTCCGGCGAAAAGTCCAGGACTCTGTGATTAATCAAAACTACTCTCGTCGACCGAAGGAATTGAAAGCTGGGCAAGAGGAAGACCGTCCCTCCACCATACAGCGAAAGGCTTATTCCATACGGGTGCCTGTTACAACGGCTCTTTAAACTTTGACCTCCCACAAAAGGAGCAGGCCGGAGAAAATCCCACCGCCTGCGGCAAATTCCAAAGGCGATGGACCCAAACGCCCCAAGGCTGGGGACATGATCATGCATACGGTCTACATGGCTTCCGGGAAATAGGAAATTCGTGCTTCCGTGGCTCATCGACCGCAAACTCGGTTGCTAACAAATCCTTAGGAGCAACAACAAAATCTCCAGGAAATGCTGAACAAAATGGCAGCACTCACCGGACAAAAAGAAATTCCGGAACCAGCATCTGAACAGTGCCAAGAGCAAGAGACCGATACAGAGTTCCTGCAAAGGGTGCTTGAAAGAAAAGATAAGGAAGCCACTGAGCAGGCTGCCAACGTAAAGCAGATGGCTCTCTTATTCCAGGATATGGTTGGAATGATGATTCTGCCAGAACCCCTGGTCGAAGATCCGCCGATAATCATCGAGGATGACAAAGGGGAAATATCAAACCCTCTTCCGTCCTTAACAGTGGCCAAGGAGGAAACGATCTTCAAGGCTGCTCTTGATGATTACGTCGCTCAACAAATACGAAGCTCATCAAGAAAATGAAGCGGCCGGCCAAATCATCAGAACTGGGCGACCGTATCCAGGCTGATATGACCAAATCAAATACCCACCGGGATATACGATCCCCAAGTTTCATGTGTATAAGGGGACATGCAACCCACACCAGCACATCGCTCAGTTCAGAGCTTTGTTCGGCAACATTAGAGGTGACGACAAACTGTTGCTTCGCCAGTTCGTTGGCAGCCTATTAGAGATAGCCTTTGAATGGTACTTGGAGCTCTCAAATGACTCCGTAAGGACATTCACAGAGATAGAGCTGTTGTTCACACAGCGGTTCGCCAACGCAAGCGAGTGCACCCTGATCACGGCATTAATCAATGCCAGGGTAAAGCCGAGAGAAACCTGGGTCCAATACGTCATCCGGTGGTGGAACCTGTGGTCAAAATGCGAACAACGCATCGAAGAATCCCCCGCCGTGGGCATGTTCATCGGGACCCTAGATCTGCAAACGACTGTGTCCCAGCTTAATACGTTCTTCAAGCCGACAACCTTCCAGGCTTTGATCGATAAGCTGGCCCAAATAGACCAGATGGGCCATGAGCCTTCCTCCTCAAACAAAGACCCTCAAAATGCCAAAGGTAAAGGGAAAGCGTCCTTCGTCACCAACACTTAACAACAATGTCACGCCCCGCTTCCTGGTGTACCGAAAAGGGGATGTGGCGGGTCACGCGACGTATTTACTCATAAGCAAACACGCTTAGCGCAAATAAGCAATATACTAAAGTACACAATAAAAATGACAAGACATGTAATTGAACAACTTTTATTTATTAAACATTTCTTTACAATACAACCGAAAATGTAAATACAAGAATGGAAAGCAATGCCTAAACAATGGCATAAACTGAAATGAAAAGTAAATACAAGTATCTAAAGCTCAGGATCTTCTGTGAACTGCTCCAAGTCGTCAGCACAGGGCTCTATCTCCAGTGAGTCGGATCCACCTGACTACATTCCAAAGAAAGAAAAGAGAAGGAATGTCGTCAGTGAACAATCGCTTAGTAAGTCCTAAAGAGAGATAGAAATAGACTGAACAGGTAAGAGATTATAACCGGTATAAAGTTATGTTAACGCAATTGTTTGTGGCTTAGTACAGAATATACCAGTGTATACGAGAGGAGTCCAACTATTTCGTGGACTAAGGTATACGGAGCACAAGGAACCGTTAAGCCACGAAACAACAGTAACAGATATTCAGGTTAAGTGTATTAATGTGACCGTCTCATGCTATTTCTAACACATTCCGTACCAGTCTACCCCTTTAAAACCTCGTAATGTATTTTGTATTGATTTGTATTATTTTGTTTAATAGATGTAAGACTTGCCGATGCCATGATATCATGTAAACAGAATGGATATAAATGGATAGTCATGTTACAAAGTATATCCATGGCTCGGTTCAGTCGAGTCATATTGATATTGATTGAATTCTTGTATAAATGGATGCATGTTGAATTGAAGTTATACTTGAATTGTATTCAAGGATGAATTGATTTCAGTTTAGACTGAGACTTAGATTGAGTCAGACTCTTTAAAAATAATTGAAGTCCTGAATTAGTTTTGATATTATCGGTAACTGATGTACATGGACGGCAGGATTTGTGTCTTTTTCAAGACAATTACCGTATTGATAACGCCGTTTTTAGTTTGTCTGCCTTAAATAGGCAAGCACCCACTTTCTCCGGCTCCCTGAGGTTCAAGAGAATTGGTCCCGCTTAAACCTATATTTACTAGGTCCTTATTGTAAATTAGTATAATTTGAGGGGGTTTTATGAAAAAGATATATTTTCAAAATAAATCTCGAGTATTTAATTATCGTCCTCAGGATTTTCATAGATGTAAATTTTAAAAGTGATGATTTATTCTAGTGGATATAAACTTAACTTTTAATAGTATATGGTATTTTCTTGTAATTTGACTTGTATTGAATATGATTGTATTTTCATGATCTTTTATGACTCTTTTCTTTTGATTTAGAAAATATGGAATATATATAATATATTTAAAGTAGGTATTTTGATAATATATATATATATATATATATATTAAAAATAGAATTTCTTTATTAAATAGAAACCACGTTTTTCTTAAAATTGTAATACAAATTCCATTGAGATCGTATGCTCCGTGAGGAGGTCTGCATCTCGCCCTAGTTGTCCGATAACCATCACCAACCAAGTTGGATTCCCCAAAATGGGTTGTAAGGACTTAATCGTATAGAATTTAAATAAGACAATTTAAAAAATACGATTTTGTAATAGTTTAGGGTATTTTATAGTAAACTTGTAATTATCCCACAAACTAATGTTCCAAAAGCCATCTTGCTATATCAAGAATGTGTGTTGTGATGAGGTAGGTCATTACCTCTTGAGTTTTCTAAAGATAATACAAAGAAATATGATGAAATATATAGAATGTAAAGTTTGTGGTATTTAATTGTAAAAATGTGATAAAAGTTGCATAACATGTTATTTTGAGATGAAACTTGTTCTAAAGTGTTTGGTTATGATTGCTAAACAATATATAAAGAATTGGTAGGTTTGTTATTAAGAAATATGGGATTTTAAAGAAAAGAGAATCGGAAGTCGGAATAACTCCGCTTCCGACGAATTTTGAAATGAGAGAGTTTTAGATTAGAATGAGAGAGTTTTAAATTGGAATGAGAGGAGGGGAGAGGAGACTTACTGATTTGGAAAAGAGAGGAGAGGTAGAGCGAACTTTTGAAGGCGTCGTGGAGTCGCGTCGTCGCCGGATTTGTCCCGAATCGTCGCAGGAACTTGACCTTGAGCTAATTCCACTTGTTCAACTTTTAGAAAATTTAGAGAGTTTTGGTAATGGATTTCAGAATGAGGAGGGCCGATGTGTAGGGTGGTATTTATAGGATAGAATTAGGGTTTAGGGTGTGAATAGAGAATTAAAAATGTATTAAATCTTGGATTAAAGAGGCGAATTAACACTCTCTGTTAATGTGCAGAAAAATCAAACAGAATAGGAGTAGTGGGAGGAGGCCAAGGGGTGGTAGGGCAAAGTTTGGGAGCATTACAGATGGGGTCCTGGCGGAGCTGGTCTGGGGGCGAATCTCGCCGGTCCAATCCGAGGGGTGGGGCTCTGGATCTTAGCCACGTGTCCTAGTCGCTTCATATAGCTCGGTGCACATGTTTGTTTTATGAGAATTTTCACTTTTACGTGTTTTGCACGTGTAAACTTTTGAGCTTCTAAAAGTTTTAAAGAAAAAATCATTAAAAAATATATGGCTGGGGGAATTTGAAGACAGGGGCTATGTCACAGCAGTGCAAGGCTTTACCAATGAGATACAAGTGCTTTCTTTCTGTTCAAAAACAAATTAAATACTTATAGCATACATAGGATTGCAAATACTCTATTTGTACCTTAATTTTTAAACAAATTTTCTGTACATTAAAACAGAGTTGTTACATTCTATCCTCCTTACAAAAATTTCGTCGTTAAAATTTACAATTATTAAGGACTAATTTACAAACAAGTCAGGGTATCTTGCACGCATATCGTCTTCTCTTTCCCACGTTGATTCTCCTGGTGTGTCATTTCTCCACATCACACGAACCAAGTTTACTTCCTTGTTCCGAAGTGACTTCACTTTTCTATCTAGGATTTCAATGGGTTGTTGCTCACAAGATAAGTCTGGCTGTATAGTGAGCTCGGAGTGATCAAGAATATGACCAGGGTCACTCATATACCTTCTGAGTTGGGATATGTGGAACTCATTGTGCACTCCTTCCAATGAGGGTGGAAGTGCCAAACGATATGCTACTTCTCCGACCCGTTCGAGTATCTCGAACGGTCCAATGTACCTCGGACTGAGCTTACCCCTTCTTCCAAAGTGGATCACTCCATAGTTTGGAAAAATATTCAGAAAGATATGATCTCCCGGTTGAAACTCCAAGTGACTTTGCTTTGCATCAGCCCAGTGCTTCTGTCGATCTTGGGCTATGCGCATTCTTTCCCTGATAGTGCGGACTACATCTACTGTTGCTACTATCATCTCAGGTCCAAAGAGTTCTCTATCTCCGATGTCGTCCCAACTTAATGGTGAACGACACTTCCTTCCATAGAGCGCTGCAAAGGGTGTCATTTCAATACTTGTTTGGTAGCTGTTGTTGTATGCAAACTCCACAAGATATAGGTGATCTTCCCACGATCCTCTGAAGTCTAACATACACGCTCTTAGCATATCTTCAAGTATCTGAATCATTCGCTCAGACTGTCCATCTGTTTGTGGATGGTAAGCTGTGCTAAAGTTCAGACTTGTTCCCAAACTAGCTTTAAGACTCTGCCAAAATTGCGATCGAAATCTGGTGTCACGATCGGAGACAATGCAAATCGGTACTCCATCTAATCTCATAATCTTCTGCATGAGTTCATGGGTATCATAAATAGTACATATTGAAGAGTTAAATCTTACTTAGATTCATACTTACTTCCATGTACTTCTTTACTAGTGTCTCAGTAGATTAGCCAACTCGAAATAGGATGAAGTGAGCCGACTTTGTGAGTCGATCCACAATAACCCATACAGCATCGTTACCTTTCGTGCTGCAAGGAAGAGCAGTCACGAAATATATAATGATGTGTTGCTACTTCTATTCTGGGATAGGTAACGGTTAAAGTAAACCAGCAGTCCTGTGATGTTCAGCTTTTACCTGCTGACACACCAAATATTTAGCGACGCTTCTGGCTACTTCACGCTTCATTCCATGCCACCAGAAATGTTGCCGTAGATCTTTGTACATCTTTGTACCACCAGGGTGTACTAAGTAAGGAGAGCTGTGAGCTTCTTTCATCAGTTCTTCCCGAACAGAACCTTGTGGTACACACAATCTACTGCCTTATCTCAAAGATCCGTCTTCATGGATGATAAACTCCATTCTAAGTCCACGTTCTACTTGTTCTCTGATCTTTTGCAACTTAGCATCACTTGCTTGAGCTGTTTTGATCTGATTGACAATGGTAAATTGAACTTGTAAGTTCATCAAACTTGAAGCTTTACCTGGCATGACCATTACTATCTCCATCTGGTGTAAATCTTGCTGTAGTTTCCACTGTGCGGTGAGATTCATTGATAATGGTTGATGACTCAGTGCATCAGGTAGTACATTCACCTTCCCTAGATGATATTGTAGGTTGATGTCGAAGTCTGCCATAAGTTCTAACCATCTTCTCGGCCGTATATTCAACTCTTTCTGAGTAAACACATATTTCAGACTCTTGTGGTCTGTGAATATATCCACTCGTTCTCCAAGAAGATAATGGCGCCAAATCTTAAGAGCAAAGATAACGGCTGCCAACTCCAGATCATGCATCGGATAGTTGCGCTCATGAATCTTCAGCTGTCTTGATGCATAAGCTACAACTTTACCGTGCTGATATAGAACACATCCTAATCCCTTACCGGATGCATCGCAATGCACTTCAAAACCTCCAGATTGGTCCGGTATGACGAGAATAGGTGCTGATGTCAATCTTGACTTAAGTTTTACGAAAGCTTGTTCGCATACTTCTGACCACACGAATTCTCCATCTTTATGCGTGAGCTTGGTCAGGGGTGTTGCAATCTTTGAAAATTCTTCAATGAATCTTCTGTAATATCCTGCTAAACCCAAGAAACTTCGAATGTCCTTCAATGACTTCGATGTCAGCCATTCACTTACTGCTGATGCCTTAGCTGGATCTTCAGAGATTCCATCGCCTGATACAATATGTCCAAGAAAACCGACTTGATCTAGCCAAAACTCGCACTTGATGTACTTGGCATAGAGTTGATGCTGTCGTAAAGTCTCCAGGACAATTCGTAGGTGCTCGGCATATTATTTTCGACTCTTAGAATACAACAGGATGTCATCGATGAAGATGACAACAAACCTATCTAGTTTCTCTCGGAAAACTTGATTCATTAGGTTCATGAATATAGCTGGTACGTTGGTCACTTCAAATGGCATCACAAGAAACTCATAATGACTATAGTGAGTCCTGAATGCCATCTTCGGAATATCAGACTCTTTGACCTTCACCTGATGATATCCCGAACGAAAATCTAACTTGGAGAAAACGCAAGACCCATTTAGCTGATTGAACAGATCGTCGATGCACAGAAGTGGATACTTGTTCTTTATAGTTACTTCGTTCAGAGCTCTATAATCAATGCACATTCGATATGAACCTTCCTTCTTCTTCACCAGCAAAACTGGAGATCCCCAACTTGAAGTGCTAGGACGAATCCATCCTTTCTTCAATAATTTATCTAACTGAGTTCGGATCTCTTTCAAACCTTCGGGACTCAATCAATACAGAGCTTTGATCACCGGTTGTACTCTAAGTATTAAATAAATTCCAAATTCAAGAGCTCGATTGGGAGGCAAACTTGATATGTCTTCAGGGAATACGTCATCGAACTCTCAAACTATCTCTAGCTTGTCTTCTTCTGCCTGATGAGTTGCAATCACTGCCTTCTTCGGTTTTGCTTTGTATGTACTTGGCTCCAGGGTCTCCACTTTTGAAATAAAAGACCGGATGGTCTAGAATCTCGAACACTACCCTCCTTTGATGACAGTCGATGGTAGTGTAGAAAGTTTCGAGCCAATCCATACCTAAGACTATATCGAAGTTCGGTATATCCAGCACCTTGTGTCATGCCCCGCTTCCCAGTATACGGCGAAGGGGACGCGACTGTTCCCTACGTATTTACTCAGAAGCAAATACGCTAAGCGTAACTAAGCAATATAAAAAGTAAATACACAAGAGACAAGATATAATAAAAACGACAACTTTTATTTATTAACATTCTTTTGTACAATGCATGAAAAGGAAATACAACTGAAATACAAGCGATGCCTAAACAATGGCATAACAGGATATGAAAAGTACTGAATGAAAAATGTACAATGTCTAGAGCTCAGGGTCTTCGCTGTACTGCTCCAAGTCTTCTGCAGTTGGCTCAATCTCTGACGGGTCCAAATTACCTGACGACATTCAAAGAAGAAAGAAATAGAATGTCGTCAGCGAACAGATCGCTCGGTAAGTCCCAAAGATAAGAGAAAAGTAGAATAGACAGAATAAGAAGGTATATTTTAAAGCTGTATTATCTTGTTGTAATGTTGTATTAACGCTGTTGTTTGTAGCTTGGTACAGAAGAATGCCAGTGTATACGAGAGGAATCTCTATATGCCAGAGACTAGATGCACGTATAGTACAAGGAACCATTTATGCCACGGTACAACAGCAACTGCATTCATGTTAGGTGTATTAAGTCTTACAGTCTCGTGCCACTTTTAAAACCTTCCGTACCAATCTACCCCTTAAACCCCGTTGTGTTTTGATTTTATTGGTTGTCTTGTATTGTAACTGTATAGATTGTATAATTGGATGACTGACCGAAACCATGATATCAGTAAATGGATGTAATCGTAGAATCATGTAAATGGAATAACTGGAGAACCATGTAAATGGAATGTATATCCATGGTTCGGTTCAGTCAAGTTGAATACATTGATAATTGGATTCATGGAATCATATTGCATTGTAATATTGAAGATTGTAGAATTGTAGATTGTAGACTGTAGATCATGTTCAAGTCAGATTATACTGAGACTCAAACCAAGTCAGACAATTAGTAAGGTAAATTGAAGTCCTGTTTGTTTTTATTAATTTTTCTACCTTAGATAGGCAGGCACGCACTTCTCCGGCTCCCTGATGCTCAAGAGATTGGTTCCGCTTAAACCTATGTTTACTAGGGTCCTTAGGATAATTTATAGAACTTAAGAGGGTTTTATGTAAAAATACTTTTATATACTTTTCAAAATTCACCCCAAGTATTTATTATTCGTCTTTAGAGTTATAATGAATGTAGATTTTATATTGTGATATCTCTAGTGAAAATATCCTAATTTCATAAATAAAGGTATTTATTTGTAATATTGATTTGTGTGGAATTTATGGTATTTTAGTGTAAAATTGATTCTTGTGATTTTTAGAAAAAGTGGAATATTTATATCATAACAAAATAGGTATTTTAATGATAAATATACATATATTTATACAAAAATAATTTTAATATATCTTTTGTATTCTAAAAATCTTATTTTCTTAAGATGTCGTATTTTAAATCTTTCGAGACCGAATGCTCCTTGCGGAGGTCTGAATCTCGCACTACTAAGCCCGAGAATGTGCGATAATCCGCACCATCCCGAACAGGTTCCCCAAAATGGGTTGTAGCGGCGCTTTGCAAAGATTGTAAAATACTAATCCTTCAGAAAACGGTTTTATGAAGTAAATAGTATTTATTTGTAAAGATATCAATTTTCCGTATTCTATGTTCTAGGGTCTCCTAAGTCAATAAGACTATTCCTAACTGGTCCAAAACGACAAGTTGTGAGATACCTCAAATCGCCTCTTCACCGCCAATTGTGGCCAGGTAAGTACAAGTGAAGAAAGGAAGGATCCGCTCACGAATCACCGTGAGACGGGACTTTTAAAGTTATCTTTCTCACTTGCTTAGCCTAGAAACCACAAAGTCAGGTTTAGATAAATGACTGATATCCACAACCTTGTCCTATTTTCCTAATAAGTGGTATTTATTTAAAAGTGTATCAATACTAAATCTTTTAGAAATAGTTTTATTAAGTAAAGGGTATTTGAATGAAAATGTTTGTTTTCTCATATTCTAAGTTTTCGATGGTATCGTGTTAGGTTGTATGTAAGTGTGTGGGGAGGTAGGTCATTACCTCGTGATCTACTTTAAATGTATAGCAAGTTGATGGAGTTAAATGAAGGATTGAAACAATGTGGTATTTAAGTGAAAATACGATAAATTGAAATAGCTATCATTTCATGTGATGAAACTTGATCAATTTGGTTGATTAGTGTTTGATAGTCATCATGAGAAAGTTTAAGTATGATTGTATTAGTGAGAAGTGGAATTTTATAAGAAACCGAATCGGAAATCGGATTTGTTCCGATTCCGTCGGGTTTTGTAAATCCGTATTTTTGGATAGAAGAGATTGGTAGAAATCGGGACTTACGGGTTTTAGATCACACAAGAGAGTGAGAGGGAAGTAGAGAAATCGCCGATGTGTTGCGTCGTCGCCGGTAGTTCCTAAAACGATCGCCGGAAGTTCCGCCGGGAATTCGTCGGAGCTTCGCCTCGAGCTTGTTTTCAAAGTACACAAGTTTTCTTGGAATTTTGAGAGAGTGGGCTCAGAATTTTGCGGTGAGAGGGTAGAGGGTAGGGGGTGTATTTACAGGGTTAGGCTAGGGTTAAGGTAGGTGTATGGTTTTAATTAAAAAAATATAGGAAATTCATTAAAAATTGTAGTAAATAGGTGTTAATATGCTCTCTAGAACCGATCCATTTAATTGGAGTGTGCAGGGGAGTTTAGAAGGTGAAAAGACAGAACTTTTCAGTTGACGACTCGGCCGTCCGGCCGAGTCCGGCCAGCGGCGCCGGCCCGAGTCGGGCCGAGTCGGGGGTCGTGTTGGTGGGGAGTCGCCGGGGTTAGGCACTGGTATATTTAGTTTTTCAGGTTCAGTTCAAGTTTTGGGAGTTATCTCAGGTGGACTGTTGGGCTTCTATAAAAATTTAAACAAAATAAATATTAAAAATAATGTGGGGCAGGGGATTTGAACTCTGGTGGCTTGGTTCAGCAGTGCAAGGTATTACCAATGAGCCATAAGCTCCTTCTTGTAATTATTGTGTGAAATAAATACTTAAAGTGGTAACAGCAATATTAAATACTCCAAGTGTACTTTAAATTTAAATCAAATTTATGTACACTCAAAATGGAGTTGTTACAGTCTACCCTCCTTACAAAAATTTCGTCCTCGAAATTTAAAACTTTTATTTGAGGACTAGTTTACAAAGAGGTGAAGGTATCTTGCACGCATTTCATCTTCCCTTTCCTAAGTGGACTCTCCTGGAGTGTCTTTCCTCCATATCACTCGGACCAAGTTAACTTCCTTGTTCCGAAGTGTCTTCACTTTCCTGTCCAGGATCTCCACAGGCTGTTGCTCACAAGACAAGTTGGGCTGTATAGTAGGCTCAGAATGATCAAGAACATGACTGGGGTCACTCACATACCTTCTGAGTTGGGATATGTGGAACACATTATGCACTCCTTCCAATGATGGTGAAAGCGCTAAGCAGTATGCCACTTCACCGACTCATTCGAGTATGTCGAACGGTCCAATATATTTCGGACTTAATTTACCCTATCTTCCAAATCGGATCACTCCGCAGTTCGGAGATATCTTCAAGAATACGTGATCTCCTGGTTGGAACTCCAAGTGTCGTCTCTTTGCATCAGCCCAGTGCTTCTTTCGATCTTGGGCTATGCGCATCCTTTCCCTGATAGTACGAACCACATCAACGGTCGCTACTATCATCTCTGGTCCAAGGAGTTCACTATCTCCTATATCATCCCAACTTAATGGTGATCGACACTTCCTTTCATACAATGCTGCAAAAGGTGCCATTCTTATGCTTGCTTGGTAGCTGTTGTTGTACGCGAACTCCACAAGATGCAGGTGATCTTCCCACGATCCTTTGAAGTCTAACATACACGCTCTGAGCATATCCTCCAAGATCTGAATAGTTCGCTCAGACTGACCATCTGTTTGTGGATGATAAGCCGTGCTGAAGCTCAGACTTGTTCCCAAGCTTGCTTGCAGACTCGGCCAAAATTGCGATCGGAACCTGGTGTCACGATCGGAGACAATGCAAACCGGTACTCCATGAAGTCTCACAATTTCCTGTATGAGTTCATGGGTATCAGAGATAGTACATTGTGAAGAGTTTAAATCTTAAATAGATTATTACCTCCATGTACTTCTTTACTAGTACCTCAGTTGATTGGCCAACTCGAAATGGGATGAAGTGGGCCGACTTTGTGAGTCGATCCACAATAACCCATATGGCATCGTTACCCTTTGTGCTGCGAGGAAGAGCAGTCACAAAATCCATCGTGATGTGTTGCCACTTCCATTTTGGGATTGGTAACGGTTGAAGTAGTCCAGCTGTCCTGTGATGTTCAGCCTTTACTTGCTGATACACCAAGCATTTTGCAACGCTTCTGGCTACTTCATGCTTCATTCGATGCCACCAATAATTCTGGCGTAGATCTTTGTATATTTTGGTACCTCCAGGATGTACTGAGTAGGGAAAGCTGTGAGCTTCTTTCATTAACTCTTCCTGCATAGGACCTTTTGGTACACACAATCTGCTACCGTATCTCAAAGATCCGTCTTTATTGATGATGAAGTCTGTCCTGAGTCCATTCTCCACTTGTTCTCTGATCTTTTGCAACTTAGCATCACTTGCTTGAGCTGTTTTGATCTGATTGACAATGGTTGATTGAACTTGTAAATTCATCAAACTTGAAGCATTACCTGGCATGACTACTTCAATATCCATCTGATGCAAGTCTTGCTGAAAATTCCACTGAGCGGTGAGATTCATTGCTAATGGTTGGCGACTAAGAGCATCAGGTACTACATTCACCTTCCCTGGGTGATATTGTAAGTTGATGTCAAAGTCCGTCATGAGTTCTAACCATCTTCTCTGCTGCATATTCAACTCCTTTTGAGTAAACACGTACTTCAGATTTTTATGATCTGTGTAGATGTTCACTCGTTCACCAAGTAGATAATGGCGCCAAATCTTGAGAGCAAAGATGACGGCTGCCAACTCCAGGTCATGCGTCGGATAATTGTGCTCATGAGTCTTCAGTTGTCTTGAAGCATAAGCCACAACCTTACCGTGCTGATGTAGAACACATCCTAATCCCTTACCGAATGCATCACAATGTAATTCGAATCCTCCAGATTGATCCGGTATGACGAGAATAGGTGCTGATGTCAACCTTGACTTGAGTTCTACGAAAGCTTGTTCGCATGCTTCTGACCACACAAAGTCTTCATCTTTATGTGTGAGCTTGGTCAGGGGTGTTGCTATCTTCGAAAATCCTTCAATAAACCTTTTGTAATATCCAGCTAAACCCAAGAAACTCCGAATGTCCTTCACTGACTTTGGTGTAGGCCATTCACTAACTGTTGAAACTTTTGCTGGAACCACAGAAATTCCTTCTCCTGATACGATATGTCCAAGAAAACCAACTTGCTTTAGCCAAAACTCGCACTTGTTGTACTTGGCATAAAGCTGATGTTGTCGAAGAGTTTTCAGGACAATTCGTAGGTGCTTTGCATGCTCTTTCCGACTCTTAGAATACACCAGGATGTCGTCGATGAAGATGACAACAAACTTGTCTAAGTACTCCCAGAAAACTTGATTCATTAGGTTCATGAATATTGCTGGTGCATTGGTCACTCCAAATGGCATTACTAGAAATTCGTAATGTCCATAGCGAGTTCTGAAAGCTTTTTTGTGAATATCAGCTTCCTTGACCTTCACTTGATGATATCCTGAACGAAGATCCAATTTAGAGAAAACACAAGATCCACTTAGCTGATAGAATAAATCATCGATGCACGGGAGTAGATACTTGTTCTTTATAGTGACTTCGTTCAAGGCTCTATAATCGATGCACATTCTGTATGAACCTTCCTTTTTCTTCACAAGTAGTACAGGTGCTCCCCAACTTGAAGTGCTGGGACGAATCCATCCTTTCGCCAATAATTCGTCCAACTGTGTTCGAACTTCCTTCAAACCTTCCGGACTTAATCTATAAGGTGCTTTGATCACCGGTTGTGCTCCTGATACTAAATCAATACTGAATTCAAGAGCTCGATCGGGAGGCAGACCTGATATAGGAAATACATCGTCGAACTCAAGAACTACCTCTGGTCTTGATTCTTCCTCCGCTTGAGCTGCTGCAACTACCGCTTCTCTTGGCTTCGCTTTGTAAGTACTTGGCTCCAGGGTACGGTCTCCACTTTTGAAATAGAAGACCGGCTGGTCTGGAATCTCGAATACTATCCTCCTTTGACGACAGCCGATGGTAACATAAAAAATTCCAAGCCAATCCATTCCTAGAACCACATCGAAATTCGGTATGTCCAGTACTTTAAAGTCAGCATAAAACTCTCTGCTGCAGACGACGACTGGACACAACCTGTATCCCATGGTTTCCTTTAGAACGTCATTTCCTGAACTGACATTCCAGCTGGATACAAGCGGTGAGACTGGAATCACATGGGTTCGGACGAACCGTTGCGACATAAAGCAGTAAGATGCTCCAGTATCAAACAGTGCTAGTGCAGGTAGTGAGGCTACTAAGATAGTGAAAGCCTAGTGCCTTGGTACATTCCTCTTGGTCTGAGGAGCATTCCTCAAAACGTTCCTTTGAGCTTGATGGAACTGACGAGGAGGTGGTGTAGCTTGTGGTCCTCTGGGTGGTGCAGGTAGTGCAAGTCTTGGAGCAGGTGCTTGGATGGCTGGGCACTGTGGGTAATTGTTTGCTGGCCTGGGTGCAGCAAGATCAGCAGATGACTAAATTTGCTTTTTTTTTTTAGATTTTGTTTATGAGGACAAGACCCAATACCATGAGTAGCTGAGCCGCAGATCAAGCAAAGGTTGTTCGCACGCCGGCAATCTCTCACCAGATGCCCATTTCTCTTACAGTAGTTACAAAATGCTGGGCTGGGACGATGGTTCGGTACTCCAGGTCGCCATGGCACAAAAGGTGGCCTGGAAGAGGCTCCTCCTGCCATCTGGTTGGCAGGACGCTTAACTCCTACAGACTGAGGTCTGCCCCTTACTTTTATCACTTTCTCATAACTGTGGGCAGCTTCCAGAGCATTCTCATAAGTCAGAAATTTCCCTATGGCTAATGTAGCCTGAATTTCTATGTCCAAACCTTGTTGAAAGCGACGGGCTCTGATATCATCCGTCGGTATCAAGTGTGTCGCGAATCTGTTTAAGGATTGTGTTAGCTGTGTAGTATGTGATATTAAAAATTTGAGATACTGTGACATATCTTACCGATGAGCATATGAATTCAGCGTCATACTCATCTACTGACTTGTCCCACATCGAACCTTGTTGTAGATGAATGAACTGCTGTTCCATGGCAAACTTGGCAGTCACAGGGAAGTACTTCGCGTCGAACTTATCGCGAAAAGTTTTTTATTCAATAGTCTGTATAAGACGGCTTTCTTCCGCCTTCCACCAGTTGCGAGCATTGCCCGTAAGCTGTAGTTTTGCCACACAGACCCAAGCTATTTCTGGCACTTGTGCTGCTGCCAGATCATCCTCGATATTTTGTGCCCATTCCTCAGCTTCAAGCGGGCTTCCCTTCCGGGAGAACTGCTTGGGATGTAAAGCCCTGAATGCTTTACCCCAGGTGCGTCAGTCTCGGGACGGTTCAGGAGTTGTTGCTTTCCCTCAAGAAGGTTGCGGATCGCCTCAAGTAGCACCGTTTGCTCGGTGGGTGGAGCAGGAACAGCAGGTGTGATAGGTAGTGGTGGAGGTGTGTTGTTGACATTGGTGCTGGTGTTGTTCAGGGAATCCATAACCTTAAAGAAAAATTTGGGTTAGGACAGATTCAAGTACATGAGATGATAAGATTCAAGGAATATGAAATTGTAAGATTCAAGGAACATGAATTGTAAATAATGTTTTAATTGCCGGTTCTTGTGTTATATTGCTTAGGTTGTTCACACAGAACAGAACTGCATAATAGGGTTTCATATGGCTCTGACCTGCATGGGCCACCAATAAAACTTGTCACGCCCCGCTTCCCAGTATACAACGAAGGGGATGCGACTGGTCCGCTACGTATTTACTCAGAAGCAAATACGCTAAGCGTAACTAAGCAATATAAAAAGTAAATACACAAGAGACAAGATATAATAAAAACAGCAACTTTTATTTATTAACATTCTTTTGTACAATGCATGAAAAGGAAATATAACTGAAATAAAAGCGATGCCTAAACAATGGCATAACAGGAAATGAAAAGTACTGAATGGAAAATGTACAATGTCTAGAGCTCAGGGTCTTCGCTGTACTGCTCCAAGTCTTCTGCAGTTGGCTCGATCTCTGACGGGTCCAAATTACCTGACGACATTCAAAGAAGAAAGAAATAGAATGTCGTCAGCGAACAGATCGCTCGGTAAGTCCCAAAGATAAGAGGAAAGTAGAATAGACAGAATAAGAAGGTATCTTTTAAAGTTGTATAATCTTGTTGTAATGTTGTATTTTTTTGTTTATAGCTTGGTACAGAAGAATGCCAATGTATACGAGATGAGTCTCTATATGCCAGAGACTAGAGGCACGTATAGTACAAGAAACCGTTTATGCCACGGTACAACAGCAACTGGATTCATGTTAGGTGTATTAAGCCTTACAGTCTCGTGCCACTTTTAACACCTTCCGTACCAATCTACCTTTATTGTTTGTCTTGTATTGTAACTGTATAGATTGTATAATTGGATGACTGACCGAAACCATGATATCAGTAAATGGATGTAATCGTAGAATCATGTAAATGGAATAATTGGAGAACCATGTAAGTGGAATGTATATCCATGGTTCGGTTCAGTCAAGTTGAATACATTGATAATTGGATTCATGGATTCTGTTAGGTCCACGTTACCTCTCCCGGTACTTTCGGGGATGCGGAAACGGTAAAACAAAAATTTTCTAAACTTTGTAACATGGACCGTAAAAGCCGGATCTTTGCTAAACTAAACTAGCATACTTGCAAAGAAAAGTTAACTACTCGGCAAAGTGGTTATACCTCAACTTGAACTCCTTCTCTTCTTGTTGTTCTTCTTCTTTCTTGCTCTTTGTAGTAGCTTGAATGGCTTCCCCTCCTCGTCTCCTCTTTGCCGAAGATAGATCCACCTGAGGGCTTCAACCTTGGGCTCCTTTCTCGATCTTGAGAGAACTAAGGTATTCGGCTTGCTAGACCTTCTACCTTAGAGTGAGTAGAGTGTGCTTTGGGGTGTTATATCTTCAAGGAGATGATTCTCAACACATAAGATTTGCTCTCCTTGAACAAGAGGAGGAAGAAGATGAAGTGAGGAGAGAGAATCAATATGATAGAATGAGCTATTTTCCTCTTGCAACCATAACAAAAGGAAAATGATTTATCTAATTAATAATAATAAATCAAAATGAAATAGTTGATGGTTGTATTTGGAATGACCACCATCATCACTTCATTAAATGAATGTAAGCTAGAATCAAGGAGTATCCTTGCAAAGCAATGATGATGGTCAACATTCAACCATGGTCAACAAGTCAACCATGGTCAACAAGTCAACAAAATCAATCATAACATTATTTCATTTAATTACTATTATTAATTGATATTTCATTAATCCATTAGGGTTTGGAAAAAGACGACTGTCAACTGTGCATACGCACCCGTTCCGAAACCCTAATGAAAGACCTCTTCCTCCGCCTCAAACAACTGTGCATACACACCTGCATTCTTGATCCGAGGAACAAGAATACTGAGAGATAAAAGCAACCCCAAAACATATACCAGTATCTGGCTCAAACCAGAGCCTGCTAGTATAATCCGTCCGGACTCCAAACGTGCATAAGTGCGCAGATGAGAACGAACCCTGTCGCAAAACCATGCGACCTCTACTCTGTTTTGCCCAAAGGCGAATACCCTCTGTGTGGGACTCTAAAGACTCGACACTACGCTGGCAGTGGGTTTAACCACAGACCGCAAGCGGCACTAGCTGTGCGTAACGGTCCCCAGGTAGAAGCCGACAAGAAGGCTGACGAGGTGAAACCCCATCTGAACTCCTACTGAGTCTGAATGTGACATTCTCTGTACAGTCCGGTCTGTTCGTCTGATACATCGCATGGCGGGCCTAGGGGGCGGTAAACGTCAGTCCCCTAATAGCGGTACAAGTCGTGTCGGAGTGAAGCCCAGAACACCCTGAGATAGCACTGGAACCTACCAGTATATCTCGCTTGCCCTGGCCAGGGACTACTTGTGTAATGGCTCTCCTAGACACAGCGCGATGTCAACCCCAATACCGGGAGAGAAGAATCATGTCTAACCGTCACTGCCTCTAAGTGCTTCGGGACTGCTCCCAACTACTACCTGTTTGCACGACTCAGAAGAGCCGTGGTAGGGTAGTAATCAAAGAACAATAGGAACACACTCGAGGCGGAGTGACAGTGTCAAGTCAGCGGACTAAGCTGTACTCATGTCACCTGGAAACTGATAACTGACGATAGGTATAATACCAACCATCAGTTCCCGACGAGTCCTGTCCAGTGTACTCGTAACCTAACGAGCACCCGCATACTATCTCAAGTACGACGTACCGACGGCTGTGGGACAGACCGTCTCCCGTGCTGGGATGAGAAGCGCATACGCTAGTCTACTCCGGAGTATCGATGCCCTATCTCGACACTCCCACGACTAGGGACGTGTATAAGGATGTGCTTGTAGATTACCCAGCCCCCACGAGTGTGATCGCCATCACAACGCCGGTAATCAAGCAAAGATCCAAAGGGCTCTACTAATGCGTATAGGTGATATAATAAATAAACACACAAGTACACATTAAAGCAGAGACAAACCAAGTAGCATACTACTATATTGAGCAAGATTGTCTGTACAACTGTGAATATCCCAAGCTTCCATCAAGTAATATACATACTAGTATGATACAGTAATGGCTTCTAGGGCATATACACTAACAATCTCCCACTTGCACTAAGGCCATGTACTGGCGTATCGAAGACCTATCATCTCGATCAGCCGCTCGAACTGAGTCTGGGGTAAAGCCTTCGTGAATGGGTCCGCAGTGTTGTCCTTTGTGTCCACTCTCCGCACCTCGATCTCCTGGCGATCAATGATCTCCCTGATCAGGTGATACCGCCTTAAGATGTGCCTGGATTTCTGATGGGACCTTGGTTCCTTCGCTAAAGCTATAGCCCCATTGTTATCGCAATACAAAGGTATTGGGTCAACAATGGACGGAATCACCTGAAGTTCACAAATGAACTTCTTCATCCAGACCGCCTCTTTTGCGGCATCGCTTGCAGCAATGTATTCAGCCTTCATCGTCGAGTCTGCGATGGTATCCTGCTTGGAACTCCTCCAACATACCGCCCCTTCGTTGAGGGTAAACACAAAACCCGAGACAGACTTGCTATCATCTTTGTCACTCTGGAAGCTTGAATCGGTAAAGGACTCGACCCTGAGGTCTCCATTACCGTAAACCAGGAACATCTCCTTAGTCCTTCTTAGGTACTTGAGAATGTTCTTCACTGCTGTCCAGTGGTCCTCCCCTGGGTCTGACTGATACCGGCTTACCGTGCTCAACGCGTAAGCTACATCTGGTCTTGTACATAACATCGCATACATTATAGATCCTACCGCCGAAGCGTAGGGTATAGTGCTCATGCGAACCCTCTCCTCGTCAGTCTTAGGAGACATCTTCTTGGAGAGGGTAATTCCGTGCAATGGGGGTATGTTACCGCGCTTGGAACCCTCCATACTAAATCTCTTTAGTACGGTCTCTATGTACCTGGACTGCGAAAGTCCCAATAGTCTCTTGGATCTATCTCTATAGATCTTGATCCCCAGAATGTACGAGGCATCACCCAGGTCCTTCATGGAGAACCTTTGTGACAAAAATAGCTTGACCGATTGTAGCATAGGAATATCATTTCCTATCAAAAGAATGTCGTCCACGTACAAGACTAGGAATACGACAGTTCGTCCTACAATCTTCTTATATACACAGGGTTCATCTTCGTTCTTGATGAAATCAAATTTCTTGATTGCTTCATCAAAACAGATGTTCCAGCTCCGCGATGCCTGCTTTAATCCATAAATGGATTTAAGCAACTTGCACACCTTTCCGCTGCTCCCACTGTCTACGAAACCTTCTGGTTGATCCATGTAAACGCACTCTTCCAAACAACCGTTTAGGAAAGCCGTTTTAACATCCATCTGCCAGATTTCATAGTCATGGAAGGCAGCAATGGCAAGTAGGATCCGAATGGATTTGAGCATAGCCACCGGAGAAAAGGTTTCATCATAGTCCAAACCAGGTCTTTGACGAAAACCTTTTGCAACGAGTCTAGCTTTATAGGTTTCCACCTACCCATTTACACCAAGTTTCCTTTTGTAGATCCATTTGCATCCAACGGGTTTTACCCCAGGTGGAGCAATATCCAAGGTCCACACTTTATTGGCGTACATGGACTCCATTTCGGATTGCATTGCTTCCTGCCACTTATCAGAATCCCTACTGATAATGGCCTGCCTGAAACTGGTAGGGTCATCTTCTTCCTAGATGCAATCCTCTCGATCCCCGTCAATGAGAAAACCGTAGTATCTCTCGGGCGGATGAGAAATCCTACCAGATCTGCGGAGTGGCTGAGGTTCTTCTGGGGTTATTGAATTCTGAGGTTCTGTCAAATTTTCAGTTTCATTTTGTGGTCGCTGAATTTCTTCCAGTTCTACCGAACTCCCACTTGTTTCTTTTGCAAGAAATTGCCACTCTAAAAAAGTGGCGTGGCGAGATACAAACACCTTCTGTTCCTCGGTGTGGTAGAACAGATATCCTGCCGAGTTCTTAGGATATCCCACAAATTTACATAGAACTGAACGTGCCTTAAGTTTGTCCGGATTTTGTACTTTTACATAGGCCGGACAACCCCATATCTTAATGTGTTTAAGATACGGCTTCTTACCATTCCATATCTCGAACGGTGTCTTAGGCACAGATTTAGACGGGACATCGTTCAATAGATATGCAGCTGTCAATAGAGCATGTCCCCAAAATGAAAGAGGCAACTCGGCATTACTCATCATGGAGCGAACCATATCCAGAAGGGTACGATTCCTCCTCTCCGATACACCGTTGTGCTGTGGTGTATAAGGAGGAGTAAGCTGAGAGAGAATACCATTCTCTTTTAAGTAATCTAGGAATTCCGTGCTTAAGTACTCCCCTCCCCTGTCAGACCGGAGGATCTTGATACTTTTGCCTGTCTGGTTCTCTACTTCGTTTCTAAATTCCTTGAATTTCTCAAAAGCTTCAGATTTGTGTTTCATCAGATACACATATCCGAACCTAGAGAGATCGTCAGTGAATGTGATGAAGTACGAGAACCCTCCCCTTGCATGTATAGACATTGGACCACATACATCACTATGTACGAGTCCCAAGAGCTCTGCTGCTCTTTCTCCATGTCCGGTGAATGGAGATTTGGTCATCTTCCCTTTGAGACAAGACTGACAAGTTTCATAAGATGAAAACTCGAACGCATCCAAGAGTCCATCTTTATGCAACTTACTCAGTCTTTTCTCTCCGATATGACCAAGTCTACAATGCCACAAGTAGGATTCATTCGTATCTGAATTCTTCCTCTTGCATGTGTTTTGTATATTGAGAACTGTATTCTGATTTAGAACGTAGATACCATTACACAGTGTACCCTCTGCAATCAGTACCTTATGAAGGTAAATGTTCATGATATTCTTGTCAAGAACAAAGTTATATCCATCTTTATCGAGTAAAGAAACTGATATGATGTTGCAAACCATGGAGGGTACATAGTAGCAATCGTTCAAAATCATAGTCTTGCCATTTGGCAATACAAGGTGATATTCACCGACGGCTGCCGCATTAACTTGTGCTCCGTTCGCTACTCTGAGCGACATATCACCCGGTGCAACTTTCCTACTTTTTCTCAGTCCCTGTAATAAATTACAGATATGAGATCCTGATCCGGTATCAAGTACCCAGGAGGTAGGGCTGACCGTAAAACAGTTCTCAATTACAAGAACACCTGAAGTAGATGCAAAACCATGTTTCTTCTTCAACTGGGTATCCTGGAAATCCATACTTTCCTCTATCCCATTCTCATACTCATGACTGTTGTCACAAGTTAGAGCTGAACCAACTTTCCCCAGTCCCGAATAAGAATTCGGATCGGTCAAGCGATACATTTTATTATCTTGATTAGGGCGTGAAAAGGTTGCTGCCTGGAGAGAGAGAAAAGAAACACTCAGCGTATGCTCTTGCAAGATTAGATTGGTTTATTAATTTATCTAACCTGGATGTCTCCCACTGTTTACTCAAATTCTTCTTAAAACCTTTAAAAGAAGAACTAGCCGGGATTTAATTCACGTCACAATACTTGCTTAACCTTTCAGCCAGGCCAATGTCGGTACTTTGAGGGAGGTTTTCCAACGCTTTCGCGAAGTTCCTTAATTCAAGAACCTCTTTTCCCTGGGGGCGTAGCCCCGCTGACACCTTTCTAGACACCTACTACGTTTATAGCATTGATCGTTAAGTGAAATAATCTCCCGAGAGTAATCCAACTCATCAGTGGGATCGGGATCCAACTGTCATTGTGTGATAACCTAGACGGAATCCACTCTAGTCACCACACTCCAGAAGGTATGCTAAATCTGCAAGTTTCAGTTCTTTTGAAACTCCCGATGTGGTTTTTGCCCCTAGGGCCCAAGTGACCTTGACTGAGCCAACATATCAAAGGATCCTAGTCAAGTTCAACCCGTCATTATCTTGACTGCATTAGACCCACCCGTACGAGTCCTTGACTGAGCCAAAATGACCATACGACTGTCCTAACCAATCACTTTGTATCCTACGGAAAAATATTACATAGCTACCGTACACTACGCCTCGGCTGAGCACGAAATACGTAGCACGAATACTAAGCAATATCAATCCGAAACGACGGAGGGCTACGACTGGGTTTTGGCGAAAACCCGTTAACGTAATGAACTTGATGTCGTTGAAGGAACGTGATACACTTTTGAAAATATAGTGGCGAAAACTTTTTGCTAAAGAGGTCACTCCCTGTGAAGGGATCTCGGCTCTTTCCTCGTCGAGTGAGGTGCTGGGCATTCGTAAGATGAATACCTCGATGCAAAGCAAGAATAATCGACTATGGTGAAGTTATTACCCTGACACAAACCTTTTGTCCAAGGGGTCACTCCCGATGAGGGGATCTCGGCCCTTGCCTCGTCGATTGAGGTGCTGGGCATTCATAACCGAATACCTCGATGCAAAACAAAAAGATGAACGTCCTTGTAATAACAGCTTTTTGAAAAACTTGTTCCAACAACGTCTTTTAGGTTTATTTTCTTGCATTAGTTCTTTTAATGCGTCCCATCATTTAAATCCTACCATTGCAGAAAACAACCAAAATATGACGTACGCTTATGCCATTCGCATTCGCCACGGGGTCCCGTCATCACCCGTTAGGTTACTTAACTAACGACAGAGCGGGGGCTGGGCTAGCGCGGCTGTAAAACATAAGCAACGCCTAAATAGTTATAAATATAGCAATGATAGACATTACAGATCACAGATGAATACATTGGATATACTAGGAATCCGCAATCCGTTCGAGCCTGCAACGAAAAGCGGATTACACGGTCGCGGTGAATAGCCAAAACCCCACCCAAGACCCCTACGGGTGCGGCAAACTACCCGCCAAGTACCCGGTAGTTTGTGCACCCCTCCATGGGTCTATCCTAGGAGCAAAAACAGTAAAAAGAATTATACAATGACGGCTACAACCCCGACCCGGTTGTGCGGCCATACAAATAATATTATTACAGCAATTTACATATTACAAATGAATGAAAGAAAAACAAAAGCTCATCTCACATCCACCCCGGCTATTCACCCGCGACAGTCCAACACATTCATATACACATTCCAATATCAAACACAGATCACAGAGATGTATAACCCCGACTAATCGACTTATAGCGATTAGCCGACGTTCAATACATACAAACATCACAGATATAACCAATATAGCCAAAGTGTAGCGAAGTTCGGAAAAATACGGATTTATAGGACCCCAAAAGTAAATTTCTTTTCTGGCAAATCTGGGCACATATAACATATTTGAAAAATCCCAAAACCCTACCAGAAGAACACTGCACAAAACACGATCACATGAAGAGCCCAAACGGCGGCGGATCCGCGGCTAAGAGAATAGATGAGGCCGCGGATCCGCGGCGGTTTGAAGGATTCATGGGATCGTTTTTCTTGGGTGTTCTTAAAAAACCCTGAGACGATTTTAGGAGTAAAACTTTTTACTTTTAGAGTACAAAAAATTTCAACAGAAACTTAGGGTTTTTGATTTCCGGTTTTTGTGATTTTTCCGTTTCGAACATCCATACACTTCGCTACCAAGCTAGTTTAAGTTTAGTTAGGCTCTGATACCACTGTTAGGTCCACGTTACCTCTCCTGGTACTTTCGGGGATGCGGAAACGGTAAAACAAAAATTTTCTAAACTTTGTAACATGGACCGTAAAAGCCGGATCTTTGCTAAACTAAACTAGCATACTTGCAAAGAAGAGTTAACTACTCGGCAAAGTGGTTATACCTCAACTTGAACTCCTTCTCTTCTTGTTGTTCTTCTTCTTTCTTGCTCTTTGTAGTAGCTTGAATGGCTTCCCCTCCTCGTCTCCTCTTTGCCGAAGATAGATCCACCTGAGGGCTTCATCCTTGGGCTCCTTTCTCGATCTTGAGAGAACTAAGGTATTCGGCTTGCTAGACCTTCTACCTTAGAGTGAGTAGAGTGTGCTTTGGGGTGTTATATCTTCAAGGAGATGATTCTCAACACATGAGATTTGCTTTCCTTGAACAAGAGGAGGAAGAAGATGAAGTGAGGAGAGAGAATCAATATGATAGAATGAGCTATTTTCCTCTTGCAACCATAACAAAAGGAAAATGATTTATCTAATTAATAATAATAAATCAAAATGAAATAGTTGATGGTTGTATTTGGAATGACCACCATCATTACTTCATTAAATGAATGTAAGCTAGAATCAAGGAGTATCCTTGCAAAGCAATGATGATGGTCAACATTCAACCATGGTCAACAAGTCAACCATGGTCAACAAGTCAACAAAATCAATCATAACATTATTTCATTTAATTACTATTATTAATTGATATTTCATAAATCCATTAGGGTTTGGAAAAAGACGACTGTCAACTGTGCATACGCACCCGTTCCGAAACCCTAATGAAAGACCTTTTCCTCCGCCTCAAACAACTGTGCATACACACCTGCATTCTTGATCCGAGGAACAAGAATACTGAGAGATAAAAGCAACCCCAAAACATATACCAGTATCTGGCTCAAACCAGAGCCTGCTAGTATAATCCGTCCGGACTCCAAACGTGCACAAGTGCGCGGATGAGAACGAACCCTGTCGCAAAACCATGCGACCTCTGTTTTGCCCAAAGGCGAATACCCTCTGTGTGGGACTCTAAAGACTCGACACTACGCTGGCAGTGGGTTTAACCACAGACCGCAAGCGGCACTAGCTGTGCGTAACGGTCCCCAGGTAGAAGCCGACAAGAAGGCTGACAAGGTGAAACCCCATCTGAACTCCTACTGAGTCTGAATGTGACATTCTCCGTACAGTCCGGTCTGTTCGTCTGATACATCGCATGGCGGGCCTAGGGGGCGGTAAACGTCAGTCCCCTAATAGCGGTACAAGTCGTGTCGGAGTGAAGCCCAGAACACCCTGAGATAGCACTGGAACCTACCAGTATATCTCGCTTGCCCTGGCCAGGGACTACTTGTGTAATGGCTCTCCTAGACACAGCGCGATGTCAACCCCCAATACCGGAAGAGAAGAATCCTGTCTAACCGTCACTGCCTCCAAGTGCTTCGGGACTGCTCCCAACTACTACCTGTTTGCACGACTCAGAAGAGCCGTGGTAGGGTAGTAATCAAAGAACAATAGGAACACACTCGAGGCGGAGTGACAGTGTCAAGTCAGCGGACTAAGCTGTACTCATGTCACCTGGGAACTGATAACTGACGATAGGTATAATACCAACCATCAGTTCCCGACGAGTCCTGTCCAGTGTACTCGTAACCTAACGAGCACCCGCATACTATCTCAAGTACGACGTACCGACGGCTGTGGGACAGACCGTCTCCCGTGCTGGGATGAGAAGCGCATACGCTAGTCTACTCCGGAGTATCGATGCCCTATCTCGACACTCCCACGACTAGGGACGTGTATAAGGATGTGCTTGTAGATTACCCAGCCCCCACGAGTGTGATCGCCATCACAACGCCGGTAATCAAGCAAAGATCCAAAGGGCTCTACTAATGCGTATAGGTGATATAATAAATAAACACACAAGTACACATTAAAGCAGAGACAAACCAAGTAGCATACTACTATATTGAGCAAGACTGTCTGTACAACTGTGAATATCCCAAGCTTCCATCAAGTAATATACATACTAGTATGATACAGTAATGGCCTCTAGGGCATATACACTAACAATCTCCCACTTGCACTAAGGCCATGTACTGGCGTATCGAAGACCTATCATCTCGATCAGCCGCTCGAACTAAGTCTGGGGTAAAGCCTTCGTGAATGGGTCCGCAGTGTTGTCCTTTGTGTCCACTCTCCGCACCTCGATCTCCTGGCGATCAATGATCTCGCTGATCAGGTGATACCGCCTTAAGATGTGCCTGGATTTCTGATGGGACCTTGGTTCCTTCGCTAAAGCTATAGCCCCATTGTTATCGCAATACAAAGGTATTGGGTCAACAATGGACGAAACCACCTGAAGTTCACAAATGAACTTCTTCATCCAGACCGCCTCTTTTGCGGCATCGCTTGCAGCAATGTATTCAGCCTCCATCGTCGAGTCTGCGACGGTATCCTGCTTGGAACTCCTCCAACATACCGCCCCTCCGTTGAGGGTAAACACAAAACCCGAGACAGACTTGCTATCATCTTTGTCACTCTGGAAGCTTGAATCGGTAAAGGACTCGACCCTGAGGTCTCCATTACCGTAAACCAGGAACATCTCCTTAGTTCTTCTTAGGTACTTGAGAATGTTCTTCACTGCTGTCCAGTGGTCCTCTCCTGGGTCTGACTGATACCGGCTTACCGTGCTCAACGCGTAAGCTACATCTGGTCTTGTACATAGCATCGCATACATTATAGATCCTACCGCGTAAGCTACATCTGGTCTCCATTGAGGTTGTCTTGTATTGTAACTGTATAGATTGTATAATTGGATGACTGACCGAAACCATGATATCAGTAAATGGATGTAATCGTAGAATCATGTAAATGGAATAACTGGAGAACCATGTAAATGGAATGTATATCCATGGTTCGGTTCAGTCAAGTTGAATACATTGATAATTGGATTCATGGAATCATATTGCATTGTAATATTGAAGATTGTAGAATTGTAGATTGTAGACTGTAGATCATGTTCAAGTCAGATTATACTGAGACTCAAACCAAGTCAGACAATTAGTAAGGTAAATTGAAGTCCTGTTTGTTTTTATTAATTTTTCTACCTTAGATAGGCAGGCACGCACTTCTCCGGCTCCCTGATGCTCAAGAGTTTGGTTCCGCTTAAACCTATGTTTACTAGGGTCCTTAGGATAATTTATAGAACTTAAGAGGGTTTTATGTAAAAATACTTTTATATACTTTTCAAAATTCACCCCAAGTATTTATTATTCGTCTTTAGAGTTATAATGAATGTAGATTTTATATTGTGATATCTCTAGTGAAAATATCCTAATTTCATAAATAAAAGTATTTATTTGTAATATTAATTTGTGTGGAATTTATGGTATTTTAGTGTAAAATTGATTCTTGTGATTTTTAGAAAAAGTGGAATATTTATATCATAACAAAATAGGTATTTTAATGATAAATATACAAATATTTATACAAAAATAATTTTAATATATCTTTTGTATTCTAAAAATCTTATTTTCTTAAGATGTCGTATTTTAAATCTTTCGAGACCGAATGCTCCTTGCGGAGGTCTGAATCTCGCACTACTAAGCCCGAGTATGTGCGATAATCCGCACCATCCCGAACAGGTTCCCCAAAATCGGTTGTAGCGGCGCTTTGCAAAGATTGTAAAATACTAATCCTTTAGAAAATGGTTTTATGAAGTAAATGGTATTTATTTGTAAAGATGCCAATTTTCCGTATTCTATATTCTAGGGTCTCCTAAGTCAACTAGACTATTCATAACTGGTCCAAAACGACAAGTTGTGAGAAGCCTCAAATCGCCTCTTCACCGTCAATTGTGGCCAGGTAAGTACAAGTGAAGAAAGGAGGGATCCGCTCACGAATCACCGTGAGACGGGCCTTTTAAAGTTACTTTTCTCACTTGCCTAGTCTAGACACCACAAATTCAGGTTTCTGATATCCACAACCTTGTCCTATTTTTCTAATAAGTGGTATTTATTTAAAAGTGTATCAATACTAAATCTTTTAGAAATAGTTTTATTAAGTAAAGGGTATTTAAATGAAAATGTTTGTTTTCTCGTATTCTAAGTTTTCGATGGTATCGTGTTAGGTTGTATGTAAGTGTGTGAGGAGGTAGGTCGTTACCTCGTGATCTACTTTAAATGTATAGCAAGTTGATGGAGTTAAATAAAGGATTGAAACAATATGGTATTTAAGTGAAAAATACGATAAATTGAAATAGCTATCATTTCATGTGATGAAACTTGATCAATTGGGTTGATTAGTGTTTGATAGTCATCATGAGGAAGTTTAAGTATGATTGTATTAGTGAGAAGTGGAATTTTATAAGAAACCGGATCGGAAATCGGATTTGTTCCGATTCCGTCGGGTTTTGTAAATCCGTATTTTTGGATAGAAGAAATTGGTAGAAATTGAGACTTACGGGTTTTAGATCACACAAGAGAGTGAGAGGAAAGTAGAGGAATCGCCGATATGTTGCGTCGTCGCCGGTAGTTCTTAAAACGATCGCCGGAAGTTCCGCCGGGAATTCATTGGAGCTTCGCCTCAAGCTTGTTTTCAAAGTACACAAGTTTTCTTGGAATTTTGAGAGAGAGTGGGCTCAGAATTTTGGGGTGAGAGGGTAGAGGGTAGAGGGTAGGGGGTGTATTTATAGGGTTAGGCTAGGGTTAGGATATGTGTAGGGTTTTAATTAAAATAATGTAAAAATGTAGGAAATTCATTAAAAATTATAGTAAATATGTGTTAATATGCTCTCTGGAACCGATCCATTTAATTGGACTGTGCAGGGGAGTTTAGAAGGTGAAAAGACAGAACTTTTCAGTTGACGACTTGGCCGTCCGGCCGAGTCCGGCCGACGGCACCGGCCCGAGTCGGGCCGAGTCGGAGTCGCCGAGGGTAGGCACTGGTATATTTAGTTTTTCAGGTTCAGTTCAAGTTTTGGGAGTTATCTCAGGTCGACTGTTGGGCTTCTATAAAAATTTAAAGAAAACAAATATTAAAAATAATGTAGGGCAGGGGATTTGAACTCTGGTGGCTTGGTTCAGCAGTGCAAGGTATTACCAATGAGCCATAAGCTCCTTCTTGTAATTATTGTGTGAAATAAATACTTAAAGTGGTAACAAAAATATTAAATACTCCAAGTATACTTTAAATTTAAATTAAATTTATGTACACTCAAAATGGAGTTGTTACACCTTGAAATCAGCATAGAATTCTCTGCTGCAGACGACTACTTGATATAAGTCGTATCCCATTGTTGCCTTTGAAATGATGTTCCCTGATCTGGCATTCCAGTTGGATACGAGCGGTGTGACTGGAATCGCATGAGTTCAGATGAACCGTTGCGACATAAAACAATGAGATGCTCCAGTATCGAAGAGTGCTAGTGTAAGAAGTGAGGCTACTAAAATCGTACCTAAGTTATGTGGGATATGTTTAGCTGTAGGAAAAGATGTATAAACAAGTATTGAACAGATTTGAAAGATGGAAAGTTACCAGTGATGACTTGGCCAGTGGCTTCAACTTCTTTCACGGTTATTGTAAAAGTCTGTCGCCTCGGTACATTCCTCTTGGCTGGAGGAGCATTCCTCTGTCCGTTCATTTTTCCTTGTGTTAAGTTCCTTTGAGCTTGGTGGAACTGACGAGGAGGAGGTGCAGTAGGTCTATGAGAAGGTGGAGCAGGGAGAGCAAGAAGTGGTGCAGGTGCTTGAATAGCTGGCCGCTGCGGATAAGTGATTGCCGGTCTAGGTGCAGGATTTGGATTGAGTCTACGAGGACAAGACCCAATATCATGTGTGGGTGAGCCACAAACTAAGCAGAGGCAATTAGCACGCCTGCAATCCTTTGCCAGATGTCCATCCTTCTTGCAGTAGGTGCAAAAGTCTGGACTGGGCCGGTTGAATGGTATTCCCGGTCCCCTGGGTATGAAAGGTGGCCTGGAAGAGGCTCCTCCTTCCATTTGGGTGGCAGGGCGTTTTACACCGACAGATTGAGATCTTCCCTTCTTCTTCACTACTGCCTCATATCGGCGAGCAGCTTTCAAAGCCAAGTCGTGGGTTGGGAAATCCTCTGTAACTAAGGCAGCTTAGATCTCCGGGTCTAACCCTTACTGAAATCGTCTAGCTCTTATCTCAACCGTCGGTATCAAGTGTGTCACAAATCTGTTACGGTCTTGTGTTAGCTGTGTAATATATGATGTTTGAAAATTGAATGTTTAAGATATATCTTACCTACTCAACATGGTGAACTCGGTATCATACCCATCCACTGATTTGCTCCACATAGAGCTTTGTTGTAGGTGAATGAATTGTTTCTCTATGTCGAATCAGGCAGTCTCTGGAAAATACTTCGCGTCGAACATGTCGCGAAAGGTCTTCCATTCGATCGGCCGGTCAAGACATCTTTCTTCTGCCTTCCACCAAACTCAGGCGTTATCTGTGAGTTACAGCTTTGCAACTCTAACCCAGGCAATCTCTGGCACTTGGGCTGCTGCCAGATCGTCTTCGATACTCTGAGCCCATTCTTCGGCTTCCAAGAGGCTCTCTTTCCCAAAAAATTGTTTAGGATGCAGTGACCGAAATTTCTTCACTCCAGGTGCTTCCGCTTCTGGACGGTTTAGGAGGATGGCAGTCTGCTGATGTTGTCCCTCCAGGAGGCTCTTAATTGCCTCGAGCAGTACCGTCTGCTCGTTGATCGGAGCTACAACGGTAGGCGTAAGTGGAAGAGGCGGAGGTGGTGTGTTTCTATTCACGTTGGTACTGGTGTTGTTTGGAGAATCCATAACCTTGAAAGAAAAATAGGGTTATGATAGATTCAAAGAATATGAAATTATAAGATTCAAGAAATATGAAATGTAAAGAATGTTTTTAGTTGTTGATTCTTGTGATATATATTGCTTATGACTTCATGCAAAATTGACCTGCATGTCCATGCAGAACAGACCTGCATGGGCCACCAACAAAACCTGTCACGCCCCGCTTCTCGGTGTACGGACAAAGGGACTTGGCGGGTCACGCGACGTATTTACTCAGAAGCAAACACGCTAAGCGTAAATAAGCAATATAATAAAGTACACAAGAAAAATAACAAGACATGTAATTGACCATCAACTTTTATTTATTAAACATTTCTTTACAATACAACTGGAAATGTAAATAAAAGAATGGAAAGCAATGCCTAAACAATATTATAAACTGAAATGAAAAGTAAATACAAGTATCTAAAGATCTGGATCTTCTGTGAACTGCTCCAAGTCATCAGCACAGGGCTCTATCTCCAGTGAGTCGGATCCACCTGACAACATTCCAAAGAAAGAAGAGAGAAAGAATGTCGTCAGCGAACAATCGCTCGGTAAGTCCCAAAGAGAGATAGAAATAGACTGAATAGGTAAGAGATTATAATTGGTATAAATTTATGTTAACGCAGTTGTTTGTAGCTTGGTACAGAATATACCAGTGTATACGAGAGGAGTCCAACTATTCCGTAGACTAAGATATACGGAGCACAAAGAACCGTTAAGCCACGGAACACAGCAACGGATATTCAGGTTAGGTGTATTAAAGTGACCGTCTCGTGCCACTTCTAACACATTCTGTACCAGTCTACCCCTTTAAAACCCCGTAATGTATTTTGTATTGATTTGTATTGTTTTGTTTAATAGATGTAAGACTTGCCGAAACCATGATATCATATAAACGGAATGGATATAAATGGATAGTCATGTAATCAGAGTATATCCATGGTTCGGTTCAATCAAGTCATGTTGATATTGATTAAATTCTGGTATAAATGGATTCATATTGAATTGAAATTATAGTTGAATTTTATTCAAGGATGGATTGATTTCAGCTTAAACTGAGACTCGGATTGAGTCAGACTCTTTAAACAGAATTGAACTCCTGAATTAGTTTTGATGTTATCGGTAACTGCTGCACATGGACAGCAGGATTTGTGTCTTTTTCCAAGACAATTACCGTATTGATAAAATCGTTTTCAGTTTGTCTACCTTAAATAGGCAAGAACCCACTTTCTCTGGCTCCTTGGCGCTCAAGAGAATTGGTTCCACTTAAACATATATTTACTAGGGTCCTTATTATAAATTAGTATAACTTAATGGGGTTTTATGAAAAATAGTTTTGATATATTTTCAAAATAAAGCTCAAGTATTTAATTCTAGTGGATATAAACCTAACTTTTAATAGTATATGGTATTTTCTTGTAATTTGACTTGTATTGAATGTGATGGTATTTTCATGATCTTTTATGACTCTTTTCTTTTGATTTAGAAAACATGGAATATATATAATATATTTAAAGTAGGTATTTTGATAATATTTATATATATATTTATTAAAAATAGAATTTCTTTATTAAATAGAAATCACGTTTTTCTTAAAATTATAATACAAATTCCATCGAGATCATATGCTCCGTGAGGAGGTCTGCATCTCGCCCTAGTAGTCCGATAGATGTGCGATAATCCGCACCAACCAAGTCGGATTCTTTAAAATGGGTTGTAAGGACTTAATCGTATGGAATTTAAATAAGACAATTTAAAGAATACGGTTTTGTAATAGTTTAGGGTATTTTATTGTAAACTTGTAATTATCCCACAAACTAATGTTCCAAAAGCCATCGTGCTATGTCAAGAATGTGTGTTGTGATGAGGTAGGTCATTACCTCTTGAGTTTTCTAAAGGTAATACAGAGGAATATGATGAAATATGTAGAATGTAAAGTTTGTGGTATTTAATCGTAAAAATGTGATAAAAGATGCATAACATGTTATTTTGAGATGAAACTTGTTCTAAAGTGTTTGTTTATGATTGCTAAACAATATATGAAGAATTGGTAGGTTTGTTATTATGAAAATTTGGTTTTTTACAGAAATGAGAATCGGAAGTCGGAATAACTCCACTTCCGACGAGTTTTGAAATGCAAGAGTTTTAGATTAGAATGAGAGGAGGGGAGATGGGACTTACTGATTTGGAGAAGAGAGGAGAGGTAGAGAGAACTTTTGAAGGTGTTGTGGAGTCGCGTTGTCGCCGGATTTGTCCCGAATCGTCGCCGGAACTTGACCTTGAGCTAACTCCACTCGTACAACTTTTGGAAAATTTAAAGAGTTTTGGCAATGAATTTCAGAATGTGGAAGGCCAAAGTGTAGGGTTGTATTTATAGGATAGAATTAGGGTTTAGGGTGTGAATAGAGAATTAAAAATGTATTAAATCTTGGATTAAAGAGGTTAATTAACACTCTCTGTTAATGTGCAAAAAAAATCAAACAGAATAGGAGTAGTGAGGGGAGACTAAGGGGTGCTAGGGCAAAGTTTGGGAGAATTACAGACGGGGGGCATGGTGGTGCCGGTCTAGGGGCGAATCTCGCCGGTCCAATCCCAGGGTTAGGGCTCTGGATCTTGGCCACGTGTCCTAGTCGCTTCATATAGCTCAGTGCACATGTTTTTTTATTAAACTTTTCACTTTTACTTGTTTTGCACGTGTAAACTTTTGAGCTTCTAAAAGTTTTAAAGAAAAAATCATTAAAAAATATGTGGCTGAGGGGATTTGAACACAGGGGCTATGTCACAGCTGTGCAAGGCTTTACCAATGAGCTACAAGTGTTTTCTTGCTGTTCAAAAGCAAATTAAATACTTATAGCATACACAGGATTGCAAATACTCCATTTGTACCTTAAATTTTAAACAAATTTTCTGTACATTAAAACAAAGTCGGTACAAAAAATCGAAGGACCCAAAACCGGTTATTTGCCAAAACAATGCACGTCCACGCCTATCTCTGGAAGAAAGGATAAAACGCGCTTACTCGTTTCCCCACGATAAGATGAGGAGACTATTTGAGTTGGTAATGCGTAACAAACTCATCACATTGCCAGACCCACGGCGTCCAACGCAACCCGGTGACGTCAACAACCCCAACTACTGCTCCTATCATAGAATGGTGAGCCACCCAATTGAGAATTGCTACATCTTCAAGAACTGGGTCGAGAATCAGTATCAACAGGGGAAGTTCGCGCTTTCTGAGAACTGGAGGGTATACCTACCATAGAAGCACACTCCCAAAAAGGTGGATGCGCCAGGGGCATTATGCTCGCTCATGGAAGAAACTCCATGGGAAGTCGTTCTTTCAGCTAAAACCAAAAGAATGCTGAAAGATCTACAGGCATGTTCGGCAGTCAGGTGGAAAAGCCCACTTGAACATGAAATTATCGAAGGGATGTTGAAACCGCGTCCCATATCGAAAGTTGTTGACAAAGAAAAAAATCCCAAAGTCAAGCCTTCAAAGTCTTCGAAGAAAAAGAAGAAGACCAAGAAGCCTATGCAACCTGCCGAGTATGACGAAAAGCGCACAAACATACAAAAGTACATCGACACGTTGGAGGAGTAAAACCAGAAGGCATGGATACCAGTCACCCTCGAAGAGTTCCTCAAGTATATTCTTGAGAACGAAGATAGTGACAACGATGAGGAAAATGACTCATCAGAAGAAACCGAAAACTATATAGCAAGTTGCCACATGATCTCTCATTCGTCGTTAAATGGCGAAGAAGCTCTCTCAATTTCAGAAAACAGTGCAGAGGAATTGAGGGCAGGATCGGCGCTAAAATCCCCGGAACTTCCAGAAGCCCCGATCGATAGGCTGTTAAACGAAGCCTTTCGAAAAAGCAAAGCTGACCGAGAACACGAAACAGCCATATACGAAAAGGCTAAGCGTCAGCGTCAGGATGAAGAAGCTGCAGAAAGGACGAGTCGTAAAGTACTCCAACTAAATTGAAACACACCTGGCACAAATAAGAGCAGGATCAAGACAGAGAAACGGTTCGCCAAAGCCCATTCAATGGGAATGAAGCTGCCACCTCTTGTAAGAAATACTCCCAGGGTTATATGCCTCGACGGAGAGGATTCATATCCAAACTACTGCTTATATCATCAGAGGGTTACCCATCCCACCGAAGAGTACAATGCCTTCGAGAAGTGGTAGCAGGGATATGTTTCCCATCAAAAACACTTCAAGAGGATGAAACGCGAAGCTCGTTGACAGCAAAAAGGTGCGACAAGTACGCGTGAAAAATGACTGGCAACTGTCATAGGGTTGATAGTTGTCCGAAAAGGAAAAAACCCTGAGTTCTTATCTTCGGGAGTGATTTTGAGGACGAAATGACCCTTAGACCTTTCTTTAAAGACTCCACTGCCGAAAAAGAAGAGGGAGAGAAGAACCGTGAGAACATTCAGCTGTGTAGCCGCACGTTTCCTGAAAAGAACCTCGGACCTACAAACAAAGGTTCGAGTAAAAAAGACAAAGGGAAAGAAAAAATCCCTGAGGAACTCAACGCTCTCGATGAAACTCGCCTTGTAGCACAACAAAATCTGGAAGCTTACAAAGCAAGGATGATACGGTCATACGAAAAACTGACCAGGCCAAGAACATTCCGTCAAGGCGAACTCGTGCTAGTCGTCAAAATACCAATGATTCCCAATCGTAAAAAATAGGAGAAATTCGAGCCAAACTATGAAGGCCCGTACATCATAGAAAAATTCTACCAAGGTGGAGCCTACCTGCTCATGGATATGTATGGAGAAAGACCCTTCCGGCCAATAAACGGCCGATTCCTCAAAAAACACTACGCCTAACGAGTCATGACCTAGGTCAATGATAGATGACGACGCTCGTGTCCACTCGCTATCTTCCTGAGTCAAAAACTCTGAGAGTAGTATGTAAAGAAACTCCGTCACCCCAAACGTGGCGACAACGGACCGAAATTTCCTTAAACTAAAAATTTGCCTCAAATATGGCGACATTAGACCGAGATGTCCTTAAACTAAAACTTCATCTCAAAAACGGCGATACCAGACTAAGAAGTCCTTAAACTAATTGTTTGCCTCAAACAAGGCGACAGCGGACCGAGAAGTCCTTAAACTAATTATTCGCCTCAAACATGGCGGCAATGGACCGAGAAGTCCTTAAAACTAAAAATTTGCCTCAAAACATGCCGATAACGGACCGAGATGTCCCTAAACTATCACATCGCCTCCAAAATGGTGATATTCTTTCTTAAGATCTATATTGCAATTGAACTCTCAACGGCAGAGGTTGCAACTCAAGTCCCACTGGCTACGCAGCTACTTTAGCGATGAAACCACCCCCTAATCCCACCAGTAAATAGATGGGTCACCCGCGGTGAAACTACTTTCGAGAGTTCCATCGACCGCAAAAAAAAGGATATGTCCACAAGCGAAATGTGCACGGATGAAAACCCGAAAGGGCGCCATGAGTAAAAATAGCAGGGCCACCGGCGAGTTTGTGAAAACTCGGAAGGGCGCGATCTCATTTAAAAAAAAGGTATGTCCACAAGCAAAATGGGCACGAATGAAAACCCGAAAGGGCGCCGTGAGTAAAAACAGCAGGACTGCCGGCGAGTTTGTGAAAACCCGAATAGGGCGCAAACTTGTAAAATAAAAAATTCATGTGCACTCGCAAGGTCCTCTCAACCTTGTAAGGATAAAATACCCACGTGAGATCCTTACGACTCACAGAGGAGCAACACACTTAGGAATCCTCATGATTCCTAAGGAGAAATTACACATGCAAGATCCTCACGACTCATAAGGAGAATTCCCTTTATGAGACCCTCACGGCTCATAAGATTCAAAGCCTTAAGTTACAGGGATATGAACCTGTTCTTAAGCCGTTAAATTCCCTAAGTTGCCCTACAGGCAGTCCAATATGACCCTTGTATACAATCCACGGGCACAAATAAATATTCCCTCACCAGGTTCCTCCAATAGCGAGAAATGTCCCTATATGGTGAACGATAATGTAAGTCCTCTCGACTTATAAAGAGAAAATACTCTTATAAGATCCTTACGACTCATAAGATAACACACACTTAGGAATCTCCATGATTCCTAAGGAGAAAATACACCTACGAGATCCTCACGACCCCTAAGGAGAAATAACCTTATGAGACCCTTACGGCTCATAAAATCAAAAAGTCTTAGTTCACAGTATCTTAACCCCGTTTACTAAACCATCTTTGTTCAAATCTACAAAGGCAAATGATGATTCTCTCATGGCAATATCCCAGTTGCAGCGATGCTGATGCCTAAAAAGGTATCAAACTCCAAGTCCGCTCCCGGAAAATGATGATTCGCTCTTGGCAACCATCCCAGTTGCAGCGATGCTGATGCCTAAAAAGGTATCAAACTCCAAGTCCGCTCCCAGCAAATGATGATTCTCTCCTGGCAATATCCCAGTTGCAGCGATACTGATGCCTAAAAAGGTATCAAACTCCAACTCCGCTCCAAGCAAATGATGATTCTCTCCTGGCAATATCCCAGTTGCAGCAATACTGATGCCTAAAAAAGTATCAAACTCCAAGTCCGCTCCCTGCAAATGATGATTCGTTCGTGGCAATTGCTGGGTTACATAGCACCCTAACAAGGATTTTTGGGGCATCAAGTATACACTTTTAAAAAACCTAGAGAGCTATGCAACCCATGCTAAGGATCTAACTAGAAAATTAGGAATTAAGCTAGCATGTAATAAAACATTACACTAAGTGAATGATAAATACAACCTTTGTAGACCGGTCCTTCACTTCTAAAGCTCCGTATAGTAGTCCCTTCGCTCCAAGTAGTGAACATCCGAACTCTACTAAGGGTTCACATGAAGAAATGAACAAGTTTACTCGAAGTCTTCGAGACCGAAGATGATCTACGTCTAGGAGACTCAAGCTCATGCTATCTCTTCACTAATGGTAAATTAATGAAGCAAACACCCTAAACTAAATGGATAATATAGTAGAGGATGATGAAGTAGGAAATGCGCTCACTTTAGATTTTTTTTTCTCACAATATTTTCTCACCTTGAGAAAAGCTAGAAAGCTTTCTCAATGAAGAAGAAGATGAAGAATGAAGATGAGAGAATCAACTTATAAGGTGAGAATAGCAATTATGGATGAGTTAGTGTCATATACTAACTCATGTAGAGAATAAACCATGTATAATCAATAATGGATAGGTTAATAAATATCTACAAGTAAAACAAAATTAGTGGACTTGGTCAATGATTTCATAAGTTTCTATAAGTTTCAACCATGTGACTGATTTCCATCTAATTTGGTTTACTTTAAATAAATAAAAACCTTACATTATATTAAGCATGGTGTGAGTCTCATACACTCATGTAGCATGTGGCATCTAGCATGACACAAAATAATATACATGAATATATATCACATATATACTAAGTGTACACAAGTGAGAAAAAGAAATGCTTAAGTGAGCTAATATTAGTTAATGTAAATTAATATATCAAATATATAATTATACATTAAATTATTAAATCAACACTTGATTCAATAATCCGGCTATATCACATACAACCGGATAATATCAAATGTAACAATTTATCGAATCAACACTTGATCCGATAACCTGGCAATATCACATATAACTGACCGATATCATAAATTGCGAGAATAGAATACGGTATCACTTATGCGTATTAATATCAGTCCTGCACATATCACATATGTGCTTCTACTTCATTTCGCATGAACCAGGAAAGCTCTGTGTAGGACTCTAAAGACTGGTCAATACGCCGGCAGCAGGTGATGATCATATCAAACACCCATAAGCCGCAAGCGGTCTGCTAAACGTAATGGCCACCCGGGTATTGAATGATCAGAAGATCAACAAGCAATCCTGCTCATACTCCTGCGAATCCAATTAGTAACACTACCATACAGTTCGGTCTCTTCGTCAGATATGTCGCATATCTCAGCCTGGGGGTGGTATAACGTCAGACCCCAATAGCCTGATAAGTCATGCTAATGCAAGGTCCATAATGGTTCGAGAAACTACTGATAACACTTACCAGTAAATCTCAACAACCCTGGCCAGGGATTTTCTGTTATGGCCAATCAAGCATAGCGCAACATCAACTCCAATACCGGGAGAGATGAAATCCCCTCGTATCGCTCATTGCCTCCATGTGACTCGGGACTATACCCAAAAACCACCGTTTTGCAGATCTCTTGAAAGTGGTAAGGTCGAAATCAAACCACAATGGGAATCACACAAGACTCTATGACGATCTCGGGTCGTCAGACTAACCTGTACCAGTGTCACCAGAGAACTGCTATCTGACGATAGATATAATACCATCTAAGAGTTCTCGGTGAGTCCGTCCAGTGTACCCAGTCTCCACTGAGAACTCGTATACTTTCTCTGATGTCAAACACCAATGGATATGAGATCATCCATTGCCCATCATATGGGTCAAGAAGCGTAAACGCTAGTCTACTCTGGAGTATCGATGCCCTGTCTCGATACTCCCATGACTAAGAATAATTGAAGGATGTACTTACCGACTACCTCTACCCCACTAGTATGATCTGCATCATAATCCTGGTAGTCAAGTATTCATTCTAAGGGCTTTATCAACATGTAATAGAGAGACAATAAGTGTACATGTTAAGATAAAGTGCAACCAGATAGCATACTATCATGTCAAGTAAGAAAGTCCTCCCTATGTATGTCCAAGCATCCACTACAATATACATCACATGTACAGTAATGACCTTTAGGGCATACATATAACTAACAATCTCCCACTTGCACGAAGGCCATTTGTTGCAGTATCTCATACTCAACGTTCTATAGTGCTAGTCTTTTTAGGGAAAGGCCTTTGTAAGTGGATCCGCTGTGTTTATCTTTTGCGTCAACTCTTCTAACCTTGATCCCTTGGAGATCAACCATCTCCCTGATCAGGTGATACTGTCCTCAGAATATGTCTGGATCGCTGATGGGACCGGTGTTCTTGGGCCAATGCCACAACTCCGTTGTTGTCACAATAACAGTTATTGGACGCTCAATTGTAGGAACCTTGTTCATATTATGAACAAGAAATGTCCAGACAGCCACTTTAGTAGTATCGTTGGTAGCAATGTATTCAGCTTTTATCGTCTAGTTTGTCACGGTATCTAGCTTGGAACTCTTCCAACACACCGTTCCTCTACTGAGGGTAAAGACAAAGCCCGTGACTGACTTTCAGTCAATCTTATCACTCTGGAAGCTCGAATTGGTAAGGAATCCCACTGGAGTTCACCGTTACCAAAACCCCAAGGATATCTCTTTAGTGCTTCTCAAGTACTTAAGAATTTCCTTCACAGCTGTCCAGTGATTCTCTCAAGATCCGATTGGTTCCTGATCACTACACTTAGTAAGTTAGCTACATCTGGTCTGGTACATAACATCGCATACATGATAGAGCCTACTGCCGGAGCATAGGGTATCCCTTGCACGCGAGCTCTCTCCAAATCAGTCTTGGAAGACATCTTTTTGGAGAGAGTGATTCCAGAGTAAGTGGACGAACCACCACGCTTAGAATCTTCCATACTAAACCCCTTTAGTATGGTGTTAATGTACCTGGATTTGGGGACACTCCCAATATCCACTTAGATCTATCATCATAGATCATAATCCACAAGATATAGTAGGTATCATCTAGATATTTCATGGAGAATCCTCGCGATAAGAGGAGCTTGACCGAGTGTAGCATAGGAAACCATTTCCTATCAAGAGTATGTCATCTACGTACAATACGAGGAAGACAGCCTTACTCTCTACAATCTTCTTGTATATACAAGGTTCATCTACCATTTTGATGAAGTCAAACTCTTTGACTGTCACATCGAAACAGATGTTCGAACTCCGCGATACTTGCTTTAATCCTGATGGACTTAAGCATAGTTTTGAAAGTCTCAACTTTTCCATTTACACTAATAATCTTCTCAAGATCCATTTGCTCCCAATGGGTTTTTACCCCTTCAGGTGCAACATGCAAAGTCATACATTGTTGGTGTACATGGATTCCATTTTTGATCGCATAGCATCCAGCCTTTTCACAGAGTCGCCACTTGTGATGGCGTGCCTGAACCTAGTTGGGCCATCATCTACCATGATGCATTCCTCGCTCCCACTGTCACCAAGAATACCGTAGTATCTCTCAAGTGGATGAGGAACCCTATCAGATTCGCCGAGAGGCTGAGGTTCATTGGAGACTATTGAATCCTTTGGTTTCACCAAATCATCAGTTGTCAGTTTGTCTAGCTAGAACACCTTCCAGTTCTACCTCATGTCCACTAATTTCTTCACAAGAAATTCCTTTTCTAAAAAAGGTGGCATGCTGAGAAACAAAACACCTTTTTCTCCTCAGACTGGTAGAAGATATACCCTCGCAAATGTTTGGGATATCCTAATAAACTTATATAGAGCTGACCTTGTCTCGAGCTTGTCCGGATTTTTCTTTTCAACATAGGCCGGACAACCCTAAATCTAAACTCGTTTAAGACATGGTCTCCTCCCATTCCATATCTCATATGGAGTGATAGGCACTGATTTGGATGGAACCCCATTCAATAGGTATGCAGCTTCTCAAGTGCATAACTCCAAAAGGAAACAGGTAACTCGGCATTACTCATCATAGAGTGCGCCATATCTTATAGGGTGCGATACCTCCGCCCCGATACACCGTTGTGCGGTGGTGTATTCGAAGGAGTAAGCTGATAGAGAACCACATTCTCCGTTTAGAAAATCTAGGAACTCCAAGCCCAAGTATTCGCCTCCTTGATCACATCGAAGGATTTAATACTTCTACCCATCTGGTTCTCAACTTCAACTTATATTCCTTAAATTTCTCAAAAGTTTCAGACTTGTTTCAACAGGAACACATGTTCGAATTTTGAGAGATAGTCGATGAATGAAATGAAGTAGCAAGAACCAACCCTGGCATTTGTAAACATAGGACCGTATACATCATCATGTATCTGTCCTAAGAGTTCAGTAACTCTTTCTCTGTTTCCAGTAAACGGAGTATTAGTCATTTTATCTTTAAGACAAGACTGGCAAGTATCATAAGATGAAAATTCGAACAGATTCTCATATTCATCTTTATGTAACTTAGCTGGTCATGTCGCATTGATATGACATAGTCTACAATGCCACAAGAAGGATTCGTTCATTTCTGAACTACTCCTCTTGTGTGTGTACAACTTTGAACTGTGGTATGATTTAGAACATATATGCTATTATATAACGCGCCTGATCCAATCAACTCTTGATTCAGGAAAATGTTCACAACATTATCCTCCAATACAGTATTATATCCTTCTTTAACTTATTAAAGAAACCGATGTAATGTTATATATCAGGTTCGGTATGTAATAACATTCGTTCAGAATCAATATATTAATACAAGGTGATATCTACCAACTCATTTGGCCACAACAATTGCACTATTCTCTAACACTTAAAAATATATCACCCTATCCCAGTTCTCTATCTTTCTGTAGCCTATGTAACAGATTACATATACGGGATCCTGATCCGGTATCACATACCCAGAACGTAGAGGATACTGAGAAAAAGTTCTCGGTAAAGAACACACCCGAAGAAGATGCATCAACATGTACTCTCTTCGATTGGGTAGCATGGGAGTCCGGATATTCCCCTATTTCCTGCTCGGACTTATAAAAATTATAAGATGGAGCGGAACCAACGTTCCCTGGCTCGGAATAATAAACAGGTTTGGTCAATACATCCATATCATTATCTTGATTAAGGCATGACATGGTCGCTACCAGGAGAGAGAGAGAGAGAGAAGAAAACACTCTGCGTGCGCTCTTGCAAGATCAGATTGGTTATTATTTTATCTAATCAGGATGGCTCCCACTGTTTTTATCAAATCTTCTTTCAAACCCTAAAAGGTAAGGCTAGCCGGGATTAATTACACCCTACAAGTTTGCCAATCTTTCGGCCAGGCCAATATCGGTACTTTGAGGGAGGTTCCCCATGCTTTCGCACGGAACTAATTAAAATAAACCTCATTTTCCGCAGGGGCGTAACCCCGTTAACACCTTTCTAAACACCTACTTGATTGGCTAATTGTAATATGTAAAACTCTCTCAGGAGTAACTCTTACTCGCAGTGGGTATCGGGATCCAACTATCTCATACAAAGTATGCAATCTCATTGCAAATTTCAACACTTGAAATTCCCGATAATATTTTGCCCCTAGCGACTTATGACCTTAACATGGTCAACAAATCATAAGTGCTAGCCAAGTTCAACCCGTCATTTCCTGATTGAATTAAACCCATCCGCACGACCCTTAACATAGTCAACAAAGTCGTACAACTACCCTAATCCAATCGCATCATATGCTTATGCAGATAAGCACTAATCATCTACCGCACACTACGCCTTAACATAATTAACAAACGTAGCATGAATACTAATAGTACTTATCTGAAATGACGGAGGGCTACGAAAGGTTTTTAAGAAAACCCTTTGCATAATGAACTTGATATCGTTGTAGAATCGAGTGGTTTTGAAAATGAGTGTTTTTAAGGCTTTTACTAGTTTTGCTAAAGAGGTCACTCCCGGTGAAGGGATCTCGGCTCTTTCCTCATCGAATGAGGTGCAGGATATTTCACAAATACCACTGTATAAAGCACAAACTATAGAAGCAATCAAAAGACAAACCGAGTGGGTTGTAGCATCTGCCAGTTTCGCTAAAGTGGTCACTCCCGGTGAAGGGATCTCGGCTCTTTCCTTATCGAATAAGGTGCTGGATATTCCATAAGGAATACCGCTATGCAAAACAAAAACTAAAGCTACCATTTTTTAAAATAAGTTTCTACAATATCTTTAGATTTCTTTTTCTTTCATTAATCTCATTAATGAAGTCCCATCAATTTATGCTTCCTAAGCAAAACGAAAGTATCAATATTTATTATATATCATATATAAAAAATATAAGCATTCGTCTCAACATATCAAGTCATCACATCACAAAATATCAGCAGCAGAAGAACACATATGAAATATTGGATATACCAGGAATTTCGTGTTTTAAATTAAGCCAGTATAAAACACGAATTCCACGGTCGCGATGAATAGCCAAACCCACACTCCTAGACCCCTACGAAAGTGGTAAGCAACCCTACCAATTCTAGAGTTAGGAGACCCGGTCTCGACTCCTCGAGATGGTCTCCCACTGGACCCTAGAGCCCGGTTACTTGTGCTCTCCTCCTTAGGTCCATCCTAATGCGGAAAAGTAAATAATATACATCAATGGTGATATCATCCTCAACTCGGAAGTGTCCCAATAAAATAATATTACATACAAGTTTTTACATGAATGAAAATGAAAAACTCTCATCTCACATAAAACCCCCAGCTATTCAAAACACGACGATTCCATATAACATATCACAGCAATACATAACATCACATGTCATCAACGTAAGTAAATATGCGTATCTCAATTTTCGTTGACATATAGTAACGAAACCGGCAATACACCACATATACATTTATGGTCACAGAAAAGAAAGTGAAAAACTACAACAATTGGAATCCGCAACCACCTTAGACATCATAAACCCAATGTATCACATACTTTGGATTTCATGCCTAACCAAATGAATTCCTTAGACATCACATGCCTAACAATTATAAACCCCGTATTTTAGTCTCGATATTGAAAACACTTTCTAATAACCTGTCGGGTAATTCAAAATGATTCCCGACAACCTGATCGAATGCTCGTCGGAAACTTTAGTAGACGACCGCACCCCCGATGCCATCGACGAAGTGCACTTAGGCGGAACACCGCGGCCGTGAGCACCCGAATGGATGCTTTTGGCTATGGGGTTCTCCTGCATTCACTTGGTCGGGGCTATGGGGCGTGGCTATATAGTAAGGTTACCCGGCGAGTATCCGCGTACACTACGTAATTGCGGTGGAATTTTGATTCTCATCAAAATTCTGTGGCAACCGATCAAATGAGACTAACTTACTAGATTTATAAAATTCAAACTAGTTATCTCATAACTAAATAATTTAGATTCCAAATATTGTATCACAATCACAGATAGCTAGACGATATTAAAATTTTCGATCGAATCAACGAATTTCCAAAATTTCCCAAAGAGCTCAACTCTTGAGCAGTGTTAGAAATACCCAGAACCACACCACAGTAGCCATAGACTAGCAGCTGAAGGCCCGTCCCAAGCTTCTCAAGTGGCGCCGCGGAACCGCCGCTAAAACCATGTTTTGGCCGCGGTTCCACGGTCACTTAGAAGAGTTAGGGACTCGTTCTTCAGGTGGGTCCATGTAATTACCTACATAATTTTTAGAGTATGTTTAACATGAAAAATTCCAACTTTTGGAAAAATTTCGAGAGAAGGGTAAATTTCTGGCATTTGGAGTTCGTTCGAACTTCTAACTTCGCCTAGACAATGGCTAATGCTCTAGCTTGGCTCTGATACCACTGCTGGGTTCCATAGCACCCTAACAAGGATTTTTGGGGAATCAAGTATACAATTTTAAAAAACCTAGAGAGCTATGCAACCCATGCCAAGGATCTAACTAGAAAATTAGGAGTTAAGCTAGCATGTAATCAAACATTACACTAAGTGAATGAGGAATACAACCTTTGTAGACCGGTCCTTCACTTCTAAAGCTCTGCGTAGTAGTCCCTTCGCTCCAAGTAGTGAACATCCGAACTCTAGTAAGGGTTCACATGAAGAAATGAATAAGCTTGCTCGAAATCTTCGAGACCGAAGATGATCTACGTCGAGGAGATTCATTCTCATGCTACCTCTTCACTAATGGTAGATCGGTGAAGCAAACACCCTAAACTAAATGGTTAATATAGTAGAGGATGATAAAGTAGAAAATGGACTCACTTTAGATTTTTTTCTCACAATATTTTCTCACCTTGAGAAAAGCTAGAAAGCTTTCTCAATGAAGAAGAAGATGAAGAATGAAGATGAGAATCAACTCATGAGGTGTGAATAGCAACCATGGGTGAGTTACTGTCATACATTAACTCATGTAGAGAATAAAGCATGGCTAATCAATAATGGTTAGGTTAATAAATATCTACAAGTAAAACAAAATTAGTAGACTTGGTCAATGGTTCCATAAGCTTCTATAAGATTCAACCATGTGATTAATTTCCATCTAATTTGGTTTACTTTAAATAAATAAAAACCTTACATTATATTAAGCATGGTATGAGTCTCATACACCCATGTAGTATGTGGCATCTAGCATGACACAAAATAATGTACATTAATATATATCACATATATACTAAGTGTACACAAATGAGAAAAAGAAATGCTTAAGTGAGCTAATATTAGTTAATGTAAATTAATATATCAAATATATAATTATACATTAAATTATTAAATCAATACCTGATTCAATAATCTGGCTATATCTGTTAGTTATATGTATGCCGTAGAGGCTATTACTGTACATGGGATGTATATTGTAGTGGATGCTTGGACATATATAGGGAGGAATTTCTTACTCGATATGATAGTATGCTATCTGGTTGCTCTTTGTCTTAGCATGTTGACTTGTATAAGTGATGTTGTCTTACTCTCACATGTTGATAAAGCCCTTAGGATGTGTACTTGACTACCAGGACTATAATGGAGATCATACTAGTGGGGCCAAGGGTAGTCCACAAGTACACCCTATAATTATTCCTAGTCGAGGGAGTATCGAGACAGGGTATTGATACTCCAGAGTAGGCTAGTGTATGCGCTTCTCGACCCATATGATGGGCGATGGATAATCCCATATCCATTGGTGTTTGACATTAGAGAAGGTATGTGGGTGCTCAGTGGAGACTGGGTACACTAGACGGACTCGCCGAGAACTCCTAGATGGTATTATACTTATTATCAGATAGCAGTTTTCCGGTGACACTAGTACAGGTTAGCCTGTCGACCCGAGATCGTCATAGAGTCTTGTGTGATTCCTACCGTGCTTTGATTTCCACCATACCACGGTCAAGAGATTGTGTAAAAAGGTGGTTTTTGGGTACAGTCCCGAATCACATGGAGGCAATGAGCGATAGGAAGGGATTCGTCTCTCCCGGTATTGGGATTTGATGTTGCGCCATGCTCGATTGGCCATAACAGGAAATCCCTGACCAGGGTTGCTGAGATTTAATGGTAAGTGTTATCAGTAGTTTCTCGAATCGTTATGGACCTTGCACCGGCATGACTTATCAGGCTATTGGAGTCTGACGTTATACCATCCCTAGGCTGCGATATGCGACATATCTAACGAAGAGACCGGACTGTACGGTAGTGTTACTGATTGGATTCGCAGGAGTATGAGCAGGCTTCCTTGTTGATCTTCTTATCGCTCAATACCCGTGTGTCTGTTACATTTAGCAGACCGCTTGCGGCTTGTGGGTGTTTGATATGATCATCACCTACTGCCGGCGTATTGACGAGTCTTTAGAGTCCTACACAGAGGTTTCCTGGTTCATGCGAAACGAAATAGGAGCACATATGTGATATGTGTGGGACGGGGATTAATGCGCGTATGTGATACCGCATTCTATTCTCGCGATATGTGATATCAGTCGGTTATGTGATATAGCCGGGTTATCGGATCAAGTGTTGATTCAATAGATTGTTACATTTGATATTAGCCGGATGTATGTGATATAGCCGGATTATTAAATCAAGTGTTGATTTAATAATTTGATATATAATTATATATGTGATATATTATTTTACATTAACTAATATTAGCTCACTTAAGAATTCTTTTTCTCACTTGTGTACACTTAGTATATATGTGATATATATTAATGTACAACTTTTGTGTCATGCTTGATGCCACATGTGATATGGGTGTATGAGACTTACACCATGCTTAAAATAATGTGAGGGTTTTGTTTATTTAAAATAAATCAAAATTAATGGTAATTTGTCACATGGTTGAAGCTTGTGGAACTATTGACCAAGTCCACTCATTTTGTTTTACTTGAAGATATTTATTAACCCAACCATTATTGTTAACCCATGGTTGACTCTCTACATGAGTTAGTGTATGACACTAATTCACCCATGGTTGCTATTCTCACCTCATGAGTTCATTCTCTCATCTTCATTCTTCATCTTCTTCTTCATTGAGAAAGCTTGCTAGCTTTTCTCAAAGTGAGAAAATATTGTGAGAAAATTAAATCTAAAGTGAGCCCATTTCCTACTTCATCATCCTCTACTATATTAGCCATTTAGTTTAGAATGTTCGCTTCACTAATCTAAAATTAGTGAAGAGGTAGCATGAGCTTGAGTCTTCTCGACGTAAATCATCTTCGGCCTCAAAAACTTCGAGCAAGTTTGTTCATTTCTTCATGTGAACCCTTACTAGAGTTCGGATGTTCACTACTTGGAGCGAAGGGACTATTACACGGAGTTTTAGAAGTGAAGGACCGGTCTACAAAGGTTGTATTCCTTATTCACTTAGATGTAAAGTTTTTTGCATTGATGTTTCGTCTAAATTTCTAGTTAAGATTTTAGGTTAGGGTTCTTTAGAACGACAAAAAATTGAAAATGGTATGGACGATACCTCCCGAAACTTTGCTGCCGCCTTAGAGAAACCTACAGTGGTATTAGTGCCAAGCTAGACATTTAAACGATATTTGTTAGATTACGAAACTGAAACTACTCCAAAACTTGAAACCCTAAAATCCAGTTTCTGTCGAATTTTAAATGGTCTCTAAAAATTTTTTTACCAACTGCAGAATGTTGTATAAGATATAACATGGACACTGTGAAAATTTGAATCAATTTGGGCATGATATGGCCGGCCACATAGGCTCCAAAACTGGCCTGCTCGATTCCATTTGAGCTTTTTGGCTTCAAATTTTTAGGGTGTTCCAGTGTCTGGGTTTTGGTGTTTCAGGTGTTGCTAGTTCTTGCTAAATTTGCACGTGATGTCAACTTTCTGCAAATGCAATTCAGAGTGTTTCATAATCGTAATTCTAACATCTATTCGGGTTATTTAGACGACGTTAAAAAGTTCGAACGGATATCAATAACTCATATTTTCCCTCGCTGGAAATTTTCCAAGAGTTGGATTATTTCCAAGTTTAAAATCTTCAGAAAATCATGCAAGCGATTCTGTGGACCCTCTAGAAGAACGATACCCAAAATCGAATTTTTGGATCGCGGAACCACTGTTATACCCTAGCGTTTGCGGCAATTCTGTGGCGACATGAGTGAGGCATGGGTCGGCCCTTCTACGGTTGGTTCATAGGAACTATGGCATGTTCTGGGTGCTTTTTGAACTCCGCTCAAGTGTTAAGCTCTTTGGGAAAGTTTGGGTGTTTTTTTATTCGATCGAAAAGTTTAACATCGTCTAGCTATTTATCATTGTGATACAATATTTGGAATCCACAAAATTTGTTATGAGATAACTAGTTTGAATTTTATAAATCTAGCAGTTTAGTCTCATTTGATCGGTTGCCACGAAATTTTGATGTGGATCAAAAGTCCGTCGCAATTACGTAGTACATGCGGATACTCGCGGGTAACTTTACTAGATAGCCACACCCCATAACCCCGACCAAGTGACTGTAGGAGAACCCCGTCGCCAAAAGCATCCGTTCGGGTGCTCGCAGCCGCGGTGTTCCGCCTTAGTGCACTTCGTCAACGGCATCGGGGGTGCGGCCGTCTATTAAAGTTTCCGACGAGCATTCGATCATGTTATCGGGAATCTTATTGAATTACCCGACAAGTTATTGGAAAGTGTTTTCAATATCGAGACTAAAATGTGGGGTTTATAATTGTTAGGCATGTGATGTCTAAAGAATTCATCTGGTTAAGCATGAAATCCAAATTATGTGATACATTGGGTTTATGATATCTAAGGTGGTTTCAGATTCCAATTGTTGTAGTTTTTCACTTTCTTTTCTGCGACCGTAAGTGTAATATGTGGTGTATCGCCAGTTTCGTTGCTATACGTCAACGACAATTGGGATACGCATATTTACTTATGTTGATGACATGTGCTGTTATGTGCTGTTGTGATATATTATATTGGATCGTCGTGTTTTGAATAGCCGGGTTTTTTTATGTGAGATGAGAGTTTTTCATTTTCATTCATGTAAAAGCTTGTATGTAATATTCTTTTATTGGGGCACTTCCAGGTTGAGGAAGATGTCACCATTGATGTATATTATTTACTTTTCCGCATTAGGATAGACCCAAGGAGGAGAGCACAAGTAACCGGGCTCTAGGGTCCAGTGGGAGATTATCTTGAGGAGTCAAGACCGGTTCTCCTAACTCTAGAATTGGTAGGGTTGCTTGCCACTCTCGTAGGGGTCTAGGGGTGTGGGTTTGGCTATTCATCACGACCATGGAATCCGCGTTTTTATTGGCTTAATTAAAACACGGAATTCCTAGTATATCTAATATTTCATATGTATTCTTCTGCTGCTGATATTCTGTGATGTGATCACTTGATATGTTGAGACGAATGCTTATATTATATATGTGAGATATAATAAATATTAATGCTTTCATTTCTTATGTGATGCTTAGGAAGCATAATTTGATGGGACTTCATTAATGAGATTAATGAAAGAAAAAGAAACCTAAAGATGTTGTAGAAACATGTTTTAAAAACTGGTAGCTCTAGTTCTTGCTTTGCATAGCGGTATTCTTTATAGAATATCCAGCACCTTATTCGATAAGGAATGAGCCGAGATCTCTTCACCGGGAGTGACCTCTTTAGCAAAACTGGAAGATACTAGAACCCACTCGGTTTGTCTTTTGATTGCTTCTATAGTTTTTGCTTTGCATAGTGGTATTTGTGAAATATCCTGCACCTTATTCGATAAGGAAAGAGCCGAGATCCCTTTACCGGGAGTGACCTCTTTAGCAAAACTAGTAAAAGACTCAAAAACACTTCTTTAAAATTCACTCGATTCTACAACGATATCAAGTTCATTACACAAAAGGTTTTCTTAAAAACTTGTCGTAGCCCTCCATCATTTTAGATAAGTAATATTTAGTATTTGTGCTGTGCTTGTTGATCTCTGTCAAAGCGCTGTGTGTGGTAGCTGATTAGTGCTTATCTGCAAAGCATATGATGCGATTTGATTAGATTATTCGTACGACCTTGTTGACATCTGTCAAGGGTCGTGCGGGTGGGTTTAATTCAATCATGAAATGGCGGGTTGAACTTGACTAGCAGCCTATGGTTTGTTGACCTCTGTCAAGATCATAGGACGCTTGGGGCAAAATATTATCGGGAATTTCATGTGTTGAAATTTGCAATGAGATTGTATACCTTCTATAAGATACTTGGATCCCGTAACCCACTGCGAGTAAGAGTTACTCCTAGGAGAGTTTTATACATTACAATTAGCCGATCAAGTAGGTGTCTAGAAAGGTGTTAACAGGGTTACGCCCCTGGGAAAATGAGGTTTATTTTAATTAGGTCCGTGTGAAAGTACGGGGAACCTCCCTCAAAGTACTGACACTGGCCTGGCCGAAAGATTGGCGAACTTGTAGGGTGCAATTAATTCTGGCTAATCTTAACTTTTAGGGTTTGAAGGAAGATTTGATAAGAAAAGTGGGAGCCATCCTGATTAGATAAACTAATAACCAATCTGATCTTGTAAGAGCGCCCGTAGAGTATTTTCTTCTCTCTCTCTCTCCTGGTAGCGACCATGTCACGCCTTAATGAAGATAATAATATGGATGCATTGACCGAACCGGCTTATTATACTGAGCCGAGAAACGTTGGTTCTGCTCTATCTTATAATTGTTATAAGTCCGAGCAGTAAATAGGGGAATATCCGGATTTCTACGCGACCCAATCGAAGAAAGTGCATGTTGATGCATCTTCTTCGGATGTGTTCATTACCGATAACTGTTTCTCAGTATTCTCTACGTCCTGGGTATATGATACCGGATCAGGATCCCGTATATGTAATATATTACATGGGATACAGATAGCTAGAGAACTGGGAATGGGTGATATGTCCCTAAGTGTAAAGAATGGTGCAAATGTTGTAGCTAAACAAGTTGGCAAATATCACATTGTATTAATACATTGATTCTGAACAAATGTTATTACATACCGAACCTGATATACAACATTACATCGGTTTCTTTAATGAGTTAAGGAATGATATAATTCTGTATTGGAGGATAATGTTATGAACATTTTCCTAAATCAAGAGTTGATTCGATCAGGCATGTTATATAATAGCATATACGTTCTAAATTAAATTACAGTTCAAAGTATATAGAACACACACAATAGAAGCAGTTCAGAAATGAACGAATCCTTCTTATGACATTGTATACTAGGTCATATCAATGCGACACGACCAGCTAAATTACATAAGAATGAATATTAGAATCTGTTCGAATTTTCATCTTATACTACTTGCCAGTCTTGTCTCAAAGGTAAAATGACTAATACTCCGTTTACTGAAAACAGGGAAAGAGTTACTGAACTCTTGGGACGGATACATGATGATGTATACGGTCCTATGTCTACTAATACCAAGGTTGGTTTTTCGTACATCATTATATTCACTGATCTTCTCTCAAGATTCGGACATATGTTCCTGTTGAAATCCAAGTCTGAAACTTTTGAGAAATTCAAGGAATATAAGTCAGAAGTCGAGAACCAAACTGGTATAAGTATTATGTCCTTTGATGTAATCGGGGAGGAGAATTGTTCAGTTGATAAAACTGCACTTTTAATATGATATTTTCCTTACTATTTTTATATAATAAAAGGTGTTTATTATAAATATGACACATATGAGGGTTTATCTGTAAAAATACTATTTTCATGTGTTTATATATTATAATTAACATTATGAAGGAAAATGTAAGCATATAATATTCTTGTAATATTTGGTCTATTTAAATATGCTTACCTTATTAAATATCTTTGACCAATTCTCTTAAAACTAAACTATCATGACAAATGGTTAAGATAATATCTCAATAAAAATAAATTCTACTAATATCATTTATTGAGATAATTGTGCAGGAATTATATCATGACTGAAATCAAGGAAATCCGTGTTGGCAAGATCAAATCTGCCGAAGATATTCAAGTAAATTGAAGAAACTAATTCTGGCAGAAACATAGAAAAGATTTTCAAAGTCTAGATACTCAAAAGATCACCAAGTGTTACAGATATGAAGCTACAAAAATTAGAGACCATGATCTCACCAAAAGGCGGCGGATCCGCGGCCAAACCTATCTAATGACCGCAGTTCCGCCGCACTTCTAAGGATTTAGGGCTCGGGATTTTGGCGGTTAGGATCCTAACAACTAATTTCCATATTAGGAAACCAGGGTTCTGGTTTTGTGACCAAAAATAAGGACCGAGAGCCTCTTGAAAAATTTATCACATCGACGAGATCACGAAGTCCACGACGGCTCAAGAATCCTGGTTGATTATCAACGGTTCATCTACCTCCTTAGAAGAGATCGAGAAGCAAACTAGCGTTTGTAATCATTTTTTAAGGGAACAAAGTGTAATTGATTCTGTTGATTAATAAAAGTAGTTTTTCTTATTCTATTTCTTTGTAGTATGATTTCCCTCTCTATCTTTTCTTCTCTCAACATGCACGAGTAATTCTTTGCTTGTTAGGGTTCATAGGATTATGGTAGATTAATGGATGATGAAGATCCTTAAACTCTTTTTACGTCCTATAAAGTTTATAAACTTTATCAAAAGAATAGTTAACATCCTAATTGGGCGTGCTATCAATTCATTGATAATCACGACCACAATTAGAGATTAGATTAACAATTGTTTTGGTAAAGTCTAGACATGAACGGAGATCCATGTCAAGATAGGGGTTAAGAGTGGGACCATTTTCCCTCCAGAAACCCTAATCTATATGCATCATTGTCGATCTAGTTTTAAATCTATTAAAGGATAAAAAGAGTAATGTTTAATCAATCATCCATGACTACTAAATCTTAATGAACCCTACAAGCCCCCTTTTTATATAAACCTACATCCGTAGCTAATCTAGATCTATATTTTGCATTGGTGTTTAACGTAGATCTAGAACCTACAACCATTCTTAACCATTCTTTATTCTCCCTTCCTAATCAACACGCCTAAAGTAAGAATAAAAGGTTCCACGTTTCCCTGAGGATGACCCGTACTCATCTCGGTCTAACTACGCGCGACACCGTTATTGATTGCGGTTATTCTACAAACACAACTTTAAAACATATCAATCAAATGGCGCCGTTTCCGGGGAAATGTGCGTAATTTTTTATTCTTACTATTTGTGTTGAAGTCTTATTCGATCTATATCATAAAAATAAACAAAACTGCAAATTGTATATTTAACGATTATTGTGTGAATTTTTGCGAGGGAATCTGGAGTCACATACTTGAGGAAACAGAGAGCCATGGACATTCATCAAGATCCAGAGGAGCAAGGGAGGCTACGTAGCAAAAATCATCATGAGATACCTCTTTCTCGCGGCGCATCCGCATCCGCGGCAAATAGGCCATATAGCGGCGGAAGCGTGGCGCAAGAAAGGAATTAGGGTTCTAAATTTCTTTGGTAAGTTTTTCAGCTCCTTATCTTTCCTCTGAAATCTAATAAAATATCTTTTCTGCAGGATTCTTTGTAAAATATCGCCGCTCAAAAATCTTTTTGCAAAAGTTTTGTGGTTTGTTTATTCATATTTTAATACGGACTTTAAGGGGCAAGACCAAAATTAAGGTTTGATAGGGATTTTATCACCCTTCCTAAGCCCCACAAATCAAAAAACAAGCATCCGGATCAACCCTACATTAATTTAAAAAATATCTAGACAAGACTCTAAGGACTGTCGTGCTCAATAAGGACAGAGGAAGGTCGTGGGTAATCTATCGCTTATCCGCATTACTTTTGTGGTGCCTAGGCAAGTGTGTCTAAGACAAGTGGTTATTTAATTAAGGCCCGCTATTTTCGGTGATTCGTATAGTGGATACCTCCCACTTACCTGGCACTTACCTGGCCACAAGAATAGTAAAAATATGGTAGAGAATTGATCCTACGGCTTGTCCTTTGGAAGTCTAGGAGCGGTCTAGAGACTTGACCTAGATAACCTTAGTTCTAGGGTTGTTTATGCATTTTTGTGTGATTTGTCTAAGTCCGACACACTTTTTCAAAAACAAACCATTTTTAAAAGTACACACGCTGCCACTTGCGCTAAAACCGTTTAGTGCATGCTCGGCTGGACACGGGATTCTAGTGTCCGTCTTGTCCGCGTTTCTTTTATCAACCCCAGAGTCGGTTATTCTTCGTCTTCTTTTCCACCACCCACCACGACTGCGATGGACGGATATCCATCAAATTTTAACACCACTCTGCCACCACCTGCAGGTACGCAAAATCCTCTACGTATTTCTCTCCAGGAGAGATGCTACCCTACACGTGGTCCCCTTCACACTTGTCTTTCCATTCCACCAGCCAATGGAGATAATTTCGAAATTAAACCTCATTTCATCAAACTTCTACCCAAATTTCACGGGCTCAAGTCTGAAGACGCATATGTTTTTATCACCAAATTCGAAAACTTATGTGCTTTGATGGGTACTTCACAGCTTTCTTTGGATGCTATGCGTTTACGAATTCTCCTGTTCATTTTGTGCGATTTAGCCGAGAAGTGGCTTTATAACACACCCGCACATTCTATTTCAACATGGGACGAATTCATTATAGCATTCCTGAAGAAATTTTATCCCAGTCATAAGACCGCCCGTGTTCGGAGCGAAATCTTCCAATTTACCCAACTTCCCAATGAAACATTTTGGAAATGCTTTGAACGGTTCAAGAATCTTCTTTTACAATGTCCTCATCACGGAATCCTTAGATGGGATCTGTGCCGAATTATTTATAGGGTATTGATCTCACGACAAAACAGATACTTGAAACCATGTGTCAATGTCAATTACTGTCTAAAGATGATGGTGAAGCTTGGAAATACCTATAAGATCTTGCTCAAAACACTTTACAATGGGAAACTGTTAGTCAACTATTGTCTAGAGAAGGTATCAATCAGCTCGATGTTTCCATCACAATGAAAGCCGAAATGGCCGCAATATAAAGGAAACTCGACGCTATAGAAAACAGAATTTCTTCAGCCTTCCTAACCCAATACACACTTCCTAAAACCGTGTATGGTTGCTATTCCAACCCATCACATTTGACGGAAGAATGTCCTTTGAATGTACCGTTTCAAGGTCAAGAGCACACTAATGCTGCTTTTCAGCAGCAAAGACCTGGAAACGATCCTTCTTCTTCCACTTATAATCAAGGTTGGAGGAATCACCCTAATATTGCTTGGAACCAACACCAAACTCAAAATACGGTTCCAAACCCAAATGACTTTCAAAGGGTCCCTCCACAGCAACAGCAACCACCATAACTGAGTCAGCACCTCTTTCAACCGCAACCTTTGCAAAACCCGGCCAACAACTTTGATCCTTCTTCTGCCGGTACCGATAAACCCTCTGCACTCGACATGTTCATTGAACAGTCCATGCGAACGAATGACATTTTAACGTCTTCAATCCATACGTTAGTGCAAAACACTGTCTCCCACGGTGAGAGTATCAAATTGATAAAAGCACAAATTGCACAACTGATTGCAGCAATGAGTGCTAGAGAGAAAGGGAATCTTCCAGATCAACCCCTACCTGATCGTGGGTGCTCACGGTATAATGTGAATGCACTTACCACGTTGAGATCTGGAAGAGTGCTGGATAACCACGTGGGTGAACAGATTGAAACTGATATTGAGGAACAAATTGAACCCCCGGCTTCCACTTCCACTTCCACTTCTTATCCTATTTCGTCTAGTTTACCTCCTTCTTCCGAGCCTATTCTCCGTTTTCCCTAAGGCTCGAACCCTCCACCCACTTCATCCTTTCCACCCCCACAAACTTCTCCACATACGTTGGACCCAACACTTATTGATAAAGCTCCATTTTCAGATAGATTGAAGTCCAACAAACCGAATGCACAAATGGAGAAGGTTGTGGAAATGTTTAAGCAAGTTAACGTAAATATTCCTCTCCTATATGCTATACAACAAGTTCCAGCTTTTGCGAAAATACTTAAGAACTTGTGCACTAGGAAGAGAAAAACTCAAGTGCCGAAAAAAGTTTTCATGTCGAGTAATGTAAGCACAGCTTTTACACAGCAATTACCCAAGAAACGTAAGGACCCTGGCTGTCCTACAATCTCTATTTCTATTGGGGTAAAAATATCAATCGTGCTTTACTCGATTTAGGCGCTAGTGTTAACTTGCTTCCTTATTCTGTGTTTGAGCAATTGGGTATCGGAGAATTAAAACCATCGCAATGCACTATACAGATGGCTGATCGATCTATCACCAAACCAAGGGTATGTTAGAGGATGTGTTGATAAAAGTCAGGGAATTTATCTTCCCTTTGGACTTTATTGTTCTAGATACACAACCTGTAGCAAACCCACGGAACCGAATTCCGGTGATTCTGGGTCAACCTTTTCTTGCGACTTCCAACGCTGTAATCAATTGTCGAAACGGTTCTATGACCCTATCCTTCGGGAATAGGTCAATTGAACTTAACATTTACAAGTTGGGAAGTGAAGCCTCCGAACCTCATGCTCGAGTATGTTCTGTAGAATTAATGGATGTCGACAGCAGCGAATTTGAACAGCTTCATGATACTGATCTAGACTCTTTTCATGCGTTGTTGTTTGACCCAGATATGTATTATACACATACGGACCCTTCTTTCGAGTTGTCCGGGTCAATATCTAACGCTTGTTCTGAACTTTTCATTGAGTCTGAGTATCATCTCATTCTTTCCAATGACATTATTCTTCGGGATATCGATGAAAGCTTCGCTGATGAACTCGCATTTTTAGAAATCACGGGTGTTGAGATGAATCAACTCCAAAACAAAGAAATTGAACCTCCACCCCTTCTTCTTGACAATCACAAGAATGCGAGTAATCCATCATTGTCACTGTGTCGTCTCTCCAAATTGAGACGTAAACCCTTTCCATCACACCACTTATCTCTTCCCCACTTCTTCCTGGTTCTATACAACATGTTATTCCACCAACCGGTGCATTTCATCGATAAAATCTTCGAGTGGTTAGCGTTGACTTTCGGTCTTTGTAAGGATTTGCATTGACCAATAACTTTACCCCCCTCCCCCCCACTTATGATTTTAAAAGCTTAACAATGTTTAACTCAAGTTTGGGGGTATATTTTTGGCTCTTGAAAATAAAAATTTTACACAAAATGGTGAGTCAAAAATAAGTTTGGGGGAGGATTTTCATGTTCACTTATTCATGTCCCCATTATTAACTTTTCCTCCCAAGCTTACAGGTTTTTGAGATTTAACAGAAGGCAACAGTGAGGACACTGTTGTAAAAAAGTTTGGGGGAGGTTTGTGCTTATTTACGCATCACTTTGCATCATACTTTGCATAAGCACAACATTTTCAAAAAAAAATTCAAAAATTTTCTTTATAATAAAAGATTAGAAAGTGAAAAATTACATCTAAAAGATTGGAAAAGTTTAAGAAAACCAAGAAAGTTAGATGTTTTCTTAAACGAAATAGTAATAAGTAGTTATGAGCCGTTGTCCCAAGAGTTAGTAAGATGAAAGAAGTCACTAATCCGAGGATAAAAATAAGTCTGAAAAATAGTTCCAATTCTGGAGGCTTAACATTTGAACGTTGATACCCTACTATACGCACTTACACATGTCTTGAAACTCGGGATAGTAGAGGATACCTTGAAATGATCTTTTCTAAAAGCCAAAGTATGAAAATTATAAATGAAGCAATAAAATATAAAATGGTGAAGAAAAATGAACACTGGTCTTGTAATCACCAAGGCAGCATAAAAAAATATAGCGAGAGTGCTTCATCACTTAGTGCCTTAGACCAACTGGTTTGGGAGTCATTGTTAAGCCTTAGGTGTTGCAAGACAAGGAAATACTAAATACACCTAATATAGAAAGCACATGAGTAATCGGTCGGTTAGTACCTCAAGAAGTATTAACGGTCGCATGAAAAATGTGTGAGCAATTCCATCTAAATATTCACCAACTAAAAAAAAGTACTGAGGTAGATGGACAAGAGTATGATAGCTTGAATTGAATTCTCCGAGTGTGGGGATTTCCTTTACACACACGTAGGGGTATATGATCAATATTTAGAAGAAAGGTAGGAATGAAGACTAAAGGAGATATTTTATTGAGGGGTGATGTGATTTCCAACATTTTTTCACGACCATTAAAATAGGGCTCATAGCAACTGAAAAGCCGGTATAGTTGAAAACTCTTATTTTCAAGTTCTTTATTTTATAGTTCTTATCTTTGTATGTGAATTTCACTATCTTTCTTTTATTATAGGATTTTATGGGTGTAATCCGCTGAAAATTCTCAGGAGACAACACTCCTCCTACTAGGGACACCTAGAGGTTTAACGGCTTGTTGCACGTGCTCAGTGCAATCGTGTTGCCTACGAAAGTGCGCTATTAGGTTTTTCTTTCTTTTTCTCCTTCTCTTGAATAACTAGTTTGCTCGGGACGATCAAAGTTAAGTTTGGGGGTATTTGTTCAGTTGATAAAACTGCACTTTTAATATGATATTTTCCTTACTATTTTTATATAATAAAAGGTGTTTATTATAAATATGATACATATGAGGGTTTATCTATAAAAATACTATTTTCATGTATTTATATATTATAATTAATATTATGAAGGAAAATGTAAGCATATAATATTCATGTAATATTTGGTTTATTTAAATATGCTTACCTTATTAAATATCTTTGACCAATTCTCTTAAAACTAAAATATCATGACAAATAGTTAAGATAATATCTCAATAAAAACAAATTCTACTAATACCATTTATTGAGATAATTGTGCAGGAATTATATCATGACTGAAATCAAGAAAATCCGAGTTGGCAAGATCAAATCTACCAAAGATATTCAAGTAAATTGAAGAAACTAATTCTGGCAGAAACATAGAAAAGATTTTCAAAGTCTAGATACTCAAAAGATCACCAAGTGTTACAGATATGAAGCTACAAAAATTAGAGGCCATGATCTCACCAAAAGACGGCGGATCTGCGGCCAAAACTATCCAATGACCGCGGTTCCGCCGCACTTCTGAGGATTAAGGGCTCGGGATTTTGGTGGCTAGGATCCTAACAACTAGTTTTCATATTACGAAACTAGGGTTCTGGCTTTGTGACTATAAATAAGTACCGAGAGCCTCTTGGAAAATTTATCACGCCGACGAGATCACGAAGTCCACGACGGCTCAAGAATCCTGGTTGATCATCAACGGTTCATCTACTTCCTTAGAAGAGATCGAGAAGCAAACTAGCATTTGTAATCATTTTCTACGGGAACAAAGTGTAATTGATTCTGTTGATTAATAAAAGTAGTTTTTCTTATTCTATTTCTTTGTAGTATGATTTCCCTCTCTGTCTTTTCTTCTCTCAACATGCACGAGTAATTCTTTGCTTGTTAGGGTTCATAGGATTAGGGTAGATTAATGGATGATGAAGATACTTAAACTCTTTTTACGTCCTATAAAGTTTATAAACTTTATCAAAAGAATAGTTAACATCCTAATTGGGCACGCTATCAATTCATTGATAATCATGACCACAATTAGAGATTAGATTAAAAATTGTTTTGGTAAAGGCTAGACATGAACGGAGATCCATGTCAAGATAGGGGTTAAGAGTGGGAACCCTTTTCCCTCCAGAAACCCTAATCTACATGCATACCTGTCGATCTAGTTTTAAATCTATTAAAGGTTAAAAAGAGTAATGTTTAATTAATCATCCATGACTACTAAATCTTAATGAACCCTACAAGCCCCCTTTTTATATAAACCTACATCCGTAGCTAATCTAGATCTATATTTTGCATCCGTGTTTAACATAGATCTAGAACCTACAACCATTCTTAACCATTCTTTATTCTCCCTTCCTAATCAACACGCCTAAAGTAAGAATAAAAGGTTCCACGTTTCCCTGAGGACGACATGTACTCATCTCGGTCTAGCTACACGCAACACCGTTATTGATTGCGGTTATTCTACAAACACAACTTTAAAACATATCAATCAAGAATACTTGTGCATGGAATTCCTGGACTATTTCAAAAGGAGAATGAGATTCTCTCTCAGCATTACTCCTCCGTATACACCACAGCACAATGATGTATCGGGGCGGAGCAATCACACCCTATTAGATATGGTGCGCTCTATGATGAGTACTGCTGAGTTACCTGTTTCCTTTTGGGGTTATGCGCTTGAAGAAGCAGCATACCTATTGAATTGGGTTTCAATCAAATCAGTGTCTATCACTCCATATGAGATATGGTATGGGAAGAGCCCATCTCTTAAGCATGTTAAGATTTGGGTTGTCCGGTCTATGTCTAAAAGCAAAGTCCGGACAAGCTCGAGGCAATGTCAGTTCTGTGGAAGTTTGTTAGATATCCCAAGCATTCGCAAGGGAATATCTTCTACCACAACGAGAAACAAAAGGTGTTTTATTTCTCGGCATGCCATCTTTTTAGGAAAAGGAATTTTTTATGAATGAAATTTGTGGTCATGAGGTAGAACTGGAGGAGTTCCAGCTAGACAAATTAACAGCTGATGATTTGGTGAAACCAAAGGATTCAATAGTCTCCAACGAATCTCAGCCTCTCCGCAAATCTGGCAGGGTTCCTCATCCACTTGAGAGGTACTACAGTCTTCTCGGTGACAGTGGGAGCGAGGATTGCATCATGGTAGATGATGGCCTAATTAGGTTCATACAGGCCATCACGAGTGGGGACTCTGTGAAATGGCTGGATGCTATACGATCAAAGATGGAATCTATGTACACTAACAAAGTATGACTTTGAATGTTGCACCTGAAAGGGTAAAACCTATTGGGAGCAAACAGATCTTGAGAATATTCTTGGTGTAAATGGAAAAGTTGAGACTTTCAAAACTATGCTTAAGTACATCGGGATTAAAGCAAGCATCGCGGAGCTGGAACATCTGTTTTGATGTGGCAGTCAAAGAGTTTGATTTCATCAAAATGGTAGATGAACCTTGTATATACAAGAAGGTAGTAGAGAGTAAGGTTGTCTTACACGTATTGTACGTAGATGACATACTCTTGATAAGAAATGGTTTCCTATGCTACACTCGGTCAAGCTCCTCTTATTATAAGGATTCTCAATAGAAGATTTGAATGATACCTACTACATCTTGTGGATTATGATCTATGGTGATAGATCTAAGTGGATATTGGGAGTGTCCCAAATACAGGTACATTAACACCATACTAAAAGGGTTTAGTATGGAGGATTCTAAGTGTGGTGGTTTACCCACTTATTAAGAAATCACTCTCTCTAAAAAGATGTCTTCCAAGACTGATTTGGAGAGAGCTCGCGTGCAAGGGATACCCTATGCTTCAGCAGTAGGTTCTATCATGTATGCGATGTTATGTACCTGACCAGATGTAGATGATTCACTAGATGTAGTGATCAGGTATCAATCGGATCTTGGGAGAATCACTGGATAGCTGTGGAGGACATTCTTAAGTACTTGAGAAGCACTAAAAGAATGTTCTTGGTTCGAGCTTCCAGAGTGATAAGATCGACTGAAAGTCAGTCACAGGTATTGTCTTTACCCTCATTGGAGGGACAGTATGTTGGAAGAGTTCCAAGCTATATGTCGTGGCATACTAGACGATAAAGGATGAATACATTGCTACCAATGATGCTGCCAAAGTGGATGTCTGGGCATTTCTTGTTCATGAGATGAACAAGGTTCCTACCATTGAGTGTCAAATAACTGTTATTATGACAACTATTTCCTCCAATCAGAGCAAAGCTCTGTTTGAATTTCAAAAATTCAAAAATTGAAGCAATGCTTCAGATACCTTGCGCTGCGCGCAGAGCACCACGTGTCAAAAACAGACACGCCAGCGCAAGGGGCACTGCGCCCAAGGCAGCGTACCCCAATCAGAGCAAGGCTCTGTTTTAAAATTCAAATTTTAAATAAAGGAAGCAACACTTCAGATAAATTGCGCTCTGCGCTGCGCGACACGTGTCAGCGCAGGTGCGCTAGCGCAGTTGCGCTGCGCTCTGCGCTGCGCGACACGTGTCAGCGCAGGTACGCTAGCACAGATGCGCTAGCGCAGTTGCGCTGCACGACACGTGTCAAGCGCAGGTGCACTTGCGCCAACTGTGCCAGCACTAAAACTTAAATAATGAATTATTTAATCAGAATTAAAATTCTAGAAAAATCTTTTTAATATTATTAAAGCAAGAAGATTATTTTCTGTAAAATAGAGGCCTTAGGATCAAAGATCCAACGGTGGGGAAATATCCCCAGATCAATCAGAGAAAGATCTCTGTAACTAACCTAACAAACTAATTGGCCCTATATAAAGGCTCCTAGACTCCAAGTCTCGGATATACAGAGCTCCTCTAAAAACTTTGAGAAAAACTCAAAGAGAAAAAAGGTAAACCTTTGAAAAAAGAAGAATTTCTTCTAAAAAGATTAAAGATCTAAGAACAAGATCGAGATTTTCAATAAAAAAAAAAAAGAAAGATCAAAAGATCCAATCATAAAAGATAAAAGAAGTAATTTACTTCATTATTAGATCTTTTGATCTATATAAAGGCACAGCCTTTTGATGAACCATTGGTTCTTGAATCTTGAGGTAGAACCTCTTTAGAACTGAAAAGATTCTTTTCTTTGATCTAAATTTGATCAAGATGCGCTCTGAGCTATTAAACAGTGCCTTGCACTCTTAATTTGCGCTGTTGCGCTCCTTAGACTGGCGCAAGTCACCAGAGAGTGCCACGTGTCATCTGCGCCTTGCGCTCCTAAAAACAGAGCGCTGCGCTCCTAAAAACAGAGCGCTGCGCTCCTAAAAACAGAGCGCTGCGCTCTTAGGTTGGCGCACTGCACCAGAGCGTGCCACGTGTCAGCAGCGCACTGGCGCAGTGCACTGCACTAACAGACTTGGGCTCACCAGAGCATGACACATGTCACCTCCACATGCGCTGGCGCCTTGCGCTCTTTAATTGGCGCAGAGCGTCTGACAGGCCACGTGGCGCACTGTCAGACCATTAAATGCTCGGCATTATAAAAAAGGGCAGAGCCCAAGTAAAGCATAACAGGCCTAATATAAATGCCATGCATTTAATTAAAGGGCCCAATGCCATGCATTATAAAAGGGCTGAGCCCCAAATAAAGGCTCAAACAGCCAGAACAACAAAATGTTCAACTCATATCAACCGAGCCCATATGCTCACAAACCTTCAAACAGACTTTAGATCCAAATTGGACTATAAATCTCCCAACCAACTTTGGTTCAAGGGTATATCTCTGAACTCCTCTGATATCTGTCGTTGTAATCCTTCAACGTCTTCAGAGAAGTGACGGGTCCCGACGACCATACATTCCATGGACCACCATGTCCTTAAACTGCCAATGGACCACCATGTCCTTAAACTGGCAATGGACCACTATGTCCCTAAACTAGAACAATAGAGCCCAAATGCTCTTTGTCGGATCTAAACGATCCTGTTAGGCTGATCTTAGTCTCAAATTAGACTAACGTATCCTTAACAAACGTTTAACTTGATCTTAGCCCCAAATATGGCTAACGTATCCTTAAACCAAAACCCCAAACCCAAATCTAAAAAAATACGGATTTGGACTAATCCACATCCTACGGGCGACAACATAAATTAGTCTCCGTATACAATCCACGGGCAACCACAAACAAAACAAACACCCACGACATGAAGTGACCATATGGAGAAGGAGAAAGTTGTTACCGCGATGCGGTGGCGTAATTAACTGCAGGGGCTTGCGCCTGCAGGGAAGAGCATCCCCACAATCAAAAACCCCTCGAACGAGAGGGAATCTGACGAAGTCTGCTACATCGGCCGCATCCGTTTAAACCTTCGATACACGGTGCCATAAATCAACTTGGCATCTTCGGAGAGGTGGACGGATAAAACCAAATAGCATCTGCCCCGAACTTCAGGCAAGACGTCTCTGTCACGCCGTCCTTCGGAGGGGAACAGATTCTGGCATGCCCGGTGGGACCTTTTCCTCTTTCCACTCCACACTTCGTGTGTCGTGTTCGCGAATGAATCGCGGTTTGCTATGGTTGCCTGTGGATTCGAGGTACTTAGATTTGGTGTCTTGCTCCGTGCAGAAAACAGAAGATCAATGGCTTCAAACTGCACTACCTGCAACTGCAACTCTCACTCCGTCCTTACTGGAGGAGTGACTTACGGGCCCCGAGTGGCCTCCCTTTTCAAGATGCCAGTGGAGCAGGTAACTCAAGCCACCACTGGACTATTCTTCAGGACCATGCTCCCACCGATGAGCTTCAATGCCCCAATGACGTCGTAAGAAGCTCCAAAGAAGTCGGTCTTTGATCGGCTTACAACTACTGCGGCCCCTCTCAACGGGTCGCCCAACTCCACCGCCTCAGTTTTTAACAGACTAGGCCAGAGCTCCAACGGGCCCATGAAGAAGCCTGCAATACCAGAAGGCGTTATCCCGAAGCGGATAGCCATCCCTGCTCCCTTTCCAGGAGAAATCACCAAGGTTGCTTCCCCTACTCGGAAGTCTGCTTTTGATAGGTTGACCGTCCCCATTCAACGGACGCCGGTCTTTAAAAGGCTGATACCAGCAAATTCTTACCAACACAGGGGGCATGAGGAGGTCACCCCTACGGCTAAACCAACTCCAATCGCGCGACATGCTCGCCGTCGTCACTGGCACCGTGTAAGGAAAACTGAGGGCAACTCCCCCTCTGAGATAACTCCGCCACCTCCGATGGTGGAAATCAATGCTGCTGTTCCGACCGGGAATAGCTTTGAACCGCTAAGAAGGGTGCGCAAAAACTCGCCAACTGCCGTATTGAAAAGATCTCCTACACCTGTGGATAATGCCCTAAAGGTGAAGCTGGAGCAGCCCCCTCAACGACTGTCCTCTGAAATTTATAAGGTCTGGCGTCAAGTCCAAGACTCCGTAATGGATCAAGACTATCTCCGCCGACAGAAAAAGATGAAGGTTCGGCAAGAGAAGGACTACTCTGTCAAGCCAGAAAAAGCAACAGCTGGCTGGGTGCCCACTGCAACGGCTCCCTCAACGTCAATCACTCAAAAGAAAAGGAGGCCGCAAAAAGCCCCTGTGAACATGGCGAACCGTAAAAGCGCAGAGCACAAACGCCCTAAGTCTGGGGGCATAGTGGTGCACACTGTTTATATGGCTTCCAGAAAGGAGGAAAGCCGTGCTTTGACGGGTCACCGACCGCTCGCCCGATCCGTGACAAAAGCCCAGGAGCAGCAACAGAAGCTTCAGGAAATGCTGACGCAAATGGCCGCACTTACCGAGCCAAAAGAAAGCTTGGAGGTATCATCGGAACAGCGTCACGAACAAGAAACCGATGCTGACTTCTTATGCTGAGTTCTCGAAAAGAAGGACAAAGAAGCCGCAGAGTAAGCGGCTAACATAAAACAAATGACGGTTCTCTTCCAAGATATGGTAGGGATGATTGTTCCCCTCCGAACGGCGGCCGGGACGTCGGGACGTCCGAATGCCTGGGGTTCGGGGCAGATGCTAATTGGTGCTATCCGTCTACCCCTCCGAAGATGCCAAGTTGATTTATGGCACCATGTATCGAAGGTTTAGACGGATGCGTCCGATGTAGCAGACTTCGTCAGATTCCCCCTCATTTGAGGGGTTTTTGATTGTGGGGACGCTCTTCCCTGCAGGCGCAAGCCCCTGCAGTTAATTACGCTACCGCGTTGCGGTAACAACTTTCTCCTTCTCCAGATGGTCACTTCGTGTCGTGGGTGTTTGTTTTGTTGCCCGTGGATTGTTTACGGAGACTGAGTTATGTCGTCGCCCGTAGGGCGTGGACTAGTCCAAATCCGCATTATCTTAGATTTGGGTTTGGGGGTTTGGTTTGAGAATACGTCAGCCATACTTGAGGCTAAGATCAACTCAAACGTTTGTTAAGGATACGTTAGTCTAACTTTGTAACTAAGATCAACTTAACGGGATCGTTTAGATCCGACAGAAGAGTGTTTGGACTCTAATGTTCCAGTTTAGGGACGTAGTGGTCCATCGTATGTATGGCCATCGGGACTCATCACCTCTCTGACGACGTTGAAAGATTACAACGACGGATGTCAGAGGAGTTCAGAGATGTACCCTCGAGCCGGAGTTAATTTAGGGGATTCGTAGTCCAATCTGTTTGAAGGTTTAAGGACACGTTAGCCATTTTTGGAGGCTAAGATCAACTTAAACGGGACCGTTTAGATCCGACAAAAGAGCATATGGAGGGCCCTATTGTTCTAGTTTAGGGACGTTGCGGTCCATGGGTAGTTTAAGGACGTTGCGGTCCGTGGGTAGTTTAAGGACATTGCGGTCCATGGGTAGTTTAAGGACATTGCGGTCCATGGGTAGTTTAAGGACGTTGCGGTCCGTGGGTAGTTTAAGGACGTTGCGGTCCATGGGTAGTTTAAGGACATTGCGGTCCGTGGGTAGTTTAAGGACATTGCGGTCCAGTATTTGCTCTGGATGCTTCACACGGGTTCACTGCCGTGCTTGGCGAGGACCAGGCTCCGCTCTGGATGCTTCACACGGGTTCACTGCCGTGCTCTGCGAGGACCAGGATCCGCTCTGGACGTTTCCCACGGGGTCAAAGAGTGACATTATCCGTGTTCCACGTAACCAGGAATTTTGCATTAGGCATGGGTTTAAGGACCCCACAGTCCATATCATGAGTGGCCGTCGGGACCCGTCACCTCTTTGAAGACATTGAGGGATTACAATGCCAAGTTTCAAAGGAGTGAAGAGATGTACCCTAGAACCGGAATGGATTTAATAGTCCCTGACCCAATTTGGGGTCGAGACTGATTAATTATGTTATGAGCCCATTAGCCCAGTTAATCACAAATTGAGGACTTATGGCCAGCTTGGGCTAAGTCCAGTCGGGTCTGAAACATTGACTTTTTGCTGATCCATTGAAGGAGAGGCTTTGCCTCTATCCATTTAGCCAATTGGGCCAAAGCCTGGTGTTAAACACTATAGAGCAATCAGTGTTGAACACTGGGAATGCGGTTAACGAGTTAGTGTTTAACACTAAGAAATAATTGGTGTTAAACACCAGCAATAAGGCTTCTCAAATTAGTGTTAAACACTAAAACAGATCAGTGTTGAACACTGCAAATGAAGATCTCAGATTAGTATTTAAACACTAAGGTAATCAGTGTTGAACACTGCAGATAAAGCTTTTTAATTAGTGTTGAACACTAAGGCCCAACAATATTTTAACACTGAGTGCGAGAGTTTCAATTTAGTGTTAAACACTAAGACAAGAGGGGTCACGTGGCAGCACGTGAGAGCGCCCTTCCTCCATTTGTTCTGCTGAAATTACTGCATCTTTTGATAGCATCACGTGTCAGCACGTGATGGGCATTCAAATGCCTATGCGTTAAGGCTTCTGCTGAAAGTCACGTGGGTCACGTGGGGTGTTGCCTCAAGGGGGTTTTCTGTAGGGCTTTTGAGGGGGGGGGTCACGTGGTGACACGTGACCCTGCCTTAATGTGGTTTTTTCAGAGGATTTGTTACTCCTTTTTTCAGGAATTAAATTCCGGAGACTTTTTAATTTCAGAGGAATTAAATCCTTCTTTCTTTTGAAGACTTGTATTCTGGGATAGAGTTTAACTCTGAATTTTCTGCGGGAGTTAAATTCCCCGTTTATGTGAAGGGCTGAATAGGGTTGAACCCTAATAAAATTTTTGAGGAAATGATGATCGTTGTTTCAACAGAACTAAGTTCTTTAATTAGGGTTAAACCCTGTTTCTCTTTTTTTGTTTTGAAGGAATTAAATTCCCATGATATAGGGTCTAGCCCCACTTTTATTTTGGAGGAATTAAATTCCTATAGTTCTGTGAGAATTAAATTCTCAAGTTTGCACTCCTTCTCTATGTTTTGGATCTGCATGGCAGGATCTCAACCCATTGAGAATTAAATTCTCAACCTTAAGGGGAGATGTGCACTTTGCAGATCCTCTATCAAAGAGAGAAGAAATAAGTTCTTCTGCTTTTATATTATCAGAGTTAAACTCTGTTGAGAATTAAATTCTGCTTCTTTCAAAATGCCTTCCCTTTCTTACCTAGGGCTTTTTGCAGAAGATCTGAGTCTTTTCCAAGTATCAAAGCTCTTCTCCTTTTCTCTTTTCTTCTCTGCGCATGTATCTCTCTTTTTTTGTCTCTTGGCTCCTATTTATAGGAGAGGCAGCCGCATCAATCAGTTTTTTGACGAATCTTCATTGGGAGATTTGATTTGCATCCATAATTCATTTTGGGCCTTTGGATTATTAGGTGAATTTTATTCACCATTGGATCTTGAATTCAGAGATTCTCCTTTGATATTTTGGTTAGATTTAAGGGGAAATCTTTCCCAAAGCCGAGATTTTCCATAGATAGATGATCTTTAATCATCTCTGAATCTTTAATTTGATTAGTCCCAAATAATTACTTTCCTTTGGAAAGATTCGAATTTCCTTCAGAATTTAATTCTGTCGTCAAAAATGGGCTTTTGAAAGTCGGTCACGTGTGACCACGTGACCCATGGTCACGTGTGAGCACGTGACCCCCTTTGGAACGAGCTTTCTGCGCTGTGTCTTCTGATCGCTGCTTAAACATCACGTGCTACCACGTGACCCCTGGTCACGTGTGAGCACGTGACCCTTTGTTTGAGCTCTCTTTCCTTGGTTGTTCTGGAGACGCGCTTGCTGCCTTGAACGTCACGTGCCGACACGTGACCCTGGTCACGTGGGAGCACGTGACTTCTTCTGAAGCCTTTTTCTTGACTTGGTCAGTTACCCGACGTGCCTTTGACGCTTGTATTTAAACGTCACGTGCCAACACGTGACCCTGGTCACGTGGGAGCACGCGACTCTCCTTGAAGCTTTTCTTTTCCTTCTTCGCAGTCAGGGAATTGAACTTGCCTTAACGACGTTTTTAGGTGTCACGTGCCAACACGTGACCACTAGTCACGTGTGAGCACGTGACCCCCTTTTGAAGCTTTCCATAGAAGCTTTCCACAGAAGCTTTCCTGATTTTAAATCAGGAAACAAATGCCCCCACAGCGTTGGTCTCACGTGTCAGCACGTGAGTGCAACGCTGTCATCTCTTGCGACCGTTGGATTCATCTAGGGATCTGGGGAGACGAAGCGTTTCCACTGTTTTCTATAAATACCGCTGTCTCTTCATAGGAGCCTTCACTCTGCTCATCTTCTTCTCCTGAGAACTTTTCCTTGAGAATTTAATCCTCTTCTTCCAGAGCTTAGTTCTCTGTTTTAAGATTTTCCAGAGTTTAACTCTGTTCGAAAAGGGCCCTTTTTCCTCAGGTAATGGTAGTCGAAGCACCTTTGTTTTGACGGACCTCTCTGGATTTAAAATCCAGATCGAGGGTTTCCCGAAGAACTCATTTTTCTCCAAGTAATTTAACCAAAATATGAGACCACTTGACTTCCCGTAGTAGATCACTTAGGGTTCAGATGATCCCTTAAGGAGACGGTGATGGTGGTTCAAACCCATGGAATTTAATTCCATTCAAAATGTTTCTGGGAATTTAATTCCCTTTCCTTAATAAGGAATTAAATTCCAATGAAGAACTCGATTTCTTCACACAGAGCATCTCTGGGGTCTCTCGGCTCGAGGCGATTCTTCTGCCATTAATGCAATGGGGATTTTGTAATGATGCCTTCTGTGGGAATTTAATTCCCTTGATTTTGTTGGGTTCGCTGTAGCGCCCTAGCCAGATCTTGTTTGAGGGGAATATGCATGGTTACCACCTTTTATTAAATGCGGACATTCCCTTTGTCTTATTGTAGCGTTTTGGCCTTATTATTGATGTGCCGTCATCTGGATTCTGCGGGGCCCATGTGTTTTGTAGCCAATGGTCCCAGGAATCTTTGTTTTTTGCTTTCTTTACCTAGTCTTCATGTTCATGCATGAATGCACGTTGCCGACTTTTCTTCTAACGGTCTTCCTTTATTGGTCTTCAGGTGCGATGACTTCTGCTCCACGTTTTCCTTTCTCTCGCTCGGAGGCGGCCTTTCCTCAGTCACCGTCTGATGAAGAGGCGATGGCGATGATTAGAGCCCATGACCCGAACTGCGCCAACCTTCTTCAATGGGGACCTTGGTACAGTCAGATTATTCAGGGTCGCAGGAGTTTTCTTTGCGCGGTGCCAACGGAGCCTACTTTCCCATTTTTACCGATGGACCCTCCAAGGACAGCTTTCGCCGTGGAAATGCCCAATTGGACTCCAACGGGGAGACTGGAGCCTTCGACGACCGGCATTCCGAACCATCCGATCCCGGCTATAGACATCTTGGGACGGCGCATTTGCCAGGGTGAGGCCCATCCGTGGGGGCAGATTTATAAGATAGGGCTCACTCCCAGGCATCCTACGGGCTACCTTCTTTGGGCTCGCTACATCCTTTCTGCCCATCGGGCGCGATTGCAGAAAGTTGGGCTTTATCAGGCCGTATACGCGTCGCTATTCCATTACAAGTCCCCACATGCCTGGTGGGTCAAGGCGTTTTTGAACCAGTGGAATCTTCCCACTAATACCTTCATTCTGGGAGATCGAGAGGTTTCGATTTCTCTGGCCGAATTCTATGATATCTCGGGGCTGCCGATAAGGGGTAGTCTGTACGAGGAGTTGTTGCCTCCTGACGAGTACGTTTTTGAGCCCGAGTCCGCCCCAATTGACGGCCTGTCTGCCGAGAATGCTATTCGCCACAAGCGCCCCAGTTTAATTAAGGCCCTAGGTATCTTCGACCGATTGTTCACCGAGTCTGAAGAGCAGGGCGTTACTTTCAAGAGCTTCATTGCTCGTTTCCTTCGTGAGGACGCCTTATCGAAGACAGCCCCGAAGTTTGCCAACATCGGGGACCCTTTTGGGTTTGGCCCGAAGAGGTTGCCGACCAACGAATCAGATCTACCTCAGTATTACATCCCTATTATATCGCCGATCTCTTTTGAATCCATTGCTGCCCCAGGCATGGACGAGGAGACGTTTTTTGTGGGGTTTGTTAGCGTCTGGCTTAGTTGGTTCGTTATCCCCATGCATCGCCGCTTCATGAGAGCCTCGGTCATCTACCCGGCTCATCGTATTGCTGAGGGGACGAGGTTGGCTATCGGCATCCCGGCCTTGGCGCACCTCTATAACGGATTAGGCACCGCAGCTAATACTTCTACGCCTGGCGTGGACGTAGTGAACTTTTCGCTTCATTATTTCACGTCGTGGATCGAAATGCATGTGCTGGGGTCTTTTGCTATGCATCAGAGGCCCGCTTTTTACGACGCCTATACCTTCCCGCGACTCATGCGACTGGTGGGTGCTTCTGCTGCCGATCCAACTCAATTTGGGGCTATTCGGGTGCTGATTTCCCCTCACGCTACTGCCGGCGGGTTGGTTTTTAATGATCGGGTTCTGTCTACTCCTTCGGGTCCCATTCAGCAACTTTGGGATCAGTCGAAGGACGACGCGCCTTCTCTGAAGCCCCGAGAGGCCATACATTTGTATTCAATTAGACCAGGCTACTTGGTGTTTCGCCAGGATAGTGCAGCTCTTTTTATGCGGTACAATCCGCACCGATTTGCCCGGCAGCTTGGATACGACCAAGGCGTTCCTTTTGAGGCTTTTATAGTCGCTCCGATCCCTTCACTCGACGCTGTTCGCGATGCCGCCCATCATTTCATGCGGTTGAACACCGGCTCTCATTTCATGGTCCCTGAAGCCGGGTATATGCCTCGATGCGTAGGTGCATTTACGGGCTGGTATCTTCATCGAATCACCCCAATCATTGCTGAAGAAAGAAGGGTTCTCCTTGGTCACGACTCCCCTCCTCAGGTTTCGAGAGCTAAACTGCGACCGAGGGTTCCAGTCCGCTTCCCTTTGAGGGAGATTGGCGTCGCTCTCATTCCGGGAGAGTCAGGGGTGGACCTTACTCCAACAGCTGGTATGCCCTTGGGTTCCCGATCGCGGGGTAGACGGGCTCCAGTAGTAGCACCTCTGCCGGCAGCGGTACCGTCCCCCGTGGCGTCGATACCGGCGGCGTTGTCCTCGGTTGTGGCGCCGAGCGAAAGTAACAGGGACGAGAGTGCCGAAGGCGATGTGGGTCAGCGCCGCCCTAAGGCTTCGCGAGGGAGGAAGCGGTTATCTTCAGCGGCCGGCTCTGGGTCTAAACGACGGAGGAAAGTGGCTACTCCCCCGCTTGATTCTGTGGTGGAATCTGAGCCTGTCGTTGAAGACGAACCCTTGGCCTTGCAAGGGTCAGACACGGGACTTCTCTTCCCGAGTTCGGCTGACGAGGAGGCTGCACAACTGGCTGAGGCCTTACGGCGTTCGAAAGACCCGTCCCATAATGCCAAGGTTCCGAAGAAGTCTTATCCCGCTGTAATTTTTTACGAAGACCCTTCGTGGATTCGGCGGCGATTTATCGGCCCTTTAGAGGAATGGGGGGAAAGGGCTTTGAAGCAGGCCGCTTCAGAAGACGCGGCTGATGCACTCTCTTTGTGGACTGGCGGTCATGAATCTACGCTTGAACCCCGGCGAGCCCACCTCCTTGAGAAGGAGCAGCGGCTTGAAGAAGCCATATTGAGGGCTTCTTTGCGTATAGGTACGTTGTGCTTCCTTTGCAGTCTCTCCGACTATTTATGCCTGTGCATATACATCATTATTCTTATTTGGATTATGCAGAATCTTCGACGCTGGGGGAGCTTCCTACGGGCCTATTAAAGCTAAAGCCCGCCGAAGCTCCTCTCGCGGTGGAATTTCCAGCGGCGGTTCTTGGCCAGGGCGTGCTTGTCCCTTTGGAGGAGGCTCCTTTGGAGGCCTACGCCCCAATGACTCCTACTGCGAGCGGCCCAAAGGCTGGGGGCGAGGTAGTCGGGACTACTCTCCCTTTGTTGGAGCCTGAGGTCATGACGGAGAACGTTGAAGCTGCTATCCCCCCGGCTCAGAATGGGAGGACTGTTGAAGGTATTCCTCTGTGTTTTAATTTAGCAACCCTTTCATAGTCTGAATCCTTTTATCTTTTCCCAGAATTGCGCGGTTTGGCAGCCACGATCGCGGATCTATCGCCCCGACAGTCATTTCAGCGTTTATTGGAGATGGCAGCTCCGCAGGCAATCTCCCCTCAATGCATTGTCCTCTCGTCTGGGCAAGGTTGGTGTCATTCGCCATTTTTTTTTTTTTACCATAGTATTGTTACTATTTTGCGAAATGACATTGATGTCTCTTATAGTTTTGGAAGCCGACGATGAGGTCGAGGTCGTCGAAGGGCCAGGGGAACCTTCGGCTCCTACTTGCATGACTATCGGTGAGTGACATTTTTATTATAATCTCATTCGTTCCGCGTTTAAGAGTTTTACTAACACTTGCCAAACTTGAACAGCCCTGCCAGTTTCCATGGCTCTGGAATCGCGCATTGTGATGCCGTCCGGCCCCTATGCCTTGCGGGCTTCAGAGCGATTGGCCCAATTGAGCCTTGTCTCCCTATCTTCTTTCATCGAGGAACTCCGTGCTGGTAGTACGACCACGGCCGAAGCATTTGCCGCTGAAGCCAACGGCTCTCTTCCTTTTCTTGCCACCTATCATAGCGAGGAGGTGGTGCGGGTCTGGGTGGAGTTCTGCAGGAAGGTGGAGGCTTGTTTGTATGCTCTTGAATGTTCTCGCCTTTCCTCAGAAGCCGTGGTTGCAAAAGCGGAGTTGCGAGGTCTGATAGCACGATGTGCGGCAAATATGACGTCATGTGAAAAGAGGCTTGGCCGCAAATTCTCGGAGAGGGAGCTAGCCTCTAAGGCGCTGGGCGAGCTTCAAGCCAATCTCACAGCCAGGGCCAATAAAGCGTATGAACTGTGGCGGGTGCTACAGGAGTCCATCAAAGAGGTGGTGGCTCTTGACAAAGCCGTCACGTTTACTCGCGAGAGGGTTGAGGCTCATAAGGTTACTGAAAAAGAGCTTGAAGCCCGGCTCGCTTCATATCAGGCCCAGCAAGCTCAGGCGGAGGCTCGTCTTCTGGAGATCTTGCGTCATGAAGCCGTGGCTCAGCAAAAGCAGGATGAGCTGACCAAGTTGCTGAATCGCCCGCCGGCCTGAAACATTTGTATCTTTTTCTTCCTTTTTGTACATACTCATGGATGAGAGTATTTTCTTTTTGTTCCTTCCATAAATTGTACTTTGTACCCGTTTTGGTTTATGAATAAAAGATACATTTTTCTTGCCAATGATGTGTCTCCTTTTCATTGAATGCATTCTGCGGATATTCTATCTTAATCTTCTTGCAGGACGGCCGTGGCTTAGGATTCAGGGTTAGGATCTGTTTCCTAAGGCTTTTGCTTTTTACGAGCCACAAGGGTCTCATAAAGAGTTTTTCTCCCTACAGGTCGAGAGGATCCCATAGGTGTGAGTTCTTCTTAAGAATCGTGAGGATTCTTAAAAGGGTTTTCCCTTGAGAGTCGTAAGGATCCCACAAGAGAGTTTTTCTTCCTTACAGGTCGTGAGGGCCTGCAAGTGTTGGATGTGATCATCCTTATCCGCGTTTCACGGAGTCAGGGATCTTTCGAGGTATCGTAGTTTAAAGACGTCACGGTCAAGGTTAAGGACCTCATAGTCCGTGGGTTTAAGGACTCCACAGTCCGATGTTAGTTTTAAGACATCACGGTCAAGGTTAAGGACCTCATAGTCCGTGGATTTAGGGACTCCACAGTCCGGTGTTTGGTTGCAGGGACCCGCCACCTCTTTGAAGACGTTGAGGAATTACAACGCCAGGTATCAAAGGAGTGAAGAGATGTACCCTTAAACCAAGGCGAAATCCGTAGGGAATCGGGGGGATTGATCGTTAGTTTTAAGACATCACGGTCGAGGTTAAGGACGTCATAGTCCGTGGATTTTAAGGACTCCACAGTCCGGTGTTTGCTCTGGATGCTTCACACGGGTTCACTGCCGTGCTTGGCGAGGACCAGGCTCCGCTCTGGACGTTTTCCACGGGGTCAAAGAATGACGTTATCCGCGTTCCACGTAACCAGGAATTTTGCACTAGATGCTTCACACGGGTTCACTGCCGCGTTAGGCGAGGACTAGGCTCCGCTCTGGATGCTTCGCACGGGTTCACTGCCATGCTCTGCGAGGACCAGGATCCGCTCTGGACGTTTTCCACGGGGTCAAAGAGTGACGTTATCCGCGTTCCACGTAACCAGGAAGTTTGCACTAGATGCTTCACACGGGTTCACTGCCGCGTTAGGCGAGGACTAGGCTCCGCTCTGGATGCTTCGCACGGGTTCACTGCCATGCTCTGCGAGGACCAGGATCCGCTCTGGACGTTTTCCACGGGGTCAAAGAGTGACGTTATCCGCGTTCCACGTAACCAGGAAGTTTGCACTAGATGCTTCACACGGGTTCACTGCCGCGTTAGGCGAGGACTAGGCTCCGCTCTGGATGCTTCGCACGGGTTCACTGCCATGCTCTGCAAGGACCAGGATCCGCTCTGGACGTTTTCCACGGGGTCAAAGAGTGACGTTATCCGCGTTCCACGTAACCAGGAAGTTTGCACTAGATGCTTCACACGGGTTCACTGCCGCGTTAGGCGAGGACTAGGCTCCGCTCTGGATGCTTCGCATGGGTTCACTGCCATGCTCTGCGAGGACCAGGATCCGCTCTGGACGTTTTCCACGGGGTCAAAGAGTGACGTTATCCGCGTTCCACGTAACCAGGAAGTTTGCACTAGATGCTTCACACGGGTTCACTGCCGCGTTAGGCGAGGACTAGGCTCCGCTCTGGATGCTTCGCATGGGTTCACTGCCATGCTCTGCGAGGACCAGGATCCGCTCTGGACGTTTTCCACGGGGTCAAAGAGTGACGTTATCCGCGTTCCACGTAACCAGGAATTTTATCGATTGTATCCGCATTTCACGGAATGGAGGTTTGACTGTTGGCGATATGTATGCCACCGAGCCATGGAATTGGGAGCTGCCGCTGCTCTGCTTTGTTTGAAGTCATGTCCGTTGTTACGAGACGAGTGTTTGGATGATCTCTAGGTCGCTTGTGGCCCGTCGAGACCTGGCTTCTTCTTTTTTGGTGAAACCTGGGGGAAGGAGTACGACTCTTTCTTTGTTTGCGCCCCTGGATTGTGTACAGGGATTGTTGTAGTATCACCTGTAGGGCAAAAAGGTTTCATTTTTCCATCATTTCTTTTATTCTTTCCGCGATGCTCTATCATTTCAGCTTTTTATATCGCGAAGGTCGCGATTGCCCAATCATTTCGGCTATTTTTCGCGGTGCCCAATCATTTCGGCTATTTGTTTTATTTTTACTCGCTGCTTTTTTTTTATTGCGAGTTGCCCTATCATTTCGGCTATTTTTCATGCATACATTTTTACTTGCTGCTTTTTATTGCAAGTTGCCCCATCATTTCGGCTATTTCGTAGGCATGTGTGGCTTGCTAGCTTTTTCGCCGCAAGCTCGGATTTTGGACACCGATTTCGGCATCAGCATCGCTGCAACTGGGATGTTGCCAGGAGCAAATCATCATTTGCCTCTATCGATGTTGAACAAAGGTGGCTTAGCAAACAGGGTTAAGGTCCTGTCGACTAAGGCTTTTGACTTCATGAGCCGTAAGGGTCTCACAAAGGTATTTCTCCCTACAAGTCGTGAGGATCTTGCAGGTGTATTTTCTCCTTAGGGATCGTGAGGATTCCTAAGTGTATGTTCCTCTGTAAGTCGTAAGGATCCTACAAGAGGGTTTTCTCCTTATGGGTCGAGGGGACCTACAAGGGTTGGACTTTGCTGGGGAAATGTTTATTCGCGCCCGTGGATTGTATACAAGGGTCAGTATTGAGCCTCTTGTAGGGCAATATCGGAGGTTGTGGGGGATTTGCTTAAGAACAGGTTCAGGTTTCTGTAACTTAAGACTTTCAAATCTCATGAGCCGTGAGGGTCCCATAAGAGAATTCTCCTTACGAGTCGTGAGGATCTCGTAAGTGTATTTTCTCCTCAGGAATCGTGAGGATCCCTAAGTGTGCTGCTCCTTTGTGAGTCGTAAGGATCTCACGCAGGTGGTTTCTCCTTACAGGGTCGAGAGGACTCTGTAAGTGTCCTTTAACGAGGTTGCGCCCTTTCGGGTTTTCACAAACACTCGCCGGTAGTCCTGCTGTTTTTACTCACGGAGCCCTTTCGGGTTTTCATCCGTGCCCATTTTGCTTATGGACATACCGTTTTTTTTTATTTATATCATTTTTACTCTTCTCTTTTTTTTTACAAGGTCGCGCCCTTTCGGGTTTTCACGAACACTTGCCGGCAGCCCTGCTGTTTTTACTCACGGAGCCCTTTTCGGGTTTTCATCCGTGCCCATTTTGCTTATGGACATACCGTTTTTTTTTTTTTTTTTTTTTTTTTTTTTTTTTTTTTTATCCATCTCGTCAACCTAAGGACGTTGCGGTGGTAGTTTAGGGACGTTTCGGTCCGTCGATAGTTTAAGGACGTTTCGGTCCGCTGTTAGTTTAAGGACGTTTCGGTCCGTTGTTAGTTTAAGGACGTTTCGGTCCGGCATTAGTTTAGGGACGTTTCGGTCCGCTGTTAGTTTAAGGACGTTTCGGTCCGACGATAGTTTAAGGACGTTTCGGTCCGACGATAGTTTAAGGACGTTTCGGTCCGTCGATATAGGAAGGCCGGCTGCTGCTTGTAAAGTCTGAGCTTTAGGAAGATAGCGAGCGGACATAGTCGTCGTCATCCATCATTGACCTAGGCTGCAGCTTATTAAGCATGGTATTTCTTCAAGAAGCGGCCGTTTACTGGCCTGAAAGGCCTTTCACCGTGCATGTCCATGAGTAGGTAGGCTCCACCCTGGTAGACCTTGTCTATGATGTACGGGCCTTCATAGTTTGGCTCAAATTTTCCCCGCTTGGCACGATTGGGGATCATTGGTCTTTTGACCACTAGCACGAGTTCGCCCTGGCGGAATGTCCTCGGCCTGGTCAATCTTTCGTACGAGCGCGTCATCTTTGCTTTGTAGGCTTCTAGATATTGTTGCGCTATGAGCCGGGTTTCATCGAGGGCGTCAAGCTCCTCAAGCCGAAGGTGAGCATTTTCTTCGTTCGTCAGCTCGTGGTGGACTGCTACTCGTAGAGAGGGTAACTCTATCTCGAGGGGGAGAACTGCTTCCGTCCCAAATACCAACGCGTACGGCGTTGTGTTCGTGGCCGTCTTGAATGTAGTTCGATAAGCCCAGAGGGCTTCTTGCAGCCTTTCGTGCCAGTCTCTCTTATTCCTGGAGACGGTCTTTTTCATGATCTTCGTCAAGGTCTTATTGAAAGCCTCGGCCAGACCGTTAGCTCGTGGGTTGTAAACTGAAGAATATCTCCAGTCTATATTGTGCTGCTGTGCGAAGCGGCTAATCTTATGGCTTCGGTAGGCCGGCCCATTATCGGAGATAATCCGTCGCGGGGTTCCGAACCGATAGATGACGTGTGTTTTGAAGAAATGGAGAATGTTCTCCGTCTTCACTTCCCTCAGTGGTACCGCTTCTGCCCATTTGGAGAAGTAATCAGTTGTCGCCAGGATAAAACGATGTCCCCGGGCTGATGCCGGCTCTATGGGGCCGACTATGTCAGTCCCCCACATTTCGAATGGCCAGCTGGCCACCGTTGGGTGTAGTGGATTCGGATGTTGGTGGATGAAGTCTCCATGGATCTGGCATGAGTGGCATTGCTTTGCATACTCGAGGCAGTCCTGGATCATCGTGGGCCAGTAGTAACCCATCCGTTTAATTTTTAACTTCATCTTTGGGCCTGCTTGGTGAGAACCGCAAAGTCCGTCGTGAACTTCTCGAACGACTCGTTTCGCTTCGTCAGGTCCCAAGCATCTCAGCCATAGAAAATCAAACGATCTCTTGTACAGGGTATCGTTGACGAAAGCGAAGGATAGAGCTCGTTTCATAAGCTGATGCCTTGAGGACGCCTCTTCGGGCATTCGGTGGGACTTAAAGTAGTCTATGAAGACTTCCCTCCAGTCCTCAGCCTTCTCACGGTCTTTTATTTGTAGGGTCGCTTGCTGAATCGCTCCCTTTTCTTTATATAATTCCGGAGGTATTTCTGCCGGGGCGAGCACTCGACGGCTTTGTACCACGATTCTGACGTCATCGAGGTTCTCGTCAGCCAGTTCTTTAGCGAGTTTGGCCAACGCGTCTGCTTTGCTGTTTTCCGCGCGCGGTATGTTCTCTAGAATATAGGAGGGGATCTGGGCCAACAGTTGTCGCACCTTTACGCCGTATTTCACCAATTCTGGTTTGCATGTTTGGTAGTCACCATTTATTTGGCTAACGACCAGCTGAGAATCCCCGTATATGTGGAGGTCTTCAATTCCCATGTTGATGGCGATTTCGAGGCCTGCTATCAGAGCTTCGTATTCGGCTTCATTGTTTGTCCTTGACTCTGTTAAGGAGAAGGCGAAGCGCATTATCCCTCCTTGTGGAGTTACAAAGATAAGGCCTATCCCCGATTTGATGATCGGGTTACCCTGTTTCTGTTTCTTTGTGGAGGACGCTCCATCGAAATAGAGTTCCCATCGTGTGCTTCCACCGCCAATTGCATCAAATGCATGCTCGTCCGGCAAATCACAGTTTAGAGGAGAGTCGGCCGGTATCGGGTGCTCAGCGAGGAAGTCGGCAATGGCCTGGCCCTTTACTGCCTTGAGGGGTTGATATGTTATCGAAAACTCCATCAAGAGTAGGGCCCATTTAGCGAGTCGTCCCGTCAATATAGCCTTTGACATCAGGTATTTAAGGGGATCCACCTTTGAAATGAGACGGACTTCATGCGCCAACGCATAGTGCCTGAACTTCGTTACTGCAAAGATTAATGCCAAGCAATGCTTTTCAATGGGCGAGTAATTGCTTTCTGCCCCCAGTAGCACTCGACTTAAGTAGTAAAGTGCTCTTTCTTTCCCCTGGTCATTCTCTTGTGCCCATAATGCGCCCAAGGAACCTTCGAGGGCGGTTGTATAAAGAATGAGGGGTTTTCCCTTGACCGGCGCAGCTAATACCGGCGGGTTCTGCAGGTACTGCTTGATCTCGTCTAGTGCGCCTTGGCATTTTTGATCCCAGACGAATGGGGTTCCCTTCTTCATCAGGTGACTGTAGGGTCGGCATTTGCCTGAAAGATTTGCGATAAATCGCCGGATGTATGCGAGCTTCCCTTGGAGAGACCGCAACTGTTTGAGGGTTCTTGGCGGGGGCATTTCCATAATCGCTTTAATCTTTGACGGATCTATTTCAATACCTCGGTGTCGAACGATGAATCCCAGGAATTTACCCGAGGAGACTCCAAACGCGCATTTGAGGGGATTCATTTTCAAATTGTATTGCCGAAGGCGTTGAAATACGGTTTCGAGATGCTTTAAATGCTCTTCGTATGACATGCTCTTCACTACGAGGTCATCGATATAGCATTCGACGATGTCGTGTATGAGATTGTCGAAGATTTTTGTCATGGCCCTTTGGTAGGTGGCGCCAGCGTTCTTTAGGCCAAAGGGCATAACCCTGTAGCAGAATACACCCAAAGGGGTCCGGAAGGCGGTGTGCTTCTGGTCTTCGGGATGCATTTTTATCTGATTGTATCCTGAAGAACCATCCATAAAGGAGAAGATCTCGTGAGTAGACGTGTTATCTATCATTAGCTCGGTTACCGGCACCGGGAAATCGTCCTTTGGGCATGCTTTATTGAGATCCCTGAAATCCACGCATATGCGCACCGTTCCATTCTTCTTCATTACCGGGACGATATTGGCGATCCAATCGGGGTATTGGACTTCTTGGATAAATCCGGAATCGATCAACTTCTTGACTTCGGCGTTGATGCTCATCTCCAGCTCAAGTCGCATCCTCCTTGGCGCCTGCTTGACTGGCTTGATATCCGGGGATATTGCTAATCTATGCACTGCAATCTCCGGATCCAATCCTGGCATCTCTGAGTAGTTCCACGCGAAGCAGTCTTTATGCCGTAGGAGCACGTTCTTTAACGCGGCCACCTTTTCCTCGGATAACAGCTCGCTGACAAATGTCGGCCGCGGGTCGTCTGCCGATCCCAGCTCGATCTTCTTGAGGTTATCTGCGGTAGTATGTATACCGTCTTCCAGTTCTTTCGGAGCGGGCGGAAATTCCGAGATCAACTCGTCATCGCTGTTCTCGAAGCACCGGGGAAGGTCATCTTCGTTCTCGGGCTCTTCTTTTAATATCGTAATCATATAACAGGTGCGAACTCGCTCCCAAGACTGAGGCGGATCCGGTTCTGCTCTTGTGGCTTTAGGCTCGTGCCTTTGCGGCGGCGTTACTTTCCAACCGTCGGATAAAGCGAATCTGCCCCGTCGGTACTGGTCCTCGACCCAGTTCTTGAAGGTGAAGCAATCTTCGGTCGGATGTCCTATGGCTCGGTGATAAGAGCAATAACCCGGATGAGAGACCTTGCTAGCCTGCTCAGGATGCCTAGACTCTGGAAGCGTGATCATCTGATGTTTTAGGGCGAGCTTGAGTAACCGTTCCGTCTTGTCTCGAGGGAAGGAGTATGCTCGACTCATCTTTTCCATGAGGGACGAGTCCGAGCCGCGCAATTCCCGTAACCCTCTAATCCTGCGTCGTTGTTGTCGGCTTCTTTTTTCGCTTCTTAATTTATTCCCGTCCCTGCGTCGAGCCTTTCGTATGACGGGTTGACGATGGTGAACATCTTTATCTTTTGCAGCCTGTGCAGTTTGTTGGAATAGACGTTGCGTCCTGGCTTTCTCATAGATGGCCACTTCGTGGTTGTGATCTTCCCGAATTTTCTGATCCGCTTTCGTGGTAGGCTTGCCCATTCGTCTTTTAAACAACGGGTTTGGCTCTTCGATCGCGGGGTTTAGTTTTGATGAGGGATTGGTCTCTCCTGACGTGGCGCCTTCTTCTTCATCAAAGGTATATATGGCGTAGCTGCCGTGGGCTCGCTCCTGTTTTCCCGTTCTCGCGTACCCAAGCCCAAGTGTTTCTATTTTTCCGTTGGGCAATTTGCGTTGGGTCCCAGGGACATCCCAAATCCTGTTGTAGAACCGAGCCTGCCGCACAGTCTGTTTTAAGGGTACTCCTTGGCGCTTCAATAACTTCTTCAATCCATTTGTATAGTATCTAGGCAGACGAATGGGTTGGAGCCTGTCAAGTGTAACATCCACGCCGTGCCAGATCTCTTTCTCCACCTTCGACTCTGAGGATTGATAGAATAGGATCACCTTTTCACCCCTTCGCTTGGGAGGGACGTAAAATGTTTGCAGGTCCTGCACGCTGTGGGTTTGAAGCGCGTCGAGATCCTTATAGTGTTCTTGCGGTACCATGGTGATTTGCAGACTATGGTCATCGCAAAGGGGTGCCTGTATTGACAGCCGATTGGAGAACACGACGTTAACCTCGTCCTCCGAATCACTCCCGAAGACCGGTACGGGGGTGGGTGCCCCCAGGTTGTTGCGTTGGGATGGCCCCGTATACACTATTTCCTCCTCTTCTTCGGTATCGCTCCCAAAAACGGGAATGGTGGCGGCGGTTTTGTTCTTCGGGTCGCGACACCTTTCTGTATCCTCGAAATCTGGCAAAAAGTATTTCGCATCTTCGTATTTGCGGACTTCGTTCACAGAAAACGGGTTTAACTCGCCTGTTACAGTGTACTCGAAACCATCCTTGAAGTATTTCATACACTGATGTTGTGTAGAAGGGATGATGTTGTACTCGTGTAGCCAGGGACGGCCGAGCAAGGCGTTGTAGCAGGTCTTGGCGTCAATGACATGGAATTTGATGTCTGTGACGAGAAGTCCGAAGCGTAACGTCAGTATTACAGATCCGAGAGTCCGTGACGATTGAGAGTCGAAACCGGAGATAGTAATTTTGTCACGAGCGAGGTGTTGCACACTCATGCAGATTTCCTTCAACACCCGAACATTAAGGAGGTTGACGGAGGATCCATTATCCACTAAGATCTTACCTATCTTGATGTCATGGCAGTATCCAGAGACATATAGGGGACGGTTGTGGTCGCACGTCCCGAGGAGAAGGTCTTCATCACCGAAAGTGACATCGGCTGTATGCACTTCCTCCAGTTCATCCTTCATCCTTTCAGTGGCGAGAACGGCCTGGAATTGTTCAGGTTCTTGCAACGCTTTAATGAGTGAGTCTCGCGCTTCTTTTGCTAATAGAAGGGCATCAAGAATGCTAAGCTGAGAGGGTAGTTTCCTTAAGTGCGCGAGGATGTTATAGTCCACCTTACCCTTTTTGGGAGGGTCTTTGTTAGTTAGCTCTTTTATGACCCGGTCATCTAAAGTGATATCTTCAATGACCTTTTCCTTTCCCTTATCTTTTCGGCCGACGGGACCGAGATTCTTCTCCGGGAGCGTGCGGTTGCGCAGCTGGATGTTCTCGCAAGCCTCTGATTCCTCCTTTTTTCCTAGAACGGATTCTGTAAAGAGAGGGCCCAGAGCCATTTCTTCATCAGAGTCGCTCCCGAAGGTGAGAACTTGTGACCCTCTGGCGTCAACCATGTAACAGTTGCCAGTAGTCTTGTTATGTCCTCCGACAGTACCTCTTCGCTCCTGACGGCTCTTGCGTTTCATGCGCTTAAAATGTTGCTGACGAACAACATATCCTTGCCACCATATCTTAAAGGCGTCGCACTCCTCCGTGGGATGTGAGATCTTCCGGTGATATGCGCAATAGTCAGGGTGCCTCTCCGCCCCGTCGTGCGTATTTGCTTCCGAAGGTGGTAGCATCATTCCCATTGACATGGCTTTGGCGAACCTTTTCCTTGTCTTGAATATTTTCTTGTCCACTTCGGATGCCTTTTGTTCTGGCAGGGGTAACTCCACTTTTCCGTCCAGTCGTCCGTATTTGGCTCTTTCCGGCGTGGTCATTTCACGCTCCTGGTTCGCTTTACATTTTAGACGAATCTTGTCTAGAAAAGCGTCGATCATTTCGTCCGTTGGCCATGGACATTCTGGTACAGGCTCTGCCTCCATCTTCTTAGTGCCGGGAGTTTTCCCATCATCGGTAAACGAGTGGGAGATTACGTTACAACTCGCCACGTATCCTTCGGATTCATCCGACGAGCTTTCCCCCTCATCTTCCTCTTGAAAGATATGGTTGAGGAACTCTTGCAGTGTGACAGGAGTTCGCGCCTTTTGATTGTATTCTTCCAGCGCGTCTATTTGCTTCTGTAAGTTCGTGTGCTCGTTTCCAAGCTTCACGGACTTCTTGGATTTCTTCTTCTTTTTCTTCGAAGATTTTGACGGTTGGACGTGAGTATTTTGGCTCTTATCGTTAGTCTTTATAATTGGGCGGGGCTTCAACATCCCTTCGATAATTTGAGGTTCAAGAGGGTCCTTCCATTCGATCGCAGGGCATGCATGGAGGTCTCTCAGCATTCTTTTGGTCTTCGTTGATAGCACGACCTCCCATGGAGCTTCTTCGATAAAGGAGCAGGTTGCCCCCGGTGTATCGGCCTTCTTAGGAGTATGTGGTTGTGGTGGGTTCACCTTCCACTTTTCGGACAGTACAAACTTCCCCTGGAGGTATTGGTCTTCAATCCATCCTTTGAAGACGAAGCAATCTTCAATCGGATGGCCTACCGTTTGATGGTAAGGGCAGTAGTTGGAGTCATTCACCTCGGTGGGGTGTGGTGGTCGCCTTGGATTTGGTAGGTTTATAAGTCTGTTGCGTATTGCCAACTCGAATAACCGCTTCGTCTTGTCTTGTGGGAACGAGTAGGGACGCTTCATTTTCTCATTATAGTACCGGCGTCTTTCCTCCAGTTGATCCGTCGATTTCGGGGCGTTAGGTTGCTGTTGGGCATTCGCGACAAAGGTTGCCCTTCCTTTACCCTTGTCATTCCGAGGTTCCGACTTCGGTGTAGGTGGTCTATGACCCATCTGGTCCATCTGAGCTAACTTGTCGATCAGAGCCTGGAATGTGGTTGGCTTAAAGAACATCATAAACTGGGAGATAGTTGCGTGAGGGTCTAGAGTTCCCACGAACATGCCCACCGCAGGTGCTTCCTCGATGCGCTGCTCACATCTCGACCACAAGTTCCGCCAGCGTATAGCGTACTGGACCCAGGTTTCACCCGGTTTTACCCTGGCGTTAATAAGTGCAGTTATTGGAGTGCGTTCGCTGGCACTTGCAAATCGCTGAGTGAACAACAACTCCATTTCAGCGAACGTTTTGATGGAATCGTTCGGGAGTTCTGAATACCATTCGAACGCTGTTTCTGACAAGCTGCCCACGAATTGGCGAAGCAACAATTTATCGTCACCGCCGGTGTTACCGCATAGGGCCCGAAACTGGGCGACATGTTGATGGGGATTGCCGGTCCCCTTATACACATGGAATTTCGGTATCGTATAGCCTTGCGGGTATTTGATTTGATCGTACCAGCTCGGATACGGCCGCCCGGTTTTCACGGTCTGACCAGCTGCCTCAGTTGCGCGATGAACTCGGATTTGCTGGGCTATGTAGTCAGCCAAGTCAGCCTTAGAGATCGTCTCTTCCTTGGCCGTCGAGAGGGCTGGAGGTGGATTTGACGTCTCTCCTCGGTCGTCCTCCAGAATAATCGGAGGATCTTCAGCTGGTAAGTCTTGCTGGATCATCATTCCTATCACATCTTGAAAGAGAAGGCCCATCCGTTGTATGTTGGCCGCTTGTTCAGCCGCCTCTTTGTCCCTTTTCTCCAGTGTTCGGCGAAGGAATTCAGCGTCGGTTTCTTCCTCCCGGCGTGCGTCTGAGGACGCTTCTGGGCTTTCCTTTGGCCCGGTGAGCGCGGCCATAGCATTCATCATTTCTTGGAGCTTTTGTTGCTGCTCCTGGGATTTTGTTACGGATCGGGTTAGTGGTCGATGGCCTGTAGAAGTGCGGCTCTCCTCCTTTCCAGAGGCCATGTATACAGTGTGGACCATCATGCCCCCAGACTTAGGGCGTCTAGGCCTAGTGTTTTTAGCCGTCGTTGCATGCTGTGGGGTCCTCTCTGGCCTCCTCCTTTTATGAGTCAGTTGATCAACAGCCTTTTGGGGTTTAGCCTGGTGACCAGCTTCAGGTTGGATTTTCAGTTTCTTGTGCTGGCGGGAGAAGTTTGGCTTGATGATCGAATCTCGGGCTTGTCGCCAAACCTTATAAATTTTGGAAGACAGCCGTTGAGGAGATCGAGGCTGTTCGGGTTTTGTTTCCACCACCTTTTTTAGTAAGGGAGGAGATTTCTTCAGTACTGCCGTAGGGGAATTCCTTCGCACCTTATTTAGCATTTCAAAACTGTTCCCAGTCGGAACAGCGGCATTAACTTCGGCCACCGGGGCTGGTGGGGTCAATCCGGAGGGAGAGTTGCCCCCAGCCTTCCTCACTCGGCGCCAATGGCGACGTCGAGAGTGTCGAGCGGACGGTGCAGGGTCAGCGGTAAGAATGGTTTCTTCATGCCCCCTGTGTGGATGGGGGGTTGTTGTTGGCGTTAACCTATCGAAGACCGATGTCCTCTGAAAAGCGGGAGCAAAGGCCGGAGCCGTCAATCTTGTAAAGACCGACTTTTTGGCTGGAGAGGTTGCCTTGGCGATTTCGGGTATGGGAGCGTTCACTTTCTTAGAAGCAGTCTTCTTTGAGATTGTAGGCCCCGTAATGAGCTCGCATGATTTCTGGCCCAGTCTAGAGAAGACCGAGGCGTTGACGTTGGGTGACTCGTTGAGAGGAGCCGCGGTAGGGGTAAGACGATCAAAGACCGACTTCTTGAGAGTTTCCTTCGCCAGCACTGGAACGGTAAAGTTTGTCGGCGGGATCATGGTCCCAAAAAACAATCCTGTGGTGGCGCGGGTGACCTGTTCCATCGGCATTGTGAACAGCGAAGCAGCTTGGGGTCCATAGGCTATACCTCCTGGCGAGGCAGAGCGTCGGCTGCAGTTGCCGTCTGAGCAGTTGGAGGATTTCGCAGGGATGAAAGCCATCGATCCTTTGCTTTCTGCAATAAGCAAGATGCCAATTCTCAGTACCTTGAGACCCAAGGGCAACTATTAGCGAACCGCGATTGGTTCGCGAATCACGACACACGAAGTGTGGAGTGGAAAGAGGAAAAGGTCCCACCGGGCGTGCCAGAATCTGTTCCCCTCCGAACGGCGGCCGGGACGTCGGGACGTCCGAATGCCTGGGGTTCGGGGCAGATGCTAATTGGTGCTATCCGTCTACCCCTCCGAAGATGCCAAGTTGATTTATGGCACCATGTATCGAAGGTTTAGACGGATGCGTCCGATGTAGCAGACTTCGTCAGATTCCCCCTCATTTGAGGGGTTTTTGATTGTGGGGACGCTCTTCCCTGCAGGCGCAAGCCCCTGCAGTTAATTACGCTACCGCGTTGCGGTAACAACTTTCTCCTTCTCCAGATGGTCACTTCGTGTCGTGGGTGTTTGTTTTGTTGCCCGTGGATTGTTTACGGAGACTGAGTTATGTCGTCGCCCGTAGGGCGTGGACTAGTCCAAATCCGCATTATCTTAGATTTGGGTTTGGGAGTTTGGTTTGAGAATACGTCAGCCATACTTGAGGCTAAGATCAACTCAAACGTTTGTTAAGGATACGTTAGTCTAACTTTGTAACTAAGATCAACTTAACGGGATCGTTTAGATCCGACAGAAGAGTGTTTGGACTCTAATGTTCCAGTTTAGGGACGTAGTGGTCCATCGTATGTATGGCCATCGGGACTCATCACCTCTCTGACGACGTTGAAAGATTACAACGACGGATGTCAGAGGAGTTCAGAGATGTACCCTCGAGCCGGAGTTAATTTAGGGGATTCGTAGTCCAATCTGTTTGAAGGTTTAAGGACACGTTAGCCATTTTTGGAGGCTAAGATCAACTTAAACGGGACCGTTTAGATCCGACAAAAGAGCATATGGAGGGCCCTATTGTTCTAGTTTAGGGACGTTGCGGTCCATGGGTAGTTTAAGGACGTTGCGGTCCGTGGGTAGTTTAAGGACATTGCGGTCCATGGGTAGTTTAAGGACATTGCGGTCCATGGGTAGTTTAAGGACGTTGCGGTCCGTGGGTAGTTTAAGGACGTTGCGGTCCATGGGTAGTTTAAGGACATTGCGGTCCGTGGGTAGTTTAAGGACATTGCGGTCCAGTATTTGCTCTGGATGCTTCACACGGGTTCACTGCCGTGCTTGGCGAGGACCAGGCTCCGCTCTGGATGCTTCACACGGGTTCACTGCCGTGCTCTGCGAGGACCAGGATCCGCTCTGGACGTTTCCCACGGGGTCAAAGAGTGACATTATCCGTGTTCCACGTAACCAGGAATTTTGCATTAGGCATGGGTTTAAGGACCCCACAGTCCATATCATGAGTGGCCGTCGGGACCCGTCACCTCTTTGAAGACATTGAGGGATTACAATGCCAAGTTTCAAAGGAGTGAAGAGATGTACCCTAGAACCGGAATGGATTTAATAGTCCCTGACCCAATTTGGGGTCGAGACTGATTAATTATGTTATGAGCCCATTAGCCCAGTTAATCACAAATTGAGGACTTATGGCCAGCTTGGGCTAAGTCCAGTCGGGTCTGAAACATTGACTTTTTGCTGATCCATTGAAGGAGAGGCTTTGCCTCTATCCATTTAGCCAATTGGGCCAAAGCCTAGTGTTAAACACTATAGAGCAATCAGTGTTGAACACTGGGAATGCGGTTAACGAGTTAGTGTTTAACACTAAGAAATAATTGGTGTTAAACACCAGCAATAAGGCTTCTCAAATTAGTGTTAAACACTAAAACAGATCAGTGTTGAACACTGCAAATGAAGATCTCAGATTAGTATTTAAACACTAAGGTAATCAGTGTTGAACACTGCAGATAAAGCTTTTTAATTAGTGTTGAACACTAAGGCCCAACAATATTTTAACACTGAGTGCGAGAGTTTCAATTTAGTGTTAAACACTAAGACAAGAGGGGTCACGTGGCAGCACGTGAGAGCGCCCTTCCTCCATTTGTTCTGCTGAAATTACTGCATCTTTTGATAGCATCACGTGTCAGCACGTGATGGGCATTCAAATGCCTATGCGTTAAGGCTTCTGCTGAAAGTCACGTGGGTCACGTGGGGTGTTGCCTCAAGGGGGTTTTCTGTAGGGCTTTTGAGGGGGGGGTCACGTGGTGACACGTGACCCTGCCTTAATGTGGTTTTTTCAGAGGATTTGTTACTCCTTTTTTCAGGAATTAAATTCCGGAGACTTTTTAATTTCAGAGGAATTAAATCCTTCTTTCTTTTGAAGACTTGTATTCTGGGATAGAGTTTAACTCTGAATTTTCTGCGGGAGTTAAATTCCCCGTTTATGTGAAGGGCTGAATAGGGTTGAACCCTAATAAAATTTTTGAGGAAATGATGATCGTTGTTTCAACAGAACTAAGTTCTTTAATTAGGGTTAAACCCTGTTTCTCTTTTTTTGTTTTGAAGGAATTAAATTCCCATGATATAGGGTCTAGCCCCACTTTTATTTTGGAGGAATTAAATTCCTATAGTTCTGTGAGAATTAAATTCTCAAGTTTGCACTCCTTCTCTATGTTTTGGATCTGCATGGCAGGATCTCAACCCATTGAGAATTAAATTCTCAACCTTAAGGGGAGATGTGCACTTTGCAGATCCTCTATCAAAGAGAGAAGAAATAAGTTCTTCTGCTTTTATATTATCAGAGTTAAACTCTGTTGAGAATTAAATTCTGCTTCTTTCAAAATGCCTTCCCTTTCTTACCTAGGGCTTTTTGCAGAAGATCTGAGTCTTTTCCAAGTATCAAAGCTCTTCTCCTTTTCTCTTTTCTTCTCTGCGCATGTATCTCTCTTTTTTTGTCTCTTGGCTCCTATTTATAGGAGAGGCAGCCGCATCAATCAGTTTTTTGACGAATCTTCATTGGGAGATTTGATTTGCATCCATAATTCATTTTGGGCCTTTGGATTATTAGGTGAATTTTATTCACCATTGGATCTTGAATTCAGAGATTCTCCTTTGATATTTTGGTTAGATTTAAGGGGAAATCTTTCCCAAAGCCGAGATTTTCCATAGATAGATGATCTTTAATCATCTCTGAATCTTTAATTTGATTAGTCCCAAATAATTACTTTCCTTTGGAAAGATTCGAATTTCCTTCAGAATTTAATTCTGTCGTCAAAAATGGGCTTTTGAAAGTCGGTCACGTGTGACCACGTGACCCATGGTCACGTGTGAGCACGTGACCCCCTTTGGAACGAGCTTTCTGCGCTGTGTCTTCTGATCGCTGCTTAAACATCACGTGCTACCACGTGACCCCTGGTCACGTGTGAGCACGTGACCCTTTGTTTGAGCTCTCTTTCCTTGGTTGTTCTGGAGACGCGCTTGCTGCCTTGAACGTCACGTGCCGACACGTGACCCTGGTCACGTGGGAGCACGTGACTTCTTCTGAAGCCTTTTTCTTGACTTGGTCAGTTACCCGACGTGCCTTTGACGCTTGTATTTAAACGTCACGTGCCAACACGTGACCCTGGTCACGTGGGAGCACGCGACTCTCCTTGAAGCTTTTCTTTTCCTTCTTCGCAGTCAGGGAATTGAACTTGCCTTAACGACGTTTTTAGGTGTCACGTGCCAACACGTGACCACTAGTCACGTGTGAGCACGTGACCCCCTTTTGAAGCTTTCCATAGAAGCTTTCCACAGAAGCTTTCCTGATTTTAAATCAGGAAACAATGATGTTACAGCCGGACCCTCCAGTTGAAGACCCTCCGATCATTATGGAAGACGACAGAGGGGAGACATCGAACCCTCCTCCGGCTCATTCAACAGTCAAGAAGGAAACTATCTCTAAGGTCGCCCTGGATGATTATATTGCTCAGCAGATACGAGCTCATCAGGCGAATGAAACGGCTGGGCAAATTTTTAGAACCGGACGACCCTACCCGGGCTGGTATGACCAAATCAGTTACCCGCCGGGATATACGATCCCTAAATTCCATATGTACAAGGGGACAGGGAATCCACATCAGCATGTCGCTCAATTCAGAGCCTTATGCGGCAATACTGGAGGCGATGACAAACTGTTGCTTCGCCAATTCGTCGGCAGCTTAGCATAAACGGCCTTTGAATGGTATTCGGAGCTACCTAACGACTCTGTCAAAACATTGGCGGAGATGGAGCTATTGTCTACATAAAGATTTGCAAGCGCCAGCGAGCGCACCCCGATCACCGCATTGATTAGCGCCAGGGTAAGGCCAGGTGAAACGTGGGTTCAATACGCAACACGATGGCGAAACTTATTGTCGAAGTGCGAACAACGCATCGAAAAAGCACCTGCGGTAGGCATGTTCTTGGGCACTCTTAATCCGCAAGCGACCATCTCGCGATTCATGATGTTCTTCAAGCCAACTACTTTCCAGGCCTTGATCGACAAGTTGGCCCAAATGGATCAGATGGGACATAAACCGTCTCCTCCAAAGCCAGATTCTTGAAATGAGAAAGGAAAAGGGAAAGCGATCGTCGTCGCCAATACTCAACAACAGCCGAGCAACTCAAAGCCGGTTGTTCGCCAAAACAACGTGCGTCCACGCCCATCCCTCGAGGAGAGACTGGGACTCCTTACTCGTTTCCTCAGAATAAAACAAGGAGACTGTTCGAGATGGCAGTGCGCAACAGACTCATCAATCTGCCGAGTCCAAAACGTCCGTTGCAGCCAGGCAATGTCAACAATCTTAATTACTGTCCTTACCACCAAGCGGTAAGCCATCCAATCGAAGATTGTTTCGTCTTTAAGGGATGGATCGAAGATCGGTACCAACAAGGCAAGTTCACATTATCCGAAAACTGGAAGGTGAACCCACCACAACCTCATGCTCCTAAAAAGGTGGACACGCCAGGGGCATCGTGCTCTTTTATAAAAGAAACTCCGTGGGAGATCGCTCTTTCGGCTAAAAGTAAAAAGATGCTGAATGATCTCCAAACGTGCCCGGCAATCAGGTGGAAAAATCCACTGGAACCCGAGGTCGTAGAAGGGATGCTAAAGCCGCACACAACTCCAAAGATCAGTGGTGATAGCCAAAGCTCGCACACCCAGCCATCGAAATCTTCGAAAAAGAAGAAGAAATCTAAAAAGCCCGTGAAGCCTGGAGACAAGCGCACGGACCTGCAGAAACAAATCGACGCGCTGGAAGAGTATAACCAGAAGGCGCGGACTCCAATCACGCTCCAAGAATTCCTTGGCCACGTCCTTGAAGACAGAGATGACGGAAAAGAATCGTCAGACGAATCTGAGGATTACGTAGCAAGTAGCCATGTGATCTCTCATTCGTCGATAGACAGTGAAGAAACTCCTAACGCAGGGAAATTGGGGGCAAATCCTGAGCCTGAACTTTTAGAACCATCAGACGAAATGATTGATGCATTCCTAAACGAGGTCCGTCAAAAAAGCAAAGCTAATCGAGAGCGTGAACTGGCTATATTCGAAAAAGCCAAACGCCGACGACTGGCGGAAAAGGTCGAGACATCCCAACTGGAGCAAAGCATCCCTATCACCAGCAAAAGCAAGCTTAAAGTAAGGAAATGATTTGCTAGGGCCCTAGCAATAGGAATGAAGTTGCCCTCTTTCAAAGGAAATTCCCCTGGCAATATACGTCTTGATGAAGCGGAAATACATCCTAACTTCTGCCTATACCATCAGAGGATTGCACACCCTACCGAGGAGTGCATAGCCTTTAAAAATTGGTGGCAGGGATATGTTGCCCATCGACAACACGTTCAACGAGTGAAGCGTAAGGCTCGTCGGGAACAGAAAAGCACAACAGATGAGCGCAAAAGAGCCGCCGACAACTGTCACATAGCCGACACCAAAGGATCGCAAGTTATCACCTTTGGAAGTGACTCTGACGAAGAAGTCGCCCTCAACCCTCTCTTCAAGGAATCCACCACCGGCACAGAGCATGCGAAGATTTGCGGCAAAATCTAGCTGCGTAATCGTACATTGACCTATGATTGAAACATCGTTAAACTACTACCAACCCGCGGCATCCCCAGGCTGACGCGGTGTAAAAGAAAAATAAAAAGAAGGGTACGTCCACAAGCGAGATGGGCATGGATGAAAACTCGAAAGGGCTCCGTGAGTAAAAACAGCAGGACTACCGACGATGTTTGTGAAAACCCGAAAAGGCGCAGACTCGTTAAAAAAACGGTATGTCCATAAGCAAAATGGGCATGGATGAAAACCTGAGAGGGCTCCGTGAGTAAAAACAGCAGGGCTGTCGGCGAGTGTTTGTGAAAACCCGAAAGGGCACAACCTCGTTAAAGGACACTTGCAAGGTCCTCTCGACCTTGTGAGGAGAAACCACCCGCGTGAGATCCTTACGACTCACAGAGGAAGCAACACACTTAGGAATCCCCATGACTCCTAAGGAGCAATTACACTTGCGAGATCCTCACGACTCATAAGGAGAATTTTCTTATGGGACCCTCACGGCTCATAAGATTCCAAAGTCTTAAGTTACAGAGACCTGAACCTGTTCTTAAGCAACCCCCACAACCTTCAATACTGCCCTACAAGCGGCTCAATACTGACCCTTGTATACAATCTACGGGCGCGAATAAACATTTCCCTAACCAAGAACCACCCGTGACTAGGGATATGTCCATATGGTGAACGACTCTTGTAAGTCCTCTCGACTTATAAGAAGAAAACCCTTTAGTAAGATCCTTACGACTTACAGGGGAATGTACACTTAGGAATCCTCACGATTCCTAAGGAGAAAACACACCTACGAGATCCTCACGACTCGCAGGGAGAAATACCTTTGTGAGACCCTTACGGCTCATGAAGTCAAAAGCCTTAGTCGACAGAATCCTAACCCTGTTTACTAAGCCACCTTTGTTCGACATCGACAAAGGAAAATGATGATTCGCTCCTGGCAATATCCCAGTTGTAGCGATGCTGATACCTAAATCGGTATCAAATTCCAAGTCCTTTCATGGCAAATAATGATTCGCTCCTGGCAATATTCCGGTTGTAGCGATGCTGATGCTGAGATTGGCACCAGATTCCAAGTTCCACACTCGCGATAAAAAATCAGTGAGCTAAAAATGCGTATGAAATAGCCGAAATGATGGGGCAACTTGCAACGAAATCAGCAAGTAAAAATGTATGCATACAAAAAAAGCCGAAATGATTGGGCAACTCGCAATAAAAAGCAGCGAGTAAAAAGAAAAATAGCCGAAATGATTGGGCACCGCGAAAAATAGCCGAAATAATTGGGCAATCGCGACCTTCGCGATATAAAAGCTGAAATAATAGAGCATCGCGGAAATAAAATAATAATATAAAAAATGAATGAAACTTTTGCCCTACAGGTGAGATCACATCGATCCCTGTATACAATCCAGGGGCACAAACAAAGAGGGAACCATACCTTCCCAACAGGCTCCACCAGAAAGCGAAGCCAAATCTCGACAGTTCATAGACAACCTAGAGACAACCTCGACATTTATCGCAATATTGCAGACACAATGTCAATAAACGAAGCGAAAGAAGATCCCTAGCTTCAGGGTCTAGACGTCGATATCGACAACTTAGAGATCACCGACGGTGTTTCTCCTCACTCCAACCAGATGCAGACATGATGTCAACAACCGACCTCAGAGTCGCAACGAAACGGAGCCACGGCATAGTCCCTAGTTCCAAATCTTAACGGCAATATCTACAGCCTAAGAATCAGCAACGACGTTCCTTTGCAGTCCAGCAGGATGCAGATGCAACGTCAACAAAAGACCCCATGGTCAGCAAAGCGGAGTGACGGCAAAATCCCAACTCCACCTCAGCATTCGTCTCGTTACAGCAGACGCAATGTCAACAACGGCGTTCCTTCGCAGTCCAGCAGGAAGTAGATGCAACGTCAACAAAAGATCCAATGGTCAGTAAAGCGGAGTGACAGCAAAATCCCAGCTCCACCTCAGCATTCGTCTCGTTACAGCAGATGCAATGTTAACAACAGTGTCCTTCCTCCAATAGGATTCGGACATGACAAAACAAACGAAGCGAAGGCCAAATTCCTAGCTTCAGGGTCTTGACGGCAACTCATATAAAACCTGAAAGACAATCGGAGATCATCTCGCACCAGCGCGGAGTGGTCACCACCTCGACGTTCGTCTCGATACAGCAGAAGAGATATCACGACAGCATTCTTCCTCCAACAGGATTCGGACGTGACAAAGCAAACGAAGCGAAGGCCAAATTCCTAGCTTTAGAGTCTTGACGGTAACTCATATAAAACCTGAAAGACCATCGGAGATCATCTCACACCAGTGTGGAGTGGTCACCACCTCGACGTTCGTCTCGATACAACAGACGAGATGTCACCCCAGCGTTCTTCCTCTAGCAGGATTCAGACGCGACAATCAAACAACGGAGCCACGGCAAAATCCCTAGTTCCAAATCTCGACGGTTCACCAACAACCTAGGGACAACCGCGACATTCGTCTCGATATAGCGGACGCAATGCCAGCAAACGAAGCGAAGGCCAAATTCCTAGTTTCAGGGTCTTGACGGCAACTCATATAAAACCTGAAAGACTATCGGAAATCATCCCATACCAGCGCGGAGTGGTTATGACTCATCGGGCTCTCCAAAATGAGCCTAACCTCAAGTAAAAAGCGGCATGGCAAAATTCCTATCGCTTGCTCTTCCGACGGTCAAACTGCCTAGGAGAATTGCTTGAAGATATCTTGTCCAGCCCCCGAAGGGATCAGAGACAAGACAGTCGCAAGGCTACTCGAACAGCAAGATTGCCTATCGAGGAATACATCAGCCAACGTGATGGTACGACGGACAAAACCCTAAATACCACAGACCCTAATAGACCTCTGTCGTAAAGAGCAGAGGTTAACTGTGACATTAGGATATTCTTGCGAGAACTGCTCGATTCGTCTCGACTCGCGAGGAAATTAGTGTCTTTGCGAGAACTTCTCAATTCGTCTCGACTTGTGAGATAAAGCCTTAGGCAGCGGGGATTAAAAAAATTTAAAAAAAACTGTTTCCTAAGCACTGGGACCCTGCGAGTCGATCCAAAATGGACTCTTGCATACTATTCACGGTCACACTCTCCAAGATCAAATCTCGACAAGGAGGGAAACAACCGCTTACGGGTCCTCTCGACTCGTAAAAGGGAAAATTCTCTTATAAGATCCTTACGACTTATAAGAGAAAACGCACTTAGTAATCCTCACGATTCCTAAGGAGAAAATACACCTACGAGATCCTCTCGATCCGTAGGGAGAAAAGTATTTGTGAGACCCTCACGGCTCATAAAGTTGAAAAGTCTTAGGCAGCAGATCTGAACCTGCCTCCTAAGCCATCACTACCTCTTGAAGAAGCCAATACAGGATGCTCGCTCTATCATCTGTCGACCATGTTTACTAAGGTAACACGCTGATAATAAAAGAAAGGAGAAAGCGCAGAGATGACACAATACATTGCAAAAAAAATGTGTGTATCTTTATTCATGAATTCAATTAAGTACAAGGCGAATCGTATAAAAGAATAAAGAATGGATACATATCATTCAAAGATTACAAGTGTATAATTGATATAAAGGCAGCTACTGAGAAGGAAGTGTCTTAAGTAGGCCCATCAATTGCTCTCGCACTTCCTTCAGCGCCTTCTCCTGATCGGCTGCCGCGGCCAATTCTGCTTCCACCTGGGCCCGCTGCTGCAAGTAGGATGAAAGCTGTTCTTTAACGGCTCACTGAGCTACTTCACGACCTTGGGCATCACGCTCAACAGTATCGAGCTTCTGCTTCAGTGTTAGCCCATCAGAAATACTTTGCAGAAGGCCCTCGAAGATAGCCTTCACCCGGGCAGCGTTCACGTCGACCTCAGCACGCAGTCGAGCAGACTCGCTTGAGGCCTCTTGGCATTCCCTCCTCCTTAAAGCCGCTTCTTGTTCTAAATGGCGGAAGTAAGAAGCGCTCTGCTCGATCCATGCCGTCCGTTAAGTACTCGTGGCTAAAACCTCGGGGGCAGGGCGCATAAGCTCCAGCTGATTCAGGCGGGCCTCGATCTCCCTGCAGTGATTAACCCAAGACTCGACGACGCCTTCATTATGGAAATTTACAAGCGTCGCCAGCATCGGATTAACCTCGGCAGAAAAATCTGCGGCAGATGTGGGAGCTTCTGCGTCAAGCACCTCGACGCATCCGCTTAGCATGCTCAAACTCATCGCAGCACCCTTTGAAGATGGACGTCTCGAGAATGGGCCTGCCGGCATCATGATGCGAGACTCAAAAGGGACCGGAGCCGGAGTGACAGCTGCAGAACAAAACACAATCAAATGACGATTCAAGGAATATAAGAAAGTCATCAATAAGGGAGTTTATTATACCAGCTGCAGCAGGCGGCAAAGCCGGGAGGACCGGTGGCGCGACTGATCTTACATCTCCTCCTTCGATGTGTAGCACTGCAATCAGGGCAAGGAAGAATCAGAAATAATTCCATTATTGAAAAAGGAAAGGGTATTAATTGAAAACTATACTCACCAGCGCCACTGGAGGAAGCAAGCTCCGACGGGAAGGAGAAGTGTGGGTGCAGCACCTGATACAGGTGATCAAAAAGCACTCCTGCAAAGATGCAATAGTACAACATCGGTACATAAATTATGCAGTAAAGATAAGACTGATGGGTCACAAATCCATACCTTTCAGCATTTGCGACGGTGCGAGAGAAGGTAGAGAGATGGCCACCGTCAAGGCGGTAACTGACGGCGCTCCCTCGAGTAATGGGGCATCAGCGCTGGCCGCACCTGCGTTAGAAATAAGATAAGCCCTGTCAGGAAGGGTTGTAGAATAAAAAGAAGGACGGTAACCCAAAATTTACCTGATGAGTCACCAGCCGAAACGGCGGCGTCTCCCTCCTCCATTGGCATGGGTCCACCTCCCGTTGCCTCATCGCCAAACTCTACAAGAGCCGTCATCGTGCTCGTGAGGCCGGGAGACGGCGAGGCACCGTAAGCTGGGAGAGCAATGATCGGAGCGGTGCCCGACTCTTGGGAAAGAGCGGTCGGCTCGTCCTCGGCAATCATGCCCGTCTCACCCGCTACCCCCTCGGGCTCGGTGGTCGCAGCCGTCTCACCGCTGCCATGGGTTCATCGGTCGCAGCCGCTCCATCCGCTGCTGCCCCAGAATCGGCTATAGCAGCCGTCTCATCTGCCGCTACCTCAGGCTCGGCATCGGCAACCTTCTCGGGCGTAGTAAGCGTGACTGTCTCGTCAACCACTAGCTCAGGCCCGGCGACTACGGCTGCACCGCCTACCGTCGCCTCGGGATCAGCTATTACCTTCTCCACCATCCCCTCAGGCTCGACAGTTTCCACCGCTCCTTCAGTTGGACTCGGCCCTACAGGATAAGATGTATAAGAACCGATAGTTTTACAATTCTTACAACAAAAGCCTCGAAAAATACATTATCTGAGGTGGATTGATCGTTGGCTTCCCGAGCTGCACGCACCGCCCGCCTATGAGCAGTGGACAAAGCGACCAGAGACTCTTCCGAAGGAGTAGCAGCACGAGGAACGTGTAAGTCTATGTCACGCACCCCACTAACTTGCGGGGAGGCGGAATATATGAAAAACGATTATCAAAGCTTCGTAACACGGACTTGAGCGCATGAATCGTAATCTAAACCATTGCTAACGTTATACTAGAGGTTTAACTACTCGGTACCGGAGTTATACCTCACGTTACATGTCCTTCGGGTCTTCATCGCTGTCCTCCACTCCTCGTAGGCTCCTTGGAACATCGGCAACTTCACGGCCTCCTCGAATCAAAGACGATCCACCCGAAAGCTCCTACGCCAAGCTAAATCTCAAACTTGAGATAACTAGGTTGCTTAAAGTGCTAATCTAAGCTACCTAGGGGATATAGAGTGAGGTTATGGATGTTTTAGTCTAGCTAACCCTTGATCTCAACACATGAGAGGTTAGGGTTAGGGTTTCAAGAGAGAGTGAGCTTGAGGAGAGAGAAGGAGAAGATGAGAATGAAAAGAATAATGAACTCATTTTGAATATAACAACCATAACAATTTAATCAAATAAATAAATAAATGATTTAATCATTATGGTTGATGCATTCACCTTGTGTGATTCATCATATGACTCATTATCTCACTAATGAGTCATTAAGTGCAAAGGATGAATCATACAAATGAGTCATTAATCAATTAATGCCCATGCCACCTTAACCCCTTAGTCACCACTCTTCTAGAAGGTTCCCGACAAATTACGAGAACGCCCCTATAATCCGTGAAAACACGGAAAAACTTTAGACTGTATAAATCCAATAACCCGATACTAGAAACTGGCTTAAACCAAAACCGGCTAGTATAAACTGTCCGAAAAGTCGTACGTGCGTAAACACACGTACGCATCCGAACCCTTGTCGTAAAACCATACGACCTCTATATCGTTTCGCCTGGAGCAGGGAAACTCTCTGTGTGGGACTCTAAAGACTCGACACTACGCTGGCAGTGGGTTTAACCACAGACCGCAAGCGGCACTAGCTATACGTAACGGTCCCCAGGTAGATGTCGATAAGAAGGCCGATGAGGAAAACCATCTCGAACCCCTACTGAGCCTGATGTGACAATCTCCGTACAGTCCGGTATGTTCTTCTAAGACTATCGCATATCAAGCCTAGGGGGCGGCAAGCGTCAGTCCCTTAATAGCTGTATAAGTCGTGTCGGAGCGAAGCCCATTACGCCCTGAGAACCTACTGGAACCTACCAGTATATTTCGCTTGCCCTGGCCAGGGACTTTGCGTAATGGCTCTCTGACACAGCGCGATATCATCTCCCAATACCGGGAGAGACGAATCCTATCTAACCGCCACTGCCTCCAAGTGCTCAGGACTGCACCCAACTGCCACCTGTTTGCACGACTTCTTTGAGCCGTGGTAGGGTAGCAATCTAAGAATAGTGGGACACACTCGAGGCGAAGCAGCAGTGTCAAGTCTGCGGACTATGCTGTACTCATGTCACCTGGGAACTGTTAACTGACGATGGGTATAATACCAACCAATCAGTTCCCCGGAGAGTCTTGTCCGGTGTACCCGTAACCTAACGAGCACCTGTATACTATCTCCAGTACGACGTACTGATGGCTGTGGGACAGACCATCTCCCCAACTGGGATGAGAAGCGTATACACTTAGTCTACTCTGGAATATCGATGCCCTATCTCGATAATCCAACGACCAGGGACCTGTATAGGATGTTGCTTACAGACTACCCAGCCCCCACTAGTGTGACTGCCATCACGACGCTGGTAATCAAGCAAAGATCCTATGGGCTCTACTAATATGTATAAGTGATACGTTACAAGAAACATATGCACATATTAAAGTAGACTCAAACCAAGTAGCATACTACCATGTTTAGCAAGACTGTTATATACAACTGTGAATATCCCAAGCTTCCATTAAGTAATATACATGCTAGTATGATACAATAATGGCCCCTAGGGCATATACACTAACAATCTCCCACTTGCACTAGGGCCATGAGCTGGCATATCGTAGACCTATCATCTCGAATAGCCTCTCGAACTGCGTCTGAGGAATGGCCTTTGTGAATGGGTCAGCAATGTTATCCTCCGTCTTTACTCTCTTCACCTCGATCTCCCGGCGATCTATGATCTCCCTGATTAGGTGATACCGCCTTAAGATGTGTCTGGACTTCTGATGGGACCTGGGTTCCTTTGCTAAAGCTATAGCGCCGTTGTTGTCACAATACAGAGGTATTGGACCAACACTGGAAGGAACCACCTGAAGTTCTGTGAGGAACTTCTTCATCCAGACAGCTTCTTTTGCGGCATCGCAAGCAGCTATGTACTCTGCTTCCATTGTTGAGTCAGCAACGGTCTCCTGCTTGGAACTCTTCCAATAGACCGCCCCTCCATTGAGGGTAAAGACATAACCCGACATGGATTTGGAGTCATCTTTGTCACTCTAGAAGCCGGAGTCGGCAAAGGCCTCCATCTGGAGGTCTTTTCCGCCATACACCAAGAACATCTCCTTAGTCCTTCTCAGGTACTTGAGAATGTTCTTTACTGCTATCCAGTGCTTCTCCCCTGGGTTTGCCTGATACCGGCTTACAACGCTCAATGCGTATGCTACATCTGGTCTGGTACATAACATCGCATACATTATAGAGCCTACCGCAGAAGCGTAGGGTATAATCGACATGCGATCCCTTTCCAAATCAGTCTTGGGAGACAGCTCTTTGGAGAGGGTGATTCCGTGACAAGCCGGTAGGTTACCGCGCTTAGAATCATCCATACTGAATCTCTTCACTATGGTGTCTATGTACCTGGACTGTGAAAATCCCAACATCCTTTTTGATCTATCACGATTGATCCGGATTCCCAGAATGTAGATGGCATCACCTAGGTCTTTCATGGAGAATTTATGTGACAAGAATCTTTTGACTGACTGTAACATAGGAATATCATTTCCTATTAGGAGAATGTCGTCCACGTACAAGACGAGGAATACTACAGCTCTCCCTACAATCTTACTGTATATGCATGGTTCATCTGGATTTTTGATAAAGTCAAATTCTTTGACAGCATCATCAAAACAGATGTTCCAACTCCGCGATGCCTGCTTTAGTCCATAAATGGACTTAAGCAGCTTGCACACTTTACCGCTGCTCCCACTCTGAATGAATCCTTCTGGCTGATCCATATAGATGCTTTCTTGTAAATTACCATTTAGAAAGGCCGTCTTTACGTCCATCTGCCAGATTTCATAATCGTGGAAGGCAGCAATAGCAAGAAGGACCCGAATAGATTTAAGCATAGCCACTGGAGAAAAGGTTTCGTCATAGTCCAAACCAGGTCTTTGACGGAAACCCTTTGCAACAAGTCTAGCTTTATAGGTTTCAACATGTCTATCTACACCAATCTTCTTTTTGAAGATCCATTTGCATCCTACGGGTTTTACCCCATCTGGAGCAATGTCCAAAGTCCATACTTTGTTGGTGTACATGGACTCCATTTCGGTCCGCATTGCATTCAGCCATTTTACTGAGTCACCGCTCTGAATGGCTTGCTGGAAGCTAGTAGGCTCATCATAATCAATAGTGCAATCCTCTCTATCCCCGTCTATGAGAAAACCGTAGTATCTCTCGGGCGGATGAGATTGCCTACTACTCCTGCGGAGTGGCGTCGGGATGTCCTGTTCTCCTGAACCTTCTCGTTCTACCAAGGTTTCAGTAATAGCTTGTGGTTCTGGAATTTCTTCCAGTTCTATTGCGCTCCCACTCTTCTGATTTTCTAAAAACTCAGTTTCCAAGAAGCGGGCATGTTGAGAAACAAAGACCTTTTGTTCCTCTGCGTAATAGAAACAATATCCCATGGAGTTCTTTGGATATCCCACAAACTTACACTGTACTGAGCGTGCCTCGAGCTTATCCGCATGCTGCTTCTTTACAAAAGCTGGACATCCCCATGTTTTAAGATACTTAAGACAGGGTTTCTTCCCACTCCACATCTGATATGGTGTGGTAGGCACAGTCTTGGTTGGAACTCGGTTTAAAAGATATGCAGCTGATTCTAGTGCATATCCCCAGAATGATCGCGGCAACTCAGCGTTACTCATCATGGAACGTACCATATCCAATAGGGTTCGGTTCCGTCTCTCCGATACACCGTTATGTTGTGGTGTGTATGGAGGAGTAAGCTGAGAGAGAATTCCATTCTCTTTTAAGTAACCTAGGAACTCGGCACTTAAGTATTCACCACCTCGATCAGATCTCAGTGTCTTGATACTTTTGCCGGTTTGTTTTTCTACTTCATTCTTGTATTCTTGGAATTTCTCAAAGGCCTCGGATTTATGCTTCATTAAGAAGATATATCCATACCTAGAGAAATCATCCGTAAAAGTAATGAAGTAGGAATAACCACCTCGCGCATGTGTAGACATTGGACCGCACACGTCACTGTGTACGAGTTCCAAGAGCTCGCTTGCTCTTACTCCGTGTCCAGTAAACGGAGTCTTTGTCATCTTTCCCATGAGACAAGATTCACAAGTAGCATAAGATTGATATTCGAATGGATTCAAATATCCTTCTCCATGTAACTTAGTCAACCTTCTCTCATTGATGTGACCTAGTCTACAATACCATAAGAAAGCCTGATTTGTTTCCGGAGACTTTCTTTTAAGTGTGTTCTGGATACTGAAAACCTGAGCTTGATTTAATACGTATATTCCGTTTTCTAATGTACCTGACCCAATCAAATCTTGATTTAGGTGGATGTGAACCACATCTCTTGTAAAAGCAAAATCATATCCTTCCTTAGAAAGTAAGGGTACAGATATGATATTACAAGTCGTACCTGATACATAAAAACAGTTACGCAGAATCAATATCTGCCCAGTTGTCAGTCCAAGATGATATTCCCCTACGGATTCAGCGTTCATGCTCATTCCGTTAGCAACCGTGAGGGTCATATCACCTATCCCGATAACCCTACGGTTTCTCAGAGTCTGTAATGAATTACAGATGTGAGTTCCTGACCCGGTATCCAATACCCAGGAAGTAGGGTTAACTGACATACAGTTCTCAATAACAAACACACTTGAGGCTGAAGCCACAACATGCTTCTCATTCTGGTTACTGGCTTCTAAAGCCCTGCAATCATTCTGCCAATGTTCATTCTTGTAACAATAGGAATGTCCCACTTTTACTATATCCAGTCCCGAAACTATTGCCTTTCTCTTTCCTTCTCCTTCCCTGGTTTCCTTCAGGGTAGGAGGCAGAGACTGTAGAATCAAGTCAGTTTTTGACTCGTTTCCCAACGCGGTCTCCAGGTCCTGGAGCTCATCAATACAGCTAGTCATTGTAAGGACGTTTTCCCCTACAGATGACCCGTCAGCTAACCTCGCTTGAATTAATTCGTTCGAGGTTTCATATCTAGTGATATGAGATTGCTCTCCATATAAATCTTTATTATGGAGAAAGATGGAAACTAAGTCCATTTTCTCGTGCTGCTTCTGGTATACACCATCAACTGAAGCTAACACGAGGCACTTAGCTTTTGCTTTATCTTTTTCCCTTGTCTGACGGATATCCATATCCGCGACAGTGGAAACTGGACCTGGGACGGCGGGATCTTGAGTAGTAATAGGGTGGTCCAGCTTGTTATAACCAATGGACATCTAGACAGACCTTTGCCAGTCATATAAGTCAGATTCAGTCAATTTGTTATCTAGATGTAACCTATGTGTGGTCACAAGGTCGCTGCAATTAAGAGAGAGAGAAGAAAACATTTTAGCATGATACTGTTGCAAGTTTAGATTGGTTTTAAGTTTATCTAAACAGGATGGCTCCCACTGTTTCTCGAATCCTTCCTCAAACCATAAAAGAAGAATTAGCCAGGACAATTCTCACCGTACAATACTTGCTTAACCGTTCAGCCAGGCTAGTGTCGATACTTCGAGTGAGGTTTTCCAACGCTTTCGCGAAGTTCCTTAATTAAATAACCTCTTTTCTCTGGGGGCGTAACCCCGCTGACACCTTTCTTGGCACCTACTTAGTTTATAGCATTGATCGTTAAGTGACGAATCTCCTGATAAGTAGCATGTACTCACAGTAGGATCGGGATCCAAAATATCATCGTATGATAATGTTGAAGGAATCCTACCAACATTCATCAAACTCCAAAATGGTATGCTCTCTCTGCAAATTTCAGTTTCTTTAGAAATTCCCGATGTGGATTTTTGCCCCATGCTCTTATGACCTTGACTTTAGTCAACAAATCATAAGTCACATGTCAAGTTCTACCCGTTATTGTCCAGGTTAATTTGAACCCACCCGTACATACCCTTGACTTTAGTCAACAAGGTAATACGACTGTCCCAAACCAACGCATCTATCTATGCTGCATATAAATATCCAACAGCTACCAAACACTGTGTCTTGACTTTAGTCAACAAACACAGCTTGAATACTATTGACTATCTATATGAAATGACGGAGGGCTACGAATGGTTTTGGTAAAACCGTGAACGTAGTGAACTTGATATAATCGAAGGAACCTGATACTTTTTAAAAGGAGTGGTTAAAGCTCCGCAATTAAAAATCTGGTCCTTTTTTAAAATAACCGAGTGGTTTCTTTTAAATTTGTTCCAACGATTAAAATTTGGTTTATTTTCTTTGCATTATAATAATGCGTCCTATCATTTATCCTATCATTGCAGAAAACAACGAAAATACCACGTCCTCTTATGCCATCCGCATTCGCCACGGGGTCCCGTCATCACCCGTTAGGTTACTTAACTAACGACAGAGCGGGGGCTGGGCTAGCGCGGGTGTAAAACATAAGTGACGTCTAATAGCTATCATATATAGATATTGTACATTCGTCAGACGCAATAATAAGCATTCCAGATCACAGATGAACTTTATTGGATTTATTAGCAATCCGCATTTGCTTTGAGCCTGCAATAAAAGACGAATTACACAGTTGTGATGAATAGCCATTACCCCACCCCAGACCCCTATGGGTACGGCAAACTACCCGCCAAGTACCAGAAGTGAAGCGGTCTGCCTCAACACTTCAAAGTACCCGGTAGTTTGTGCACCCCACCTTGGGTCTATCTTAGGAGCAAAAACAGTAAAAAGAAATAATACAACGGTGGCTACAACCGCAACCTGGATGTGCCCCGCAAAAGAATATTACAACTTATTACATTTACATTGAATGAATGAATATTAAATACATCTCAAACCCCGGCTAATCATCACAACAGTCCAACACAGTTCATATACACAAACAGTTATATATAACATCACAGATATGTGCAACCCCCTGCCAACCGACATACTAGCAGTTAGGGGAGGTTTACGAACACATAAAACATTACAGATTAAGATCCAATTAGCAAATAATTTAGAACATCGATCGATAACCTATATCCGTGTCTACCCCAAAAGCAAATCAACACAGAGGCAACCTGGGCAGAAACAGTATATACAGGAAAACAAAACACAAAAAAATAAGAATTACTGTGAAACTCCGAGTCAACTCGGCGTTGACTCGGCGGCGGAATCGCGGCCAAAAGCACCATTTGGCCGCGGTTCCGCGGCCGTTTAGTCGAGTTGCCTCCTCGAATTTTCCCAGATTTCTTACAATTCCCTGCTGTGAATTTTAAGGTATGTCAAAAAAATTTTGCGACACTTTTAAAATTTACAGAAACTGTTAAGGATTAGGGTTTTGTTTTCCGTGTTTTTCCGTCGATCGAACTTCTAATCAGTTGCTAACAAGCTAGTAATGGTTTAGTTGGCTTTGATACCACTGTAAGTCCATGTCACGCACCCCACTAACTTGCGGGGAGGCGGAATATATGAAAAACGATTATCAAAGCTTCGTAACACGGACTTGAGCGCATGAATCGTAATCTAAACCATTGCTAACGTTATACTAGAGGTTTAACTACTCGGTACCGGAGTTATACCTCACGTTACATGTCCTTCGGGTCTTCATCGCTGTCCTCCATTCCTCGTAGGCTCCTTGGAACATCGGCAACTTCACGGCCTCCTCGAATCAAAGACGATCCACCCGAAAGCTCCTACGCCAAGCTAAATCTCAAACTTGAGATAACTAGGTTGCTTAAAGTGCTAATCTAAGCTACCTAGGGGATATAGAGTGAGGTTATGGATGTTTTAGTCTAGCTAACCCTTGATCTCAACACATGAGAGGTTAGGGTTAGGGTTTCAAGAGAGAGTGAGCTTGAGGAGAGAGAAGGAGAAGATGAGAATGAAAAGAATAATGAACTCATTTTGAATATAACAACCATAACAATTTAATCAAATAAATAAATAAATGATTTAATCATTATGGTTGATGCATTCACCTTGTGTGATTCATCATATGACTCATTATCTCATTAATGAGTCATTAAGTGCAAAGGATGAATCATACAAATGAGTCATTAATCAATTAATGCCCATGCCACCTTAACCCCTTAGTCACCACTCTTCTAGAAGGTTCCCGACAAATTACGAGAACGTCCCTATAATCCGTGAAAACACGGAAAAACTTTAGACTGTATAAATCCAATAACCCGATACTAGAAACTGGCTTAAACCAAAGCCGGCTAGTATAAACTGTCCGAAAAGTCATACGTGCGTAAACACACGTACGCATCCGAACCCTTGTCGTAAAACCATACGACCTCTATATCGTTTCGCCTGGAGCAGGGAAACTCTCTGTGTGGGACTCTAAAGACTCGACACTACGCTGGCAGTGGGTTTAACCACAGACCGCAAGCGGCACTAGCTGTACGTAACGGTCCCCAGATAGATGTCGATAAGAAGGCCGATGAGGAAAACCATCTCGAACCCCTACTGAGCCTGATGTGACAATCTCCGTACAGTCCGGTCTGTTCGTCTAAGACTATCGCATATCAAGCCTAGGGGGCGGCAAGCGTCAGTCCCTTAATAGCTGTATAAGTCGTGTCGGAGCGAAGCCCATTACGCCCTGAGAAGCTACTGGAACCTACCAGTATATTTCGCTTGCCCTGGCCAGGGACTTTGCGTAATGGCTCTCTGACACAGCGCGATATCATCTCCCAATACCGGGAGAGACGAATCCTATCTAACCGCCACTGCCTCCAAGTGCTCGGGACTGCACCCAACTGCCACCTGTTTGCACGACTTCTTTGAACCGTGGTAGGGTAGCAATCTAAGAACGGTGGGACACACTCGAGGCGAAGCAGCAGTGTCAAGTCTGCGGACTATGCTGTACTCATGTCACCTGGGAACTGTTAACTGACGATGGGTATAATACCAACCAATCAGTTCCCCGGCGAGTCCTGTCCGGTGTACCCGTAACCTAACGAGCACCTGTATACTATCTCCAGTACGACGTACTGATGGCTGTGGGACAGACCATCTCCCCAACTGGGATGAGAAGCGTATACACTTAGTCTACTCTGGAATATCGATGCCCTATCTCGATAATCCAACGACCAGGGACCTGTATAGGATGTTGCTTACAGACTACCCAGCCCCCACTAGTGTGACTGCCATCACGACGCTGGTAATCAAGCAAAGATCCTATGGGCTCTACTAATATGTATAAGTGATACGTTACAAGAAACATATGCACATATTAAAGTAGACTCAAACCAAGTAGCATACTACCATGTTTAGCAAGACTGTTATATACAACTGTGAATATCCCAAGCTTCCATTAAGTAATATACATGCTAGTATGATACAATAATGGCCCCTAGGGCATATACACTAACAGAACGGCGCTTGAGCCCGCTCCCACTGCCAAAGCAGCCCTATGCTCCCTCGCTGCGCGCCTCAAGCGCTTCCTCTCCTCCCGGGCCATCACGACGGACCTCTTGGAAGCCTCCTTCAGCAAGGCGGCGTCGTCCGCGTTCAGAGTTGCCTCCAGAGCCTTCAAGGCATCCATCATCGGCTTTTTGAGTTGGGTCCCTTGCGGCAATTCCAAAGAGGCCGGAACATCGGCAGCTGGCCCGGGGATAATTCCTGCGTCAGCTTGCGAGGCAGGTCTTGTGGTCCCTGCAATAAGACAAAGAAAAGGTTAGATTGGCCATAAGAAAGGAGAATAAAGACTCAATGAGCCGAGACGTACCAACGCCCGCTAGAGCGCGTTTTCTTTCCTCCTCCTCGAAAGTTTTGAGGGAAGCTGCGATGTCTTCTTCAGTAGAAATGCCTGTTTAAAAAGGAAAAGCATTAGTCAAAGACAATGATAAAAGTACGATGAAATGACGAAGAATGCAACTAGTGATTACCTGATTGAGCGAGTTTAGCTAACCACGCTTTGAGGCTTGCCGATCGCTCAGAAGCCGCGATGGCGGCCGCCAAATCGGTATCTTCTGGCTCTACGAAGAAACCCTCGTTGCTTCTGTACTCGCTTAGGCCTTCGGTGAGAGGGACCTGAGGCTCTAAGCCGAGGACGGCATCAAAAGAAAGAACTGACTTCTTCTTCCTCTTCTGCGCGCGAGCCCCGGGTGCACCCAAGATCAACTTGCGCTTCATGGGCACCTTGGGATGGCGGGTCCCGATGTCCGAGCCCATCCCGGAGTCCGGCGAAACCACATTCACCGTCTCCACCGGAACACGGGGCGCTGGGGGCACGTCCACGGTATCACGAGGCAATCCGCGCGGGGGACTTAGCACGCGTAGTGGCTCAGCTCCAGCATCTCTCAGCGGAGGAACGACAGGGATCCTTGGCCTCAGGGGAGCTTTGCGGTCGCTGCCGGGGGCACACCCTTACGATCAACCAACAACCGCTTCTCTTCCCGGATGACGGCATCCATCGCGTGGGCGTACCAAGCCACGTACACATTGAGGGCCCGTGGGACGCAGCTCGGCTCGCTGATAAAGAAGTGGGAGGCCGTGTTCAGCTGCATAAAGTGGTGCAGCGCGCTCCGTATCCCCTCCCTGGTGGCCGCGGGCTCTTCCAAAAACGCCCCAGTGGGACCCCCTGGTTATAGCTTAATTGTTGGGCGAACCGATGGGGGTTGTACCTCATGAAGAGCGCCATATCATTTTGCCTGAACACCAGGAAGCCCGGCCGGATGGAGTATAAGTAAAGAATCTCCCGGGCTTTCAATACGGAGGCCCCGTCCTTGAAACCATCACGCAGCGCCAACACAGCCTTGGAGGTCTCCGGGCCGATGGTCACGACTTTGTCCGTGAAAGAAATTCTCGCTCCGACCATGCGCGAACGAAGAAGCAACCCCCTAGCCTCCCGCGGAGACGGATTCACAATAGAGGCGCCAATCAGCCGCATAACTCTTGGAAGTCTGCACTTCTCGAAAAATGAGAGGCTCTTATGAATGCCAAATACCCTGAGCACATGCATTTCCATCCACAAAGTGAAGTAGTGCATCGAGAAATTGGCAGGTTGCACCCCAGGTTTGCGTCCGCCGCCACGCTGAGTCCATGGTATAAGTGAGCCAGCCCGGCGATTCCGATCGACAATTGTATGCCAGCCACCATCCGATGCGCTGGGTAGAAACGGACAGCCTCATGTAGCGCGGGTGCATGGGGAGCGCGAACCAGCACAGCCATAATCCTAGAAACCCGAGAAAGAAGGTCTCCTCATCGATGCCCGGGGCGGCGATTTCCGATAAGGGCATGATGGTGGCATCAGTTAGATAAAAACCCTTTTGATCGTCTTCCAATACTGGTCGACGATCTAAGCCAAAGCCGAAGGGGTCGTCGATCTTGGCGAACTTTTCGATCCGCTGCGATAGAATCTTCGGTCGAAGGAAGCGGGTGATGAAATTTGCAAACCTAACTCCCCGGCCTCCCAATTCCAAGTAGAGACCTTCATACATATTCAGCACCTTCACCAGACTCGGAAACTGGTGCTGAATAGCATTCTCCGGCGTTAGGCCCATTACCAGCGGCTTGGTGGCGAAGACGTATTCATCAGGAGGAAGTAACTCTTCGTAATGCTCCCCCCTCACCGGCAGACCGGAGATCTCAGCAAATTCTTCCAGGGGGATGGAGACTTCCCTGTCCGTCAGAAGGAAAGTATGGGTGGGGGTGTTCCATTATTCCCCGAATGCCTTAACCCACCACGTCGGAGGAGCAGGGACTCAAAGAGCGAGGCGTAGACTGCAGGGTACAGACCAATCTTCATCAAGTGCGTCTTCTTCGCTGACAAGATATACCTAGCCCACTGCAAATACCCGGCCGATTGTCGAGGGGTCAATCCGAGGTTATAAGCTTGTCCCCAAGGGCGCGCCTCACCCTGGCATATGCGCCGCCCCAGAACGTCCACGGCTGCCGGTGGCTGCACAGGGATGGCAGCAATCGAAGGCTGGAGAAGATCCTCCGAGTTCCAATTTACGACCTCTACGGTATAGTTCACCGGGGGTGCATCCGCATATGGAATCGATGAGATTGGCTCTGACGGCGTCGCACAAGAGAAACTTCGGCGACCCTTGATGATTTCACTGTACCATCTGCCCCATAGATGAAGGTTCTTATGCTCCGGGTCATGATCCTTAATGAGAGCAAGAACCTCCCGGTCCACCGGCGCCTCAGGGAATCCTCCCTCTGAACGGAAGAATGGGAACGAAAGATCAACAGACATGTTGCCTGCAAGAGAAAGCGAAGTTCCATTATCAGTATCATCATTTAATTTTAAAAAGCCTGACACTTGATACTTTAAAATTTGTACCGCACTGCAATGCAGTGGATTGGGGACCAAAGGGGGACCCACAAAATCCAGATGACAATGCATCAGTTAATAAGACAGCCCCATCATTGGATGAGACTGTTAATTAATGAGGAGATCCCCAAAAGAATACTCTCATCAAATGAGAAATCCCTAGAGACAAGGAGAAAATCTCCCCTTTCAGAGAAAAGCTCTATCACAGAGTGACACTTGTCAAACTCTGGTCTTAAGGGAATAAAATTCCTTAAAAGAGCCTAGCTTTGTAATAATGATGGAAAAATCCATCAAAGGAAAATTAATTCCTAAAAATTAAAAATCTGGGATCTTAAAGATCCATGAAAAAGCTCTTAAGAGTTCTTCATCAAAATATCAAAAAGATCTATATTTTGTCCATGAGCAAAGCTCTGTTCATGGGTTAAGAAACCCTGAAACAAGATCTCTTTAGATCTATGGATTCTTGAGAGCAAAGCTCTGTTTATGAAACCCCAAAGGGGTTTTCTTTATATCAGAAGATCTATGAGAGCAAGGCTCTGTTGGTTAAAATTAATTTAATTTAAATTTTTACCTAATATTTTTCTAGAGTTTTAACTCTAAAAACGAGAGCAATGCTCTGAAGTTCTTGAAAACAAGAGCAAGGCTCTAAAAATAAAAATCTTGAGAAGATGATAATCATCTGCTGAAGACCAAGGGTCCTATTTATAGGATTTGAAGCGCCTCTTCAACTCCTGAATCGATCCAACGGTTCAGATGTTGCCACCGCTGCACTTACGTGTGTGCCACGTGAGCGCAACGGTGGGGGGTCATTTGTTTCCCCCAATCAGAGCAAAGCTCTGTTTGAATTTCAAAATTCAAAAATTGAAGCAACGCTTCAGATCCCTTGCACTGCGCGCAGAGCGCCGCGTGTCAAAAACAGACACGCCAGCGCAAGGGGCGCTGCGCCCAAGGCAGCGCACCCCAATCAGAGCAAGGCTCTGTTTTAAAATTCAAATTTTAAATAAAGGAAGTAACACTTCAGAAAACTTGCGCTCTGCACTGCGCGCCACGTGTCAAACAGTGGTGTGCTAGCGCAGTTACGCTACGCTCTGCGCTGCGCGACACGTGTCAGCGCAGTTGCGCTGCGCGACACGTGTCAGCGCAGTTGCGCTGCGCGACACATATCAAGCGCAAGTGCGCTTGCGCCAACTGCGCCAGCATTTAAAAAATAAATTATTTAATTAATCAGAATTAAAATTCTAGAAAGATATTTTTAAACTTATTAAAACAAGAAGATTATCTTCTGTAAAACAGAGGCCTTAGGATCAAAGATCCAACGGTGGGGAAATATCCCCAGATCAATCAGAGAAATATCTCTGTAACTAACCTAACAAACTAATTGGCCCTATATAAAGGCTCCTAGACTCCAAGTCTCAGATATACAGAGCTCCTCTAAAAACTTTGAGAAAAACTCAAAGAGAAAAAAAGGTAAATCTTTGAATAAAAGAAGAATTTCTTCTAAAAAGATCAATGATCTAAGAACAAGATCGAGATCTTCAATAAAAAGAAAGAGAGATCAAAAGATCCAATCATAAAAAAAGAAGTAATTTACTTCATCCCTAGATCTTTTGATCTACATAAAGGCACAGCCTTTTGATGAACCATTGGTTCTTGAAAACTTGAGGTAGAACCTCTTTAGAACTAAAAAGATTCTTTTCTTTGATCTAAATTTGATCAAGATGCGCTCTGCGCTATTGAACAGTGCCCTGCACTCTTAATTTGCGCTGTTGTGCTTCTTGGACTGGCACAAGTCACCAGAGAGCGCCATGTGTCAATCTGCGCCTTGTGCTCCTAAAAACAGAGCACTGCGTTCTTGGATTGGCACACTGCACCAGAGCGCGTCACGTGTAAGCAGCGCACTGGCACAGCGCACTGCGCTAACAGACTTGCGCTCACCAGAGCGTGACACGTGTCACCTCCACATGCGCTGGCGCCTTGCGCTTCTTAATTGGCGCAAAGCGCCTGACAGGCCACATGGCGCACTATCAGATTATTAAATGCTGTGCATTATTAAAGAAGAGCAGAGCCCAAGTAAAGCCCAACAGGCCTAATATAAATGCCATGCATTTAAATAAAGAGCCCAATGTCATGCATTATAAAAGGGCTGAGCCCCAAATAAAGGCTCAAATAGCCAGAACAACAAAATGTTCAACTCATATCAACCGAGCCCATATGCTCACAAACCTTCAAACTGACTTTAGTCCCAAATTGGACTATAGATCTCCCAACCAACATTGGTTCAAGAGTACATCTCCGAACTCCTCTGATATTTGTCGTTGTAATCCTTCAACGTCTTCAGAGAGGTGACGGGTCCCGACGGCCATACATTCCATGGACCACCATGTCCTTAAACTGGCAATGGACCACCATGTCCTTAAACTGGCAATGGACTACTATGTCCCTAAACTAGAACAATAGAGCCCAAATGCTCTTTTGTCGGATCTAAACGATCCTGTTAAGCTGATCTTAGTCTCAAATTAGACTAACGTATTCTTAACAAATGTTTAAGTTGATCTTAGCCCCAAATATGGCTAACGTATCTTTAAACCAAAACCCCAAACCCAAATCTAAAAAAATACGGATTTGGACTAATCCACGTCCTACGGGAGACAACATAAATTAGTCTCCGTATACAATCCACGGGCAACCACAAACAAAACAAAGACCCACGACACGAAGTGACCATCTGGAGAAGGAGAAAGTTGTTACCGCGATGCGGTAGCGTAATTAACTGCAGGGGCTTGCGCTTGCAGGGAAGAGCGTCCCCACAATCAAAAACCCCTCGAACGAGGGGGAATCTGACGAAGTCTGCTACATCGACCGCATCCATTTAAACCTTCGATACACGGTACCATAAATCAACTTGGCATCTTCGGAGAGGTGGATGGATAAAACCAAATAGCATCTGCCCCGAATTTCAGGCAAGACGTCTCTGTCGCGCCGTCCTTCGGAGGGGAACAACAACAATGAAGTTTTGGCTTTGGCCTAGGAGCGCAGGTCCTATCAGCGTTCCAGACATATTCTGAGGCGAGTATCACCTGATCAGGGAGATGGTTGATCTCCAAGGGATCGAGATAAGGAGAGTAGATTTTGAGGTTAACATGGCGGATCCACTCACCAAGGCCTGCTTCCCCAAATACTATTTGAGATTTTGGGATGGTTGAGTATGGGATACTACAACCACTGCTATATTGTTGGGTATTGGATACTACAACAGATGGCCTTAGTGCAAGTGGGAGATTATTAGTTATATTTATGCCTTAGAGACCATTACTGTACATGGGATGTATATTGTAGTGGATACTTGGAATATATAGGGAGGACTTTCTTTCTCGATATGATAGTATGCTATCCGATTGCTCTTTGTCTTAACATGTTGACTTGTATAAGTAATGCTGTCTTACTCTCACATGTTGATAAAGCCCTTAGGATGTGTACTTGACTACCAGGACTATGATGGGGATCATACTAGTGGGACCAAGGGTAGTCCACAAGTACACCCTATAATTGTTCATAGTCGAGGGAGTATTGAGACAGGGCATCGATACTCTAGAGTAGACTAGCGTATGCGCTTCTCGACCCACATGATGGGCGATGGATGATCCCATATCCATTGGTGTTTGACATCAGAGAAGGTATATGGGTGCTCAGTGGAGACTGTGTACACTGGACGGACTCGCCGAGAACTCCTAGATGGTATTATACCTATCGTCAGATAGCAGTTCTCCGATGACACTGGTACAGGTTAGTCTGTCGACCCGAGACCGTCATAGAGACTTATGTGATTCCCACTATGCTTTGATTTCCACCATACCATGGTCAAGAGATCGTGCAAAAAGGTGATTTTTGGGTACAGTCCCGAGTCATATGGAGGAAATGAGCGATAGGAGGGGATTCTTCTCTCCCGGTATTGGGAGTTGATGTTGTACTATACTCGATTGGCCATAACAGGAAATCCATGGGCATGGTTGCTGAGATTTACTGGTAAGTGTTATCAGTAGTTTCTCGAACCGTTATGGACTTTGCATCGGCATGACTTATCAGGCTAGTGGGGTCTGACATTATACCACCCCCAGGCTGCGATATGCGACATATCTGACGAAGAGACCGGATTTTACGGTAGTGTTACTGATTGGATTCACAGGAGTATGAGCAGGCTTGCTTGTTGATCTTCTGATCGCTCAATACCCGGGTGTCCGTTACGTTTAGCAGACCGCTTGTGGCTTGTGAGTGTTTGATATGATCACCACCTACTGCCGACGTATTGACGAGTCTTTAGAGTCTTACACAGAGATTTCCTGGTTCATGCGAAACGAAGTATGAGCACATATGTGATATGTGCGGGACCAAGATTAATGCGCGTATGTGATACCGTATTCTATTCTCGCGATATGTGATATCAGTCGATTATATGTGATATAGCTGGGTTATCGGATCAAGTGTTGATTCGATATATTGTTACATTTGATATTAGCCCGGTTGTATGTGATATAGCCGGATTATTAAATTAAGTGTTGATTTAATAATTTGATGTATAATTATATATATGATATATTATTTTACATTAACTAATATTAGCTCACTTAAGAATTCTTTTTCTCACTTGTGTACACTTAGTATATATGTGATATATATTAATGTACAACTTTTGTGTCATGCTTGATACCACATGTGACATGGGTGTATGAGACTTACACCATACTTATAATAATGTGAGAGTTTTGTTTATTTAAAGTAAATCAAAATTAATGGTAATTAGTCACATGGTTGAAGCTTGTGGAACCATTGACCAAGTCCACTCATTTTGTTTTACTTGAAGATATTTATTAACCAAACCATTATTGTTAACCCATGGTTGATTCTCTACATGAGTTGGTATATGACACTAACTCATTCATGGTTGCTATTCTCACCTCATGAGTTCATTCTCTCATCTTCATTCTTCATCTTCTTCTTCATTGAGAAAGCTTGCTAGATTTTCTCAAAGTGAGAAAATTAAATCTAAAGTGAGCTCATTTCCTACTTCATCCTCCTCCACTATATTAGCTATTTATTTTAGGGTGTTTGCTTTACTAATCTACAATTAGTCAAGAGCTAGCATCAGCTTGAGTCTTCTCGACGTAGATCATCTTCGGCCTCGAAGACTTCGAGCAATCTTGTTAATTTTTTCATGTGAACCCCTACTAGAGTTCGGATGTTCACTACTTGGAGCGAAGGGACTATTACATAGAGCTTTAGAAGTGAAGGACCAGTCTACAAAGGTTGTATTCCTCATTCACTTAGATGTAAAGTTGTTTGCATTGATGTTTCGTCTAAATCTCTAGTTAAGATTTTAGGTTAGGGTTCTTTAGAACGGCAAAAATTTCAAAATGGCATGGACGATACCTCCCGAAATCTTGCTGCCGCCCTAGGAAACCCTACACAACCGGCTAATATCAAATGTAACAATTTATCAAATCAACACTTGATCCGATAACCCGGCTATATCACATATAACCGACCGATATGACATATCGCGAGAATAGAATACGGTATCACATACGCGTATTAATCTCGGTCCCGCACATATCACATATATGCTGCTAGTTCATTTTGCATGAACAAAAAACCTCTGTGTAGGACTCTAAAGACTCATCAATACGCCGGCAGCAGGTGATGATTATATCAAACACCCACGAGCCATAAGCGGTCTGCTAAACGTAACGGCCACCCGGGTATTGAGCGATCAGAAGATCAACAAGCAAGCCTGCTCATACTCCTGCGAATCTAATTAGTAACACTACCATACAGTCCGGTCTCTTCGTCGGATATGTCGCATTTCTCAGCCTGGGGTGGTATAACGTCAGACCCCAATAGCCTGATAAGTCATGCCGATGCAAGGTCCATAACGGTTCGAGAAACTAATGATAGCACTTACCAGTAAATCTCAACAACCCTGGCCAGGGATTTTCTGTTATGGCCAATCAAGCATAGCGCAACATCAACCCCAATACCGGGAGAGACGAAATCCCTTCCTATCGCTTATTGCCTCCATGTAACTCGAGATTGTACCCAAAAACCACCGTTTTGCACGATCTCTTAAACGTGGTAAAATGGAAATCAAAGCACAGTGGGAATCACACAAGACTCTATGACGATCTCGGGTCGACAGACTAACCTGTACCAGTGTCACCAGAGAACTGCTATCTGACGAAAGGTATAATACCATCTAGGAGTTCTCGGCGAGTCCGTCCAGTATACCCGGTCTCTACTGATCACCCGTATACCTTCTCTGATGTCAAACACCAATGGATATGGGATCATGCATCGCCCATCATATGGGTCAAGAAGCGTATACGCTAGTCTACTCTGGAGTATCGATGCCCTGTCTCGATACTCCCACGACTAGGAACAATTGAAGGATGAACTTGCCGACCACCTCTGCCCTACTAGTATGATCTGCATCATAATCCTGGTGGTCAAGTACTCATTCTAAGGGCTTTATCAACATGTAATAGAGAGACAATAAGTGTATATGTTAAGATAAAGTGCAACCAGATAGCATACTATCATGTCGAGTAAGAAAGCCATCCCTTTGTATGTCCAAGCATCCACTACAATATACATTACATGTACAGTAATGGCCTCTAGGGCATACATATAACTAACAACAATATCCCAGTTGTAGTGATGCTAATGCCTAAAAAGGTATCAAACTCTAAGTCCGCTCCCGGCAAATGATGATTCGCTCCTGGCAATATTCCAGTCGTAGCGGTGTTGATGCTAAGGTTGATATCATATTCCAAACTCGCAATAAAAATCAGCGAGCAAAAAATATGCATATAAAAAAAACAGCCGAAATGTTTGGGAAACTCGCAATAAAAAGAAGCGAGTAAAAATATAAAAAAAATATCCGAAATGATTGAGCGTCGCGGATAAAAAGCCGAAATAATTGGCAATTGCAACTTTCGCGATATGAAAAGCTGAAAAGATAGAGCATCGCGGCAATAAAAAATAAAATAAAATAAAGTTTTCTCTGCCCTGCAAGTATGTCCATATTGACTCTTGTATACGATCTATGGGCACAAATGAAAGAAAGGGAACCATATTTTCCAACCAGGCTCCGTCAAAGGGAGAGCCAGATCTTGATGGCAACATATAAAGCCTAGAGATCACCCCGACATTCTCCTCATGCCAGTAGGGTGCAGACACAACGTCAACAAAGACCCAAAGGTCAAATAGAAATGGAGTCACGGCAAAATCCTAGCTCCAAGTCTTGACGGCGTTCCTTCTCACTCCAGCAGGATGTAGACGCAGCGTCAACGAAAGACCCAAGGGTCGAAACAAAAATGGAGCAATGGTATATTCCTAGCTCCGGACTTCATCTGCGATCCATACAGCATGGAGGTCCTACAGATGTCTACCCTACTTCAGCAAAGAATCGGCGCGACATCGTCAAAGCAAAAAATGAAGTGATGGCATATTCCTAGCTTCGTGACTTGACGACAACTCATATAAAACCCGAAAGACCATTGGAGACCATCCTACCCCAGAAGGGTGCGATTATGACTCATTGGGGCTCTAAATTGAGCCTAACCTCAAGTAAAATGCGTCATAGCAAATTCCTAACACTTGCTATTCTAACGGTAATATAACCTAAGGAGATTACTTGAAGACGTCTTGTCCATCCTCCGAAGAGATCAGAGACACGACAGTCGTGGGGCGATGGTATATTCCTAGCTCCGGACTTCAATTACAATACATACAGCATAGAGGTCCTACAGATGTCTACCCCGCTTCAGCAAAGAATCGGCGCAACATCATCAAAACAAAAAATGAAGCAACGACATATTCCCGGCTTCGGGTCTTGAAAGAACTCATATAAAGCCTAAAAGACTATCGGAGATCATCCCACACCAGTGCGGAGTGATTATGACTCATCGGGGCTCCAAATTGAGCCTAACCTCAAGTAAGAGGCGTCATGGAAAATTCCTAACGCTCGCCCTTCCGACGTTGCAAGCTGAGTCCCTGCCTGTGCATGTTGTTTTTGGTATAAGGAAAACCGATTCTTAAGCTCTTTCTCTGCAGTCTTGTGGGTCTCAACCATCTCGCATGTAAAAATGACAGCTTTATCAAGAGCCACCACCTCCGTAAGGACCTCCTGAAGGACCCACCAAATTTCATAGGCCCGAGTAGTCTTGGTGGTGAGCTAGTCTTGAAGTTCCCCCAAAGCCTTCGAAGCCAACTCCCTTACTGAAAACTTCCAGTTGAGCCTTTTCTCGCAAGACTGGAGGTTGGTCGCGCACCGATCTATCCACCCACGCAAGCTAGCCTTTACAGATAGGATATCAGAAGGGAGGCGTACGCATTCAACTCCATGTAGGGAAGCCTCCGCTTGACGGCAATACTCGACCCAAGTATGCACCAGCGCCTCGTCGTGATAGGTGGCAAGAACAGATAAAGAAGTGTTGGCTTCAATAACGAATTCTTCAGCCGTGATGGAAGTTCCAGCGCAAAGATCTTCAATAAGAGTCGCCAGTGAATGAACACTATGTTTTGCCATCCTCCCAGACACGCATCGGGCGTAAAGGCTTGGCGGCATAGAAATCCAGGACTCTAATAGAGTCAGGGTGGGCAAAACTATAAAAATACATGTATGGTTAGTCACCTTTCCGAACATAGAATAAGTAAAAGAATACCAATGCTAAGGCATCACTCACTCACGGCCATAGAGGGCGAATTTGAGAGATCCCAAAGCCCATCGATAACTTCAACTTCGTCGTCGGCCTCTGGGACTGGGGTTTAAAATAAAAAAGGGGCACATCAGCATCATTATGAAAATATAATATGAAAAGCAAAAGAATACTAACCTTGACCGGAGGAAAGGACGAGTCTCTGGTGGGATATTGTATGCAGCGCCGCCATATTAAGTAGACGCAGGAAGGTTTCTTCCGGAGAAAAATCTACAATAGAAGCCGCCAACTCCTGCAATTGTGAGAAAACGAAAGGGTTAGACATATGGAAGGCTCATTAGGCAATATATATATATATATATATATATATATATATATATAAGATTACCTTAAATTCTTTATCCATTTTGGACTGGAGGGATAGCATATATAAGATTACCTTAAATTCTTTATCCATTTTGGACTGAAGGGATAGCAGCTTCACTGATCTCCTCTACACCCTCCGGTGCGTCACTGGAAATATTCACAGAGTCTATGGCCAGTCCGGTGACCTCCGCTAAAGGAATAAAGGCCGTCACCGGAGGCTCTGAGGCACGGTCTAGACTCGAAGCTGCATCCGCCATAGAAGGCCCTACAAAGGAAAAATCTGTAAAGACGAATATGATATGAAACTAATCTGCTGAGAAGAACGTAAAATATACATACCAATACTCCAGGGAGCCTGAAGTATGGCCTTTTCGAGCCGCTCCTCTTTTCCGTTTAATCGCGCTCTTCGGGCTTCGATCGAAGGTAAATCCCTGCCCGTCTTCAGAGCAGCCTCGTCTTCAGAAGTGGCCGAGATTAGCTGTTTGACGGCCCGTTCTTCTTCTAGCCTTAGAGGAACCACTGGTAACCTAGTTGGTACCGGATCAACATCATGGAATTCAACAAGGGGAAATTATACCTTCTTGGGGCGCACGTTTTCAGTTTCATCTTGTGAACGCTTCAAGGCCTCGGCCAGCTGAGCGGCTTCCTCGGCAGATGTGCTAGGAAAGAGGAGACCGTCGTCTGGTTCATGCGCAGATATAGGCTCGTCGTGAAGAGGCTTGGACTCAAGCAAGTCATCGAGCAAACCGGCTACTTCTTCCTCCTTTTAGGGCCCAAGCTAGTACTAGAAGAAGAGCGCTTCCTCCTCTTTGGCAATTTTGCACGGCGCTGCCCAACGTCGCCTTCGGTATCTTCTTTTGGTGATGCCGCTGCCGGTACTTTCTCAGGAATCTCTGTTCCGGCCCTAGCGCGAATCGGCATACCAGCAGTGCGGGTGACTGATTCCGCCCGAGCGGCTTTAGGAATAAGCACTGAATCACTATCCCTCAAAGGAGGGCAAACAACCGACCATGGCCGTAATGGGGCACTGACGGCCTGAGCGGAAGCAGGGGATTTGCATTCAAAGAGCACCCTTCTCCTCTGCAATAATGGGACTAACTCGGTGGCGATACCGGCCCTTGAAGGGTCCCACGGGCCTCGAAAGAGAGTCGGGCTTGAGAATCATGAAGAGGGAACCAATACCCAACCTCATGAAGTGGTGGATAACGTCGCGGGCGACTTCCAATGAGAGAGTGGGCTCAACTAAAAAGGCTTCGAGGGGGACGCCCTAATTGTAACCTAACTGTTGGGCGAAGCGATACAGATTGTACCGCATGAAGAGAGCAATATCGTTTATGCAGAACACTAAGTACTCCGACCTGATCGAATATAAATGCATAATCTTTTTGGGCTTTAAAGATGAAGCTCCATTCTTTGACAAATCGAACAACTGTTGAACGGGCCCCGCTGGAGCAGAAAGGACTCAATCACTAAAAACCGTCCCGCCTTCGTTCACATACGGATTAAGCAATACGCGCAGAGCACCTAACTGAGCCGGATCAGGAGCGGAAGTATCGACCAGCCTCATGACCCATAGGAAAGTATATGCTTCAAAGAAAGCATGACGCTGGTGTGCAGCAAATGCGCCAAACACATGCATCTCAATCCATGACATGAAGTAATGGAGGGAGAAATTCACAGTGTCTACACCTAGGTTTGAAGTGTTGGCAGCAGTACTTAAACCATGGTATAGATGTGATAATCCTGCAATACCAACAGCCAATCGCGCTCCTTCAGCTATGCGATGGGCAGGATAGAAGACGGAGGCTCTCATAAAACGGCGATGCATCGGCATGGCACTAGAGATCGATGAAGCCGACAAAGAAATTTTCTTCGTCTATTCCACGGGCAGCGATTGTGTCAAAGGTCACGGCTGATGAAATTGGAATGTAAAACTGCGGTAGGTCTTCTTCTTTGGTCGGCAGTTTCTCCAAACCGAATTCGAAGGGGTCCTCGAAATTCGCAAATTTCGGAACTTTATTGGATAGAACATCTTCACTGAGAAAGCAAGTAATGAAAGCGTCAAAAGTGACACCTTGTCTTCCGATGCCGTGAATAGTCTCCCAAAAATGCCCAAGGCCTTGATTAGACTCGGGTGCTTGTGCCGAACAACGTTCTCGGTTGTTAAACCTTCAAGTACAGCTGGCACTGTAGAAAATATATATTCGTCAGGAGGTAATAGTTCTTCATAATTCTCTCCCCTGATCAGTAGCCCTGAAATTCATGGAACTCCTCCAGCGAAATAGGGACTTCACGGTCCCCTAGTAGAAAAGTATTCGTTGGAAGGCTCCACTGGTTCAAAAAAGCCTTAATCCACCAGACGTGGGGAGCATGATAGTAGAACAGTGACGCATACACTGCTTGATACAGCCTAAATTTCTGCAGTCGTGAGCGTTGGGACGAAAGAATGTACCGGGCCTAGGGAAGATAGCCCACTGGATGACGCGGGGTAACACCTACCTTATAGATCTTCCCCCAGGGTCGAGCTTCATCCTGACATATTCGACGTCCCAAGATATCGATAGCCATCATGGGTTGATTAGGGATCCCTGTCGTTGATGGCTCAAGTCGGCCCGTGGGGGTCCAATTAGCCGCTTCCACCGCATAAGCAGTACGCGGACACTCCATCAATGATATTGAGTGGATGGGTTCTGCAGGTACTTCGCATGTGAAACCACGACGGCCCCTCATAATGTGACCATACCAAACTCCCCATAAGAGAAGGCTCTTATTGTCCTTATCATGTTCCTTGATCATTGCCATAACTTTCTCGTCTCATGGCGACTGTGGGAAAGCGGCCTCCGAGCGTGTGTAAGGAAAGTAGGGAAGTGATGCTATCGTACATGAAGGAAAAAAGGACCCATTAAAAAAATATATATGAGTTTGTCTCGTGAGATCACTAACTACAAAGCTAGTGGGCCCCACAAAATCAAAATGGCGGCTCGCTAATGAGGAGACAAGATAATCATTGTAAGAATCCAAAAGGATTCTCATTAACAAACAATGGAGTTTTTTTAAACATTCTCGAAAAGCGAGTTCTGTTAAAATGGGCAACGGATTAGAATCTGTGAAAAGGGTATTAAAATCCTAAAAGAGAAATTCTCAAGAACAGAAGGGGGATAAAATTCCCAAAAGTCCCTAGATCTCTCAGAGCTAAGGATTTGTAAGAAAATAGAATTAAATTCCTTCAGTATTGGGATTAAATCCCAGAAACCTTCCCGTGGTGGGGGAAACAAAGAAAATGGAATTAAATTCCAAGGATTCTCACAGAGCGGTGATAGGGTAAAACCCTAAGAAGAGAATTAACAATCCTCATTAATTCAAGACCATATAGTCTACTTAAAAGAAAAGGTTTTCAGATTTCTAAGAGATCAATTCAAGAAAAGAGCAAATCTCTGTTGATGGATTTAAAATATAAGGCAAGAATGAAAAGGGTTTCTTAAAAGGTGAATGTCGTTCATAATCCTTACCCAAAAGAAGTGTTTGCAGAGTTTAACTCTGAAATGCTAGGGGAAGAGAACTAAGTTCTGGAAAGAGAATTAAATTCTCAAGGAAGAAGATGAAGAAACAGTGGTCATCTCCAGAGACAAAGGCCCCATTTATAAGACGTGATGGGGAGCGGTTCATCTCCCCGTTCCCTTAGGAAATCCAATGGTTTTAAGGATGGACAGCGTTGCACTCACGTGCAAGCCACGTGAGAGCAATGCTGGGGGGCATTTATTCCCTCATAAAAAAAGAAAAGGGGGAGAAAATCCCCCTGACTCAAAGCCTCACGTGTTAAACACATGAGCACTTATATGCAGAGTATATAGGCACTGCAATTAAACAACTAAAGGTTAAATAGGCCTCACGTGTTAAACACGTGAGGACTTATATATAAAGCATATAAACACTAAGAGTAAGTGGCCAAAGGCCAAATTGACTCTACGTGTTAAACACGTGAGCGCTCATATGCAAGGCATATGGGCGCTAAATGATAAAAGCTAAATAAGCCTCACGTGTTAAACACGTGAGGACACCTCCTTACGTAGAATTAAATTCAACTCAAACAAAGAACCGTTGGATCAAAGATCCAATGGTGATTAAGCATAGAATTAAATTCTATTGGGAGGGATATTTTCTGTTAAACAGAAAGTTGGTGGATCAAATATCCAATGAAATGGAAAATATTTCCCATATCTTTCTAAACAAAGAAAGATTGTGTTCTATTAAACCGAGCACCTTTGGATTAAAAATCCAATGGTGATAAAAATATCACCATTCAATAGAATCTTATTTTATATATAGGAGAATATTACCCCAATCTTATTTAAAACAAGAACAACATATTCTTTAAAAACAGGGACACTTGGATCAAAAATCCAACGGCGGGTAAAATTCTCCAAATCAATTTTGAGACCAATTAAATCAATTGGAATCTCTCAATAAGAGATTTTCTCAAAAAAGAAAACTAATTAACATTCTGTCTTACCTATATAAAAGACCTGAGACTTCAAGTTTCGATACAGGGAAAGAGAAGAAAAAAAACAGACCGGAGCGAAGAAAGAACTTCTCACAAAGCTTCTGCAAAAAGAATACAGTGAGCTCTTGAAAGAACAAAGAATTTAATTCTCAAACAAGAAGACTTTCCTCATTGAAACTAGAGATAAAGAAAACACAGAGATTATATTGTCTCTCTTTTGCTTATCTAAGGGTTTAACCCTTCACATAAGAACTTGGTTCTTCCTCTGGTTGAGATTTGCAGAAGCAAATCTCCCCACAGGTTGAGAATTTAATTCTAATCAGGAAGATATTCTGCAGATTCAAAACCTAGAGGAAAAGAAATAGGTTATAAAAAAGAAGAAGAAGAAGAGAAAGAACAGAAATATATGGGAATTTAATTCCTTCAGAAATTAAGGTTTAACCCTACATAAAGAACTTGGTTCTTATAAAATTGAAAAAGAACTTAGTTCTTCAATAGAAACAATGACAATGATCCAAGATCTTCAAAACAGAAATCTTGATGATCATCAATGACTAAAATGTTATTAACAGATATCAATATCTCTAAATAAACAAGGATAACTTGGCATCCCATTAGTGCTTAGTACTATTATGGAGCCTCACATGTTTCCCATATAAGTGCTTAAACAAAAAAAAGAGAAAACTAAAGCACCCCAACACCCTAAAAGAAAGTAGTCATGTGAGATACACGTGAAACACTCTGGGAAACCCAAAATTTGGCGTCTCATGTGCTTCACACGTGAGCTCTAGCCAAGTGCTTAGCACTTCTGTAAAAAGAAGGGGAGTAAACAAGTAAAACCCAATGGGCAGTGCCCATGGAAGGGTGAGCCACAAGACTCCAGTGCTTAGCACTAATCCAATGCCCCACGTGAAACACACGTGAGCACTATATGTCTCAGTGCTTAGCACTGTATGTCTTAGTGCTTAGCACTGTTGGGTAATTATGGAAACCCAATCTCAGCCCAAATTGGCTAAGTTTCCTGAGGTTAAACCTCTTTGATTTTAAATAAACCGAGCCCATATTGCTCACGATCTCCCAAACTGATTTTAGTCTCATACATGACTAAAGATCTGTCATTGATGATATCCAAAACGATATTCATCCCACATCTCCTAAGGTAATCTTAGTCTCAAATATGACTAACGATTCTTATGACCATCACCCCTTTTTTCCCTCAAATACGGAATTTGGTTTAAGGGTACATCTTTTCACACCTCTGATACATGTCGTTGTAATTCCTCAACGTTTTTAGAGAGGTGGCGGGTCCCGATGACTAACAACTGCTTGATGCACTTCCAAATTGACGTGCATGCCTCAAATCGGATCATGTCCTAAATTGGGTACATTCCATATCAACATTGTTCTCTTCGTCACGTAACAAATATGCGTGCGCACAAGATGAATGTTGGACCGAGATTTCCCTAAACTAATTATTCACCTCAAACATGGCGATAATGGACCGAGATGTTTCTAAATTAACATTCGTCCCCAAAATGGGAATGTCGGACGAGATGTCCCTAAACTAATTATTCGCCTCAAACATGGCGATAATGTTGGACCGAAATGTCCCTAAACTAACATTCGTCTCCAAAATGGGAATGTTGGACCAAAAATGTCCTTAAACTAATATTCGCCCCAAATACAGCGATAATGGACCGAAATGTCCCTAAACTAATATCCGCCTCAAACATGGCAATAAATGACCTTGATGTCCTTAAACTAAAATAATTGGGCCCAAATGCTCATATGTTTAAGTCGACCTTAATCTCAAACCAGATTAACGGTACTTAAATAATCCTAGCTCAAATCTAAAAATATACAGATTTGGACTAATCCGCACCCTACGGGCGACGACATAAACTAGTCTCCGTATACAATCCACGGGCAACCAAATCAAACAAAAACACACACGACACGAAGTGAACTTCCAGAGCAGGATAAAGTAGTTATCGCAATGCGGTAACGTAATTAACTGCAGGGGCTTGCGCCTGCAGGAAAGAGCGTCCCCACAATCAAAAACCCCTCATAAAACGAGGGGGAATCTGATGAAGTCCGCTACAACGGCCGCATCCGTCCAAACCTCCGATATACGGTGCCATAAATCAACTTGGTATCTTCGGAGAGGTGGACGGATAAATCCAAATAGTATCTGCCCCCAGATTCAGGCAAGACGATCCATCCCGGTTCGTCTCCGTCTCCAGCGGTGAACAGTGATGATGACGAGATTCGTGCACAAGATAGCATGCAAATTGCACACGTCCTTGATGATGAGAATGATTAGCAGTAGATTACTAATTCATGTGATAATAATGACTTCGTTGCATTTGAAGACATACTTGCCGATAACATGACAGATGCTCACATGTTATCTACAGCGGTAATGGAGTATGGCAACTTTCGTGCTGATAGACTTTCGGCAGTCGATATTGAAAGTGGGTTGCACGTCAGCGATTTATTCGAGAATAAGGAGAAGTTAATTCAGACAGTCAGCGTTTAATCAATTAAATACGGAGTTTCTTTTAAACCAATCAAGACTATCACGACCAAGTACACCGTCGTTTTTAAAACACACGCGAATTGCCCGTGGAGTCTTCATGCATATATCTCGAAGAAATCACCAACAGGACATTGACAGATAAAGAAGTATGCGGGTAATCATACTTGTGTGAATCCTGTAGTGAATTCAAATCATAATCACGTCACTTCTACATTCTTATATAACAGGATATTCCTTTTCATGAAAGCGGATATTGATTTGACCCCCAAAACGATTCAAATGCTTATAAAAAATCCATTATTCATTGAAATAAATTTTATGAAAGTATGAAATGCGTTGAACAAGGTATTGTCTAAAATATACGGAGATTGGGAAGATTCATATGAACATTTGTTAATGTAATACCCTAGAGCAGTGCGGTCTTAAGATATCATGGTGATTTGCTCTGTCCACACTCAGTGCGGTCTGTTGCAGACATCTTGGTGATCTGAGTAAGGGAGCCACTTCAGAACAATGGGATCGGGTCCCTAAAGCACATTCCGAAAGAGGGCCGAACTGCATTATAAATGAAATGATACCACTTTTAAATATAGAAGCGCCTTTTAAGTGAACCGACACTATAGGAAATTGAGAACTCCGTAGTTAAGCGTGCTCAGGCTAGGAAAGTCTTGGGATGGGTGACCTCCTGGGAAGTGGCCCCTGGTCGGGTTCGGTTCGCCCCGAAGGACAAAACCGTGCGGTTTCGGCCAGAGCGGACAATACTCTCTGTATTGGGGATGGGGCGTAACAGAATGGTATCAGAGCCGGTCTCTAAGCAGTAGGTCTATGGTTCGAGGAAGAACCATTGTTCTTAGATGAGGGGAATGTAATACCCCAGAGCAGTGCGGTCTCAATACATCATGGTGATCTTCTCTGTCCACACACTCAGTGCGGTCAGTTGCGGACATCTTGGTGATTTGAGTGAGAGAGCCACTTCAGAACAATGGGATCGGGTCCCTAAAGCATATTCCAAAAGAGGGCTGAACTATATTATAAATGAAATGATACCACTCTTCAATATGGAGGCGCCTTTTAAGTGAACCGGCACTATAGGAGATTGAGAACTCCATAGTTAAGCGTGCTCGGGCCAGGGAAGTCTTGGGATGGGTGACCTCCTGGGAAGTAACCCCTGGTCGGGTCTGGTTCGCCCCGAAGGACAAAACCGTGTGGTTTTGGCCAGAGCGGACAATACTCTCTGTATTAGGGGTGGGACGTGACAGCCATGATATCTTGCTGCCATCAAATCTACTAATTTCGGGACCGTCTTTAAGATAACCGACGCGTCAATATTAGAAAGAATGAGATATTTTACCGGTGCATTTTAGGCATTTGGACCGGCTATTGATGGTTTCGCTTATTGTCGTTCCGTTCTCAGTATTGATGCGATGCACTTATACGGCAAATACAAAGAGATTTTGCTCATTACTACCGGTGCTGATGCAAATAATGGCCTTTATCTTTTGGCATATGCTGTAGTTGGAGGTGAAACCATAGAAAATTGTGAGTGCTTCATTTCTTACATTCATCTTTACATTCTATCCGTGCGGGGAAGGCACATTAATTTCATATCTGACCGGCTGAAAGAGATTCCGACAGCACCAAGAAATTCATGGTCGGAACCTCATAGTCATTGTTATTGTATACAACATATCCGAGCCAATGTCGATGGTACGGTCGGGTAAACCACATAGCCGATGAGATACATCCAGGTATAACGATAGATCAGTACCTTACCTGGTATTCGATAATTACCCGCAGATTCGTCATCACAGCCGCCCCTCCGCCCACCTCATATATGTCTCGAGGACCGATAGAGAGAGATTCGATAACTTTATATCAAATTTTATAAAACTATAATCTTATTTTTATGAAATTTATTATCTTATTTACCATCAATATAGATCCAAACCATTTATGCATTAGAGAATATAACTGATGAGGGGATTAATGGCACTAGCAACTCAGCGAGCTGCTTTATGAATATCAAGTCCCTTATCAAGAATGTGATGATGAGGTACGGATTCACACGTCCACTGACCGCACCTGCACCACCCATGCCTCCACCATCCATGTCTCCACCACCTGCGTCCACACTAGCCATTCCTATTACATATGCACGAAAACTTAGGCGGGCACAGACATAGCTGTCTCATCATTCCGATAAGTATGAGTATGGACCATCACAGCCAGAGCTGTCTCAGCCACCGAAGCCGGATAGTCACAGCCTCGACGTCCTGTAGCGAAGAAGAGGATACCAGAGATGTTGCGACGACTTCATTAGATTGCATGAAGTATTTTGTTGTATTGTGTTGTAATCGAATTCGTGTGGAGTTGACTTAACTGTATATATTTTACAGTGTTTATTGTTTTCAGCTTATTGGTCTTCGCTGTTTAGGCGTCATATATTTTGCGTGGATTATGTCTCCGCCGTTTGGGCGTTGAGTTAGCTCCATCCGCGGATGCTATTATTTTACTATTCTTGTGCATGAATTTTATTCAAAGTTTACGAAGGAGGTGTTGTCCGATTTTTAAACATTAATTCCTTACAAAAACACTTTAATTCATTTTAATTCAAACGTTAATTCTCTCTCACACAGATACATGTTCATACACAATATATTACACACACATGGTACACAAATCCACAACATACACGCAAATGTCGCAAACAAAATAGATAGCAAGAACAGTAACACCATAATTCATCACTAAAATTTTAGAAATAAATCCTCTTCAGTACTGAGCTCTGCAGCAACATAATTGATCCTCTTTGTAATGGTATCAATGGCCTCATCACCTACCGCGGAATTTTGAGTGAGTTCGAGATGGTTCAAAATCCGACGGTGCATAAAATGCGGTAGAGAGAGCTTGTGGAATACTCGATATTGCAACTAGAAAGAAAACCAATAGAATGAAAGAAGTGGAGACGGCGATTTGCTTCCCCATGGTGGTCATGGGTTATTTCTTCAGGGGGAGACGGGTGCGCATCCAATACGGCTAAGTACAAGAGCCGCAGGATTTCACGATCGATTTTCATCGGCCAGTTCATAACCCCCGTAATCGATGAGAATGCTTTCGTACCTAGAATAGTATATCCTTGTGTATACATATTTCATGATGGTGGAAGGGATGCACCTCCTGATTTCATCGATTGATGGCAATTCTGCAGATGAAGATCCCGATATTGAAAGAGCGAAACAGAGACCTAAGAGGGAGAAAAATAAAGATGGTGATGGCGATGAGATCTGAAAGAGAGAGAGAGAGAGAGAGAGAGAGAGAGCGGCATAAAGAGTGGAATTTGAGATAGAGGGGAAGAGACCGAACTCTTCATTTAAGGAATACAATCATTCACGGGTATGTGTTTTTTTTAGCGCAGTTGGCAACCACCCCCCAGAAAAACACATACTTGTGAATGATTGTGTTTCTTTTTGGGGCGCACCTGCAAACTGCGCCATAAAAGGACACAAACCAGTGAATGAGCATGTTTCTTTTTCGGGCACAGTTTGCAACTGCGCCAAAGAAAAACAAAGTCCCAATAATGAAAATGATGTATTGTGCGCAATTTAGAAGTGCGCCCAATAAAAATCAATGGGTGCACTTTCAAAGTACGCCCATTGATAAAATTAATTGGTACTTACTGATTCATATTTTTTTTGCAACATTTAATTGGCGCGGTTTCAAACTGTGCCCCTTATATTTGTAATTGGCGCAGTTTGAAATTACTTGGTGCGCCAAGACACTCACGAGCCTTTTGGAGACGTCCCTGAAGTAAGGACTGGCTAAGCCCTTACTAGATACGAAAAAAACACAAAAATAGATTAACCCCCATTTCTTAACTGCGCCTTTTAAAAAATTTTTTTTTTGATGCCAGCGCTGAGCTGGCGCTGACGTGGCGCCCAGTGACAGAAAGTGGCATGTTTTTGTAATATATTTTGAAAGTGATTTATTTTTAATAATATTAATTTTAATTGGTTTATTCCAAAAATTTGTCCTAAAATAAAACAAATTTCAACGTCGATCACCCCAAATGACGGGGAAATCGACCTTAGGCTCCCTCCAAAGGAGGGAGCCGACCCTAGGCTCCCACCCAAGAGGGGACGTCCCTCGGCTTCCACTAAGGGGGAGCCGGCCCCGGGTACCTCCCGGGAGGCATCTGGCCCAGTTTGAGGAAGGCACCCGTCTTGAGCACCCTACATGTTGTGATCACTATTTAACAAAATATAAATAAATAAAATAAAAAACGAAATTAAACAAATCTGCATTTCTTTTCAATCATACATTTCATGTTGAGTTCGCATAACCGCAAAACCCGTTAATCGGAGATTCTCTTGCCTCAAAACGAGGGATAATTAACGGCAGTTTTATCCGTGACTGCCGGAGATTTAGATTCCCACAATCAATAAACCCGGCCTACCCTAAACAGGGGAATCTGTAGAGCACCTGATAAGCGAGCGCAGCATCCCAATGGATGATGAAAAATGCTCTACAATGACGAAAGCTAACTCATGATTGTAACTAAAGAACAATATTGAATTTATTAGGACAAAAAATTAATTAGCAACAATAATGACATACTTAAATATTCCAATCTATGTAAAGCTCATACAGGAGAGCTTATACGTAGTTTAAAGCTTTTACTTTTAAAAGCAATCTAAGAAGTCGTGGTAGGCCTATCTGATTGGAACAAGATATTCATATAACTTTCCACCGTCGGGGATCGTTATAAATCATTAGAAACTCATGGTTTCAATATTACTAGAAATTCCTTATGAGAAGGGGGTACAATTTGAAGACACTCCTGAAGGAGAAACTGCGGTTTATGGGTTCCCTGAGAATATTTTAAGCATTCGTGGAATAGGAGGCACTTCAACTTCGAAAAGCCCCTCTAGAATCTGAACCACCTGCCCCATTGTAGGCCTAGAATTCTCATCATCCTGAATGCACCAACAAGCAACTTTACAGGCTCTAACGACCTCTTCCAACTTCGCGTCACCCTCTAGTCTGTGATCCAACAAGCCAATCACATCCCCTTCCATATGTTTTTTGGCTGCCAAAGTAGGAAAAAACATTGGCTTTTGCTCACGTGTCAATTCCAAGTTTCTCTTCCCTGATATGATCTCGAAGAGCATCATCCCATAACTATAGACATCTGCCTTGGTTGTAATTGCTACACCTGAAATCCATTCCGGTGCCAGATACCCTGTGGTTCCTCTCATTGTAGTAATAACCCGAGAAAAGTCCCGTCCCAGAAGCTTAGCCAAGCCAAAATCAGCAACTTTTGGAACAAAAGAAGCATCCAAGAGTACGTTCTCGGGCTTGATGTCACAATGAATGATGCATTCTCTACAGTGCTCATGGAGATAAGTGAGGCCTCGAGCAATTCCAAGGACTATTTGATACCTCTTCGTCCAGTCCAGGACATGGGTAGTGTGATTTTCAAACAGCTGAGTGTTTAGAGATCCATTAGGCATGTATTCATACACTAGTAGCTTCTTCTTTCCTTCCGAGCAAAACCCATATAGCCGAACAAGGTTGACATGCTGAACTGTCCCGATTGTGCTCACTTCACTACGAAATTGCTTCTCTCCTTGTCGGAATCCTTCGAGCTTCTTCACAGCCACCTCGGTTGAGTCTGAGAGGACACCCTTGAATACAGAACCAAAACCACCTTCCCCCAATTTCTGGGAGAAATCCTTGCTCAAATGTTGCAAATCGCAATATCTAAATGCTACCAAACCCCCCTCGGCATTTCCTGATCGACCCAGCATTTTTTTACTTATAATTCTCCTCCTCCAAACCAGCAGACAAATAATAGCCAACAAAGCTAAAGAACCAAGGATCCCACCAATTATGGCTCTGATAACAACCGGCTTTTCGCCTTTAGAACTTGGGAACTCCGAAGCGGAGAGACGCAAGAAAAGCGTTCCATCACCCGGTCCTGTATACTTCTCCTGAAGATTAATCAAATCCCCGTACCATATCGAGCAACTACTACTACTATAAGAATAAGCATGGCAAGAACAATTCTTCAAGCAAGCTAACTCGCACTCTGAAAAATTCCCTACTCGCAAACTCAGACCATTATCTGGCAAGCTCATGTTACACATTAACAAAAACTCATCTTTCTTCAGCTGAGCTGCGTCGTTCTTTCCGCATTGCAACTCTGTGCTCCGCACACAACCTCCAGTTCGGTCGCTTAAACCCCAATCAATAGGTGACTTCTCTCTGAACCCTTTGATGCATCTACAAGAAGGATATGCATTCTCGTCGCAGCTACCGTAAGGACCGCATAAAGCATATACTTGACATTGTCGTTTAGGTTGCGACCAGAAAAGGGTCCATTCCTGGCTATCATCTACCCATATCAACTGCTTGATTTGGCCAGAGATATCCATGATGAATCTTGTGATGAGAGAGTTACTCTGGATGGAATACATGAAGTACTCCTCGGTTTCGGTGGAAACATATTGAAAGCTGAATAAATAATGGGACATCATCTCCGGAACAGCAGTGAAAAATTCCCCGTTCCAAATCCCGCTAGTCCAGTAATTTGCGGAATTGTTCCACGTTATGAAGAACTGGCTAGACCCTTGTCGATGCCGAGCGAATAAATTCCGGATGCAGGATCATCAAAGCTCTTCCATGACGTCAAGCGTTGGATCTCTCCGGTGAGATTGTTCACGCCAAGCTTTCCGCCAGGAAGCCATGTGTCGGTCGGGTGATCATAGCTCTGCCATAAAGTTCTGTTGGGGTTTAATCCGTCTTTGAGAACGAAGTTTCCAGTGTCAAGAAGGACAGCTACTGTATAGCTGGAGGTCGATACATTCGTGTTACTAGACCATGTGAGGGAATTAGACCGGTCTGCGAGGACTAAATTGCCGTCGCCTGAGATTTTGAGCTCGGCAGCGGTAGGATCAGAGATTGGCGAGTTTCTGTTGGCCACCCAGACTGGGGTTAGCTGAGACAGCTTGTTGTACCAGATGCCAATGTAGTAATATGAAGAGTTTCTTGGTTGAAAGAAGCCGAGCGCAAAGTTGCCGCCTTCAGAGAAAAGCTTCTGCTCTCCAGAGAGAGATTGGGTTGGAGTAATGGAAGTTAGTGCAGACGAGAGTTGGTTAGAGAGGAAGAAAATGAGGAGGGAAAGAGGCAAGCTGAAAAATAGGAGTGATGGTTTCAGAGGAGCCATGTCTGAACTCCAAAACATAAAGAGAGCATAAAGAAGAAGACAGGAAAAATGAGTGAGCGGTTGAAGCTGCAGTAGTAATAAATGGTTGCAGGGAAGTTTGAATATGCTTCAATGATTTCCTGTGGCTTTGCATTTGAGATGTGGCTATGTGCAAGCTTTATTAATTATGGCCACAGTAAGTACCCCAATTTACTAGCAAGATAAATAAATAAATTTATAAGCTCATAAATAAATAAATAAACACACCCTACTGAAATTTATTTCCTTAAGTAGTCACTCTAAGTCGCATAAAGCCGAAAGCCAATATATGATCATCGTCATGGTTTACGCTGGTTGGAAATTGGAAAAGTAATCATCAAAAATTGAAACACACACACACTAGCACACAAGCACGTACGCAAAACAACAACAACAAAGATGATTAGTCGCGCTTTAGTTCAACTAATCTTCATAAGTTCTTTAAATTTCTTACTATGTAGACATACGATTAAAGTGAAGGTATAGTTTACCATCCGAGCTTCTCTTGGTTTGTATTCACTTCACATGTTTAAGAGTTAACTTCCTCACATAACATTTCTCCTATATATCACGTATTACTGTATTACACCACTTTACTTCTACACGATAACAATGATATTAACAGTCGACTGCTTCAGGAGCAAGACAAACTTAACAACAGATTATCAATTTCTACACAAAGATGAAAGATCCTGAACAAAGAACTGGCTTTGCAAGTTGCAAGTTGTAGGTCAATATCAGATCATTTATGTTGGTGTACCATAGGCCATGTGCTCCACCAACAACCACGAATGAAATCAATAGATGTATATTAAAGATCGATACTGTTCAAGATGAGAATGGGTTAGGCCTAGTGTCTCGTGTCTCTCTTTTACGTGGACAAACAAAATCAATTATATATCGTCCATTCTCGGGCAGGACGTCCATAACCAGTTAGGCACCCAAGCGATAACAAGAGAAATAGTCAATTATATAGCTTTCTTATGTTGTTTCATCCTCTCACTTAATATCTCTATAATACTATATAACTTTACTTCTACTCGACATAAACTAACCTACTCTTCTACTAATTAAGAAGCAAAAACAAACTTAATTACAAACAGCAAAAAGTAAAAAAATGAACTGGCCTTGCTCTGCTGCCATAAATGAGTTCAATAATGAGCATTAAAGATCAATGCTTGTCAAGCTAACAAATTTCTAGATGGATTTTGTAGAATGTTCATTTTCTCTGGAATTTTCTAAGAGATAATTCATCTAAATATTGAGATATAAATTATTATTGAATGTTAGCATGACATCGAGCATGTGTCAAGCAACTAATAAGGTGGTATATAATATCATGGAGAGATTACATATTGTATAACTGGCACATATGACAAATCCACTAATTCTAGCTAACAAATTGAAGATCGTTACTGTTTAAGCTAACAAACTGCTAGCTGTATTTTATGTGTCTTACCTGCTCTATAAGACATTCGTTATTACGCCTTGAACTTTACTAGTGCTTTTCACGTGCGATGTCCATGTGTATACACCGTAGACATAAGATTTGATGAGTCCTTAAGACTTTTAGTTAAAGTATATAGATTTTAACAGCACTTTGTAGAGATTTTTTAAAATTTACAAAATTAGCTATAGATTTTTAAAGGATTTGAAATTTGAAGAAAATCTAAAGTCAGGTTTGGGTTTATATTTCAATTTGAACACCACCTTTTATATTGCACTAAATAATGGAGACATTGGATTAGGTTATATCATTCATTTGAGTCATTCAGACATTTTGTCGAGCTTGTTTTAAGCGACTGTTTGGTGAAGCAAAATTGTCAAACATTCGCTAATTAAAGCCAAAAAAGAAAAATTCCTCGATGAATTCTATGATTGTTACCTTCTCTATTACAAAATCAAAGTCCTTTTTTTCCCGCTTCTTCAACTTCCATTTGAATGAGATTTACTGAAAATGAAGGAGGAAAAATTCCATCCCATATCAAACGTTGAGACATTTCATCGAACAAGATTCGAGCAATACAAATATAGTAATTGCATACCTTCGGTTAGATCCAATCTCTTTGCTGTCAAAGGATTTGGTAACTTTGAACCCAGATAAAAATGAAAGTTCTATTTTGATGACTGTGATGACAAAATGGTGCAGATGTTTCCTTACTTGATTAATTGATAGTTTTAATATAGTTGCTAATTTGATAAGTCAATTCTTGATACATCAATTCTTGATACAATTCTAATACATTGATATTGATTAAAAAGTTTATGTGTTTGATTGTGTAAATTCATTATCTAGTTCTCATATCCTATTAGATGTGAATAAATTAGAGTAACCCTAAATTACCCACACAAACACATATACAAACCCTAATTCTATACACAAAAACCTAATTTCCCCCACACTCACACACACACATATACACCAAACACTAATCTTGCATAAAACCTAAAGCCTTACTTCCAATATTTCTTAAGTAAAGCAACATACATAAACCTAGTAGCCTCCTACAACTATGGATGATTCATTTTACACTCAAATTAATGCAAAGATTTCGTCTTTTATAAGTTCTAAACTTGGTTTATATGAAAACTAGGTTTTAAATAGAATTATAAGGTTTGATTCAAATATGGAATTTACTGCGCATGTCGTCTTGAAAAATTGATATTAAATTAAATACACATTGGAATGTAACGTTCCGGGCCTCATATCGAAACCAATTAAATAACCTATAAACCTATGTAAGTTACTATTGAATATTACCATGTTACGATAACGAAAACTGGAGAAAAATACGGCTTTGGACTGTAGTCCAGAGCAATACTTTCAGTCGAAGCCTGGTTTGAACATCCATATTTCACTGTAGGAATTTCATATTCTGTGGAAATCCATATCGTTATGTATATAATCGAGTTAGCTAACTGATGGTGTTAGTTTCAATTAATTTAAATGTCGTTTGATATTTTAAGAGTATTTTTATTTGTCGACATGTCTGGCTCATTTCTGCAGTGACAAATTATACGTATTAAACTTAAACTGAACATAACTCCATGTATATAACGGCTATTACTGATCCGTGTAACTACCCTAAAATCTCTGTACGTTTGTATCAAGTTCAATGACTATGAGTTATAAGTAATTATTATTAAATAAAAACATGAAACTCTTTGTAGCTTATTGGTTAATACTCTCCACTGTTATTCCATAACTCGTGTGTTTGAATCTCATTAGCCTTAATTATTTTAATATTTTTCTTTTAACGTTTTGGGAGCCCAAGAGTTTCCAAGGGCTAAACACGGGATTAAGAAACATTGTAATCGAAAAGATATATTAAAATGGGCTATTTATACTGACTCGAACCCAAATCCTGAGCCCCAAGAACTAATCCGAGGCAGGGGCGGTTCAGGCTGCCTGGTGGGCGGTTCGGGTGACCTGGCTATGCCCAATCGAGCCCGTCTCATGCACGGGTGTCCTTTGGCTTTCCTTCACCTGTTTTGATATTTTAAAATCGCTGATTTTTTAAAACCCATGAATCAAAACAGAGAACCCCCAGACCTTTCATCTCCTCCTGTCCCTTCTTTAATCTATTTTAATTTCTTTTATTTCAGTATATACTCTTTCTCCATCCCTATAAATATCGTAGCACATCCCTATACTCTTCCATCTGAAATTATCAAAGAAAATTTCGCTCTCAAATTCCTCAAGAAATCGCTCACGTCCCTAAGTGAAGTGCCAAGATCCTGAAGCCGGAAGCTCAAGCTCGCTAATCCTTCGTATACCGTCGGTCTCAGTTCTTCAAACCTAGGCTACTTCTCTTTTTTTCCTCACTCGTACGAGTACGAGCGGTTCGAGTAAGTATCCCTCCTCTCCTTCTTCTTCCATTGAATCAAACCCTTGTCATGTCACCATAATTTTCCCCACTAAAATAATATTCTTTAAATATATATACTCACTATGACAACATAAACTACTTTTATGAAAACTTATTAATTCAATTTGATAACTAACACATCTCATATTTCTAATCGTCGGGTATCAAATCTTGCGTTAACTTGTAACTCACCTTTTGTTTAGAATCATATTCATGGAAAGCTATTACATACATTTGTTTCATGTAACTTCTAATATTTCTCATGCTTTAACATGAAGTTGTGGATATTGTTAAATATAGTTTAGTGATAACGCACGGGGTATTGACCCACCCCACTCATGCGCACTTGGAACATAGCACGATCTCATGCTTTTTAACGTTTTCTAAAAGAATCGAATTACACCAAAATACTTTCTTTATAACAAACAACTTTAACTATAATTTTTATCATTTGCAACTCTCGTTAGGGGAACTCATTTATGGATGGTGCAGATTATCGCACATCCTGAGGATAGTAGAGTGAGATGCGGAACTTCTTACGGAGAATTCAGTCTCGAAAGGAATGAAATAGGATTTTCAAGAAAATATGACATTTTAAAACAAGTTAAATAAATTGAAAATAATCTAAATCATATATTCGTAATTTCAAAGAAAAGAAAATTGTGAAAATTAGATTTTTATAAATACTCTAAAATGAAAATATTAAAGTTTTAAAGAAAATACCCTCAAGTTTTCAAAACATATATTTTTTTATTAAAATACCATAAACTTTTAAAAACTAGGTTTTGACACTAAAATACCACAAAATATAAAAATACGTTTTTATGAAAAATATTGACATTTTAATTAATATATTTTTATCAAAAATATCTTCAAGGCTTTAGGATGAATTAAAACCCCTCAAGAATTTTTAAATGACATCTTTCATATAAATACCTTAGAAATCAAAAGACTAGTCTAGATTATGTATTTAGGTTTCAGATTGGTTTGAGTAGCATCTTTTCTTTTCAGTGCCTCAGAGATGCCGGAGAAAATGATGCACCACTTACCTCTCTCTAAATATAGATCGCAACCTTATGGTGGAATTATCGTTGGCAATCGTCTTTAAAAAAGTCATAAATATTGTCGTCCATATGTAGAGGTTGCCCGATTATTCCTAAACTTAAGAAATCTATTAGGATAAAATCCTTGCTAAAATAAAGTGTAATATTACTTGAATCAAATCACATTAGACTCAAAATTGACTTGAATCCTAATTTAATTTGAACTCAAACTCAAATACAAACTCGAACTCGACTTGAACTTGAACCCTTGACTTGATTTGACCTGAACCATGAATATGACTTGGACTTGAACTTGACATGAATACTTGAATACAACTTGAATCTGAACTTGTACTCTTTATATTCATGGATTCGGTCAAGACTTGTAAACTTGATCTGGACAATAAAATACGCGGGGATAAGGGGTAGGTTGCTAAGAAACGTATATCGTGGCACGAGATATCACTTTAAAAGATGCTTCTTGAATATGCTTTTGTCGTTGTTTCGTGGGGTTTGACGGAGCCTTGTACTCTCTTGTACCTTTGGTCCACGGGATAAGCTGGACTACTCTCGTATACACGCATACCTTCTTTATCAAACTACAAACAACCACGTTAGAATAGAATAACCATATACATATACCTGTCATTCTTGAGATATTTTTTTCCTACATTCATACCTGTTCATTTTTACATACATATCATTACTTGATCGAGTCAAGCCAGTAGGATTTCGATCAGCGTACCGCTCTGCCAGACTACTAGTTTTCTTTTCTATACGTATTTCTTGTATGCCATTGTTCAGGCACTTTCCAGTTATTATATCTTTTATTTTGTACATTGTCACGCCCCACTTCCCAAGATACGTAAACTACGGCACATGATCGAGCCAACCATACTACTTGAATCATCTCTCCACAGTCACATTACGGCTGTCTATCGGATATTAAGAACAGAAAAGAATATAATATAGCTAGTACATGTCCATCTGCCACGGTAAATAAAATCAAAAAAATGCATAAAGCGAAAACGAATCAAGATCCAATAAACAATATCTGAATCATGTCCCAATATGGGCTCACATCAATAAAAAAACTACAGAATAAATAAACTAAACATCTCTAATACACGTTCAATTTCTCATTGCTCGGCTTGATTGCTAAAATACTCTTGATCTGCCTGTGATAGAAGTAGAGGAACTGGGCCATGTAAAACCCAGACGTCAGTGCGTCATAGTATCAAAATATTAATCATAACCAAGATGTGATGTTATGATTAAATATAGGTATAAATAATGAACACATGTGCAAAACGGTGAGCTATAAGTATGTATGGGTGTGTGATGTGTATCCTAAATCTGTGCTTCTAGGTTATCTATTCTAAAAGTCTTTGAAATTAATTAATATAATTCTCATCGTAACCCAAAAGTATATATCCCATTCATTCTCCACAGGACCATGGTAACAGTATTTATTCCGTAACGTCCGGAAACACGGCAAACAATGATTTATTCCGTAACACCCGGAATCACAGCAAACAATAATAATATCATCTTGAGTTACGTTTCGGTTACATTTTTTATTTCCCCTTCCCCCCAGGTTTGTATTCAAGTTAAGTATTGCTAATATAATTTAATGCTAACACAGGATCAAGCAGGTACAAGTCTTGTTTATGTAGACAACAAGTCACGTCCGTCAGGACAATAAATCAGGATTGTTGGCATTAGCAAAAGATCCAAGTAACAGGTCCAGTAATGTTTCGTGTACAAGTCAGGTAATATACTTTAATCAGAATAGACACCAAATGTAAAATTGTAACCAATATCGAAACACGGTAAGTACAACTAATGCCAGAATGCATATGTATCTAACTGTAATAACCGTTTCACGTCCATTACCATGTATATTGCAAACTAGATAAAATACTGAACTGATATAGTATTATAATAATATTGTGATGATCCGGCATGCAATTAGATAAACCATTATCGGTACAGATACAGACTGATAATATAAAATTGTAAATCGATAATATTTGCTAAATAGTAAAACACATGTACTATAGTTAAGCATATAAATATCGATATAAACAAAGTAGCATATTGCAAGTTTAGAACTTGCCTGATCGGATCTCACATCGAGATACGGATGCTACGTCCGACGTCGGAATAACGTCGCAATGCAAACTTACACGCGCAGGACTGGACTTGGCTGAGCAATGACGTGACGTGGTGATTAGGCTAGACGACGATAGTGACTAGGTCGTATGGATCATCGGCGATGCACGCAACTCCGGCGAGAAGATCAGAGAATCAAGAAACGATCGAGAAAAGCAAGAAATGAAGAATAGTAGGTGGCTGTTGTGTTGGGTTCTGGGGTGGCAAGGATAGAGGCGAGACGACGGCGATGATGGCCGACGGCGACGTGGCTACTTCGGCACGGTGGCTATGGGTTATTGGGTTGGTGTCGAGGTTGGGAAGTGCAGGGGTTGGTGGTGGAGGTGGTCTGGGGTGTCGGAAGAGGAGAGAGAGGTGAGGAGGTGAAGGCGGGTGTGATGGTGGGTGGCAACGACGAGGGCTAACGGCGAGGGGTGTGGGGGTTTCTGGGATTGCTGTAGGGTTGGCGTTAGGGTGTAGGGGTGCTCAGGAAGGGAAGGAGGAGATGGAGGTGGTGACGGAGGTGATGAGGGTGAGGACGAGGGCGAGCTCGAGGTGAGGTCGGCAATGGTTTGGCGAGGGCGAGGGCTATGGTTTGGGTTTTCTCGCGGGCAAAGGAGGAAAAGAAAAGGGGTAAGAGAGAGGGAGTTAAGTATTAACCTCTTATATATATATATATAAGAGGTTAATGGAGGAAATAGGCCATAGGGAATTTCCTTCTATGGCGTCGAAAAAATACACCATCCCTCATTTATATATATATATATATAAGAGGTTAATGGAGGAAAGAGGCCATAGGGAATTTCCTTTTATGGCGTCGAAAAAATACACCATCCCTCATTTTTTCCGACGATCGGCACCCACCATCTTCATCGTTATCATCTAAGATGTGGGTACACCAAATTTCTTGTGATTCTACAACTTTTTCACCGTTGATTTAGTGGGTTCAAAATTAACGGTTTACTGACAATAGAACTTTTTACATTGCTAAATCAACGGTGAAAAGGTTGTAGAATCACATGAAATTTGGTGTACCCATATCTTAGATGATAACGATGAAGATGGTGGGTGCCGATCGGCGGAAAAAATGAAGGAGGATGTATTTTTTCGACGTCATAGAAGAAAATTCCCTCATATGGCATCTTTCCTCCATTATTCTCTCTCTCTCACTATATATATATATATATATATATATATATATAGTGAGAGAGAGAGGGTAGAGAGAGACGCTGAGAGAGAGAAATAATTATATATTTAGTTTATATATATATATATATATATACATACATGTTAGTTTAAGAAAATATTATAATATATATGTTTTGGGTTTATACAGCCCATATCAAATTACTCCGAATATTACCCAGGTCCTTTCTAAAAATCTAGTTTTTAAATATGGAGAATATACGTAAAAGTTAAAACCATAATGCGATGTCCGGTCAATAAAAATGCATACCCTCAAGTACGGATCTACGTAAATATACGTAGCGATATAAACGAGTCTGTTTTAGCAATTAGGACATGAACATGATGTAGGGATGCAACCATATGATATGGAGTATGATAACATGCCATGCTAGATATCAAAATATATTATTTGGATTTTATTTGTATTATTAAAAGATATGCGGATACAAAATATATTATATATGTGTATAGAATTTAGATGTGCATGGATCCTCTGTACTAGCAAATATTTGACGTAATCTTGAATCATGATGGGTTTCAAATATGCGGGCCAGGTCGGATACTAACCACAGTTTCCAAATGCACTGTCCGTACCCAAAAGCAATAATAATAAAGAAACCTGTCGCAAAATTTGAAATACCCCAAATAAGATATGGTATAACAGTGCTAGGGTGTTACAGACATCTGTACTTTGAAATTTGAATGTAAATAAAGTTGATGTTAAATTTTAATCACTCTTATTAATTCTTGCATAATGTTATATTTCTTTAAAACGCTTAACGTATTTATTAAGGGAAAGGATCTTCTCGTAGTAAATACGTTGCGGACCTCATCACGCGCTGTCACCGTCTTGTGGGAAGCAGGGCGTGACAATCCATCTTTTTCGTTAAAAACTTAACTGATAAACCTAGATTTTATTGAACTGTAGCAACGTCTAATTCAGAACATAAATAATAGAAAAATGCGTTCTAAGTTAGACTTCCAGTTCTGAAACTAGAATTCCAACAGTAAATTTCTGTTTTAAGACGATCACATCTCCTAACCAGTATTCCGATGGAGTTGAAACCGATTTTACCATTTAGATAAATATGTCTACTTTTTTATGATATTTGTATTGTATTGCCTGATTCTGCACATATAAAATATAGTGAATTTTCCAACCATGAATGACACTGTATTTACCTATTACATGAAAAGACATAGTTTACCTTAACAGTGATACACATACTGGGATATTTATACACAGATTTACATGACATTAACACCGTTATCTGAGCATTGATACAACTACTGAAAATCATATACACGTTGATATATTTACATGTTCCTAATATGACAAGTTTACATGAATATTGATATAGTTCCTGAAACAATTCAATAAACTGATATTTATATGAAATCAAGTTCCAATTAATTAATTCCATTAATAAAATTGATACAGCCAGGAGATGGGGAAAGGACTTGGTAGACTCGGTTAATATCTTTGGAAACCTTATTAAGGTACCACAAGTTAGGATCCACGCATGAGGATATGGATAGTTGGACTACCAACGGTTATAGTTATTATTACAGCTCGTTATATTTTAGGGCCAGCCATGGTGGTCCGGGTAGCCCGCTACCAACAGTTACATTTTTCTACACTATGCAAATGTTTTCATAAGTTTTTCAAGCTATAATACCATGTTCACAGTAGCGCCTAGCAGTGCGTCCTAGGTTCAGCACCGGGAAATAAGGAACGTGGTTTCGGGTATGCTCGGGATGCTTTCCATTATTATTCGCTCGTTATTAGAGGCTTTCAAAAATATAAGAATAAACTACCTAAACTTGACGTGAGCTACTACATATACTCGGGTGCCGGTATAGAACGGTACTGGGGTATATGTGAGGCAGTTCATGTTCATAAACTAAATATTAAACTAAATATCGAACTAAATAAACTAAATAATAATCTATTGAAAACTTACTTGAATGACTACATGTAATCAGGTACTTGTAACGACTCTGAAATTCTTGTACAAAATTAATTGTTTATTATATAAAAAGGGTATTTAGCCTATTGTAGAGCTATAAGTTAAATTTGATTAATAAAACCAAGAAGCAACTTGTACTTCACTGGTAAAAGCTTTACACTGCTGTAACATAGCCTGTGTGTTCGAATCCTTCCAGTCTCAATTATTTTAAAGATTTGTCTTTTTAATTTTTTGGAAGCTCAAGAGTTGCACGTGCAATTCACAGAAAAACGAATAATTTCAGAAAAATCAAACAGGCGCAAAGAGGAGTAAACACCAATTTAAGCACGTGGCACGAATCTTGATGCAATTGCTCCAATCTCGACCGCCCAAAATCCTCCTTGGGCAGCTACCAATGGTTGGATCACCCCCATTCGACTCCGTGCTTTACACACATTCCTCTTCAGCTCCCCTATTTGATTTCCCTGCAATTAAACAGTGACCATTCAATCATCATTTAACACCAATTTTAATTCTTTTAATCCAATTTTTATTCCCAAACCCTAAATTCTTCACTATAAATACCACACCATTTTCCTAGTTCTCCTCTATTCTGAAATTCTGTCAAAAATCCTCAAAACTCTCTAAGTATAAGTGGAGTTAAGACCAGTCAAAAAAGAGTTAGCGATCAAGCCTCTTCGTTGAAGATCTGAATTATTTCCGGAGCTACCGTGACTCCACGGAGCCACCTATCCGTTCCTTACTCTTTTCCTAGCACTACTCAAACCGGTAAGTCCTTTCATCTTTCTCTCTCACTCTCTCTCTCTCTCTCTCTCTCTCTTCACTTCAAAATAATTTTTAAAATATATCGACAAAAGTGGAGTTAACATATATTCTAAATATTTAAACTAATTTTTGTCACTTTGCCATGTTTAAAAGCCCATACAAATTCTCTAATATCACTTCAATGTAATATGCACATCAATTGCCTTTTCATGTAACGAAAATTTCATGTCCAATGATCATATAAATGAACTTTTTCAGAAAAATACCATGAGCTTTAATATAACCGTATTATCAATAACTAGCATATGTACCTGTAGAATATTCATGGGTAACAACCTACCCCACACGCACACTCTTGATTTATAACACGAGATTTAGATATATGGTTAATTTAAGAGAATACGTTTTTTTCAAATAAATACCATCACTTTTATAAAATTACGTTTTTATCAATATTTTTAAATTCTTGCCAATTGCACCTCTACAACCATCGTTAAGGGGCCCGCTAATGGATGGTGCGGATTATCGCACATATTTGGGATAGTAGAGCGAGATGCAGAGCTCCTCACGGAGTATTCGATCTCAAAGGAAATAAAAATACGATTTTTAAGAAATATGACTTTTCTAAACAAAACAATCTTTGAAAAATTTATATAAAACTACCAATCCGTATTTTCAATAAAAAACAACTTATGAAAATATATTTTGAAAATGAAAATTGAAATTTTAATAAAATACCATCAAGTTTCCAAAAGAGCCAGTTTTCATAAAAATACCATAAACTTTTAAAAACTAGGTTTTATCACTAAAACGTCATCTAAATTAAAATACATGTTCATAAAAACACTAAATATTATAAATCACCCTCAAGATTTATTTCTAAACAACATTAAAGTATTTTTTCACAAAACCCCCTCGAGAAATACAAACAATATAAACAACAATAATAAATATTTAAAGAATCTAGATTAATATAGGTTTAAGCAGTATCATTTCTTTTGAGCCTCAAGGAGCCGGACAAAGTGAGTGCTTGTCTATTCAGGTTAGAAAAAACTTAACGGAGTTATCAATGGCAATTGTCTTGGAAAAAGACACAAATCTTGTCGTCCATGTGCAGCAGTTGCCGATTACTTCCGAACTTATGAAATTCAAGAACTAAATATTTTCATAAGATTCTGACTCCAATCTGAATCCAAACTTAAATCAGAATCTAAAATCAAATAAGAACTTGAATACCTGATCATGAACCTGAACACTCGAATTCAAATATCAAACTCAAACTTGTATACTTGACTCGACTTGACTGAACCATGGTTATAACTTGATATGAACTCGACGTGAATACCTGAATATATGATTACATCTCGAACATGAACATGTACATTTTATATCTATGGATTCGGCCAAGACTTGTAATCTTAATCTATACAATACAATACATGGGGATAAAGGGGTAGATTGGTACAGAACGTATATCGTGGCACGAGAGGTCACTTTAAAAGACACCTACATGAATTCACGTGTCGTTATCCCGTGGGTTATGACGGGGCCTTGTACTACATGTTACCATAGTCCATGGGGTAAGATGGACTCCTCTCGTATACATGAATACCTTCTTTATCAAACTACAAATAACTACGTTAGAATAACTATCTTATACCTATGAATGATTATATACCACCTTACCTGTCTACTGTGCTTTTGGTTTCTATTCACATTATATATTATCTTCTCTTATTTCTTTGGGACTTACCGAGCGCTAATTTGTTGACGACATTTCTTTCTATTTTCTTTCTTTAGAATGTTCGTCAGGAGGACCGGACTCTGAAGACATAGAGGCGAGCCAGAAGGACTTGGACCAGTTTGCTACTCAGCCAGACTACTAGCTTCTTACTATCTGTACTTACTTTTATTATGCCATTATTTAGGCATTTGCATTATTATTGTATCTTTTATTTTTAGACAGTTGTATGTAAAATTGAATGTAAATAAAGTTTCTGTTTTATTTTATTACTCTTGTTGTCACGCCCCGCTTCCCAGTGTACGGGTAAGGAGACGCGACTGGGCCCACTACGTATTTACTCAGAAGTAAACACGCTAAGCGTATCTAAGTATTATAATGAATGTACACAAGAAAAATGACAATAGATGTAACTGAACATCAACTTTTATTGATTAAGATTTCTTTACAAGTACAACTGAAAATATAAATACATGAAATAGAAAGCAATGCCTAAATAATGGCATGGACTGAAAGAAAATATGTACAAGTATCTAGAACTCTGGGTCAATGGAGAACTGCTCTAAGTCTTCAGTGCTAGGCTTGAGCTCCAGAGAGTCGGATCCACCTGACAACATTCCAAAGAAAGAAGAAATGTCGGCAGCGAACAATCACTCGGTATGTCCCAAAGAGAGGTATAGATAGAATAGACAGAAAGAATATAACTGTATATTATTTGATTGTTATGTTAACGCGGTTGTTTGTAGTTTGGTACAGAATATGCCAGTGTATACAAGAGGGGTCCCATTACTCCGGAGACTAAGGTATACGAAGCACAAGGAACCGTTAAGCCACGGTACAACAGCAATGGATATTCAGGTGTATTAAAGTGACCGTCTCGTGCCACTTCTAACACATTCCGTACCGGTTTACCCTTTTAAAAACCCCGTAATGTCTTTTATATTGATTGTATTGTTTTGTGTTATAGACGGAAGACTTGTCCAAACCATGATATCATGTAAACATAATGGATATGTAACAACCCTAATTTCTTATACACTTTCTCCTATACAAAAAATTTTCAAATATTTTTTCAAAAATCCACAAAGGGGTATTTTAGCCTGAGCACAAGATTTAGGTAATTATTTTTGTTTTTAATTACAAGCTACAAGAATGAAATAACTCCATTTTTAGTGTACAAGAAATTACTTTAAAATTTAATGTATACTTGGAGTATTTACTCTTGCTGCTATCATTTTAAGTAATTAAATAACACAATAATTATAAGCAAGAGCTTGTAGCTCACTGGTAATACCTTGCACTGCTGAACCAAGCCATCAGAGTTCGAATCCCATGCCCCACATTATTTTTAGATTATTTTTCTTTAAAAATTCTTGGAAGCCCAACAGTCCACAGGCCAAACTCCCAAATGTTGAACTGAACCCCAAAAACGGAGTATGCCATAGTCTTAGTCGGAGAGCCCTGCACCCAGCCGTCGCCGAACCAGGCCGGGATCGGCCAACTCGGCCGTCCGGCCGGCCGAATCGGCCGGCGCCGCCGGCCGGAGTTGGTCCGATGGCCGGGGTCCCAACAGCAAAGTTGTGCCTTTTCGTATTCTAAACCCCCCTGTTAACTTCATTTTATTATATCAGTTTTTGAATGATAAATATAACCAATTTATTACAAATTTTAATGCTTTTTATTTAAATTTTTATAATTTTTTTTAATAAACAAAACCCTTCACCTACCCTACCCTAGCTACCCTATAAATAGACCCCTACCCCCTACCTTCTCATTCCAAAACCATAGAATTACTCTCTTGAAATTTCCGTAAGAAAGTGTGTTTTGAAATCGGGTTCACGGCGAAGCGCTGACGGATTCCGGTGACGTTCTTTGAAGCAATCGGCGACGAAACCACACCTCGGCCATTTCCTTAGTTCCTCTTTACTCTTTAGAAGAGTTTGAAACCCGTAAGTCCCATTCTTCTCTCTTTTCTATTTCTTAAAATACGGAATTATGAAATCCGACGGAAATCGGAACAAACCGATTTCCGATTCGGTTTTTCTACAAAATCCCACTTGTCACCTAATCCTTAACACCTAAACATATCCATGATGACTATTAATCACATAAAAATTAATTTGGATAAAGTTTCTCACATGAAATGATAACTTTCTTGTAATAACGTATTCTTTTCACAATAATACCATAAAGTTTATTTTTTCTTCTTTCTAATCAATTCCCTCATTCCTAAACATGTTCATCTTGATCACTAAACTTGTAGAAATCAATTTGAATAAGTTTTCACACATGAAATGATAACGTTTACAAATGCCGTATTTTTACACTTAAATACCTTCATGTTTAATATATCATATTTAACCTCTAAACTTCACTAAACCTTAAAATAAGTCACGAGGTAATGACCTACCTCCACGCTCACGCAAATACAACCTTAATTGATATTCCCAAAATTTAGAATACGAAAATACAAAACTTTACATTAAAATACCATAATCTTCATAAAAACCATTCTTAAAGATTTTAGATTTGTTTCACTTTTTAGTAAATGGTTCTTACTAGGAAAATACGATAAGTTGTGGACATCGATCGTTTATCTAAACTGACTTTGTGGTGTCTAGGCTAGGCAAGTGAGCTTGGGTAACTTTAAAAGGCCCGCCTCACGATTCGTGAGCGGATCTCTCCCTCCTCACTTGTACTTACCTGGCCACAATTGGCGGTGAAAAGGCGATTTGAGACTTCTAACGACTTGTCGTTTAGACCTTAGAAATAGGCTAGTTGGCTTAGAAAACCCTAGAAACTAAAATACGGAAATTTACATTCTTTTACAAATAAATACCTTATATTTATAAAACCGTTTTTCTAAATGAATAGTATTTATTAAATCTTTGCAAAGCGCCACTACAACCCACCTTTGGGGAACTCGTTAGGGATTGTACGGTTTATCGTGCACCCTCGAGCTTAGTAGTGCGAGATTCAGACCTCCGCAAGGAGCATTCGGTCTCGAAAGGTTTAAAATACGACATTTAAGAAAAATGAGATTTTTTGGAAAATAAAATATTTATATAAAATTATTCTTGTATAAACATATGTATATTTATCATTTAAACACCTATTTTATTATAAGATAAAGTTTCCACTTTTTCTAAAAATTACCAGATTAAAAGTTACATTAAAATAGCATGAATTTCAAATAAATCAATATTATAAATTAATACTTTTATTAGGATATATTCACTAGAATAACACAAATGAAATCCACCCTCATTATAACTAAAAAGACGAATAATAAATACTTGAGGTGTATTTTGAAAACTATACAAAAATACTTTTTACATAAAACCCCCTCAAGTTCTATAAATTACAATAAGGACCCTAACAATTATAGAACTTCAAATTACCTTTCTTTTAGTCTGACTCGGGTTAGAGTCTGACTATTTCTGACTTGAATATGATTCAAGTCAATCTATATTCTTTTATATTCCAACTCAATATGAATACATGAATCCCTGAATCTAGTTAACAATCTATTCAATTTGACTGAATCAAACCATGGATATACATCCATTATCCTGTTATTCCATTTACCTGATTATGCAGTTACAACATGTTTACTGATATCATGGTTTTGGTCAGTCATCCAACTTACACAATACAATACAACAATAATGTTAAAACACTACGGGGTTAAGGAGTAGATTGGTACGGAAGGTGTTAAAGGTGGCACGAGGTGGTCAGATTAAGACACCTAACCTGAATCCCATTGCTGTTGTACCGTGGCTTAACGGTTCCTTGTACTTTCCGTTTGCCCTGGTCTTTAGCATATAGAGACCCCCCCTCGTATACACTGGCATCTTTCTGTACCAAGCTACAAACAACAGCGATAACATAACATTATAACAATAGTTTACATTTTAAAAATGTACCTTCTTATTCTGTCTTCTCTACTTCCCTCTTACCTTTGGGACTTACCGAGCAATCTGGTCGCTGACGACATTATGTTTCTCTCTTCTTTGAATGTCGTCAGGTGACCTGGACCCGGCAGAAGTTGAGCCAACACAAGAAGACTTGGAGAAATTTGCCGAAGACCCTACAGTATAATTTCATTGTACGCTTTTCTTTTCAGTACTTTCCATTTCCTGTTATGCTACTGTTTAGGCATCTTTATTTCAGTTGTATTTTCCTTTCCATGTATTGTACAAAGAATGTTAATAAATAAAAGTTGCTGTTCTTTTTATACTCTTGTCTTTTGTGTATTTACTCTATATTGCTTAGCTACGCTTAGTGTATGTACTTCTGAGTACATACGTAGTGGACTTCGCCGCGTCCCCTTCGCCATATACTGGGAAGCGGGACGTGACAGGTTTTGTTGGTGGCCCATGCAGGTCAGAGCTGTATGAATCCCTGTCATGCAGTTCTGGTCTGCGTGAACAACCTAGGCAATATAACACAAGAACCAGCAACTAAAACATTCTTTACAATTCCTGTTCCTTGAATCTTGCAAATTTCTATTCCTTGAATCTTATCATTTCAGGTATTTGAATCTGTCCTAACCCAAATTTTTCTTCAGGGTTATGGATTCCCCAAACAACACCAGTACCAATGTCAACAACACACCTACACCTCCAGCACTACCTCTCACACCTGCCGTTCCTGCTCCATCCAACGAGCAGACGGTTCTGCTTAAGGAAATCCAAAACCTTTTGGTTGGACTGCAGCAGCAGACTGCTATATTATTGAACTGACCAGAAGCAGGAGCAACCGTCAAGAAACGCACTGCCATCCAGATGGCAAGAGGAACCTACACTACACAACCTGCAAAACCCAAGAGACAGAAGGAAACAATTAACCAGTCAAGTTCAGGATTTTGCTACTACTGCCATAGGAATGGACAATTGTGGAAGGACTGTAGGCGCGCAAAAGGCCTGTGCCTAGTTTGCGGCGCATCCGATCATAGAATTGGAGACTGTCCCTATAGACGCAACTCAGCCCACACACCCACTATCTACCCGAAGCAGCCAGCTATCCAGACTCCTACACCTAGTCTTACACTCCCAGCACCACCTCCACATGGACCATCCCTACCTAGTCAGGCATCGATATATCGGCTTACACAGAAAAATGTGTCGAGACGTCAAGCCTCCACCTTAACGGCCTTAGAACCTGAGACTAAGAACCAAGGTAACCCAGGTAACTCCCTCACTTTGACCAAACTATTTTGCAATATTTCTTCCTTCTAAATATTTTCATATACTACCAATAGTTCTGCCACCAAACTTCTTTGCACTGTTACACTTTCCTTTTACAAATTTCGAGAACGAAATTTTTATAAGGAGGGTAGAATGTAACAACCCTAATTTCTTATACACTTTTTTCTATACAAAAATTTTTCAAATATTTTTTCAAAAATCCACAAAGGGGTATTTTAGCCTGAGCACAAGATTTAGATAATTATTTTTGTTTTTAATTACAAGCTACAAGAATGAAATAACTCCATTTTTAGTGTACAAGAAATTACTTTAAAATTTAATGTATACTTGGAGTATTTACTCTTGCTGCTATCATTTTAAGTAATTAAATAACACAATAATTACAAGCAAGAGCTTGTAGCTCACTGGTAATACCTTGCACTGCTGAACCAAGCCATCAGAGTTCGAATCACATGCCCCATATTATTTTTAGATTATTTTTCTTTAAAAATTCTTGGAAGCCCAACAGTCCACAGGCCATAACTCCCAAATGTTGAACTGAACCCTAAAAACGGAGTATGCCATAGTCTTAGTCGGAGAGCCCTGCACCCAGCCGTCGCCGAACCCGGCCGGGATCGGCCAACTCGGCGGTCCGGCCGGCCGAATCGGCCGGCGCTGCCGGCCGGAGTCGGTCCGATGGCCGGGGTCCCAACAGCAAAGTTGTGCCTTTTCGTATTCTAAACCCCCTGTTAACTCCATTTTATTATATCAGTTTCTGAATGATAAACATAACCAATTTATTACAAATTTTAATGCTTTTTATTTAAATTTTATAATTTTTTTTAATAAACAAAACCCTTCACCTACCCTACCCTATCTACCCTATAAATAGACCCCTACCCCCTACCTTCTCATTCCAAAACCATAGAATTACTCTCTTGAAATTTCCGCAAGAAAGTATGTTTTGAAATCGGCTTCACGGCGAAGCGCTGACGGATTCCTGCGACGTTCTTTGAAGCAATTGGCGACGAAACCACACCTCGGCCATTTCCTTAGTTCCTCTTTACTCTTTAGAAGAGTTTGAAACCCGTAAGTCCCATTCTTCTCTCTTTTCTATTTCTTAAAATATGGAATTATGAAACCCGACGGAAATCGGAACAAACCGATTTCCGATTCGGTTTTTCTACAAAATCCCACTTGTCACCTAATCCATAACACCTAAACATATCCATGATGACTATTAATCACATAAAAATTAATTTGGACAAAATTTCTCACATGAAATGATAACTTTCTTGTAATAACGTATTCTTTTCACAATAATACCATAAAGTTTATTTTTTCTTCTTTCTAATCAATTCCCTCATTCCTAAACATGTTCATCTTGATCAATAAACTTGTAGAAATCAATTTGAATAAGTTTTCACACATGAAATGATAACGTTTACAAATACCGTATTTTTACACTTAAATACCTTCATGTTTAATATATTATATTTAACCTCTAAACTTCACTAAACCTTAAAATAAGTCACGAGGTAATGACCTACCTCCACGCTCACGCAAATACAACCTTAATTGATATTCCCAAAATTTAGAATACGAAAATACAAGACTTTACATTAAAATACCATAATCTTCATAAAACCATTCTTAAAGATTTTAGATTTGTTTCACTTTTTAGTAAATGATTCTTACTAGGAAAATACGATAAGTTGTGGACATTGATCGTTTATCTAAACTGACTTTGTGGTGTCTAGGCTAGGCAAGTGAGCTTGGGTAACTTTAAAAGGCCCGCCTCACGATTCGTGAGCGGATCCCTCCCTCCTCACTTGTACTTACCTGGCCACAATTGACGGTGAAGAGGCGATTTGAGACTTCTAACGACTTGTCGTTTAGACCTTAGAAATAGGCTAGTTGGCTTAGGAAACCCTAGAAACTAAAATACGGAAATTTACATTCTTTTACAAATAAATACCTTATATTTATAAAATCGTTTTTCTAAATGAATAGTATTTATTAAATCTTTGCAAAGCGCCACTACAACCCATCTTTGGGGAACTCGTTAGGGATTGTACGGTTTATCGTGCACCCTCGAGCTTAGTAGTGTGAGATTCAGACCTCCGCAAGGAGCATTCGGTCTTGAAAAGTTTAAAATACGACATTTAAGAAAAATGAGATTTTTTGGAAAATAAAATATTTATATAAAATTATTCTTGTATAAACATATGTATATTTATCATTTAAACACCTATTTTATTATAAGATAAAGTTTCCACTTTTTCTAAAAATTACCAGATTAAAAGTTACATTAAAATACCATGAATTTCAAATAAATCAATATTATAAATTAATACTTTTATTAGGATATATTCACTAGAATAACACAAATGAAATCCACACTCATTATAACTAAAAAGACGAATAATAAATACTTGAGATGTATTTTGAAAACTATACAAAAGTACTTTTTACATAAAACCCCCTCAAGTTCTATAAATTACAATAAGGACCCTAACAATTATAGAACTTCAAATTACCTTTCTTTTAGTCTGACTCGGGTTAGAGTCTGACTATTTCTGACTTGAATATGATTCAAGTCAATCTATATTCTTTTATATTCCAACTCAATATGAATACATGAATCCCTGAATCTAGTTAACAATCTATTCAATTTGACTGAATCAAACCATGGATATACATCCATTATCCTGTTATTCCATTTACCTGATTATGCAGTTACAACATGTTTACTGATATCATGGTTTTGGTCAGTCATCCAACTTACACAATACAATACAACAATAATGTTAAAACACTACGGGGTTATGGGGTAGATTGGTACGGAAGGTGTTAAAGGTGGCACGAGGTGGTCAGATTAAGACACCTAACCTGAATCCCATTGCTGTTGTACCGTGGCTTAACAGTTCCTTGTACTTTCCGTTTGCCCTGGTCTCTAGCATATAGAGACCCCCCTCGTATACACTGGCATCCTTCTGTACCAAGCTACAAACAACAGCGATAACATAACATTATAACAATAGTTTACATTTTAAAAATGTACCTTCTTATTTTGTCTTCTCTACTTCCCTCTTACCTTTGGGACTTACCGAGCGATCTGTTCGCTGACGACATTCTGTTTCTCTCTTCTTTGAATGTCGTCAGGTGACCTGGACCCGGCAGAAATTGAGCCAACACAAGAAGACTTGGAGCAATTTGCCGAAGACCCTGCAGTATAATTTTATTGTACACTTTTCTTTTCAGTACTTTCCATTTCCTGTTATGCCACCGTTTAGGCATATTTATTTCAGGTGTATTTTCCTTTCCATGTATTATACAAAGAATATTAATAAATAAAAGTTACTGTTCTTTTTATACTCTTGTCTCTTGTGTATTTACTCTATAGTGCTTAGCTACGCTTAGCGTATGTACTTCTGAGTACATACGTAGCGGACCTCGCCGTGTCCCCTTCGCCATATACTGGGAAGCGGGGCATGACAGGATATAAATAAATAGTCATGTAATCAGAGTATATCCATGGTTTGGTTCAGTCGAGTCATGTTGATATAGATTGAATTCTGGTATAAACGGATTCATGTTGTATTGGAGCTATACTTGAATTGGATTCAAGTTAGATAGATTTCATATTAGATTGAGACTCTGTCTGAGTCAGACACTTTACAATGAATTGAAGTCCTGAGTTAGTTTAGATGTTATCGGTAACTGCTGCACATGGACGACAGGATTTGTGTCTTTTTCCAAGACAATTACCGTATTGATAACACCATTGTTAGATTTTCTACTTTAAATAGGTAAACACCCATATTCTCCGGCTCCCTGAGGCTCAAGAGAACTGGTCCTGCTTAAACCTATATTTACTAGGGTCTTTATTGTAAATTAATATAACTTGAGGGGGTTTTATGTAAAATAGTTTTGATATATTTTCAAAATACACCTCAAGTATTTAATTATCATCTTTAGGGTTTTCATAGATGTAGTTTTTATAAAAATGAAATTTTCTAGTGAGCAGAACCTAGATTTCATTGTACATGGTATTTTAATGAAATATTGGAATTGTATTGAATTGTAATGGTAGTTTCATGAAATTGTGATTCTTTTGATTTAGAAAAACATGAAATATTTATATAATATATTTAAAATAGATATTTTGATGATATATATATATATATATATTTAATAAAAATAAATTTTATTTATTTTGTAGAAATCTCATTTTCTTAAAAATTGCATTAAAAATTCCATCGAGATCAAATGCTCCGTGAGAAGGTCTGCATCTCGCTCTACTAGGCCCGAGAATGTGCGATAAAATACACCATCCCGATCGGGGTTCCCCAAAATGGGTTGTAGAGGCGCTTTGCAAGGAATTAGATAATACGCTTTTTAAAGAAAACGATTTTGAATGTTTAGGGTATTTTATTGCAAACTTGTATTTTCCCACAATCTAATATTCTAAAGGTTATTGTACTATGTCAAAAAAGTGTGTTGTGATGAGATAGATCATTACCTCATGAGTTATCTAAAGCTAATATGGTCTAGATGAGATAGGTCATTACCTCATGAGTTATCTAAAGCTAATATGGTCTAAATGGATAAACAATGTCGTATGTAAATATGATGGTATTTTACCGTAAAGATGGAATAGAAGTTACTATTCATATTATTTTGAGATGAAACATAATGTGAATATGTTATTATGTTTTTTAAACAATATACAAAAATATGGTGAATTTGTTCTAAAGAAAAATTGTGTTTTTAGTTAAAATAGAATCGGAAGTCGGATTAACTCAGCTTCCGACTAGTTTTGAAAAATGATTTCATTTTAACAAAAGAGAAGGGGAAAATGGGAACTTACAGGTTAAGGGGAGATGGAGGAAGCTTTTGGAACCTTCAGGGAGTCATTTAGTCGCCGGATTCTTCTTAAAACTTCGCCAGAACTTCGACCCTTGCTAATTCTACTTGTATAACTTTGGACTTAGAAATATTTAGAGTGTTTTAGCATGGAATTCTGAATGAGGAGGGGTGAAATGTAGTGTGATATTTATAGAGAAAATTAGGGTTTAGGGTAATGAAGAATAGAATTAAAATGTGCATTAAAATGTGGATTAATGCCCATTTTTAATTCTCTGGAAATGTGCAGAGAAATCAAACAGCATGGGGGTAGTGGGGTAGGCCAAGGGGTTCTGGGGTTAAAAAATGAGGGCATACCCTACGGATTAGCCCGGCGGTGTCGGTCCCCCATACACATCTTGCCGGTCCAAACCGTTGGGATGGGGTTGGGATTCTTGCCACGTGTTGGTGTCGTTTGGTATAATTCAATGCACATGTTTGTTTACCTTGTGACTTTTCATTTTACATGCAGTGCACGTGCAAACTTTTGAGTTTCTAAAAGTTTAAAAGAAAAAAATCAACAAAAATATATATGGCTGAGGGGATTCGAACACAAGAGCTACATTACAGCAATGCAAGGCTCTACCAATGAGCTACAAGTGCTTTCTTGCTGTTCAAAAGTAAATCAAATACTTATAGTATACACAGGAATATTGCAAATACTCCATTTGTACATTAATTTTTAAATAAATTTCTATATACTGAAACAGAGTTGTTACATTCTACCCTTCTTACAAAATTTCGTTCTCGAAATTTACAATTATTTTAAGGACTAATTTACAAAAAAGTGGGGGTATCTTGCATGCATATTGTCTTCACGTTCCCATGTTGATTCACCTGGTGAATCCTTTCTCCACATCACTCGAACCAAGTTTACTTCTTTGTTCCGAAGTGACTTCAACTTTCTATCCAGGATTTCAACAGATTGTTGCTCATAAGATAAGTCTGGATGTATAGTGAGTTCGGAGTGATCAAGAATATGACTGGGTCACTCACATACCTTCTAAGTTGAGATATGTGGAACATATTGTGCACTCCTTCCAATGAAAATGGAAGTGCCAAGCGATAAGCCACTTCTCCGACTCGTTCGAGTATGTCGAACGGTCCAATATACCTCAGAATGAGCTTACCCCGTCTTCCAAAGAGAGCCACTCCGCGGTTTGGAGATATTTTCAAAAATACATGATCTCCCGGTTAGAACTCTAAGTGATAGCGCTTTGCATCAGCCCAGTGCTTCTGTCGATCTTGGGCTATGTGCATTTTTTCCCTGATAGTGTGAACCACATCTACAGTTACTACTATCATCTCAGGTCTAAGGAGTTCTCTATCTCCGATGTTGTCCTAACTTAATGGCGATCGACACTTCCTTCCATATAGAGTTGCAAAGGGTGCCATTCCAATACTTGCTTGGTAGCTGTTGTTGTATAAAAACTCCACAAGATGTAGGTGATCTTCTCACGATCCTCCAAAGTCTAGCATACACGCTCTTAGCATATCTTCTAAGATCTGAATCGTTCTCTCAGACTGACCATCTGTTTGTAGATGATAAGCTGCGCTAAAGTTCAGACTTGTTCCCAAGCTAGCTTGCAAACTCTTCCAAAATTGCGATCGAAATCTGGTGCCACGATAGGAGAAAATGCAAACCGGTACTCCATGTAATCTCATGATTTCCTGTATGAGTTCATGGGTATCAGAGATAGTACATAATGAAGAGTTCAAATTTTACTTAGATTCTTACCTCTATGTACTTCTTTGCTAGTATCTCAGTAGATTGGCCAACTCGAAATGTAATGAAATGAGCCGAATTTGTGAGTCGATCCATTATAACCCATACCGCATCATTACCTTTCATGCTGCGAGGAAGTGCAGTCACGAAGTCCATAGTGATGTGTTGCCACTTTTATTCTGGGATAGGTAACGGTTGAAGTAAACCAGCAATATTGTGATGTTTAGCTTTTACTTGCTGACACACCAAGCATTTAGCGACGCTTCTGGCTACTTCACGCTTCATTCTATTCCACCAGTAATTTTGGCGCCGATCTTCATACATCTTTGTTCCACTAGGGTGTACTGAATAGGGAGAGCTATGAGCTTCTTTCATCAATTCTTCTCGAACAGGACCTTTTGCTACACACAACCTACTGCCGTATCTCAAAGATCTGTCTTCATAGATGATGAAGTCTGTTCTAAGTCCACTTTCTACTTGTTCTCTGATCTTTTGCAACTTAACATCACTTTCTTGAGCTGTTTTGATCTGATTGACAATGGTAGATTGAACTTGTAAGTTCATCAAATTTGAAGCGTTACCTGGTATGACCACTTCAATCTCCATTTGATGTAAATCTTGTTGGAGCCTCCACTGTGCGGTGAGATTCAATGCTAATGGTTGGCGACTAAGTGCATCAGGGAATACATTCACCTTCCCGGGATAATATTATAGGTTGATGTCGAAATCCGCCATAAGTTCTAACCATCTTCTCTGCCACATATTCAACTCTTTCTGAATAAACACATATTTCAGACTTTTTTGGTTTGTGTATATGTCCACTCGTTCACCAAGAAGATAATGGTGACAAATCTTGAGTGCAAAGATTACGGCTACCAACTCCAAATCATGCACCGGATAGTTGCGCTCATGAATCTTCAGATGTCTTGAAGCATAAGCTACAAGTTTACTGTGCTGATGTAGAACACATCTTAATCCCTTACCGGATGCATCACAATGCACTTCAAATCCTCCAGATTGGTCTGGTATTACGAGAATATGTGCTGATATCAATTTTGACTTGAGTTCTATGAAAGCTTGTTCGCATGCTTCTAACCACACAAATTCTTCATATTTACGTATGATCTTAGTCAGGGGTGTTGCAATCTTCGAAAATCCTTTAATAAACCTTCTGTAATATCCTGCTAAACCCAAGAAACTTAGAATGTCCTTCATTGACTTTGGTGTCGGCCATTCGCTTACTGCTGATATTTTAGCTGGATCTATAGAGATTCCATCGCTTGATACAATATGTCCAAGAAAACCGACTTGATTTAGCCAAAACTCACACTTGCTGTACTTGGCATAGAGTTGATGCTGTCGTAAAGTTTCCAGGACAATTCGTAAGTATTCGGCATGTTCTTTCCGACTCTTAGAATATACCAGGATGTCGTTGATGAAGATGATAACAAACCTGTCTAGGTACTCTTGAAAAGCTTGATTCATTAGGTTCATGAATATAGCTGGTGCGTTGGTCACTCCAAATGGTATCACGAGAAACTCATAATGAATATAGCGAGTCCTGAATGCCGTTTTCGGAATATCAGACTCTTTGACCTTCACTTGATGATATCCCGAATGAAGATCTAACTTGGAGAAAATGCAAGATCCACTTAATTGATCGAACAGGTCATCGATGCGTGGAAGTAGATACTTGTTTTTTATAGTTACTTCGTTCAGAGCTCTATAATCAATGCACATTCTGTATGAACCTTCCTTCATCTTCACAAGTAGAACTGGAGATCCCCAACTTGAACTGCTGGGACAAATCCATCCTTTCTTCAATAATTCGTCCAATTGAGTACGGACCTCTTTCAAACCTTCGGAGCTTAACCGATACGGTGCTTTGATCACCGGTTGTGCTCCAGGTACTAAATTAATGCTGAATTCAAGAGCTCGATCGGGAGGCAAACCTGATATGTCTTCACGAAATATATCATCGAACTCTCGAACTACCTCTGGGTTCGATCCTTCCTCTGCTTGAAGTGTTGCAATCACTGCCTTTTTCGGTTTTGCTTTGTATGTGCTTGGATCCAGGGTACAGTCTCCACTTTTGAAATAAAAGACCAGATGTTCTGGAATGTCGAACACTACTCTCTTTTGATGACAGTCAATGGTAGCATAGAATGTTCCTAGCCAATCCATACCCAAAACGACATTGAAATTCAGTATGTCCAGCACTTTGAAGTCAGCATATAATTCTTTACTGCAGAAGACTACTGGACACAGATCGTATCCCATTATTGCCTTTAGAATGTCGTTCCCTGAACTCACATTCCAGCTGGATACGAGAGGTTTGACTGGAATGGCATGAGTTCAAACGAACCGTTGCGACATAAAGCAATGAGATGCTCCAGTATCGAAGAGTGCTAGTGCAGGAATTGAGGCTACTAAGATCATACCTAAGTTATGTAGGATAGGTTTTAGGTATAAGAAAAAGATATATGGGTATGTATAAAGACTGAAAGAAAGCTTGAAAGAAAAGAGTTACCAGTGATGACTTGATCGGTGGATTCAGCTTCTTCCACAGTCATTGTGAAAGCCTGTCGCCTCGGTACATTCCTCCTTGCTGGATGAGCATTCCTCTGTCCGTTCCTTGGTCCTTGAGGTAAGTTCCTTTAAGCTTGATGGAACTGACGAGGAGGAGGTGCAGTCGGTCCATGAGGAGGTAGAGCAGGGAGAGCGAGTTGTGGAGCAGGTGCCTGGATAGCCGGTCTCTGCGGATAGGTAATTGCTTGTTTTGGTGCAGCGTTTGGACTGTGTTTATGAGGACAAGACCCAATGTCATATGTGGCTGAGCCGCAAACTAAGCAAAAGCGATTTGCACACCGACAGTCCTTCGCCAGGTGTCCATCCCTCCTGCAGTAGGTGCAAAAGGCTGGGCTGCGCCGGTTGATTGGTACTCCCGGTCTCCTGGGCACAAAAGGTGGCCTTGAAGAGGCTCCTCCTGCCATCTGAGTGGCAGGACGTTTCATTCCGGCCGATTGGGGTCCGCCCTTCATCTTTACTACCGCCTCATATCGACGGGAAGCTTTCAGGGCCAGCTCGTGGGTTGGGAAATCCCCTGTAGCTAAGACAGCTTGGATCTCCGGATCTAACCCTTGCTGAAATCATCTGGACCTGATCTCAGCAGTCGGTATCATGTGTGTCGTGAACCTATTAAGGTCTTGTGTTAGCTGTTAGTATGTGATATTTGAAATCCGAATATTGAGACATATTTTACCTACTGAGTATGGTAAACTCAATATCATACTCATCCACAGATTCAGTCCATATAGAACTCTGTTGTAGGTGGTTGAATTGCTGCTTCATGTTAAATCGGCCAGTCTCTAGAAAGTACTTCGCGTCGAACATGTCGCGAAAAGTCCTCCATTAGATTGGTTGGTCAAGACGGATTTCTTCCGCCTTCCACCAAACTCGAGCGTTGTCGGTGAGTTGCAGCTTCGCAACTAGTATCCAAGTGATCTCTGGCACTTGTGCTGCTGCCAGATCATCTTTAATGCTCTAAGCCCATTCTTCATCTTCCGGAGAGCTCTCTTTTCCTAAAAATTGTTTTGGGTGCAATGCCCGGAATTCCTTTACTCCGGGCGCTTCCGCTTCTGGACGGTTCAGTAATATAGCAGTATGCTGCTGCTGTCCTTCCAGAAGGCTTCGGATTTCCTCAAGCAGTACCGTCTGCTTATTGATCGGGGCAGCAATGGTAGGCTTAAGCGGTAGAGATGGTGGTGTGTTGTTGTAGTTGGTGCTGGTATTGTTTGGAGAATCCATAACCTTGAAAGAAAAATTTAGGTTAGGATAGATTCAAAGAATATGAAATTGTAAAATTTAAGAAATATAAAATGTAAAGAATGTTTTTAGTTGCCGATTCTTGTGTTATATTGCTTAGGACTTCATGCAGAATTGACCTGCATGTCCATGCAGAACTGACCTGCATGTCCATGCAGAACTGACCTGCATGGGCCGCCATAAAAACCTGTCACGTCCCGCTTCCTAGTATACGGGTAAGGACACGCGACTGGGCCCACTGCGTATTTACTCAGAAGTAAACACGTTAAGCGTATCTAAGCAATATAATGAATGCATACAAGAAAAATGACAATAGATGTAACTGAACAACAACTTTTATTGATTAACATCTTTACAAGTAAAACTGAAAATGTAAATACATGAAATGGAAAGCAATGCCTAAACAATGGCATGAACTGAAAGAAAATATGTACAAGTATCTAGAGCTCTGGGTCAATGGCGAACTGCTCCAAGTCTTCAGTGCTGGGCTCGAGCTCCAGAGAGTCGGATCCACCTGACAACATTCTAAATAAATAAGAGAGAAGGAATGTCGTCAGCGAACAATCGCTCGGTAAGTCCCAAAGAGAGGTATAGATAGAATAGACAGAAATAATATAACTGTATATTATTTGATTGTTATGTTAACGCGGTTGTTCGTAGATTGGTATAGAATATGCTAGTGTATACGAGAGGAGTCCCACTATTCCGGAAACTAAGGTATTCGGATTACAAGGAACCGTTAAGCCACGGTACAATATCAATGGATATTCAGGTTAGGTGTATTAAAGTGACCGTCTTGTGCCACTTCTAATACATTATGTACCAGTCTACCCCTTTAAAAACCTCGTAATGTCTTTTGTATTGATTGTATTGTTTTGAGTTATAGACGGAAGACTTGCCGAAACCATGATATCATATAAACAGAATGGATATAAATGGATAGTCATGTAATCAGAGTATATCCATGGTTCGGTTCAGTCAAGTCATGTTGATATAGATTGAATTCTGGTATAAACGGATTCATGTTGTATTGGAGCTATACTTGAATTGGATTCAAGTCAGATAGATTTCATATTAGATTGAGACTCTTTCTGAGTCAGACATTTTACAACGAATTGAAATCCTGAGTTAGTTTTGATGTTATCGGTAACTGCTGCATATGGACGGCAGGATTTGTGTCTTTTTCCAAGAAAATTAATTACCGTGTTGATAATATCGTTGTTAGATTGTTTACCTTAAATAGGCAAGCACCCATATTCTCCGACTCCCTGAGGCTCAAAAGAACTGGTCCCACTTAAACCTATATTTAATAGGGTCCTTATTATAAATTAATATAACTTGAGGGGTTTTTATGTAAAATAGTTTTGATATATTTTCAAAATACATTTCATGTATTTAATTATCGTCTTTAGGGTTTTCAAAGATGTAGTTTTTATAAATATGAAATTTTCTAGTGAGTAGAACCTAGATTTCATTATACAGTAGAACCTAGATTTCATTATACATGGTATTTTAATAAAATATTGGAATTGTATTGAATTGTAATGGTAGTTTCATAAAATTGTGATTCCTTTGATTTATAAAAATATGGAATATTTATATAATATATTTAAAATAGATATTTTGATGATATATATATATATATATATTTATTTAATAAAAATAAATTTTATTTATTTTGTAGAAATCTCATTTTCTTAAAAATTGTATTAAAAATTCTATCGAGATAGAATGCTCCGTGAGGAGGTCTGCATCTCACTCTACTAGGCCCGAGGATGTGCGATAACCCGTACCATCCCGATCGGGGTTCTCCAAAATGGGTTGTAGAAGTGTATTTGCAAGAAATTAAATAATACACTTTTTAAAGAAAACGATTTTGAATGTTTAGGGTATTTTATTGCAAATTTGTATTTTCCCACAAACTAATGTTCTAAAAGTTATTGTGCTATGTAAAAAATGTGTGTTTTGATGAGGTAGATCATTACCTCGTGAGTTATCTAAAGGTAATATGGTCTAAATGGATAAACAATGTCATATGTAAACATGATGGTATTTTACCGTAAAGATGGAAGAAGTTACTATTCATATTATCTTGAGATGAAACTTAATGTGAACGTTGTATTATTTTTTTTAAACAATATAAAAAATATGGTGAATTTATTCTAAAAAAATTGTGTTTTTAGTTAAAATAGAATCGAAAGTCGGATTAACTCCGCTTCCAACTAGTTTTGAAAACTGATTTCGTTTTAATAGAAAAGAAGGGGGAAATGAGAACTTACAGGTTAAAAATAAAGAGGAGAGATGGAGGAAGCTTTTGGAACCGTCAGGGAGTTGTTTCGTCGCCGGATTCTTCTCGAAATATCGCCGGAACTTTGATCCTTGCTAACTCCACTTGTATAACTTTGGACTTAGAAATTTTTAGAGAGTTTTAGTATGGATTTCTGAATGAGGAGGGGTGAAATGTAGTGTGGTATTTATAGAGAAAATTAAGGTTTAGGGTAATGAAGAATAGAATTAAAATGTGCATTAAAATGTGGATTAATGCCCATTTTTAATTCTCTGGAAATGTCCAGAGAAATCAAACAGTATGAGGATAGTGGGGTAGGCCAAGGGGTTCTGGGGTTAAAAAATGATGGCATCCCCTACAGATTAGCCCGGCGGTGCCGGTCCCCCCCATATCTCGCCGGTCCAAACTGGTGGGATGGGGTTGGGATTCTTGTTTTGTGTTGATGTCGTTTGGTATAACTCAGTGCACATGTTTGTTTACCTTGTGACTTTTCATTTTACGTGCAGTGCACGTACAAACTTTTGAGTTTCTAAAAGTTTAAAAGAAAAAAATCAACAAAAATATATGTGATTGAAGGGATTCGAACACAGGGGCTACGTTACAGCACTGCAAGGCTTTACCAATGAGCTACAAGTACTTTCTTGCTATTTAAAAGTAAATCAAATACTTATAGTATACACAGTATTGCAAATACTCCATTTGTACATTAAATTTTAAACAAATTTCTATACACTGAAACAGAGTTGTTACACTTGTCATTCTTGCTTATTGTTATATTGCTTAATTACGCTTAACGTATTTTCATAGTAATACGTTGCGGCTTCCCATGTCACCGTTTCCGTCTACTGCGAAGCGGGGCGTGACAGCGCTGGTATGGGACAGTACCGAGGTATGTGCAAGTCCATTCTTGTTTATGTTATATAGACACTTATAATCTATACTAATAATTGATAATCATTTATTCTTGATCCTTGCAACACAAGTGTTATTACTTGATACATGTAGTACTTGACCAGTTTGAATTCATGTTACTGTTAATGTCTTGATATCGGTTTACTACTATACATTTATATTTGTTACCGACATGATTTTTCTATTGACTTGACTAGTGGTTTATTGGTGAATGGAAAGTAAGAATACTCGTACTCTTGGATAATATCCATACTACGCCCATTGATACTGTTTTCTAGATATTGATTACTGGAACACTGATTACTGGATACCGTTTATTAAATACTGATTACTGGATACTGGTTACTGGAACACTGATTACTGGATACTGGTTATACTTGATATGAGCGTGCCAGCTGGTTATGAGATACTCCAAGATATGAGTATCTTACCATCCATTTCCACAATACTCCCCTAGCCATGTCCTGATTTATCCTGACATTTCATATACATTTTTATTATACAGTATATTTATGTATAGACACACCTGTGTACGATGTCCTTCATTTTACCACTTGTTAGGTCACTTTCTAACGACCCTGGGCTTGCATGTCTAGATATTGGAGAATCAGACGGCTGATGTTTTAGAATTATGGATCTAGAATTCATTTTCAGACATTTCGATGATAGATCATCAGGTTTAACTTCTTCCATGTTTATCAATTCCATCTTATTGTTTCATAGCATGTGGTATTTGATGTACGGATCTACACAGCTAATCACCTGTGCGAATCGTATATTTAGATTAGTTTTTTAGCTGTACAAGTTGATATTGGTGGCATTAGTGTAGATGACGGGAGTATATTCTCCTTCTGAGTATACATGTCTGCCGCCAGTCGTGTACTCTGTCTTGTAGTTTATTATGGTCCACTATTACCTGTATTCCGGGGTAAGGGCGTGACACATTATTTATCCCGATTGGGAGATTATAAAAATATAAAGGTTTTACTCATTTATAAAAATAACGATTCGTTTCATGTTTTAAAAATGCAAAGGATGTGCTACTTGGATTTCAAAAGAATATCTATTTTTAAAACATCACAACCTCCTTATTTCCAAACAACGTTTCGTTCTAGTTTAAGGTATAATTAAATTATTCGGAAGTATTTATCCATTTACAATGCTCGTTCACAATATATTTGCTTTACTTATTATTCGTTTACGCTATACTTGCTTTACTTATTATTATACGTTTACACTATACTTGCTTTACTTATTATTCATTTACATTATGCTTTCTTTACTTATTATTTTTCGTTTACGCGGTGCTTGTTTTACTTACTATTCATTTGCGCTACGCTTGATTTACAAGTTATCCATTCATGTTATGATTATGCTATTAGTTTGGGTTACGTTTATGTTATCCGTTCACGTTATGATTATGTTATTAGTTTGTGCCGTGCTTTCCATGAGATTGGTGAAACCGCGTGTTATTAATTTAAAAACTTGGTTATGTTTCAAATTGTGGTTTACTCCTGAAATGATAATGATACGTCCATCATGAGTTTTCTATGTATTTATGGTTTGTTGTTATCCGATATCGAAGAGGAGGAGAACCGATTACGAATACACGGTGGACTGGTTTGTTGATATCCGATATCGAGGAGGGGGAGAACCGATTGCGGATACAAGATATGATCAATCCATGAGCGATTGAGATTATATGTGATCAATCCATTAGTGGTTGAGAGATTGAGGACGGAGGGTCGTTATGGATACCCTGCCAAAAATGAGATGTATTAAATTATATAGTTTTCGAACATAACTGGTATAAGAGACGGTTACTGAGATATTACTTTCATTTATCGATATTTGCTATTCTTTTCGAAAAAGCTATTGTCGTACTATTTTCCACGTGTCTATGATTGGGACAAGAGTTTTTTTAAAAGAGAACCTTTTATATTATTTTCAAAATGTATGATGTATATTTTAATGAAATGGTTATATTGTTTTACAAATTAATGTCCGCTACATATGCTGCGAGATATACACAGTACAGCTACTTTTAAGTGATTATATATGGACGTTTGCTATATATGTGTTATAGCCTTTCTAATGATTGCGTATTGTCGCGTTTTATAGATATTGTGCTACGACTACAGTGATAAAGGTTGTACCCTGTTATATATAGTTGATTTTTTCACGAATAATTATTGTTATCGTTCCATTGCGCTTAAATTCAAATTTAATTTATGCATATTACATTTGTGACTCGCACGCTTTCATATGCTTTAGTGGTTTGCTATGCCGTATTGGGCGAGATGTAGATTCATTTTATGATGCTATGATAGCCATATTTATTAGTATACTATACATGCTAGGATAACAGTATACGAGTTGTACATGATGGGTAATTATTATTGTTGTTGTTCTTCGCTCGAACTCTAGTTTTGATGCATACTTATTTACCTTCCGCAATGTACATATTTACCTATATCTTAGTTGTTTCACCGCTTATGCATGAGATTTCTATCTTGTTGTGCGAATTCTACTCACGAGTTGGCAACTCACCCCCGTTGTGCTATAGTTGTTTACATGACCAACTGATCTGAGTAGTAGCGGCTTGTTGGCGCATTGCAATTTTTGGGCGTGGTTGCATTTTGTCTTTTGAGCTAGGTGGGTTAGATTTCGTTCCGGCATTTACCTTGTATCTATTTTTATACCTAAAAGTATTCCATCAACCAAGTTGGGTGTATTTACCCGAGACCTTAGATATTGTATTGTTGTTGTAGTCGAACTCGTGTGTGGTCGGTTTGGTTTTATTTATATATAGTGTTTATTACTTTCCGCTTATTGTTCTTCGCCTTTAGGTTATATTTTTGCGTTGATTGTGCCTCCATCGTGTGGGCGTCGAGTTTGTTCCCGTGTGAGAATGCGTTTATTTTACTGCTGTTGTACTGGAATTTTATTCAAAATTTACTAAGGAGGTGCTGTCCATTTTTCAAACGATAACTCTTTATAAAACATGTTTTACTTCATTTTATAAATCTCTTCTTAAAATTACATCTCGATTTTATTTCTTGTATTTGGTTTGGATTCATGGCTTCGGCTTATTTGGGTTACAGTGGGATCCACTGGACTTCATGTGGTCCTTATGTCAGTCACATGCCGTCTTGGGTCGTGACAGACACATAAAAAGGGCCACGTAGAGATGGCTCATTTCAAGCGACGTTGTTTGAAAATCTTCGGATCCCATTTTCGTAGCGCTGCTGCTTTGATAGCGTGCAGAAAGTGCTCGATGAAACGTCGCAAAGAGTAGAAGAGATTTCTTCAGGTCAAAGTCGAAGGTAAAGGTCGAATACTTTTAGTTTGCTCATGTTATTTAGCATCAATTTAAAAGAAAACACCAAAACTTTCACCAAAACTGCATTTTTAAGCATCACATGTCAAAATATATGAATTTTGCCTTTGAATCGAATAGCCTCTGTTTGATACCGCTTACTGTTAGATGACCACAATTTGCACAGGGCCAAGTTATCAATAATGAGTTTTGTGTACTTCAATTGGAAAAAGGTTGCATTTAAAAAAAGAAAAATCCTAATGTACATATATTGGAGGGCATCTTCTGATGAATTACAATGGATAGCTGCATGCAAAGAAATCTATCTATTACTTTGTTTTTATAATTTGTTCAGTTTATGGGATTCGTTGAACTCTTGTTATTTTGCAAGGAAAATGAATTTGTAATGCATGGTTGTACATTTACTTTTCTTGACAGAGCCGATGCTTATTTGATAGAGTCCGTGATGGGAGGTGAAATGTTTTCTTGCTATTTGCAGGCCAAATAATTCTTAGCGTGTCAAGAGCAAGTTTGATCACCTCTTTCTCTTGTTTCCGAGCATTTAAGCACAGGTAATTCTGACTGTCTCTTAAGCAACAAATAGAAAATGGGAAAGTTTCAATCATAGACACCATATTTGATTTATCAGGACACATACTTGTTACATTTTGAGTAGTTCCTCAACACTATGGTGAACTTTATTATGACTATAGATGTTATGCTTGTGATGTACATGGAATGTTTGCGCTCTTTATTTGAAAATTCTTTGAAGACAGATGTAAATCTCGTTATGAATTCCGAGACAAAATCGGCTACCATTTATAGAAGAAACTTTTGAAAATTTATACATCCATACATAATGTTGGGGAAATTTACTTATATAGAATTTCTCAAATGATGTTTTATTAAAACGGATGTCGTGCACGCATGCACACATGCACTTTAATCCCGTACCTACCTTTGTAGATGTGAAAATGCAATAGTTGTTGCTATCCTATATACATAATGTAAAGTAATAGAAGGGTGGCAGGATTTTCAAAATGTCAATTTTGCCCTAACAACTTTTGGTATTTCCACCTTCTATTGCCATATGTCCTATCTCCTATTGGCACATATGCCCATCTCCTTCTCTATTTAAGACAGGACATTTCATCTTCATTCCCTACTGAAAAGAAAAAAGTCAAAAATAAAAAAAAAAAGTTGAGAGAAGGGAGAGAAAGAGGTCTCTAAGGTTCTACCAATCTTCTTTTCTTATTTTGCATTTCTCTCAATGGCACAAAATCTTGATACAGAACAGCCGTTGCTTTTCTCAATGGTCAAATAGTACAACAAACCGCCGTTGCTTCTCTTTCTCTGTGCAAAAATGACGTCCACGTCGTCGGATACTGACGGTATCGATCCTTCCATGTGCACCCATGGGTATATTGAAGACTCCGCCCAAGTGATCATCCCCTCTTCCGATGGCCCTCATGATGGTGCAAAATTTATTTTGGACGAAGTGCCCTTTTACAAGTACCGCAAGTATGTAGCATCTCAATTACGTTCGCTTGAGAATTGTCGTAGTTTTGCTCACTAGGTGGTTCATCATATATTCCCTATCCAATATCAACATCGCATGTATTTTGAAACGGAGATCAGCGAGTTTTTTCATGGAGCTGTGGAGGTAACAAATAATTAGCTTCATATAGAAGTATATGTTTGTACTGATATTGATAAGATGGTGACAATCAAGAGACAGCGTAAACGAAAGAGACAAGGATTGAAGGAAAAGAATGGCGATATTTGTGTGGTGTGTTTTGAAGAAATTGAGATGGGCAGCAGTCGTGATTTAGTCGAAAGAGTGCAGTTGTGTTGTAATCATGCATTCCACATGAAATGCATTGTTCCTTGATTGTTCAAGAAAAATCCATGCCCACTATGTCGATATGAGGAGCCATGTCAAATAGCTTAGGATGTTAATGTTAGTTTTTTTTTGTTGATCGATCGTCTATTATTTCTGTTATTTTGGCATAAAAATTTCGAAGAAGAATGAATAATGTTAATAAATTCTGATTGTGCTTTCTAATATTTTCAATTGGTTTAATATGTTTAATATGATGATCATATAATACATTTTATGGATATATAGTATAAATTACTTAATTTTCTAAGTCGGTTGTGTTTTTGCAATTAAATATGACAAATGACGGAAAATGACAAAAAAATTGAGAAGGTATTAGCGTGCAAGTGCAGAAAAAACTCAAATGAAAAAGAACAATGAAATTGCCAATTGGTTTTAATGGATACTTCTTTGGTTGGAACAACAGACTTATGATCATAATTCGTAACAAGTATAAGTAAGAATTATTAAACAGAAAAAGACAGTAGTTATGAGAAAGAGAAACACGTTACCATATGCAAAAGGACTGTCGAAAAATATGGACGTTATCAGGTAGAAATATGACAGAAATGATAGGTAGGACGGAATAGATCAAAAGAAAAACTGCTAAAAATAGAGAACTGCTATAAATAAAAAGTTGTTAAAACGAGAAGCTAATTATTTGATTGCGTCCAAAATTGATTCCTGATGCTGCCTTTCAAATCTTAACTGATCCGGGTGCTGATTTCATTCCTAATTCAAAAGTCAAAGTTCAGAGCAAATCTTTGACCGCGATTTCGGGGCCTTTAAATGATGGATTTTTCATGATTCCGAGAGACGTCAATGCAATGCCTATAGCATATCCATTGAACCAGACGATTTTGCGAGATCTTCGATATGGCTGGTGGAACGCACGAATCGGATAAGATTTAATTGTTCGGAATTCTCGGGTTTAACTAGATGCGATGTGTCTTGGATTGGTCGAGCTGCTCCAAGTAGGTTAGGGTTGCATCAATAATGTATAATACCAGTGCATAGATTGAGAGGGGACAAAATCCCACGTGCAAGTGCATGCAGTCGAAAAATAGTGACGTTAAAATTGGTCATGATTTGACAGAAAAAAGACATTAGTCATGATGGCCAGAAAAATGATATTAGACATGATTTGAAAGAAAAAGGACATTAGTCATGATGGTTAGAAAAAGGACATTTGGCTTGATTTGACAGAAAAAGAACATTAATCATGATGGCCAGAAAAAAGACATCAGGCTTGATTTGACAAAAAAAGGACATTAGTCATGATAGACCGTAGAAAAATAGTGACGTTAATATTGGTTATGATTTGACAGAAAAAGGGCATTAGTCATGACGGACTGTAGAAAAATAGTGACGTTAACATTGGCCATGATTTGACAAAAAAGGACATTAGTCATGACGAACAGTACAAAAATAGTGACGTTAACATTGGTCGTGATTTGACAGGAAAAGAAAATTAGTCATGACCACATCCTATTGCCACATATCCTATCTCCTATTAGCACATGTGCCCTCCTCTGCTCTATTTAAGCCAAGGCATTCATCTTCAATCCCTACAAAAGAGAAAAAGTCAAAAAAGGTAAGACATAAATAGTGACGTTAACATTGGTCGTGATTTGACAGGAAAAGAAAATTAGTCATGACCACATCCTATTGCCACATATCCTATCTCCTATTAGCACATGTGCCCTCCTCTGCTCTATTTAAGCCAAGGCATTCATCTTCAATCCCTACAAAAGAGAAAAAGTCAAAAAAGGTAAGACATAGATATTTTGCATCTCTCAATGGCACAAAATCTTGATGCAGAACCGTCACGTCCCGCTTTCCAGTGTACAGGGAAGGAGACGTGGCGGGCCGCGGCGTATTTACTCAGAAGTAAACACATTAAGCGTAAATAAGAAATATAAATGTAAAGAACAAGAATGACAAAAGATATAAATATAAACATCAACTTTTTATTAATATCCATTGTTTACATACAACTGAAAGAAAAGTACAATGATAGAAAGTGATGTCTAAATAGTGGCATATAAACTGAAAAGAAATAAGTACAAGTAAAAGCCTAGAAGTCTGGCTCCTCTGTGAACTGCTCCAAATCGTCCGGCTGGGCTCGGTTTCCTGAGAGTCGGGTCCTCCTGACGAACATTCCAAAGAAAGAAGAGATATGAATGTCGTTAGCGAACTAGCGCTCCCCAAAAGATAGAATGCAATAGACAGGTAAAGAGAAAAGAACTGGTAGAGTATATGTTTGTTAAGCTAACGTAGTGATTTATAGCTTGGTACATAATATATCAGTGTATACGAGAGGAGTCCAACTTACTCCATGGACTAAGGTAATATTTAAGTATAAGCCCCGTCAAAACCCACGAGACAACGGCACGGGATGTTCATGTAGGTGTCTTTTAGTGACCATCATCGTGCCACTTTTAACACATTCCGTACCAATCTACCCTGTTAAACCCAGTAATGTATATTGTATTGATTTGTACTTATCAGACTTGCCGAGACTATGGTATACGTTGTTCATGTAAATAGATTCAGGATATATCAAGTAGTCATTTAGTCAAGTCAAGATATAGCCATGGTTCGGTTAAATCAAGTTATATTGCATGTTTGATATTGTTCTGGTATTCATGTTCAAGTATTCATATTTAGATTCATGTTGGCTTGAATTCATATTTGTAATGGGTTCAGATTGATTTAAGCCTGAACTCAGACTTGAGTCACACACTTTAAACAGAATTGGATCTTGAATCAGATTTGGGAATTATCGGTAATTGCTGCACATGGACGGCATGATTTGTGTCTTTTTCCAAGACAATTACCATTGATAACTCCATTTTAGCTTTCTACCTTAAATAGGCAAGCACCCACTTTCTCCGGCTCTCTGAGGCTCAAGAGAATTGGTCCCGCTTAAACTTATATTTACTAGGGTCTTTAATGTAATTTTATATAACTCGAGGGGTTTTATGAAAAATGATTTTAATATACTTTCAAAATAAGCATCGAGTAATTATTTATATTATTTAGAATTTTCATGAATGTGAATTTTATAGAATGAGGTATATTAGTGAAAATATACATAGCTTGAATAGTTCAAGCTATTTTAATGTAAACTTTGTCTTGCATTGATACCTGATGGTATTTTAGTGAAACTTGTCATTCATTTATTTTCTAGAAAACATGGAATTTTATTATATATTAAAAATATATAATTTGATAATATTTATATAATTATTAAAAATTAATTTTATTTATTAAGTAGAAAATCTCGTTTTTCTTAAAAATCGTATTAAAATTCTTTCGAGATCGTATGATCCGTGAGGAGGCCTGCATCTCGCTCTACTAGTTTCGAGGATGTGCGATAATCCACACCATTCAATAGAGGGTTCCCCAAAATGGGTTGTAGAGGTATAATCGCAAAGAATTTGATAACACAATTCAAAGAAAACGTTTTTTTATGGTTCAAGGTATTTTGATGAAAGCTCGTATTTTGCCACAAAGTTATATTTCAAGAGAATCGTGCTATATCAAGATGTGTGTATGTGAGAGGTAGGTCATTACCTCGTGAGATTTTCTAAAGATAATATTGTGCAAAACAATAAAAGATGTCATATGTAAAGTTTGTGGTATTTAAACGAAAAACGTAAATTAAAGTTTTATAACATGATATTTTAAGATGACAATTGTTCTAATTATTTGTTTCATAATTAATAAGCAAGGTATAGTGATATATGTGAGTGTTTCTTAAGAAAAATTATAATTTTAAAGATTATAGTATCGAATGTCGGTATAACTCCACTTATCGACAAGTTTTGAAAAGAAGAATTTTTATGGTAGAAAGAGAAGAGGGGAGATGGGACTTGCTTGCTAAAAAAATAGAGGGGGGGGAGGGGGTAGAGAAAGAGAAAGGTAGCCTTCATGTAGTCGCAGGGTCGCCGGAATCATCTTGAATCCTCGCCGGAAATTGACCTTGGACTAATTCCACTTGTACTCTTCTTAGACTTAAAAGTTTTTAAGAATTTTGACAATAGGTTTCAGAATGAAGAGGGGCTAAGGTATGCGGTTGTATTTATAGTGTGGAATTAGGGTTTTGGAATTGAAAATTTGAATTAAAAAGCATTAAAAATGAGATTAAAGGTGATTTTAAATTCTCTGTTAAATTGCTGAGAAAATAAACATAACAGGGGTAATGGGGTAAGCCAAAGGGTTTTGTAGGCAAAACACGGGGATCATCCCCTACGGGGGGCCCGGCGGTGCTGGCCCATAGGCAAATCTCACTGGCCATGGGTTGGAGGTGGGGGGTTGGATTCTTGCCACGTGTCCTCGTACGTGTACACAATATTTTACGCATGTTTATTTTTTTCATTTTTACGTTTATTGCACGTGTTAACTTTTGAGCTTCCAAAAAGTTTAAAATAAAAATTCAGAAAAATAATATGCGGTTGATCGGATTCGAACACAGGGGCTACGTCACTGCAGTGCAAGGCTTTACCAATGAGCTACAAGTGCTTCTTGTTGTTCTTAAACATTTAAATTTATAACTTGTACTCAGGCTTGCAAACTCTATTCTGTACATTAATTTTAAAATTTTCGTACAGTAAAATTAGAGTCGTTATATTCTTCCCTCCTTACAAAAATTTCTTCCTCGAAATTTACAATTACATAAGGACTAATTTACAAATAGGAAAGGGTATCTTGCACGCATGCCGTCTTCTCGCTCCCAAGTTGATTCTCCTGGCAAATCTTTTCTCCACATCACTCGGACCAAGTTTACTTCCTTGTTCCTCAGTGACTTTACCTTTTAGTCCAGGATTTCAACGGGTTGTTGCTCATAAGTTATGTTTGTTTGTACCATGAGCTCAGAGTGATTAAGGATGTGGCTGGGGTTGCTTACATATCATCGAAGCTGGGATATGTGGAACACGTTGTGCACTCCTTCCAATGAGGGTGGTAGTGGTAAACGATATGCCACTTTTCCGACTCGTTCGAGTATGTCGAACGGTCCTATATATCTCGGACTAAGCTTACCCCTCTTGCCAAAGCGAATTACTCCACGTTTTGGAATGATTTTTAAGAAGACATGATCTCCAGGTTGGAACTCCAGGTGTCGACTTTTTGTATTTGTTGGAGATAGTGCCATCAGAGTCAATTATTGGATCACAGGCACGTGATTGTAATGATTGAGGTTGGACCTATACCGGTAGGACAGTCTTACTCAAGATGATAGTATGCTATCTGGTTTATCTTTATCATCGTGTACTGTTTCAGGTGACCTTATAGGTCACTATTGCGCGTTGATAGAGCCCTTAGGATTATTGCTTGACGGCCAGCAGTATGATGGCGATCATATACGTGGGAGCTGGGGTCTATAAGCACATCCTTAAAAGGTCCCTAGTCATGGGAGTTTTCGAGACAGGGCATCGATACTCCAGAGTAGACTAGTGTATACAGTCGAGACCCTAACGAGGGGCGGTGGCCGGTCTCACAAGCCACTGGTGTCAGTTGGTTCACCTAAGATGTATACAGCTGGTCATTGGGTTATGAGTACACCGGACAGGACTCGCCGGGAACATACTAGTTGGTCTTATACTTGACGTCAGATAGCAGTTCCCTGGTGACATGTGTACAGGTTAGTTCATCGACCTTAGATCGTCATTTGTCTCGTGTGAGTTCCCACTGTACTTTGATTACTACCCTACCACAGCTCAAAGGAGTCTTGCAAACAGGTTTTAGTTGGGTACAGTCCCGAGCCACATGGAGGCAGTGAGCAGATCTGCAGGGGTTCGTCTCTCCCGGTATTGGGGGTGAGGTCGCGCTGTGTCTAGGAGAGCCATTACATAAAGCCCTCGTCCGAGGCAGGAGATTTACTGGTAGGTATTCCAGTAGTATCTCAGGGTGTTCTGGGCTACACTCCAACATGACTTGTACCGCTTTTGGGGGTCTGACTTTTACCAACCCCCTAGGCCCGCCATGCGATACTCATATACAAACGGACCGGACTGTATGGATATTGTCACTGACAGGCTCAGTAGGGTGTCAGGATGAGTTCGCTTATCGACGTCCCTTTTGGTCAATACCTGGTAGCCCGTTACGTATGGCTAATACCTCTGACGTGCTAGTAGTTAAATCCACAGCCAAAGTATTGACGAGTCTTTATAGTCCCCCACAGACAGTTTCTCAAGTTTCGGGCGAAATGCTGTAGAGGCCGTATGGAGATATGGCAGGGTTCGATCTTATCCGTGCGGTATTACACGGATCATGATCGGACGGATAATACTAGCGGGCTTTGGTTTAAGCCGGATACTAGTATTGTACGGTGTAGATTTTGTCTCATTGCATTTGTATTCGATCGGAATACAAATACGGGTATGTATATACAGTCGCGAGGTTTTCCTGTAATTTATTACGGGATCAGTTTTTTGAAGTTGCAAGTTTGTATTCCGTTCCGGCCAGTTTTCTTTTATTCCTTCATGGCTGGATTTTTCCGATGGAGGAGGTTATTTGCAAGTATGCAAATTAGCTTTGCGGAGGGGGTTTATTTGTAAATGAGGGATTATGATGGATATAACATCTTTGCTTTTTCTAGTGATCATTCTTGCATTAATGAGATAGGATTAGATTTGAAATGGGTGTGACAAATTTACCTCTTTATCATCAAACCTTTTCTTATACTCACCCATTCAACCATCTTATGCTCACCTCCCCTTGATACATTTTTCCCTCCTCATTTTCTTGATAGAGGCCGGCCACATTTGAGAGAGGGGGAGATTCATTTTGTGGGGAAAATTAGTTCATCTCATATTCTTTGCTTGCCATAAAAAATTCCATAGTTCCTCTCCTCCATCTAAAATGGCAACTTCAATCACCCCATAGAGGCAAACCATTCTACACTATTCTGCAGCAATTCTTGGACACGTCGGCTCGCCAACTTTGTGCCCGAGTTGCCTCGGTCCAGAGGTGGGAGCCCGTAAAAGAACCCGGCGATGTGGTGCCCGTTCCGACGAGGAGATGAAGACCGGAGATTCCGCGAGGAGATCGGAGTGGAGGCCGAAGACCGAAGGACACGGATCGCTCGGTATAGCCCTCTACCTTTTTCTCTTGTTAGCTAGGTTTAGGTTAATGGTTTGATCCGGATTTTAGGATGCGGTAGTGCCGGTTTAAATTCAAGAAAAAATTTTCGTTTCCGCATTTTGGCCTCGGATAGACAGCCGGGGCGCTACCGTAGTCCTACATGGTATCAGAGCCACGCCATTAACCTAGTCTAGCTTGCTCTAACATGTTTACAAGTTCGATCGAACGGATTTTCCAAAAACCGCGTTTCCATGTCGTACCTCTGTCGAATTTTTCTGTGCTCTAAAAATTATTTGGTACATTGAAAAATTACGTGCAGGGTTTTTTATGAATTCTGTGGAAATTTGGTAGGCTGATGTTACTGTAGAGCGGCGGATTAGCGGCCAAAACCACGTTTTGGCCGCGGATCCGCTGCCGTTCTGTGGCCAAACTGCACCAAATTTTTACAGTGGCTCTCTGACATGGAACTAGGGTTTCTGGTATATTCTTTTTAGGCCCAGATATTCTTGAGTGCTACAGTTGTGCTTGGGGCCCACTTTGGGAAATTTAGTTGATCGAAAATTTTAAACATGTTAGTTCACAGTATTTACATTATATCTGCGACCGTGAATGTCATTTGATCGGTAAATCCTGTCTAACTGCTATAGCCCTTTTAGACGGATTTGCGAACGTGACATTCACGTTGATGTTCTGTGTTGTGCTGTGATGTTGCGGATCTGTCGTGGTGGATAGCCTGGATGCAATGTTAGTACAGTTTGGTTGTATATGTACATTTGATATTGCGGGGCGAGCGTCCGACATGTGGACTGCCGTTACTGCCTGTTTGTATATTATTCTTTTGGGGCACGACCGGGCTGAGGTCGATGTACCCGTTGTATATTTTACTTTCTGTACTAGGATTACCCCGCGGAGAGGTGCACGGATAACCGGGTTCTAGAGGGCAACGAGCCCGCATCTTATGGCGTTGAGACAGAGGGGGCTTTACTCTAGAATTGACGGGCTGTTCGTCGCACTCGTAGGGGGTACAGGTTGACCTAAGGAGGGGTGCTCAAGTTACCGGATTCCGTGAAGTGCTGGGTGGTCCATTCACGTTGCTGAAGGGGGATGCCTCGCTTCAGGTTTTAGCGGGTTACTTGCCGCACCCGTAGGGGTCTAGGATTTCATTGCACAGGCTATCCATACGACCAGGGGAACGTCGGGTTTCAGTAGCGGCTTTATGAAACCCGGGGATCCCAGATATCTGTATTGTTCTGTGATGCTTATTACATTTCTGTGATGTTGCATTTTATCACGCCTTGAGCGAATATTATATATTGATATATATACTAGTAGATGTTGTATACGTTTTGCATCCGCGGTAGTCCAGTCCCCGCTCTGTCGTTAGTTAAGTAACCTAACGGGTGATGACGGGACCCAGTGGCGAATGCGGATGGCATATACGTACATCATTATTTTTGTTCTTTTGTGGTGTGATCAATTGATGGGACTGCATTGATTCGGATCAATGCAAGCTAAACAAACCTATTCTGATGTTATTGAAACAATTTTCAAAAAGCTGTTATTGTAAGGGCGTTCTCTTTTGTTTTGCACAGTGGTATTTGGTTATGAATATCCAGCACCTCAGTCGACGAGGCAAGGGTCGAGATCCCTTCACCGGGAGTGACCTCTTGGACAGAAGTTTACGTCAGGGCAATAACTTCACTATAGTCGATTACTTTTGCTTTGCATCGTGGTATTCAGTTGGAATATCCTGCACCTCATTCTACGGGGAAAGAGCCGAGATCCCTTCACCGGGAGTGACCTCTTTAGCAAAGGTTTTCGCCACTATATTTTTATAAAAAGTTATGTAGTTCCTTCAACGATATCAAGTTCATTACGTTAAAGGTTTTTCGCCTAAAACCAGCCGTAGCCCTCCGTCATTTCTTACAGGTATTATTTAGTATTCGTGCTGCGTTTGTTGACCTAGTCAAGAGGTAGTGTTCAGTAGCTAAATGGTGCTTGTTTGTTGCATAAATGGGATTGGTTAGGACAGTCGTGCGGCCTTGTTGACCTAGTCAAGGGCACGTACGGGTGGGTTTAATGCAATCCAAAATAATGACGGGTTGAACTTGACTGGCGGTTTATGGTTTGTTGACCTAGTCAAGGTCATAAGCCGCTTGGGGTAAAAACACACATCGGGAGTTTCTAAAGAAACTGAAACTTGTCAGGCATGCGCATACCTTCTGGAGTGTGATAACGTGAGTAGATTCCGTCACGTTATCATGCGATGATAGTTGGATCCCGATTCCCACTGATGAGTTGGTTTACTCCTCGGGTGATCCCGACTAATTCTTCTTTCAGGTTTGGAGGAGAATTTGAGGTTACAGTGGGAGGTTTCCTGATTAGATAAAGTGATAACCATTCTGATCTAGGTTAGAGTGCACGCTGAGTGTTTCTTTTCTCTCTCTCTTTGGCAGCGACCATGGCCCAACCCTTGACTATGACTCAGTGACCAAGTTGACCGAACCTTCTTAAAACACTGGCTTTTGGATTGTCAGAGTTGCATACTTCATTGCCACTCCTACTTTTACCCTTTTCTCCAGAACACCCCGTATTATTACGAACATCCACTTCCATTGGATAAAACCATCGTATGGTTATATACGAACTCGAAGGAACTTGTTCCAGATTCGAGGATGGTTTCCGGTTCTGGAGAAAACGAATAGGACTATTTAGTTGTCTTTTCCTCTTACCTTCTCTCTGGTTGCGAGTGTTCCTTGGATTAGAACAGTACACCCATTACGCAAATTGGACAGTCTTCTTCCAAACCATAGGCAGGTGCCGACCGGTAGGAAATGAAGAAAACCAATTAGCCTAACGATGGTGTACTGAAGGTATTATGTAAAGACAAATAAAGGGATTAGTAAAAGGGCAAAGTAAACTGCGACTGCTATTCACGACCAAACCAAGTATTTCATTACCACTCCCACTTCACCTTTGTATTTCTCCAGGACACTCCGTATCACTACGAAGATCCACAGTTATTTGGATATTCCATCGTATGGTTATATACGAAGTCGAAAGGAACTTGTTCCAGTTCGGGGATGGATTCTGGTTCAGGAGAAATAGGAATAAGGATTATTCAGTTGTCTTTTATCTTTACCTTCTCTCGCATTGCGAGTGCTCTTAGGATCAGGACAGTACACCCATTATACTTATTGGATAGTCTTCTTTCAAACCATAGGCTGGTGCCGAACGGTAGGGAAGGAAGAAAACCATTTAGCCTAAGAGGGTGTACAGAAGGTAATGACTAAAGACATATAAAGGGATTTGGAGAGATGGCAAAGAAATATACGGTTACAGTTGTGAATCCGATAATGGAAGAGGAATTACTAGGAATACCCGGATACCCCTTCGAAACATTTACATGTTTCATTTTCACCGTGTATTGTTAAAAGAAAAACTGATTCCCAATTAGTCCTTACTTCAGGGTATGTATTTACCAGATTTGATTCTCACATCTGTATGGTTTTACAGATGATGAGTAGGAGTAAGTTATTGGGAATTGGGTGATTATCCTCATTATATCGGGATTCATTGTAATTGGTGATATTTGAGGAAATCGCCTGGGTTGTTTGCCGGACGGCAAATATTTGGTTTTGAATATCCGTTGTAATGCACCAATTTCAAATTGATATATCTGTACGTTTATTTTCATAAAGTGAGATATGACTTTTTGAAATTATGTCGGTGACATTTACCTATATCAGTGGATGGTTAGATAAGGAGTATTAATCAGCGGTGTAATTCTTCTTAACCATAAGTACAGTTTTCAACCTACAACACACAGGGAATGAGTTTTTAGACTCAGGGGACTTATACAAAGTATTGTATGTTGTCCAGCGTCCATGAGGACAGAGGGGTTGGTCCTCGTACTATATTCTGTTTATTTATGACTTCTCTAGTTCTTAGACAGGTGTTTCGTAGAAACACAGGGTCCAAGTTTTGAGAAGTTATAGGTATATGAATAAAGTAGAGAACCAGGTGTTGCAAGTATCGGGATTTTTCGAGGTGATCGAAGATGTAGATACTTGTGTATGGTATTCAGTTGATAGTAATGATTAAGAGAGCATGCTTCTCTTTCAGGTTACTCATAATTGGATGTATTCCTAAGTTGAGTAATGCTAATTGGCCTCTCTCCATTTAGTTGACATGCACTGAAGATAGATGCATGATTTGAATCTGGTTCAATTAAATCAGTGCCTCTGTTTCTATATTGGATATAGAACAGTTCATATCTTAACGATGTTAAGGTACGGGGAGTTGTCCGGCTTATGCTTAAAACCAGACTCCGAATAACTCGAGACACGTTTCTGTAATGGCTGTTTGTGGGTTGACCCGGGCTATGACGAGGGTTGACTTTCTACCATCTGGAAGATCAATAGTGATATTGTTCTTGACTCGCCACAGTTTTAATAAAAATGGATTTTTCAGAAAACAGTAGTGCGAGTATGGTAGAACTGGAAGTGATTCCAGAACCGCAAACGATTACTGAAAATTTGAAAAAAACCTAAAGATTCAATCTGGTTTGACATTCCGTTAGCCACTCCGCAGATATGGTGGGTAACCTCAGGCACCCGAGAGGTACTCCGGTAGCCTCAAGGACGATGACAGGGAGGTTCTTGTTTACCCAGACTTGCCATTGCTGTTGTTCCAGACTGTGAGACCCAGAAGGAGGATGAGTATAGCGTCGTTCTAAACTAGCTTTAGAAGTGTACGTTTATATGACTCTGCCAGAGGGTTGTCATGGTCAGTGGGAGCAGCGGAAGCATAGTGGACAAGTGGCTTATGTCTATTTATAGACTTAAGCAGATATAGCGGAGATAGATCATCTATTTCTGATGTGACAGTCATAGGTTTGACTTCATCAGAATAGGGGATGGATCTGTTAAGAAGGTAGTAGAGTGTGATGTCCTGGTATTTGGATGACATACACAGAGTGGGAAGTGAAATTCCTATACTACGATCGGTTAAACTTTGGTTGTCACACAGTGGTTTCTCCACATAGGATATAGATGTTGTTTTTGCACTAGATGCAATAAGGTGATATTGATCCAATCCTGGAGAAACGTTCGGAAGCAGTTTTAGAACATAAGTTGATGTTCTAGGAATATGATGACGGCATCCTCCTTCGGGAGACAGTTATCATTCCAGGCTTCTAAGGTGACCTGGATGACAGAGTGACTGTCAGAGTTATAGTTTTCCCTCTGACGAGGGACAGTAGTTTGGACAGGTGGTCCAGGTGGATACTGAGGGTGGCATGGTGCAGGATACTGATTAAGTTCAGTTGACGATACAGTCTGAGAAATTTGGATTTAGAGTTCATTTATGAACTAGGTCCCATCAGATATCCAGACATACTTTAAGATAGGTATTACTCATTTCGGGAGATGGCTTTCTCCGCGAACTTGAGAAAAAGAAAGACATAGAAAGAAACATTAAAGCGGATCCACTCACTGAGGCTATTCCTCGTACGCAATAGTTTCTCAAACTGGTTTTGTGAGACTGATTAGTAGAGGAGTTGGGTGTTCGGTATCACACAGGCTGTGAGTATGCGACATCGCAATAATTAGCCTTGAGTGCAAGTGGGAGATTGTTGGAGATAGTGCCCTCAGAGTCAATTATTGGATCACAAGCACGTGATTGCAATGATTGAGGTTGGACCTATACCGATAGGACAGTCTTACTCAAGATGATAGTATGCTATCTGGTTTATCTTTATCATCGTGTACTGTTTCAGGTGACCTTATAGGTCACTATTGCGCGTTCATAGAGCCCTTAGGATTATTGCTTGACGGCCAGCAGTATGATGGTGATCATATACGTGGGAGCTGGGGTCTATAAGCACATCTTTAAAAGGTCCCTAGTCGTGGGAGTTTTCGAGACAGGGCATCGATACTCCAGAGTAGACTAATGTATACAGTCGAGACCCCGACAAGGGGCGGTGGCCGGTCTCACAAGCCACTGGTGTCAGTTGGTTCACCTGAGATGTATACAGGTGCTCATTGGGTTATGAGTACACCGGACAGGACTCGCCGGGAACATGCTAGTTGGTCTTATACCTGACGTCAGATAGCAGTTCCCTGGTGACATGTGTACAGGTTAGTTCATCGACCTGAGATCATCATTTGTCTCGTGTGAGTTCCCACTGTACTTTGATTACTACCCTACCACGGCTCAAAGGAGTCGTGCAAACAGGTTTTAGTTGGGTACAGTCCCGAGCCACACAGAGGCAGTGAGCGGATCTGCAGGGGTTCGTCTCTCCCGGTATTGGGGGTGAGGTCGCGCTGTGTCTAGGAGAGCCATTACACAAAGCCCTTGGCCGAGACAGGAGATTTACTGGTAGGTATTCCAGTAGTATCTCAGGGTGTTCTGGGCTACACTCCGACACGACTTGTACCGCTTTTGGGGGTCTGACTTTTACCAACCCCCTAGGCTCGCCATGCGATACTCATAGACGAACGGACTGAACTATACGGATATTATCACTGACAGGCTCAGTAGGGTGTCAGGATGAGTTCACTCATCGACGTCCCTTTTGGTCAATACCTGATAGCCCGTTACGTATGGCTAATACCTCTGACATGCTAGTGGTTAAATCCACAGCCAAAGTATTGACGAGTCTTTAGAGTCCCCCACAGACAGTTTCTCAAGTTTCGGGCGAAACGCTGTAGAGGCCGTATGGAGATATGGCAGGGTTCGATCTTATCCGTGCGGTATTACACGGATCATGATCGGACGGATAATACTAGCGGGCTTTGGTTTAAGCCGGATACTAGTATTGTACAGTGTAGATTTTGTCTCATTGCATTTGTATTCGGTCGGAATACAAATGCGGGTATGTATATACAGTCGCGGGGTTTTCCTGTAATTTATTACGGGATCAGTTTTTTGAAGTTGCAAGTTTGTATTCCGTTCCGGCCAATTTTCCTTTGTTCCTTCATGGCCGGATTTTTTCGATGGAGGGGGTTATTTGCAAGTATGCAAATTAGCTTTGTGGAGGGGGTTTATTTGTAAATGAGCGATTATGATGGATATAGCATCTTTGCTTTTTCTAGTGATCATTTCTTGCATTAATGAGATAGGATTAGATTTGAAATGGGTGTGACAAATTTACTTCTTTATCATCAAACCTTTTCTTATACTCACCCATTCAACCATCTTGTGCTCACCTCCCCTTGATACATTTTTCCCTCCTCATTTTCTTGATAGAGGCCGGCCACATTTGAGAGAGGGGGAGATTCATTTTGTGGGGAAAGTTAGTTCATCTCATATTCTTTGCTTGCCACAAAAAATTCCATAGTTCCTCTCCTCCATCTAAAATGGCAACTTCAATCACCCCATAGAGGCAAACCATTCTACACTATTCTGCAGCAATTCTTGGACACGTCGGCTCGCCAACTTCATGCCCGAGTTGCCTCGGTCCAGAGGTGGGAGCCCGTAAAAGAACCCGGCGATGTGGTGCCCGTTCCAACGAGGAGATGAAGACTGGAGATTCCGCGAGGAGATCGGAGTGGAGGCCGAAGACCGAAGGACACGGATCGCTCGGTATAGCCCTCTACCCTTTTCTCTTGTTAGCTAGGTTTAGGTTAATGGTTCGATCCGGATTTTAGGATGCGGTAGTGCCGGTTTAAAGTCAAGAAAAAAATTTCGTTTCCGCATTTTGGCCTCGGATAGACGGCCGGGGCGCTACCGTAGTCCTACAGTATTAGCCCAGTCTTCTGTCGATCTTGGGCTATATGCATTCTTTCCATGATCATGCGAACTATGTCCATAGTTGCCACGATCATCTCTGGTCCAAGGATTTCTCGATCTCCGATGTCATCCTAACTTAGTGGTGATCGACACTTCCTTTCATAGAGTGCTGCAAATGGTACCATACCAATACTCGCCTGGTAGCTGTTGTTGTATGAAAACTCCACAAGATGTAGGTGATCTTCCCACGATCCTCCGAAGTCTAACATATAAGCTCTTAGCATGTCTTCTAGAATCTGAATTGTTCGCTCAGACTGTCCATCTGTTTATGGATGGTAAGCTGTGCTGAAGTTCAGACTCGTTCCCAGGCTAGCTTGCAGACTCTGCCAAAATTGTGATCGAAATCTGGTATCACAATCGGAGACGATGCAAACTGGTACTCCATGTAATCTCACAATCTCCTTCATGAGTTCATGGGTATCAGAAATAGTACATCTTGAGCTTAAATTTTACATTAGATTCATTCTTACCTCCATATACTTCTTTGCTAGTGTCTCAGTAGATTGGCCAATTCGAAAGGGAATAAAGTGAGTCGACTTGGTGAGTCGATCCACAATAACCCATACCACATTATTACCTTTCGTGCTGCGAAGAAGTGCAGTCACGAAGTCCATGGTGATGTGTTGCCATTTCCATTCTGGAATACGTAACAGTTGAAGTAAACCAGCAGTCCTGTGATGTTCAGCTTTCACTTGCTGTCGTGCCCCGCTTCCCAGTGTACGGGTAAGGAGACGTGACGAGACCCGCTACATATTTACTCAGAAGTAAACACGCTAAGCGTAACCAAGTAATATAATGTAAATATACACAAGAAGACATGAAATGTAAATGAACAACAACTTTTATTTATTAAAGATTTCTTTACTATACAACTGAAAAGTAAATACAATAATGAAAGCAATGCCTAAACAATGACATGAACATGAAAGTAAGGTATATACAAGAGTCTAGAGCTCGGGGTCCTCGCTGAAATGATCCAAGTCCTCTCAACTGGGCTCTATCTCCAGTGAGTCAGATCCACCTAACAATATTCCAAAGAAAGAAGAGAGAAGGAATGTCGTCAGCGAACAATCGCTCGGTAAGTTCCAAAGAAAGGTAGAAATAGAATAGACCGAAAGAATATAACTGTATACTATTTGATTGTTATGTTAACGCAGTTGTTTGTAACTTGGTACAGAATATTCCAGTGTATACAAGCGGAGTCCAACTTACACCGTGGACTATGGTAACCCGTAGTAAAAGGATCCGTCGATAAAACCATGGAACAACGGCAATGGATGTATAGTTATGTCTTTTAATGACCATCTCGTGCCACTTTTAACACATTCCGTGCCAGTCTACCCCTTTAAAACCTCGTAATGTGTAACACCCGAGCCTAATGCTACTATTTTCAGTTACTGTTTGAGCATAATGTGGTACTCATTTCATTTAATTTGCTTGTTTGTTGCTTACTGTAAAATTTACCCGGCAAAGTCATTTCTACATATAACAAATTTTAGCATCTAAAATGAAATTGAAAATATTCATCTTGGCCTACTTGACACCCCTAGCCTCGTGGTAGCGTCCGTGCATTGTGTTCTCGTCCCGTTCAGTAAAACGGGCAAGTTTGGATGGCTACGTGCACGCACGTGTGTCCGTTTTGAGAGTATGCTTTTTAATCATAAAACATTTCATTTTAAAATTTGGAACCCGCTTAAAATCCTATTATTTGAATTTCGAATTTTTGGACCTAACCCGGGCGCAATTTGGAAATGTTTCATTTGGCGCCAAAATCCCAAATTTTAATATTATTAAAACCATCACATATATTTTTCTAACTAACCTGATATCTTACTGTTCATTACCTATCTTTTAAATTTTTAAGTTAACCATATAATATTTTTACAATATTTTATATCCTTCTCAATTTATTCTCTCAGCCAATCACAACCTCCCCTTTAACCCCGTGGGCCCCACTTTCTCTCTCTCCTTCTTCTCTCTCTTTCCACTTTCTCTCTCTCTCTACCCCTTATATATTCTCTCGTACTTCTCTTTATCATTTTTCTCTTCTTGCTTCATGTCTCGTTTCTCATTTCTCTTAACTGTTCTTTTGTTACCGGAATTCCGTCGTGCCGGTGACGTTTCTCGACGTTCCAGCGAGATACCCCGACCCGTGTAGTTCCTTTGTTCGTCGTTTGGGTTCATTCCGTGAACCGTGCGCCGTCGCGAGTTTTCCCCGCCGACGGTTAACGTTCCGTTTTCCCGATTCGCGACCCATCGAGGCAAGTTAATCTTGCTACATGCTATATACTTTTATAATCTTCATTTTATAATGTTATACATTTGAAAATCTTATAGTTTACATATGAAATGTCGTTGAAAAATCGGATATGACAAATCTGAAATTTACTGTACACCTTATCTTATAAAATTCATTATAAATCATAGAAAAATCATTAGTATACGTTCTTTAGTTCGTTACGAAGATAATTCAGAATACTATAACTCTATGAAATATTTACTTGCAAAATAAATTGTTTAATTAACGTAAAATGCAAAGGAACACGTCTCTAAACTGCTGTCCAGGGAAATTCCAGCAGCAAACTTTCAACTTTGAATATTCATAACTTTTTGTAGGGATAACCTGAGATGCTTATACTTATAAAACTGAAAACCTTATTGAATTATCTTTGTTTTGGTATAAGATACGTCTCTTTTGGAGAACATTTGTTATTTTTAAGCTATTTTACAAATTAGGGTGACGCTAAATTTCTGAACGGAACCTTCTTGTGCATGGTTAATCAATACATCTTTTATAGTTACTAATCGCTTTGAATATGCTATCCATATTAATATTATTATATCAATATTTATATCACATATTGTTTAGTTGTACATCCAACATTACCATTTTATAGTTTTATAACTTTTCGGATACCCGTTTGTATCCATCGCATTTAAGATACATATAATTGCATCCGTGCTTTCCGGTTTGTGAAACCGTCGAGGCAAGTATCCGAATACTTTCTTTAACATGCTAGTACACAAGATCAAGTCTTGCTACAAACTTAATCATCATATTATAACCACACAGCTATTAGTAACATCGATATCCTTTTATAACTTTGAATTGATAGTCACAATTATCCGTAACGTTAAATCAATATAGTAGTTGCGTGTAATTAACCGGTCTGCTATCAATCCACACTTTAACTAATTAAACCAATTAGAACGTCCTTACTTAAATTGCTAGATCATCCTTGTAACTATTATTATGCTGTAGTTTTAATGGCTTCATTGCTTCGTGTTATTAATATTGTTTTACCCTGTGATTGTTGCACCCAAGGGTGCTTGAACCTGTTAATAAGAGAATACAAAACACCACTGTGTTTACATGGAATAATATTGTTACTTACTGTTTCCTGCTGCTGTTCATTATTTGATTGTATACCTGTTGTGAGCACATACTCGATTGCACTACATATTGGCCTGACCCTGCTACACATGACATATACATACATACCGACTCATCCTGTTGTACCATGACATGACTTGTTTCATGATTTCATGCTTAATGCCGACAAACCTGACCATCTCTGCTGTCTATCCAGACAGACCTACTCTTACCTGATTTTCTGTTGGCATTAGTCCTTGACTACTGAATACCTGACCTGACATACATAACTTGGGGGTATGAGGAAATCAAAGGTGAAACCGACTTGTAACTCAACAGTTCGATACTTGTTCTGATCAGTCTTACGGGCTTGGCCAGCCCTGGAGTGGTGATGCTGACATCACTCGTCCATCTTGCTACCTTTTACTGCTTAGCGGCACGTCTCGGATTCAGCCCCGAGGGCTTTGACCGTGGTCCCGGGCACGCACGAGATACTATTGAGTTACATCGACGATTCATCAATTTGATTTCAAAGACTATAGAGTAGAAACCTGATAGGACAGTTTAGTTACCACTGCACATTACCCTGCACTGTTATTTCTTAGTACTGCTTTATTCATGTTCATACCTGCATTGCTTATTACCATGTTCATATTATATTATTGGTTGACATGACGCGCTGACGTCTGGGTTTTGCATGGCCCAGATTCTTTACCACTGTCGACGACTGAGCAGGAGTACTTCAGCCAACAGGCTGATTTGTGAGTTCTGTAGTGGTTAGTTCATTTATTGCATTTTATTTCCAGGTGTGATCCCGCATTACGGGACGTACCTTTCTATTATTGCATTGGATCATTTGCTTCCGCACTTATTTATCATTGACTCTGGTTATTATGGATTTGGACATGTGTTAGATAGTTTATTTATCTTGTTCTTGATATCTCTACAGCCGTAATGTGACTGTGGATGGATACTTCCTACCCACAGGTAGCATGGTTGGCTATGTCACGTGCTCAATCTTGCGTACTCTGGGAAGCGGGGCGTGACATAATGTCTTATGTATTGATGTATATGGTTTTGTTTAATAGATGTACGACTTGCCGAAACCATGATATCAGTAATTCATGTAAATGGAAATGATATAGACGGATAGTCATGTAGATCAGTCAAATGTATATCCATGGTTCAGTCAAATCATGTTCATGTTGATATAAATTGAATTCTGGTAGAAATGGATTTATGTTGAATTGGAGTTATACTTGAATCATATTCAAGGATAGATTGATTGATTTATTTCAGATTAGGCTAAGACTTTGTCTGAGTCAGACACTTTAAAATGAATTGAAGTCCTGAATTAGTTTTGATGTTATCGGTAACTGCTGCACATGGTCGGCAGGATTTGTGTCTTTTTCCAAAACAATTATCGTATTGATAACACCGTTTTTAGTTTGTCTACCTTAAATAATCAAGAACCCAAACTCTCCGGCTCCGTGAGGCTCAAGAGAACTGGTCTCTCTTAAACCTATGTTTACTAGGGTCCTTATTGTAAATTAATATAACTTGAGGGGGTTTTATGAAAAATAGTTTTGATATATTTTCAAAATAAATCTCAAATATTTATTTATTGTCTTTAGGATTTTCATAGCTGTAATTTTTAAGAGTGATGAGATAGTCTAGTGGATATAAACCTAAGTTTGAATAGTATATGGTATTTTCATATAATTTGATTTGTATTGAAATGTGATGGTATTTTCATGATCTTTTATGATTCTTTTATTTTGATTAGAAAACATGGAATATATATTTAAAATAGATATTTTGATAATATTTATATATATATATAATTATTAAAAAATAAAATTTATTTATTAATAGAAATCACGTTTTCTTAGAAATTGTAATAAAAATTCCATCGAGGTCGAATGCTCCGTGAGGAGGTCTGCATCTCGCTCTATTAGTCCCGAGAACATGTGATAACCCACACCATCTTCATCGGGTTCCCTAAAATGGGTTGTAGAGACTTATTTGTAAGGAATTTATTAAAACAATTTAAAGAATACGGGTTTTGATAGTTTAAGGTATTTTAATGTAAAATGTATTTTGTCCCACAAAAATTGTTACAAAAGCCATCGTGCTATGTCAAGATTAGTGTTGTTATGAGTTAGGTCATTATCTCGTGAGTTTTCTAAAGGTAATATGAGCAAAACGATAAAGTAATATCGTATGTAAACTTGATGGTATTTTACCGAAAAAGTGAAATAGAATTAGTTTAACATTAAATTTTGAATTGAAACTTGGTCAAATTGTTGTTTTATGTTTGTTAAACAATATATGAATAGATAGTTAATTTTTTGTTTAAGAAAAATTGAATTTTTAAAGAAAAGAGAATCGGAAGTTGGAATAACTCCGCTTCCGACGAGTTTTGAAAAGAGATTGTTTTAGATTAGAAATGGAGAAGGGGAGAGAGGACTTACGATTGATTATAGAGGGGGGAGGTAGTGGAAGATTTCGAAGGAATCGTAGAGTCGCGTCGTCGCCGGATTTGTCCCGAAATGTCTCCAGAACATTGACCTTGGCTAACTCCACTTGTACAACTTTTGAACTTAGGAATTTTAGAGAGTTTTGGCAAAAGAATTCTGAATGAGGAGGGCTATGGTGTAGGGTGGTATTTATAGGATAAATTAGGGTTTAGGTTAATGAAGAATAGAATTAAAATATGCATTAAAATTTGGTTTTAAGGCTCATTTTAATTCTTTGGAAATGTGCAGGGAAATCAAACAGACTAGGATTAGTGGGGTAGGCCAAAGGGTGCTAGGGGAAAAATTTTGGGGCATTACCTACGGGGGGGACCAGCGGCGCCGGCCCCAAACCCTATCTCGCCGGTCATTTTGTGTGGGTGTGTGGTTGGATGAATGCCACGTGTTTGTGTCTGTTTAAATATCATTTTTCACATGTTTGATTTTAGTATGACTTTTCATTTTACGTGTAGTGCACGTGCAAACTTTTGAGCTTCTAAAAGTTTAAAAAAAACAATAAAAATATTATGTGGCTGGGGGGATTTGAATATAGGGGCTGTGTCACAGCAGTGCAAAGCTTTAACAATGAGTTACAAGTGCTTTCTTGCTGTTCAAAAGCAATTTAAATTTATAACTTGTGCTCAGGCTAAGGTATTCCTTTATGTACTCTACTAAAAAAATTTGTACAAAAGTTTTAGGGTTGTTACACTTGCTGGCAAACCAAATACTTAGCTACGCTTCTGGCTACTTCACGCTTCATTCCATGCCACCAGTAGTGTTGCCGTAGATTTTTGTACATCTTTGTACCACCACGGTATTATGAGTAAGGAGAGCTGTGAGCTTATTTCATCAACTCTTCCCGAACAAAATCTTGTGGTACACACAATCTACTTCCGTATCTCAAAGATCTGTCTTCGTGGATGATGAAGTCTGTTCGAAGTCCACTTTCTACTTTTTCTCAGATCTTTTGTAACTTGGCATCACTTGCTTGAGCTGCTTTTGATCTGATTGAAAATAGTAGACTGAACTTGTAAGTTTATCAAATACGGAGCGTTACCTGGCATAACCACTTCTATATCCATCACGTGTAATTCCTATTGTAGCTTCGATTATGCGGTGAGGTTCATTGATAACGGCTGGCGACTAAGTGCATCAGGAACTATATTCACCTTCCCTGGATGATATTATAGGTTGATGTCGAAGTCCGCCATAAGTTTTAACCATCTTCTTCACCGCATATTCATCTCCTTCTGAGTAAACACATACTTCAGACTTTTGTAGTCCGTGTATATATTCGCTCGTTCTCTTAGCAGATAATGGCGCCAAATTTTAAGTGCAAAGATAACGGCCGCCAACTCCAAGTTATGTGTTGGATAGTTGCGCTCATGAACTTTCAACTGTTTTGATGCAAAGGCTACAACTTTTCCATGTTGGTGTAGAACACATCTTAATCTCTTACCGGATGCATCGTAATGCACAACGAAACCTTCAGATTGATCCGGTATTACGAGAATAGGTGCTGATGTCAATCTTGACTTGAGTTTTACAAAATCTTGTTCATATGCTTCTGACTACACGAATACTTTATCTTTACGTGTGAGCTTGGTCAGGGGTGTTGCAATCTTCGAAAAGCCTTCTATGAATCTTCAGTAGTATCCCGCTAATCTCAAGAAACATCGAATGTCTTTCATTGTCTTTGGTATCGGCCATTCGCTGACAGCTGACACTTTAGCTGGATCTACTGAGATTCCTTCCCCCGAAACAATGTGCCTAAGAAATCCGACTTGATCTAGACAAAATTCGTACTTGTTGTACTTGGCATAGAGTTGATGTTGTCGCAATATCTCCAGGACAATCCGCAAATGTTCAGCATGTTCTTTCTGATTGTTTGAATACACCAGGATATCGTCGATGAAAATAACAACAAACTTGTCTAGGTACTCTCAGAAAACTTGGTTCACCAGATTCATAAATATAGCAGGTGCATTGGTCACTCCAAATAGCATCACGAGAAACTCATAATGATTATAGCGAGTCCTGAATGCCGTCTTAGGAATATCAGACTCTTTGATCTTCAGATGATGATAACCCGAACGAAAATTTAGCTTTGAGAAAACACAAGGCCAACTTAGCTGATTGAATAGATTGTCGATGCGCGGTAGTGGATACTTGTTCTTTATCGTCACTTCGTTCAGAGCTCGGTAGTCTATACACATTCTGTATGAACCTTCTTTCTTCTTTACGAGCAAAACTGGAGATCCCCAACTTGAAGTACTGGGACGAATCCATCCTTTCTTCAGAAGTTCATCCAGCTGAGTATGGATCTCCGTCAATCCTTCAGGGCTTAACCGATATGGTACTTTGATCATCGGTTGTGCACCAGGTACTAAGTCAATACTGAATTCAAGAGTTCGATCGAGAGGCAAACCTGATATGTCTTCAGGGAATACATCCTCGAACTCTTAAACTACTTCTGGCTTGTTTTCTTCCTCCTGTATTATTGCAATCACCGCCTTCTTTGATTTATCCTTGTAGGTGCTAGGTTCTAGGTACGGTCTCCATTCTTGAAATAAAAGACCGGATGATCTGGTATCTTGAACACTACCCTCCTTTGACGACAGTCGATGGTAGCGAAGAAAGTTCCTAGCCAATCCATTCCTAAGACTACATCGAAGTTCGGTTATCCAGTATCTTGAAGTCCGCATAAAATTCTCTGCTGCAGACGACCACTGGACACAGATCGTATCCCATAGTCGCCTTTAGAATTCCGTTCCCTGAACTGACATTCCAGCTGGATACGAGCGGTTTAACTGGAATTGCATGAGTTCGGACGAACCGTTGCGACATAAAGCAACGTGATGCTCCAGTATCGAAGAGTGCTAAAGCAGGTGGGAAGGCTACTAAGATTGTACCTAATTTATGTGGGATATATTTAGGTATAGAAAAAGAAACGTTGATGCATAAAGATTGAAAAGGTTTGAAAGATTGGAAGTTACCAGTGATGACTTGGCTAGTGGCTTCAGCTTCTTCCACAGTCATTATGAAAGCCTGATGCTTAGGTACATTCCTCTTTGCCGGAGGCACATGTAGGGTTCCTAAGCACCCTAATGAGGTCTCACAAGGCATCAACCATGCCCATTTCAAATTCTAACGGTGCCGAGAAACCCTAACAAGATCGTTGGCTAGAAATCTAGGCGAAAAAGAAACTAGTTAACAACTTAACTAAACTTTAAACGGAAATACAACCTTTGTAGATCCGGTGCTCCACCTCCATAGCTCCGCAACGAAGTCCCCTCGCTGTCCAAATGAATTCCCGGGCTCTAGCGTCGGCTTCGTCGGAGAAATGGCGAGCTAGGTCGTCGATGTCCATGCCGAAGATGATCTACGTCGAGGCATCGCTAGATCAAGCTCCACCTTCACCAAGCCATGAAAACTTGTGAAGGAAACACACTCTACTACTTGGCAAGAGGTAGAGGATGAAGAAATAGGAAGTGGGTAGACTTTAGAATTGGATTTCTCACTTGTTTTCATCAATCACCATTGATGAAGCAAGCTTCTTCAAGTGAAGAAGATGAAGAAGAAGATAAATATTATGATAAGTTAATTTCAAAATAGAAAATAAAAGAATACTTATCATAATCAACCATGGTCAAGTGTACAGAATAAATTAGGGTTAGGTCAATGGTTAGGTTAGGCATGAAACAAAAATGGTGGACTTTTCAAACCTTCATGAAGTTTCAATGTAAAACAAAGCTAGCCACCATTTCTTTTCTTTTGCCAAAATGAAATAAATAAATGAGTAAGTAAATAAAACATAACCCTAACCATCACACAACCATGGTTTAATCTTAACATACACTTAAACAATCATGTATCATCAAACATGATACAATCATATGTACAAATGTATATCACATATACAATGTGCACAAACCAAGTGAGAAAATCCATTTAAAGTGAACCAATACTAGTTAATGAAAAGTAATATATCAAATATATAATTATGCATTAAATCATTAAATCAACACTTGATTCAATGATCCGGTCATGTCGCACACAACCGACTAGTATACAATGTATCGGCTTATCGAATCAATCCTTGAATCGATAACTAGGTTATATCGCATACAACCAATCGATACATTCATCGCGAGAATGGAATACGGTATCACATACACGCATTATTCTCGGTCCCGCACATATCTCATATGCGCTCCTATTTCGTTTCGCTTGAGCCAGGAAACCTCTGTGTAGGACTCTAAAGACTCGTCAATACGCCGGCAGCAGGTAATGATCATATCAAACACCTACAAGCCGCAAGCGGTCTGCTAAACGTAACGGCCATCCGGGTATTGAGCGATCTGAAGATCGACGAGCAAGCCCGCTCACACTCCAGTGAATCCAACAAGTAACACTACCGTACAGTCCGGTCTGATCGTCTGATATGTCGTATATCTCGCCTAGGGGTGGTAAACGTCAGACCCCAATAGCTCGATAAGTCGTGTCGATATGAGGTCTATAACTGTTCGAGAAACTACTGGTAACACTTACCAGTAAATCTCAGCAACCCTGGCCAGGGATTTCCTGTTATAGCCAATCGAACACAGCGCAACATCAACCCCCTATACCGGGAGAGACGAATCCCCTCCTATCGCTCATTGCCTCCATGTGACTCGGGACTGTACCCAAAAACCACCGTTTTGCATGCCCTCTTGGACGTGGTAAGATGGAAATCAAAGCACAGTGGGAACCACACAAGACTCTATGACGATCTCGGGTCAACAGACTACTCTGTACCAGTGTCACCAGAGAACTGCCATCTGACGTGAGGTATAATACCATCTGGGAGTTCTCGGCGAGTCCGTCCAGTGTACCCAGTCTCTACTGAGCACCCGTATATCATCTCTGATGTCAAACACCAATGGATATGGGATCATCCATCGCCCATCTATATGGGTCGAGAAGGTATACGCTAGTCTACTCTGGTATATCGATGCCCCGTCTCGATACACCCACGACTAGGGACTTTGAAGGATGTACTTATGGACTACCATGTCCCCACTAGTATGATCCGCATCATAGTCCAGGTAGTCAAGTACACATCCTAAGGGCTTTACCAACATGTAACACAGAGACAATCAGTATACAAGTTAAGGTAAAGAGCAACCAGATAGCATACTATCATGTCGAGCAAGAAAATCCTCCCTATATATGTCCAAGCATCCACTACAATATACATCCAATGTACAGTAATGGCCTCTAGGGCATACATATAACTAACAATCTCCCACTTGCACTAGGGCCATCTGTAGCAGTGGTTGTAGTATCTCATACTCAACCATCCCATAAAAGTCTCTCTCTGGGAACAGGCCTTTGTGAGTCGATCCGCTGTGTTGTCCTCTGAGTCTACTCTCCAAACCTCGATCACCCTGGAGATCAACCATCTCCATGATCAGGTGATACTGCCTTAGAATAAGTCTGGATCACTGATGGGACCGGCGTTCCTTGGCATAAGCCACAACTCCATTGTCTCACAATGGTAGGAACATAGTTCATCTCATGAACCAATATACACCCAAACAGCCTCTAGGGTAGCATCTTAAGTAGCGATGTATCTTTCCTTTATCGTCTAGTTTGTCACGGTATCTAGCTTGGAACTCTTCCAACATACCGTCCCTTTACTGAGGGTAAAGACAATGCCTGTGACTGACACTCAGTCGTCTTTATCACCCTGGAACATTTCCAGTGATTCTTCCCAGGATCAATTGACACCATCTCACTACAACTAGTGAGAATCCTAACATCCAATTGAATCTATCTCATAGATCCAAAATCCAGTATTTAGTAGGTATCACTTTGATCCTATATGGAGAATCCTAGTGATAAGCGGAGATTGACCGAGCGTAGCATAAGAAACTCTTTTCTTATCAAGAGTATGTCATCCACGTACTCTACGAGGATCACTACCATACTCCCTACTACCTTTTTGTTTATACAAGGTTCATCTACCATTTTGATGATGTCAAACTCTTTGACTAATTCATCAAAACAGATGTTCCAACTCCGCGATGCCTGCTTTATCAAATAAAGCATCTTGCACACGTTTCCGCTGCTCCTACTGTCTATGAAGCCCTCTGGCTGTGTACTTATAGACGCTCTCTTCTAAATCATCATTTAGAAAAGCAGTCAAGACACCCAACCACCAGATATCGCAGTCATGGTATGTAGCCGTGACAAGTAGGATCTGGATGGACTTAAGCATAGCTACTTGAAAAGGTTTCATCATTATCCACACCTGGTCAATGATGCAAACTTTTAACAAGTCTAGCTTTGAAAGTCTCAACTTTTTCATGTACACCAAGTAATCTTCTCAAGATATACTTGCTCCTGATGGGAATTTAACCCTTCAGATATAGCAACCAAAGTCCATACTTTGTTGGTGTATAAGGATTCCATCTCAGATCGCTAAGCATCCAGCCATTCTTACCGAGTCTTACTCCTGATGGCCAGCTCGAAGCTAGTTGGGTCATCATCTCATGATGTAATCCTCGCTCCCACTGTCATAGAGAAACCGAAGTATCTCTCAGGTGGGTGAGGAACCCTACTAGATCGGCGGAGAGGCTGAGGTTCGTTGGATTCTACTGAATCCTTTGGTTCTATCAAATCATCAGCTGTAGTTTGTATAGCTGGAACCTTTCCAGTTGTACATAACTGACCTTGCCTCGAGCTTGTCCGGATTATGCTTTTAGACAAAGCCCGGACAACCCCAAATCTTAACCAACTTAAGATATGGGCTCTTCCCTTATCATATCAAATATGAAGTTGTAGGCAACTGATTTGATTTGAACCCTATTCAATAGGTATGCAACTTCTCAAGTGCATAACCCCCTGAGGAAAAAGGTAACTCAGTAGTACTCATCATAGAGCACACCATATCAAATAGGGTGTATCTGCTCCGCCCCGACATACCATCGTGCAATGGTGTATACGGAGGAGTAATGCTGAGAGAGAATCTCATTCTCCTTTAGAATAGTCCAGGAATTCCGTGCTCAAGTATTCTCCTCCTTGATCTCATCATAGGACATAATACTTATACCCGTATTTTGGTTCTCTACTTCTAACTTATATTCTGTGAATATCTCAAAAGGTTCGGACTTGTGTTTCAACAGGAACATATGTCTGAATCTCGAGAGATCATCAGAGAATGTAACGAAGTACAAAGAACCAGTCTTGGCATATGTAGACAGGGGACCTTACATACATCAACATGTATTATCCCAAGAGTTTGCTAACTCTTTCTCTGTTTCCATTAAACAGAGCTATGGTTATCTTATCTTTGTGACATGACTGGCAAGTTTCATAAGATGTAAATTCAAACTGATTTAAATATGCATCTATATGTAACTTCAGCTAGTCGGTTCGCATTGATATGACCTAGTCTACAATACCTCAAGAAGGAATCGTTCAATTCTGAACTCTTCCTCTTGTGTGTGTTCCGTATACTAAGAACTGTAGTTTGATTTAGAACATCAATGCTTTTAGATAACGTGCCTGAACCGATCAACTTTTGATATAGGAAATGTTCAAAACATTATCCAACAATACAAAATTTTATCATTTCTTTACTAATAAAGAGATAGATATGATTTTGTATATCAGGTTCAGTATCTAATAACATTCGTTCAGAATCAATGTATTTGGAATACAGGGTGACAGTGACCAACAGACTTGGCTGCAACACTTGCCCCGTTTTCTGCCTCATGAAACTTATCACCCGTTCTCAGTTCTCTACCTTTCTGTAGCCCTATGTAACAGATTACATATCTGGGATCCTGATCTGGTATCAAATACCCAGGACGTAGAGGATACTGAGAAACGGTTCTTTGTAACGAACACACCCGAAGATGATGCATCAGCATGCACTCTCTTCGTTTGGGTGGCACGGGAAATCTGGTATTCCCCAATTTCCTGCTCTGTCTTATAACAATTACAAGTTAGAGCGGGACCAACGTTCCCCAGCTCAGTATAACAAGCGGGTTCAGTCAATAATCCATTTTATTATCTTGATTAAGGCGTGACATGGTCGCTACCAGGAGAGAGAGAGAAGAAAACACTCAGCGTGCGCTCTTGCAAGAATAGATTGGTTATTATTTTATCTAATCAGGACGGCTCCCACTGCTTTTTATCAAATCTTCCTTCAAACCCTAAAAGGAAAGACTAGCCGGGATTAATTACACACTACAAGTTCGCCAATCTTTCAGCCAGGCCAGTGTCGGTACTTTGAGGGAGGTCCCCCGTGCTTTCGCACGAACCTAATTAATGTAAACCTCGTTTTCCCAGAGGCGTAACCCTGTTGACACCTTTCTAGACACCTACTTGATCGGCTAATTGTAATGTATAAAACTCTCCCAGGAGTAACTCTTACTCGCAGTGGGTATCTGGATCCAACTATCTCATAGAAGGTATGCAATCTCATTGCAAATTTCAACACTTGAAATTCCCGATAATATTTTGCCCCTAGCAGCTATATGACCTTAACATAGTCAACAAATCATAAGTGCTAGTCAAGTTCAACCCGTCATTTCCTGATTGAATTAAACCCACCCGCACGACCCTTAACATAGTCAACAAAGTCGCACGACTACCCTAATCCAATCACATCATATGCTTATGCAGATAAGCACTAATTAGCTACCGCATACTACGCCTTAACATAGTCAACAAACGTAGCACGAATACTAACTAGTACTTATCTGAAATGACGGAGGGCTACGACAGGTTTTTCTGAAAACCTATTGCGTAATGAACTTGATATCGTTGTAGAATCAAATGATTTTAAAATGGAGTGTTTTTGAGGCTTTTCCAGTTTTGCTAAAGGAGTCACTCCCGGTGAAGGGATCGTCGGTCCTTTCCTCGTCGAATGAGGTGCGGGATATATCATATATATCATTGTGCAAAGCAAAAACACTTAAAAGCAATCAAAAGACAAACCGAGTGTGTAGCATCTGCCAGTTATTGCTAAAGGAGTCACTCCCGGTGAAGGGATCTCGGTCCTTTCCTTATCGAATAAGGTGCAGGATATATCATATATACCTCTGTGCAAAGCAAGAACTGTAGCTACCTGTTTTATTTTGAAATTCGATTCTACAACATCTTAGGTTTCTTTTATTTCATTAATCACATTAATGAAGTCCCATCATTTAAGTACCTAAACATCACAGATAAATACGACGTACACTTATGCCATCCGCATTCGCCTCGATGTCCCCTCGTGCATCGTTAGGTTAGGTAACTAACGGCAGAGCGGGGCAGGGCTAGCGCGGGTGTAAAACATAAGTAACGCCTATATAATATATCATATATACTATATACTGTATCTATCACAGAACATCACATGATCACATCACAGATATCGCAGCAGAAGAATCATATGAAATATTGGATATACTAGGACGTCCGTGTTTTCAATACGAGCCAGTATAAAATACGGATTCCACGGTCGTGATGAATAGCCAACCCCACACCCCTAGACCCCTACGAGAGCGGCAAGCAACCCTACCAATTCTAGAGTTAGGAGACCCGGACTCGACTCCTCGAGTTGGTCTCCCACTGGACTCCAGAACCCGGTTACTTGTGCTCCCCTCCTTGGGTCTATCCTAGTGCGGAAAAGTAAATAATATACATCAACGGTGACAACTTCCGCAACCTGGAAGCGCCCCAATAAAAGAATATTACATACAAGTTTTTACATGAATGAAAATGAAAAACACTCGTCTCACATAAAAACCCCCGGCTATTCAAACACGACGATCCAATATAACATATCCAGCAACACATAACATCACATGTCATCAACGTAAGTAAATATGCGCATCCCAATTGTCGTTGACATATAGCAACGAAACCGGCAATATCACATATTACACTAACGGTCACAGAAAAGAAAGTGTAAAACTACAATAGTTGGAATCCGCAATCACCTCAGACATCGCATGCCTGATTAAAGGAATTACTTAGACATCGCATGCCTAATAATTATAAACCCCGCATTTTAGTCTCAAAATCGAAAACTCTTTTCAATATCAAGTCGGGCAATTCAACAAGATTCCCGACATCCTGATCGAATGCTCGTCGCAAACTTTAGTAGGCGGCTGCACCCCCGATACCGTCGACGAAGTGCACCAAGGCGGAACACCGCTACCGCGAGCTCCCGAACGGATGCTTTCGGCGACAGGGTTCTCCTACAGTCACTTGGTCGGGGCTATGGAGTGAGGCTGTCTATTAAGTTTACCCGTCGAGTATCCGCGTACGCTACGTGATTGCGACGGACTTTTGATCACATCAAAATTCCGTAGCAACCGATCAAGTGAGACTAAACTGCTACGTTTATAACATTCATTCAGTTATCTCATAACTTTTTGTGAATTCCAATTATTGTATCCCATTCCGGATAAATAGAAAATGTCAAACTTTCCGATCGAACAATCGAACACCCAAGTTTTCCCGATACAGATCAACACATGAAATATAAGTCTAACAACATTCAGTTCGTACCTCAGTACCAACGGTCCAGCCGTAGAAGGGTCAAGCCAACGCCTCACATGTGGCACGCCGTACTGCCCCAAACCCGAAGGTTCAAAGGGCAGTTCAAGACGGTCACATAATCGAGTTAAGGTTTGTTGTCTTCTAGAGGGACCATCGCGTTACTTGCACTACTTAGAACGTCGTTAAACTACGGAAAAATCCAACACTTGGAAATTTCCCGACAGGGGAAAAATTGGGTATTTATATCCGGTCGAACTTTTTAACATATTCTAAAATTTATCCGGAAAGCCACATAGACAAAATCTGATACTCCGATCGAAACACCGAATCCCCAAAACAACTCCAGAAAATTCAACTCTTGAATAAATATTAAAAATTCCCAGAAACACCAGAAATAATATATAAGAATTACTGTGCAGATAAAAGTGACTGAAGAGTCAAACCTGCCGCGGAACCGCCGCATTAGGCATGCATATACGGCGGTTCCGCCACACTATAATCGATTCAGAGCCCTCGTTTTAAACAGTAATTCTTAGATTATTTTACTGAGTTTTCTGAATATTTTTAATCTGGAAAAATCCCAGTTTTTCAAAATTGTCCAGAGAGCAAATTTGGGTTTGGGTTTTCGGGTCGTTCGGACTTCAAACTCCGTCTAGACTTCGCCTAAGGCTCTAGCTAAGCTCTGATACCACTGTAGGGTTCCTAAGCACCCTAATGAGGTCTCACAAGGCATCAACCATGCCCATTTCAAATTCTAACGGTGCCGAGAAACCCTAACAAGATCGTTGGCTAGAAATCTAGGCGAAAAAGAAACTAGTTAACAACTTAACTAAAGTTTAAACGGAAATACAACCTTTGTAGATCCGGTGCTCCACCTCCATAGCTCCGCAACGAAGTCCCCTCGCTGTCCAAATGAATTCCCGGGCTCTAGCGTCGGCTTCGTCGGAGAAATGGCGAGCTAGGTCGTCGATATCCATGCCGAAGATGATCTACGTCGAGGCATCGCTAGATCAAGCTCCACCTTCACCAAGCCATGAAAACTTGTGAAGGAAACACACTCTACTACTTGGCAAGAGGTAGAGGATGAAGAAATAGGAAGTGGGTAGACTTTAGAATTGGATTTCTCACTTGTTTTCATCAATCACCATTGATGAAGCAAGCTTCTTCAAGTGAAGAAGATGAAGAAGAAGAAGATAAATATTATGATAAGTTAATTTCAAAATAGAAAATAAAAGAATACTTATCATAATCAACCATGGTCAAGTGTAGAGAATAAACTAGGGTTAGGTCAATGGTTAGGTTAGGCATGAAACAAAAATGGTGGACTTTTCAAACCTTCATGAAGTTTCAATGTAAAACAAAGCTAGCCACCATTTCTTTTCTTTTGCCAAAATGAAATAAATAAATAAATAAATGAGTAAGTAAATAAAACATAACCCTAACCATCACATAACCATGGTTTAATCTTAACATACACTTAAACAATCATGTATCATCAAACATGATACAATCATATGTACAAATGTATATCACATATACAATGTGCACAAACCAAGTGAGAAAATCCATTTAAAGTGAACCAATACTAGTTAATGCAAAGTAATATATCAAATATATAATTATACATTAAATCATTAAATCAACACTCGATTCAATGATCCGGTCATGTCGCACACAACCGACTAGTATACAATGTATCGGCTTATCGAATCAATCCTTGAATCGATAACTAGGTTATATCGCATACAACCAATCGATACATTCATCGTGAGAATGGAATACGGTATCACATACACGCATTATTCTCGGTCCCGCACATATCTCATATGCGCTCCTATTTCGTTTCGCTTGAGCCAGGAAATCTCTGTGTAGGACTCTAAAGACTCGTCAATACGCCGGCAGCAGGTGATGATCATATCAAACACCTACAAGCCGCAAGCGGTCTGCTAAACGTAACGGCCACCCGGGTATTGAGCGATCTGAAGATCGACGAGCAAGCCCGCTCACACTCCAGTGAATCCAACCAGTAACACTACCGTACAGTCCGGTCTGATCGTCTGATATGTCGCATATCTCGCCTAGGGGTGGTAAACGTCAGACCCCAATAGCTCGATAAGTCGTGTCGATATGAGGTCTATAACTGTTCGAGAAACTACTGGTAACACTTACCAGTAAATCTCAGCAACCCTGGCCAGGGATTTCCTGTTATAGCCAATCGAACACAGCGCAACATCAACCCCCTATACCGGGAGAGACGAATCCCCTCCTATCGCTCATTGCCTCCATGTGACTCGGGACTGTACCCAAAAACCACCGTTTTGCACGCCCTCTTGGACGTGGTAAGATGGAAATCAAAGCACAGTGGGAACCACACAAGACTCTATGACGATCTCGGGTCAACAGACTACTCTGTACCAGTGTCACCAGAGAACTGCCATCTGACGTGAGGTATAATACCATCTGGGAGTTCTCGGCGAGTCCGTCCAGTGTACCCAGTCTCTACCGAGCACCCGTATATCATCTCTGATGTCAAACACCAATGGATATGGGATCATCCATCGCCCATCTATATGGGTCGAGAAGGTATATGCTAGTCTACTCTGGTATATCGATGCCCCGTCTCGATACACCCACGACTAGGGACTTTGAAGGATGTACTTATGGACTACCATGTCCCCACTAGTATGATCCGCATCATAGTCCAGGTAGTCAAGTACACATCCTAAGGGCTTTACCAACATGTAACAGAGAGACAATCAGTATACACGTTAAGGTAAAGAGCAACCAGATAGCATACTATCATGTCGAGCAAGAAAGTCCTCCCTATATATGTCCAAGCATCCACTACAATATACATCCAATGTACAGTAATGGCCTCTAGGGCATACATATAACTAACAGCACATTCTTCTGTCCGTTACTTTGTCCTTTACGCATTTTTCTCTGTGCCTGATGGAAATGACGAGGAGGCTGTGCAGGAGGTCCACAAGGAGGTGGAGCTGGGAGAGCAAGACAAGGTACAGGAGCCTGGATAGCTGGCCGCTGCGGAAAGGTGAGTGTTGGTCGGGGTGTAGGAGCTGGGATGAGATGATGGGGACAATCTCCAATGGCGTGAGTGGATGTGCCACAAACTAAGCATAGGCGGTTAGCACACCTGCAGTTCTTCGCCAGGTGTTCATTTCTCTTGCAGTAGAAGCAAAAGTCTAGACTGGGCTGGTTAAATGGTACTCCCGGTCTCCTGGGTACAAAAGGTGGCCTGGAAGAGGCTCCTCCTGCCATCTGATTGGCAGGGCGCTTCGCACTGGTAGTTTGAAGTCTGTCTTTCTTCTTCACTACTGTCTCATATCGTTGGGCAGCCTTCAGTGCAAGATCATAGGTTGGGAAATCCCCTGTAGCTAATGCAGCTTGGATCTTCGAGTCCAATCCTTGATGAAATCTTCTTGCCCATATCTCAACAGTCGGAATGAGGTGTGCTGCGAACCTGTTACGGTCTTGTGTTAGCAGTGTAGAATGTGATATTAGGAAATTGAATATTGAGACATATCTTATCTGCTGAGCATGGTAAACTCAGCATCATATTCATCAACAGATTTGCTCCACATAGAGCCTTGCTGCAAATGGATGAATTGCTGCTTCATATCAAAACGGGAAGTCTCGGGAAAGTACTTCGCATCAAACATGTTGCGAAAAGTCTTCTACTCAATCGGTTGGGTGAGTCGGATTTCTTCAGCATTCCACCAGATTCTGGCATTGTCTGTGAGTTGTAGCTTCGCAACCCTCACCCAAGCAATCTCTGGCACTTGTGCTACCGCCAGATCATCTTCAATGGACTGAGCCCGTTCCTCTGCCTCTAGTGGGCTCTCTTTTCCAGAAAAGTGTTTAGGGTGCAATACCCGGAATTGCTAGACTCCGGGTGCTTCAGTCTCAGGATGGTGCAAGAGGATAGCAGTCTGCTGCTGCTGACCCTCTAAGAGGCACTTATTGCCTCAAGCAATACCGTCTGATCATTGATAGGAGCTGCTACGGTAGGTGGTGGTGGTGGTAAAGGAGGTGGAGTTTTTCCATTCACGTTGGTGCTGGTGTTGTTCGAAGAATCCATAACCTTGAGAGAAAAAGAAGGGTTAGGATAGATTCAAAAGCTTAGAAATGTAAGGAATGTTTAGCAGCTGATTCTTATAATTCATGTGACATATTGCTTAGGTTTCCATGAAGAACTGATCTGCATGGGCCACCAACAAAACCTGTCACGCCCCGCTTTCCAGTGTACGGGGAAGGAGATGTAGCGGGCCGCGACGTATTTACTTCGAAGTAAACACGTTAAGCGTAAATAAGCAATATAAATGTAAAGCACAAGAATGGCAAGAGATGTAAATATAAACAACAACTTTTTATTAATATCCATTCTTTACATACAACTGAAAGAAAAGTACAACGATAGAAAGCGATACCTAAACAGTGGCATATGAACTGAAAAGAAATAATTACAAGTAAAAGCCTAGAAGTCTGGCTCCTCTGTGAACTGCTCCAAATCGTCCCGGCTGGGCTCGGTCTCTAGAGAGTCGGGTCTTCCTAACGAACATTCCAAAGAAAGAAGATACAGGAACGCCGTTAGCAAATTAGCGCTCGGTAAGTTCTAAAAGATAGAATGTAATAGACAGGTAAAGAGAAAAGAACTGGTAGAGTATATGCTTGTTAAGCTAACGTAGTGGTTTGTAGCTTGGTACAGAATGTATCAGTGTATACGAGAGGAGTCCAACTTACTCCGTGGACTAAGGTAACATGTAAGTACAAGGCACTGCCAAAACCCATAGGACAACGGCACAGGATGTTCATATAGGTGTCTTTTAGTGACCATCATCGTGCCACTTTGAACACATTCCATATCAATCTACCCCGTTAAACCCCGTAATGTATATAGTATTGATTGTATTGATTTGTAGTTATCCAGACTTCCCGAGACCATGGTATAAGTTGTTCATGTAAACAGATTCATGATATATCTAGTCATGTAGTCAAGTTAAGATATAGTCATGGTTCGGTCAAGTCAAGTTATGTTGCGTGTTTGATATTGTTCTGGTATTCATGTTCAAGTATTCATGTTTAGATTCATGTTGACTTGGATTCATATTTGTATTGGTTTCAGATTGATTTAGGATTGGACTCAGACTTGAGTCAGACACTTTAAACAGAATTGGATCCTGAATCAGATTTGGGAATTATCGGTAACTGCTGCACATGGACGGCATGATTCGTGTCTTTTTGCAAGAAAATTATCATTGATAACTCCATTTTAGTTTTCTAGCTTAAATAGGCAAGCACCCACTTTCTCCGGCTCCTTGAGGCTTAAGAGAATTGGTCCCGCTTAAGCCTATATTTACTAGGGTCCTTAATGTAATTTTATATAACTCGAGGGGTTTTATGAAAAATGATTTTAATATACTTTCAAAATAAAGCTCGAGTAATTATTTATATTATTTAGAATTGTCATGAATGTGAATTTTAAAGAATGAGGTACTTTAGTGAATATATACATAGCTTGAATAGGTCAAGGTATTTTAATGTAAACTTTGTCTTGTATTGATACTTGATGGTATTTTAGTGAAACTTGTCATTCGTTTATTATCTAGAAAACATGGAATTTTATTATATATTAAAAATATATAATTTGATAATATTTATATAATTATTAAAAATTAATTTTATTTATTAAGTAGAAAATCTTGTTTTTCTTAAAAATCGTATTAAAATTCTTTCGAGATCGTATGTTCCGTGAGGAGGTCTGCATCTCGCTCTACTAGTCTTGAGGATATGCGATAATCTGCACCATCCAATAGCGGGTTCCCCAAAATGGATTGTAGAGGCATAATCGCAAAGAATTTGATAACACAATTCGAAGAAAACAGTTTTTTTATAGTTCAAGGTATTTTTGTGAAAAGTTGTATTTTGCCACAAAGTTATATTTCAAGAGAATCATGCTATATTAAGATGTGTGTATGTGAGAGGTAGGTCATTTCTTCGTGAGGTTTTCTAAAGGTAATATTAAGCAAAACAATAAAAGATGTCATATGTAAAGTTTATGGTATTTAAACGAAAAACGCAAATTAAAGTTACATAACATGATATTTTAAGATGAAAATTGTTGTAATTATTTGTTTCATGATTAATAAGCAAGGTATATTGATATGGGTAAGTGATTCTTAAGAAAAATTGTAATTTTAAAGATTATAGTATTGAATGTCGGTATAACTCCACTTACCAACAAGTTTTGAAAAGAAGAATTTTTATGGTAGAAAGAGAAGTGGGGAGATGAGACTTACTTGCTAAAAGAATAGAGGGGAGGTAGAGAAAGAAAAAGGTAGCCTTCGTGTAGTCACAGGGACGCCGGAATCGTCTTGAATCCTCGCCGGAAATTGATCTTGGGCTAACTCCACTTGTACTCTTATTAGACTTAGAAATTTTTAAGAATTTTGACAATAAGTTTCGGAATGAAGAGGGCTAGGGTATGTGGTTGTATTTATAGTGTGGAATTATGGTTTTGGAATTGAAATATTGAATTAAAAAGCATTAAAAATGAGATTAAAGGTGATTTTAAATTCTCTGTTAAATTGCAAAGAAAATAAATAGAACATGGGTAATGGGGTAGAACAAAGGGTTTTGTGGGCAAAATACGGGGACTATCCCCTACAGGAGGCCCAGCGGTGCTAGCCCATAGGAAAATCTCGCCCGCCATGGGTTGGAGGTAGGGGTTGGATTCTTGCCATGTGTTCTCGGCTGTGTATACAATATTTTACACATGTTTATTTTTTCTATCTTTTCATCTTTACGTGTATTGCATATGTAAACTTTTGGGCTTCCAAAAAGTTTAAAATAAAATTTCAGAAAAATAATATGTGTCTGATGGGATTTTAACACAGGGACTACGTCACAGCAGTGCAAGGCTTTACCAGTGAGCTACAAGTGCTTTCTTGCTGTTCTTAAGCAATTTAAATTTATAACTTGTACTCAGACTTGCAAACTCCATTTTGTATATTAACTTTAAAATTTTCGTACAGTAAAATTAGAGTCGTTACAAGAACAACCGTTGCCTCTCTAAATCGTCAAAGAGTATAACAAACCACCGTTGTTTCTCTTCCTCCATGCAAAACTAACGCCCATATCGTCAGATACCGACGGTGTCGATCCTTCCGTTTGCACCCACGGGTATATTGAAAACTCTACCAACATGATCATCCCCACTTCCATTGGCCTTCGTGATGGTGTAAAGTTTATTTTGGAGGAAAAGCCATCCTATAAGCATCGCAAGTATGTAGCCTCTTAATTACTTTTGCTCGAGAACTGTCGTAGCTTCGCTCGCTGGATGGTCCGTCATAAATACCCCATCCAAGATCAGTGTCATGCCCTGCTTCCCAGTGGATGGAAACGGTGACGTGGAAAGCCTATAACGTATTACTATGAAAATATGTTAAGCGTAATTAAGCAATATAACAATAAGCAAGAATGACAAAAGTAATAAAATGAAAAAATAAATTTATTTACATTCAATTTTACATACATTAGTCTGGAAATAAAAGATACAATAATAAAAGTAAATGCCTACAAAATGGCATACTAAAAGTAAGTGCAGGCTGGAAGGAACTAATAGTCTGGCTGAGCAGCAAACTGGTCTAAATCCTCTAGGCTCGGCTCTATCTCCTCAGAGTCTGGTCCTCCTGACGAACATTCCAAAGAAAGAAACAGAAATGAATGTCGTCAGCAAACTAGCGCTCGGTAAGTCCCAAAAGAAATAAGAGAAGATAGTATATAATGTGAATAGAAACCAAATGAACAGAGGACAAATAAATTGTATATGATCATTCATAAGTATAGGATAGTTATTCTTACGTGGTTATTTGTAGTTTGATAAAGAAGATATTCAAGTATACAGAGGAGTCCATCTTACCCTATGGACTATGGTAACATGTAGTACAAGGCTCCGTCATAGCCCACGGGACAACGGCACGTGAATTTATGTAGATGTCTTTTAAGTGACCTCTTGTGCCACGATATACATTCTGTATCAATCTACCCCTTTATCCCCGCGTATTGAATTGTATAGTTTTAAGATTATAGGTCTTGGCCGAATCCATGGATTTAAAATGTATAGGTTCATGTTCAAGATGTAATCATGTATTCAGGTAGTTATGTCAAGTTCATATCATGTTATAACCATGGTTCGGTCAAGTCGAGTCAAGTATACAAGTTTGAATTTGATATTTGAATTTTGAGTATTTAGGTTCATGATCAAGTATTCAAGTTCGTGTTTGATTTTGGATTCTGGTTTGAGATTGGATTCGAAGTCAGAAACTTATGAAAGGATTTAGTTGTGGAAATTCTTAGGTTCGGGAGTAATCGACAACTGCTGCACATGGACGGCAGGATTTGAATTTTTTTCCAAGACAATTATCATTGATAACTCTGTTAAGTTGTCTAGCCTGAATATGCAAGCACTCACTTTCTCCGTCTCCCCAAGGCTCAAGAGAAATGATATCGCTTAAGCCTATTTTAATTCTATAGTCCTTAAAATATTGTTTGCATATCTCGATGGGTTTTTATGAAAAATACTTTAATATAGTTTAAAATACAACCTCAAGGGTGATTTATAATATTTAGGGTTTTCATGAACATGTATTTTAATATAAAAGGTATTTTGGTGATGAAACTTAGCCTTTTTAAAAGTTTATGATATTTTATTGAAAAATATCTCTTTTGATAATTTGATGGTATTTTATTAAAATTCTAATCTTTCATTTTAAAAATATGGTTTCATGGTTAGTTTTTATTGAAAATACGGATTCATAAATTTATATAATTTTTCCAAAAATTTAGTTTTGTTTAGAAAAGTCGTATTTCTTTAAAAAAACCGTATTTTTTCCTTTCGAGACCGAATACTCCGTAAGGAGTTCTGCATCTCGCTCTACTATCCTAAGAATGTGCGATAATCCACACCATCCATTAGCAAGTCCCTTGACGAGGGTTGTAGAGGCGTAATTGCCAAGGATTACAAAAATACCGATTAAAAGAAACCCGTTTTGAAAATGTGATATTTTAATGAAAAACTTATTCTTTAAATTAACCATGTGTTTAGAATCTCGTGATATGAAACCATAGTGTGCGTGTGGGGTAGGTCGTTACCCCGTGAAGTTTTCCTAAAGGTAAGTGAACTAGTTATCGAAAAAAAGTTATACTAAAGTTCATGGTATTTTAATGAAAAAGTTCGTTATATGATTGTTTCACATGAAAATTTTGGTTAAACTCAAAACTAAATGATTGTAAACAATGTTACGAGTAGTGTGAGAAAGTTATTTTGACTTATTTTGCTTTAAATAGGGAAGTACAAAGGTTAAAATAACATGTATCGGAGTTAACTCCACTTTACCGATATGTTTTTAGAATGTAGTTTGAGATGAAAGAAGAATAGAAAAGAGAGACTTACTCACCGTGTAGCGTTGGGAAGAGATTAAAGAAAAAGAGGGGGTTTCCGTAGTATCGCGGAAGCTCCGGAAATGACTTCGATCTTTAATAGAAAGAGCTTGGTTGCTAACACCACTTGACTTCACTTGCACTTAGGAATTTTTAGGATAATTTTGCTTGAAATTTTCAGAATAGAGGGGAGTTAGGGCATGGGGTGGTATTTATAGTGAAGAATTAGGGTTTGAGAATTAAAAATTTGGATTAAAAGAATTAAAATGGTGTTAAATGATGAATTGAAGGGTCGCTGTTTAATTGCAGGGAAATCAAACAGTGCAGGGGAGTTGAGGGGAGTCGAAGGGACAAGTGTGCAAAGCACGGAGTCATTTGGACTCATCAAGACCTTCGACGCCGGCCCAAATTGAGAAATAAGCGCTCGAGATTTGATGACCTGTCTCGAGAATCTTGCCATGTGGTGTTGTCAGGGTTTACTCCTTTTTGCGCATGTTTGATTTTTCTGAAACTTTTCGTTTCTCCGTGAATTGCACGTGCAACTCTTGGGCTTCCAAAAAATTAAAAAGAAAAATCTTAAAAATAATTGGGTCTGATAGGATTCGAATATACAGGCTATATCGCAGCAGTGTAGAGTCTTTACCAGTGAGCTAGAAGCTGCTTCTTGCTTTTATTAAACAAATCTAAGTTATAACTCTTACATAGGCTGTAATACTCTTTTCTGTATAATAATAAGGAATTTCAGAGTCGTTACATTCTACCCTCCTTACAAAAATTTTGTTCTCGAAATTTACATAAAGGACTAATCTTCAAATAGCTGAAGGTATCGTGTACGCATACCGTCTTCTTGCTCCCACATCGATTCTCCTGGCGAGTATTTTCTCCACATCACCCAGACCAATTTTACCTCCTTGTTCCACAATGTCTTCACTTTTCGGTCAAGGATCTCAACTGGTTGTTGCTCGCAGGTTAGATCAGTTTGTACCATGAGCTCTGAGTGATCAAGTATATAGCTGGGGCCACTCACATATTGTCGTAGCTGGGATATGTGGAACAATTTGTGCACTCCTTCCAATGAGAGCGGTAGTGCCAAGTAGTACGCCACTTCTCCAACTCGTTTGAGTATGTCGAACTGTCCTATGTACCTTGGACTTAATTTACCCCTTTTTCCAAAACGTATTACTCCTCTGTTTGGAAAGATCTTCAGGAACACATGGTCTCCGGGTTGAAACTCTATATGTCGACGCTTTGTATCGGCCCAATGTTTCTGTCGGTCTTGGGTTATGCGCATCATTTCCCTGATCGTGTGAACCACGTCTATAGTTGCCACGATCATCTCTGGTCCAAGGAGTTCACGATCTCCAACATTGTCCCAACTCAACGGGGAACGACACTTCCGTCCATAGAGTGATGTGAAAGGTGCCATCCCAATGCTTTCCTGATAGCTGTTGTTGTATAAAAACTCCACAAGGTGTAGGCGATCTTCCCACGAACCTTCGAAGTCTAACATACATGCTCTTATCATATCTTCAAGAATCTGAATTGTTCACTCTGACTGTCCGTCCGTTTGTGGATGATACGCCATGTTGAACTTCAGGTTCATTCCTGGACTAGCTTGCAGACTCTGCCAAAACTGTGATCAAAATCTCGTATCACGATCGGAGACGATGCAAACAGGTACCCCATATAATCTCACGATCTCCTCCATGCATTTATGGGTATCAAGTATGGTACATCTTGAAGGTATAAATCTTGCTTTAGATTTTTACTCACCTCCATGTACTTCCTTACCAACGTCTCAGTTGATTGGTGTTCACACCAGAATATTGTATTTAATACCGTCCATTCTTCTGCTCATTTATTTATAGGCAGGTGCTTTTGATATATGTTTGCTACATATTTACAGTTTACAGGTTCCTAGTCTAAAATAACGCAATCATACAAAATCTCCACAGTTACGCTAAAAATCCAGAATATCTATCACAGACAGATAAAATTTGAGTTCCAGTCATCAGCATCCGTCCAGTGCCGCTTACCAGTTCAAGAGACAAGACAAATAACAGTGGTCATTCGTGTCTTGGTCAAGCACAGAGCGCGAGAGGGGCAGCATAAAGATCAAGAGATGCGCGGAACTCGAGGGAGATAAAGGTCAAATGAATTAAAAGTAAGACAATTTGGAATGCTGAAAATATGAAGAAATCTTGGAACCATTTTGCAATTTTGGACCTGTATAACAGAAGAAGAATGAAACATGAGGGAACCCCAGAAAAATGACACATCATTCCTTCTAAACGGCCGCGGAACCGCGACCAATGTGGCGTTTTCGCGGCGGTTCCGCGGTGGTGACATGTCGTCTCTTGATTATATTTTGGGGTTATTTTGATAATTGTATTGGGGTTCAGAATTTGGCTCTAGGGTTTCAGCTCTCTGCTTATAAATAGCCCAGTTTTGAGCCAAGGAAAGGAGGCTTCTTCTTTATTAGTATTTAGTGTAGTTTAGCTTGTTGTTTCTTCTTCTTCTTCATCATTCCTCCATAAAAGTGTAGTGAGAACTCTTGAGTGGATCTTAATGAAGATAAGGGTTTTTATTATCTTGTATCTTTCATTTCTTGTATTGTAATTTTAATTCTTAGTGTAACTTATTTATTGTTGTTAAATAGTTGTTATTTGTTGTTGCTCTTTTCTTTTCTTCTTATCCGTATTTTTTCTTAAGCCATGATACTTTATGGAGTCCCTTGCTTAAGTGAGGGCTCAAGTAGTTAGCTTGCTACCATTTGTAAAACCGTATTTTCCTTTCTTTCTTTTCTTCTTTCTTATTTTATTTTCCTTTTAAATGTGTAAGTAATTCCACACTTGTTAGGGGCTAAGGAAGGTTAGTACGAGGGACAGAAATATCCCTTATACTTCTTTTCGCCAAACACCTTGAAATGAACCTAGACCAAATAAACACAACCCCCTCACTTAGGCGCGCTATACGTGACATATAGCTGCGACCTAAGTCGAGAAGTCTTTTGGGCGTACTATAACGTGACATGTAGTTGTGAATTAATTGGTTACATGGTTGTGGGTGTTTGGTCTAGGGTTGGAAATAAGCGCATGTAGCGGAAGGACAAGGGGCACTAGGAATGGATTTAGCGTTGGAAAGCTTGCTTAAACTTGCAAATCACATTCCTATGTCCTCCTAATCCCCGCTACTTTCTATTATCCCAACACCATTTTAAGAATGGCAAAAAAAAAAGCATAAGACTAATCCTAACTCTACTAACCAACCTTAACCCTAACAAATTTTACTTGAACATAAATACGAACACTTAGGATAGATCTGAACATAACCCATATACATTCTTAATTGACTTGTCTAAGACAAGAACGGATATATAACCATCTCCCTGTGGATTGACCCGTGCTCAACCGGCTAGCTGCAAAGCGATGCCATCTTGATTGCGGTAAGTAGAATAAATAGAACAAGCGGAACACGAGTTTCCGCTTCAATCAAATGGCGCCATTGTCGGGGAGACGGTAACGTATTTTCTTTCTTCTCATTCGAGTTAATATTCTTTGTGTGTGTGTGAGTGTGTGTGTGTGTATAAATATAATAAAAACCTTTTTGTTATTTTTGATATTTTTTGCATGCAAGTGTGCAAGCGATCTGGAGCAAGTACAGTAATCAAATAAAGAAACAGAGCATTTTATTTTGGAGTAAAGAACAAAGCGAGTGCAATGACCAAAGTAGAAGCCCCAATTCAACATTTTGACCGCGGAACCGCGGTCAAAGCTAGTGTTTCACGGCGGTTCCGCGGTCCTATTGTGGATTCTAAACCTGAAATTTTTTCCACCCCTTCTACTTCTCTATACACCTCTGTAAACTCCACTGAACTGTTTTTTCTGCAGGTTTCTTTGTACAGATTGCACCGCCGCCCAATAAATTTTTTGTTGTTTTAGATTTTGTTTGTTTATTGCTTTGCATATAATAATATGGACATTAAGGGGCTTGAACACCATGGTGGGGATTTCATCACCTTTCCTAAGACCACACAAATTACAAATGGCATACGCATCACCTTGAGTTAATTAAAAATATCTATACCAAACCTATAAGGACTTGTCGCGCTCATTTAGAACAAGTGAAGGTTGCGGGGAATCGATTGTCTATCTAAACTTGACTTTATGGTGCCTAGGCTAGACAAGTGAGGAGGTAATTTTAAAAGGCCTGTCTCACGGTGATTCGTGAGCGGAATCCTCCTTACCTCACTTGTGCTTACCTGGCCACAATTGACAGTGAAGAGGCGATTCGAGGGTTATCCTGCAACTTGTCACTTAGAATTCTAGGAGCGGTCTAGTTGGACTTTGAAGACTCTAGTTTTAGGTGTGATTGTGATTGAGCTTATATAAAGTTTAGTCTCATAATTCCGTATTTTTTCAAAAACCAACAAACAATTTCGAAAACTCCAAAAACAATAAAAAAACTATAAAAAAAAAAAAGAAAATTCAAAAATTTATAAAAATTCACCCATCTTCCACCCTCTCTACCTTTCACTCTTTTCATAACACGGGTATCCCAAAATGACCAACTCTTGCTAAACTTTGGTACCCACAACTAGACATTTCTTCATACGGTTCTTGCTTTGGCCGGACTTCGAACGATCCATCCATGCCCAAAATTTCTTTGAGAGATCGGATAGACGCATATAGGACCAACAATTGGACATCGCACTTCACTTTTTATCAACCATTTCAAACTTTCACCCCTTCTCATGTTGATACCCTATCTGAGAGTCATATTGCGACTCCAAAACCCATGTCCATTGCTGACAGAATTGAACAATCCCATAGCCGATCTTTCACTCCTTTCACCACTTCGAATTCTTTTGATCAACGATTCCAATCACCTTCTTATTATAATGTTGATCCTAATCCTGTCCAACCATTCGATTCCTATCAATCCTACCCGACTTTTACACCTGCTCTAGACATTTCTTCTGAACAGCCATTTCGGAATTTCACGTATCCAAAAGAGTTTGAATCATGTACTGAAACCCCTTCACAACCCATGTCTAGTCTTGAGCAGTCATTAGAAGAATTTCGGGTAGCGTCGTGCCAACAAATGATGGATTTGAATGTCTCCATGGCCGCCCTCATACAACCTAATGAACCGGTAGCTAGTTTCCAACTAGCTCCGAATTTTCCATTGTATGATGAGGCGATAGGACAATTTGAGGATTTGACTCGTGAGAGTGAGCAGTACACCCTTCCAAATCAAACCTACCAGTTCCAAATTGAATTCCACAACTCCGGTTTTGAAAGTCTATCGAGTGTCTCAAATGATTCACCAACTGAAGATAGAACGTTTGATGAGTTGTGCGACTTTGTAGTGTTTGATTTGCCCGATTGTGAAGGGTCTATTTCAAGTGAAACCACACCCAATCCCGTTGATCTCTACAACTCCATCATAGAACCATAATTGATTGAAATTTATGCTTTTGATGAGGTGTCTGAGAAATTTAACTTTCACTTGATTGAGAATATATACGCTGGGAATAATTTGGATGATGAACCCGCAATTTTGGATGAGTTTTTCTCACCAATTCATTAGGTCCTTTCACTTCCGTGTGGGCATCATCTCGAACCATTAACTATTTTTCCCGAACCCCATATGTGTCTGGAAATTGATGATGAGTGCATGGATGAGCTGAATTTTGAGGATATTTTATAGGATGAACCAGTTTTACTCGATGAGTCGAATTTTCCAATTCATCATGTCCCTTCCATTGACTTTGAACACCCTCCTGAACGTTCAACCGATAACATTCCTCAATCACTTCCCTCCATCCTTTCCGGCGTTCCCACTTCGCAAGCCACCGTATCACCTTCATTTCCTATATCTGGTTCACCAAGATCGGTCGACCCATATTTTCTCACGAATCTTGAGAGGTTTGACCCCATTTCTCGACATGTTGATAGATTAGTACAATCCATTTTTTCACTGCGATAATTACAAATTGTACTAATTTATTCACTCCAATTCCACCCTCAAGATCGTGTTCCATTTCTTTTTCCCCTCCGCCATTCATCTCCTCTACTGAGACCGTATCCGCTTCCATCCACACAAGGTCTCATGTATTTTCCATTTCTTTTCTCTACGCCTTCTTTCATCAACCACTGCATTATCACGATAAATTTTTGAATGGTTGGTATTAATTTTTGGCCTGTGTAAAGCTTTGTATAGATTGATATAGTTCTCCCCCCTAACTCTGAACTTCACCGCTTAAACAGTGAAAACACTATTTCACTTAAGTTTGGGGGGACCCTTTTGTTTATATATTTTGTTTGCATTTTCTTTTATAAAAAAAAACATGGGAGCACCGACAATTTTGACCCCCTTGATGTAGCATGACAGTGAGGGCACTGTCAAGTTTAAGTTTGGGGATGTGCTCGGTAAGCTTTCTACCTTTGCATTCATGTGTATATTTTGCATTTGCATACTTATTAAAAACCCAAAAAAAATTGAAAATTTTTACAAAAATATGAAAACATTGTCGTCAAGTTAGTTAGTAGGGTAACTTAGATCTTTATTCTTAAAATTTAGTTAGATAGGTTAGAAATAACTAAATCCTAAGCTTAGGAATTGAAAACACTAAAAAAAACCCTCCTTCAGTTTAACCTTGGTAAATATGCGTCCTTGTAGTTTTTTTTAGAAGTAGATAATCTTGAGTTCAGTTTTTAAGTTGAGTTGAGTTGAAGGGAAAGTATTGAAAGCTTTATTGAAGGATAAGTCTGAAAAATAGTTCATATTATTGAGTCCAAATTCAGAAAGTTTATACCTTACAAATCGTACATACACGCACTTTGAAACTTGGGATAGTAGAGAATACCTAGAAATGACCTTTCCTGAAAGCCTAGTATGAAAGAAAAAACGGTATTAAAGCTAACCACCAAAAGAGCATTATTGAAAAATATATCCGGTTTTGAAAGGAAAAGAAAATAAAAAAGAAAAAAAATTAAAAGACCTGGAAACTACTATTTACGCTTTAAACTCACACATTCAGTAATTGGCTGTCAGTGCCTCAAGAAATATTAATAGTCGCATGAAAGATATGTGAGCAAATCCGTCCTTCATTATTGAAAAGAAGTAGTATTAGGTATTAGGGAAATGGTACTATAGCTTGAATTGAATTCTTAAGTGTAGGGGTGAAAAGTTTACACACACGTGGGGGTATACGATCGATGTTTGGAGGAAAGATAGGGATAAAAAAATAAGACTTATGTTATCCGTAAAGTTGATAAAAATTCCGGATTGGAGACTGCACTTTAGAAGGAAAACTCAAGAGAAACTGAGATCTTTCTAAACTGTCAAAATGTATAGGATCTTGGGTTGAATAAATAGGAAGTGTGAAAAATAAGGGATGGATATTTCTAACTTAGGATAATAGAGTTTCTAATTTAGATACTAAACTTTAGGAGTAGAATCGACGTTAACTTATGAAACTAACTTGACGGGATTTTGTGGGTTGTATCCACTGAAAACCCTCAGGAGACAACACTCCTCCTACTAGGGATACCTAAAGATTTAACGGCTTGTTGCATACGCTAAGTGCAACCGTGATGCCTACGAAAGTGAGTTTAGGACTTTTTGTGAATAAATGGTTTTTCTTGGGACGAGCAAAAGATAAGTTTAAGGGTATTTGTTCACACCAGAATATTGCATTTAATACCGCCCATTCTTCTGCTCGTTTATTTATAGGCAGGAGCTTTTGATCCATGTTTGATACATATTTACAGGTTCTCAGTCCAAAATAACGCAAATCATACAAAATCTCCATAGTTACGCCAAAAATCCAGAACATCTGTCACAAACAGATAAAATCTGGGTTCCGGTCATCCGCATCTGTCCAGTACCGCTTACCAGTTTAAGAGACAAGACAAATAGCAGTGGTCATTTGTGTCTTGGTCAAGCACAGAGCACGAGAGGGGCAGCACAAAGATCAAGAGATGCGCGGAGCTCGAGGGAGATAATTGTCAAATAAATTAAAAGTGAAGCCAATTTGGAATGCTGAAAATCTAAAGAAATCTTGGAACCATTTTGCAATTTTGGACCTGTATAACAGAAGAAGAATGCAACACAAGAGAACCCTAAAAAAACGACACATCATTCCCGCTAAACGGCCACGGAACCGCGGCCAATGTGGCATTTTCGCGGCGGTTCCGCGGCGGTGACGTGTCGTCTCTTGATTATATTTTGGGGTTATTTTGGTAATTGTATTGGAGCTCAGAATTTGGCCTTAGGATTTCAGCTCTCTGCCTATAAATAGCCCAATTTTGAGCCAAGGAAAGGAGGTTTCTTCTTTGTTAGGATTTAGTGTAGTTTAGCTTGTTGTTTCTTCTTCTTCATCATCATTCCTCTAGGAAAGTGTAGTGAGAGCTCTTGAGTGGATGTTAATGAAGATGGATTTTTATTATCTTGTATTTTTCATTTCTTATATTGTATTTTTAATTGTTAGTGTAACTTATTTATTGTTGTTAAGTAGTTGTTGTTATTTCTTGTTGCTCTTTTCTTTTCTTCTTATCCTTATTTTTTCTCAAACCATGATAGTCCATGGAGTCCCTTGCTTAGGTGAGGGTCCAAATAGTTAGCTTGCTACCATTTGTAAAACCATATTTTTCTTTCTTTCTTTTATTCTTTCTTATTTTATTTTCCTTTTAAATGTGTGAATAATTCCACCCTTGTTAGGGGCTAAGGAAGGTTAGTATGAGGGACGAAAAAATCGCTTGTGCTTCTCTTCGCCAAACACCTTGAAATGAAGCTAGACCAAACAAACACAACCCCCTCACTTAGACGCGCTATACGTAACATATAGCCGCGACCTAAGTCGAGAAGTCCTTTGGGCGCACTACAACGTGACAAGTAGTTGTAACTTAATTGGATACATGGTTGTGAGTGTTTGGCCTAGGGTTGGAAATAAGCGCACGTAGCGGAAGGACAAGAGGCACTAGGAATGGATTTAGCGTTAGAAAGCTTGGTTAAACTCGCAAATCCCATTCCCATGTCCTCTTAATCCCCGCTACTTTCTATTATCCCAACATAATTTTAAGAATGGCAAAAGAAAAGCACAAGACTGATCCAAACTCTACTAACCAATCTTAACCCTAACAAGTTTTACTTGAACATAAATATGAACACTTAGGATAGATTTTAACATAACACATATATATTCTTAATTGACTCGTCTAAGACAAGAACGGACATACAACCATCTCCCTGTGGATCGACCCGTGCTCAACTGGCTAGCTGCAAAGCGACACCGTCTTGATTGCGGTAAGTAGAATAAATAGAACAAGCAGAACGTGAGTTTCCGCTTCAATCAACTGGCCAACTCTGATGGAATAAAGTGAGCCGACTTGGTAAGCCGATCCACAATAACCTAAATTGCGTCGTTGCCTTTCATGCTGTGATGGAGAGCATTCACGAAGTCCATGGTAATATGTTGCCATATCCATTCTGGGATTAGTAACGGTTGAAGTAGACCAGTAGTTCTGTGATGTTCAGGCTTCACTTGCTAACACACCAAACACTTGGCTACGCTCCTTGTTACTTCATGCTTCATTCCATACCACCAGTAGTGTCGTCATAGATCCTTGTACATCTTCGTACCATTGGGGTGTACAGAATAAGGAGCGTTGTAAGCTTCTTTCATCAACTCTTCTCGAACAGGTCCGACTGGTACGCATAAACGGCTTCCATATCACAAGGATCCATTTTCTTGGATGATGAAGTCAATTCATAATCTACTTTCTACTTGTTCTCGGATCTTTTATAGCTTGGCATTATTTGCTTGAGCCGCCTTGATCTGATTGACAAGAGTGAACTGGATTTGTAAGTCAAAGATGAAGCATCACCTGGCACAACTACTTCAATCTCTAATTTATGCAGTTCTTATTGTAGTCTCCACTGAGCGGTGAGGTTCATTGCTAATGGCTGGCGACTAAGGGCATCGGGAACAATGTTCATCTTTCCAAGGTGATATTGTAGGTTGATATCGAAATCCGCCAAGAGTTCTAGCCATCTTCTCTGCCACATGTTGAGTTCCTTCTGAGGAAATACATACTTCAGACTTTTATGGTCAGTGTATATATCCACTCGTTCTCCCAAAAGATAGTGGTGCCAAATCTTAAGTGCGAAGATGACGGCTGCCAATTCCAGATCATGTGTTAGATAGTTGCGCTCATGAACCTTTAGTTGTCTTGATGCAAAAGCCACAACCTTTCCATACTGATGTAGAATACATCCTAATCCTTTATCGGATGGATCACAATGCATAACGAATCCGCCAGATTGATCCGGTATTACAAGAATAGGTGCAGAGGTTAACCTTGACTTGAGTTCTACAAAAGCCTTTTCACATGCTTATGACCACACGAATGCTTCGTCTGTATGTGTGAGCTTGGTCAGGGGTACTACGATTTTTGAGAATCTTTCGATGAATCGTCGGTAGTATCCTGCTAAGCCCAAGAAACTTCTTATATCTTTCACCGTCTTTGGTGTCGTCCACTCACTGACAGCTGACACCTTAGCTGGATCTACAAAGATTCCTTTGCCTGAAACAATATATCCGAGAAATCCGACTTGATCTAGCCAAAATTCACACTTGCTGTACTTGGCGTAGAGATGGTGCTGTTGTAATGTCTTTAGGACAATGCGTAAGTGCTCGGCGTGTTCTTTCCGATTCTTTGAATGCACCAGGGTATCATTGATGAATATAACAACAAACCTGTTTAAATACTCTCGGAAAACGTGGTTCATCAGGTTCATAAAGATGGCAGGTTCATTAGTCATTCCGAATGGCATCATGAGATATTCATTATGGCCATAACGAGTCCTAAACGTCGTCTTCGAAATGTCGGACTCTTTGACCTTCATCTGGTGGTAACCCGAACAAAGATCTAGCTTTGAAAAGATACAAGATCCACTTAACTGATCGAAAAGATCATCGATACGCAGTAGTGGATACTTGTTCTTAATTGTCACTTTGTTCAGAGCTCGATAATCCACACACATCCAGTAGGAACCTTCTTCTTCTTCACCAGTAACACCGGAGATCCCCAACTTGAAGTACTGGGAAGGATCCAACCTTTCTTCAGGAGTTTGTCTAACCAAATACAGGTCTCCTTCAATCCCTCTGGACTTAACCTGTATGGAGCTTTGATTACAGATTCTGCACCAGGTTGTAAATCGATACTAAATTTAAGATCTCGATCGGGAGGTAAACCTGATATGTCTTCAGGGAACATATCCTCGAACTCTCGAACTATCTCAGGTTTTTCTTCTTCAGCTGGCAGAGAAAACACTTCTGCATTCTTCGGTTTAGCACGGTAGCTTCTTGGCTCCAAGGTTCCGTCTCCACTTTTGAAATAGAAGACCGGATGATCTGGTATCTCAAATACTACCCTCCTTTGACGGTAGTCAATAGTAACATAAAATACTCCCAGCCAATCCATTCCAAACACAACATCGAAATTTAGTATGTCCAGTACTTTGAAATTTGCGTAGAATTCTAAACCGCAAACTACAACTGGGCACTGATCATATCCCAAAGTTGCCTTCAAGACTCCATTCCTGGAACTGACACTCCAGCTTGAAATGAGTGGCTTCATGGGAATCGCATGCGTTCTCACGAATCGTTGTGACATGAAGCAATGTGAAGCTCCAGTGTCAAAAAGTGCGAGTGAAGGACGGGTGGCTACTAGTATAGTACCTAAGTTATGTGAGATTGTGTTTAGATATAGTGAAGTATAACGATACAGAAGAATTGAAAGGTTGAAAGGATGGAGGAATTTACCGGTGATGATTTGTCGTGTGGCTTCGACCTCCTCGACCGTCATTGTAAAATTCGGTCGTCTCGGTACATTCCTCCTTGCCGGAGGCACATTCCTCTGCCCTTGTGACACATTTCTCTGTGCCTGATGGAATTGATGCTGAGGCTGGGTAGGTGGTCTACGTGGTGCTGGTGCTGAAAGAGCTAGGCGGGGTGCAAGTTCCTGAATGGCTGGCCTCTGCAGAGATGTAATTGCAGGTCTGGGTGCTGGTGTTGTATTAATACGATATGGGCATGCTCCTATCACGTGAGTAGATGCGCTACAAATCAAACACAGGCCATTTGCACGTTTACAGTCCTTCGCCAAGTGTCCAGTTCTCATGCGGTAGAAACATAAATCTAGACTGGACCGGTTAAATGATCCTCCTGGCCTCTTGGGTGCAAAATTCGGCCTAGAAGAGCCTCCTCCTATCATCTGGGTACCAGGGCGTTTGATTCCGGCTGCTTGAGGCTTGCCCTTCTTCTTGACCACAGCTTCATAACGGCGTGTTTCCTTCAGTGCGAGTTCATAAGTTGAATAGTCTCCTGTGGCTAAAGCCGCCTGAATTTTTGGGTCTAAGCCATGTTGGAATTGTCTAGCCCGAATCTCATTGGTCGGGATCAAGTGTGCCGCGAACCTGATAAGATGTTGATGTCTGTGTTTTACGGAATAGAATCTGATACGAATTCTTTACTAGCTAAGCATGATGAATTCGGCATCATATTCATCCACTGATTTTACCCACATAGAGCCATATTATAGGTGGATGATCTGTTGTTCCATCTCAAAACGGGCAGTCTCGGGGAAGAACTTTGCATCGAACAGATCGCAGAATGTCTTCCACTCTATGGGTTATGTGAGACGACTTTCCTTGACTTTCCACCAGACTCTTTCTTTGTCGGTGAGCTGGAGCTTGGCCACAACTATGTTTGATACCTGCGCTGCGCAAGGTCATTCTCGATACTTTGGGCCCATTCTGCAGCCTCAAAAGGACTTTCTTTCCCTGAAAAGTTCCTTGGATACAACGCACGAAATTGCTTTACTCCAGATGCTTCGGCTTCAAGGCGGTTCATGAAAATTGCAGTCTGCTGCTGCTGGCCCTCCAGAAGACTTTTGATGGCTTCTAGAAGCACCGTTTATTCGTTGATTGGAGCAGCAATGGCAGGGGGAGGTGGTAAGGTAGGTAGTGGTGTGTTGCCATTGACGTTGGTACTGGTGTTGTTTGGAGAATCCATAACCTTGATAGAAAAGGAAAGGTTGGGATAGATTCAAGAAATTTGAAATGCAGGAAATGTATAGTTGCTGATTCTTATAATTCTTGTAATATATTGCTTAAGAATTCATGCAGAACTGACCTGCATAGGCCGCCAACAAAACCTGTCACGCCCCGCTTCCCAGTGGACGGAAACTGTGACATGGCTAGCCCGCAACGTATTACTATGAAAATACGTTAAGCGTAATTAAGCAATATAACAATAAGTAAGAATGACAAGAGTAATAAAATAAAACAATAACTTTATCTACATTCAACTTTACATACAACTGTCTGGAAATAAAAGATACAATAATAAAAGCAAATGCCTAAATAATGGCATACTGAAAGTATGTGCAAACTGGAAGGAACTAGTAGTCTGGCTGAGCAGCAAACTGGTCCTAGTCCTCCGGGCTTGGCTCTATCTCCTCAGAGTCCGGTCCTCCTGACGAACATTCCAAAGAAAGAAACAGAAAGAAATGTCGTTAGGAAACTAGCGCTCGGTAAGTTCTAAAAGAAGCAAGAGAAAATAGTATATAATATGAATATAAACCAAATGAATAGAGGACAGGTAAAATTGTATATGATCATTCACAAGTATATGATAGTTATTCTAACGTGGTTATTTGTAGTTTGATAAAGAAAGTATTCATGTATACGAAAGGAGTCCATCTTACCCCGTGGACTATGATAACATGTAGTACAAGGCTCTGTCATAACCGATGGGAAAACGGCACATGAGTTCATATAGGTGTCTTTTAAGTGACCTCTCGTGCCACGATATACATTCTATATCAATCTATCCCTTTATACCCACGTGTTGTACTGTATAGTTTTAATATTATAGGTCTTGGACGAATCCATGGATATAAAATATCCAGGTTCATATTCAAGATGTAATCATGTATTCAGGTAGTCATGTCAAGTTCATGTCAAGTTATGACCATAGTTTGGTTAAGTCGAGTCAAGTATACAAGTTTGAATTTGATATTTGAATTTCGAGTGTTCAGGTTCATGATCAAATATTCAAGTTCGTGTTTGATTTTGTATTCTGGTTTGAGTTTGGATTCAGGTTGAAGTCAAAAACTTATGAAAGGATTTAGTTATGGAAATTCTTAGGTCCGGGAGTAATCGGTAGCTGCTTCATATGGACGGCAGGATTTGTGTCTTTTTCCAAGACAATTTCCATTGATAACTCCGCTAAGTTGTCTAGCATGAATAGGCAAGCACCCACTTTCTCCGGCTCCCCAAGACTCTAGAGAAATGATACCGCTTAAGTCTATATTAATTCTATAGTCTTTAAAATATTGTTTGTATATCTCGATGGGGTTTTATGAAAAATACTTTAATATAGTTTAAAATACAATCTCAAGGGTGATTTATAATATTTAGGGTTTTCATGAACATGTATTTTAATTTAAAAGGTATTTTGGTGAGGAAACTTAGCCTTTTTAAAAGTTTATGGTATTTTATTGAAACCTGGCTCTTTTGATAATTTGATGGTATTTTATTAAAATTATAATCTTTAATTTTTAAAAATATAGTTTCATAGTTTGTTTTTATTGAAAATATGGATTCATAAATTTATATAATTTTTCCAAAAATTTAGTTTTGTTTAGAAAAGTTGTATTTCTTAAAAACCGTATATTTTTCCTTTCGAGACCGAATACTCCGTGAGGAGTTCTGTATTTCACTCTACTATTCTAAGGATGTGTGATAATCTGCACCATTAATCAGTGGGTCCCCTGACGAAGGTTGTAGAGGCGTAATTGCCAAGGATTACAAAAATACCGATTAAAAGAAATCTGTTTTGAAAAGATTTGGTATTTTAATAAAAAACTTATTCTTTAAATTAGCCATATGTTTAGAACCTCATGCTATGAAACCAAAGTGTGCGTGTGGGGTAGGTCGTCACCCTGTGAAATTTTTCTAAAGCTAGGTGAACTAGTTATCGAAAAAAGGTTATACTAAAGTTCATAGTATTTTAATGAAAAAGTTCGTTATATGATTGTTTCACATGAAAATTTTGGTTAAACTCAAAACTAGATAATTATAAACAAAGTTACGAGTAGTGTGAGAAAGTTAGTTTGATCTATTTTTCTTTAAAGATGAGAGTACAAAGGTTAAAATAACATGTATCGGAGTTAACTCCATTTTACCGATATATTTTTAGAATGTAGTTTGAGATGAAAGAAGAAGAGAAAAGAGGGACTTACTTGCTATGTAGCGTTAAAAAGAGCTTAAAGAAAAAGATGAAGTTTCCGTGGCGTCGTGGAAGCTCCGGAAACGACTTCAATTTTCGGTGGAAAGAGCTCAGTTGCTTACTCCACTTAACTCTACTTGCACTTAGGAATTTTTGGGATACTTGTGTTAGAAATTTTCAGAATAAAAAGGAGCTAGGGCATGTGGTGGTATTTATTGTGAACAATTAGGGTTCGGGAATTAAAAATTTGGATTAAAAGAATTAAAATAGTGTTAAATGATGATTTGAAGGGTCATTGTTTAATTGCAGGGAAATCAAATAGTGCAGGGGAGTTAAGGGGAGTCGAAGGGACGAGTGTGCAAAGCACGGAGTCATTTAGACTCATCAAGAGCGTCGGCGCCGGCCCAAATTGAGAAACAGGTGGTCGAGATTTGATAATCCGTCTCGAAATTCGTGCCACGTGGTGTAGTTAGGGTTTACTCTTTTTTGCGCTTGTTTGATTTTTCTGAAACTTTTCGTTTCTCCGTGAATTGCATGTGTGATTGATCGTATGCAAAAAAGTGTTTTGTAAATAAACGCAATCAAAATGGTGTCGCTAATAGCTAGCCGCGATGAATACGGGTCGTCCGTAGGGAAACGCGAACTCTTCTCTTAGATTAGACGAGTTGATAAAAGATAGGATGGTTTGTTTGTCGTTCTATTTTAAAACGGATATAAAATTTATAATAAAAAGGTTTGTAGGGTTCATAGGACTTAGTAGTTAATTGATGAATATTTAAAAATGACTCTTTTGATCTTTTAATAGTTTAAAACTTGAGCGATAGTTATGAATGTAGATTAGAGTTCTTGGAGTGAATTAGGGTTTCCCACTTTCAACCCTTGTTCTTTCATTGATCTCTATTCATGTCAAGCCCTTAATAAAACAAGCGTTAACCAATTTCAAATCGTGGCCGTGACTATCAATAAATTGATAGCGCGCCCGATAAGAAAGTTAATATTTATTTTCCTAAAGTTTATAAACATTAAAATCTTAAAAAAAGTTAAAAGATTTTTCATCCATTATCCTACCCTATCCTACAAATCCTAGCAAGTAAGGAATTACTCGCTCATGGTTAATTTAGAAGAGAGATTGAAAATGAATGAAAGCATAATGAAGATGCAGAAAAGTAATGCGTAAAGTAAATACTGAAAAGTAAATGCAAAAAGAAAAAAACTATCTTTATTAATCAACTATTGCATACAACTTTTCTCCTTAGAAAATAGATTACAAGAACCCTGGTTTGCTCTAGATCTCTCTCTTTATGGAGGTAGATGAATAGATGATTATGTGATCACATGGATACTTGGATCTCTCGATCTCTTCGATGATGATTTTGAATGTACAGCTCTTGGTCCTTTATATAGTCCCTGAAACCAGAAACCCTAGATTCCATATGTGAGTCGATAGAATTAAGATCATATTCACAAAATCTCTCATCCAATGGCTATCAAAGAGCTCAGTTGCTTACTCCACTTAACTCTACTTGCACTTAGGAATTTTTGGGATACTTGTGCTAGAAATTTTCAGAATAAAGAGGAGCTCTCCAAACCGCCGCATCTTGCCATGTTTGGCCGCGGTTCAGCCGCATCATAGTTGAACTAAGTTTTTAGATTTCTTCTGTTTTTTTATGTCGACATGTGGAGATCCTTTTGATGTATAGATTCTCAAAATATTGCTCTGAGTCTCTGCCATTGCTTGATTCCTCGATTTGCGATATCCCAATTTGACTCGGATCTCTTACTTGGATTCCAGACCCGAGCTAAAACCTGCACAATATCTCAAATCAATGTGTGAGTAGCATTTGGTATTTTTGAGATATTATTCCAACCATTTATATGATATTAAATCTTAATAATATTGATTAGGAATATTTGATATCATATGCATATTTTAATTACTAATATTTCATTTAAATATTATATGCATATATTTTTCCTAATTATATTAATTATAAATGTAGAAACATATGATAATAAACTTTTTACAAATAAACCCATATATGTTTTATATTTACAATTAACACCTTTAGCAGTTAATATTAGTGTGGAAAATGTTCATTCAAATGTGTAATATTTTAGACTAATTAAATACCCTTAAACTTATTTTTGATCGTCCTGAGAAAACTAGTTATTAAAAAGAAAAAGAAAAACCTTGCATACTTTTGTAGACAGAACGATTGCACTTAGCACGTGCAACAAGCCTTTAAACCTCTAGGTGTTCCTAGTAGGAGGAGTGTTGTCTCCTGAGAGTTTTCAGCGGATTACACCCACAAAATCCCATAATAAAAGAAAGAATATGAAAGTTAGATACAAAGATAAGGAACTTATAAAAGAAAGAACTTGAAAATAAGAGTTTCAAACTATACGAGCTTTTTAGTTTCCATGAGTCCTATCTTAATGGTCATGAAAAAATATCAGAAATTACAGCATCCCTCAATAAAATATCGTTTTTAGTCTTTCTCATCACCTTTCTTTCAAACAACGATCATATACCCCTACGTGTGTGTGAAAGACATTCCTACACTTAAAGAATTCAATTCAAGCTATCATACTCTTGTTCATCTTGCTTAGTACTTTTTAGTCGGTGAATATTTTTAGGTGGAATTGCTCACACATTCTTCATTTGACCATTAATACTTCTTGAGGTACTAACCAAACGATTACCAAATGTTCTCACTCATTAAGGCATAATTAGCAATATCCTGGTCTTGCAACATCTAAGACTTAGCAGTGGGTCCCAAACCAGTTGGTCTAAGGCACTAGGTGATAAGGAATCCTCGCTATATTTTTTACGCTGCCTTAAGTGATTACAAAACCAGTGTTCATTTTTTTTCACCTTTTATATTTTATGTGTCATTTATATTTTTGTTTATATATTTTTTCCCTTCATACTAAAGCTTTTAGACAAGAAAATTTTAAGGTATCCTCTACTATCCCAAGTTTCAAGATGTGTGCAAGTGCGTGTGGTAAGGTATCAACGTTCAAATGTTTGGACTCAAGAATATAGACTATTTTTCAGACTTATTTCTATCCGCAGATTAGTGATTCCTTTCATCTTACCAACCCTTAAGACAACAGCTTATGACTATCTATTACTAGCTTCGTTTTAAAATATCTAATTTTCTTGCATTTCTTAAAACTCTTCCTATCTTTCATATGTATTTTTCACTTTCTAACTTTTATCTTCAAAAAAAAATTATGCAATTCAATATTTACATATGATGCATAGATATATACAAACCATCCATACAAACCATCCCCCCAAATTTGTTTGCAGTAGTGTCCTCACTGATACTATCCTGTAAGCTCAAAACCTGAAGACTAAGAGAAACAGTTCAATAAAATGGTAAAAAGAAGAGGTGAAGAGTGAATAACCGTGAAATCTTCCCCCAAAGTTGTTCTGAGCTCATAATCATGCAAAAATTTCTTTTCTTTCAAGATCCAAAATACTTTCTTTCTCCTCCCCAAACTTGAGTAAAAAGTTTTTTCATTACTAAGCATTTAAAATTTAACATAAGAGAGGGAATAAATATTATTGGTCTACATAAAACTTTACAAAGGCCAACAGTCAACACCAACCATTCGAATATTTTATCAATGTAACACCATAGTTGGTAGAAGATCATGTTATAGATAGGCATGAAGAAATGGGGAGGAGATAAGAGATGTAATTGAACAGTTTTACGTCTCAGTTGGTAAAGACGAAAAAGTGATGGTGGATGAAAACGAGAATGTGAATGATAAGGAATAGGTGGAATATTCACATTCTCGTACTTGATAAGAAGAAGTGGTGGCGGTTCAACTTTTTCGGGTAGAGATTGATTCATCACAACACCCATATCTTTTAGGAATGCGAGTTCTTCGGCGAAAATGTTTTTAAAACTTCTATCAATATTCCGATTGGTAATCTCATCGGAAGAAAGATATGATACTTTGATAGCTCGACTAAATCATTCAAAAAGTCAAAGGATTCGGACTTGAGTGTGGACTTGTCGATAGAAGGGTCATCACGTGTATAATAAATAGCAGGATCAAACAATAACGCACTAGTGGCGTCGAGATCAGTATCGTGAAGCTCCTCAAATTCGCAACTGTCGGAATCTATCTTATCGACAGAACATACATCAATTATATGAGCATAAGGTTCGGAGGGTTGACTTCCTAACTTGTAGATGTTAATCTCAATTGTCATCATCCCAAAGAACAGGTTCATTGAACCGTTACGACAATTGATTATCATGTTGGAAGTTACTAGAAAGGTGGACCTAGAATCACCAGAATTTGGTTTCGTGGGTTTGCCATAGGCTGTGTATCTAAAACTATAAAGTCCACAAGGAATATAAATTCCCCGACTTTGATTAACACGTCCTCTATCTCACCCCTAGGGTGGGTGATAGATCGATCGACCATCTGGAGAGTGCAGTGCGTAGGTTTCAACTCTTCTATACGCAATTGCTTATAAACAGAATACGGAAGCAAGTTAACACTAGCACCTAAATTGAGTAGAGCACGATTGATATTTTTACCCCCAATAGCAATAGATATTGTAGGACAACCAGGGTCCTTACGTTTCTTGGGCACATGTTGGGTAAGAGCATTGCTCATATTACTCGCTAAGAAAACTTTTTTAGGCACTTGAATTTTTCTCTTCTTAGTGCACAAGTCCTTAAATTTTTTTTGCATAGGACGGAACTTTTTAGATAGTATCTAAAAGAGGAATATTTAAATTAACTTGCTTAAAAATTTCCACAATTTTCTCCATTTGTGGACTTGGTCTGTTGGCCCTCAACCTGTTTAGAAAAAGAGCTTTATCAATAAGGGTTGGGTCCAACATTTGAGAAGAAGTTTGTGGGGATGGAATGGATCCCAAAATTAGATTTAGGATGGTCATAGATGGTAATTCATTCAAGGACGTAGGCTGAGGGTTCGAGCCTAGTGGAAAATAGAGAATAGGCTCGTAAGAAGATGTTGGATCAGACGAAATAGGTGTAGAAGTAGTAGCCAGGGTATCATTAATATCATCAACTTCAACTTGTTTACCAATTTGGTTATTCAGCTCTCTTCCTGATCTCAACGTGGTTAAGGCACTCACATTTTGATTTTGTTGGTGAAGGATGAGATTTGCGGTTTGTGAGTGGCAGGGATTTGGTAGAGCTTGAGATGGAAGTCTCTATTTCTCTCTCTCACTCATTGCGGCATTTAACTGTGCAATTTGTGCTTCGATTGATTTTATACTTTCATCGTGGAAAGCAGTGTGTTGCACTAACGTTTGGATGGAAGATATTAAATTTGCCGTCGTTTATATAGATTGTTTAATAAAAGTTTCTAAGATTCGTTCGAGTGCAGAGATTTTATTGGTATCGGCCGTCGAAATATTATTATAAGGAACAAAGTTGTTGGCCAGATTTTGAAAAGCTTGTGATTGAAAGGGCTGCTGAATTTGTTGTTGTGGCGGTTGTTGCTATGGAGGAAGCCTTTGATAGTTAATTTGGCTTGGGAACTGATTTTTAATTTGAGATAGGTTCTGGTTCAAAGCAAAATTAGGATGATTTTCCCATCCTGATTATATATAGATGAATAAGGGGCATTCCTAGGTTGTTGCTGAAAAGCAGCATTGGTTTGTTTATGACCTTGAGACGGAGGATTCAAAAGAAATTCTTCTGTTAAATGTGATGGGTTAAAACAACAACCACATACGGTTTTGGGGAGCGTAACTTGATTTAGGGAGGCTGAAGAGAATTTGCTTTCCATAGCTTCGAATTTCTTTTGCATCGCGGCCATTTCGGCTTTCACTGCGATGGAAGCGTCGAGCTGATGGATATCTTCCCTAGATAAAGACGATGTTGGTCTAGTGCTCTCCTGCTTGTAATGTTTGTTCGGCGGGATCTTCCAGAAATTGCCATGCTTCGCCATCGTCTTTTGACATGAAATGACATTGATAATTGGTTCAAGCATTTGTTTTGTGGCTAGATTAACACCCTCGTATACAATGCAGCAAAGTTGTCATCTATCGATTCCGTGATTAGGGCATTGGACAAGAAGATTTTTAAACCATTCAAAGCATTTCCAAAAGGATTCGTCGGGAAGTTGGGCAAACTGGTTAATCTCGCTTCGAATACGGGCTATCTTGTGATGAGGATAGAATTTTTTAAGGAATGCTATAACGAATTCATCCCATTTCATGATAGAATGTGCGGAAGTGCTATAAAGCCATTTTTCTGTGAGATCGCACAAGTTAAAAGGAAGAAGACGCAATCGCATAGCATCCCTTGAAAGTTGGGTGGTGCTCATCATCGCACATACGTTTTCAAATTTGGTTATAAAAATGTATGTATCTTCGAATTCAAGCCCGTGAAATTTGGGCAACAAGTTGATAAAGTAGGGTTTAATTTCAAAATTATCCCCACTGGCTGGTGGAAGAGACAGACATGAAGGAAGGGGTTCGCGTACATGGTAGCATCTTTCTTGAAGAGAGATACGTAGTGGATTCTGCGCCCATACGGGTGGTGGCAGGGTGGTATCGTTAAAATCCGATGGAGATCCGTCCATCTCGGGGGATGTGGTAGGTGGAGGAGAATTAGAAGACGAAGTAGTATCGACTTCGGAGTCGACAGAAAAAACGCGGACTGAATGGGCACTAGAATCCCGTGTCCAGCCGATCATGCACTAAGCGGGTTTAGTGCACGTGGCAGCGTGTGATATGTGTGAGAACACTTTTAAGAAGGTTTGTTTTGAAAAAATAGTCGGATTTGAGGTATGACTCAACAAATCACAAAATGCACAATCAATCCTTAGAGTTAGGGTCACCTATGTCAAGTCACTAGACCGCTCCTAAACTTCCAAAGGACAAGTTGCAAGATCAATCCTCTACTACCTCCTTATCAATCTTGCGGCTATGTAAGTGCCAGGTAAGTGGGAGGTATCCGCTATAAGAATCACCAAAATAGCGGGCCTAATTAAGTAACCACTATCCTTAGTCACACTTGCCTTAGACACCACAAGAGAAATGCGGATAAGCAATAAATTACCCACAACCCTCCTCTGTCCTAATTGAGCGCGACAGTTTTTAGGGGCTTGGTCTGGATATTTTTTATTAATGTAAGGTGATAATATGCTCGTTTGTGATTTGTAGGTCCTAAGAAGGGTGATGAAATCCGCACCTAATCTGAATTTGGGTTTATTGCCCCTTAATATTCGGTTTAAGTATGTAAAATAAATCGAAATCAAAACACGCAAAAAGATTTTTTAACGGTACTATTTGCAAAGAATCCTGTAGGTAAAATCAGATTATTGGAGTTTTAGAGGAGAGAGAAAGATAATAGGAGAGTACCTGAAGATTTTGGGGGCCCAATTCCACCAAGAGACCGCGGTTCTGCTGCCAACTGCACCATATTGCTGCGGTTCCACCGCCATGTGGAAGTATCGTTTGCCAATTTTTCTTCAAAACACCCCTATGCTCCTCCGGTCCACGTTGAAAGTCTATGAATCTCTGTTTCCTTACTCCAGTTACTCCAGATTCCATTGCAAACTCGCACAATAATTGTTAAAAACGCAAGATGCGGTTTTGGTTCTTGTTTATTTTATGTTTGCTGGATTTTATAAGAAATCAACCCGAATAACAAGAAAAAAATTACGACCATTTCCCCGACAACGACGCCATTTGATTGATCGTATGCGAAGAAGTATTTTGTAAATAACCGCAATCAAAACAGTGTCGCTAATAGCTAGCCACGATGAGTACGGCTCGTCCGCAGGGAAACATGAACTCTTCTCTTGCTTAAGACGGGTTGATTAAAGATAAGATGGTTTGTTTGTCGTTCTATTTTAAAACGGATATAAAATCTATAATAAAAAGGCTTGTAGGGTTCATAGGACTTAGTAGTTAATGGATGAATATTTAAAAATGACTCTTTAAATCTTTTAATAGTTTAAAACTTGGGCGATAGTGATGAATGCAGATTAGGGTTCTTGGAGGGAATTGGGGTTTCCCACTCTCAATCCTTGTCCTTTCATTGATCTCTATTCAAGTCAAGCCCTTAACAAAACAAGTGTTAACCAATTTCAAATCGTGGTCGTGACTATCAATAAATTGATAGCGCGCCCAATAAGAAGGTTAACATTTATTTTGCTAAAGTTTATAAACATTAAAATCATAAAAGAAGTTAAAAGATTTTTCATCCATTATCCTAACCTATCTTACAAACCCTAACAAGTAAGGAATTACTCGTTCATGGTTAATTTAGAAGAGAGGTTGAAGATAAATGAAAATATAATAAAGATGCAGAAAATTAACGCATAAAGAAATTGCTGAAAAGTAAATAAAAAAAGAAAAAAACTACCTTTATTAATCAACTATTGAATACAATTTTTCTTCTTAGAAGTAGATTATAAGAACCTTAGTTTGCTCTAAATCTCTCTCTTTATGGAGGTAGATGAATAGATAATTATGTGATCACTTGGATACTTAGATCTCTTGGATCTCTTCGATGATGATTTTGAATATACAGCTTTCGGTCCTTTATATAGTCCCTGAAACCAGAAACCCTCGATTTCATATGTGAGTCGATGCAGTTAAGATCATATCCAAAAAATCTCTCATCCAATGGCTATCAAAGAGCCGCGGAACCGCCGCATCTAGCCATGTTTGGCCACGGTTCAGCCGCATCATAGTGGGACTAGGTTTTTAGATTTCTTTTGGCTTTTTGTGTCTACATGTAGAGATCTTTTTGATGTATAGATTCTTAAAATATTGCTCCGAGTCTCTGTCGTTGCTTGTTTCCTCGATTTTCTTCTAAAATTTGGCAGATTCGATTCCGATATCCCGATTTGACTTGGATCTCTTACTTGGATTCTAGACCTGAGCTAAAACCTGCACAATATCTTAAATCAAAGTGTGAGCAGCATTTGGTATTTTTGAGATATTATTTCAACCATTTATATGATATTAAATCTTAATAATATTGATTAGGAATATTTGATATGATATGTATATTTTAATTACTAATATTTCATTTAAATATTATTTGCATATATTTTCCCTAATTATATTAGTTATAAATGTAGAAACATATGATAATAAACTTTTTACAAATAAACCCACATATGTTCTATATTTACAATTAACATCTTTTAGCAGTTAATATTAGTAGGGAAAATATTTATTCAAATGTGCAATATTTTACCTTTATTAATCAACTATTGCATACAACTTTTATCTTTAGAAAGTAGATTACAAGAATTCTAGTTTGCTCTAGATCTCTTTCTTTATGAAGGTTGATGAATAGATGATTATGTGATCACTTGGATACTTGGATCTCTTGATCTCTTCGATGATGATTTTGAATGTACAGCTCTCGGTCCTTTATATAGTCCCTAAAACCAGAAACCCTAGATTCCATATGTGAGTCGATGCAGTTAAGATCATATCCACAAAATCTCTCATCCGATGGCTATCAAAAAACCGCGGAACCGCCGCATCTAGCCATGTTTGGCCGCGGTTCAGCCGCATCATAGTGGAACTAAGTTTTTAGATTTCTTCTGGCTTTTTGTGTCGGCATGTGGAGATCCTTTTGATGTATAGATTCTCAAAATATTGCTCCGAGTCTCCGCCGTTGCTTGATTCCTCGATTTGCTTCTAAAATTTGGCAGATTCGGTTCCGATATCCCGATTTGACTCGGATCTCTTACTTGGATTCCAGACGTGAGCTAAAACCTGCACAATATCTCAAATCAAAGTGTGAGTAGCATTTGGTATTTTTGAGATATTATTCCAACCATTTATATGGTATTAAATCTTAATAATATTGATTAGGAATATTTGATATGATATGCATATTTTAATTACTAATATTTCATTTAAATATTATATGCATATATTTTCCCTACTTATATTAATTATAAATGTAGAAACATATGATAATAAACTTTTTACAAATAAACCCACATATGTTCTATATTTACAATTAACACCTTTTAGCAGTTAATATTAGTAGGGAAAATGTTCATTCATATGTGTAATATTTTAGACTAATCAACGTGCAAATCTTGGGCTTTCGAAAAATTAAAAAGAGAAATCTAAAAAATAATTGGTTCTGATGGAATTCGAACACACATGCTATGCGCAGCAGTGTAGAGGGTTTACCAGTGAGGTACAAGCTACTTCTTGCTCTTATTAAACAAATCTAATTTATAACTCTTACACAGGCTGTAATACCCTTTTCTGTACAATAACAAGGAATTTCAGAGTCGTTACAATCAGTATCGCATGTATCTTGAAACGGAGATTAGCGAGTTCGTCTATGGAGCTGTTGAGGTACCAAATGCTAAGTTTCATATCTAGGTATATGTTTGATAGGATGGTAACAATCAAGAGACCGCATAAGCGAAAGAGACAAGAGTTGAAGGACGAGAATGAAGATATTGTTTGTGCGATGTTCTTCGAAGAAATTGAGATGAGTAGCAGTGGTGATTTGTTTGAAGAAGTGCAGTTGTGTTGTGATCATGCATACCACATGAAGTGCATTGTTTCTTGGTTGTTCAATAACAACTCATACCCGCTATGTCGATGTGAGAACCCATGTCAAATAGATTAGGATGTTAATTTTAGTTTTTTTTGTTGATCAATCGTCTGTTATTTATGTTATTTTGGAATGTAAATTTCGAAGAAGAGACGAACAATGTTCACAAGTTCTGATTGTATTTTCTAATATTTTCGATTGGTTTAATATATATAATATGATGTATTTTGATATATAATATAAATTACTTAATTTTCTAACTCAGTCGTGTTTTTGCAATCAACTTTAATAAAGGACAAAAAAGGATAAAAAAATTGAGAAGGTGACACTGTGCAGGTGTAGAAAAAACTCAAATGAAAAGGAACAATGATATTGCCAATTGGTTTTAATGGATACTTCTTTGGTTGGAACAACATGCATGTTATGATCATAATTCATAACAAGCATAAGTAATTATTATTAAACAGAAAAAGACATTAGTCATGATACTCTTTTTTAATTGGTACGTGGTGCAGCCCTGATTTAGGATGCAGCACTTCCAAACTGATTTGAGAGGAATTGAAAGAATAGAAAGATAACAATGGCTATTTCGCCAAACTAGGGTTTTATTTAATCAAAAGTTGCCTCTTACAATTGCAAAATCGAAATCATAACTAATTTACTAATAAAAAACTGTTAAAAATATAAAACTGCTAAAAATAAGGCATAAAACTGAGTTCGGGATTCTCGGGTTGAACTAGACGCGACGTGTTTTGGATCGGTCAAGCCGCTCCATATAGGGTAGGTCTGCATCAATAAAGTATAATACCAGCGCATAAATTGATAGGGATAAAAGGCCCACATGCAAGTGCATGCAGTTGAGTACATATATGAGAAAAAATGTTATTAGGTATAAACACGTAAGAAAAAGGACATTGTTGACGATGGACAGAAAAAGGACATTAGTCATGATTTGACAGAAAAATGACATTAGTCGTGATTGACAGAAAAAATCCATCAGTCATGATTTGACAGAAAAAGAACATTGGTCACTGTCACACCCTGCTTCCCAATAAACGGAAACGGTAACGTGGCAAGCCCGCGATATATTTATTTTGAGAAGGTCATTTCCCGGAATAAATACGCTAAGCGTAAAAGAAACAATATAAAAATGACAAGAAAATTAACATGAGATTTTATAATTCAACAACTTTATTTACATTCAACTTGATTCATTTACAATACATGATTTCAACTGAAAGAAATACAAGAATGGAAATGCCTAAACAATAGCATACATAAACTGAGAAGAGATAACTAGGCTAGGCCTGGGTCTCAATCTGATCGTGCTCCTCCTCTGAGATGTCACCTCATCGGTCTCCACGATATTTGACGAACATTCCAAGAAAAATAAAGGTGGGTAGAATGCCCGTCAGCGAACTTTCGTTCAGTAAGTCCTAAAGAAAGTAAGTGAAATATAAAGTGTACTGATAAATAAAAATGTATATCATAAACAATTGATTATGATGTATGATGTGTCGGCATGTCACTTAATATAAACATGGCAAGTTTATTTAGCATGCAATTATTTATATCATGGTAACTAATATGAGCAGAGTATAACATGGTCGTGTAGTGTAAGTATAGTGAACATGAAGTGAATGTAAGTGTCTAAACGGTCTCTAATTGGGTATACTAATTTAATATAAGTCGAAGGGTGAATGTCAACCAATCTCAAGTGTGTTCTCAAACCCAACCGGCTGTAATCCAGAGGTAAGGAATCACGGGCCCGAATCAAGTGTTAGTAATGGGACTTCAACCTAGTGTTGAAGTATTCCAAACTCAATAGGCTATAATCCAGGAGCAAGGAAACACGGACCCTCATGATAGCTTACTTGTATTAGTAGACATGGATTCATGATCAAGTGGGACTCCTGAGATTTCGTTGGATTCACGCATGAACTACCCCAACACCCCGTATAGGCTAAGTTACAGCTAAAATTACCAGCCTCGCTCAAATCCATAAATACATCAAGTTGAAAGATTGAGTTCATGTCTATATCAAGTATTCATGTATTCATGTCAAGTTGTATTTATGGTTCGAGTCAAGTTATAGTGTTTAAATATTCTTGTTTTGATTGAGTCAGGTTCAAGTGTTCTGATTCATGATCAAGGGTCAAGTATACCTGTTTGCTTTTGATGTTTGAATTCAAGTATTCATGATCAAGTATTCGTGTTTGGTTTTAGATTCAGGTTTAAGTTTGGATTCAGACTTGAGTTAGACTCAGACTTGAGTCAGACACTTATAAACTGATTTAGATCCTGAATTAGGTTCGGGAGTTATTGGTAACTGCTGCACATGGACGGCAAGATTTGTGTCTTTTTCCAAGACAATTACCATTGATAACTCCGTTAAGTTTTCTACCTTAAATAAGCAAGCACTCACTTTCTCCGGCTCCCTGGGGCTCAAGAGAATTGATCCCGCTTAAACCTATATTTACTAAAGTCCTTAAATGTTGTTTTATATAACTCGAGGGGTTTTTATGAAAATGTTTTTAATATAGTTTCAAAATAACCTTGAGAAGTTATTTATATTATTTAGGGTTTCCATGGATGTGAATTTTAGAGATTTGAGGTATTTTAGTGATAATAGCTTAGCTTGGAAAGTTCATGGTATTTTATTGTAAACTTGTCTTTTATTGTTATCTTGATGGTATTTGGTGAAAAATTGTAATTCTTTTATCTTTAGAAAAAAAATATAATTTTATTATATTTTGAAAATATATAGACTAGTAATATTTATATAATTATTAAAAATTAATTTTTATTTAAGTAGAAAAATGCGTTTTTCATAAAAACCGTATTTAAAACCTTTCGAGACCAAATACTCCGTGAGGAGGTCTGCATCTTGCTCTACTTGTACAAGGATGTGCGATAATCTGCACCATCCAATAACGGGTCCCCTAAAGAGGGCTGTAGAGGCATATTTGCAAAGGAGTTAAATATACAATTTAAAAGAAATCCGGTTTCATAGTAAATGGTATTTTCTTGTAATATTGTATCAAATACGTTCAAAGGATATCGTGCTGTGGAAACCATGTGTGTACGTGAGAGGTAGGTCGTTACCTCGTGAATTTTCCTAAATGTATGTTTATGCAAGACAATAAAAGATGATATATACAAAGTTCATGGTATTTTAATGTAAATGTTAAGTTAAAGTTATTTTGCATGATATTTTTTATTAAAAGTTAGTTCTAAGCATTGGTTTAATGATTATAAATATGGTGTGAGAATATGGATGAAAAATATGTAAGAAAAAATGAACTTTCTAGGGTTTAGAAGAAGATGTCGGTATTAACTCCACTTCTGACATGTGTTTTGAAAAGAGATTTTCAAAGAAGAAGAAGAGGGATTGGAAGGGACTTACAGCTTGGTTATATTAAGAAGAGACAGGAGAAGAGATTGTTGTCGTCGTGGCATTGCGGGATCGCCGGAATTTTTTTCGATCCTCACCGGAAGTTGATTGCTTGCTAACTCCTCTTCTACTCCACTTGTACTTGAGAAATTTTAAGAATTTTGGCTAGAATTTTCCGAATGATGAAGGGTTAGGGTATAGGGTAGTATTTATAGTGTAGAATTAGGGTTTTGGAATTAAAACGGTGAATCAAAATGTATTAAAATGATGATAAATAGAGAATTGAAGAGTCTCTGTTTGATTGCAGAGCAATCAAATAGTGCAGTGGAGTTAGGGGTAGGGGAAGGGTCGTGTGTGCAAATCCCGGGCCTCATTGGGCTCGGGCCGACCGTCGGTATTAGACAAACTTCATTTTCCGCCGGTCGATTTTGGGAGTAGGGCCGTGGATTCTTGCCACGTGTTCATCTCTCTGTTTGAACCATTGTGCACATGTTTGATTTTTCTGTCTTTTTGTTTTCATGTGCATTGCACGTGTAAAATTTTGAGCTTCCAAAAAGTTTAAAAAGAAAATCAGAAAAAAATAATGTGTCTGATGGGGCTCGAACACAGGCGCTACGTCACAGCAGTGTAAGGGCTTTACCAGTGAGCTATAAGTTGTTTCTTGCTGATCTTTACCAAAAGTAACTTATAACTCCAACTCATGCTATGAAACTTATTCTGTATATTAACAAAAGAATTTCCGTACTAAGATTTCAGAGTCGTTACAGTCACGATGGACAGAAAAAGGACAGTATTCATGATTTGACAGAAAAAGAACATTAGTAATGATGGACCGTAGAAAAATAGTGACGTTAATATTATTCATAATTTGACAGAAAAATGACATTAATCATGATGGACTGTAGAAAATAGTGACGTTAACATTGGTCACGATCTGACAGATAAAGAATATTAGTCATGATAGACTGTAGAAAAATAGTGACGTTAACATTGGTCATGATCTGACAGAAAAAAGGATATTAGTCATGATGGACTGTAGAAAAATAGTGACGTTAACATTGACCATGATTTGACAGAAAAATAATATTAGTCATGATGGACTATAGAAAAATAGTGTTAACGATAGAAAAAGGACAATAGTTATGATGGTCTGTAGAAAAATGGTGATGTTAACATTGATCATTAATTGACAGAAAAAGAGCATTAGTCAGGACGGAATCTAAAAAAATAGTGACATTAATATTGGCCGTGATTTGACAGAAGAAGAATATTAGTAATGATGGACTGTAGAAAAATAGTGACGTTAACATTGATCGTGCTTTGACAGAAAAATGACATTAGTCATGATGGCCGAAAAAAGGATATTAGTCATGATTTGACAGAAAAAGTATATTTGTCATAATGGACTGTAGAAAAATAATAACGTTAACATTAGTCATGATTTAACAAAAAAAGACATTAGCCATGGTGGCAAGAAAAATGATATTAGATATGATTTGATAGAAAAAGGACATTAGTCATGATAGACTATAGAAAAATAGTAACGTTAATATTAGTCATGATTTGACAGAAAAAGGATATTAGTCATGATGGACAGAAAAAGGACATTACTCATGATTTGATAACAAAAGAACATTAGTATAATTGACTGTACAAAAATAGAGACGTTACCGGGTATAAACAGGACCGAAAGGACATGTACGATAGAAAATATCAAAAAAAAAAAAATAAAGAAGAGAGACGTGTTACCAAGTGCAAAAGGACGGTAGAAAAATAGAGACGTTAGTGGTGATGAGAAATAGTAAATAAAATAAATTCATATGATAAAACAAAAATATTTTATCAGAAATTTTAAAAAATAAAGATGAATTGAATTTTCTTTTATCCTCACATCCTAATGATGCCATACCTTCTCATCGCCTTCTCCTATTTAATTCAGAACTCTTCATCTTCATTTGCACTTGAAGAGAAAAAAGGGAAAATAGATAGAGAAAGAAAGAGAGAGATCTCATTCTTCCCAAATTCCAACCTTTCCAACACTTTTGAAGCTTAAATCCTTAGCTTGGATTCGTTTTAAAGCACCGTAGTTTCAGTAAGTATTTTTACCTCTTTCTTTGTTTTTTTTTCAACATATATGGTCATGATCATGATGGTTTGCACTAAACCTTTTTTCCATAACTAAGCTTTTCTTTTTCAACATAATATCTTTTGTCTTTAATTTAGCTATGCATGGGAATAAGTCAAAACACATTCGCAAACAGTTATCAGGAGCACAAAAATAATGTAAACGTGAACGTGAAAGAATAAAATATCAACAAAAACAGTCATCCAACACTAACACTAAAAATGATGAATTTAAGCGAAAGAGAGAGATATTTGATTTTAGTATCCCGCACTTCAAAAGACCATTAGAACAAATTCAATATCTTTCTGCCAATGTTGAATGCAACACATTTTTTATGGATAATGATACTGTTTTGTGTCATTCCGCGGAAGTGGACTTTTTGAATGATCACCATCGAGTTAATAAAGACATTCATCAGGATTTGTCATACAGTCAAAATATCAATAATGATGGTAAGGGCACACTTCATCCTCATTATATATCTCTATAAAACACAAAGTTTTATCTAATTTTACTTAAATATTTGATATTAACTATATTTAAATAACATATTACTCAAAAAACTTAAATTTTTTAATTTTGTTGATTTACAAATATTTTACATGTTTTAAAAGCCATAAGATTATTTTAATTAAACTCCTCCATAAATATTATAATATAATATATATAACATTTTCTTATTGCTGATTAAATTGTAATGTGTGTTTTATAATGATACATGATAAAACAGTTTTAACGATAATTATTTAACAGATTAATGTAGTCGTTTCCAATATTTGGGACCTCCTACTGAAAAATATTGATGCAATTGTGTGGAAAGAAGAAAGGGTTAAAACTAATGATAAGAAAAAAAAACTATTCACTTTGTTGCAAGAGTGGAAGAGTTGCTCTACCTTTTCTTGAGAAGACATTTGAAATGCTAGACTCTTTATCGAACTATCAAAATATTTCTGAACAAGTTAAACAATTTCGGGGAAAAATTTGTTCGTTCAACTCTATATTTGCTTTTACTTCTATTGGTGTAAATATAGATTATCAAATTTTGAAAGGAAGGGCACCATATATATTTCAAATTCATGGACAAAACTATCATAAAATAGGTTCATTGTTGCCGACTATCGGAAATCGACCTAGATATGCACAGCTTTATATATATGATACCGAGCATGAAATTGAAAATCGAATTGCATCTATTGGAGATAATTGTAATGCTACGGAATATGATTCAGAAATTGTGAAAAAATTAAAAGAAATGTTGGATAAATACAACAAATATGTCAAGAAATTTCGATGCGTACGTGATTGGTATGAGAACATTAAGGATAAAAAGTTTAGTTTGTGCATTCTAGAGGATATAAACCATAAGGAAAAACAATATAATAGACAAAATTCGACAGAAATAGCTACATTGATGATTGATGATGAATTTTTTCTTCATCCACTCGAGATGTTATTGTTAACAATCGAAAAAAAAATCAAAAAATTGGTGAGATTTATCCAGCATGCATGCCATTAAAATATCCCTTATTATTCCTATATAGAGAAGATAGTTAGAATAATTATATTGAAGGTAACAATACGAAGAAAAAAAAGAATAAAGTTTCAATGAAATACTTCTACGCATTTATGTTACAACAGCGTTGTCATGAGGGAACAACGTTGTTGAGAGGTGGAAAATTATTACAGCAATATACAGTTATACCAAGGCTTGCAGGATATGATCTAAAAACTATTGCAGCAATTTACAGTATAATTTCTAGTATGAAGGAACAACGTTATTGAAGGGAATCGTCTTGGATGGATTCGTCGTAATAAAAAAGCTTTACGATGTGAGTTATACCAAGGCTTGCAGGATGCTGTTGACGATGGTGATAATGATGCTCGCACAGTTGGCAAAAAAAATCATTTTGCCTTCATCTTTTACTGGAGGTCTATGATACATGATTCAAAACTATCAAGAAGCTATATCAATTTGTGCATGGGCCGGGCCTCCGGAATTATTCATTACTTTTACATGCAATCCTAATTGGAAAGAAATACATGATTTTTTATTCATTGCTGGTGGTCAAAGTGCATCTGATAGGCCTGATATTGTTGCTAGAGTTTTTCACTTAAAACTTATGCAGATTCTTGATGATTTAATTAAATATAAATATTTTGGACGAGTAATTTCTGGTAGATTATTGTCATTATTTGTTGATATATGTTTTGTGTATTGTTATATGTTAACATTTAAAAATTTAATTTTTTTATTTGTAGATTTATCTGTGGTAGAATTTCAAAAACAAGGATTACCACATTCTCATATCCTTATTACATTGGAAAGTTCAAAAATAAAAATAAAACTCACAAAGGATATCGATAATTTAATTAGAGCTGAACTTTCTAACATTAAAATGGAATCTTTACTTCATAATTTGGTAGTTACCGATATGATTCATGGGCCATGTGGTATACATAATCCAAAATGTATTTACATGAAAAATAATAAATGCTCAAAAAAAATCCCTAAAATGTTCAATAACCATATTATTATTGATGAAAAGGGATATGCAATTTACCAAAAATGCAAATCAAGATCTTACACGACAGATGGAAAAGATATTGACAACGGTTGGGTTGTGTCTTACAATACAAATCTGCTTCTAAAATATCAATCCCATATTAATGTTGAAATATGCAATCATAGACGAGCAATAAAATATTTATTTAAATATGTGAATAAAGGATCTGATTTTGCAACATCTATCATTCATCAAAATATGGTCGAAAGATATGACAAGATCAAATTATATTTAGATTCTATATATATTACAACATGTTAAGCTTCATGGAGGCTTTTTGAATTTAAAGTAAATAAATATCATCCTGCCGTTGAACAGTTCCAGTATCATCTTTTTGGTGAACAAATGGTTTTCTTTAGAGAAGATTGCAGTGTTCAAGAAATAATGGAGTTTGAATGAGCTAAGAAAACAATGTTAACGAATGATTTACTATGAATCTTAAATTTCCTTATGCTAGAAATTATACTTATGTTAAGTTTCCAAATCACTTTGTTTGAAACAAAAAAACTTATGTCGGAGGCAACGCAAAAGAAGGAAAGTGATAGGTAGATTACCTTATTCACATCCTGCTGCTGGTGAAAGATATTATCTAAGGATGTTGTTAACAATAGTGAAAAGAAGAATTAATTTTGTTGATATGAGAACAATTGATGGTATTGAACATGAAACTTATAAGGCTGCATGTATAGCAGTTGGACTTCTTGATGATGACAATGGATAGAACTTAGCACTCCAAGAAGCGTCTAATTGGGCTACGGCTAATCAATTTCGTTGCATGTTTTGCACGATGTTACTTTTAACGAAGTTATGAATACTCGAGAACTATGGGACTTACATTGGGAGGTCATGAGTAATGATTATGAAAGACGTTTAGAAAATTTGCATCCTGATTTAAAAATTGTACTCGGTAACGAACAATTACGAGATTTTGCACTTCATGATATACATGTGATTTTGTCATATAATAATAAAAGCTTGAGAGATTTTCCATTTATACCAATACCCTCTTCTATCAATTTAAACAAGAACAATAAATTGCTATTTGAGGAGCTAAATTATGATACTTTTGAGTTGTTGGAAAAATCTATTGAATTCAAATGTGGTTTAAATGATGAACAAAGAAAAATCTTTGATGCAGTTATAACTTCGTGTGAAAAAATATCGGAAGGCTATTTTTTGTGTATAGAGGTGGTGGAACTGGCAAAACATACTTATGGAATGCAATAAAAAGCAGGAAGGTTTTTTTAACTACTGCTGCAAATAAAGAAATATCATTATCTCTCTCACCTCCTTTACCGAAGTTGCGTAGTAAGAAACAAATCGTTCTTGTGGTTGCATCTTCTGGCATTGATTCTTTGTTACTACCCGGAGGACGTACAACACATTCAAGATTCAAAATTCCTTTTGATCTTCATGAGTTTTCATCTTACACAACATCTCGTCAATCTAATCTTTCTTCTCTCATCAAAGAAGTAACACTGATTATTTGGATGAATCTCCGATGATAAACCACTTTGCATTTAAAGCCGTAGATCAAACTTTCAAAGATCTTCTATCAAATATTAATCCACAACTTGAGAATAAACCATTTGGTGGAAAGACGGTTGGTCTTGGTGGTCGGTCTTGGTGGTCATTTTCGACAGATTTTACCTGTCGTTCGTAAGGGTAGAAGACAAAAATTGTATCCGCTACATTACATAAATCATGTCTATGGGATCAACGAGAGATGTTTATATTGACAAAAAGCGTGTCCATACAAATACAAGTTCAGAAGAAGACAACGAAAAATTTGTAAAATGGCTAATCAATATTGGTAATGGTGATATTAAAGGAATTCAAATGGGCAATGATTGTAATGATAAGTGAATAGAGATTCCGGATTCAATATTATCTAATTATAAACTTTGCATTAGTGGATTAATAAATGGAATATATACAGATTTAAATGATAATTATCAAAATCCGCGGTATTTGGAATCAAGAGCAATACTTGCATCTAGAAATGAAGAAGTTGATGAAATTAATAAGAAAGTCATATATCAAATTAGAGAAGAAAGTCGGATTTATTTGAGTGCAAACACGAAGGTTTCTGTTGCTGATGATTCTGCTTGTAATGATTTTTTACATACAACGGAATTTTTAAATTCCTTAATATGTTTTGAATTGCCTTCTCATTCGCTTGAACTTAGTAAATACATCGATTATGTTACTCCGTAATTTAGATTAAAGTATTAGTTTATGTAATGGCACATGTCTTATCATTAAAAAAGTTAGCTGAAAGGATCATAAAAGCAGAAATCATGAATGGTACAAATATTGATAAATGTGTGGCAATACCAAGAATATTTATGTCCAGTGATAATGAAGATCTCCCTTTCGTCCTTAAACGACGTCAATTCCCCATTCGTGTTGCTTATGATATGACTATAAACAAAAGAGAAGGGAAAATCTTGGGAAAAGTTGAATTATATCTACGTACACCATTCTTTTGTCATAGGCAATTGTATGTTGCGTTCTCAAGAGCTAGATCTGCTTCATCGTTAAAAATTTTTTTAGAAGAATATATTGACATTCCAAAAAATTATACACAAAATGTTGTTTATAAAGAAGTTCTATAAAGCTTTCTTACAAAGGTAAAGATACATAAGAACTATATATATAACAAATGAAATCGAGTATTAATCCCAATATTAGACAATATCGCTCTGATTTAAAAATACTTTTACAGTAAATTTATTTTTAAATCAGAGCGTTGCTTTCCAATATTGAATTAATACTCGATTTCATTTGTTGTATATATGTAGTTTTTATATTGAATTTTATGTAATATATGCATTCACTTGATCTATTCATCTTTGTTAGATTTTTTATATCGAAATATTTATTGTTATTGATTTATATTTTCTATTTTCTGTGTAGAATGGAAAAAAATAATTCGAATGATTCTGATGGGAATATATTCTTGAATGAAGAGTCCGTTCATTTTGAAATTTTGAGGATGAAGTCAATTATCAATACAGTAGCAATGATCGTGGGGATGACAATGATGGTGATAATCTTACCATTAGGGAAATAAGAGATAAATGTATCAATGATAATAAACTTCAGAAAAGATAGCATGACATTTTAAAAGGAGGGCAAATATTGAATAAACGTAGGAAAAAATTTGATCGGTTCATAAGACAAAAAAGGGTACGAGTTCCGACAATATTATTTCAAATTTTATTTTTTATTATATTTGGATTTTAATGAATTACTTACATTTTATTGTGCATGTCAATTTCAGACTTGGAGGATTGCGACGACTGTGTTATTGGTAATATTCAAGCTCATTGTGCAGGTGAAAACAAAGGTAAACTTGCAAGTAAGAGAGCAAAAGGATCATGAAGACAAAGTGGAAGTAGTAAAAAAGAAATTGCTCATATGACTCTTTTAAAGAAGGATTATAAGAACGGTATGTGTATACTGATTATCCGTTTTATTTATTTGTAAAAAAACTCGTTCTAATTTTACTAACACATTTTTTATACTAAAAGACGAAGGAACTAGTAGTCAACATGAAAGCAAAAGAAAATAAGAGAAAAATCTATCGACTTTAATTTCTGACGTATCTTATCCAGAAAATAAGAAGAAAATCCTACCTACACATTTGGAGATCACCATTTTTGAAAAAATTGTAGAACAGGGTAAATTGTATAATATTAAGGTACGTATCACGCGAATATGGTATGGTCGATTGTATACAAAGTCATCAAATCCGTTTACATTTGTGGTTAGAGACGAAGAAGCGAATTGTTGTTTACGACAACAGTTATCTTTTCTACGCAAAATTTGTTATTTAAATATTAATTGTATGACTTTATGGAGGGTATTGAACGAGAGATGTTAGTTGATGATTTATATGTTGACAAATGGAAAAACATGATATTCATTGATAAAGTATACGTGATAAAAAATGTTGTGATTTTGATAACCAGTGAATCCATTAAAGTTTTGGAAAACAGATGGAAATTATCATTGACAAGACAATCATAGATTGATGAAGTTTTTGTGAAACAAATATCGGCTGGCCATACTTATCATTTTAAAAAGTTGTGCAAGATACACGATCTTGCACGTAAGCCAGAATGTGTTTACGGTAAGATGATGTGTACTCATAATCATAAACTTTTTTAATTTTTTACTATAAGTCATTAAAACATTTATTTGTTCACGACCTTTTATATTCATTATGTGAATTACAGATATAGTAGGATATGTCGTTGATGTAAGCCATGAACGCATAATCTCTTTAAAGTCTGGAGGTACAAGTAAATTAGTTGAAGTATCAGTCATTGATGATGGTTATTACGAGAAATCGGTCGCTTTAACGATCTGGGAGAATTTTCTGACAAAGTACAAGAGTATTTTTGGGGAAGGATACAACGATGGTTTATTAATTGCCGTAATAGGTGCACGTGCTAAGGAATTCAGAGGTAAATTTTTTACTTGCACTGATGGAATTTTTGTTTTTTAAAAATAAAATTAAACTTTAATGGTTATCAATACTTATTAAGTTTTTATAAGTATAGCACTATTGATATGGTAAACGATACAATTATAGGGAACTACATGTTGGAAACAACAGGCTTTATGAAAATGAGAATTAAAGCCGATGGTATCCCCGAAGCAGAACGACTGATGAGATGGTAGTATACCATATATTTATTATATTTCGGAGTATTAGATTTTTAAATTTGTTAGAGATAATGTAGATAAGAGTGTCATGCTTTTAGGGTTGGATTTGATCTGCCAACAAAGCAAATTGGGTATTCGAGACAAGTAGAAAGCAGCAGCAATAATGCAAATCAGATGGTAGAAACGTATGCCATTGAACATCTAATCAATGAAACAAGAAATTGTCCCCCACCTAATATGGTATGAAATGATAATTTATATGTAATATATATGATATATAATTTAATATTAACATGTGTTTAGCATATAATCTAAAGTAAGATATATTTTTATATTTTTGTTTTATTAAAAGGGTATGTTTATCTCTTTACTTCTATATAGGTTTTGGATTTTATAGTTAATACCATAATTATTTACATCTTTCCCGATAAACCATGCTATGATGTATGTTCTCAATGCAAGCGAAGTGTAAAGGTACAGCCTGGGCAAAATTATAATTGCTTTTATTTGGATTGCGAGCATATGGAGTCAGATTCTAGAAAATGGTATTTTAAAAGAAAATCTTATAGGTTGCCGAATAAATTTAATACATAATTTTTGACCAATATAAATATATTGTAGGTACCGAATTAAAGCAAGAATTGAGGACAAAACTGATGAAACAAATATTGTAGATTTTGATCAGTAAGCTCAGACTCTTCTACATTATCCACTGGATAATATGATGCAACTTTATTCATCGGGATCACATAGTAATTTCAAATGCAACATAATAATCAATGTATGTCTAACAATTCTTTTTTCGTTGATGCAGAGTAAAGATTCGTATGATTATGAGAAACATCTTGATAAGTGTTCATCCATTGCATATAAGATAAAACTAAGAGTGACTAATAATAATCATAAATTTATCCAAAGTGGAGGATTTACCGTCAATAGTCTTGAAAGGGTTGTCCGTCAATTTTATAAAGCCTGTCGCGCCCCGCTTCCCCATGTACGGTAAAGAGACGCGGCGAGGTCCGCTACGTATTTACTCAGAAGTAAACACGCTAAGTGTATCTAAGCAATATAATGTAAATGTACACAAGAAAAAAAGACAATAGATGTAATTGAACAACTACTTTATTTATTAAACATTTCTTTACAAGTACAACTGGAATGTAAATACATGAATGGAAAGCAATGCCTAAAAAATGGCATGACTGAAATGAAAATATGTACAAGTAAAGTCAATGCTCAGGATCTTCTGGGAACTACTCCAAGTGCTCCTGACTGGTCTTAAGCTCCTCAAAGTCGGGTCTTCCTGATAACATTCCAAAGAAAGAAGAAAAGGAATGTCCTCAGCGAACAATCGCTCGGTAAGTTCCAAAGATGGGTATAGGTAGAATAAACAAAAAGAGAGTATAACTAGTAATGTTTGATTTTAATGTTAACGCAGTCTTTTGTAGCTTGGTACAGAATATGCCAGTGTATACGAGAGGAGTCCAACATACACCCTGGAATTTGGTAACCCATAGTACAAGGCTCCGTCGAAAATACCACGGAACAACAACATGGATGTAATTACGTCTTAAGTGACCACCTCATGCAACTTTTAACATGTTCCGTACCAGTCTACCCCTTTATAAACCCCGTAATGTTTATTGTATTGATTGTATTGATTGTACTGCTTGAATGTATTGTCTTATCTTGTATTGTAGTAAATAGAAGACTTGCTGAAACCATGATATCAGTAGACGGAATGGATGTAAATGGATAGTCATGTAAATCAGGGTATATCCATGGTTCCATTCAGTCATGTTCATGTAGTTATAGATTATATTATAGGATTCATGGATTCATATAGATTGAATTCTGGTATAGACGGATTCATATTGTATTATAGTTATACTTGAATTGAATTCAAGTCAGATTGATTTCAGATTTGACCATGACTCGAACTGAGTCATACTTTTAAACATAATTAAAGTCCTGATTGTTTTGATGTTATTGGTAACTGCTGCACATGAACGGCAGGATTTGTGTCTTTTTCCAAGATAATTACCGTGTTGATAACACCGTTGTTAGATTGACTACCTTAGATAGGCAAGCAACCACTTTCTCCGTCTCCTCGAGGCTCAAGAGAATTGATCCCGCTTAAACCTATGTTTACTAGGGTCCTTATTGTAAATTAATATAACTTGAGAGGGTTTTATGTAAAAATAGTTTGATATATTTTTCAAAATACACCTCAAGTATTTAATTATCGTCTTTAGGGTTTCCATAGATGTATATTTTATAAAAATGAAATTTCTAGTGAGTAGAACCTAGTTTTCATTGTATATGGTATTTTATTGAAATATTGATATTGTATTGAACTGTAATGGTAGTTTCCTATAATGGTGATTCCTTTGATTTAGAAACATGGAATATTTGTATAATAGATTTAAGATAGATATTTTGATAATATATATATATATATATATATATATATATATATATAAAGTTTATATATTTTGTAGAAATCTCATTTTCTTAAAAATTGCATTAAAAATTCCATCGAGATCGAATACTCCTTGCGGAGATCTGCATCCAACTTTACTAGGCTCGAGGACGTGCAATAACCCGCACCATCCCGATCGGGGTTTCCCAAAATAAGTTTTAGAGGCACAATTGCAAAAAATTAATGAACACTCTTTTTAAAGAAAACGGTTTTGTAATAGTTTAGGGTATTTTATTGTAACTCATAATGTTCCTACAAATATTGTCCAAAAGTAAATCATGCTATGTCCAATATGTGTGTTGTGATGAGGTATGTTCTTACCTCGTGAGTTTTCTAAAGGCAATACGGTAAAAAGTGGATAACAATATTTTTTGTAAACATGGTGGTATTTTATTGTAAAAATGAAATAAAGATTGCAACATGATTTATTTTGAGATGAAACTTTTTATAATGTGTTTATTTATGTTTTTTAAACCTTATGAGAGAATATGGTATTTTGTTATTTAAGAAAAATGGAATTTTTAAGGAAAAACGAATCGGAAGTCGGATTAACTCCGCTTCCGACGAGTTTTGAAAAATGAAAGTTTTAAAATAGTAGAAGAGGCGAGGAGAGGGGACTTACTAGGTACAAAGATATAGGGGGGTAGGGTAAGACTATGGAATCGTCGGGGCGTCGTTTCATCGCCGGAATCTTCTCGAAACGTCGTCGGAACTTCACCCTTTGCTAACTCCACTTGCACAACTTGGGACTTGAAAATTTTTGAGAGTTTTTGTGAGAAAATTCTGAATGAGGAGGGGTGAAATGTGGTGTGGTATTTATAGGGAAAATTAAGGTTTTGGGATAATGAAAAATGAATTAAAAAAGTATTTAAAATTTTGGTTTAATGCCACATTTTAATTCACTGTTTATTTTTAATAAAAACAAACAATTCAGGAGTTAAGGGGGAAGGCTAGGGGACTAGGGTTAGCAATATGAAGCATCACCTACGGAGGGGGGCCGATGACGCCAGGAAAAAGAATGATCTCACCGGTCTATTCCTGATGATGGGTACTGGATCTTTGGCCACGTGTCCCTATTGCTTGGTATACCCCAGTGCATATGTTTGATTATTCTGTAACTCTTCATTTTATGTGTAGTGCATGTGTAAACTATTGGGCTTTTAAAAGTTTAAAAGAAAATACAACAAAAATAATTTGCAGCCAGGGGGATTCGATCACAGGGGCTACGTCACAGCAGTGCAAGGCCTTACCAATGAGCTAAAAGTGCTTTCTTGCTGTTCAAAAGCAAATTAAATTTATAACTTGTGCTCAGGCTTAGGTATTCCTTTCTGTGTTTTTGAAAAATTCCGTACATAAAGTTTAGGGTTGTTACAAAGCCCCAGCATTGGAGCCAAGTGGAGAAGATGATGGTGAAGATTAGAACTAAGATTAAGGTATTTAGATAATGATGTTTAATTAAGTATTATTGTTTCTAATATTTCGGTATGATATTGTATAATTATGTGTGAAATTATGGTTATTATAAGGGTATTTATGAGAAACCTTTTATCATCAATCACATCTAACAGCTGTTACATTATTATAAGTTTAGAAAGTTCCAATGGTGTATCCCAATAAAGAAAGAAAGAGTAACATAAATTTATAAGCAATCCTCAATACATAGAAATTATTACAAGTAGAGCAAAAACAACAAACACTGAAAAATATATAAATGTAGATTGGCGAAGTAATTTGGAAGCCTATGTGATTATCTTGCCCATGGCCGAATTCAAGTTCAATTCTCTAAAAAGTTGGATCAAAGAATTGTGGGAAATCAAAACCATTCTATTAAACCACATCCTCTTATCTAGCAAGCAAATAACAATTATCAACATTTTTTTACCATCCTTACGATGAGCATCACTACGTTTACCATCATTACGATAACCTCAAAAAAGATCAACTCAAAAACAAGTATCATCAATATCCCAACAATTCAAGAAAAGAACAAGCAATGAAGAATCAATAAAATTAGACTAGACATGATTTGAAAATTTTAAATAATTACTTACCATTCTCAAAGGAGATAAAAAGGTTTTTATAGTTAGATTTATCTCACCTACCGAGATTGAGAAGAATGAAATAAAAGATTTCTTCTTTTCTTTGATTAAGAAACTGGGTAGCATGAAAAATTCTGGAAAAATCAAAAATCAAGTTTTATCAAGCTGATGAGAATAAAAATCAGTTCTTTGAGTTAAAAATGTTAGTTTTGAGGTTTCTCTTTGCGGATTCCGAAGTTCTGAAGCTTAAGTTTGCATCTTTGATTTCACCAGCAAAAAATTATTGAGGAAAAGCACAGATCTAATAATTTACAAAGTAGAAGGAATTACAAAAAGCCTCGGGGTTGGGCCTTTGGTTTCTCAGAAAAGAGATCGTTGAGAGTAGAGACTGGATCTAATGATCATAGTACTAGAGATGAAGAAAACTTTAGCAAGCCAAGTTTTTTGCTCATTTTATACTTACGTATATAGATCTCAGGGCTGAAAAGCTCATATCTCTCAAAATACTCTTGAAAAACGATGAAAAATTTTAAGATCTGGAGTTGGGATGAGGCGAAACAAATAAAGAAAAGGAGAGATGAATGATATCAGTATAGAGAGATCGGATCTACTAAAAAGATTTTTGAAGACTGGTGGAAATTTGTAGAATTTGGAGTTCGAATGGGGCAAAGATGATGAAGAAAGGAGAGATAAAGATATTTTCTGCCTCTAGGGTTTTCTATGGGAAGCTTAATTCTTGCGATGTATATATATCCCTTTCAAGGGCCATGGTGTATTCGCTAAACTCCACTTAACGTTTTTCTTAATAAAATTCAACTGGGTCCACTCCTAGTTTAATTTTAAAAAAAAAACTTGAATTGCAAAACCGCTTGAGAAAAAGAGAGTTTCTTTGTTTATCAAAATTTTGATTAAAAGCATTTTAATGGAAAGAAATTGAAGATTGCAAGGATTTGCAAATAAAATAGTGAAAAGGAGAAGAAAATTGAGATATGGGGTTATTTTTTTATTTATTAGAGAAAGTGAGAGACAGAGGGAGAGCATATAGTTTTCTCTCTTCCACCTCTCTCGATCTGTTTAGTAAGTCCTAGCTCTCTTCATTTGTATCTATAACCCATATTCGGGCGTTGATGTATTGGGTCTGGCCCATAAAAACTATTATTCTTTAATAAAATAACCGGGCTTTCCCAGTTTCGTTAAAAAAATGGTAAGAAAGTGAAGAGGAAGCTAATCAAAACTAAAAACTCTATATTTCTATATCGGTTCTGGATTTAATAGTTAATGTCATAGTTCTTTACATCTTGCCCGATGAACCATGTTATGATATATGTTCTAAATGCAAGCAAAATATAAAGGTACAGTCTGGGCAAAATTATACTTTCTTTTATTCAGAATGCGGGCATATGGGGTGATTTTAATTTATAATATACTTTTTCGTGTACAAACTCATGTTATTTGTGTTGAATATTATATAAATATTTATTAACTATTTAAAATACAAGAATTAGTTTATGCCATATAAAATATAATTTTCATGGTAAGTGGTTATCTTGAAGTAGGATGGGTGTGATTTATTGTTTTATTTTTTATTTTTTATTTCTTATTTCTCAATTCTTTTAACTTAAGAAATAAATGTATCTTACAGTGACTGGACGTAAAAGTAGTGATGTTATTCTGTGTATGTACACTTTGATAAAATTAGCTACAGAGGCCAGCTGTTTTGCAAGTCTTTCATTATTTTGCAGAAATTTATGCCAATTTTAATCGTATACATATGATAAAATTGTGCAAATATAGAGTACCATATAATATTAAACTTGATAATATTTAATAGTAATTTAGAATTTGCATATAAAAATATCATTTAATATTTAATAGAACAATAATCAATAGTAAGTTGAAATTTATGTATATTAAATTAGTTAAAATCTATTCATTTATTATTTATATTATTTCTCATGTTAATATCATCCATATTTTCTTTATTTTGAAACAAAAAAGTAGAGAAAAATACCTTACTCATAAAACTACATTAACATAGAAAAATATGTACATAAGGAGTTCAAATTTAGGCAAACAGATGAATCCATGTTTGTTTATAATCCGCTAATAAAAAGATAAAGTGAAGAGCGGATCAATTAGCATCGTCCACAGCTAGCAACAGTTACGTTATTATAAGCCTAAGAAGTTCCAATAGTCTATCTAAATTAAAAAAGAAAGAGTAATAGAAATTTACAATCAATCATAAACATAGAGAAATTATTACAAGTAGAGTAAAGAAAACAAACGCTGAAAATATATAAATGCGGTTAATGGATCTGAGCATTGGCCTTTCTGGAATTTCATATTTTCCAACCAAAAATTTATAAAATTATATGGCAACAAAATATGATCAATAGTTCCTTTATTATTCTAATTTTTTCTAATACATTTTTAAATGAAAACCATGAAATATTTTGAGATTATGTTTGTTCTATTAAATTTTCCATTTGAAAAAATTTGTAACAAAATAAATCTAAGAAGTATGCGACTCCATGTTTTTAATTTCAGGATTAGCATAAAAATCTATCAGAATGTATTTAAAACTCTGTATTATAAGAGAATATAATTACAAAATATCATATTGCAAAACAATCATTTAAACAATTAGTTATAACAGATATTTAATGGCGTATGCAAACTAGAATTAATTCGTAATCCCATACCTCCACTTAAACAATATCTTTGAAGTCGTGTGTTTGTCTTCTGAATTGTCTTACCTCCAAATGGTCGCTATACACAACTGGCAACCGTTACATTATTATAAGCCTTGAAAATTCCAATAGTCTATCCAAATAAGAAAAGAAAACGTAACAGAATTTTACAAGCAATCATCAACACAAATAATTATTACAAGCAGAGTAAAGATAACAAACGTTAAAAATACATAAATGCAGTAAATGGGTCTAAGCATTGGCCTTTCTGGAATTTCATCTTTTCCAACCAAAAATATATAAAATTGTATGACAACAAAATATGATTAATAGTTCCTTTATTATTCTAAAATCTTCTAATACATTTTTTTTAATGAAAACCATAAAATATTTTGAGATTGTGTTTGTTCTATTAAATTTTCTATTTGAAAAAATTTGTAACAAAATAAATCTAAGCTGTATGCGACTCTGAGTTTTTAATTTCAAGATAAGCATAAAAATCTATCAGAATGCATTTGAAGTTCTGTATTATAGGAGGATATAATTACATAATATCATATTGCAAAACTCTCAATTAAACAATTAGTTATAACAGATATCTAATAACGTATGCAAACTAGGATTAATTTGTAACTTCGTATCTCCACTTAAACAATATCTTTGATATCGTTTGTTTTTGTGTCTTCAGAGTTGCCTCTAAATAGTCTTTGTCCACTTTTGTCTTTGAAGGAAACTTGTCGGTATTTATCAATATATTTTTTGAAAAGAAATTCTATAGTTCAAATTAGAACCTTAGTTTATTAGCTTGAACCCCTTAATTCATCAAAATACATTATCATTAATTGTATAACTGGTTATCTTATACTTAAGATTCCATTATGTAATCGCTAAAATATAGCTAATTTATCTTAACATTTTAAAACAAATCATGTAGTTATAACAAATGGAGCTGAAAATATGTTCCATACATAAAATATACTTAAAAGCTTAAGATTGTAATATCCCAAAAAAGTAAAATGAGATGGAAAGAAAGTTCATATTATAAATCTAAGATATCAGCAACACAACCAACAACTAGAACACTTCCATCATTAAGTGGTGTAGGTTCTCCAATGCGAAGTTGTCAAACAATAACCATTAAGTTTTTCATATATAAGAAGAAGAAACATCTTTTGATTGTCTAAAATTCTGCAAGATAGCCGCAATGGTCATAGATTCATCATTATTTTTCTCATCTAAACCTTCATAAATCTCCATCAACTATGGAAACGGTGGCAGTGGAGTCGATGGTGAATAAGAAGTACGGTCATTGAAAAAACCTGGATAATGAACAAAATTGTTTCTCACCCCTTCAGATCCATTGAAGATATCGAAGAGAGACCGTATTCACGATCAACTCCCTCGATGGCGATGGTGGAGACGGCGGTGAATAAGAAGTATGGGCATTGAAAAAATCCTGGTAATGAATAAAGTTGGTCCTCGCTCTTTCATGCCCGCTGAACAATATCGAACAAAGATCGTAAGCCATAGCGGCATCCCCAGCCGTGTCGAATGTGCCTAGCCAGTGCCTTTTTTGGTGTGTGGGTTTCAGATTTCTGCTGAATATCGTCCCCAAATACGTTTACGGATGCCTAAGTATTCGATGGATCCTCGGGTTCTTATTCTTCTCTGTGGTCGGTTTTGGTTGGGGAGTTGCATTTGTGAGAGTTGATCTTGCATTTGGCTACCGGATATGAGAGTGAAGATGGATGATCAATCTATATAAAGATTATAGTAATTTAGATTGGGGTTTTCTTATGTAAATGTGTCTTAATTGAAATATGAAAGGACTTCAATATATAAGTGATGATGTGCATTGCATTAATTTAGATTATGGTTTTGTTAGGTGATCGAATGTTTGGTATAGTTGAAAAGACTAAAGTTTTGGTAGGGCGTTAGCATATGAACGAATTTTTATAGTTCTTAACTGAGAACGGTGGAGTTCTAAATGTCGTTTGCATTTAAATTTAGGGTTTTGGTAAACCTGTTGTAGATTCATATTTAAATTGTGTTTTACTAGTTTTTTTTGCATGTCTCATTGTAGGAAAACAATAATTCTTAATTGCTGGATGAAACAAATTTTTGGCATGTCTCAAATTAATTTTAAATTTTTTTGTGTTACACATTTTCTATGCATATAGAGAATCTTTTTAGTTACTAAGTACAAATCCATAGAAGTATGTGATTTAGAATTCTATTTCCATGAGAACCTCCCCGGCCCAATTTATTTGTTTACTCAAAAAATTTACATTTCATACTTTCAAGATCATCTTGAAAACTCTTAATCGAACTTTACACCTTTAAACAAGTTTTAGATTAATCACTAGCTAGGTTTACTTAATGTGTCGTTGTTTATTATTTTCCAAAAGAGATAGTGACTTATAAGATTCAACACATTTTGTGACTTCATGCCTTCATAACCATTGAATACCATTATGTTGTGTTTAGTTTAGATGGATTATATTATCAGCTATCTGAAAAGAGTCATACTTGTGCATCTCTGCAATTAGATCTTGATGTATACTGCATATTTTATTGTTATCGAGAAATTTTTCTAACTCCGAATAGATTGTGAAAGCGCTGTTCAGAATAACGATTGGAGAGATGATGCATGATTGGTCAGATGATTGTTTGTATAATATCATATATAGAAATATGAAGAAAAATACATGATGGGACAGATGAAGCTATGCATTTCCAATTCAACATAATTGCATTCCCTGCTTTCACGGTTGAAGCACGTTTGGTTGTCTTCTTTATCACTAGACAACATTAAGGATTATCTTTTCCAAATATTTTTATTTAATTTACTCAAATTTCGATACTATTAAATCAGTCAAATCATATATTTATCAAAATATACCTTATTGAAAACCGTTCATATGCAGAGTGCAATAATGATATGAGCTGTAAATGCATATTTTTCATCTGTCCAATCATGCATTTTTTCTTCATGCCTATTTCTACATGATATAACATTGAAATAGTCATTTAGACTAAAGTATAACTCGACTTTGTTTTTTCTTTTTAACAGAGAGTACATTAATTGCTTTTATCTCTTTGTTTCCTTATCACCTCATGTAGTCAAAAGAAGTTGGTTGCAAAATCCACCACTTGGTTGCTATGGAAAATAATACTTTCTTCTCCGAAATCAGATTTTGATGTATACTGCATATTTTATTGCAATCGAGGAATCTGTCCAACTCCAAATATATTGTGAAAGTGATGTTCGAAACAACGATCGGATAGATAATGCATGATTGGACAATTTTTTTTTGTATAATATCATATATATAAATATGAAGAAAAATACATGATGGGACAGATTAATCTATGCATCTCCAACTCACCATAATTGCATTCCCTGCTTTCACGGTTGAAACACGTTTGGTTTTCTTCTTTATCACTAGGCAACATTAAGGATTATCTTCTCTAAATATTTTTGTTTAATTTAATCAAATCATGATGTTATCAAATCAGTTAAATCATACATTTGTCAAAATACACCTTATTGAAAACCGTTCATATGTAGAGTGTAATAATGATATAATCTTTAAATGCATATACATCATCCGTCTAATCATACATTTTTTCTTCATGCCTATTTATACATAATATGACATCGAAAATAGTTGTTTAGACTAGAGCATATCTCGGCTTTTTTTTTTCTCTTTTTTACGGAGAATGCATTAATTCTTCATGCCTATTTATATCTTATTGGAAACAGTTCTCAACATAGAAAGATTATCATAAGTAGAGTAAAGACAACTAATGCATAGAGAAAACACATAAGTATTGGATAAAAAGTTGTTGGGACTATTCGTACTTCATTTTTCGATTTATAAGATATAAGATAAAAATATTATATATTAGAGAGTTCATATAAATCATAAACTGGATATCGTAATATTATAAGTTGATGTAATTTTTATGAGTTATCTAGAAAGTCATTTTAAGAAAACTCTAATTTTTCAAAGATTCCTATTAACAAATACAATCAACTCTTTCTGTGATATAGTTACACTTATATCTATATATATGGGATGTGATTTTAGTTATTGCCACTTCAATGTTCAACAACTTAACGGATGTTATTGTAAGTCAATTTTGATTATACTTGAATAAAATTTAAAGTTTTTCTTTACTTTTTACTCGACCGCCTTCTTAGTCGATTATCTCTATATGCTAAAGTTTGAAATTAAAAGTTTAAAATTCTATTAAGTTTCATAAAAAAAAATATCTCACTGACTTTTGATGCATACTTTTTGCTTTTAGAGTTCAGTTATGATATTATAAAAGCATTATGCTTATTTAAATATATTTATTTAAATTCATGTACGGTACTTTGTGTTCCTTGTCTATGTCATTCATTTAATTTCTTTGAAGTAATATCCATTTTCATATTTGCCTATACAACTCATTTTATTTTTTTGAGGTAACACTATTTACTTACATAGGTATACTTGTTAAAACGAAGAACAATAATATATCAATACAATCTATCTATCTATCTATCTATCTATCTATTGATGAAATAACTATATAATAAATTATTTCAATTACATAGCAGTATCTATAATCAGTTTAATGGAATATTAATACAATGATATGAATTAAGATAAACGATTAATATTGCATTGAATGGATCTAACCATTGGGCTCTCTGGAATTTCATTTTCATCAACCGAAAATGTATGTTCTCTTCCATGTATGGAATTGTATAACAGTAGAGTATTGTTCACCGCTGAAAGACCGGATCCAGACGTTAGGACGTCTGGCCTGAATTTGGAGACAGATACTATTTGGACATATCCATCCATCCCTCCGAAAATACCAAGTTGATTTATGGCACCGTACATCGGAGGTTTGAATAGATGTGACCGTTGTAGCAGACTTCATCTGATTCCCCCTCATTTGTGAGGGTTTTTTTTTATTGTGGAGACGCTCTTCCCTACAGGCGTAAGCCCCTGCTGTTAATTACGTTATCACGTTGCGACAACCACTTTCTCCTGCTCTAAAGTTTACTTCGTGTCGTGTGTTATTTTATTTATTATGGTAGCCCGTGGATTGTATACGGTGATTGATTTATGTCATCGCCCGTAGGGTGCGGATTAGTCCAAATCCGTATATTTTAGATTTGGGTTTGGATTTTGAACTTAGGTTATATATTCCTTTAGTTCAAAAATATTTTGTTTTATTTAAGGACCGTTAATCTAGTTTGAGATTAACATGAACTTAAATATATGAGCATTTGGGCTCAATTTATTTTTAACTAAGGATACGTCAGCCATATTTGAGAACAAGATCAACTTAGAAAATTTTTAAGGATCATTGCTATTTAAGATCCAACAATAGAGCATTTGGGCTCAGCTGTAAGAAAACTTTTCAGAGAAACTTAGCCAATTTGGGCTTACTCTGCTCGGTCTCTTTTGTTCAAAAGTGCTAAGCACTTATTTGGGCTCTGTTTGTTCAGCTCTCCCCCTTTTTTTATGCAAAAGTGTTAAGCAGTTGTTTGATGCTCGGGTGCTCACATGGTTATCATGTGAAGCCTTTAGTTATGGGCGCTGCCTAATCAGTGCGAAGCACTCAGTCATTTTGACTGAACACACACACACACACACACACAGTGCTAAGCACTTTTTATATAGCGTCTACGTGAGGAGCACGTGCGGTGCTATCCCATTTATTTTTTTAAGGGCCCACGTGTGTTTCACGTGAGGTGTTGGGCGTTGCCCAATCAGTACTAAGCAATTAGCCGTTTTGGCTATATATGAAGTGTTAAGCACTTTTTATTCTGCGCTCGCGTGTATTTCACATGAGGCGCCGGCCTTCTGCTTTGGGCGCCCACATGTTTTTCACGTGAGGTGCTGGGCTCTTTTGGGGCGCCCATATAGGAAGCACGTGAGGCGCTAAGTTCTTTTCCTTTTCAGAAATTGAATCTTTGTTAATGGCATTTTTACCATTAATGATCACAAAGATCTTTGTTTTGAAGATCTGGAATCAAATTTTCTTTAAGAACTAAGTTCTTATATTTTTTTTTATAAGAACTAAGTTTTTTTAAGGTTAAACCCTATTTTCAGAGGAATTGAATTCCTATAGGATATGCTTTTTTCCTTTTTCCTAATTCTTTTCTGAATCTTTTGATTCTCAAGAACAAGATCTTTCCGATGAGAATTAAATTCTCAACTTGTGGGAGACTTGTCTTGTAAATCTCAGATCCCGAGAAAGAACTAACTTTGTGAGAAGGGTTAAACCCTTAGATATACCATGATAGGTAAAAGAGATGTTTTGATCTCTATGGTTTCTTTACCTAGAGTTTGAGAGGAAAAAGATCTTCTTCTCTATTGAGAATTAAATTCTCTTGTTGTTTTGAAATCTTTCTATATTTTCAGAAGATTATGGGGGTTCCTTCTATATGAGACTTGAAGTCTCGGATCCTTTATATAGTAGAGGCAAGTTTGTTAATTAGTTTTGAGAAAATCTCTAATTTGAGAGACACCAATTGATTTAATTAGTCTCAAAATTGTTCGGAGGATTTTATCCACCGTTGAATTTTTTATCCAGTGATTTTTGTTTCACAGAATATATTTTCGTGGTTTTTTAAAAAGATTGGGGAAATATTTTCCTATATGCAGAATTTTATTCTGTCAAACGGTAATTTTTAATCACCGTTGGACTTTTAATCCAAGGGCTCTCTGTTTTACAGAGAGCAATCTTTTTTGTTTAGAAAGATTGGGGAAATATATTTCCAAAATAGAATTTAATTTTATCACTGGATCTATGATCCAACCGAGAGTATTTTTCTCACTTAGAAAAAATTGGGAGATATTTTCTCCTAATAGAATTTAATTCAATTATTTGATAATTTATCATCACCATTGGATTTTTGATCTAACGACTCTGTTTAACAGAGAGTATCTCAGTTTTTAGTGAAATATCCCCATATAGAATTTAATTCAACTTGATTTTAATTTGGGCGCCGGCGCTCACGTGTGGCGAACGTGGGGCTCCACTTAAGAATTTAATTCTTATATATGATAGGCGCTCATGTACTTTACACATTGGAGCCCACGTGAGCTTCACGTGCGGCGCCACCATAGGATTTAATCCTAAGAGGTTGGCACTGGCGCCCTCATGGGGAGCACGTGAGGCGCTACCTCATTAAAATTTAACAGAGCTTAGCTCTTCAGTTATGTTCAAATATTAAGGGAACAAATGCCCCCCACCGTTGTTCTTACATGGCTCACACGTGAGTCCAATGGTGTCACTTTTACCATCGTTTGATCTTCTAGGGAGTTGAACCGTCCCCCGTGTCTTATAAATAAGGTCTTTGGCCCTTGAGATGACCGTCGTCTCATCATCTTCCTTAAGTTTATTTCTTCTTTGAGAATTTAATTCTCATTTCAGAGCTTAGTTCTCTGCCCACAGAACTTCTTCTGATCAAAGTTAAACTCTGCCAAAAAAAAAATTAGTAAGGATTATGAACAGAGCATAGCTCTTAAAAGACCCACCCTTTTTTGTTTTGGATTTTTAATCCATTAACAGAGCTTGACTCTTATCTTGAAATGATCTCTTAGAGATCTCAAAAAAGATCTTTTTTTCCTTTTTTTGAGTAGACCGTGGGTCTTAAATCAATGGGCATTCTTGAGAATCGTTGGCTCTCTGCTTAAGGTTTTACCCAATCATTGATCCTGATCTTCGAAGGTTTCTGGAATTCAATTCCATTATATTTCTCATTTGTCTCCTATCATGGGGATTCTTGGGATTTAATCCCATTATCAGAGAATTTTAATTCCATTTTGTCTAACAGAGCTTAGCTCTGAAAAGTTTTGGAACTTTTGGGAATTTTATTCCCCTTCCTATTCATTTTTAGGGTTTTAATACCCTTTTTACAGATTTGAATCTGTTGTTATTTTTAACAGAACTCGCTTTTCGAGGACATTGAGGTTTTTTAACTCCACTTCTTAATGGGACTGTTCATTTAATGAGAATCCTTTTGGATTCTCACAATAGGCATATGCCATATCATTGATGAGCCATCACCTTGATTTTGTGGGGCCCACTGTTTTTCCTTTAGACTGTAGTAATTTTAATATGCTAATCGCTAACTCTCCACTGGTTTTTCTTTTCAGGTTCTGTGGCTTCCGATTCCATTTTTACTTATGTTCGTTCAGAGAGTACTTTTGCTGACACCCCTACTGATCTTAAAGTCTTTGCTTTGATCTGAGACTACGATCCGGAACAAAAATCTCTTCACCTATGGGGAGCGTGGTATAGCTATATTATCCATGGTCGTCACAGCTTTACTTGTGCAGCGCCATCAGAACCGATCCCTTCGATTCATTATGCTGACCCTCCGTAGGTTGCTTATCCTGTGGAAGAGCTCAATTGGACAGCAGAAGGTCGTTTCCAACCTTCCATGGCGTCGATACCGGTCCAGCCGCTGATGGCCCTAGATATTTTGGGGCATCGCATGTGTTAAGAAGAAGCGCGCCCTTAGGGTCAGGTTTACACAATAAGAGTGACCCCTCGACATCCGGCCGGTTACCTCCAATGGGCTCGTTATATTTTATCGGCCAAGAAATCGCTACTGCTGAAAACCAGGTTATACCCAACGGTCTATGTGTCTCTCTTCTATTACCGCACTCCTCATATGTGGTGGGTTAAATCCTTCCTGGAACAGTGGAATATTCCGACCCACACGTTTCTTTTATCGGACCATGAGATATCAATTTCGCTGGAAGAATTCGCAGAAATTTTCGGGTTACCTGTCAGAAGAGAGCATTATGAAGAGATATTTCCTCCTGAAGATTATTTCTTTGCTACCGAATCGGTAGCCATGGGCCTCACTCTAGAAAACGCTATTCAGCACAAGTTCTCGAGCCTGATCAAAGTGTTAAATGTATATATATGAGAGCTTGTTTTTAGAGTCCGGGGGGCATGGTGTTAGCTTTACGGACTTTGTTGCCCGTTTCCTTCATCCGGAGGTTTTATTAAAGAAGGCTGCAAAATTTTCCAAACTCGATGATCCATTCGGGTTTGGCTTGAACAAATTGTCGACTGCAGATATGGACTTAAAGAAGTTCTTTATTTCGAACACCCCCATCGTCCCTTTTGCAGAGAATGTCGCTTTGGATATTGATGAGGAAACGTTTTTCATGGGCTTTATTGGTTTGTGGCTGAGCTGGTTTGCACTCCCAATCCACCCTTGCTACATGAGACCGCCTATTTTCTATCCGGCTCATCACATTGCGGCGGGGACGCGTATAGATGTTGGGGTTGCTGGATTGGCTCATTTGTATTATGGTCTAAGTATAGCGGCCGACACCACCCAGTCGGGTCTGAATCCCGTAAATCTCCCTTTTCATTATTTCACCTCATGGATTAAGATGCACGTGTTGAGTACTTTTGGTGTGCATAAAAGACCTAGATTTTATGAAGGGTACAATTTCTCCCGGGTCATGCAATTGGTTGATTTTTTTTCCGGACCCAATACAACGAGAGGCTCGGCGATTGCTCTTGCGTCCGCACATGGTTGGGGACAGGATGATCTTTGTTGATAGGGTTCTGACCATTGTTAAAAAAACCTCCAAAATGGTCCAGCTGCTTCATGATGTCTTTAAGGATGGAGTTTCTGCTCTGAGGGCCCGGGAGATCACACATCTGTATTCCATTAGGCCGGGTTTCCTAGTATTTAGGCAAAATTCCTCGGTGTTATTCATGAGGTATAATCCGCATCACTTTGTTCAACAATCTGGATATAACCAGGATGTTCCCCTTGAAGCATTTCTCGTCGATCCGGTTGCTACAGAGGAGGGCATTGGCAACGCGGCGCACCATTTTATGCGGCTGAATACGAGGTCTCATTTTCTGATCGCTGAGCCGAGTCATATTCCAAAGGCCTCAAATGCTTACATTGCCTGGTATCAGCATGCGACGGGCGCCGTCATCAAAGAAGAAAGCTGAATGCTTCTTGATCATAAAGATTTTGTCCCGGCCAGTAATCCCACGGTTCAGCTGAAGCGACGGGCGATCGCCCGTCTTTCCTTAAAAGAGAGCAACGCGGTTGTAGTTCCGCGAGCCTTTCTAATAGTGTCGACGGCTAAGCCATGACCAGACGTAAGTGCTCCTAGCAATGTGATAGACGCGGCGTCTCCCGAGTCAGGTTGGGTATTGGCTCAGAAATCGAGACTCGCCGTCCCAAGAGGCTTGTAAAGCGTAAGCTCCTACTGTCAGGTGTTTCTGCCAGCACTTAGAAGAAGAAAAACTCCATGTTTTCGACTGACGTTGTATTTGATCAGGAACCTCATGCTCCCTATAGTGAAGGCTTGTCTGAATACGGCACCAACGACAGTCTGTTTGAAGCTTCTATTGATGAGAATGCCGCAACTAATCTTCAAGTTGCTTTCGAGGCTTCTGAGAGATTGGCCCGCGAGCAAGCATCGTTTTCTTCTCTGCGGCGTCAGGTATATCTCATTTATATTCTTTTGTATATTTAAGCGTTTATTATGTTTTATTAACGCTCTTTCTATAACAGGCATCTCCACCGAAGAGGCTCTTTTGGCGTCCCTCAAAACATTCGAGGAAGAGGATAGGCTTCGTGCTTCTATGGGCCTCGATATGATTCTATTTGTGACGCTTTTGAATACACATATTTAGCTCATTTTGTTCACACCCTGACTCCCTTTTTTTTTTATTATAGGAACCACCGCAGCTTGTGCCATTCCAAATGCGATGCCGTCTTTAGGTGATGGCGCGGAGGATATTCTTTCCTTGATGGCACTTACGGAACCTTCAGAGCTACCGGCTATCGTTGAGGCCACCTTAGGGCCGCTATGGGAAGCATTGCTAAAGTAGCCGATGACGAACACTGTAGCAAATCCGAAGGCTGAGTCTGATTCGGATAAAGACGTTCCTCTGTCTGTGGTTCCGGAAAGATCTCTTGCACAGCTAAAGACGAGAAGACATCTCAGAAGCATGCAACAAGGGAGTGCCAGGCTAACTTGGCCACAGGCGTGGGTTCGAGTGAGATACGGCCCTCTGATGTTCCTATGGATGACATTCCTTTTGCCTTGTGAACCGCTCATAGGCAGATCGCGCATGCAGCTCGTAAAGAAGCTGAGCGGTTATTTCAAGGTGAGACAGCGCACGATATTTTAATGAAACCTAGTAAGACTTATTTGCTTTTCCAAGTTTCTTTCCATAGCAGTTTTTTCCTGAATTATAACACATTTTTCCTTGAATGATACAGCAGGGATAAGTTTAGGTGTCAGCTGAAAGTGTGTCTTATCACCTATACTAGGTTTCCACATGCATCAAGTATGAAATTTTAAAAATCTAGAGTTCTAAGCTACACTAACCAAGAATCGAACTAGAGAATTAGGGTTTTTAGCAAGCTAAACAAGTTCTATAACTAAGTGAAGAGGATTACAACCTTTGTAGACCAAGTCCTTCACTTCTATAGCTCCAAGTAGTAGTCTCTAAGCTCCAAGTAATAGTCCCTAGAACTCTTCTTGGCTCCACTTGAAGAAAGAAACAAGCTTGCAACGAGATCCTTGAAGCTGAAGATGATCCACCTTGAAGTCTCACTAACTCAAACTATCTCTTCACTAATCAAAGTATTAGTGAAGCAAACAACCTATACTAAAGAGCTAGGATAGTGTAGGTTGATGAAGTAGGAATTTTGCTTACTTTAGAAATATATTTCTATTCTTATTTCCAACTCAAGAAAAACCCTAGTGAGCTCAAGAGAAGGAAGAAGATGAACTTGGGTGAGTTAGAGCTGTGATGGAATTATGAGAGAGAGTAAACCATGAGTTAAAGATAAAGATGGGGTGAGAAAATATCTTAAAGTAAAACAAAAATGAGAGATGAGTCATGGGTTGTACATACTTCTATAAGCTTCCAAGCCATGCTCATAATCCACTCATTTTTATTTCCTCTTAAATATAAATCTCCCAAATTATCTTTAGGTCATATGTGAGTCTCATACACCCATGTTCAATGTATCATCAATTATGATACAAAAGATTACACACACACACACAATTATATATAAAGAGAAGAGAAGAAAATCATTAGTGGGCTATATTAGTTAATATATATGCATATATCAAATATATTAATATATATCAAATTATTAAATCAACACTTGATTCAATAATCTGGTTATATCATATATAACCGACTTATATCATTTATATTTATATCATATTATCAAATCAATGCTTGATTCAATATCCCGGCTATATCTCATATAACCGGCAATATTCAATATTCAATATTAAATCAACACTTGATTTAATAATCCGGTCATATCATATATAACCGGCCAATATCAAATATATATACATATAACATATCATTGAATCAACACTTGATTCAACAATCCGGTTATATCACATATAAGTTAACCGATATCAAATATCGCGAGATTAGAATATGGTATCACATACTCGTATTTAATCAAGCTCCCGCACATATCACTATATATGCCCTACTTTGTTTCGCTTGAGCTAGGAAACCTCTTTGTAGGGCTCTAAAGACTCGTCAATACGCCAGCAGTAGGTAATGATCACATCAGTCACCCACAAGCCGTCAGCGGTACTAGTTGGACGTAACGGCTACCCAAGTATTGAGCGAATAGAAGATCAAAAAACAAGCTTGTCCAAACTCCCGCAAAGCCTATAAGCAACACTTACCGTACAGTCCGGTCTCTTCGTCTGATATGTTGCATATCGAGTCTAGGGGTGGAATCGTCAGACCTTAGCAACTTGATAAGTCATGCCGATGTGTGGCCTATAACCTTTCAAGAAACTACCGATAATACTTACCAGTAAATCTTATCAGCCATGACCAGGGACTTGCTATTATGCCAATCGAGCATAGCGCAACATCAACTTCCTATATCGGGAGAGACGAAACCTCTCCTATCGCTCACTGTCTCTATGTGATTCGGTACTGTACCCAAAATCCACCTGTTTGCACAAATCCTTTGAGCCATGGTAGGAAGGAAATCAAAGCACAGTGGGAACCACACAAGATACTATGACGATCTCGGATCTACAGACTAACCTGTACAAGTGTCACCAGAGAAGTGCTATCTGACGATAGGTATGGTACCATCTAGGAGTTCTCGGTGAGCCCTGTTCGGTGTACCCATCTCTAATGAGCACCTGTGTACAATCTTTGATGTTAAACACCAATGGATGTGGGATCAACCATCGCCCCATACAGGGTCAAGAAAGGTACACACTAGTCTACTCTGGAATATCGATGCCCTGTCTCGATATTCTCTCGACTAGGAACTGTTAAAGGATGTGCTTGCGGACTACATAAGCTCCACTAGTATGATATGCATCATAGTCCTGGTAGTCAAGCCAACATCTTAAGGGCTTTATCAACATGTATCAGAGAGACAGTATAACAATACATGTGTACATGTTAAGATAAAGAGCAACCTTATAGTATACTATCATGTCGAGTAAGAAAGTCCTATATATATATATATATATGTCCAAGCATCCACTATATCATACAATAATAGCCTCTATGGCATACATATTCCTAACAATCTCCTACTTGCACTAAGGCCAGTTGTTGTAGTATCTCATACCCAACATCCAAAAAGTCTTTCAAACTGCGTCTGGGGAAGGGTCTCCGTGAGTGGATCCGCTGTGTTGTCCTTCGTGTCAACTCTTCCAACCTCGATCTCCCGGCTATCCACTATTTCCCAGATCAGGTGATACCGTCTAAGAATATATCTGGATCACTGATGGAACTGGGGTTCCTTGGCCAAAGCCACGGCTCCATTGTTATCACAATACAAGGGTATTGGATCCTCAATGGATGGAACCACGCCAAGTTCAGAAATGAACTTCTTCATCCAAACAGCCTCTTTGGCAGTATCGTTGGCAGCGAGGTATTCAGCCTCCATCGTCGAGTCTGCCATGGTATCTTTCTTGGAACTCTTCTAACATACCTCCCCTCCATTGAGGGTGAAGACAAAACCCGAGACCGACTTACTGTCGTCCTTATCACTCTGAAAGATCGAATCGGTAAAGGACTCCACCTGGAGTTCTCCGTTACCATACACCAAGAACATCTCTTTAGTCCTTCTCAAGTACTTAAGAATGTTCTTTACAGCTGTCCAGTGCTTCTCCCCAAGATCTGATTGATACCTACTTACTACACTAAGTGCGTAAGCTACATCCGGTCTGGTACATAACATCGCGTACATGATAGACTCAACTGCAGAAGCATAGGGTATACCTTGCATGCGAGCCCTCTCCAAATCAGTCTTGGGAGACATCTCTTTGAAGAGGGTGATTCCTGAACAAGCGGATAAATTACTACGCTTAGAATCTTCCATAGCTAACCTCTTTAGTATGGTGTCAATGTACCTGTATTGGGACAATCCCAACATCCGTTTAGATCTATCTCTATAGATCTTTATCCCCAGTATGTAGAAGGCATCACCCAGATCTTCCATGGAGAGCTTTTGTGATAAGAAGAGCTTGACCGAGTGTAGCATAGGAACATCATTTCCTATCAAGAGTATGTCATCCACGTACAATACGAGGAAGAAAACCTTACTCTCTATAACCTTTTTGTATATACAAGGTTCATCGATGTTTTTGATGAAGTCAAACTCTTTGACTGCTACATCAAAACAGATGTTCCAACTCCGTGATGCCTGCTTTAATCCGTAGATTGATTTAAGCAGCTTGCACACTTTTCTACTGCTCCCACTGTCTACAAAACCCTCTAGCTGTGTCATGTACACGCTCTCTTCTAAATCACCATTTAGAAAAGCGGTCTTCACATCTATCTGCCAGATTTCATAGTCATGGCATGCAGCAATGGCAAGTAGGATCCTGATGGACTTAAGCATAGCCACTGGAGAAAAGGTTTCATCATCATCGACACCTGGTCATTGACGAAAACCTTTGGCTGCAAGTCTAGCTTTGAAGGTCTCAACCTTTCCATCTATACCAAGTTTCCTCTTAAAGATCTATTTGCTCCCAATAGGTTTTACCCCTTCAGGAGCAACTTCCAAAGTCCATACTTTATTGGTGTATATGGATTCCATCTCATATCGCATATTATCCAGCCATTTCACAGAGTCCCCACTTGTGATGGCCTGCTTGAAACTAGTTAGGTCATCATCTTCCATGATGCAATCCTCGCTCCCACCGTCTATGAGAAAACCGTAGTATCTCTCAGGTGGATGAGGAACCCTACTAGATCTGCGGAGTGGCTGAGATTCGTCGGGGACTATCAAATCCTTTGATTCTACCAAATCATCAGTTGTAGTTTGTATAGCTGGAACTTCATCTAGCTCTACCTTATTGCCACTAATTTCATTTACAAGAAATTTCTTTTTTAAAAAGATGGCATGTTGAGCAACAAACACTTTTTGTTCCTCACTATCGTAGAATAGATATCTATGTGAATTCTTTGGATAACCCACGAACTTGTATAGAACTGATCGTGCCTCAAGTTTGTCTGGATTCTATTTTTTAACATAGGTCGGACAACCCTATATCTTAAGTCGTTTAAGATATGGTCTCTTTCTACTCCATATTTCATATGGTGTTTTAGGCACAGATTTTGATGGAACTTGATTTAATAGGTATGCAGCTGTCTCAAGTGCATAACTCCAAAAGGAAATAGGTAACTCGGCATTGCTCATCATATAGCGTGCCATATCTAATAGGGTATGATTCCTCCGCTCAGACACTCCATTGTGCTGTGGTGTATACGGAGGAGTAAGTTGAGAGAGAATCCCATTCTCTTTTAAATAGTCTCGTAATTCCATACTCAAGTATTCTCCTCCCCGATCAGATCGAAGGATTTTAATACTTTTACCCGTCTGGTTCTCTAATTTGCACTTATATTCCTTGAATTTCTTAAAAGCTCCATATTTGTGTTTCAACAAGAACACATGTCCGAATCTTGAGAGATTATCAATGAATATAATAAAGTACGAGAAACCATTCCTGGCATGTGTAGACATAAGACCACATACATTACTATTTATCAATCCCATGAGTTCAGTAGCTCTTTCTCCGTCTCCCGTAAATGGAGTTTTGGTCATCTTGCCTTTGGGACATGACCGACAAGTTTTATAAGATGTAAATTCAAAAAGATTAAAATATCCATCTTTATACAACTTAGCCAGTCTTGTTGCATTGATATGACCAAGTCTACAATACTACAAGAAAGCTTCATTTATTTCAGAACTTTTCCTCTTGTGTGTGTTCTGTATGTTTAGAACTGTAGTTTAATTTAGAACGTATATACCGTTACACAACGTACCAAACCCAATCAATACTTGATTTAGGAAAATGTTCATAACATTTTCCTCCAATACAAAATTATATCCTTCTTTATGTAATAAAGAAACTGATATAATATTGCACATCATTTTTGGTACGAAACAATAGTCGTTCAGAATCTATGTATTACCATTTGGTAGTACTAGGTGATATTCGCCAACTACTTGGGCTGCAACAATTGCACCATTCCCTACTACGAGAGACTTATCACCCTTTCCCAGTTCTCTACTTCTTTTTAACCCATGTAACATATTACAAATGTGGGATCCCGATCCGGTATCTAATACCCAGGACGTAGAGCAAACTGAGAAACAGTTCTAAGTAACTAACACACCCAAAGAAGATGCATCAGTATGCTCTTTCTTCGTTCGGGTTGCATGGGAATCCAGGTATTTCTCTATTCCTTACTCAAACTTATGACAGTCATAAGATGGAGCGGAACCAACGTTCCCCGGCTCAGTATAATAAGCGGGTTTGGTCAATACATCCATATTATTATCATGATTAAGGCGTGTTATGGTCGCTACCTGGAGAGAGAGAGAACAAAACACTTTAGCGTGTATCTTATCTAATCAGGAGGGTTCCTACTATTTTTATCAAATCTTCCTTCAAACCCTAAAAGGTAAGATTAGCCGGATTAATTACACCCTACAAATTTTCCAATCGGTCGGCCAGGTAGGTATTGATACTCCGAGGGAGTCTCCCCATGCTTTCGCATGGAACTAATTAAATAACCTTGTTTCCGCAGAGGCATAGCCCCGTTAACACCTTTCTTAGACACCTACTGGATTAGCTAATTGTAAAGTGAAAAACTCTCCCAGGTGTAACACTTACTCGTAGTGGGTATCGGGATCCAACTATCATATAGAAGGTATGCAATCTCATCACAAATTTCAACACTTGAAATTCCCGATATTTATTTTTACACCATGCGGTTTATGACCTTGACAAGGTCAACAAAACCATAAACCGCAAGTCAAGTTCTACCCATCATTTCGTCATTGAATCAAACACACCCGCACAACCCTTGATAAGGTCAACAAGGCCGTATGACTACCTTAATCCAATTGCATCACATGCTGCAGATAAGCCTAATCAGCTACCGCACACTACGCCTTGACAAGATCAACAAACGTAGCACGAATACTAAAATGGTACTTATGTGAAATGACGGAGGACTACGACTGGTTTTGAAGAAAACTTTTAGCGTAATGAACTTGATATCGCTGTAGAATCTAGTGATTTGAAAAGGAGTGGTTTAATCTCCGCTTTTAAAATCGAGTAGTTTTCAAAACAAACCAAGTGGGTTGTAGCATTTGCAAGTATTGATAAAGAAGTCACTCCCGGTGAAGGGATCTAGGCTCTTTCCTCATCGAATGAGATGTTGGATATTCATAAAGAAATACCGCTATGCAAAACAATAACTAGAGCTACCTTTTTGAAAATTTGATTCTACAACATTTTTAGGTTTCTTTTCTTTTCATTAATCTCATTAATGATATCCCATCATATATGTTTCCTAAACATCACAGAAAAAACGAAAATAGAACACACATATATTCCATCCGCATTCGCCACAGGAACCCGGGTTTTCATCGTAAGGTTACTTAACTTACGGCAGGGCGGGGTCAGGACTGGCGCGGATTCAAAACATATATAGTGTTGTTCGGTCGATAATACTTTTGTTAAGTACTTAAAGGTGTTCATCGTAATTATGGAACATATGTAGGTTTATCTACAAATACTCTTTATCATATGTTTATACATTATAATTAACATTATGAAGGAAAATATATGCATAAAATATTTATATAAAATATTAATAATTAAAATATGCATATCATATCAAATATCCCTAATCAATATTCTTAAAATATTGTATCATATAAAATGATTAAAATAATATCTCAAAATAATAACAAATGCTACTAACAATATGAATTGAGATATTCTGCAGATATGAGCTCAGATGTAGAGATCAGGGGATCAAAGATGTTGGGAATCAAATCGGCCGAAATATTGAAGCAAATTGTAAAATCATGAATGGCAGAGACTCAGAGAAGATATGAAGAATCCAGACATTGAAACAATCTCCATGTGTAAACACCTAGATGCAGAAGAATTTTCAAAACAAGGTCCCACCATACCGCTGCCCAACCGTGGCCAAACCTTCCTATTCGCGGCGGATCCGCGGCCCATTTTTGGCCGTTGGATTTGATATTTCTTGTCACGTCCTGCTTCCCAGTGTATGGGTAAGGAGACGCGACGAGGCCCGCTACGTATTTACTCAGAAGTAAACAAGCTAAGCGTAACTAAGCAATATAATGTAAATATACACAACAAGACATGAAATGTAAATGAACAGTAACTTTTATTGATTAAACATTTCTTTAAAATACAACTAAAAAGTAAATACAATGATGAAATCAATGCCTAAACAATGGCATGAACATAAAAATAAAGTATATACAAGAGTCTAGAGCTCGGGTTCCTCGCTGAACTGATCCAAGTCCTCTGAACTGGGCTCTATCTCCAGTGAGTCGGATCCACCTGACAACATTCCAAAGAAAGAAGAGAGAAGGAATGTCGTCAGCAAACAATCGCTCGGTAAGTCCCAAAGAAAGGTAGAAATAGAATAGATGAAAGAATATAACAGTATACTATTTGATTGTTATGTTAACGCAGTTGTTTATAGTTTGGTACAGAATATGCCAGTATATACGAGAGGAGTCCAACTATTCCGTGGACTAAGATATACGGAGCACAAGGAACAGTTAAGCCACGAAACAACAGTAATGGATATTCAGGTTAGATGTATTAAAGTGATCGTCTCGTCCCACTTCTAACACATTCCGTACCAGTCTACCCCTTTAAAACCCCATAATGTATTATGTATTGATGTATATTGTTTTTTTAATAGATGTACGACTTTCCGAAACCATGATATCATGTAAACGGAATGGATATAAATGTATAGTCATATAAACAGAGTATATCCATGGTTCAGTTTGGTCGAGTCATGTTGATATAGATTGAATTCTGGTATAAATGGATTCATATTGAATTAGAGTTATACTTGAATCATATTCAAGAATAGATTGATTGATTGATTTCATATAAGACTGAGACTCTTCCTGAGTCAGACACTTAAACAGAATTGAAGTCCTGAATTAGTTTTGATGTTATCGGTAACTGCTGCATATGGACGACAGTATTTGTGTCTTTTTCCAAGACAATTACCGTATTAATAACACCATTTTTAAGTTGTCTACCTTAGATAGGCAAGCACCCAAATTCTTCGGCTCCCTGAGCCTCAAGAGAACTGGTCCCGCTTAAACCTATGTTTACTAGGGTCCTTATTGTAAATTAATATAACTTGAAGGGTTTTTATGAAAAATAGTTTTGATATATTTTCAAAATAAGTATTTATTTATCGTCTTTAGGATTTTCATAGATGTAGTTTTTATAAAATAAAATATTCTAGTGGATATAAACCTAACTTGAATAGTATATGGTATTATAGTGTAATATTGGAATTGTATTGATTTGTATTGGTAGTTTCATGAAATTTGTGATTCCTTTGATTTAGAAAACATGGAATAGATATATTGTATATTTAAAATAGATATTTTGATAATATATATATATATTTATTTATTTATAAAAATAGAACTTATTTATTAAATAGAAATCACATTTTTCTTAAAAATTGCATTAACAATTCCATCAAGATTGGTTTCTCTGTGAGGAAGTCTGCATCTTACTCTACTAGACCCGAGAATGTGCGATAACCAGCACCATCCCAATCAGGGTTCCTATAAGTGGGTTGTAGAAGCGCATTTGTAAGGAATTAAATAATACACTTTTAAAGAAAACGGTTTTTGATAGTTTATGGTATTTAAATGTAAATTCGTATTTTGTCCCAAAATAATGTTTTACAAGCCATCGTGCTATGTCATGAATGAGTGTTGTGATGAGGCAGGTCGTTACCTCGTAAGTTTTCTAAAATTAATACAAAGGAATATGATGAAATATGTAGAATATAAAGTATGTGGTATTTAACCGTAAAAATATGATAAAAGTTGCAATACATATTATTTTAAGATGAAACTTGTTCTAGACTGTTTGGTTATGATTGCTAAATAATATATGAAGAATTGGTAGGTTTTTTATTAAGAAAATTTGGATTTTTAAAGAAAAGAAAATTGAAAGTCGGAATAACTCCGCTTCCGACGAGTTTTGTAATGAAAGAGTTTTAGACTAGAATAAGAGGAATGGAGAGGGGGCTTACGGGTTTAGAGAAGAGAGTGGAGCTAGATGGAACTTTTTAGAGGCGGCGTGGAGTTGTGGTGTCGCCGGAATCTTCCCGAAACGTCGCCGGAACTCAACCTTAGGCTAACTCCACTTGTACAACTCCTTGGATCTAGAAATTTTAGAAAGTTTTGGCAATAGATTTCTGAATGAGGAGGGCCAAAATGTATGGGTTTATTTATAGGAGAAATTAGAGTTTAGGGTAATGAAGAATGAATTAAAAATATGCATTAAAATAGATTAAAGAAGGGATTTATCATTCTCTGGATAAATGCAGAGAAATTAAACAGCATGAGGGTAGTGGGATAGGCCAAGGGGTGCTAGGGTTAAAGTTTTGGAGCATTTTCAACGAGGGGGCCCGGCGGCGCCGGCCCCATTGCACATCTCGCCGGTCGATTCCGAGGGTGGGGAGCTTGGATTCTTGCCACGTGTTGGTGTCGTTTCAACTAGCCTAATGCACATGTTTGAGTTCTGTTTGAATTTTCATTTTATGTGCATTGCACGTGTAAACCTTTGGGCTTCTAAAAATTTAAAAGAAAAATCAACAAAAATAATTTATGGCTGATGGGATTCAAATATAGGGCTACGTCACAGCAGTGCAAGGCTTTACTAATGAGCTACAAGTTGTTTCTTGCTGTTCAAAAGCAATTTAAAAACTTATAGCATACACAGGATTGTAAATACTCCATTTGTACATTAACTTTTAAACAAATTTTTTGTACACTGAAATAGAGTTGTTACATTCTACCCTCCTTACAAAAATTTTATCCTCGAAATTTACAATTATTTTAAGGACCAATTTACAAAAAAGTGAGGGTATCTTGCATGCATGTCGTCTTCTCTTTCCCGTGTTGATTCTCCTGGTGTGTCTTTTCTCCACATCATCCGGACCAAGTTTACTTCCTTGTTCCGAAGTGACTTCACCTTTCTGTCCAGGATTTCAATGTGTTGTTGCTCATAAGATAGATCCGTCTATACAGTGAGCTCGGAGTGATCAAGAATGTGACTGGGGTCACTTACATACTTTCTAAGTTGGGATATGTGGAATAAATTGTGCACTCCTTCCAATGAGGGTGGAAGTGCCAAGCGATAAGCCACTTCTCTGATTCTTTTGAGTATGTCGAACGGTACAATGTATCTCGGACATAGCTTGCCCCGCTGTCATGCCCCGCTTCCCAAAATACGGAATACGAGGGGTAGACAAGGTCAGCCATGCTCCTACGGTCTAGGAAATGTCCTTCCGTAGTCACACTTCGGCTTCTAGTTTATCATGGTAAACAGTAAATGATGCGCAGGTAATGAGAAATGCAGTAACTGAAAGAAACAATGTAAAGACTGACCTGAAGTGGAACAAACGAATGTAACTCGGAATGGCAAGTCAAGAAGTCTGTGATGCACGTCTAGTTCTGATCCAGGCTAAATCTTCTCCTCACACTGAGCATGCATACTCAGGTCGTCAGAGCGACGCAATAGAAATATAATATATATAAAATCAAGTGACAGTTCTAACAGTGGTAATAGATATGAATAACAGTAAATCAATGACAGCATGAATATGAATGTGCAGTAATCAACGCAGCGGAGCAGTAAGACAGTAGAACGATATGCCACGTATGTCAACACAGTATATAATGTATATAAATGCCCGTATCCCTATCAGTCTCTAAGTCTCACTGTACAGGTCACTAAGCCTATCGTCAGTCCAAGTGTGAGAGTCAACCACTCGCGAGTGTCCTCCACCCAAGGGTAGAACCCAAGGGCAAGGGACCACGGGCCCAACATGTAACATGTATATCACGGTGTATATCACATACCCTGTAAATCTCCATATAACTCCCTAAATATATAAGCCGGCATGGGACTCCCGAGATTCTGTTGAACTCACACTTAAACTACCCCACACCCCGTGGTCTACATCGAACGCTAACCATAACCCTAAATACTAATCGATCCATGACAAGTCTGCGCGAGGACTGGAGGCAGGACCTCCATCAAGCACGTCCCGACTAATACCTAAGATAAATGGCAGTGTCGGATGCCTTATCTATGACACCCGTGCAAGCGCTTCCATAAGTGTCCCATACCACTTATAGTCACACGTACACGCATCCCACAGACGTCGACAATGCAATAGAACACTAGGGTCACTGATTGTGTACAAGTACGTATCACTTTCACTTAATCACGGATATACGAACACTGACGTACTTGCCACAATCATCACTAAAATCTAACACTGGGTAAATGCACGATATCACTAGGTAATCACTGCGATGATATGGGTATGATATGATACGTAAACAGTATATGAAGCATGATTAAAGTGTCACAAAAACAGTATTCTATCACTTGCACGATTTATCATGAAACGTACATATATAGTTTAACGAAACGATAAACAGGTAATGATTAGTATGTTCAGTTTTCCATCCGTTGAATTTAGTTTCAAGCCAATCGGTTTACAGGATCATAATTTATGGCCATTTCATTTTAAGCGTTCACGGCTGGAAATCTGGTTTCAGAATCAGAAGTCCGTTTCGCAACGCATTTTAATCCCAATTGGGATCAGAATTTTAGCGACGTTACAGTTGGATGAAATCTAGCGATTTCAGTAAGGTTTTCAACGCAACAGACGGATCTTCGATCGCGTCTGTACGTCAGAAGTTATACACTAATCAATACCAATATGTCAGTTCTGGTTCTGTTGGGACTGTTATGCATCCCGATCTTTTAAATTGCAGATTAAATATCAAACGGTAATGAAACAGAATGAAACCAATGGTGTTGTCTAGCTAACAGATTTATCTATAATAAGAAGTGGAGTTCCGCAATCTATGAGTTAAGGAGATCTTGTGGTACCCAATACGGAACAGCAAGCAACGACTGGAGTCGCTCTGGACTGCAGTCCAGAGTCGCACTCCGATCCAAATATCATCACCATTTAAGTACAGGAATACCAGGAAAATAGTATAGGGTTAAAGTTCGTCGAGTCGGCTTCGATTTGAGACCTCGAACGCACCATTATAGAATGTATATGATTTATGGTGAATTTAACGATTTTCAGGTACAATAAAATTACAGTTTTACGATTAAACTTGGGGGTAGTCGTTTTGGTCATTAACGATCAAATTATCCAACGAAATTCATGCACTGGGTTCTCAGCCATGCGGGCCAAACAATACCATTTAGTTCCGCCAAATTAGGAAAAGATTTTCATTGGGAACACACGTCGAACATGTATGACACATAATTAATCCAAAAGTGTAACACTATGATCTATGCAATTAACGATTGTAATTAGGATATATAGCATGTAAGCAAGTAAAATACTTGCCTGGGAACGCCTCGGGGTCGCACGGTAGCAGCGGTGTCACGAACGCATGATGTACGCCGTGAAACGGATTTGCGCGAGCTTGGATCGAGATGCGGATTTTGCGTCGGAGTTGTCCGGAGTCGTTGCACGGTTACTGGAGGTTAAGGGGTGCTTGATGATCCTCTGCGAGTGTACTGGGGTCGACGATGGTCGCTCCGGTAATGGCCGCAGTGAGTGTTTGTACAGGAAAATATGTTTTGTGTGGTTTTTGAGAGAGAGTTAGGGAGAGAGAGTGAGCAGAGGGGGAATTGAGAGAGAGTTAGAGAGAGAGGGTGAACAGAGGGGGTTTGAGAGAGAGTGAGAGAGAGAGAGAGTGAACAGAGGGGGATTGAGAGAGAGTTAGAGAGAGAGAGAGAGTGAACAGAGGGGGATTGAGAGAGAGTTAGAGAGAGAGAGAGAAAGGGAAGGAGGAAACAGGGGAGGTAGAGAGTTTGGGAGAAGGGTGTAGGGACTCGGGTGTGTGTTGTTGATGGAATGGGGGTGATGCTGCTGACGACGAGGCGGGTACGGGGAGTCGACGATAAGCCGTGGGACTCGCCGACGAGAGGGCGTCGGTGGCCGAGCTCGCGTGTGAGTGGGTTGGGTGTGCAGGGGAGTTGGGTAGGGTTGCTTGGTCGACGAAGTGGAGTGGTGAGGGGGTGCAGATGAGGATGCTCGGGGAGGAGGTGGCCGATGGTCGGTGCTGCAATGGGTTGCTGATGGTGGGTTCGAGGGAGGAGGAAGGAAAAGAAGGAGGGGAGCGAGTGATTGGGAGTTTTGAGAGGAGAGGACGAGGGCGACGGGGTTGGAGAGGGGAACGCGTGGGGTAACGCTCGCGCGAGCGAGTGCGGAGGAGGCGGCGAGGAAGGTGGATCGCGAGCGACAGGGGCGGGAGAAGAGAAAGGAGCCGGGGAAAACGTGAGGGAAAGAGAAGAGAACGGGGAGGCGAGAGAAGAGAACGGGGAGGCGAGAGAAGAGCTGGGAGTAACGGGCGCGAGCGCGGGCGTCGGTGGAGGCGAGGAACGCGGGCAACATGGTCGTAGGCGCGAGCGGAGGAAGCGGGAAAGAGAGCCGTTGGGGAGACGACCCTGTACATGGCGGGTCGGGTAAGGATGAAGCGGGTGCGGGCAGGAGTGACACGGGCCGCAGGAGAAGTGGGCTGGGCTTGCGAAAAGAAAAACAGAGAATAATTAAGAAAAGGATATGGGCTGGGCTGGGAATAAAATGGATTATGTTTAAGAAAATAAATGAATGGGCCGAGGTAAATTTATTAGAATAAATAGGATAGGGTAGGGTTTGTGTTTTATTGATGAAGAAGGTGGGGGTTTAGAATGAAATAAATTTATAAATAAAATAAATAAATTATAAGTAAAAATGAATAAAATTGTAAATAAGAATAAATAGAATTCTAGAGTAATAAAATACTAATTTTGGTATAAAAAGGGGCTGGGTATTACACCCGCCTTCCAAAGCGAATCACTCCACGGCTTGGAGAAATCTTCAGAAAGACATGATCTCCCAGTTGGAACTCTAAGTGACGGCGCTTTGCATCGGCTTAGTGCTTCTGTCGATCTTGGGCTATGTGCATTCTTTCCCTGGTAGTGCGAACTACATCGACTGTTGCTACTATCATCTCATGTCCAAGTGGTTCTCTATCTCTGATATCATCTCAACTTGATGGTGATCGACACTTCCTTCCATAGAGCGCTTCAAACGATGCCATTTCTATACTCGTTTGGTATCTGTTGTTGTATGAAAACTCCACAAGATATAAGTGATCTTCCCATGATCCTCCGAAGTCTAGCATACAGGCTCTTAGCATGTCTTCTAAGATCTGAATCGTTCGCTCAGACCGTCCATCTGTTTGTAGATGGTAAACTGTGCTAAAGTTCAAACTTGTTCCCAAGCTAGCTTGCAGACTCTGCCAAAATTGCGATCGGAATCTGGTGTCACGATCGGAGATAATGAAAACTGGTACTCCATGTAATCTTATGATCTCCTGTATGAGTTCATGGGTATCAGAGATAGTAAATATTGAAGAGTTAGATCTTATTTAGATTCAAACTTACCTCCATATACTTCTTTGCTAATGTATAGGTAGATTGGCCAACTCAAAAGGGAATAATGTAAGCCGACTTTGTGAGTCGATCCACAATAACACATATTGCATCGTTACCTTTCGTGCTGCGAGGAAGAGCAGTCACGAAGTCCATGGTGATGTGTTGCCACTTCCATTCTGGAATAGGTAACGGTTGAAGTAAACCAGCAGTCCTTTGATGTTCAGCTTTCACTTGCTGACACACCAAATATTTAGCGACACTTCTGGCTACTTCACGCTTCATTCCATTCCACCAGTAATGTTGCCGTAGATCTTTGTATATCTTTGTACCACCAGGGTGTACTGAATAGGGAGAGCTATGAGCTTCTTTCATCAATTCTTCCCGAACAGGACCTTGTGGTACACACAATCTACTGCCGTATCTCAAAGATCCGTCTTCATGGATGATGAACTTTGTTCTAAGTCCACTTTCTACTTGTTTTCTAATCTTTTACAACTTGGTATCACTTACTTGAGCTGCTTTGATCTGACTGACAGCTGTAGACTGAACTTATAAGTTCATCAAACTTGAAGCGTTACCTGGCATGATCACTTCTATCTCCATCTGATGCAAATCTTGTTGAAGCTTCCACTGTGCAGTGTGATTCATTGATAGTGGTTGGCGACTAAGTGCATCAGGAACTACATTCGCCTTCTCTAGATGATATTGTAGGTTGATGTTGAAGTCTGCCATAAGTTCTAACCACCTTCTCTGCCCCATATTCAAATCTTTCTGAGTAAACACATATTTCAGACTCTTGTGGTCTGTGTATATGTCCACTCGTTCTCCAAGAAGATAATAGCGTCAAATCTTAAGAGCAAAGATAACGGCTGCCAACTCCAGATCATGCGTCGGATAGTTTTCAGCTATCTTGATGCATAAGCTACAACTTTGTCGTGCTGATGTAGAACACATCCTAATCCCTTACCGGATATATCGCAATGCACTTTGAAACCTCCAGATTGGTTCGATATTACGAGAATAGGTGATTACGAGAATAGGTGCTGATGTCAATCTTGAATTGAGTTCTACGAAATCTTGTTTTCATATTTCTGACCACACGAATTCTTCATCTTTACGTGTGAGCTTGGTTAGGGGTGTTGCAATCTTCGAAAATCCTTCAATGAATCTTCTGTAATATCCTGCTAAACCCAAGAAACTTCAAATGTCCTTCACTGACTTCGGTGTCGGCCATTCGCTTACTGCCGATACCATAGCTGGATCTACAGAGATTCCTTCGCCTGATACAATATGTCTGAGAAAACCGACTTGATCTAGCCAAAACTCGCACTTGCTGTACTTGGCATAGAGTTGATGCTGTCATAAAGTCTCCAGAACAATTCGTAAGTGCTCAGCATGTTCTTTCCGACTCTTAGAATACACCAGGATATCGTCAATAAAGATGACAACAAACCTGTCTAGGTACTCTCGAAAAACTTGATTCATTAGGTTCATGAATATGGCTGGTGCGTTGGTCACTCCAAATGGCATCACAAGAAACTCATAATGACTATAGCGAGTCCTGAATGCCGTCTTCGGAATATCAGACTTTTTGACCTTCACATGATGTATCCCGAACGAAGATCTTATTTGGAGAAAACGCAAGACCTACTTAGCTGATCGAACAGATCGTCGATGTGCGGAAGTGGATACTTGTTCTTTATAGTTACTTCATTCAAATCTCTATAATTAATGCACATTCGATATAAACCTTCCTTCTTCTTCACAAGCAGAACTGGCGATCCCCAACTTGAAGTACTGGGACGAATCCATCCTTTCTTCAATAATTCGTCCAACTGAGTTTGGATCTCTTTCAAACCTTCGAGACTCAAGCGATATGGAGCTTTGATCACCGGTTGTGCTCCAGGTACTAAATCAATGCTAAATTTAAGAGCTCGATCGGGAAGCAAACCTGATATACCTTCAGGAAATACATCGTCGAACTCTCGAACTACCTCTTGCTTCGATCCTTCCGCTGCTTGAAGTGTTGCAATCACTGCCTACTTCGGTTTTACTTTGTATGTGCTTGGCTCCAGGGTACAGTCTACACTTTTAAAATAGAAGACCGGATGCTCTGCAATCTCGAACACTATTCTTTTGACGACAGTCAATGGTAGCATAGAATGTTCCTAGCCAATCCATACCCAAAACGACATCAAAATTCGGTATGTCCAGCACCATGAAGTCAGCATAGAATTCTCTGCTGCAGACGACTATTGGACACAGGTCGTATCTCATTATTGCCTTTAGAACGTCGTTCCCTGAACTGACATTTCAGCTGGATACAGTTGGTTTGACTGGAATCGCATAAGTTTGGACGAACCGTTGCGACATAAAGCAATGAGATGCTCCAGTATCGAAGAGTGCTAGTGCAGGAAGTGAGGCTACTAAAATCGTACCTAAGTTATGTGGGATAGGTTTTAGGTATAAGAAAAGATATATGGGTATATATAAAGAGTGAAAGAAAGCTTGAAAGAAAAGAGTTATCAGTGATGACTTGGCCAGTGGCTTCAGCTTCTTCCACAGTCATTATGAAAGCCTGTCGCCTCAGTATATTCCGCATTGCTGGAGGAGAATTCCTCTGTCCGTTCCTCTGTACTTGAGGTAGGTTCCTTTATGCTTGGTGGAACTGACGAGGAGGAGGTGCAGTCGGTCCACGAGGAGGTGGAGTTAGGAGAGAGAGTCATGGAGTAGGTGCCTTGATAGCTGGCCGCTGCGGATAGGTAATCACTGGTCTGGGTGTAGCATTTGGATTGAGTCTACAAGGAAAAGACCCAATATCATGTTTGGATGAGCCGCAGACTAAGCAAAGGCGATTAGCACGTCTACAATCTTTCACCAGGTGTCCATCCCTACGGCAGTAGGTGCAAAGGGCTGGGCCGGTTGAATGGTACTCCCGGTCTCCTGGGTACAAAAGGTGGCCTTGAAGAGGCTCCTCCTGCCATCTGAGTGGCAGGGTGCTTAACTCCGGCAGATTGGGGTCTGCCCTTCATCTTCACTACTGCCTTATATCGACGGGTAGCTTTCAGAGCCAGGTCGTGGGTTGGGAAATCCCCTGTAGCTATGGCAGCTTGGATCTCCGGATCTAACCCTCGCTGAAATCGTCTGGACCTGATCTCAGCGGTCGGAATGAGGTGTGCCGCGAACCTGTTACGGTCTTGTGTTAGCTGTGTAATATGTAATATAAGAAAATCGAATATTTGAGACATATCTTTACCTGCTCAACATAGTGAACTCGGCATCATACTCATCCACCGATTTGCTCCACATAGAGCCTTATTGCAGGTGGATGAATTGCTGCTCTATGTCAAATCGGGAAGCCTCGGAAAAATATTTCGTGTCGAACATCTCATGAAAAGTCCTCCATTCAATCCGCTGGTCAAGACGACTTTCTTCCTCCTTCCACCAAACTCTGGCATTATCTATGAGTTGCACCTTCGCAACTCTAACCCAGGCAATCTCTGACAGTTGTGCAGCTGCCAGATCGTATTCGATATTCTGAGCCCATTCTTCAGCTTCCAAGGGGCTCTCTTTCCCAGAAAATTACTTCGATTGCAATGCCCGGAATTGCTTCTCTCCGGGTCCTTCCGTTTTTGGGCGGTTCAATAAGATAGCAGTCTGCTGCTGCTGTTCTTCCAGGAGGCTCTTAATTGCCTCAAGCAGTACCGTCTGCTCATTGATCGGAGCTACAACGGTAGGCTTATGTGGAAGAGGTGGTGGTGTGTTTATTAAGTTTGTGCTGGTATTATTTGGAGAATCCATAACCTTGAAAGAAAAAATAGGGTTAGGATATATTCAAAGAATATGAAATTGTAAGATTCAAAGAATATGAAATATAAAGAATGTTTTTAGTTGCTGATTCTTGTGTTATATTGCTTAGGACTTCATACAGCACTGACCTGCATGTCCATGCAGAACGGACCTGCATGGGCCGCCAACAAAACCCGTCACGCCCCGCTTTCCAGTGTACCGGTAAGGAGACGAAAAGAGGCGCGCTACGTATTTACTCAGAAGTAAACACACTAAGAGTAACTAAGCAATATAATGTAAATAGAACAAGACATGAAATGTAAATGAACAACAACTTTTATTGATTAAACATTTCTTTACAATACAACCGAAAAGTAAATACAATGATGAAAGCAATGCTTAAACAATGGAATGAACATGAAAGGAAAGTATATACAAGAGTCTAGAGCTCGGGGTCCTCGCTGAACTGATTCAAGTCCTCTGAACTAGGCTCTATCTCCGGTGAGTCGGATCCACCTGACAACATTCCAAAGAAAGAAGAGAGAAGGAATTTCGTCAGCGAACAATCGCTCGGTAAGTCCCAAAGAAAGGTAGAAATAGAATAGATAGAAAGAATATAACAGTATACTATTTGATTGTTATGTTAACGCGGTTGTTTGTAGCTTGGTACAGAATATGCCAGTGTATACGAGAGGAGTCCAACTATTCCGTGGACTAAGGTATACGGAGCACAAGGAACCGTTAAGCCATAGAACAACAGCAATGGATATTCAGGTTAGGTGTATTAAAGTGACCGTCTCGTGCCACTTCTAACACATTCCGTACCAGTCTACCCCTTTAAAACCCAGTAATGTATTATGTATTGATGTATATTGTTTTTTTTAATAGATGTATGACTTGCCGAAACCATGATATCATGTAAATGGAATGGATATAAATGGATAGTCATGTAAACAGAGTATATCCATTATTCGGTTCAGTCAAGTCATGTTGATATAGATTGAATTCTGGTATAAATAGATTCATGTTGAATTGGAGTTATATTTGAATCATATTCAAGGATTGATTGATTTATTTCAAATTAGACTGGGACTCTGCCTGAGTCAGACACTTAAACAGAATTGAAGTCCTGAATTTGTTTTGATGTTATCGGTAACTGTTGCACATGGACGACAGATTTGAGTCTTTTTCCAAGACAATTACCGTATTGATAACACCGTTTTTAGGTTGTCTACCTTAGATAGGCAAGCACCCAAATTCTCCGGCTCTCTGAACCTCAAGAGAACTGGTCCCGCTTAAACCTATGTTTACTAGGGTCCTTATTGTAAATTAATATAACTTGAGGGGCTTTTATGAAAAATAGTTTTGATATATTTTCAAAATAAATCTTAAGTATTTATTTATCATATTTAGGGTTTTCATAGATGTAGTTTTTATAAAATGAAATATTCTAGTGGATATAAACCTAACTTGAATATTATATGGTATTATAGTGTAATATTGGAATTGTATTGATGTGTATTGGTAGTTTCATAAAATTTGTGATTCCTTTGATTTAGAAAACATGGAATATATATATTGTATATTTAAAGTAGATATTCTGATAATATATATATATATATATATATATTTATAAAAATAGAACTTATTTATTAAATAGAAATCACATTTTTCTTAAAAATTGCATTAACAATTCCATTGAGATCGGATGCTCTGTGAGAAGGTCTGTATCTCGCTCTACTAGGCCCGAGGATGTGCAATAACCCGCACCATCCCGATCGGGGTCCCCAAAAGTGGATTGTAGAGGCGCATTTGCAAGGAATTAAATATTACACTTTTTAAAAAACAGTTTTTGATAGTTTATGGTATTTAAATGTAAATTCGTATTTTTTCCTAAAATAATGTTTTAAAAACCATCGTGCTATGTCACGAATGAGTGTTGTGATGAGGTAGGTCGTTACCTCGTGTGTTTTCTAATAGTAATACAAAGGAATATGATGAAATATGCAGAATGTAAAGTATGTGGTATTTAACCGTAAAAATGCGATAAAAGTTGTAATACATATTATTTTGAGATGAAACTTGTTCTAAAGTGTTTGGTTATGATTGCTAAACAATATATGAAGAATTGGTAGGTTTGTTATTAAGAAAATTTGGATTTTTAAAGAAAAGAAAATCGAAAGTCGGAATAACTCCGCTTCCGATGAGTTTTGTAATGAAAGAGTTTTAGACTAGAATGAGAGGAGTGGAGAGGGGACTTACAGGTTTGGAGAAGAGAGAGGGGGTAAAGGAAACTTTTTGGAGGTGGTGTGAAGTCGCGGTGTCGCCAGAATCTTCCCGAAACATCGCCGGAACTCGACCTTAGGCTAACTCTATTTGTACAACTCCTTGGACTTAGAAATTTTAGAGAGTTTTGGCAATGGATTTCTGAATGAGGAGTGCTAAAGTATAGGGTTGTATTTATAGGAGAAATTAGGATTTAGGGTAATGAAGAATGAATTAAAAATATTCATTAAAATAGATTAAAGAGGCGATTTATCATTCTCTGGATAAATGCAGAGAAATAAAACAGCATGGGGGTAGTAGGGTAGGCTAAGGGGTACAAGGGTTAAAGTTTGGGAGTATTTGCAATGGGGGGGGGGGCGGCGGCGCCAGCCCCATTGCACATCTCGCCGGTCGAGTCCGAGGAGCTTGGATTCTTGCCACGTGTTGGTATCGTTTCAACTAGCCTAATGCACATGTTTGATTTCTGTATGAATTTTCATTTTACGTGCAGTGCATGTGTAAACTTTTAGGCTTCTAAAAGTTTAAAAGAAAGATCAACAAAAATAATATGTGACTGATGGGATTCGAACATAGGGCTACGTCACAGCAGTGCAAGGCTTTACCAATAAGCTACAAGTTGTTTCTTGCTGTTCAAAAGCAATTTAAATACCTATAGCATACACAGGATTGTAAATACTCCATTTTTACCTTAACTTTTAAACAAATTTTCTATACACTGAAACAGAGTTGTTACATTTCTTCATTGTGATTGCAACAGAAAATCATCACACAGAGAATTTAGGGTTTCTACTTATGCAACTATTTAATGGACCGAGAGCTACTCTTGGAAAATCATCAAACCGAAGAGATCACGAAGTCCAAGACGATCTACGCATCTAGGTTGATCATCAGCTGTTTATCTACTTCCAACGAGAACAAAGATCGGGAGCATAAACTAGGGTTCTTGTACTCTAAATTCTACGGATTTGTAAATGATAGTTAATTAATAAAAAGGTAGATCTTTAGTTTAGTTTTTTGCATTTTACTTTCTGCATTTACATTATGATCTCCTTCTTCATCTTCTCTTCTATCTCAACCATGCATGAGTAATTCTATGCTTGATAGGGTTCGTAGAATTACGGTAGATCAATGGATGATAAAATCTCTTAACTTCTTTAACATCTTTTAAAATTTATAAACTTTAGCAAAGTAATTGTTAACATCCTAATCGAGCGCGCTATCAATTTATTGATAGTCTCGACCGTGATTTGAGATTAGATTAACAATTGTTTTGGTAAAGACTAGACATGAATAGAGATCAATAAAAAGACAAGGGTTAAGAGTGGGAACCTTATTCCCTCCAAAAACCATAATCTTCATTCATCACTAACGATCTAGTTTTTAATCTATTAAAAGATAAAAGGAGTCATCTTTAATTAATCATCCAATCTACAAAATTCTATGAACCCTACAAGCCGATTCTTCATAAAATCTACATCCGTATATCAAATTAAATATAGAACAAACCATCCATATTTCAATCAATTCGTTTATAGCAAGTAAAAGATTCGACGTTTCCCTGAGGACAACCCGTACTCATCTCAGCTAGCTACGAGCGACACCGTTATTGATTGCGGTAACTTTACTAAAACACTTCTTCAAAAACAACACCAACCAAATGGCGCTGTTGCCGGGGATACGGCTGTAATTTTTTTCTTGCTATTCGTGTTGAATTATTCTAAAATCCAGCGAACATTAAATAAAAGAGAACCAAAACTGCATCTTGTATATTTAACGATTATTGTGCGACTTTTGCGAGAGAATCTGGAGTTACAGAAGCGAGAAAATAGAGATTCAGACATTTTCATCGAAGCCCAGAGGAGCAAAGGGGTGCACTGAAGAAACATTGTCAAAGAACCTACTTTTCCGCGGCGGAACCGCGGCAATAGGAAGCAATTGGCCGTGGTTGGATGGCGGGTTTATGGATTTGTGCCCCTAAAATTTTCAGGTATCTTTCTCTGATTCTTCTTTCTCCCCTGAGATCCAATACTCTGATTTTCTGCACGATTCTTTGCAAAATATCGCCGTTCAAAAGTTTTTTTGTGTGTTTTGAAATTGGTTTGTTTGTGCATATTTCTAAAAAGGACTTTAAGGGGCAATAACCCAAATTCAGATTAGGTGGGGATTTCATTACCCTTCCTAGGCCTCACAAATCACAAAACGAGCATCCGCATAACCATACATTAATTAAAAAATATCTAGACCAAGACTCTAAGGACCGTCGAGCTCAATTAAGACAGAGGAGGGTCGTGGATAATCTATCACTTATCTACATCTCTCTTGTGGTGTCTAGGCAAGTGTGACTAAGGAAAGTGGTTATTTAATTAGGCCCGCTATTTCGGTGATTCGTATAGCGGATACCTCCCACTTACCTGGCACTTACCTGACCACAAGAGTGATAAAGAGGTGGTAGAGGATTGATCTTGCGGGTTTTCCTTTAGAAGTCTCGGAGCGGTCTAGTGCTTGACCTAGGTGGCCTTAGTTCTAGGGTTGATTGTGCATTTTTGTGACTTGTTGAGTCAAGCCTCACGTCCGAATTTTGCAAAATAAACCATTTAAAACTCATTCTCACACACGCTGCCATGTGCGCTAAACCCGTTTAGTGCATGATCGGCTGGACACGGGATTCTAGTGCCCGTCTTGTCGGCGTCTTTGCTATCGACTCCGAAGTCGATACTTCTTCATCTTCTATTTCTCCTCTACCCAACACATTTACCGAGATGGACGGTTCTCCATACGATTTTCACAACACCACCCTGCCACCACCCGTAAGTGCGCAGAATCCACCACGCATCTCTCTCCAAGAAAGATGCTACCTTGTGCGTGGACCCTTCCTACTTGTATGTCTCTTCCACCGGCCAGTGTGGATAATTTCGAAATTAAACCCCACTTCATCAACTTGTTGCCCAAATTTCACGGGCTTGAATCCGAAAATGCATACGTTTTCATAACTAAATTCGAGAACGCATGTTCAATGATGGGCACTACCCAACTTTCAGGGGATGCTATGCGATTACGTCGTCTTCTTTTTACTTTGTGCGACCTAGCAGAAAAATGGCTTTATAACATTGTCGCACATTCTATCGCCAAATGGGACGAATTTGTTATAACATTCCTTAAGAAATTTTATCCCAATCATAAAATCACCCATGTTCGAAGCGAGATCAACTAGTTTATCCAATTCCCAACGAACCATTTTGGAAATACTTTGAGCGGTTCAAGGATCTTCTTCTACAATGCCCCCATCACGAAATTGATAGATGGCAACTTTGCCGAATTATATATGAGGGTGTTAATCCTGCCACGAAACAGATGCTTGAAACCATTTGTTAATGCCATTTCATGACTAAAAACAATGGAAAAACTTAGCAATTCCTGGAAGATCTCGCCGAACAAATCTTACAGTGGGAAAGTATTAGATCAACTTCATATAGGGCAGGTATCCATCAGCTCGATATTTCCATCGCAGTAAAAGTCGAAATGGCCGCGATGCAAAAGAAACTCGACGCTGTCGAAAACAAATTCTTATTTGCCTCTCTAAACCAAGTTATGCTCCCCAAAACCATGTGTGGTTGCTATTCTAACCCATCACATTTAACGGAAGAATGTCCTTTGAATTCTCCGTTTCAAGGTCAAGAACAAACTAATGCTGTTTTTCAGCAACGACGTAAAAACGATCCTTATTCATCTACATATAATCAGGGATGGAAGAATCACCCTAATTTCTCTTGGAACCAAAACCAGTCTCAAAATCAAAATCAGTTCCCAAGTCAGAATAATTATCAAAGGCTTCCTCCATAGCCACAACAGCCACCACAACAAAATTAGCATCCCTTTCAACCACAACCGTTTCAAAACTCGGCCAACAACTTTGCACCTTATAATGATTTTTTCCTAACGGCCGGTACCGTTAAAACCTCTGCATTCGAACGTAACTTAGAAACGTTCATTAACCAATGTACACAAACGACGACTAATTTAACGTCTTCTATCCAAATGTTAGTGCAACACACCGCTTCCCATGGTGAAAGCAAAAAATCAATAGAAGCACGACTTGCACAGTTAAATGCCGCGATGAGTGAGAGAGAAAAAGGGAAACTTCCATTTCAACCTCTACAGAATCCTGGACACTCACTAAGTCATAATGCGTGTGCCGTAACTACATTAAGATCGGAAAGAGTGCTGAATAACCAAGTGGGTGAACAGGTTGATGTTGATGATATTGATGATACCCCAGCTTCTACTTCTACTCCTTCTTTATCTAATCCAGTAACTTCTTCCAAGCCTATTCTCTGTTTTCCACAAGGCTCGAACCCTCAGTTCACTTCCTTGAGTCAACCTAAAACGATCCTAACTCCATTTCTGGGACCTATTCCGTCTCCACAAACTTCTCCGCAAATGTTGGACCAAACCCTTATTGATAAAGCTCCTTTTCCAAACAGGTTAAGGGGTAACCGACCAAGTCCACAAATGGAGAAGATTGTGGAAATTTTTAAGCAAGTTAACATAAACATTCCTCTCCTAGATGATGTCCAACAAGTTTCATCCTATGCGAAAATTCTAAAGGACTTGTACACTAGGAAAAGGAAAATTCAAGTGCCAAAAAAAGTTTTCCTAGCGAGTAATGTGAGCACTGATTTTACCCAACAAATACCTAAGAAACGAAATTACCCCGGGAGTCCTACAATATCTATTGCTATTGGGGGTAAAAATATCAATCGTGCTCTACTTGACCTAGGTGCTAGTGTTAACTTGCTTCCGTATTCTGTCTATGAGCAATTAGGCATCAGAGAGTTAAAACCGACGCACTGCACTCTTTGGTTGGCCGATCGATCTATCACCCAACCTAAGGGTGAGCTAGAGGACGTATTAATCAAAGTCAGGAAATTTATATTCCCTGTGGACATCATAGTTATTGATACACAGCCTATAGCAAACCCCCAAAACCAAATCCCAGTGATTCTAGATCGGCCTTTTCTAGCGACTTCCAACACAGTAATCAATTGTCGAAACATTTCTATGACCCTATCCTTCGGGAAGATGTCAATTGAGCTTAACATTTACAGGTTGGGAAGTGAACCCTCCGAACCCTATGCTCATGTATGTTCTGTCGAAACGATAGATTCCGACAGCAGCGAACTTGAAGAGTTTCACGATACTTATCTCGACTTCACTAGTGCGTTGTTGTTTGATCCTGCTATTTATTATACACATGAGAACCCTTCTATCGACAAGTCCACTCCTAAGTCCGAATCCTTTGACTTATCGAATAAGTTCGTCGGGCTGTCCGGGTTAACATCTAACGCTAAATATGAACCTTTTACGGAGTCCGAGTATCATACATTTCTTTCCGATGAGATTACCATTCGGAATCTTGATGAAAATTTTGAAGATATTTTTGCTAAAGAACTCGCATTCTTAAAAGACACGGGAGTTGTGATGAATCAACCCCCATCCAAAGAAGTTGAACCTCCACCCCTTCTGCTTATCAAAAACAAGAATGCGGGTATTGCACCATCACTGTTTCATCTCTAACAACCGAGAAGTAAACTTGATCGCTTACGCGTCTCATCTCCCCACTATCTTCCACTAACTATATTGTTATATCGATAAAATATTCGAATGGTTGGTGTTGACCTTTGGTCTTTGTAAAGTTTTCCATAGATCAATAATTTTAACCCCCTCTTATAATTTTAAATGCTTAATACTGTTTTACTCAAGTTTGGGAGGGCGGAGAGAAAATATTTTGGCTCTTGAAAGAAATTTTTTACACAATTGTGAGCCAAAAATAAGTTTGGGGGAGGTTTTCACTGTCATTAATTATTGTCCCCGTTACTAACTTTTCCTCCCAATTCTACAGGTTTTAAGCTTAACTAATGACATCAGTGAGGACACAGCTGCAAATAGGTTTGGAGAAGGTTTGTGCTTATTCACGCATCATTTTGCATTATACTAAATAATAGCACCAAAAAAATTGATAATAAAAGTTAGAAAGTGAAAAATACATACGATAGGAAGGAAAGCTTTAAGAAAAGGAAGAAAATTAGATGTTTTAAAACAAAGTCAGTGATAGGTAGTAATGAGCTGTTGTCCCAAGAGTTAGTAAGATGAAGGGAATCACTAATCTGATAATAAATTGAGTCTGAAAAATAGTTCATATTCTTGAGTCCAAACTTTTGAACGTGGATACCCTACTATATGCACTTGCATACATCTTAGAACTTGGGATAGTAGAGGATACCTTGAAATACTCTTGTCTAAAAGCCTTAGTATGAAGAAAAAAAAGTATATAAAACAAAATATAAAATATAAAAGAAAAAAATGGTGAAGAAAAATGAACACTGGTTTTATAATTACTCAAGGCAGCATAAAAAAAATATACCGATGGTGCTTTATCACCTAGTACCTCAGACCAACTGGTTTGGGAGCCACTGCTAAGGCATGGGTGTTGTAAGACTAGGATATTGCTAATTACGCCTTAATGAGTGAGCGCATTTGGTAATCAGTCGGTTAGTACCTCAAGAAGTATTAACGGTTGCATGAAGAATGTGTGAGCAATTCCATCTGAAAATATTCACCGACTAAAAAGTACTGAGGAAGATGGACAAGGGTATGATAGCTTGAATTGAATTCTCTAAGTGTAGGGATGTCTTTTACACACACGTAGGGGTATATGATCGATATTTGGATAAAAGGTAGGGAGGAAGACTAAAGGAGATGTTTTATTGAGAGATGATATGATTTCTAACAACTTTTCATGACCATTAAGATAGGGCTCATGGCAACTGAAAAGCTAGTATAGTTTGAAACTCTTATTTTGAAGTTATTCCTTTTATATGATTCTATCTTTGTATGTAACTTTCATTTTTTCCCTTTTATTATGGTATTTTGTGAGTGTAATCCGTTGAAAACCCTCAAGAGACAACACTCCTCCTACTAGGCACACCTAGAGGTTTAATAGCTTGTTGCACGTGCTAAGTGCAATCGTGTTTCCTACGAAAGTGTGCTAGATTTTTCTTTTCCTTTTTTCTCTCTCTCTTGAATAACTAGTTTTCTCGGGACGATCAAAGTTAAGTTTGGGAGTATTTGTTCAGTCGATAATATTGCACATTTAATGGAACATTTTCCTTACTTTTATTAAGTACTTAAAGGTGTTCATCGTAATTATGGAACATATGTGGATTTATCTGTAAAATACTTTTTATCATATGTTTATACATTATAATTAATATTATGAAGGAAAATATATCCATAAAATATTTATATAAAATATTAATAATAAAAATATGCATATCATATCAAATATCTCTAATCAATATTCTTAAAATATTGTATCATATAAAATGGTTAGGATAATATCTCAAAATAATAACAAATACTACTAACAATATGAATTGAGATATTGTGCAAATATAAGCTCAGATTTGGAGATCCGAGATGTCGTGAATCAAATCTGCCGAAATATTGAAGCAAATCGTAAAATCATGAATGGCAGAGACTCAAAGAAGATATAAAGAATCCAGATATTAAAACAATCTCCACGTGTCAACACCGAGAAGCAGAAGAATTTTCAAAACGAGATCCCACCATACCGCCGCCCAACCGCGGCTAAACCCCCTTATGGGCGGCAGATCCGCAGCCCATTTATGGCTGTTGGATTTGAGATTTCTTCAGTGTGATTGCAACAGAAAATCATCACACATAGGATCTAGGATTTCTGCTTTTGCAACTATTTAAAGGACCGAGAGCTACTCTTGGAAAATCATCAAACCGAAGAGATCACGAGGTCCAAGACGATTCACGCATTCAGGTTGATCATCAGCTATTCATCAACTTCTAACGAGAACAGAGATCAGGAGCATAAACTAGGGTTCTTGTACTCTAAATTCGACGGATTTTTAAACGATAGTTGATTAATAAAAAGGTAGATCTTTAGTTTAGTTCTTTGCATTTTACTTTCTGCATTACTTTCTGCATTTATATTATGATCTCCTTCTTCATTTTCTCTTCTATCTCAACCATGCATGAGTAATTCTATGCTTGATAGGGTCGTAGAATTAGGGGAAATCAATGGATGATAAAATCTCTTAATTTCTTTTACATCTTTTAAAGTTTATAAACTTTAACAAAGTAATTGTTAACATCCTAATTGGGTGTGCTATCAATTTATTGATAGTCTCGACCGCGATTTGAAATTAGATTAACAATTGTTTTGGTAAAGGCTAAACATGAATAGAGGTCAATGAAAAGATAAGGGTTATGAGTGGGAACCCTATTCCCTCCAAAAACCCTAATCTTCATTGATCACTATCGATCTAGTTTTAAATTTATTAAAAAATAAAAGGAGTCATCTTTAATTAATCATCTATTACTACAAAATTTTATGAACCCTGCAAGCATCTTCTTCATAAAATCTACATCAGTATATCAAATTAGATCTAGAAAAAATCATCCATATTTCAATCAAATCGTCTAAATCAAGTAACGGTTCGACGTTTCCCTGAGGACAACCCGTACTCATCTCGGCTGGTTACGAGCGACACCGTTATTGATTGCGGTAACTTTACTTTACTAAAACACTTCTTCAAAATAGATCAATCAAGTGTCTACTAGTATATCATATATATAAGTAGCATTCGTCTAATGCAATTATATGATCACATCACAGAACATAAGCAGCAGAAGCAAACATATGAAATATAGAATATACAAGGAGCCCCGTGTTTTAAATTAAGCCAGTAATGAAAAACACGGATTCCACGATCGTGATGAATAGCCAAACCACTACTACAAATAGGGATTTCCCCTACGGATAAATCCGTAGGGGCAACCCACTGCCCCTACGGCTATATTCGTATGAGCACAAAAATACGCCGTAGGTGCACACGCCGCAGGTGCAAGTCTTAGCCTCAAACATGCCCCTATAGAGTAATCATTGCCCCTACGGTTTAATACATAGGTCCATCAATCCTACGGATTAAACCGTAGGGAAAAATATTTATTTAATTTATCGGTTAAAAAAATAAAATGGTTGTCCCTCCGGATAACTCCGTAGGGACAAATACATGCCCCTACGGCTTAATGCGTAGGTCCCGATGTGTAGGGGTAAAATATCAGGTATCCTGATATTTTGTCCCTATGGATAAATGTGTAGGGGCAAAGTGTGTCCCTACGGATTAAACGGTAGGTGCAACATTTGCCCCTACGAATAAATGTGTAGGGACAAGCCTAGCCCCTGTTACTGAGTCCATAGGGTCAAAATATCAGGTATCCTGATATTTTGTCCCTACGGATAAATGTGTAGTGGCAAAGTGTGTCCCTACGGATTAAACGGTAGGTACAACTTTTTCCCCTACGGATTAATCCGTAGGGACATATTATCAGTTTTTTTAAAAAAAGGGTAGCCTGTTTTTTCCTCGCCCTATGCATAATAATATATATATCATATATGAAAGTAATCAACAAACAGAATATATACCGCAGTATTCATAATCAACATCTCACGCATAATATATAAAAGAAATCAACAAACAAAATACGATATCAATCTAAATCAATATGAACACGCAAACACCACCAATAACGTCCAAAATATATACAATATGTATCATATAAGTAAATACATATTTAAAATATAAAAATCAAAAAGCTACCCTAGCTCGGTCCAGCTCCACCTCTGATAATCGCCGTAATCTGGCGCACCTGCTCCTCGGATAAACTCTAAGTCAACAACTCGAGCAATGCGGACGGTGCGGGAGTCTGAGCGGGCTGTGGAGCTGTAGGAGTGGTATGCGCAACCGCAGCCGAGGTAGTGGCTTGCAGAGCCGCAGCTGCGGGAGTCTGAGTGGGCTGTGAAGCTGTAGGAGTGGTCTGCACAACTGTAGCCGAGATAATGGCTTGTGGAGCCGCAGCCGAAGGAGATGCATGTGGAGCCTCGGCCGAAGTACCCTGTCATGTCTGTTCAGTTTTGCGTGTAATAAACGAGCGAGAACTGTGTATTAGTCGAATTCATATCATTATCAGTTTATTGCCAAACCCCAATCTATGAATATTTAGGGACTTAGGCCTTGTTTGGATATCTAGTTTGGAAAACCGTAGTTTATTTTAATTAGACAGTTCTATGTATGTATGATTAATCAAAGCTAGGTCTACAACCAAATAAGTTCAGACTACATACTAATATTGGATATGTTGCTATCTATAATATGACATAATATTTTACTATTAAGTAGTATACATACCATCATTTCCTTCAACTCCTGGACGGTGGCCTTCAAGGTGTCAAGTTCTTGCTCTAGACGTCGCTCACGGGAGATAGAGGAAGTAACCGCCGGAGTGGAGTCCAACCTCATATGGGCCCTGCTAGGATCTAGTCCCCGGCCTCTCTCCCAATCTCCGTGGTGCCCTCCGTGTGCGGTATTTAGGACCGGGGTCAGCAGTATCGGATCGTTCTGTCCAGTAAAATCGATCCCCGATGCCTCCTCCTGCTCAACCACCCACTCCTACACCCACATTAACCAGTAAAATATAAGTATATCATTTAAATTTGAACTTTTCAAAACAAAAATTTCAAATAAGGGTTGAATAAATATTAACATTTACGCAATACTCCTGGATAACGGTGTCGGGGTATCGAAGCTCGCCCATGGCGGGATCTGTCGAGGTGCCATGGACGGTAAGATACAACGACAGCACACTCGGTGTACCACCCTGCGTCAGGGTTTGAGCTCTCTGCAATTCGCAAAAAAATTACCTATATTAGAAAATAACTCTTAATATTGCATTATATCACAGTAGGTCTATTGTAATTTACCGATAACTCCATGGCACGAGTAATATTCCTCGAGCCACCTGTATAAGTGGGGCGACCCCTCTTCACCGACTTCCTATTCTCTTTATTTTGATCGACATGTTTCTGCACAACACATTCAGATTTAGTTTTCTAATTAAGCAACACAAAAAAATAAATTACATACTAAATAATGGATTACGTTTAAAATACATACCTGTTTGTGCTGAGAGTCGAAATATTGGCACAATAGAGGCCATGTATCTACGTTGACCCTCGTAAACGCCGGAGTATGTAGGAGGGACGCTCTCTCTACCTCGGGGGTCGCCATCCATAGGGAATAACAGTCGTTCTTCAGCTCGTTCCTATTATATCGGACCTTCGATTGCATGTTCTTCATCAGGCCATGGTACATAGCGTGAAGATCGAGCACCCTCCCAGGGTGATCAAGGTCGGGTACAGGTTGAAAATCGTAATCCAACTGCAAATACATAAAAAAAACTATGTTATTAAATTGCAAGTGTTAATAATAAATATATTGGATAAATCAAATGAAAATATATATTAATATCCGAGCCTGATCCCAGAAGAGGGCGAATGAGCGCCGGTCTGGTCGCCCCACTCAACGTGAAGTGGATACTTCTTCACGAGGCGGCTCTCATCCCCCATATACCGGCCGAACCTCTCGGCATAATCGCCGGTATAGCGATAATCAGGGGTAAAGAAGAGGGGGAATGCTGCCTCCCCCCTGGCTCTGTCGGGCCTCAGCCTGTGGGACTTATTCGGGCCTCGAATCCCCCTCTCGGGATAGGGATGCCCTGCATCTACAAGAAATATCAAGACAATCAATATTAAGATAAAGTGGTATTAGGAAATCAAGTTTTAACGAAAATTGAAGTGTGATATTGTTCCCCTCTGAACGGCGGCGGCCGCGACGTGAGGACGTCTGGCCTGAGGTTCGGGGCAGATGCTATATGGTTTTACCCATCCACTTCTCCGAAGATGCCAAGTTGATTTATGGCACCGTGTATCGGAGGTTTATACGGATGCGGCCGATGTAGCAGACTTCGTCAGATTCCCCCTCGCTTGAGGGGTTTTTTGATTGTGGGGACGCTCTTCCCTGCAGGCGCAATCCCCTGCAGTTAATTACGCTACCGCATCGCGGTAACAACTTTCTCCTTCTCCAGAATTTCACTTCGTGTCGTGGGTGTTTGTTTTGTTTGTGGTTGCCCGTAGATTGTATACGGAGACTGAGTAATGTCGTCGCCCGTAGGACGTGATTAGTCCAAATCCGTATTTACTTAGATTTGGGTTTGGTGTTTTTAGTTTAAGGATACGTTAGCCGTATTGAGGCTAAGATCAACTTAAACGTTCGTTAAGGATACATTAGTCCTGTTTGAGACTAAGATCAACTTAACGTGATGATCTGTTTAATATATGGCCGTCAGGACTCATCACCTCTCTGACGTCGTTGAAGAATTACAACGATAGGTGTCAGAGGAGTTCAGAGATGTACCCTCGAACCAAAATCGATTTGAAGTTTTATAGTCCATTTAAATGTTTAAGGATACGTTAGCCGTATTTGGGGCTAAAATCAACTTAAACGGGACCGTTTAGATCCGGCAAAAGAACATTTGAAGGATCTATTGCTCCAGTTTAGGGACGTGGTGGTCCATGTTCCAGTTTAGGGACGTGGTGGTCCATCGTTAGTTTAAGGACGTTTCGGTCCAACATTAGTTTAAGGACGTTTCGGTCCATTGCCAGTTTAGGGACGTGGTGGTCTATGTTCCAATTTAGAAACGTGGTGGTCCGTATTCCAGTTTAGGGACGTGGTGGTCCATGTTCCAGTTTAGGGACGTGGTGGTCCATGTTCCAGTTTAGGGACGTGGTGGTCTATGTTCCAGTTTAGGGACATGGTGTTTCATATTCCAGTTTAGGGACGTGGTGGTCCGACATTAGTTTAAGGATGTTTCGGTCCAACATTAGTTTAAGGACGTTTCGGTCCACGAGTTTAAGGACCCCGCAGTCCATATTGATGTGTGGTCGTCGGGACCCGTCACCTCTCTGACGTCGTTGAGGGATTACAACGATAGGCGTCAGAGGAGCTCGGAGATGTACTCTCGAACCGGTCGTAAATTGATTTAGGGAGCAGCCGTGCTCAGTCAATTTAATTTGAGGACTTACGGCCGTGATTGGGCTAAGTCCAGTTGAAAAAGTTCAATATTTTATTTTCTTTTGGCCTATTAGGCCTGCCCTTTTTAAATAATGCAGTGCATTTATTCTGGCCTGCTAGGCCTTTTTGATTTGGGCCATGTCCCTTTATAAATGATGCAGAGCATCTGTTTGGACTCTGCCCTTCTTTAAAATAATGCATTGCATTTGATTTGGCCTGTCAGGCTTTTTTTAATTGGGCTTGGCCCTTCTCTTAATAATGCAGAGCATTAGATACTCTGACAGTGCCCCACACGGCCTGTCAGGCGCTTTGCGCTATTAATGAGCGCAAGCGCTCGTGGAGGTGACACGTGTCACATTCTGGTGAGCGCAAGCGCAACAGCGCAGTGCGCTGCGCTAGTGCGCTGTGCTGTTGCATTGCTGACATGTGACGCGGCTTGCGCAATAGTGCAGTTTTGGCAAGTGCTGGGCACTGTTCTTATTCTTTTGGATCAATTTTAGATCAAAAAAAGCAAGTTTTTTCTTGTTTTTTTTAAAGAAACAGTGGTTCATAAAATGTGCGAGGCACTGTTATCTTGAGAATGTTTTAGATTCAGAACTAATGGTTCATAAAAAGAAGTGCAAGGCACTGTTTTTTTTTATTTGTTTATTTTCCTTTTCATTAGAGGTCCTTGATCTTGTTCTCAGATCAATGATCTGTTCATGAGAGAATTTTCTCTTTTTCTAAAGGTTTTTACCTTTTTCTTTGTTCTTGAGGATTCCTCTCCGATTCTTCAGAGTTCTCTCTGTTTAATTTTTCACCAAAAAAATGTTCCTCTTTGAATTGAGGTTTGGGCTCCTTTTTATAGTGCCCATAAATTAGTTAAATTTGTTGAAGAGATCTTTCTCTGAGTGATTTGGGGAATTTTCCCCACCGTTGGTCTTTAATCCAAAGGCCTCTGTTTTACAGAAGAAAATCTTCTTATTTTAACAAGAACAGAAAAGATTTCTTTAACATTTCAATTCTGTTTTGCGCAAACACCCCAGCGCGTGACACGTGTCGCGCAGCGCAGCGCTTGCGTAGCCGTGCTTGCGCAACTGCGCAGACACGTGTCGTGCAGCGCAGCGCTTGCGCAGCAGCGCTTGCGCAGCTGCGCAGACACGTATCACGCAGCGTAGCGCTTGCGCAACTGAAGCGTTGCTTCCTTTACTTTTATTTTTAAAGAGCCTTGCTCTGATTGGACGCACTGCCTCGAGCACTGTGCTGACGCATCAACTTCTGACACGTTGTGCTTTGCGCACAACGCAAAGGATCCGAAGCGTTGCTTAGATTTTCAAGGTAGAGCTTTGCTCTGATTGGGGGAATCGGAAGCGTTGCTTCACCTGAGATATCTTTTCATCTCCTTTTTTCAAGCCAAACTTGTATTTCCAAAATCTTGATTTCCCGGGTCCATTGTGCACAGAATCTTTTATGCTTGGGTCTATATATAGTTCAAGGCCGAGCCTTTTCTTCTCCCATCTTCAGAGAACTTCTTCTATCATGGCTTGCAACCGCCCTCACGCCCGCCGTCAACCATGGGAAGTGCCGATCCGGGACATCGTTCCCCGTTTTGCTGCGCGCTTGGTGGACTCCTCTTTTTCGGACGAGCAGTGCGATGCTGCAATGTACGAGCTTTCGACTCGTGTGGGGTCTCCTCTTCCCCCAGACTCCATTTGGCTTCGGATGATCCTTGCCTCGGTGCTCGCCGACATTCCCCCTCTTCCGGCAGAGATGTCCTCGGCAGTGCTTGATGTGGCCGAGGATAAGATTGAGAGCTTTTTCGAAGCGCTCTTGATCACTAAAGCCCTGAGGGACTGCTCTTTCCACTTGCTGAGCCAGGTACGGGCTCGCCGGGTTGTCATTTCCACCTTTTCCAAAGAATGTGGCGATGATCGTTAGATGTCTTCTTCTCGGGAGGATCGCCGCTTTGACGTGGTGGAGAAGGCAGAAAGAGAGCTGGGGAATCTCTTTTTTATTTTTGCGAATCCTTGTCTTTCCGATCCCACATTTGGTGATCTTTTTTAAACGTAATAATAAATAAATGTTTTAATTAAGTATTTTATTATCTGTTAAGTGTTCTTTTTATTTTAGCTCTCTGTTGTGCTTGTGCATCTCATGATTTAATTTGCTATTATTAAATGCAAGTGATTCTTGCGAGGATAAATTGCCTTTGGTGTTCAGACTCTTTTATGAAGCAGTGCTTTACTTTTCAGTTTTAGAAATAGAGTTTTGTTCTGATTGAGGGGAAACAAATGCCCCCCTGCCGTTGCACTTGCGTGGTTCCCAACGCAAGCGCAACGGTGGCAGAATTCCAACCGTTGCGGCAACCTTTAGAAGTTGAAGGGGAACTTGATGCCTATAAATAGGACCTTTGGTCCTGCACAGATGATTATTATCTTTAAAATTTTCATTTTCAGAAACGTGTCGCGCAGCGCAGCGCTTGCGCAGCTTTACTTGCGCAGCTGTGCTTGTGCAACTGTGCGGACACGCGTCGTGCGGCGTGCTTGCGCTGCTATACTTGCGCAACTGCGCAGACATGTGTCGCGCAGTGCAGCGCTTGCGCAGCTGTGTCTGCGCAACTGCGCAAACACGCAGCGCTTGCGCAATTAGAGCGTTGCTGCCTTTAATTTTTACTTTAAATACAGCTTTGCACTGATTGGGTGTGCTGCTTTGAGCACTGCGCTGATGTGTCTGCGCCTGCCATGTGGCGCGCTGCGCGTAGTGTAAGTGCATGGCGGCGCCCCAGCCGTCAATCCGATGCCGAAATGCGGAAGCGATGATTTTCTTTAACTTTTGAAACCGGCACCACCGCGCACTATAAACCCGGATCGTGCCATTAATCTAGTCCTAGCTAACAAGAGAAAGGGTAGAGAAATATACCGAGCGATCCGTGTCCTTCGGTCTTCTCGTCGTCGTCCCGATCTCCCCGCGGAATCTCCGGTCTCCACCATCTCGCCGGAAGGGCACCACGTCCCCGGCTTCTTTTACGGGCTCCCGCCTCTGGTCCGAGGCAACTCGGGCACGAAGTTGGCGAGTCGACGTGCCCAAGATTTGCTGTAGAATGTAGTGTGGAACTTGTGTCTCATTTGGGGTATTGGAAGTTGCCTTGGTTTTTGGTGGAGGAAATGAACAATGGACTTTTGTGTTGAACAAGGGAATTTTGACATGCAAATGAGACCAAAATCCATGCCCAAAATTTGGACAGCCCCTTCCTATTATGGCCGGCCATGGAAAAAAATGGTGGAGGGAGAGAGAAAAAACTCAAGGGGGGAGTATGTATCAATCATCAAGGAGAGAGAGAGAAAGGGTGATGATAATCAAGAATCATCACAACCAAAACCACACACACAACCATCATAATCCATCATCATCACCATGTCAAAAGATAAGCAATCATGAACCATCATGAAGTCAAGAAGTCAAGGTCAACAAGAGCTATCATGAAGCAACAAAATGCAAAGAACACCCATCCAAAAAGCTTATTTGCACAAATGCAAATAAGCCCTCCTCCACCAATCTTCAGCCAATGAATGATACAAAGAAATATGGCTGAAACGGAAAACAAACTGGCAACTCCTAAAAACTGATCCCGTAATAAATTACAAGAAAACCCCGCTACTGTATATACATACCCGCATTTGTATTCCGACCGAAATACAAATGCAATGAGACAAAATCTACACTGTACTTTACTAGGATCCGGCTTAAACCAAAGCCCGCTAGTATTAACCGTCCGATCCTGATCCGTGCAATACAGCACGTATCTGATCGAAACATGCCATATCTCCATACGGCCTCTACAGCGTTTCGCCCGAAACTTGAGAAACTGGTCTGTAGGGGACTCTAAAGACTCGTCAATACTATGGCTGTGGATTTAACCACTAGCACGTCAGAGGTATCAGCCATACGTGACGGGCCACCAGCTATTGACCAAAAGGGACGTCTGTGAGTGAACTCATCCTGACACCCTACTGAGCCTGTCAGTGACAATATTCGTACAGTCCGGTCCGTTCGTCTATGAGCATCGCATGGTGGGCCTAGGGGGTTGGTAAAAGTCAGACCCCCAAAAGCGGTACAAGTCGTGTCAGAGATCAGCCCAGAACACCCTGAGATACTACTGAAATACCTACCAGTAAATCTCCTGCCTTGGCCAAGGATTTTTCATGTTCTGGCTCTCCTAGACACAGCGCGACCTCACCTCCAATACCGGGAGAGACGAACCCCCGAAGATCCGCTCACTGCCTCCATGTGGTCGGGACTGTACCCAACTAAAACCTGTTTGCACATCTTCTTTGAGCGTGGTAGGGTAGTAATCAAAGTACAGTGGGAACTCACACGAGACAAATGACGATCCCCAGGTCGATAGACTAACCTGTACACATGTCACCAGGGAACTGCTATCTGACGTCAGGTATAAGACCAACTAGCATGTTCCCGGCGAGTCCTGTCCGGTGTACTCATAACCCAATGAGCACCTGTATACATCTTAGATGAACCAACTGACACCAGTGGCTTATAAGACCGGCCACCGCCCCTCGTCGGGGTCTCGACTGTATACACTAGTCTACTCTGGAGTATCGATGCCCTGTCTCGAAACTCCCACGATTAGGGACCTTTTAAGGATGTACTTATAGACCACCAGCTCCCACGTATATGATCGCCCTTATACTGCTGGCAGTCAAGCACGAATCCTAGGGGCTCTATCAACGTGTAATAGCGACATGTCTGGTCACCTAAAGCAGTACACGATGATAAAGATAAACCAGATAGCATACTATCATCTTAAGTAAGACTGTCCTCATGGGATAGGTCCTCCCTCAATCATTGCTATCACGTGCCTGTGATCCAATAATTGACTCTGAGGGCACTATCTCTAACAATCTCCCACTTGCATTCAAGGCTAATTATCGCGATGTCGCATACTCACAGCCCGTGTGATACCGAACACCCAACTCCTCTACTAGTCAGTCTCACAAATCCTGTTTGCGAAACTATTGCGTTCGAGGAATAGCCTCAGTGAGTGGATCCGCCTTGATGTTTCTTTCTATGTCTCTCTAAATCTCAAGTTCGCGGAGAAACGCATCTCCCGAAATGAGCAATACCTGTCTTAGAATGTGTCTGGATGTGGGACCTAGCTCATAAATGAACTCCAAATCCAAACTTCTTAGACTGTATCGTCAACTGAACTTAATCAGTATCCTGCGCCATGCCTCCCTCAGTATTGCCTTGGACCACCTGTCCAAAATACTGCCCCTCGTCAGAAGGAAAACTATAACTCTGACAACCTCCTTGTCGTCCAGGTCACCTTGGAAGCCTGGAATGATAACTGTCTCCCGAATGAGGCTGTCGTTATCATATCCCTAGAACATCCACTTATGTTCTAAAACTGCTTCCGACTGCTTCTCCAGGATTGGATCAATGTCAACTTGTTGTACCTACCGCAAAACAACACCTGGTGTGGTACTTGACATCTCATGATTGACTCAATTGCCTGAGCAAGTGATCTGCCAATCATGCACATCCCTCTCCCCTTTAGTCTGTAAGACACCTTTAGAGAGGGTGACTCCATCACCTGCAGGTACACTACTGTGCCAGGAGTCGTCCATTCTAAATACTCTTAGAATGCAGTCTAAGTACCTTGATTGGGAAACCACCCAAATCTAGATCTAAAACCATAGATCTAGTAACCAGTATGTCAGATATAATGTCCAAGTCCCATGTGGAGAAACCATTGTGTGACGACCAAAGTATAACGATCGTAGTATAGGAATATCACTTCCTACTCTGTGTATGTCATCCAAATACCATGACATCACACCCTACTACCTTCTCAACAGATCCATCCCCTATTCTGATGAAGTCAAACCTATGACTGTCACATCAGAAATGGATGATCTATCTCCGCTATATCTGCTTTAGTCTATAAATAGACATAAGCCACCTGTCCACCAATGCTTCCGCTGCTCCCACTGACTACGACAACCCTCTGGCAGAGTCATATAGACGTACACTTCTAAAGCTAGTTTAGAACGACGCTATACTCATCCTCCTGCCGGGTCTCGCAGCCTGGAACAACAGCAATGGCAAGTCTGGGTAAACAAGAACCTCCCTGTCACCGTCCTTGAGGATACCGGAGTACCTCTCGGGTGCCTGAGGTTACCCACCGTATCTGCGGAGTGGCCAATGGAATGTCAAACCAGATCGAATTTTTAGGTTCTTATCAAATCTTCAGTAATCGTTTGCGGTTCTGGAATCACTTCCAGTTCTACCATACTCCCACTACTGTTTTCTGAAAAAATCCATTTTTATTAAAACTGTGGCGAGTCTAGAACAATATCACTATTGATTTTACAGATGGTAGAAAGTCAACCCTCGTCATAGCCTGGGTCAACCCACAAACAGCCATTACAGAAACATGCCTTGAGTTATCCAGAGTCTGGTTTTAAGCGTAGGCCGGACAACTCCCCGTACCTTAACATCGTTAAGATATGAACTGTTCTATATCCAATATAGAAACCTAGGCACTTATTTAATTGAACCAGATTCAAATCATGCAGCTGTCTCCAGTGCATGTCAACTAAATGGAAGGAGGCCGATCAGCGTTACTCAACTTAGGAATGCTTCCAATTATGAGTAACCTGAAAGAGAAGTAAGTTCTCTTAATCACTACTATCAACTGAATACCATACTCAAGTATCTACATCTCCGATCACTTTGAAGAATCCCGATACTTGCAATATCTGGTTCTCTACTTTATTCAAATACCTATAACTTCTCAAAATTCGGACCCTGTGTTTCCACGAAACACCTGTCTAAAAACTAGAGAAGTCATAAGTAAACCGAATATAGTACGAGAACCAACCCCTCTGTCCTCATGGACGCTGGACAACATACAATACTCTGTATAAGTCCCTTGAGTCTGATAACTCATTCACTGTGTGCCGTAGGTTGAAAACTGTACCTATGGTTAAGAAGAATTACACCGCTGATTAATGCTCCTTACCTAACCATCCACTGATATAGGTAAATGTCACAGACATAATTTCAAAAAGATATGTCTCACTCTATAAAAATAGACGTACAGATATATCAATTTGAAATTGGTGCATAACAGCGGATATTCATAACCAAATATTTGCCGACCGGCAAACAGTCCAGGTGACGTCCTTAAATATCACCGATTACAACGAATCCCGATATAATGAGGATGATCACCTAATTCCCAATAACTTACTCCCACTCATCATCTGTAAAACCATACAGATGTGAGAATCATACCTGGTAAATACATACCCTGGAGCAAGTGTCTAATTGGAAAATCAGTTTTCTTTTAACAGTACACAGTGAAACTGAAACATTAAAATGTTTTCTGGGGTTATCCTGGCATTCCTAGTAATGCCTCTTCCATTATCCAGATTCACAACTGTAACCGTATAATTCTTTGCCACTTCTCCAAATCCCTTTTTATGTCTTTAGTCATTACCTTCTGCACACCCCTTTAGGCCAAATGGTTTTCTTCCTTCCCTACCGTTCGGCACCAGCCTATGGTTTGGAAGAAGACTATCCAATAAGCATAATGGGTGTACTATCCTAATCCTAGGAACACTCGCAAAGCGAGAGAAGGTGAAGATAAAAGACAACCGAATAAACCTTATTCCTATTTCTCCTGAACCAGAATCCATCCCCGAACTGGAACAAGTTCCTTTCGAGTTCATATATAACCATACGATGGAGTATCCAATAAACTGTAGATCTTCGTAGTGATACGGAGTGTTCTGGAGAAATACAAAGGTGATTTAGGATTGGCGAATAAATACTTGGTTTGGTCGTGAATAGCAGTCGCAATTTACTTTGCCCTCTTACTAATCCCTTTCTTTGTCTTAACCCAATACCTTCTGTACACCGTTTAGGCTAACTGGTTTTCTTCATTCCCTACCGGTCGGCACCAGCCTAAGATTTGGAAGAAGACTATCCAATTTGCGTAATAGGTGTACTATCTCCTAAACCAAGGAGTACTCGCAACCTGAGAGAAGGTAAAAGGAAAAGACAACTGAATAGTCCTATTCGTTTTCTCCAGAACCGGAAAACATCCTCGAATAAATCCCTTCGAGTTCGTATATAACCATACTATGGTTTTGTCCAATGGAAGTGGACGTTCGTAGTAATACAGGGTGTCCTGGAGAAAAGGGTAAAATTAGGAGTGGCAATGAGGTCTGCAACTCTGACAATCCAAAAGCCAGTGTTTAAGAAGGTTCGGTTAATTTTGGTCTCTGAGTCATAGTCTAGGGTCGGGTCAATGGTCGCTGCCAGAGAGAGAGAAAAGAAACACTCAGCGTGCACTCTAACCTAGATCAGAATGGTTACCAATTTATCTAATCTGGAAACCTCCCACTGTAACCTCAAATTCTTCTCCAAACCCGAAAGAAGAATTAGTCGGGATCACCCGAGGAGTAAACTAACTCATCAGTGGGAATCGGGATCCAACTATCATCGCATGATAATGTGACGGAATCCGCTCACATCATCACACTCCAGAAAGTATGCGCATATCTGGCAAGTTTCAATTTCTTTAGAAACTCCCGATGTGATTTTTGCCCCATGCTCTTATGACCTTGATTTTGGCCAACAAATCATAAGTCACATGTCAAGTTCTACCCGTCATTCTCCAGGTTAATTTGAGCCCACCCGCACAAGCCCTTGACTTTGGCCAACAAGGCTATACGACTGCCCCAAACCAACGCATCTATCTATGCTGCATATGAATACCCAACAGCTACCAAACACTGTGCCTTGACTTTGGCCAACAAACACAGCTTGAATACTATTGACTACCCATATGAAACGACGGAGGGATACGAATGGTTTCTGGCGAAAACCTTTAACGTAATGAACTTGATATCGCTGAAGGAACGGATAGCTTTATAAAAATATAGTGACGAAAACCTTTGCTAAAGAGGTCACTCCCGGTGAAGGGATCTCGGCTCTTTCCCCGTAGAATGAGGTGCAGGATATTCCAACTGAATACCACGATGCAAAGCAAAAGCAATCGGCTATAGTGAAGTTATTGCCCCGACGCAAACTTTTGTCCAAGGGGTCACTCCCGGTGAAAGGATCTCGGCCCTTGCCTCGTCGACTGAGGAGCAGGATATTCCAACTGAATACCACTGTGCAAAACAAAAGTGAACGTCCTTGCAAATAACAACTTTTTGAAAAATGTTCCAACAACATCAGATTAGGTTTGTTTCTAACTTGCATTGATCCGAATCAACACAGTCCCATCAATTAATCACACCAATAAAGAACGAAAATAATGACGTACATATATGCCATCCGCATTCGCCACTGGGTCCCGTCATTACCCGTTAGGTTAGCTAACTAACGACAGAGCGGGGACTGGACTAGCGCGGATGCAAAACATATACAACATCTACTAGTATATATATATCAATATATAATTTTCGCTCAAGGCGTGATAAAATGCAATATCACATAAATGTACAGCATCACAGAACAATACAGATATCTGGGATCCCCAGGTTTCACAGAGCCGCTACTGAAATCCGACGTTCCCCTGGTCGTGTGGATAGCCTGTGCAATGAAAATCCTAGACCCCTACGGGCGCGGCAAGTCACCCGCCAAAACCTGAAGCGAGGCAGCCCCCTTCAGCAACGTAAATGGACCACCCAGCACTTTACGGAATCCGGTAACTTGGGCACCCCTCCTGGGTCAACCTATACCCCCTACGAGTGCGGCGAATAGCCCGCCAATTCTAGAGTGAAGCCCCCTCCGTCTCAATGCCATGAGATGTGGGCTCGTTGCCCTCTAGAACCCGGCTATCCATGCACCCCTCCTTGGGGTAATCCTAGTACAGAAAGTAAAATATACATACAACGGGTACATCGACCCAACCTGGTCGTGCCCCAAAAGAATAATACAAACAGGCAGTGATTGCAGTCCACATGTCGGACGCTCGCCCCGCAATATCAAATGTATATAATACAACAAAAAACAGTACTAGCATTGCATCCAGGTTATCCCCCACGGCCAATCCGCAATATCACAGCACAATCACAGAACATCAACGTGAATGTCACGTTCGCAAATCCGTCTAACCGGGCTATAGCAGTTAGACAGGATTTACCGATCAAGTGACATTCACGGTCGCAGATATAATGTAAATACTGTGAACTAATGTGTTTAAAATTTTCGATCGATCAAATTTTACCAAGTGGGCCCCAAGCACTACTGTAGCACATAAAGAAATTTTGGGCCCAAAAAGAATGTTCCAAAACCCCTATTTTCAGCCCAAAAGCCCTCTGTGAAAAATTGGACCAATGAACAGTCTAGATTGCGGCGGAACCGCGGCCAATGCGTGGGTTTGGTCGCGGTTCCTCGGTGATATGGTGACATCACATGACCAAATTTTCCCAGAATGCTTAAAATTCCCTGCATATAATTCTACAACTACCTGAAAAAAATTTCGAGCCAGAAAAAAATCGACAGAGAACTGATGCATGGAAAAACACGGTTTTGGAATATTTGTTTGATCGGAAATGTAAACACACTAGACAAAACTAGACTAGGTTAATGGCGAGGCTCTGATACCACTGTAAGTGCACGGCGGCGCCCCGGCCGTCAATCCGACGCCGAAATGCGGAAGCGATGATTTTCTTTAACTTTTGAAACCGGCACCACCGCGCACTATAAACCTGGATCGTGCCATTAATCTAGTCCTAGCTAACAAGAGAAAGGGTAGAGAAATATACCAAGCGATCCGTGTCCTTCGGTCTTCTCGTCGTCGTCCCGATCTCCCCGCGGAATCTCCGGTCTCTACCATCTCGCCGGAAGGGCACCACGTCGCCGACTTCTTTTACGGGCTCCCGCCTCTGGTCCGAGGCAACTCGGGCACGAAATTGGCGAGTCGACATGCCCAAGATTTGCTGTAGAATGTAGTGTGGAACTTGTGTCTCATTTGGGGTATTAGAAGTTGCCTTGGTTTTTGGTGGAGGAAATGAACAATGGACTTTTGTGTTGAACAAGGGAATTTTGACATGCAAATGAGACCAAAACCCATGCCCAAAATTTGGACAGCCCCTTCCTATTATGGCCGGCCATGGAAAAAAATGATGGAGGGAGAGAGGAAAACTCAAGGGGGGAGTGTGTATCAATCATCAAGGAGAGAGAGAAAGGGTGATGATGATCAAGAATCATCACAACCAAAACCACACACACAACCATCAGAATCCATCATCATCACCATGTCAAAAGATAAGCAATCATGAACCATCATGAAGTCAAGAAATCAAGGTCAACAAGAGCTATCATGAAGCAACAAAATGCAAAGAACACCCCTCCAAAAAGCTTATTTGCACAAATGCAAATAAGCTCTCCTACACCAATCTTCAGCCAATGAATGATACAAAGAAATATGGCTGAAACGGAAAACAAACTGGCAACTCCAAAAAGCTGATCCCGTAATAAATTACAGGAAAACCCCGCTATTGTATATACATACCCGCATTTGTATTCCAACCGAAATACAAATGCAATGAGACAAAATCTACACTGTACTATACTAGGATCCGGCTTAAACCAAAGCCTGCTAGTATTAACCGTCCGATCCTGATCCGTGCAATACCGCACGTATCTGATCGAACCCTGCCATATCTCCATACGGCCTCTACAACGTTTCGCCCGAAACTTGAGAAACTGGTCTGTGGGGGACTCTAAAAACTCGTCAATACTATGGCTGTGGATTTAACCACTAGCACGTCAGAGGTATTAGCCATACGTGACGGGCTACCAGTTACTGACCAAAAGGGACGTCTGTGAGTGAACTCATCCTGACACCCTACTGAGCCTGTCAGTGACAATATCCGTACAGTCCGGTCCGTTCGTCTATGAGCATCGCATGGTGGGCCTAGGGGGTTGGTAAAAGTCAGACCCCCAAAAGCGGTACAAGTCGTGTCAGAGATCAGCCCAGAACACCCTGAGATACTACTGGAATACCTACCAGTAAATCTCCTGCCTGGGCCAAGGACTTTTCATGTTCTGGCTCTCCTAGACACAGCACGACCTCACCCCCAATACCGGGAGAGACGAACCCCCGAAGATCCGCTCACTGCCTCCATGTGGCTCGGGACTGTACCCAACTAAAACCTGTTTGCACGTCTCCTTTGAGCGTGGTAGGGTAGTAATCAAAGTACAGTGGGAATTCACACGAGACAAATGACGATCCCCAGGTCGATGGACTAACCTGTACACATGTCACCAGGGAACTGCTATCTGACGTCAGGTATAAGTCCAACTGGCATGTTCCCGGCGAGTCCTGTCCGGTGTACTCATAACTCAATGAGCACCTATATACATCTTAGGTGAACCAACTGACACCAGTGGCTTGTGAGACCGGCCACCGCCCTTCTTCGGGGTCTCAACTGTATACACTAATCTACTCTGGAGTATCGATGCCCTGTCTCGAAACTCCCACGACTAGGGACCTTTTAAGGACGTGCTTATAGACTACCAGCTCCCACGTATATGATTGCCCTCATACTGCTGGCAGTCAAGCACGAATCCTAGGGGCTCTATCAACGTATAATAGCGACCTGTCTGGTCACCTAAAGCAGTACACGATAATAAAGATAAACCAGATAGCATACTATCATCTTGAGTAAGACTGTCCTCCTGGGATAGGTCCTCTCTCAATCATTGCAATCACGTGCCTGTGATCCAATAATTGACTCTGAGGGCACTATCTCCAACACGTAGCGCAGAGGATATGAAGCGTTGCTTCATTTATTAAACTTAGATTTTCAAAGTAGAGCCTTGCTTCATCTCCCGCTTTGGGATTTGAACAGAGCTTTGCTCTGATTGGGGTAAACAAATACCCCTCCACCGTTGCGGTAGCTTTTGGAAGTTGAAAGGGCACTTGATGTCTATAAATAAGACCTTTGGTCCTTCACAGATGATCATCATCTTCCAAAAATTTTATTTTCAGAAACTCAGAGCCTCGCTCTTGTTTAAGAACTTTTAGAGCCTTGCTCTCATTTCTTTTTAAGAACTTTCAGAGTTCAGAACCTAGCACCCTTTTAGGTAAAATTTTAAGTTAAATTAAATTAAGTTTAATTAACAGAGCCTTGCTCTCATAGATCTTTTGATCTAAAGAAAAACCCCTTTGGGGTCTCACCAATAGAGCCTTGCTCTCAAGAATCTGTTTCAGGGTTTCTTGACCCATGAACAGAACCTTGCATCTTTGGCAAAACATAGATCCCTTTGATCTAAAAAAAAAGAACTCTTAAGAGTTTGAGTATGGATAATGAAAATTAAAAATGGAATTTTGTGTTTTAATGGATTATATCATATATCATTTCTTAATAATAATGATCTCAGAGTCTTGGGGGACTTTTTTTTTTAATTTCCTTTATTAGGATTTTGATAGTCACTCCCGTTCATAGAGCATTGCTTCTTGAGGAGTTTAACTCTCGGTGCTCGTTTTTTAACAAGAATTCGCTTAATCAGCCGGTCTGCTAATTCTGTTGATCTTCTTTCACTGGAACAATGGACGCCCATATGTATGCTCTTAACGAGATCATCTCTTATGGGGACATCCGCCGACTTGGCCGCTCTCAAAATCTAGAGTTCACAAATGCGGAGTGTGCTGAAATAATGAGCCGCTTCGACGCATACAATGGTCCACTGCTTCCTCGACGTTCTTCCCTTCTTAAGCTTATTGTGGGAGCCATCTGGGAAGCGCTTCCCCTATTCTGTTCTGGCGTGCCGCTTAGGGCGTTGGATACCGCTGAGGACAAGGTGCACTCGGTGTACATGTTGAACTTTATCTCGAAGAGACGGCGAGACAGTATTATCGATCTCTTGCACGAGGTTTTTCAACAGTCCGCCATACTTGCTGCTTATCGGAGGGTGGAAGACATCAAGGGGGACCCTGACGCTTGTGCTCGCGAAAGAAAGTACACTAGGATGGTCCGCGAGGCCTGGAAAGTCATAGATAGGGTCGCTTTTGAATTCCTCAATCCATGCCCTGGATATGAGGTTATTCCATTATAACTTTCGTTTATTGTTTTTATGACTGTAAGAACTTCGGGCAATATTAATGGAATTTTTTTTTATCCCATCTTGTCTTTATTATATATCTTTTGTCCTGAGTTTTTTTGCCCATGCATGAATGAATGTGTCTTGAACGCTTGATCAAATGTAAATCGGATGCTCTTTCTGTTGTTTTTCTTCTTTCTCAGCATGTCGTCACAATTAGCATATAATAGAGTAGGCCTCTTGATTTCTTTATAGGATAGCGATGGCTTAGGCTGCAGGTTCAGATCTGCCTCCTAAGACTTTTCAACTTTATGAGCCGTGAGGGTCTCATAGAGACTTTTCTCCCTACAAATCGTGAGGATCTCGTAGGTGGGTTTTTCTCCTTAGGAATCGTGAGGATTCCTAAGTGTGTTTTCTCTTGTAAGTCGTAAGGATCTTGTAAGAGAATTTCTCCCTCTTACGAGTCGAGAGGACTCGTAAGCGGTTGTTTCCCTCCTTGTCGAAACTTGACTTCGGAGAGTGAGACCCGTGGATAGTATGTAAGAGACCGTTCAGATCGACTTGCAGGGTCCCATTGTTCAGGAAGCAAGTTTTTTAGTCCCTGCTGCCTGAGGCTTCATCTTGTAAGTTGAGACGAATCGGGGGTTTTCTCGCGGAGACGCCGGTTTCTCTGCGATCCGACACGAATCAGGAGGCTTTCGTCAAGGAGTGTTTGTTTCCTTGAGTTGAGGAGTTTGCTAGAGATTATTTGTTTCCCTAGCGCCAAGGATTATTTGTTTCCTTGGGGTTTGAAACGAGTCGAGAATTTCCCACGAAGGCACTGGTTGCTCTGCGAGTCGACGAGAATCAGGAGGCTCTCGTCAAGGAGTGTTTGTATCCGTGAGTTGAGGTGTTTGCTAGGGATTATTTGTTTCCCTAGCGCCAGGGATTATTTGTTTCCTTGGGGTTTGAAATGAGTCGAGAATTTCCCAAGGAGGCACTGGTTGCTCTGCGAGTCGACGCGAATCAGGAGGTTCTCGTCAAGGAGTGTTTGTTTCCTTGAGTTGAGGAGTTTGCTAGGGATTATTTGTTTCCCTAGCGCCAAGGATTATTTGTTTTCTTGGGGTTTGAAACGAGTCGAGAATTTCCCACGGAGGCACTGGTTGCTCTGCGAGTCGACGCAGATCAGGAAGCTCTCGTCAGAGATTGTTTGTTTCCCTGAGTCGAGGTATTTGCTAAGGATTATTTGTTTCCCTAGCGCCAAGGATTATTTATTTCCTTGGGGTTGAAACGAGTCAAGAATTTCCCACGGAGGCACTGGTTGCTCTGCGAGTCGATGCGGATCAGGAGGCTCTCGTCAGAGATTGTTTGTTTCCCTGAGTCGAGGTATTTGCTAAGGATTATTTGTTTCTCTAGCGCCAAGGATTATTTGTTTCCTTGGGGTTGAAACGAGTCGAGAATTTCCCACAGAGGCACTGGTTGATCTGCGAGTCGACGCGGATCAGGAGGCTCTCGTCAAAGATTGTTTGTTTCCTTGAGTTGAGGTATTTGCCGAAGACACTGTTTTCTTCGGAGTTGGGATGAACCGTCGAGATTTGGCTTCGTTTTCCGGCGAAGCCTGTTGGGAAAGTATGGTTCCCTCTTGTTTGTTTATGGCCTTGGATTGTATACAGGGATCGATATGATCTTAACTGTAGGGCCAAAGTTTTATCATCATTTTTTTTGTTTTATTTCCGCGATGCTCTATCATTTCAGCTTTTATATCGCGAAGGTCGCGATTGCCCAATCATTTCGGCTATTTTTCGCGGTGCCCAATCATTTCGGCTATTTTGCATGCATACATGCATACATTTTACTTACTTTTTTTTTAAGTTGCCCATCATTTCGGCTATTTCGTATGCATGTGTGGCCTACTGGCTTTCTGCCGTAAACCTGGAGTTAGACACCGATTTCGGCATCAGCACCGCTACAACTGGGATGTTGCCAGGAGCGAATCATCATTTGCCTCCGTTGATGTCGAACAAAGGTGGCTTAGCGAACAGGGTTAAGGTCCTGTCGACTAAGGCTTTTAACTTCATGAGCCGTAAGGGTCTCACAAAGGTATTTCTCCCTACAAGTCGTGAGGATCTTGCAGGTGTGTTTTCTCCTTAGGAATTGTGAGAATTCCTAAGTGTATGTTCCTCTGTAAGTCGTAAGGATCCTACAAGAGGGTTTTCTTCTTGTAAGTTGAGAGGACTTATAAGGATTGTTCCTCATGTGCATATATCCCCAGTCACGGATGGGACTTGGTTAGGGGAATGTTTATTCGCGCCCGTGGATTGTATACAAGAGCCAGTATTGAGCCATTTGTAGGGCAATATCGAAGGTTGTGGGGGTTTGCTTAAGCACAGGTTTAGGTCTCTGTAACTTAAGACTTTCAACTCTTATGAGCCGTGAGGGTCCCGTAAGAGAGTTCTCCTTACGAGTCGTGAGGATCCCGTAAGTGTATATTCTCCTTAGGAATCATGGGGATCCCTAAGTGTGCTGCTCCCATATGAGTCGTAAGAATCTCACGCGGGTGGTTTCTCCTTACAAGGTCGAGAGGATCTTGTAAGTGTCCTTTAACGAGGTTGCGCCCTTTCGGGTTTTCACAAACACTCGCCGGTAGTCCTGCTGTTTTTACTCACGGAGCCCTTTCGGATTTTCATCCGTGCCCATTTTGCTTATGGACCTACCCTTATATATATATATATATATATATATATATATATATATATTATTTTTTTATGAGGTCGCACTCTTTCGGGTTTTCACGAACACTCGCTGGTAGCCCTACTGTTTTTACTCACGGAGCCCTTTCGTGTTTTCATCCGTGCCCTTTTTGCTTATGGACATACCTTTTTATATATATATATTTTTTTTTACGAGGTCGCGCCCTTTCGGGTTTTAACGAACACTCGCCGGTAGCCCTGCTGTTTTTACTCACGGAGCCCTTTCGGGTTTTCATCCGTGCCCTTTTTGCTTATGGACATACCGTTTTTATTATCATCATTTTTTTTTTTTTCTTTTTCTCTTCTTTTTTTTATCTCGTTAACCTAAGGATGCCGCGGGAGTAGTTTTAAGGACGTTCCGGTCCGCTATTAGTTTAAGGACATTTCGGTCCGTCGTTGAGAAGGCTGGCTACTGCTTATAAGGCTTGAGCTTAGGAAGATAGCGAGCGGACATAGTCGTCGTCATCTATCATTGACCTAAGCTGTGGCTCATTAAGTGTAGTATTTCTTTAGGAAGCGACCGTTTATTGGCCTAAAAGGCCTTTCACCATGCATGTCCACGAGTAAATAGGCCCCACCCTAGTAGACCTTATCTATGATGTACGGGCCTTCATAGTTTGGCTCAAACTTTTCCCGCTTGGCGCGATTGGGGATCATAGGCCTTTTGACCCCTAGCACGAGTTCGCCTTGGCGGAATGTCCTTGGTCGGGTCAATCTTTCATATGAGCGCGTCATCTTTGCTTTATAAGCTTCCAGATTTTGTTGCGCTATGAGCCGGGTTTCATCGAGGGCGTCAAGCTCCTCAAGCCGAAGGTGAGCATTTTCTTCGTCCGTTAGCTCGTAGTGGACCGCCACTCGTAGAGAGGGTATCTCTATCTCGAGGGGGAGTACTGCTTCCGTTCCAAATACCAACGCGTACGGCGTTGTGTTTGTGGCCATTTTAAACGTAGTTCGATACGCCCAGAGAGCTTCTTGCAGCTTCTCGTGCCAGTCTTTCTTATTTCGTGACACCGTCTTCTTCATGATCTTCGTCAGGGTCTTGTTGAAGGCCTCGGCTAGACCATTATCTCGCGGATTGTAAATTGAAGAATATCTCCAGTCTATATTATGCTGCTGTGTGAAGCGACTGATCTTGTGGCTTCTGTAAGCTGGCCCGTTATCGGAGATGATCCGTCATGGCGTTCCAAACCGATATATGACATGCGTCTTGAAGAAATGGAGGATATTCTCCGTCTTCACTTCTCTCAACGGCACTGCTTCTACCCATTTAGAGAAGTAATCAGTTGTCGCCAGGATGAAGCGATGTCCTCTAGACGATGCTGGTTCAATGGGGCCGACTATGTCAGTTCCCCACATTTCGAATAGCCAGCTAGCCACTGTTGGATGGAGTGGATTTGGATGCTGGTGGATGAAATCCCCATGGATTTGGCACGAGTGACATTGCTTAGCATATTCGAGGCAGTCCTGAATCATCTGGGCCAGTAGTAACCCATCCGCTTGATCTTCAACTTCATCTTTGGGCCCTCTTGATGAGAACCACAGATTCCGTCATGAACTTCCTGAACGACTCTTTTCGCTTCGTCAGGTCCCAAGCATCTCAGCCACAGAGAATTGAATGACCTCTTGTATAGAGTATCATTGACGAAGGCGAAAGACAGAGCTCGTTTCATGAGCTGATGTCTTGTGGACGCTTCTTCAGGCGTTCGGTGGGACTTAAAGTAATCTATGAAGACTTCCCTCCAATCCTCAGCCTTTTCCCGGTCTTCTATTTGCAAGGTCGTCTGTTCAGTCGCTCCCTTCTTTTCGGATGATTCCGGAGATATTTCTGCTGGGGCAAGCACCCGACGGCTTTGTACTACGATTCTAACGTCATCGAGGTTCTCGTCAGCCAGTTCTTTAGCAAGTTTGGCTAACGCGTCCGCTTTGCTGTTTTCCGCGCGCGGTATGCTTTCCAAAGTATAGGAGGGAATTTGGGTCAACAGTTGTTGCACCTTTTCACCATACTTCACCAACTCCGGTTTGCACGTTTGATAGTCGCCGTTTACTTGACTAACGACTAGCTGGGAATCTCCATATATGAGGAGGTTTTCAATTCCCATGTCTATGGCGATCTCAAGACCTGCTATCAAGGCTTCATATTCAGCTTAATTGTTCGTCCTCGGCTCTGTTAGGGAGAAAGCAAAACGCATTATCCCAGCTTGCGGAGTTACAAAGATGAGTCTTGCCCCCGATTTGATTATAGGGGTACTTTGTTTGCGCTTTTTCACGGAAGATGCTCCATCGAAATAGAGCTCCCATCGGGTATCACCTCCGTCGATTGCGTCAAATGCATGTTCGTCTGGAAGATCGCAATTTAAAGGAGAATCGGCGGGTATCAGGTGCTCAGCCAGGAAGTCGGCGATGGCCTGGCCTTTCACCGCCTTGAGAGGTTGATACGTTATCGAGAACTCCATCAAGAGAAGAGCCCATTTAGCGAGTCAACCTGTCAATATGGCCTTCGACATCAAATATTTAAGGGGGTCCACCTTCGATATGAGATGAACTTCATGCGCCAATGCATAGTGCCTGAGCTTTGTTATCGCGAAGATCAACGCCAGGCAGTGTTTTTCAATGGGGGAGTAGTTGCTTTCTGCCCCCAGAAGAACTCGACTTAAGTAATAGAGTGCTCTTTCTTTCCCCTGATCATTCTCTTGCGCCCATAATGCGCCTAAAGAACCTTCGAGGGCGGTTGTATAAAGAATGATAGGTTTTCCCTTAACCGGAGCAGCCAACACTGGCGGGTTCTGCAGGTACTGTTTAATTTCGTCCAGCGCGCCCTGGCATTTTTGATCCCAGACGAATGGAGTTCCCTTCTTCATCAGGTGACTGTAAGGACGACACTTGCCCGAAAGGTTGGCTATAAATCGCCGTATATATGCGAACTTCCCTTGGAGAGATCGCAGCTGCTTAAGAGTCCTTGGTGGAGGCATTTCCATGATCGCCTTGATCTTGGATGGATCTATCTCGATACCTCGGTGTCGGACGATGAATCCCAGGAACTTGCCCGAAGAAACTCCGAATACACACTTGAGAGGGTTCATCTTCAAGTTGTATTGTCGAAGGCGTTGAAATAGGGTCTTCAGATACTCAAGATGTTCCTCGTACGATTTGCTTTTAACCACGAGATCGTCGATATAGCATTCAACGATTTTGTGTATGAGGTCATCGAAGATCTTCGTCATGGCCCTTTGGTAGGTGGCACCGGCGTTCTTCAGACCGAAGGGCATCACCTTGTAACAAAATATACCTAGAGGGGTCCTGAAAGCGGTATGCTTCTGGTCTTCTGGATGCATTTTTATCTGATTATATCCTGATGAGCCGTCCATAAAGGAGAAAACCTCATGAGTGGACGTGTTGTCTATCATCAGTTTGGTGACTGGCACCGGGAAATCATCCTTTGGGCAGGCTTTATTGAGATCCCGAAAATCCATGCATATGCGCACCGTCCCATTTTTCTTCATCACCGGGACAATGTTAGCGATCCATTCAGGATATTGAACCTCCTGGATGAAGCCAGAGTCGATCAGCTTCTTGACCTCGGCATTGATACTCATCTCAAGCTCAAGCCGCATTCTTCTCGGCGCCTGTTTGACTGGCTTGACGTCCGGAGATATCGCCAATCTATGCACAGCAATTTCTGGATCAAGTCCCGGCATTTCGGAATAGTTCCATGCGAAGCAATCTTTGTGCTGCATAAGTAGGTATTTTAATGAAGTCACCTTCTCTTCAGACAACAGCTCACTAATGAACGTCGGTCGAGGGTCATTTGCCGTCCCCAACTCAATTTTCTTGAGGTTGTCTGCAGTGGTATGGATTCCATCTTCCAGCTCTTTCGGCGCTGGTGGGAATTCTGAGATTACCTCGTCGTTGCTGTTTTCGAAGCACCAGGGAAGGTTGTCCATGTTCTCGGGCTCTTCTTTTGATATCGTTATCACGTGACAAGTACGGATTTGCTTCCAATCCCAATGCGGAATTGGTTCTTCTCTTGCGGCTTTGGGTTCGTGCTTCTGTGGCGGCGCTACCCTCCAGTTGTTAGACAGAGCGAACTTGCCAAGCCGATACTGATCTTCGACCCAATTCTTGAAGGTGAAGCAGTCTTCGAGAGGATGCCCTATTACTCGATGGTAAGAGCAATAATTTGGGTCAGAGGCTTCGCCTGCATGCTCGGGGTTCTTGGACTCCGGCAGTGTAAGCATTTGATGTTTTAGAGCAAGATCAAGTATCTTCTTCGTCTTGTCCCGAGGAAATGAGTACGCTCGACCCATTTTCTTCGTGAGGGATAGATCAATAACGTTCGTCTCCCGTTTGCGTGGCCTCTTAGCCCCGCTTTGTTGCTGTCGAGCGCCTTTTTGGCCTTTCGGCTTGTTTCTGCTTCTGCGTCGAGCCTTTTTTATAACAGGTTGGCAGGAGGCGGCACTTTCATCTTTGACAGCCTGTTGAAGGAGGCGTTGCATTTTGGCTTTCTCGTAGATGGCCATCTCGCTGTTGTGATCATCTCGGACTTTTTGACCAGCTTCCCTTATAAGCCTGTCCATTTGTTCTTCAAACGACGGATTGGGCACTCTTGCATCAAGAACTTTTACTAGTTCAGGATTAGCATCTTCCCGTTGCGCATCTGCTTCTTCATTGAAGTCGTGCACGACATAGCAGCCATGTAGTAACTCTCGTTTCTTTGACCGGATGTATCCAAGCCCTTTTGTTTCCATTCTCCTATTAGGCAGCTTGCGTTGAGTCCCAGGAACATTCCAGACTTTGTCGTAGAACTTGGCTTTTCGAACGGTCTGCTTGAAGGATATCCCTTGGCACTTCAACAGCCTCTTCAAGCCTTCTGTATAATATCTGGGTAGACGGATGGGTTGAAACCTGTCCAGCGTAGGATCTGCCCCGTGCCAGATTTCTTTCTCCACTTTGTTTTCTTCAGAGCGGTAGAATAGAATTGCCTTCTCGCCTTCTCGCCTGGGAGGGACATAGAACGTCTGCAGCTCCTCTATGCTGTCGGTGTCGAGCGCATCCAGTTCTTTATAATGCTTAAGTGGCACCATAGCGACTTGTAGACCTTGCTCTTCGTCAGCGGAAGCTTGTATTGAAGGTCGAGCAGAGAATACAGTATGGACCTCATCCTCCGAGTCACTACCAAAGATCAACGTAGGAGCGGATGGTCCCGGCTTGGTGTATTGGGGTGGATCCGAATAAACTATCTCCTCTTCCTCCTCGGTATCACTGCCGAAGACAGGGATGGTAGCGTTAGTTTTATTCTCCGGCTTGCGACACCTTTCCATGTCTTCAAAATTCGGCAAGAAGTATTTGGCATCTTCATATTTGCGAACTTCGTTCACGGAAAACGGATTCAATTCTCCCATCACGGTATATTCGAGACCGTCCCTAAAATATTTCATACACTGATGCTGTGTAGAAGGGATGATGTTGTACTCGTGTAACCATGGTCGGCCGAGCAGAGCGTTGTAGCATGTCTTGGCATCTATGACGTGGAATTTAATGTCCGTGACGAGCAGCCCGAAACTTAGCTTCAGTATCACAGATCCAAGAGTCTTTGACGATTGGGAGTCGAACCCAGAGATAGTGATCTTGTCTCGAGCGAGGTGTTGAACGCTCATGCAGATTTCCTTTAAAACCCGCACATTGAGTAGGTTAACAGACGACCCGTTATCGATCAGGATTTTGCCTATCTTTATATCATGGTAGTATCCTGAGACATAGAGGGGGCGATTGTGTTCGCACGTCCTAAGAAGAAGGTCTTCATCGCCAAAAGTGACATCTGCCGTGTGCACTTCCTCCAATTCATCTTTCATCTTTTCTTCGTCCAGGAAAGCTTGGAATTGCTCCGGATTCTGTAGTGCTTTGATTAACGAATCTCTTGCCTCCTTTGATAGCAAAAGGGCGTCAAGAATGCTGAGCTGTGAGGGTAGTTTCCTCAGATGCGCTAAGACGTTGTAATCCACCCTACTTCTCTTCGGCGGGTCCTTGGCACTTAGCTCCTCCACAACTTGGTCATCTAAGTCGATATCTTCAGAGACCTTTTCCTTCCCTTTATCTTTTCTGTTCGAGGGTCCGAGATTCTTTTCGGGGAGCGTGCGATTACGTAGCCGGATATTTTCGCAGGCCTTCGGCTCTTCTTCTTTTCACGAAGTAGACTCTTTAAAGAGAGGGGCAAGTTCTAGCTCTTCATCAGAATCGCTCCCGAATGTAGGCACTTGTGACCCGCTGGTGTTAACCATGCGACAATCACCGGTAGTTCTGTTAAACCCTTCGGTCATATTTTTTCGCTCCTGACGAGTTTTACGTTTCTCCGGCTTAAAGCGTTGTTGATGAGCAACGTATCCTTGCCACCATCTATCGAAAGCTTTACACTCTTGAGTGGGGTGCGAAACCTTCTGATGATATAAGCAATAGGAGGGGTGCATTTCTATTTCACCAGTAATTTTTCCTTCGGAGGATGGTAGCTTCATGCCCATTGATATGGCCTTAGCGACCCTTTTCCTCATCTTGAATTGGCTTTTGTCAGTAATGGAGGTATTTTGCTCCAGCGGGATCGTCTCCGCTCTTTCATCAAGTCGCCGGCGCTTGGCCCTTTCAAATATGACTGCCTCACGTTCTCGATCAGCTTTACTTTTCAACCGAGCTTCGTTAAGGAATGTGTCAATTATCTCATATGATGGTACCGGAATTTTTGATTCGATATCTGCCCCCAGCGTTTCAGTACAAGAAGTCTCCTCATCATTCATGAGCGAATGGGAAATCACATGACAGCTCGCCACGCATTTTTCAGATTCATATGACGAACTTTCTCCCTCACCTTCCTCTTGAAAGACGTGGTTGAGAAACTTTTGGAGTGTAATGGGAGTCCGTGCTTTCTAGTTGTATTCCTCCAGCGCGTCAATTTGTTTTTGCAAGTCCGTGCGCTTGTCGCTAGGCTTCATGGGCTTCTTTGATTTCTTTTTCTTCTTCTTCAAAGATTTTGACGGCCGGTTGCGAGTGCTTGAGCCACCTCCATCGGTCTTTGGAGTTGGACATGGCTTCAACATCCCCTCAATGACCTGCGGTTCCAACGGGTTCTTCCACCTAATCGCTGGGCATGTCTGAAGATCGTTTAGCATCCTCTTTGTCTTGGTTGATAATACAACCTCCCAAGGAGCTTCTTCAACGACGGAGCATGTTGCCCCCGGCATATTCTTCCTCTTAGATGTGTGGGGCTGCGGGGGATTCACCTTCCATTTGTCAGATAACGCGAATTTGCCCTGTCGATACTGGTTTTCAAGCCAATTTTTGAAAACGTAGCAATCTTCGATCGGATGGCCCAGTACTCGATGATAAAGACAGTAGTTAGGCTCATTGACATCACTTGATTGCGACGGACGTTTTGGATCCGGCAGATTTATGAGTCGGTTGCGTAACGCCAGCTCGAATAACCTCCTCGTTTTATCACGGGGAAAGGAGTAAGAGCGTCCTTGCCTCTCCTCAAGGGCAACGTACGGACGCATATTATTTTGGCGAGCAACCGGCTTCGAGTCGCTCGGTTGTTGTTGAGCATTAGCGACAACGATCGCTTTTCCTTTCCCCTTGTCATTTCGGGAGTCCGGCTTTGGAAGAGGGGGTTTATGGCCCATCTGATCCATTTGCGCTAGCTTGTCAATCAAGGCTTGAAAGGTAGTTGGCTTGAAAAACATCATAAATTGTGAGATGGTTGCTTGCGGATCAAGGGTTCCCACAAACATACCCACTGCGGGAGCTTCTTCAATGCGCTGCTCGCACTTCGACCATAAGTTCCGCCACCGTATAGCATATTGAACCCATGTCTCTCCTGGCTTTACCCTGGCGTTAATCAGTGCTGTCATTGGGGTACGTTCACTGGCGCTTGCAAAACGCTGAGTAAACAACAGCTCCATCTCCGCGAAGGTCTTGATAGAGTCGTTCGGGAGCTCAGAGTACCATTCGAACGCCATATATGATAAGCTTCCAACAAACTGGCGAAGCAACAACTTGTCATCACCGCCGGTGTTGCCGCAAAGTGTCCTGAACTGGGCAACATGCTGGTGAGGATTGCCCGTCCCCTTATAGACATGGAACTTAGGAATTGTGTAACCTGGTGGGTACTTGATTTGATCGTACCAACTCGGATATCGCCGCCCCGTTTTCACGACCTGGCCGGCTGCTTCGGTCGCATGATGAACCCGTATTTGTTGGGCTATGTACTCGTCTAAATCAGTTTTGGAGATTGTATCCTCCTTAGCTGTTGACAAAGCTGGCGGAGGATTTGATGTCTCTCCCCTATCGTCTCCAAGGACGATCGGGGGCTCTTCAGCCGGAGGATCCTGTTGTATCATCATCCCTATCATGTCTTGGAAGAGGAGGCCCATACGCTGTATGTTGGCTGCTTGTTCAGCAGCCTCTTTGTCCTTCTTCTCCAATATCCGACGAAGGAATTCGGCGTCGGTTTCTTCCTCCTGGCGTTCATCCGAGGAAGTTTCAGGGTTTTCTTTTGGCCCTGTAAGTGCGGCCATAGTGTTCATCATCTCTTGGAGCTTCTGTTGCTGCTCCTGCACTTTGGTCACTGATCGCGTAAGCGGTCGATGACCCGTGGATATGCGACTGTCCTCCTTACCAGACGTCACATAGACGGTATAAGCTACAATGCCCCCTGACTTAGGGCGTTTGGGTTCACCACCTCTGATATTTGTCGCCAGCGGGGGGTTTTCTCCGACCTTCTTCTTTTGTAGGCCGTTGAAGTTGGAGGGGCCGTTGCAGTGGGCACCCTAGCGACTGCCATCTTTTCCTGTTTGATCGGACGGTCCTTTTCTTTTTCCACTTTCGCCTTTTTCTGTTGACGAGAGCGATCTGGGTCAATTACGGAGTCTTGAACCCTCCGCCAAACCTTGTATATTTTTGAGGACAGCCGTTGAGGGGGCTGCTCCTGCTTTGTTTCCGGGACTCTCTCCGCAGGTGGAGGAGATCTTTTCAGTGTAGCGGTTGGAGAGTTCTTACGTACCCTCCTTAGCAGCTCAAAGCTGTTCCCAGTCGGAACAGCAGCATTGACTTCTACCACTGGAGCTGGTGGAGTTAGCCCTGAGGGGGAGTTGCCTCCTGCCTTCCTCACTCGTTGCCAATGGCGACGTCGAGCATGACGAGCCATTGGGACTGGCTCGGAGATAGAAATAGCTTCTTTTTGCCCCATGTCTGAATGAGGCGCCGCCGGTGTTAACCTCTTAAAGACTGAGGTCATTTTTTGAGGGGTGATATTCAACCTGTCGAAGACAGATCCTCGAGCAGGGGTAGGAGCAGGAATCGTCAGTCTTGAAAAGACTGACTCTTTGACAGGGGAAGCCGCCTTGACGACTTCTGGAGCAGCAGTTATTGCCTTCCTTGGGACAGCCAATTTAGAGTTCTGATCTAGCCTGGTGAAAACAGAGGCTGTTGGTTTGGTAGTGGGCGACCCGTTGACAGGGGCCGTCGTAGCAATGAGCCAGTCGAAGACCGACTTCTTGTTCACTTCCAATGCAGGTATTGGCATAGAGAAGCTTGTAAGTGGGATCATGGTCCCGAAAAACAGGCCGGTGGTGGCCTGGGTCACCTGGTCCATCGGCAGAGCGAGGAAGGAAGCCGCTTAGGGCCCATATGCTACACCTTCGGGGTAGGTGGAGCGTCCGTTGCAGTGGCAGTTCGAGCAGTTGGTGCAGCTAGAGGCCATTGATGCTTAAGTTCTGCGCCAGGCAAAAGACTAAATCTTAGTAACTTGAAATCCAAAGGCAACCATTTAACAAACCGCAATTGGTTCGCGAGGACGGCACACGAAGTGTGGAGTGGAAAGAGGAAAAGGTCCCACCGGGCGTGCCAAAATCTGTTCCCCTCCGAACGACGGCGGCCGCGACGTGAGGATGTCTGGCCTGAGGTTCGGGGCAGATGCTATATGGTTTTACCCATCCACCTCTCCGAAGAAGCCAAGTTGATTTATGGCACCGTGTATCGGAGGTTTTGACGGATGCGGCCGATGTAGCAGACTTCGTCAGATTCCCCCTCGCTTGAGGGGTTTTTTGATTGTGGGGACGCTCTTCCCTGCAGGCGCAAGCCTCTGCAGTTAATTACGCTACCGCATCACGGTAACAACTTTCTCCTTCTCCAGAATTTCACTTCGTGTCATGGGTGTTTGTTTTGTTTGTGGTTGCCCGTGGATTGTATACGGAGACTGAGTAATGTCGTCGCCCGTAGGACGTGGATTAGTCCAAATCCGTATTTACTTAGATTTGGGTTTGGTGTTTTTAGTTTAAGGATACGTTAGCCGTATTGAGGCTAAGATCAACTTAAACGTTCGTTAAGGATACGTTAGTCCTGTTTGAGACTAAGATCAACTTAACGTGATGATCTGTTTAATATATGGCCGTCAGGACTTATCACCTCTCTGACGTCGTTGAAGGATTACAACGATAGGTGTCAGAGGAGTTCAGAGATGTACCTTCGAACCAAAATCGATTTGAAGTTTTATAGTCCATTTAAATGTTTAAGGATACGTTAGCCGTATTTGGGGCTAAGATCAACTTAAACGGGACCGTTTAGATCCGGCAAAAGAGCATTTGAAGGCTCTATCGCTCTAGTTTAGGGACATGGTGGTCCATGTTCCAGTTTAGGGACGTGGTGGTCCATCGTTAGTTTAAGGACGTTTCGGTCCAACATTAGTTTAAGGACGTTTCGGTCTATTGCCAGTTTAGGGACGTGGTGGTCTATGTTCCAGTTTAGAGACGTGGTAGTCCGTATTCCAGTTTAGGGACGTGGTGGCCTATGTTCCAATTTAGGGACGTGGTGGTCCATGTTCCTGTTTAGGGACGTGGTAGTCCGTATTCCAGTTTAGGGACGTGGTGGTCTATGTTCCAGTTTAGGGACATGGTGGTCCATATTTCAGTTTAGGGACGTAGTGGTCTATGTTCCAGTTTAGAGACGTGGTGGTCCGACGTTAGTTTAAGGACGTTTCGGTCCAACATTAGTTTAAGGACGTTTCGGTCCACGAGTTTAAGGACCCCGCAGTCCATATTGATGTGTGGTCGTCGGGACCCGTCACCTCTCTGACGTCGTTGAGGGATTACAACGATAGGCGTCAGAGGAGCTCGGAGATGTACCCTCGAACCGGTCGTAAATTGATTTAGGGAGCAGCCGTGCTCAGTCAATTTAATTTGAGGACTTACGGCCATGATTGGGCTAAGTCCAGTTGAAAAAGTTCAACATTTTATTTGCTTTTGGCCTATTAGGCCTGTT